>CM077670.1:317512234-319948484 GCA_039707655.1 Elymus sibiricus | reverse complement strand
AGAATAGGTAATTACCTTCATGTACTTCTCCTTACTCAGATAGTTGAGGCGGCACTTCTCTTTTTTCCTCCGAATACCAGTCGAGGCGTAGTAGTCTCGAATAGCCTGCGTCCGAGCCTCGTGCCGAAAGTTTTGAAGTAGGCGCCTGCACTCGTTGCCGATAACCCGAGCCGCGGCCTCCTCCTGTCCCTCAGCACACCTGTAGAAGGTCTGCAATCAAACAAGAAAACACGGATTAGTACAATCACTAGGGTTGCCAATCAAAGAAGAAAACACAACGTAGACGACAAAGGAGAAATTACCCAAAACGTCTGGATCACAATGTCGGCGACCGTGTGGCACTCAACATCGCCGATCCTATGCCCCGGCGGGGCCGGGGCAGCCAAGTAGTGCTCCCAGGTCATTCCTAGCTCTGGAACCCGGCCCTCACCGGGCAATGTGACCCACCCCGGGAAGCTCTGGCGACAAATCACGCCAAGGACACTGTTGGGCTTGCGGCAACCAGGCCCGTGTGTCCTAGACCTGCAGTATGACAAGGCCAACGCATTAGATATTCGAAGAAACGTGAAAACAAAAGGTTAAAAAAGAGTAAATGCACTTACTTCTCCCCCTGCGGCGCAATCAACCACCTCTGGTCGGGGGTCGCCGGGGTGGGCGGGAGCTTTGTACCACCACGCTGGTAGACTTTGCGCCCCTCAACCCACTCACTCTCGCTATAGCTATCAGAACTATAGCCACCCTCAGCACGGCCACTCGACGAGCCCGCACCTGGGTTCTGCTGCGACTCAGCGTGATCCCCAGTCTTGTGGGACGAAGGCTCGGCGGCCCGACGCTCGTCGGCCCCAGGCTCGTCGGCCGTAGGCGCGTCTGTCGTAGCCTCGTCTGTCGTAGGCTCGTCGGCCTGAGGCTCGTTGACCGGAGTCCGAGACGGCTGCATGTCCACCTCTACCAACCTTCTTCCCCCCCGACCTCTCCCGATCGAAGAAGAAGCGCCCGCCGGTGTCTGCATACTGAGATCCAGCGCTCTCTGGAGGTGGTGGGGTGGGATGGAAGTACCCCTCCCACCACACGCTGAGGAAGGAGCCTCGGAGCGCTCTCGACCCGCGCCCACCATCTGTCAACACCTGCAATGACAAAGAGTAAACGAAGTTAGTACAACATTAAAAAAATGAATACCTGACATGAATATAATTTAAGTGTATCATCATCATGAACATAATAAAAAATTGAATACCTAACATGAACCAATTAATAATATATATGTACATAATAATAATTGAATACCTGACATGAACTATAATATTAATCTTCATCGTCATCATTAATAAATGCATCGTCATCGTCTATATATGCTTCGGGGTCAATAAATGCATCATCATCATCACTATCAGTAATGACGTGCTCATCATCATCATCATCAATAAATGCATCAACATGTGGAAGGCCTCCTGTACGTAATCGGTCAAGCATTGACAGGTCATCCGCAGCAGTAACCTCTTCTTGTTCCGGCTCTTCTTGTTCCGGTTCAGGCTCGGATTCACTGCCGCTGTCTACTTCAATGTTCTGAGGTGAAGTAGAGCGATTCTTGAAACGTTTTTTGGAAAGACGTGTTTCTTGGAAGAATTCTCCTTCATATGTGTCTGGGTTAATGTGAGGTTCATAATCCTCTTCATTGGGGGGAGGTGGTCTAACATGTGGCGGCACTTCATAAACGACATCCCAACCTTTGAGATTTGGATCACTTTGGCAGGCCCACGGTAGATAGAAAACTTGGGTTGCCTGTTGAGCCGTAATATAGACATCGGGAACATCCAAATGCTGCATTGGATTAAAGAAGCCCGGTGGAAAGATCTTCTCTAACTTGCAGATCAACTCCGGCGCCAACTCTTCCAGTTCTTCTAGCAAGCCAGGCGATAGTTCTTTCGCACAAAGAACACAGAAGAAATAGCTTAGCTCTGCCAGTACTAGCCATTCATCCTCAGGGATAAAGCCACGCAACATCACCGGCATTACCCGCTCAAGCCATATGTGCCAATCATGACTCTTGAGACCAAATATTTTCAATTTTTCAAGGCTCGCTCCCCTCTTTAGATTCGCTGCATACCCATCGGGGAACATCAACTCCTTTTTCACCCACAGGATAATTTCCCTCATAGCTGGCCTTCCAAGATTGAACCATGCCTTTGGCTTCGTCCAGTTCTGCTTTCCTTTCAGTTGTCGCATATTTTGTAGCGGTCTATCACATAGAGCCTCCTGATCAACTCTAGCCTTAGGATTATCCTTTGTTTTCCCCTCTATGCCGAACAATGTACCAAAGAGGGCCTCGCCGACATTCTTTTCAGTGTGCATCACGTCGATGTTGTGTGGGCAAAGGAGGTCTTTGAAGTAAGGCAGATCCCACAAGCATGTCTTGTGAGTCCAGGCGTGTTCGGAATTATACCCCTTGAAATACCCTGGACGCTCCGGATCCGGCTCGAGAGAGTTGAACTGATCCAGGGTCTGTTGGCCTGTCAACGCAGGTGGTGTAGAGTTTTTGACAACTCTACCTTTGATGAAGTTCTTCTTGTCTTTTCTGAACTTATGGCGAGGATCCAGGAACTGTCTATGCATGTCGAAGCAAGAAAACTTGCCACCCGCCTGCAGCCGACGAAACTCAAGAGCTGCCTTGCATGTGGGGCACGGGAACCTTCCATGCACACACCAGCCAACGAATAGCGCATACGCCGGCAAGTCATGCATCGAGTACATGTACCACGCACGCATTAGGAAGTTTTTTTTTGTAGCGGCGTCGTATGTCTTGATCCCATTATCCCAAGCTTCTTGCAGTTCATCCTTAAGCGGCTGCATGTACACATTCATATTCTTCCCCGGATAGTTGGGCCCCGGAATTATCAACGTCAGGAAAATGTTCTTTCTTTGCATAATCTGTCCGGGGGGGAGATTGAGTGGAATGACAAATACAGGCCAACAACTGTATTGAGCTGCCATCATACCAAACACATTGAACCCATCCGTGCTTATGGTGATTCGAGGATGCCTTGGATCTGCCGCTTTAGCATGATGTATTGCATCGAAGCGCTTCCACACAAAAGCGTCCGATGTGTGTACCAACATCGGCTCCCCATCTGCATCTAGTTCGGTTCTTTTGCCCAATTTGTGCCATGTCATCTGTCTGGCCGTCTCTTCGACCATGAAAAGACGTTGAAGTCTTGGTATGATTGGCATATACCGAAGAACATTAACTGGGATTTTTGTCTGACTGTTCTCACCCATACCGTTGTCTACCTCAACATACCTGGAAGACTGGCAAACGGGACAATACTTCAAGTCTGCATACTCAAGCCTAAATAAGGCACATCCTTTCTCACAGGCATGTATCTTCTCATAGGGCATCTTAAGTGCACGGAGGATTTTGTCCGACTGGTACAGGTTTGCAGGCATTACATGGCCTTTGGGTAGAAAGCGTCCAAATAGTGTCATCATCGCGTCGTAGCATTCTCTGCCCAAGTTGAATTGAGCCTTCAGAGCCATTACTTGTGCGATGGCATCCAGCTGACAAAGCTCAGTGTGCTCGTGGAGAGGACGTTTTGAAGACTCCAACATATAATTGAAGGCCTTTGCAGATTCCTCCATCTCATCGTCCGAATCCCGAGCATCATCAAAGTCTTCCACCATGTCTTCCATCCCGGTACCATGCTCGTCGGTGCGACGATGGCCCTCCTCAGCTCTGGCACGTTGGGCAGACTCACCATGAAATGTCCAGACCGTATAATCAGGCGTAAAACCCAACTTCTGCAGGTGTTTGATCATTTCAAACTCGGACTTCTTATGAAAGTTGTCGCAGTCGACACAGGGGCACCAGTTTGTTTCCTGTCCATTTGCAAATGCGGCTCTCACAAACCCCTTGGTTTTTCTTAGCCATTCATGGGTCATGTCTTTCTGACTAGTGTGACCGGTGTACATCCACGCACGATCACTCATCTTGCCTAGCTACTGGACACACAAGAAATATATACATAATTCAGCAAACCATATTCATCAGTTAATAGAGTTTGTCAGTTTTATTACGTCCATGCAACCTAGACGCTAGTAGGTAAAGATAGGTCCTAATCCCACCCGAGTATGTGTAGATTGGGTTCGTTTTCCCATGCTCTGCTCCGGATCCGACGCAAAATTTCGGCAGCACCTCCCCGCTGTTCTCCTGATACACGTCTCGGCAATAAGCAGAGAGGATGTGTACCCGGAGAACAACAGGGAGGCACTGACGAAATTCTGCATCGGATCCGGAGCAGAGCATATGGGAAAACGAACCCAATCTACACATACTCGGGCTGTCCATGGATAACGTTGGACAATTCGAAAGAATCACGGTTATAAATATGCAAATGCATGTATATTTATAGATGTAACCCTTTCGAACGGGAGACGCATAGTGGTCACGCATACTGATGATTGACACCTATAGCTAGCAAGTTTCATCGGCACGAAGACCGAAACAGAGCAAATGAAGGGGGGAGGAGGAGATGTCATTTGTGCTCACCCACGAACGCAGGGGCGGAGCTCGTCGAACGCACGGGGAGGTCGTCGAACACCAGACCCTCGCAGCCCCGAAAGAACTGCACATTTAAATCCACCCGATCAACACAAATATATATGATGTTTTTCTTAACAAAATCGGGAAATATACTTCCTAACTCATAATTCACAAATATATGACCCCATCGGCCTCTGGAAGGCCGAAGAGCACCTTTTCGGTCAACAGGAGGCCGAAGAGGTGTCGGGGGTCAGGGGTGTCGTGTCTGGGTGGCGTGGTGTCGGGGTGTCGTGGTGTCGGGGTGTCATGTCGGGGTCGGGGTGTCGGGGGGTGTCGTGTCTGGGTGTCGTGGTGTCGGGGTGTCAGGGGTGTCGGGGTCGGGGTGTCGGGGGGTGTCGTGTCTGGGTGTCGTGGTGTCGCGGTGTCAGGGGTGTCGGGGTGTCGGGGTCGGGGTGTCGAGTCGGGGTCGGGGTGCCGTGTCGGTGTCGGGGTGTCGGGTCGGGGTCGGGGTCGGGGTGCCATGCCGGGGTCGGGGTCGGGGTCGGGGTGTCGGGGTCGGGGTGTCGGGTCGGGGTCGGGTTGTCGGGTCGGGGTCGGGGTGCCGTGTCGGGGTCGGGATCGAGGTCGGGGTGTCGGGGTCGGGGTGTCGGGTCGGGGTCGGGTTGTCGGGTCGGGGTCGAGGTGCCGTGTCGGGGTCGGGGTTTTTTCTCTTTTTTTCTTTTTTTCTTCTTCCTCTTCTTTCTTTTCTTCCTTTTCTTCCTTTTTTTCCTTCTTCTTCTTCTTCTTCCTCCTTTCCTTTTTCCTCTTCTTCTTCTCCTCCTCTCCTCTTTTTTCTTCTTCTTCTTCCTCTTCTTCTTTTTTCTTCTCCTCCTCCTCCTCTTCTTCTTCTTCCTTTCCTTTTTTCCTCTTCTTCTTCTCCTCCTCTCCTCTTTTTTCTTCTTCTTCTTCTTCTTCTTTTTTCTTCTCCTCCTCCTCTTCTTCTGTTTCTTCTTCTTATTATTATTTTTTGTTCTTTTTCTTTTGTTCTTTTTCCTTTTTTTTCATCTTCTTTTCTTCTTTTTTTTCTTCTAGGTTTTTTTTCTACCTAAATGTCTAAATATTTTTTCCTATTTACCCAAACACCTAAACAACTATTTGCAAAACATCTAAAAACAGAAAACTAAAAATCTAATTAGAAAAACAGAAAAAAAAATTAAAAGGGGGGCAGGGGAAGCTCACCAGAGAGGGGCAGGGGGCAGGGCGGCCGGCGGCGAGGAGAGGAGGCCGGCGGCGAGGAGAGGAGGCCGCCGGGGAGGGGGCGGCGGCGGCAGGAGGGCCGTGAGGAGGGGGCGGCGCCGCGGTGGTGGAGGTGCGCCACGGGGAGGGGGGCAGGCGGTGGTGGAGGGCGGGGAGGGGGCGGCGGCGGCGGTGAGAGAGGGGGGGAGGGGGCGGCGGCGAGAGGGCGGGGAGGGGGCGGCGAGAGGGCGGGGAGGGGGCGGCGGCGGCGGCGGTGAGAGAGGGGAACGGGCGCGGGTGTGAGAGAGAGAGAGAGGTGAGAGAAAGAGAGAGAGGCGGGAGGCGCGGGGGGATGGCGAAAATTAAGCCCCCTCTTTGCCGTCTGCTGGCAGACGGCAAAGTTCTTTGCCGTCTGCCAGCAGACGACAAAGAGGGGGGCCGTTAGCCCGTCCCCACCGTTACACTGTGGGGCCCCCATCACCTCTTTGCCGTCTGCTGGCAGACGGCAAAGAGTTCTTTGCCGTCTGCCAACAGACGGCAAAGAAGTGGCCCGTGTGACCTGGCAAGTGCAGTACCAAGTGGGGCCCACTTTGTTCTTTGCCGTCTGCTGGCAGACGGCAAAGAACTCTTTGCCGTCTGCCAGCAGATGGCAAAGAAGTGCAGATGGCAAAGAGCCTCTTTGCCATCAGTATGTTCTTTGCCGTCTGCTTTATAAAAGCAGACGGCAAATATCCTCTTTGCCATCTGCCAGCAGACGGCAAAGAGCTGGCAGATGGCAAAGTCCCTGATTCCAGTAGTGCAAGATTGACCTTCGAACGGGGTACCATCAGCTAAAAATCAGAAAGGAGGATAACCCCAAGTCAGCCTTCACTACCAGATATGGTCTGTATGAGTTTACAGTCATGTCATTCGGGCTGACAAATGCTCCAGCATATTTCATGAGCATGATGAATAAAGTCTTTATGGACTTCTTGGACAAATTTGTGGTAGTCTTCATCGATGATATTCTCATCTATTCAAGAGATGAAGAGGAGCACACGCAACACCTCCGTACTGTCCTGGAAAGACTAAGGACCCATCGCTTGTATGCCAAATTCAGTAAATGCGAATTTTGGCTAAGAGAGGTGGGATTTCTGGGACATGTTCTGTCAGAACAAGGTGTGGCTGTCGACCCCAGCAAAGTGACTGCTGTATTAAACTGGAAGACACCAGCCACAGTAACTGAAGTCCGTAGTTTTTTGGGATTGGCAGGCTACTACCGTCGCTTCATCGAAGGCTTCTCAAAAATAGCCAAGCCACTGACAGAGTTGCTGAAGAAGAACCACAAGTTTGCCTGGACGGAAGAATGTGACAGCAGCTTCATGGAATTAAAAACGAGGCTAACTACAGCCCATGTCTTAGTTCTTCCAGACATTCACAAGAGCTTTGAAATATATTGCGATGCTTCCAGGCGTGGAATCGGCTGCGTTCTAATGCAAGAAGGAAAGGCTGTAGCATATGCATCCAGACAGCTACGACCTCATGAAGAGAACTATCCCACTCATGATTTGGAATTGGCAGCCGTGATTCATGCATTAAAAATTTGGAGGCATTATCTCATTGGGCAGCGATGTGAAATATACACGGACCAAAAGAGTCTTAAGTATATTTTCACCCAACCTGATCTGAATCTTAGGCAGAGAAGATGGCTTGAATTGGTCAAAGACTATGACATTGGAATTAATTATCATCCGGGAAAAGCCAATGTGGTCGCCGATGCCCTCAGCAGAAAGCAAGGTACCCTAAATGCACTAATGGAGGGAATGCATCCGAGGCTACAGGAAGAGTTTGCCAAGCTGAATATGGTGTTATGCGGCCCAATTAGCCCGGATACAATGGAAATTACTCCAACACTTATGGAAGAAATTAAAGCAGCTCAGAAATCAGACAATGAAATACAAGAGATCAAGGAACGCATTCCGCAAGGAAAGGCCAAGTCCTTCCAAATTGATGACCAGGACACTGTATGGTTTGAAAACCGAATATGTGTGCCTGATCAAGACAACTTGAGACAGCAAATACTCAGAGAGGCACATGAATCTGCATATTCTATCCATCCGAGAGGAACAAAAATGTACCAGGACTTGCGAGAAACCTTTTGGTGGCCAGGAATGAGAAGAGACATAGCATATTATGTCGCCTGTTGTGACACTTGCAACAGAGTCAAGGCTGAACATCAGAAACCCGCTGGGCTACTGCAACCTTTACCAGTTCCCCAGTGGAAATGGGATGACATATGCATGGACTTCATTGTTGAACTACCCAAGTCAACAAGAGGCCATGATGCTATCTGGGTCATCGTGGACATACTTACGAAAGTGGCTCACTTCCTTCTGGTAAAGACCACTTTCAACGCTTACCAACTGGCACAGCTCTATATGTCCCGGATAGTCAGCCTTCATGGAGTACCCAAGTCTATCACATCAGATAGAGGCTCCTTGTTCACTTCAGCATTCTGGCTGCGACTGTACCAAGCCCTGGGAACTGTGCTAAAGCATAGTATGGCATATCATCCACAGACAGATGGGCAGACAGAACGTGTGAATCAGATATTGGAAGATATGCTTCGGTCCTGTGCTCTCGCCCATGGACCCAAATTGGAGGATAGTCTACCCTATGCAGAATTCTCCTACAATAACAGTTATCAGTCAAGTCTCAAGATGTCACCCTTTGAAGCTCTGTACGGACGGAAATGCCGCACTCCTTTAAATTGGTCTCAGACAGGAGACAGCCGTATCATCGGCACGGATTTGATGCTCGAGGCTGAGAAACAAGTCAAGGATATCCAGGAGCGTCTTCGAGCAGCCAAGTCCCGTCAAAAGAGTTATTATGATCCGAAGCATCGAGAAGTAACTTTTGAACCCGGAGAATATGCCTATCTCCGAGTTACCCCCATGAAAGGAATAAAGAGGTTTCATACCCGAGGAAAGCTTGCACCGAGATATATCAGACCCTTTCCAGTAATGGCTAGAAGAGGCAGAGTGGCATATCAGTTCAAATTACCACCAGAGTTGTCTGACGTTCACGACGTCTTGCACATATCACAGTTGAGAAAGTGCATTGCACCCCCGATCAAACAGGCAGATATGAGTGAGCTGGAATTGACCAAGGATTTGACCTATGAGGAAAGACCTGTCAGAATATTGGATGAGATGGAAAGAACTACCAGGAGTAAGACAATTAGGTTTTACAAGGTATTGTGGGATCATCATACTGAGGAAGAGGCTACCTGGGAAAGAGAGGATTTTATGAGATCAGCATATCCCCACTTGTTCCCTGAGCAACCGAATCTCGAGGACGAGATTCATTCTAAGGGGGGTAGGTTTGTGACACCTTGGTTTTTGGCAATTTTTTCTTTTCAAAATCTTTCTGGCTTTATTTGCAATTTGGTTGGATTTTGAATCTTTTCAGTTGACTTTGGACTTATGAATCTCTCTCAATGATCCAAAGCCCTCAGCATCTTGCCATAACCTTGTCACACACCTTCTGGATCAAATTCTAATTCTTTATCTTTCCCAATTCTTCATTTTCTTCCTTTGGGAAAATCTGTCATCACCATGGGTTACAAAGCAACCTATAGTTCTGGTGATCCCAAATTAATCCCACACCTTCTTGTCATCATTTGCTCCCACAATCTTCAAAACCATTTCATGGTCCAGTACAAAATTTTGTCCAGAAAACTCAATTTGTTCTCTGGACAGTACTGGCCATTTGTGAAGCAACTCATATTTTCTTAACTCAGAAAACTCTCAGAAAATTCCCTGAGATAATAGGGAACCTATCTTGCCACAATATTCAAGAATATCATCTTGCCCAGTACAAATTTTCATCACCAATATTCTGCCAAGTTTCTGTTCAATTGGAACCTCTGTAAAGGAAGTACCAGCTAGAGGTATCCAATTGAGCTGAAATTTTTATGGCATCATCTATCCACCAAATAACCCTGCCACACCAAAAATCAGCTCCAGCAGATCACCCAGATAAGTGCTACAAGCTCATCTCTCTTCTGGTCCAGTAACAGCACTTGTACATTAACCATATCCAAATCTTGATGAAATCTTCTCAAACTTGTCCAGCTTGGAGTCCTTCCAAGATAGATCACCCAGACATCTCCATTGGCTCCATCTCGAGCTCACCTCTTCTCTAGATCACTCTCAAGTTTCCTGTCAGAAACTGTAGCTGAAGCTACACTTCGAGCCAGTCTGTATCTAGTCGAACTAGAGGCATGGAGAGACTAAGGGGTCAAGGGTCGACGTGCTAGACAAGAAATGCCAGGCTCGCGAGGCCTCTAGACACCAGTTCCCGTGGTGAGCACGACATTGGCATGCCAATGCGCGCGCTCTGCACCGCGCCCGTGTCTGTGGCGTCGCATCCGACTGCCCCGCGCGACCGTAGCTTGTCCCAGCTCGCCAGCGTCCTCTCCTGGCCATCCTGGAGCTTGCCCCTCGCCGGAATCGCCCTCGCCGGCCGCCACGCACGCGGGCACTGTGCCGCCCGTGCGGGCACAGTGGCTTTGCGGCGCGTCTTCTTCCTCCGCTAGCTGCCACCGACCGCCTTAACTCCACTGAGCTCTCCAGTCACTTCGCCCTACGTCGCGACGACCAGCTCGGCGTCCTGGCGCCGGCGATGTGGCCCGTGTCCCACCGCTTCCAGAGAGCTCCTCCTCCTATAAATAGGCCATGCCCAGCGTCCCCGAGCTCCTCAACCCA
Organism: Elymus sibiricus; assembly: GCA_039707655.1. Lineage (NCBI taxonomy): Eukaryota > Viridiplantae > Streptophyta > Magnoliopsida > Poales > Poaceae > Elymus > Elymus sibiricus. The sequence goes on along the minus strand of CM077670.1, from coordinate 319,937,987 downwards.
CTCCTCCTACTCCTAATCGAGCTCCCGAGCCCCGAGCCACGGTCGTGAGGCCCTCTGGCCTCGCTTCTCGCCGGAGATCCGCCGCCACCCGAGCCCAGCCACCTCGTCGTTCCACTCCTCCCCGAGCTCCACCGTCCGCACACGCGAGCTCACCGCACTCCATGGACCCTGCCCAAGCCCTTGCCCGTTCGAATCGCTGCCGGAACCGCCGTCTCCGACGACACCCGAGCGCCGCCGCCGCCGGAGAAGAAGGGGACGACGCCGTCCGGCCACCTCTCGTCACCCTACTGGTACGTGTGTGTTCGTCTCCAAGCGCTCGTTCCATCCCTGCTCTTTCGCGACCTCGCCGTCGACTGCATCGCCGGCGACCATCGCCGGAGAGCCGCAGCTCTCTGTTCCTTCCCCTCCCCCTTTTAAACCTGACCACGGGGCCCGCGCGTCAGCGACTCGCTCGCGCGCGCCGAAGCGGTAAGTGGAGGCGCCCGGGCGAAATACGCCTTCGACGTGGCCCTTCGCTGGATTTTCTATTTTCTGTTTTAATTCTAGATTTTGACCAGAACTTTGACCAGCCATAACTTTTAAACCATAAGTCCAAATCAATTGATTCTTTTTGCATCTGGTTTGTCTTGAGCTCCTCTATTTTCTGGCAAATTTTGGTATTTTTCTCATGTTCACAGAATTTCTGGTGAACAGAACAGTAATATGTGACATTTTCCATTGCATTTTAAAAATATTTTCAGAAGGAAATACTTTTGGATTTGAAGCCCAGGAGTTTGTGGACAACCCAACAGAGCAAGGCAAGCCATGTCATCCATTGCATGAAGCATTTCAATAGTGTTGGTTATTTAATTGAATTATATGCATTATTTTAATATGTGACAATTTAGAGTACTTTTATTGTGATGCCTAGCTACTGCCATGTTAAATTATTCCTGATAATTACCCATACTGGTTAAAATGCTTGTCAACACTAAATCTAATTGGTTGATCTAGTGTCACCTGTCCGGACTTATCCGTGCAGCCACATTTGCCGGTATGGGACGGCCTTGACTTGGTCTGGCTTTGTGCTCTTTTATCGGTACCACCAAACTAGGGAGGGTTATGCGTCCGTGCTGCCCTGATCAGGTAGACAACGATAATCCTGTGAGCCCAGTTGAGTTATTTTTCCGGCGTCCCCGTTTGGGTCAGTTAGTGGCCACGACGGTGGCAGGTGTCACGGGGTGACACAGGGGCCACCCAGGACATGACCCTGGGAGGGTATGATTGTCGGTGGTACGATAGAGGGGTCACGGGTCAGGCAGGTTTCGTTGGAGCAGCACCGGTCCACCCGAATGGGAGCAAGAGGCCAGGAGCTCCATAGTGTGGGTAAAGTGCGCAACGTCTGCAGAGTGTAAGAATCTATTCGAATAGCCGCGTCCACGGTATTGGACAGTCCGTACTAGGCCACGGGATGATCAACCACAATAATGATAATAATGATGGAAGAACTTGTCTTATGTTCGGAAGTGCTCCATGGATTGTGAGCATTCCGAGGGTTGTGGGACAACCCAGATGTGAGTAAGTTGGTACTGGATACAAGTAAGTGAGCAATCTAAGCATTTAATCTGTTATTGCCATGCTATTGTTTGCTGCATTGTTTTGGTTGCCATGAGCTTGCGAGTACATTCCAAGTACTCACCTGGCGTATCATGCCAGATGCAGGAGAAGCCGAGGACGGAGGTCCCAAAGGTTCGTGCTACGCTAACTAGGCCGTGTCCACAGCAGTGTCCCTGTGGATGGAGTTTCCGCGCTATGTTCCGCTACGCCGTAGTATCACCCAGTAGTATCAAGGCCCTGCTATGTTCCATAAATAATGTAGATATTGTCATAGCACGTGCAGTGCTTCTGGCCTCGCTATCGATGTAAATTATGAGCTTGTACTCGAGATATTTCAATAAAGTTCAGTTCAGTTCTGCTCCAAGTTGTTGTGTGTTTCCAGAAGACATGATCTCTGGGTTGGAAACACTGGTAAACCGGTTCTCTGAGCCGGGGTGCCACAGCAACCCACCTCGAAGCCTTTGAGAGAGAATCCTTGCGAGGACAAAACCCAAAACACCCAGAGCCCAAAGTGATTGAGCATCACTGAAGACATTCTGTTCTGAGTGAACTGAAGACTTATTACACTTGAAGACTGTGATCTTCCAGCCGGTTAGGCGTCACGTTCTGAGCATCCAAGAGTCATTGTTGATTACCGGTGAACGAAGTCTGTGATGGTTTGGAAGTCTACCTTGAAGACTTACCAGCGTGATTGGGCGAGTTCTAAGTGACCTTAGCTCAAGGGGAATAAGGTGAAGACGTGGTCTTCTGAGTTCAATCTCAGCCTCCCTAACCAGACGTACAACTGTCACATCAGTTGGAACTGGTCAAACAAATCATTGTCTTCCCCGAGCTCCTGGTTCTATCCTTTCTCTTCCTTACTTACTGTCTTGAACTGTGAAGCCTTTGCATGCTTGTTTGTGTTTGAAGTTATTCCCTGAAGCCATTCATCTGTTTACTCATTTATCTTCATGCTTATTGTGTTTATGTTCAACGCATGCTTGTATGAATGATGTCTATGCTTGCCATATCTGTTCATCTTATTGATAGGCTTTGCTAGTTCTCATCCTGCTTTCGCTTACTTCGAAGACATTGCCTGTTTTCGAAGCCTTTCATAAAATAAGAACTGGCACTGGGCACTAGATTAATAAGTTAGTCCATAAAAATAATATAAAAGTGCACCAAAACCATATAAGACTATTGTAAACATGGCATGAATACTTCATAAATTATAGATACGTTGGAGACGTATCAGCATCCCCAAGCTTAATTCCTGCTCGTCCTCGAGTAGGTAAATGATAAAAGAAATAATTTATGAAGCGTGAATGCTAGCATAGTGCATAATTTGATCAATGATAATTTCAATCACTTTTCCTAGCATCATAACAACAACTCTTTCTCATAAAACTCATCATGATAAAGTAGCAATCAATTCACATGTTATGGTTTAAACAATGCATTCTCTTGAAACTTAACAACCTATGTTCTTAGTCACCAAACAATTGCAATTCAACTTATCTTCAACAAAGTCTAAGTAAGAGCTCCACATACTCAATTATCATATAGTCTTCTATGATTGCTAGTACTCAAAGCATATTTTTAGAAGAAATAGCATCCATCAAACATAGAGAAAGATAGGGGCTTGATGTTTCGCCTCCCAACTCATTTATCATAGAGATAATTGTCAACAATAATAAATGATGATCAAATATATTTGAATGGATATATGTGCCTGGATCTATCCCCACCACATGATGCTTGCCAACTAGAGAATAGGTTGGAATAAGAAATTGACTCAAGAAGGTAAATAACATGAAAGTAAATAAAATAAAAGTAAATAGAATGCCCCTTCGCAGAGGGAAGCAGGGATTTGCAGAGGTGACAGAGCTCATAGCTTAAAACATGGATGAATACATTTTGAGAGGCATACCTTTCCTGTCAACGTCACGACCGAGAGTTCTCAATATCTTCCATGCTAAACACATTATAGGCGGTTCCCAAGCGGAAAGGTAAAGTTTACTCCCCCTCAACCATTCAAACACAAGCCATGGCTAGCCGAATCCTCGGGTGCCCTCCATAAAATCAACTTTCTGGGGGAGTTTGTTTAATTATTTTGTTTTGCGGGATTGGGCATCCCAATTACTGCCCTCTCTCGTGCAATGACAAGTGAATATACACTCATCATGAGAATAACTCGCTTAACATGTAAGATACTGACCACCCACTGCCGCTTCATGAGCGGTACGGGCACACAAAACAGATGCTTATTTGAATGATTAGAGGTGGCACATGCAAATTTACTTGGAACGGCAGGGTAATACCGTATATAGGTAGGTATGGTGGACACTCATGGAAGAAACTTGTCTCAAGGATTTTGGATGCACAAGCAGTATTCCCTCTTAGTGTTGGTGCAATGATTTGCCTCCTTATGTTTTGGAGATTGTTGACAAACAGTGAGGGACTGATGTGTTTGCTAGTGCACACAGAGCAACAGGTCCCTGGAGTCAAGAGGAGTTTGGTTTCAAACTCCGAAGAATATCCCCTGCGTGGCAGTGAAGGTTATCACCGAAGAATATGACGACAAGAGTGACCCCTCAAAAAATTGCTGACGTGAAGCAATTGGTTCGGTGCCTTTCCGAAGGAAGTGACTGCGTCTGAGAAAATTGTAGACGAAGTGAAGACGTAGCATTCATTTCGTTGTTTCTTTTCTCTTATTGAGTCATAGGACCACCGTACTATTAAGAGGGGTGTAGCGTTCGAAGATTTGATTCGCTGATGCTTAACCCAAATCCTATGAAAGCTGCGAGAGAAATCTCTTTGTGTTCCGAGCAAATGCTTGCCAGCAAGAGACTGTGATCTTCTTCGCTGCGAGAGATTTGTCTCTGACCGAGGAGTTAGCATTACTTGCTCCCCGAGTAATGTTACCGTTGCTCTTAAAATCCGACCTTTGTGAACGTGTCGGTTAGCCATTGGCTGGACCACGTGTCCAAAATGGTCATTTCCCATCAGGGAAGGCTGCGGCTATAAATAGCCACCCTGCACCGGCGTTGTCCGGTGGCTGCTCCGTTTGATTATGAGAAGATTGTTGAGCAACCCCCTCTCCGATAGATTTGAGTTTAAAATCCACCGAGAGAAAACCCCAGAGCCGAAAAATTAGATAGTGGTTCAGCATCACTCGAATCTAAGTCCAGTACGCTCCGCCTATTACTCTTGAGAGCTGCGAACTCTCTAGACGGTTAGGTGTCAATTTCTTCAGAGACCAAGAGTAATTGTGGTTCTCGAAGAAGAAGTCTGTAAAGGTTCGGAGATCGCCTCAAGCATCTACCATGAGTAATCGGCATTGGTTGACGAACCAATTGTCGAGGAGAATAGGGCGAAGAGAGTTTATCTTCTGTGTTAAATCACAACCCCTCCAACCAGACATAGTCCTTTTGCAGAAGGGCGAACTGGTCTACCAAATACCTCGTCGCCATCGAGCAATCACTGGTCACCTCTGCTACTCTCCTTTACATTCGAACAATGCCTTGTGACATGTTTCAATTATGTGATTCACCTCGATGCATGTTTTAGTTTCCATTCGACAGTTTGTATTCGCTCACTAAATACTGTTTTCATTCGTTCCGCTGCTGGGTTCCGAGAGTTTTGATATTTCCGAAAGAAAATTTAAAACTCCCATTCACCCCCCCTCTGGTAGACATACTTCGTTCCTACAATTGGTATTAGAGCGAGGTACTCCTTGACTCTGCTCATTTTGGTCTAATGACCTTGGAGTTTAAGTATGTCTTTAGTGAGCTACAAGTCGCACCTCAAGATTCCCATCTTTGATGGGACGGACTATCCCTTCTGGAAGGAGAAGATGAAGATCCGTCTCCGAGCTATTGATGATGATATGTGGAATGTGGTGCAGAATGGATTCACGGTAGAAGTGCCCCATGTCCCCACTGACCACGAGAAGAAACTTATTCAGATGGATGCTCAAGCCAAAGATGAAATTGGTGGCCATCTCTCTCGTGCTCAATTTCTTCGCTATCGTCAGTGTGAAACTGCAAAGGAATTGTGGGACATTCTCAAAAAGATAAACGAGGGTGTTTCAACGCAGAAAGAAGCTCGCATTGACACTCTTCGGGCCAAGTTCAATCGGTTCAAGCGAATTGGAAATGAAAGCTGCCAGCAAACCTTCGATCGTCTGAGTGACATCGCAAACGAGCTACAAGGTCTCGGCGCCAAAGACATCACTGATCATGAAGTTGTGAAGAAACTGCTCCAATCCCTTGACAGTTCGTTCGACACTCTAGTTCTGATGATTCGGGAACGAGCTAATTTCAAAGTTCTCGACTCTGCTGATATCATGGAAAGGCTAAACACTCACGAAGAACAAGAAGAAGAAAAGAGAGATCTCTATGGCTCAAGTCACCGAAAAAGTCATGCTCTCAAGGCTGCGGCTGATTCTTCCTCAGAAGGAAACACCGATGAAGATTCAGATGACCCCGAAAGGATCAACAAGGACCTCGCATTGATCACGAAAAGATTCCAACGCCTTCATAAGAAAAATCAGTTTTAGAAGAAAGGATCCAGCAACTCTGGCGGCTCCAAATCGTCATCAAAACCTACTGGGGATTACACCTGCTTCAAGTGCAAAAAGCCAGGACATTTCATCTCGGACTGTCCTCTCTGGGAAGCTGAAATCCGTGCCAGTGGAAGATTTGATTCAGGACACAAAAGCAAGAGCAAAAGCTACGACTCCGATGATGAGAAGAAAATGAAGAAGTTCTTCAAGAAGAAGGATAGCTCCTCCAAGTCCTCGTCAAGATCTTCCTCAAGGAATACCTCCAAGTCCTCATCCAACCGCAAGAACACTTTTCGCAAGGCCAAGGCGTACATCGGCAAGGAGATGGATTCCGATGAAGAAGCGTCATCCGACTCCGAAGAAGTTGATGAATCCGATGAGGATTCTGATTCCGGCATGGCTGGCATAGCGTGTGCTTCCACTCCTGCATCGAACTTCTTCGAGAATCATTCGAGCGACAACGAGTCTCCTGCGTACTGCTTCATGGTCAAAGCTTAGAAGGAAAAGGACTATGTCTCCGGGTGTACAGAATGGATAATGGATAGTGGATGCACTAGTCATATGACCGGAGACAAGTCGTTGTTTGTCGACCCCAACTTAACTACTTCATCTGAGAAGTATATTACTTTCGGCGACAACAACAAAGGAAAGGTAATTGGGTTAGGTAAAATTGCTATATCCAAGGACAAGTGTTGGTGCAATACTTGCCCTCTTGTGTTTTGGAGATTGTTGACAGAAATAGGTATGGACTGATTTGTTTGCTAGTGCACACAGAGAGAAATAGTCCATGCAGTACCGAAGAAAATGCTGTCTCCGGTGTACAGTTCGAAGAACTTCACCGAAGATTATCTGCACCGCCGAGATGAATGAGCTACATGTTTTGAAGACTTGTAGATGAGAAGAATGAAGTGAAGAAGTTGACCCCTCGAAGATTTATTGCTGTCGCGAAGCAATTGGTTCGGTGATTACGTCCGAAGAAAATTGACTGCAGCGATGGGAGGCGAAGACGAAGTGAAGACGTAGCATTCTTTTTGTCGTTCTTCTTCCATTCATTTGAGTCATAGGACCTCCGTACTATTAAGAGGGGTATAGGTTCTCGAAGCTTAGATCCGCTGTGATGCTTAGCCCAAACCTATGCGAGACTGAGAGAAATCTCTTTATGCTTCGAATGATTACCTACCAGCAGAAGACGTTGTTCTTCGTCGCTGTAGGAGATATCTTTCGAACTGAGGAGTTAGCATTACTTGCTCCGCACGTAATGTTACCGTCGTGCTCAATTCCGACCGTTGGACTCGTGTCGTTCGGCCATTGGCTGCTCCACATGTCCAATTTGGTCTTTTCCCTTCAGGGAAGGCTGCGGCTATAAATAGCCACCCCGCTCCAACGTTGCCCGTTGGCTGCTCCGCTTAAGATTTCTGAGAAGATTGATTGAGCAACCCCTCTCCGAGTGATTTGAGTTTAAGATCCACCGAGAGAAAAATCAAGAGCCGAAACTTAGACAGTGGTTGAGCATCACAGTAGTTCTGAGTTAGAGTTCTTGTACCTATTACTCTTGAGAGCTGCCCACTCTCTAGACGGATAGGTGTCGGCTCGAGTGTCGAAGAGTAATTGTGTTCACCGAGCAAGATCTTCAGCAACCAAGAGTCATTGTGGTTCGCGAAGAGAGCTGAAGAGAGTTTATCTTCAGTGAAGGTTTGGAGATCGCCGACAAGTATCTACCACGAGTGAAATCAACTGGAGTCTGATCAGCTCCGAGTTGAAGGAGAATAGGGCGAGGAGAGTTTATCCTCTGTGTTAAATCACAACCCCTCCAACCAGACGTAGTCCTTTGGCAGAAGGGCGAACTGGTCTACCAAATTCTCCTGTCGCCATCAAGCACCACTGGTTTGCTTTACATTACTGCATTTCCTTCAGCAGTTTACATTCGTGCTCAGTGCCGATAGTTGTATCTGATCAATCATATTTCATCAATCATCTGTCACTTTCTCATCGATCTTTTCCATCGTCTCAGGCTAATTTAATTATCTTCGTATCTCTGTATGCCTGCGTAATTACTTTCACTGCCGAATATTTACCTTGCTACCGATATCTGTGCATTTCCATCATAGTCCATGTATTGTTGTTCCTCGTGCTGATGGATCTGTTCGTATATTGCATTACCTTCGTATCTGTCGAACCAGTGCTCGAATGATAACTGACTTTTTCTTCGATAGATATATTCATCTATAGCGAGCTAAATTGATTGTTATTCTACCAAACCTTATTTCCGCTGCTGTGTTTGGGATCGGTTCAAAACTTTCTAAAAAAAAATTGAATCTCCCATTCACCCCCCTCTGGTCGATATACTCTCGGTCCTAACAATTGGTATCAGAGCCAAGTTCTCCCTGTCTCTGTCTATTAAAGGTCTAACAACCTTGGAGTTTTGAGTATGTCGTATGCAGGTAGATCCTCGCACTCTGAAAGGTTTCCTATCTTCGATGGAAATGATTATGTCTACTAGAAAGAGCGAATGAAAATCAGACTTCAAGCCATCAACATTGAACTTTGGCAGATTGTGGAAAATGGATACACTGTTCAGCACCCTGATGTCCCACTTCCGATGACAAAGCTAGAATGCGATTGAATGCTCAAGCAAAAGATATCATCTGTGACAGTATTTCAAAAGACATTTTCATTCGGTTCCGAAAACTTGACTCTGCAAAGCAACTCTGGATGCTATCAAGGATGTTCATGAAGAATCCATTGCCAGAACAGATCAACACACAGAAATGCTTCGTGCCATGTATGCTGGTTTCAGGAGTCTTCGCAGGGAAAGTGCTATGGAACTCACCGATCGGTTGACAAATATTGTTGAAAGACTTCATCAACGAGGAGTAACAGATATCACCGATAGAGATGTGGTCGACAAGCTACTGAGTGCTCTTGATGCAACCTTCGATCCAGTCATGGCTGAAATCAAACAAAGACCAGACTATAAAGAACTTCACTATGTCGAGGTCATTATGCTGTTGTCTATTCACGAAGAAAAGATGGAACTTGAAAATGAGCATCAAGAATCTTCTTCGGAAAGCGAAGGGGAACTTCTTTCACATTATGGAAGTTCACAGGAAGAAGATGTCGAGAATCAACACTCTATCACACGAGAACTCGAAATGCTTGCGGAAAGACTTGGTGATCTCAGAAGACAAAATCTGTGTCTCACAAATGAAGACGAAGTTGACTTGCCTGAATCTTCAAGAAGGTTTCCTCCAAAAGAAATCAAGTGCTTCAAGTGCAAACAACTTGGTCACTACATTGCAGACTGTCCTTGCTGGGAGCAAGATGAAAAACCTAGCAGCAGATGGATTTATCTTCACTGCTCTGGATTCACTCAAGTGGATCGTCATACTAAGCTCTCGAAGAAAAATGAATCTGCCACATCATCTTCGACGAGACCAGTCACTAACGTGCATACGAGAGCAACCATTGAATCTAATATGAAGAAAATATCGCAGCTGACTAGAGTATGTGCAGAAATGAATATGGAATCTGAAGATGAAACATCTGAATCCGAATCAGAAGATGAAGAAGTTTACAGAAGCCAAGGAAGAGGAAATGCATTCGTCGCCTATGAATCATCCGAAGAGTCTCTCGAATCAGGCACTGATGATAATGCTTCAAGTGATGATGAACCCATTGCATTCTGTCTCATGGCAAAAACCTCAAAGGATCAGGTATCAGCTAAACACCAAAAATCAATGACTGAATATTCCTCTGAATACATTGCCTATGCTAAACTTGTTAAGATTGCAAAATCTCAACATGATGAGCTTGAAAACTTGAGATGAATCTCAGGAAAACCGAAGGATTACTGGTCGAAGAGATGGAGAAAAATCAAGAGTTGACTGAAAAACATGATGTTTTCTCTTCAACGATTGATGATCTTTCCAAACGATATGATTCTCTTGCAGTCGACTACGAGAGTTTATCAGATGAACTCCTTAGTAGGAATCAAGAACTCGAGTCACTGAAAGAGTCTTATAACGTACTTGCGAAAGAAAAATCTTCTCTCTTCGCCGAGCAATCTAACAACCTTCCTGTTGACTTTGTGTCTTCTTGCTCAAAATGCCTAGAACGTAGCAATGCCGATTCAAATGCTGAAATATCCAATGCTGTCATCGAGAATATTGCAACCACATCAAATGATATTCCTAACCCCTCTCCCGAGGAATTTGTTGCTATCTCTGATGAAAATTGCAGGCTAAAGAACTTACTTGATGCAGAGAACTGCATTGGCCCCGATGATGAAAAAGTCAGACCACCACCGCCTCCAAATGCTCACAAAGATTCCCTCAAAACTATCGCTGATTTCCCCGAGGAAGTAGCTAAGAGGGCGAAGGCCAAAGCCAAGCGTGAAGCTAGAGAAGCTAAGAAGAACCAAGTTGAAGCGAAAAACGTCGCGCTGACTCAGCAAGATGTACTGAAGAAGAAGGAACGTGCATCAGTTTCAAAGGAAAGAAAATCTGAGAAATCAGTTTCCCCTCGTGCACCTCGAAAGAAAACCCTCACCAAGAGAACCAAGAAGGCTGTTCCCGACTCGTCTGATGAGTCATCTCAAGAAGATACCCCTGATGAAATTCCACTGTATGATCGTATCGCCATCCTCAACAAGCCATCCAAGACTCCCTCGCCAGTGAAAGCTTTGGCATCTCCGAGGAAATCACCCAGGCTTGCACCCATTCCGTTCACTAATAAACCTTCGGGTTCTGCGGCTCCGAGAACTTTGTCGGGCACTACTGCAAAGAGAAAGCTGCAGTCTGAAGAACATGCTGATGTGGCTGCCAAGAGAACCAAGCTCCCTGTTCCTGCTCCCACAGAGGAACAGAAGTATGATTTCAACTTCATGATCGATGTGATTGACAGTGCTGCATACAATGCAAAAGCTGATAATGTAAGCAGACTGGGACTACCTGATGATGTTGCCGAAATGGTAACAAAGCATTTCGTCGAGCTGAAGAAAATCACCAAGAAGCTGAATAGAGCTGTCAGAGACAAACAAGCCGTCGAGAAACTGAGAAATGAGGCCAAATCTGAATCCGAAAGGAAAAAGATGAACAAAGAAATTGTTGAACTCACCAAGGCCCTCAGTGTCTTGAGAAATGAGAAAATTGAATGGCACTCACGCTTGCACATGGATGTGTCTCAGCTGTGTGATAGAAGAAATGAGGAGATTGAATGCAAGGCAGATCTCGCCCGAAGAAGAATTCAGGAAGAAAAACGTCAGAAGGCTAGGGCGAGAGCAAGCAAGCCGAAATCCAACAAAGACCGCCGTCTTCAGAATGTCACTGGTGATCCTACTCTGGATTCCCATGTACCCTTGCAGCAAGTTCCTCCATCTCCACCTCACGAGGATGAACTCATGCAACAAGTTGGTACTGAAGAGGTTATCATTCCCGCGACAGAAGGCCAAGAGCAACATGAAGTCGTTGATATATTCCTGGAAAGGGCTGATGAAGAAAATGCACCTCCTAAGCAGAAATCCCCAGCTGATGTAGTTGATGAAGAAATTGAGGTTGAGAAGGCAGATCCGTCGCCGCCAAGAATATTGCAAGCAGAGCCCTCCGAACCAAACAAGGAGGAGAATGACAAGATTGAGGGGGAGCAAAATGCTTCCCGAGAGAAAACACCCCCGGTCTCATCATCTGGTGCCCCTACCCAGATGGATGTTGATCCTGCTCCTCTTACCACTTCACCACAGTTGGTAGAGGAAGAAAAGAAATCTGATGAGCCGATGGCTCGAGAAGAAACTGTCCCACCTGTTGAGACTCAAGCACCCGAGAAAGAAGTTGTCGTGCCTCCCGCCGATAAAAGTGCAAGGAAAGAAAAGGCCCTTCAGACCAAAAATCAGAAAGATGTCGAAGGAGTTCCGGCGAGCAAGAACAGCAGTCAGTCAAGTTCCTCGAAGCATTCTGCACGAGACAAATCAAGGAAGCATCATGCTCCTCTCAAGCCTATTGAGGAAGGCGTGCCTGCGCCTGATGATGTTCGAACCCAGACTATGGCCGATGAAGAACCGCTGAGAAACCCATTGGAAACCTTCCCGTTGTTTCCTGTCAATGATGGCCCAAATGGTCCAGCTTTCAATGAGCAGTTTCATCATTCGAAACTTGCATTCTTTGGGACCAGCCCATATGAAGGTGAAAGAACCTCCTTATCACCAAGATTCTGGACAAAGGAACAAGCAGTGTATTATGCTCGCATTCTGTATGGCAAGAACCGCATATTCAAGCACAAGATTCTGGATTTCGCTGAGCTCGAAAGTTTACCTTGCTTCCATCACACCATCGAGCAGGTTGAACAGGTCTTCCTGAAGAGTTTTCTTCATTTCAATCATGGCTAGAACCGCGAAGTTGTCCTTCAGTTCTATGCCACTCTTTATATCTCAGGGGACCTTAACGACCGCAGTACTTGGATTCTCGAATGGATGACCGAGGAGGAAAAGATCAAATGCTCGGCTGACCAGTTTTTGGCTCTGTTGAATCTTCCTCAATGCGAATTTGATGCCTCACGTGAACACAGACTGCACTTCTGGGATGTATCCGAAGCTGAACTTCACATGCTGATGGACCCCAAACTTGTTGGAGATGAATGTGCTGAGGCAAATCCTAAGAATTTGTCCTATGAGAACAAAGTTTTGTTCTATATTCTGTGCAACTCTCTCACGCCAACAAACCGGCCCGAAATCATTCATGGCATCGTGGCAAATGCTCTTCAAGCTATAGCTCATGGCATTCGGTTTGATATTCCAGATCTTCTTATTCGCAACTTGGCCTATGCAGCTGATAGTCCTCAAGTCTTGAAGCCATATGCACCATGGGTCATGTTCGCCATTGAGCAGCTTCTCGAGAAAAAGTTCTTCTGCCCATATGTCCCGAAAGTTTTTATGCCACCAGTCCGAGACACCCTCCGGATCGCAAAGGACATCGGCAAAGGGAAGACACCTATTGATGCTACTGCTTCTGCCTCTGCTAGAGCTCCGAAGGTTAAGAAAGCAACAGTCGAAATCCCTCGTGAAGAAAAGCCCTCTCTATATGATATTTGTCTTCGCACTCAGCAAGCCCTGGAGAGTCACATTAAGCTCGATCGCAAAGAGAAAGTGGAAATGATGACTGAGATCAATCTGCTTCACAATTACGCTCGTCAAGCTCTGCTATATGAGAAAGAACATAAGAAGCGCTCGTGGACCCTTCTGCGCAAGCATTATTCTCGCAAACAACTGTCTGCCAAGGGAATAGAGAAAGATTATGATCATCTGGAGTTGTTTGAAGTTCCTCGCATCCGAAGGCAAACTCCCGTGCTTCCTCAGCGTTCCGCCTCCACTGACCTGCTGTTTGTTGAACCTGATGATGAACTTGAAGACTCAGCAGGCACATACATTTACAAGCCAGATGCACCTCGCACTGCTACTCCCGAAGCTGATCCCGAAGCCCTTGCTGCATCTCCGACTCCTGCTTCGGCTTCGACCATCGCTCGTTCTGCTTCGCCGAACAGCTCAAGTTCTGGGGATTCTTCGGACGAGTAGTTCCTCGCATGCATTCTCTTTCCTTTTTGACACTTGTTGACAAAAAGGGGAGAAGAACATCGAGAGATAGATAAGCGGGTTATTTGCAGGGTGTTTCCATTCGCCATTTGCTCTTCTTTCGAACAATTTGCTTTTGATCGTTGAACTTTTGGTCGTGGAACTTAAATCTCACCGTCTGTGGTGATGGCACATTGCGTCGTCATGTACCGTTAATAACCCCTGCTATGCTATATTTGCTATCATTATTTGCTTGCAGGTGCTATCGAATGCTTACTTCTTTGCATTGATTATCCTCGATATTTATCGTTCACTATCTAACAATGCAGGAGAAGTGAAGTCGCTTCATCAGAGCAAAGGACCGAGAGTATATCGACCAGAGGGGGGGTGAATGGGAGATTCAAAAAAATTTCAGAAAGTTTTGAACCGATCCCAAACACAGCAGCGGAAATAAGGTTTGGTAGAATAACAATCAATTTAGCTCGCTATAGATGAATATATCTATCGAAGAAAAAGTCAGTTATCATTCGAGCACTGGTTCGACAGATACGAAGGTAATGCAATATACGAAAAGATCCATCAGCATGAGGAACAACAATACATGGACTATGATGGAAATGCACAAATATCGGTAGCAAGGTAAATATTCGGCAGTGAAAGTAATTACGCAGGCATACAGAGATACGAAGAGAATTAAATTAGCCTGAGATGATGGAAAAGATCGATGAGAAAGTGACAGATGATTGATGAAATATGATTGATCAGATACAACTATCGGCACTGAGCACGAATGTAAACTGCTGAAGGAAATGCAGTAATGTAAAGCAAACCAGTGGTGCTCGATGGCGACAGTAGAATTTGGTAGACCAGTTCGCCCTTCTGCCAAAGGACTACGTCTGGTTGGAGGGGTTGTGATTTAACACAGAGGATAAACTCTCCTTGCCCTATTCTCCTTCAACTCGGAGCTGATCAGACTCCAGTTGATTTCACTCGTGGTAGATACTTGTCGGCGATCTCCAAACCTTCACTGAAGATAAACTCTCTTCAGCTCTCTTCGCGAACCACAATGACTCTTGGTTGCTGAAGATCTTGCTCGGTGAAGAAAATTACTCTTCGACACTCGAGCCGACACCTATCCGTCTAGAGAGTGGGCAGCTCTCAAGAGTAATAGGTACAAGAACTCTAACTCAGAACTACTGTGATGCTCAACCACTGTCTAAGTTTCGGCTCTTGATTTTTCTCTCGGTGGATCTTAAACTCAAATCACTCGGAGAGGGGTTGCTCAATCAATCTTCTCAGAAATCTTAAGCGGAGCAGCCAACGGGCAACGTTGGAGCGGGGTGGCTATTTATAGCCGCAGCCTTCCCTGAAGGGAAAAGACCAAATTGGACATGTGGAGCAGCCAATGGCCGAACGACACGAGTCCAACGGTCGGAATTGAGCACGACGGTAACATTACATGCGGAGCAAGTAATGCTAACTCCTCAGTTCGAAAGATATCTCCTACAGCGACGAAGAACAACGTCTTCTGCTGGTAGGTAATCATTCGAAGCATAAAGAGATTTCTCTCAATCTCGCATAGGTTTGGGCTAAGCATCACAGCGGATCTAAGCTTCGAGAACCTATACCCCTCTTAATTGTACGGAGGTCCTATGACTCAAATGAATGGAAGAAGAACGACGAAAAGAATGCTACGTCTTCACTTCGTCTTCGCCTCCCATCGCTGCAGTCAATTTTCTTCGGATGTAATCATCGAACCAATTGCTTCGCGTCAGCAATAAAGCTTCGAGGGGTCAACTTCTTCACTTCATTCTTCTCATCTACAAGTCTTCAAAACATGTAGCTTATTCATCTCGGCGGTGCAGATAATCTTCGGTGAAGTTCTTCGAACTGTACACCAAAGACAACATTTTCTTCGGTACTGCATGGACTATTTCTCTCTGTGTTCACTAGCAAACAAATCAGTGCGTACCTGTTTCTGTCAACAATCTCCATAACACAAGAGGGCAAGTATTGCACCAACAATCTCCCCCTTTTTGGACGATTGTTGACAAAACATAACACATCGATAGATAGATAAAAGAATGAAATGGAATGTGAAGGAAGATGAAAGACGAGAGATAAATACGAAGATAAAAACACCCCCCCCTGAAGATATGCATCATTCTGAAGATAATACGGCAGGTAGCGAGGTGAATCTTCGTATGAGTGACATTGGCAAATGAATTCTCATTCGTAGTTTTATCCAATGTACTCGACAGTGTCTGAGGTATTTCCTGCCACACATAACCTTTTCAATAAATTAGATAAATAGCGAGGATAATATGAAAGATGTAGTGGCAAAGGATATGCCATGAAGATTTTCTCATAACACAGTTTAATTCCACACGAGATGTAGATTCCCTGCAAGTTAGATGTTCGAGGAATAATCAGAGCGAAGGAATCATAAGTATATTACTCGGAGTGGATAAGCTTTAGATACTTATAAGGAATCATAAGTATATGGTTCAAAACATTGATGATGTTTTACTTGTTCTGTCTCTTGGATTCAATCTCATGTCAGTTGGCAAGCTTTGTGATCTAGGCATGCTTGTTCTATTTTCTAAATCCAAATGCATCGCCTTTATGGCCACTGACAATTCCTTCGTTTTCGAGGGAAATAGAAAAGGTGATTTATATATTGTGGATTTCTCTAAGGGTCCCTCAGTCCGAACTTGTTTGCTTGCAAAAGCAACCGAAGGATGGCTGTGGCATCGAAGACTTGGTCATGCAGGTATGAGAAATTTGCAGACTCTCGTGAAGAAAAATCATCTCCGTGGTATTCCTGATGTGAAATTCGACAAGGATCGTCTGTGTGCTGCGTGTGAAGCTAGTAAATTGGCCAAGAAGCATCATTCATCAAAAACTGTCATGACCACAACAAGACCACTAGAAATTCTTCATATGGATTTATTCGGGCCTCAAAACTATGCAAGTTTCGGAGGCAGTCATTATGGTCTGGTTATTGTTGATGATTTCTCTCGATACACTTGGGTATTCTTTCTCGAAGACAAAACCTGCACCCAAGACATCTTCAAAAGATTTGCTAAGAAGGCTCAGAATGAATATGATGTGTGAATTAAGCATGTCAGAAGCGACAATGGCACCGAATTCAAAAATACTCATATCGAAGATTTTCTCGATGAAAATGGTATCACTCATGAATTCTCTGCCGCATACACTCCCCAACAGAATGGAGTTGTTGAGCGAAAGAATAGAACTCTCATTGAAATGGCGAGAACAATGCTCAGTGAGTATAAAACTCCCATTCGTTTCTGGGCTGATGCTATTAACACTGCTTGCCATGTTGTGAATCGTGTTTATCTTCATAAATTCCTTAAGAAAACTTCATATGAGCTTATCACTGGCAAGAAACCGAATGTTTCTTATTTCCGTGTATTTGGTGCACCTTGCTATATTCGTGACATGAATCATAATTCCAAGTTTGCACCCAAGGCACATGAAAGTTTTCTTCTTGGTTATGGCTCGAACTCGCATACTTATCGTGTCTATAACTCTCACCACGGGAAAGTTATGGAAACGGTAAATGTGCGGTTTGATGAATCTAACGGCTCCCAAAAGGAGCACCTGCCTAATGTGATAGATGAACCTCCGATTTCGAATGCTATTCGGCAAATGGCTATTGGGGACGTCAGGCCAGTCGAAGCTAATACACCTGACTCTTCCGATGATGATGCTCCCATAGCTCGACATACACGCCAATCTACTGCCGAAGAAAATGCAACACCGAACACAAATGGCAACCCAAATGCAAATGCCGATCAAAATGGCAATCAAAATGAAAATGGCGATACTAATGCCAACCCTGATGCTGATAATGACGATAACGAAAATGATCATCAAGAAGGAAATCCTCTCCCATGAGTGGCAGATCGAGTTGACCCTACATTAATCCTCGAAGATCTCGAGAATCCAGGCTACCGACCCACAACTCGCTCTCGCACTCGTTTGGCTAACTACTGTGGCAGTTTCTCTTTTGTCTCATTGACAGAACCTACCAAGTATGAAGAAGCTATGAATGATCCCGATTGGATGAATGCCATGCAAGAAGAGTTGGTGCAATTCGAATTAAATGATGTGTGGGAATTGGTTAACAAACCGAATCCTAAGAAGCACAATATCATCGGCACAAAATGGATTTTTCGGAACAAGCAAGATGAAAATGGCATTGTTGTGAGAAATAAAGCACGTCTTGTCGCTCAAGGGTATACACAGGTAGAAGGTATTGATTTCGGTGAAACATATGCGCCTGTTGCTCGCCTTGAGGCAATTCGTATTCTTCTCGCTTATGCAAATTACAATGATATTCTGCTTTATCAAATGGATGTGAAAAGTGCTTTCCTCAATGGTGAAATTGATGAGGAAGTATATGTTAGGCAGCCAACTGGCTTTGAAAACCCTCAGTTTCCTAACAAAGTTTTCAGGTTGAAAAAGGCACTGTATGGGCCAAAACAAGCCCCTCGTGCTTGGTATGACACTCTAAAGAGGTTTTTGCTCGACAAAGGGTTCAAGCCAGGATCCACTGACTACACTCTTTTTACTCGTGCTATTGATGGCGATTTATTTGTGTGTCAAATTTATGTGGATGATATTATTTTCGGCTGTACTAACAATGCTTGCAGCATGGAATTCGGGCGAATGATGTCCGAGAAGTATCAAATGTCTATGATGGGTGAACTTAAGTTCTTTCTCGGACTACAAATTCGTCAACGGGACAATGGAATTTTCATATCTCAGGAGAAATATCTGAGAGACCGTCTTAAGAAGTTCAAAATGCAAGATTGCAAACAGAAGGGCTACAAAACTCCCATGCCCACGAATGGCCAGCTGGACGCAGATGTGTACGGTAAAGATTACGATCAGAAAGCTTATCGTTCGATGATTGGTTCTTTGCTTTACCTATGTGCATCCAGACCTGATATTCTGTTGAGTGTTTGTATGTGTGCTCGTTTTCAAGCTGCACCGAAAGAATCGCATCACCAAGCGGTCAAGCGTATTCTGAGATATTTGGCTCACACCCCCACCTTAGGTTTATGGTATCCTAAGGGAGCACAGTTTGACCTCGTTGGATATTCAGACTCAGATTATGCAGGTGACCGGATTGACAGGAAATCTACTTCGGGGACATGCCATTTCCTCGGTAGATCATTGGTATGTTGGTCGTCAAGGAAGCAGAATTGCGTCTCGCTATCTACGGCTGAAGCCGAATATATTGCTGCTGGCGCTTGTTGCACTCAGTTATTATGGATGAAGCAGACTCTGAAGGATTATGGCATCAAGGTCAAGAAGATCCCTCTATTGTGCGACAATGAGAGTGCGATCAAAATTGCACACAATCATGTGCAGCACTCTCGCACCAAGCATATTGAGATCAGACATCATTTCCAACGCGATCATGTTGCTCGAGAGGATATTGTTATCAGTCACGTCAATACCGAAGAGAATCTCGCCGATATCTTCACCAAGCCTCTCGATGAGAAAAGATTCTGTGCATTACGGTGTGAGCTAAATATTCTAGATTCCGCAAACGTGCAGTAAGCTGGACTCGGCACCCGTACCAACACTTCCACATCTTAGAAGGAATGGGTGCATAACACTCGAAGAGCCTGAAAATTTTGACAAAGTGAAATTTTCTTTCCGAGAGTGAATACATTAACAAAGAATTAGACTAACCGGGTGCCACGATAATTGTGCGACGCTCGGGGTCATACAGTTCTTATACGGTGGGTAACGCCACCACAATTTCTCTTCACTGAGTTGCAGTTGAAACCTTTGTGTTAGTCCGAATGTATTTCACTCATAGTTTTTCTCTCTGGAGTTTGTGTTTTCTCGTCTGAGTGAAATACCTAGGACCCTGTTTTTCCCTCTATTCTATCTCTTCCAGTCTATGCTGTTCTGTTATGAATGCACAAATTTCATCTGGGAACGAAACTTTATCTGGTGTCCTTGACCATGTTAAGGTTTCGGTCCGAACTTAATCATTTTGGCGAAAGCCGTCCAAAATTTGGGGTTTCCCGCCCAAGTCTGGACCACGTTCTTTGGTGACGGTTGCCACGTGCTCTTTATCAACTGCCAGCTTATCAGATCCGTTGAATCGCAATAGTCTCTTAACACTGGCCGTCCGATCAGATTCACCGTGGTGTGGTTATCTCCTCCTCGCATATAAATGCTGTGGCGACACCCTCCTCATTTCACTTCACCTCTTCCCCATCGCCACATTCCGAAGCCCTACCGCACTGCTCCTCCTCGAGCTCGACGACGTCGACCTTCTTCACTGCTTCGCTGCCG
This sequence comes from Elymus sibiricus, assembly GCA_039707655.1. Lineage (NCBI taxonomy): Eukaryota > Viridiplantae > Streptophyta > Magnoliopsida > Poales > Poaceae > Elymus > Elymus sibiricus. Next base: position 319,917,939 of record CM077670.1, on the reverse strand, counting down.
GAAAGAGGTCGCCGGAGTCATTCCTCGTCGCCGCGGATCATCTTCCTCTCCGCGCCGCCGTAGTTGCTGCACATCACCGAGTTAGGGTATGTGTAGTGCAAACTCGTTCTTCCTCTCTTCCTGTTCGAGTTCGTCCATGGTAGAAATTGCTTATTTTTACTGTATTTCTCAGATCCTTACTGATAGGTAACTTGTGCGGATGTGGTTTGTAGTTGTTCCTCGCATCCGAATTTTTTTAGATCTAGGGTTTGAGTTATGTCTCGCACGGACGGAATGCTTAGCACGTTTACTAGTATTCTTTTTGAACCTACTAGTTCGTTCTACACATTTCCTTCGCTCGAAACATTTCTCAAAGTCTGCATCTACTTCTTCGTCAAAAATGATTTCTTCTTCAAAATCTTCGCTATGTGCATTCATAACCCTGTCCCCATTTTCCCTCGTATCTATCTATGTTCACAGGAAAATGCAGTCTGTTGAGGAATCCGCTAAACCAGCAAGTCGGGCTGACAGAGATGATGTTATTCTGGGTACTGCTGACGAATCCAAAGCTCCGAATGCTAAGGGCCCAACGGTAGGCCCATCAACCAGCAAGAGAAAAAGGACAGATCTAAATGCCGACGAGCAAGAAGAGACTGCTCCGAAGAAGAAGAGGGGTGGTAGACAGGCATACACCAACACCGCCGAATACATCTCTCATGATCGGTATGACACTGTTCCAGGAGAAACCAAACATCAGTGAGATACTCGTCAACAATGGATTCGCCGCCACTGGGTGCACAAGTGGTTCAACTATGAGTTTGTTCATCCTCGGTTTGCTCAGAACTTTGCATTTCATCCACCGTGGGGTGACTGCCGTGAAATTTCTCTCATCAAGGCAAATGGTCTCCAAGAGAGACCACCTCCTCCGCCAAATGCTGATGAGTCTTCCCTTCGCACACCTGCATCATATCCCGATGAGCTTGCTAAGCGTCAGCGCAATGCCATCAAGAGAGCCCAGAGGGCCGAAAAGCAAAAGGCTCGTGAACAGGAAAACCTTCGCCTTCTCAAAGATGATGTGGAGAAGAAAAAGGCCAAAGGAAAATCTGAAAGTCGTTCTAAGCGCAAGCATGATCCCAGCGCAGCTGCGAAGAAAAAGAGCGCACCAAAGAGGAAAAAGGCTGAACCAGCTGCTGATTTTCGCATGGATGATTCTTCTGCTGATGATGATGATCCTCCGCTCACCAAGGAAGAAGTTGCTGCTACTCTCAGCGAGGAAGTAAACATTACCACATCTACTGTGCTGCCTGATCTTCGTGTTAACATTGTTCCAGAAGCACCATCGAAGAAGATCCCCGCTCGAAAGACCCCTGCTACTACTGTCACAATGAAGCAGCATGTGAACACAACTCCTCATCTAGATGCTATCAATTTGAAGGATTTGGTAGTTGACGCTCCTGTGAGTACTGCCAAGCAAGGCGACAATATTCCCAAACCTGACTTGAAGACAATCAAGGCGCCTACCGAGAAAGTTGCTCCGCAGGCTACTGCTCCGAAGGAGAAGGTTGCTAAATTTGCGCCGACCTTGACTCAGCCTCTGGCCTCAAAACCTCCTACCGAGCAAGTTCCTGTCCAGACTGCTCCCTCTGTCAAGTCTGATGCTCCTCATTATTATGATCACATATTCATCATGGAACAGCTCGATAAATTTGTGGACAATCCTTTCGATGGAGAAGTGGCTTCCCTACCTATTCCTGCCGAAGTTATTACTCAAGCCACTTCCGTAGTTCAAGAACTAAGAGTAGATGCCGTTGATATCAACTCTCTCTCTGCCGAGCTAGTGGACATTGATCACCGCATGAAAACTGCCTCTTCCAAATTTGTCATTAAAGCATTCGAAGACTCCTACAAGGATATCAATCGTGCCATGACTCTTCTTCGCCACCGAAGGTTATGTTTTCACACGGATCTAGATGAAATTGTTCGGAAGATTTGTGATGGACATCAAGCAAGAGTCACTGGATACAATGATCTTGTCAAGGGCCATATTGATCAAGTTGCTCAGCAAAAGAAAAGGCAACGAAAAAGAATTGCGACGAAAAATGTCCCTCCTGCTCCGAAAGAACCATCACCTGCTTCGCAAGAAAAATCTCCTGAGCCAGCTATTCCTTCGAACCCTCCTATCAAGAACTCGGATGCTCCTCCCTCGCCAAGGCCAACTGAATCAGTGCCTGTGGCCTCACCTGATCGAGCTGATATTCCCTCGCAACAATTTGTCTCTGAGGAAGGTGAAATCCCTCGCTCTGAGCCCCAAGCTTCTCGGGCTCATGAAGCTCCAAAAGTCTCGGCTTCTCTTGTAGTCGAGCAACAACAGATTCCAGTCGAGCAACAACCTTCAGTGCATGACTCCGCCTCAGTGCCTACTGTGATTGAACCTGCTCTGCTGCCTTCTACCTCGGCACCTCCCATAGTTGCAACACCTGCTCCGTCTCCACTCAAGATATCCATCGACACGGCTACAAGAATATCAGATGTTGGTCATTCCGAACGGAAATCTGTCTCTGCTCGTCGCACGGACTCAGTTGTCTATGGTGATGAATATCTTTCTCCTGAAGAAGAACTCAAATATCCCTACCCTCGTGAAGAATTGCCTTTGTTCTCGTCAGGCGCAGGCGCAAAAGGTCCTCTTTTCAATCGGAATGCGCATCCCAAATTCTTTCAAGCCAGTCCGTATGATGGGCCGCACACTTCAGAATCGCCTCGTTTCTGGACTAAGGAACAGGCCATCTATTATTCTCGGGTCCTCTATGAGAGCCGAAAGATATTTCCTCACGAATATCTGGACATCCCTGCTATGCGCAACATTGGCTGTTTCAATCAATTGCTTCAGGATCTGGATGATTTCTGCCTCACCAAAGTCTTTGAGTTCGAGCACCCTTGGAACAGAGAGATTTTTCTTCAATTCTATGCTACACTATATATCTCTGGCGATGAATCTGATAGCTCCAAATGGGTTATGGAATGGATGACCGAAGGGAAACGCATCAAATGCACTTCAATGGATTTTGTCTCACACTTCCATTTCCCTCGTTTTGAGCACGGTAACACTGAGATTCGGGTTCATAACATTGATGTTATATCAGATGAAATCTTTCGATGCACTATGGATCCTGAAAAGATTCGTGACTACAATGGTCCGCCTCATCCTGAGCATTTAACCTTCGACAATCAGATGCTATTTCACATGCTCTCTTACACCATTTGTCCTCTGGCTGGTATGAATCCGGACAAGTCCATCTCAGATGTTCTTCGTAATGCTATATATGCAATCTCTGAGCGATACATTTTCGATGTGGAAGACATGTTCCTACGCATCCTGAAGGATTCTGCCCAATATCCCTTCTGCATCAAAGTGTTTGCGCCATGGATCCAGAAAGTCGTTGATCATGCAATGCGCACAATGTATCTTGCGAAGGAAAGCCATAAAGGTTTCATTCCACCTGTTCACGATACTTTGAAAGTCATGGATGATATCTCTTCAGGCAAATCGCCCGCATCAAGCTCCCAAGTCTATCACCAGCAATTTGATGGATCCCATCTACCTCAGCGCGACCGAAAGATTTCGACACACCCTCCATCGCAACTCGAAGTTAGTTTGCGTACTCAACAGCTGCTCCTGCAACATATAGCTGAGGATCATCACGAGAAAGAACATCTCGCCTCTGAACTGAATGCACTAAACAATCGCACGAGGATAATGCTTCTGATAGCTGATGAAAACAAGAAGAGACTCTGGAAATTGCTTCGCAAGTTCTTCACCGAGAAACAATTACTGAATGTCAATCTCCAAGAGCTTTATGACTATATTGACAAAGGCTTCACTGTCGAAGATTTTCAAGATCGGAGTACTCCTCTGCCTGCTCGTGAGCCTACAGCAGATCTTCTTCATCTCAAGCTTCGCAAACTGCTTGATGAATCTGAAGCCACATCGCTGACAGAGAAACCTGCCGAAGGCAATACGCATTCCCGAATTCCTCCTGTGGCCACTCCTGCTATTCCCTCGTCGGCTCAGCCTCAAGCTCTTATTCTTGAAGGAAAATTTGTTTCTGCTGAAGACGAAGACAATCCCATCACTTCCGAAGAAGAACTAACCTCGGATAGCTCGTCTGGAGATGTCACTGATTGAGCCAAGCTCTACGGTTCTTTACTCCTGTTATTCCTCACCTTTTTGACACTTGTTGACAAAAAGGGGGAGAATTACATCGAGTCTCGATAGATTTGCTTTCGGTGTTTCGTTTGATTTTGGTTTTGTGTGAGTTTGCAACTTCTGGTTTAAGCCTATCCGAACGATGTTGTTAAACTCGATAACTTCTGTGTTGTAATGCTCATTACCCCTGCTACTGCACTATTTCTCTCGAAGCATTTATCTTGTAGGTGGAATTATTATCAGAAGTTAAAATTGATTGCACTACGATCTCGATGGATTATATCTCATCAGTGCGAATCAATGTCTCGAATGATTGAAATTTCCTCCATATACTTCAATTCTTGCAGGAGAATTTATCTCATACCCCTTCTTCCCTGCATACATTTAGGGGGAGTCTATTTCATCTTTGAGCAAAGTAACACTTACTCACTCTTGTTGATATTGCTTTTTACTTATCTATCTTCACTTCGATGATTATCTGTTTTGTCATCAATCGTCCAAAAAGGGGGAGATTGTTGGTGCAATGATTTGCCTCCTTATGTTTTGGAGATTGTTGACAAATAGTGAGGGACTGATGTGTTTGCTAGTGCACACAGAGTAACAGGTCCCTGGAATCAAGAGGAGTTTGGTTTCAAACTCCGAAGAATATCCCCTGCATGGCAGTGAAGGTTATCACCGAAGAATATGACGACAAGAGTGACCCCTCAAAAAATTGCTGACGTGAAGCAATTGGTTCCGTGCCTTTCCGAAGGAAGTGACTGCGTCCGAGAAAATTGTAGACGAAGTGAAGACGTAGCATTCATTTCGTTGTTTCTTTTCTCTTATTGAGTCATAGGACCACCATACTATTAAGAGGGGTGTAGCGTTCAAAGATTTGATTCGCTGATGCTTAACCCAAATCCTATGAAAGTTGTGAGAGAAATCTCTTTGTGTTCCGAGCAAATGCTTGCCAGCAAGAGACTGTGATCTTCTTCGCTGCGAGAGATTTGTCTCTAACCGAGGAGTTAGCATTACTTGCTCTCCAAGTAATGTTACCGTTGCTCTTAAAATCCGACCGTTGTGAATGTGTCGGTTGGCCATTGGCTGGACCACGTGTCCAAAATGGTCATTTCCCATCAGGGAAGGCTGCGGCTATAAATAGCCACTCCGCACCGGCGTTGTCCGGTGGCTGCTCCGTTTGATTCTAAGAAGATTGTTGAGCAACCCCCTCTCCGATAGATTTGAGTTTAAAATCCACCGAGAGAAAACCCCAGAGCCGAAAAATTAGATAGTGGTTCAGCATCACTCGAATCTAAGTCCAGTACGCTCCGCCTATTACTCTTGAGAGCTGCGAACTCTCTAGACGGTTAGGTGTCAATTTCTTCAGAGACCAAGAGTAATTGTGGTTCTCGAAGAAGAAGTCTGTAAAGGTTCGGAGATCGCCTCAAGCATCTACCACGAGTAATCGGCATTGGTTGACGAACCAATTGTCGAGGAGAATAGGGCGAAGAGAGTTTATCTTCTGTGTTAAATCACAACCCCTCCAACCAGACATAGTCCTTTTGCAGAAGGGTGAACCGGTCTATCAAATACCTCGTCGCCATCGAGCAATCACTGGTCACCTCTGCTACTCTCCTTTACATTCGAACAATGCCTTGTGACATGTTTCAATTATGTGATTCACCTCGATGCATGTTTTAGTTTCCATTCGACAGTTTGTATTCGCTCACTAAATACTGTTTTCATTCGTTCCGCTGTTGGGTTCTAAGAGTTTTGATATTTCCGAAAGAAAATTTAAAACTCCCATTCACCCCCCCCTCTGGTAGACATACTTCGTTCCTACACTTAGTACAGAAATTTAGGCTAGCAAAAAATTCTAAACAAGCATCACATGTTAGAGGATCCATAACAATATAACTTCGATGCAAATATACCCAAACATAACTCATTACGTTGTCTTCCTTGTCCAACTTCAACTAATTTACTCAAGTTTGAAAATAATTAATGGGTATTCACAATCATAAAATATGTCCAAGATAATATATTTGTATGTGAAAGTTCTCTTCCATATACTAATCATTCATGAATTGCTTGTATGACCAATATTGTGATTGTCAAACTTCAATAGATTTTACTTTATAAACGCAATGTGAAACTACTACTAGGCATGAGACAAGCATATGAAGCAAATATAATTTCAAATTTATGATATTCAATTCATTCAACAATTTACTCTTAGGATACAAGTGAAAAACGAGAGTAAATGACAAACTACTCCAAAAGATATAAGTGAAGATCAATGAGTAGTCAAACAATTAAGTAGCTATGTGAGGACTCTCTCTCATTCAAGATTCCAGATCTTGATAATTTTATTCAAACATCAAACAAAATGAAAATAAAAGGACACTCCAAGAATAGCACATATCATGTGAACAAGTAAATACTTAGGCTAACCGATAGGTGTTGATGAAGAAAGGTGGGATGCCTAACGGGGCATCCCCAAGCTTAGTTGCTTGAGACTTCTTGGAATGTTATCTTGGGGTGCCTTGGGCATCCCCAAGCTTGAGCTCTTGTGTCTCCTTAATTCCTCTCATATCATGGCTTCTCCTAAATCTTAAAAACTTCATCCACACAAAACTCAACAAGAACTCGTGAGATAAGTTAGTATAAATCAACTCAAAACCTTAACATTCTCTACTGTAACAAATCACTAAAATTGTAATTAAACATTGCATACTAAATGCCTCTGCATATTTAATACTCCTATCCACAAATAGAAACATTAAACAAGCAAACATATGCAAACAATGCAACTATAACAGCAATCTGCCAAAACAGAACAGTCTGTAAAGGGTGAATAAGAATTCATACTTCCCTAATTCCAAAAATTCTAAAAAAATTACCACGTGACAGATAACTCATGCATTCTTACTGTGGAAAAATTTCAAATTTTTATCATGTTCTTACAATTCACAAAAAATCAGTACATAATAGAAAACTTTCTGTTTTCAAACAGCAACACATAAACTTGCAAACTGAGCATGGTAAAGGCTATAATTGACATTTTATTGAACTAAAAGGTACAAAACAAGATTATTTATAACAGAAAGCAAATCTTAACAAAATAAAATGATGCTCCAAGCAAAACTCATATCATGTGACGAATAAAAATATAGTTCCAAGTGAGGTTACCGATAATGTTGAAGACGAAAGATGGGATGCCTTCCGGGGCATCCCCAAGCTTAGTTGCTTGGGTATTCCTTGAATATTACCTTGGGGTTCCTTGTGCATCCCCAAGCTTAAGGTCTTGCCGCTCCTTATTCTCCTCATATCATTATCTCACCCAAAACTTGAAAACTTCAATCACACAAAACTTAACGGAACTTCGTGAGATAGGTTAGTATGATAACAATAAATCATCCACTTAGGTACCGTCAAGACAAGATTCATAATTGTTATCACATAATTCCTACTTTAATATATCATTTCCACAATTTATATTGACCAATATAAGCCATAGAAACTATAAAACCAGCAAACTATGCATTGAAAACAGAATCTGTCAAAAACAGAACAGCATGTAGTGAGCGATTTAAAAACCATACTTATATACCTCAAAAAATACTGAAACATTAGGACAACTTACAAAATTTGTAGCCCAATACTTTGTAATTTTTTTAGAATTTTATCACGCTCCAGTACAGAATAGAAATTCTAGCACTGGACGCAAAAGTTTCTGTTTTTGCACAGAATCAATTCAACAAGTATCCACACTATCCCAAAGGCTTTACTTGGCACATTATTGAAAGAAAACATATAAAACATGATTACTACAGTAGCTTAATCATGTGTACACACAAAAATAGTAGGTATAAATATTGGGTTGTCTCCCAACAAGCGCTTTTCTTTAGTGCCTTTTAGCTAGGCATGATGATTTCAATGATGCTCGCATAAAAGTAAAGAATTGAAACACAAAGAGAGCATCATCAATCCTATGACAAACAAGTTTAAGCCTAACCCACTTCCTATGCATAGGGATTTTGTGAGCAAACAATTTATGAGAGCAAGAATCAACTAGCATAGGAAGGAAAAACAAGCATGACTTCAAAACTTTCAACATAAAGAGAGGAAACTTGATGTTATTGAAATATATATAAGCATATCTCCCTCTCTCATAATAATTTTCAGTAGCATCATGAATGAATTCAATAATATAACTATCACATAAACTATTCTTTTCATGACCCACAAGCATAAATTTTTTGTTACTCTCCACATAAGCAAATTCCTTCTCATTCATAATAGTGGGAGCAAACTCAACAAAATAACTATCATGAGATACTTGATTGGCATAGTCCAATTGAAAATTAAAATCATGATGAAAAGTTTCATATTTATCATTATTCTTTATAGCATACATGTCATCACCATAATCATCATAGATAGCAACTTTGTTGTCATAATCAATTAAAACCTCTTCCGAAATAGTGGAATCATCATTAAACAAAGTCATGACCTCTCCAAATCCACTTTCATAATTATTGCCATAAGATTAAACACCCTCCAAAATAGTGAGATCATGAAAGTGCTAGTTATCGACTAGAGGGGGGGTTGAATAGGTGATTTTTATGAAAGGCTTCGAAAACAGGCAATGTCTTCGAAGTAAGCGGAAGCGGGATGAGAACTAGCAAAGCCTATCAATAAGATGAACAAATATGACAAGCGTAGACATCATACATACAAGCATGCGTTGAACATAAACACAAGAAGCATGAAGATAAATGAGTAAACAGATGAATGGCTTCAGGGAATATCTTCAATCACAGACAAGCATGCAAAGGCTTCACAGTTCAAAACAGTAAGTAAGGAAGAGAAATGATAGAACCAGGAGCTCGGGGAAGACAATGATTTGTTTGACCAGTTCCAACTGCTGTGACAGCTGTACGTCTGATTAGGGAGGCTGAGATTGAACTCAGAAGACCACGTCTTCACCTTATTCCCCTTGAGCTAAGGTCACTTAGACCTCGCCCAATCACTCTGGTAAGTCTTCAAGGTAGACTTCCAAACCTTCACAGACTTCGTTCACCGGCAATCCACAATGACTCTTGGATGTTCAGAACGTGACGCCTAACCGGCTGGAAGATCATAGTCTTCAAGTGTAATAAGTCTTTGGTTCACTCAGAACAGAATGTGTTCAGTGATGCTCAATCACTTTGGGCTCTGGGTGTTTTGGGTTTTGTCCTCGCAAGGATTCTCTCTCAAAGGCTTTGAGGTGGGTTGCTCTCAAACGACAAAAGCCATGCACTAACTCGGAGCAGCCACCAATTTATGGTGGTAGGGGGTGGCTATTTATAGCCAGGAGGCAACCCGACATGATATGTCCGAAATGACCTTGGGTCATAGGGAAGCTGACACGTGTCCAACGGTCGGATCCCAACACACGCGGCAACTTTACTTGGGCTCCAAGCAAAGCTGACTCAACCAACTCTGGAAGAGGTTTTCTCTCAATTGTCTTCGCTCGAAGACATAGGATTTGGGTTGAGCACCACGTCAGTTTCTGACTTCGTTTACCTCGACCCCACTTAATAGTACAGTGGTTCCTATGACTCAAGAAAGCAGAAAATGAAACTTCCAAAAGACTAAGTCTTCGCGTTCCATTGGCTTCAAGTGAATGTCTTCAAGAGCCATTATCTTCAACACGAATGTCTTCGTGAACCACCATTGTCTTTGATATCTTCATACATTTTTAGGGGTCATCTTCGATGGGTAAACCGAATCAATAGGGACTTCTACCTACGTTCTCCTGTGAATCTCACAAACACATTAGTCCCACAACCAAGTTTGTCTTCAATACTCCAAAACCAACAAAGGGTGGCACTAGATGCACTTACAATCTCCCCCTTTTTGGTGATTGATGACAAACTGGTTGAAGTTTCAACGGGGATAAAAATATGTGAAAGTTAAGGAACAAGGTGTATGGCTTCATGAATGTTGAGGAGCTCCCCCTGAAGATGTGCATATAAGTAATTTGCTTTTGAATGCAAATGCACATGGCAGGTTTTATTTTGTGGAGATCTCCCTCTATTCATGAAGTCACAACATGTGCATACATATAATATGAAGATAATGGAATGCACAATGGAATATGGGTGTCTGCAGATGACTTCATGCGCATAAGATCAAATTTAAGAAGCGCACAATAAAACAACAGTGATTGTAGTAGACGTCCATCAGGACTTAAGTTTACAACCCAACCACCAAATGTTCAAGAACGAGAGTTGCAAACTTAACAAAATATCACAAGCCCGACCCAATATGCCCGCTTGAAGACTATCAACCCAAATGCTTCTCCCCCTTTTGTCAACAAGTGACCAAAAAGGTGTGAAGACATAGGGTGTCTACACGTCCCGTGGAGGCGACGATGATGTTGGGGAAGCCGGGTCGATGTTGGAGTTCGGTGGAGCAGACGGGCCTGATGCAGCATTGTGGTGCAGTGAAGCCATAGTCGGAGAGGTGGCATCATCTTCTTCATCAACAATTCTTGCATGAATCGTGGGCACTGAAGAAGAATAATTGGAGTCCTCAAGTGAAGGTGTAGCATGCCACTTCTCAGATGAGGGAGGCTTGGAGCCAAATTTGAAGCTCTCCTTGAAGCCATCGGCAACAAGGTCATCTTCAGAACATAGTAGTGTGAGGCTCTTCCAAGATCGATGAGGGAGTCCCGGACTAGGGGGTACTCGGGCTGCCGGCCTATCTCCTATAGGCCGGACTAATGGGCCGCTCTTAACTCATCGAAGGAAGGCCGGATTGTGGGCGACCCCGTGCACTAGAAGGAAACCTCCGAAGACTTGACGTCTCCTCCAAGAGATGTTTAGCATAGCCGGCATGTTTATCCCCTGATGGCAATCGACCAGATGTAACCCTAGGTCCCCCTGGTGTCTATATAAACCAGAGGGTTTAGTCCGTAGAGGCAGGAAAACCACTATCATCATACCCACCTAGGGTTTAGTCCATCCGATCTCGAGGTAGATCAACTCTGTAATCATCATACGAACACATCAATACAATCAAGCAGGACGTGGGTTTTACCTCTTCGAGAGGGCCCGAACCTGGGTAATCGCTGTCTCTACGTTCCTTGTTATCCATTGACTCCAAGATCCACAGCCCGGACCCCCTACCCGAGATCTGCCGGTTTTGGTACCGACATTTGTGCTTTCATTGAGAGTTCCGCTGTTGGGTCATCAAGGATCAATGGCTCGCCTAGTCATCAGCGACGGCATCCGCAGCGGGGACATCTTCGTCCACGGCCAGCTTTTCGCGTTCGGCAGCATCGTGCTGCACGCCAACCCGACCGGTCACCTTGACCAGGTTGACAGCTTCGCCCCTGAGCAGGAGATCAGGTTTGGCAACCTAGAGTACGTCGCCGACTCTCGGGCCGATCTGATCTTTACTAGGTTCTCAGCTTTACCTGAGGAGCCTAATAATCCCGAGGCCTTGACTTCGGATCTTCTCCTCGGCCCCGTCTCCGGGCCAGTCCTCAGTTTGGATCTGGCCTCGAGTTCGGATCCGATCCCGGCGCCAGAGAACCAGGGGTCACCCTTGGCCGAACACACCCCCGGTGCAGGCACACCGGAGTTCAACTCCGAAGGATGCCCAAGGATGAATCCGGTGGACCTCTCGCTCTTAAGCGAGACGTTAGATCGGATCCAGAAGATGAGTATCGCGGATGGCCCGTCCTCGGTCCATGAACAGATCGGACTTGAGGCCAACCGCGGGGAATTTTATGTCCCACCCACCACCCACTTAGTAGCCACTGTCGAAGACTTAACCGACATGTTGGACTACGCCTCCGAGGAGGCTGACGACATGGACGAGGATATCGACGTCATGCCGTATATGGCTCCCTCCCTTGCCACTCCGAACACCGAAAAGTGGACTGCCACCTCCACCTACGACGTTTACATGGTCGACACCCCCAAGAAGGATGACGACACCCCCAAGAAGGATGGCGGTGGCCCCAACGAGGAACCGCCCAAACGCCGACGAAAGCGATCCAGGGGACGCGGAAGGGGCAGGGAAAGTAACACAGACACAAACGGCACCGGAGATAAGGATGCTCCGAACAACAAGGGGGAGCCCGGCGACAACACCACCCCTGAACAACACTACCACGCTTCTGAAGAGCAAGAGGATCAGGGCAGCCCCGAGGACCCCGAGAATTCCGAGGATAGCAACTACCTCCCTCCTTCCGAAGAGGAGGACAGCCTCGGACCCGAAGACTTTTTCGTCCCCGAGGACCCCCAGGACCAGGAAAGATTCAAGCAGCAACTCATAGCCACTGCCCGAAGCTTGAAGAAGAAGCAGCAGTAGCTAAAGGCCGAACAAGATACCCTTAACGATAGATGGACGTTGGTCTTAGCAGCCGAAGAGGGCTTCGACAATTAGCGCCAGGATCAATACAAAAGTTATCCACGACGGCGTTTGCTTCCATCATTGAGGACGAGGCGCTTGAGCCCATACCTCCCAGACGAACTCAGACAAGCTAGCCCGACCGCCCCCCTCGAGGACGAGACAGGACGGCTGGAGAAGCCGAATACCCACCCGCGCCCCCTCACCGGGCGGGCAAGGAGCCGGTTCAACCGGATGACCCATATGATCTACGGCACAACCTAAACGCCAGAGGGATATAGTCAAGATCCATTTATGGATCCAGAGGACACACGCCCGCTGGACGGGACGGATACCAAGCTTGGCGCGACGGGAACGATAGAGCTCGGGAGCAGCACCGTGCCCGGATGACAACCGATCTCCGGCACGACGTGGCCCACGTCAGGGGCGCCACACACCCAATGTGTTTTACAGATGAGGTGATGCAGAATCAGTTCCCCGAAGGGTTTAAACCCATGAACATAGAACAGTACGATGGGACAACTGACCCAGCCGTGTGGATTGAAGATTTTCTTCTCCACATTCATATGGCCCGAGGAGATGACCTCCATGCCATCAAATATCTGCCATTAAAACTTAAAGGACCGGCAAGGCACTGGTTGAACAGCCTACCCGAAAACTCCATCGGGAGCTGGGAGGAGCTCGAGGATGTATTCCCAGCCAACTTTCAAGGCACCTATGTTCGGCCGCCGGATGCCGACGACCTGAGCCATGTCGTTCAGCAGCCCAGGGAGTCAGCTCGGCAATTCTGGAATCGGTTCTTGACTAAGAAGAACCAGATCGTCGACTGTCCAGATGCTGAAGCAATTACCGCATTCAAGCACAGTATTCGGGACGAATGGCTCGCTCGCCAGCTCGGCCAAGATAAGCCGAGAACAATGTCGGCCCTCACCTCCCTAATGACCCGCTTTTGCGCAGGTGAGGATAGTTGGTTGGCTCGTCGAAGCAACCATCCCGACGACCCTGGCACCTCAGAGGCCCGGGACGGGAATGGTAAACCCCGGCGCAACAAGAATAATTAGCGCCGGCACACAAACAACGACAGTGAAGCCGATGATGCGGCAGTAAACGCCGGGTTCAGCGGCTCAAAATCAGGACCGCGGAAGAAACCCTCTAAGGGGAACCAGGACGGCCCGACTGCACTGGATAGAATCCTGGATAGGCCCTGCCAGATCCACGGTACCCCGGACAAGCCCACCAACCACACCAACCGTAACTGTTGGGTAATCAAGCAGGCCGGCAAGCTTACAACCAAGGAACAGGGCAAGGGTCCCCGCAGCGAGGACGACGACGAACCTCGTGGGCCGAACAATGGAGGCCAAAAGCAGTTCCCTCCCGAGGTAAAAACCGTGAACATGATTTACGTCACGCCTATACCCAAGAAGGAGCGGAAACGCGCACTTCGGGATGTCTACGCCTTAGAGCCGGTGGCCCCGAAATTCAACCCATGGTCGGCTTGTCCGATCACCTTCGACCAGCGAGACCATCTGACCAGTATCCGTCATGGAGGCACGGCGGCTCTGGTGCTCGACCCCATCATGGATGGATATCACCTCACTAGAGTCCTTATGGATCGAGGCAGCAGCCTCAACCTGATTTACTCAGATACAGTGAGGAAGATGGGAATCAACCTGTCAAGGATCAAACCCAGTAACACCACTTTAAAGGTGTAATCCCAGGCGTCGAGGCGCGATGTTCGGGATCCGTGACCTTGGAAGTAGTCTTCGGTTTGCCCGACAACTTCCGCAGCGAAGACTTAATCTTCGACATTGTTCCCTTCCGCAGCGGTTACCACACACTCCTCGGCCGGACAGCGTTCGCCCGCTTTAATGCCGTCCCGCACTACGCATATCTGAAGCTCAAGATGCCAGGACCGAAGGGTGTTATTACTGTCAAAGGTAACACCGAGCGCTCGCTCCGAACAGAGGAACACACATCGGCTTTAGCCGCCGAAGTCCAGGCCGCTGAAGAAGCGTCGCAGGCCCAGTCTACCATCAAGGCACTAGATGCACACAAACGCGCCCGAGCTACGGCCTCAGTCCCGGAGCACTCCCATGCTCACCCTAAATAGGGATACGCGCCCCACAGCACGGCCTACCCAGCCGCGAAATACGTACCTCGAGTGCACAACTTCGTGCTTAAGATTCCATGGGCAGCTGTGGGGGCAACCGACTCAAGGGACGAGAGCTCGGTTTGACCGAGCCACGGCCAAAGTTGTTCTCAGAACACTACTAAATAACAGGCACCATCTAGGGCCTGATCAACGTTAAGCTGATACACTACGGCGACTTCTCAAAACCCTTTCCCAAGGGCTCGTCCGCCGAACATTATTACTTCCGCCAAGCATACAGTCGACGACTCCAATCACACGAAAGCTTCATAAAGAGCAAAGGCGCAGATGTGCGGCAGGGCGCAGTAGGCACGTCAAACCACTCATGAAGGCCCTGTGTAAACCTTTCCTCTAATGTGTTTATTTCTTAAAGTATCTGCAAAAGTTACTTCGGCAATCCGGATTGTACGGATAGACGTCACGAATTCAAAGGAAATAACGACCATTTTTCTCTGGTCATACTGCAGTCAATTATGTTGCACTTTCCTTTCCGCTTTTCGGTCGAAGTAAACTATTATGATACGTTCCTTTTTAGATGTGACCGGCTAATAGACCGGGGGCTCGACCATAAATCTTGCCCCAAACATCATTCCGTCACCAACTTCATTACATGTGCTCGGCGTCATGGATATTGCATTATATGAATCAGTTCCGAATTATGTCTTTGGTCAATGGTTAGGTTGCCCGGCTCCTGTGTTTGCCCTCTTACGTTCTGCATTGTTCGGCTAGGAGGGTAAAGGGAGAACCACTACGATTGTACTTCTAGCTAGCCTGGTTAACTACCTCAGTGGAGAAAGCCGAAAACCGACTGTCATAATAAGCGAGAACTGGTCGGCGATCCGATGACAAGTGTCAAACTAAAAATCGATGGAGGTTAATCTGTGTCAAACGAAGGGCTTGCTGTTACAGGAACCAAGTGATAATGGTATTAACCTCGGTACGCCCGGATATCACATATACTGGGGGCTAGTCATCAGCCCCCGCAGTCAAGCTCCTATGGCTAAGTGAAAGCAATAAAGCCGCATAGTCCGATTGCCTTGTTTTCCTTACACACAACCGCCCCCGGGCACCGAGACGTCGGCTAAGGGTTAAGGTGTTTGGGAGAAACACCCCATGCAGTATCTGCAAGGGGGTTGAAGCCAACGACTGGTAACTTTCAGTTTAAAACGGCCGCACAGGAGTCAAAATAAAAACACAAAGCCATTATATTTGCAGCCGACCAGTTGCATTTTAACAGCACAAAAGTTTCAACTCCTCGGATACAAGGAAAATAAATTTACTCATAAATTACATATTTCGAGCACTGGACCTCTATTTCCCGAGCACCATCCATCACGATGGGAAAGTACTGCTCGGGGCGCCTGTGCTCCTTCCCAGGGGGCGGAAGTCCGGTGGCCACCTCGGCTGGCTTGATCTTCGGCCACCATGGTTTTAATGAAGGCCATCCGAGCTCCCTCAATGCATACGGAGCGCTTCCAGGCATCAATCCGGGGCGTGGCGTCATACAACTTCTGCACCAAGCCGAAATAGCTGCTCGGCAGCGGCTTCGAAGGCCACAGCTTGACGCAGAGGTCCTTCATCGCCGGCTCCGCCATCCGATGCAACTCCATCAGCTGCTTCATCTGGTTGTTGAGGAGGGGAGGGTGCTCGGGCGCTTGAAACTGCGCCCAAAACAGCCTCTGCTCGGCACGTCCCTCCTGGGTTGCAAAGAACCTTGCCGCATCCGATGCACTCCTCGGAAGGGCAGCAAAGGCGCCTGGGGAACGCCACACTCGCGATGCAGTAAGTATGGCTTACCATCCGCAATAAGTCTAACTTGGCGGAGCTCCTCCTGGTAGCCTCGCGCCTCCGTCCGCGCTTCCTTAGCCACCGATCCCAGTGAGGTTAGCTCGGCCGCCTGATCCTTATTCTTCTGCTCAAGGACCTCACACTTTGTGACGGCATCCTTGAGCTCTTGCTGCACTTCAGACACTCTGGCCTCGTGCTTCTGGCTAGCGGTTTTCACTGTAGCCAGTTCGGCAGCTGCATGTTCGGCCGCCGCCTTCTGCTCCACGACCTCCTGCTGAGTTTTCCTCAGCTCGGCCTTGAGGTTCTCGACCTCCGCGGCGGCAACTGGAGAAAAGTGCATTGCACCCAGTTTAGGATAACTTCTTCAAACCTTACTAAAGCCGCTGTAGTAAAACAGTTTAGTTCGGACTTGCCTTGTGCCTCGTCGAACCGCCTATTCAGCAGGCCGAGGTCATCCTCGGAATTCTTGAGCTTCCGATTCAGCTCGGCCAACTCCTCGGCGTTGGCAGCTGTCGCAAAGGACGACGCCTGCACATTAGACTCAGCACATCAGACTCCCGAGTTATCAATTTTCGATCCTCTGACCGGCTTTTGTCAATCCAGTCAGAGTCCCGGGGGCTACTGCTCATTCTGCTATCATCTATACATCAAATCTATTTGACCCCCGCCTAAGTTTTTCAAACTTATCCAGGGCTCGGGGGCTACTGTGTATGAGGTTACATATTCATATAAAATAAATTTTCTAAGGAAAAGGCATTACATGGCCTACCTTGAAGCCTGTGAGAAGGCCGCTGAAGGCCTCCTTCAGTCCATTGTCCACGGACCGAAGACTTTGCAACACCACGCCCATAAGGGCACGGTGCTCTTCGACGATAGAGGAGCTGGTTAAAGCTTCCTCCATCTCATCCGGCCACCTAGTCGAAACCCGCTCTGGAGCGGGCGGGGGTGGCGGGTGCACCTCGGCTCCTCCTTCTGTGGAGACCGGAATGGTTGGCTCCGGGTGCCTTAACGGCCCCGGAGCCATTCTCGGGGAGAGCTCGGATGGTCCGGGCTCCCCCTCTTCGTTCACCAGAGGGGTTCTCCCCTCCTGGTCTTCGGTGACCGAGGTATGCACCTCGGCCATGACGGTGTCGCCCCCTCCCCCTGTGTGCGGCACGGGAGGGGTCCTCCTTGACAGAACCTCCTCGACCTCCTCGACGATCGGAGGAGGTGAGGTGCGCGACTCGGTCCCGCTCTCCGCCAGTGCGGCCGGTGGAGAATCCCCCTCCGAGACTCGATCGGTAGGGAGGTCACGCAGCGGGCTGCAATGTTAGAAGCAGAAGCGCGATCAATAGCAGACTTAGTTCGGCTAAAAATGCATAGGTGTATCTTAGGATACGTACCTTTGGGCCTGCGGTTTGATCCTGGGGGCCCGCCGAGGAACCTCTTTGGAGGCCTCGGAGTCCTCGGCAGAGGCCGAGCTATTGTTGGACAGAGCCACCTTGGCCCTGCACGGTTTTTTAGGGACAGGAGGAAGCTGATCCTCCTCGGTGTCCTCGGACACCGCCCTCTTCCTTGTTCGGGAGGAATCGCTTTCCTCCCCATCCTCTCCCTGCTCGTTCTCCTCCTCTAAGGCGGAGAGGGCTTGGGTGTCCCCGGATCTGGTGTCCGGGGGTCCTCGGGAACGGAGGCCCTCTCTGGCCTCCTTCTTCTTTTCCTTCTTCTTCTCCTTCTTCTCCGGAGCCTCGTACGGCTCCTTGTCCAACATGGCCGTCAACAAGGCCATCCTGGGGCCCTCGGGTAGCAGGGCCGGGCTGTCGATTCGCTCGGCCTTCTTCAGCCAGCTCTGTGGATGAAAAAAGAGAGAGTTGAGTACTTTGTCAAAAGGGAACAATCCGAATACAAAAGTAAAACTTATCATACCTCGCGAGGGGGGTTTGCGGCGTCAAGGCCGATGTCTTCCTCCTCGGCCGGCCAGTCCTTCTGTGGCTTGAACATCACCTTCCATAGCTAAGCGTGGGAAGTGCGGTAGAAGCTGAGCACGGTGGCGGGGTCTTCGGGCTTGTAGGCCCACATGGGGGAGGCCCGGTCTTGAAAGGGGAGGATGCGGCGGCAGAGCATGATCTGGATCATGTTGGGCAGCTCAACCCCCCGCTCTATCATCTTGGATATTCGGCTCTGCAGCAACGCCACCTCCTTGCTTGACCCCCAGTCGAGGCCCTTCTTTGTCCATGAGACCAACCTCGTGGGGGGTCCGGATCTGAAGGCGGGGATCACCCCCCAATCCGCGTTCCGCGGCTCTGTGATGTAAAACCATTCCTTCTACCAGATCTTGACGGTTTCGATGAAAGCGCCCTCTGGCCACTCAACCCGGGGGAGCTTGCTGACCATCGCCCCCCCCACCCCGCAGTCCGCCAGCTGGCCGTCAACGATCTTCGGCTTGACGTTGAAAATTTTCAGCCACAGACCGAAGTGTGGCCGGACCTGAAGAAAGGCCTCGCAGATGATGATGAAGGCCGAGATGTGCAAAAAAGAGTTCGGGGTAAGATCATGGAAATCGAGCCCATAGAAAAACATCAGGCCCCTGATGAAGGGGTGGAGGGGAAAGCCTAACCCTCGGATGAAATGGGGGAGGAACACCACCCTCTTGCTGGGCCTCAGCATGGGGATGACTTGACCCGCCTCCGGAGCGCGGTGAGCAACGTCGGCGGGAAGGTAACCTGCATTCTTCAGCTCTAGTATGTCGCTCTCGGTGACGATGGAGGCCTCCCACTTGCCCTTGGACCCGGAGCCGGCCATGGCTGGATTGAGTGGGTGACCGGAGAGGTTCTTGGAAGGGAGGACAGATCTGGGCGCTGGAGCTCAAGAGATTGGGAGGGCAACGGCGAAGGAGGAAGTGAGAGCATGCGAAGGAAATGGTGGCCGCTCCCCTTTTATGGGCTGCTGTAAAACCAAGGGTCCTTTTACTGCGCCACAGGCTTCATCGTTTCCCCGTATAACCGTGCCATTATGCGCTCGTGGGATAGTGCAAATCATTGATCATATCCCATAAAAACAGGGCACGATCTCCATGTCGATGGGACGCCCCAATGGAGGAACCGCCTCGAACCGCGAATCAAGTTTTCATAAACCAACTTGTGGTGGCAGGTCATGACCCTTCGGCAAAAGTTGTCAGATGGGGTCACTGTTCACACCTATGCGACTAGCCTTCGGGGCTAAGTTATCGATACACTTCGGCGATCGAAGCATAGTTCGGGGAACATACGGCTAGGCAACCCTTGAGAACTTGATTCGGAGGGGACGCAGGCTTGACACAAGTATCACAGAAGGGAAGGAACTGGTCCACAAAGCCGATGGTGTTCGGTATATACCTCGGCTTCGAAGACTAGTTCGGGGGCTACTGAGGGCATCCCGGACTAGGGGGTACTCAGGCTGCCAGCCTATCTCCTATAGGCCGGACTAATGGGCCGCTCTTAACTCATCGAAGGAAGGCCGGATTGCGGGCGACCCCGTGCACCAGAAGGAAACCTCCGAAGACTTGACGTCTCCTCCAAGAGATGTTTAGCATAGCCGGCATGTTTATCCCCTGATGGCAATCGACCATATGTAACCCTAGGTCCCCTGGCATCTATATAAACCAGAGGGTTTAGTCCGTAGAGGCAGGAAAACCATTATCATCATACCCACCTAGGGTTTAGTCCATCCGATCTCGAGGTAGATCAACTCTGTAATCATCATACGAACACATCAATACAATCAAGCAGGACGTAGGGTTTTACCTCTTCGAGAGGGCCCGAACCTGGGTAATCGTTGTCTCTACATTCCTTGTTATCCATTGACTCCAAGATCCACAGCCCGGACCCCCTACCCGAGATCTGCCGGTTTTGGTATCGACACTCGACGGTTGGCTTCATGTGCAACAAATGCATTCTTGGTGGAGAGGTTGCGCACTCTGTTGAGATCAGATATGATGCTCTTCATTTGCCGTTTCAGCCAGTCATGATGCTTGTCTTGCTTCTGATGAAGAGAAACAAGAAGCTCTCTGTCTGTCATCACCTTGGCTTGTTTCTGAGGCCTTTGAGGTACTGTGCTGGTAGTGGCTTCAGTGTTAGCTTGTCTTGGTTGCCAAAACTGACTAGCAAGTTCAGAGATAGAGGCCACATTGGGAAGGTGAATGGCTTCCATATGAGCAGAGTGGCTAGCTTCAACAAGTCTTGGATCTTTCTCAGCCGAAGGATAAATAACTTCATGAGGAGCATCAACTTCAGGCAGAAAGATATGATGAGTGCGACCAGAGGGTTCGTACTGAACAGTTAAACGAAGCTTGATGAGGCGCATAATCCATGGTGCATAGAATTTGAGGCCAAACAGATCCATGCCAGACGCAGCAAGCTGGCAAATGAAGAAGTCATGCGTGTTGAATCTGATGCCATTTACTACATAGTAGACCAATGTCTTCATGGAGACTTCAAGCTTGGCTGAAGATGAATGCCCTTTGATTGGCCATAGAGTGTTGCGAAGAATGTGATAGACGGTTCTAGGCAAGTACTCAAGGTCATTGACGAAGAACTCCTTGGGGTATTCAGCTTCAAATGGCAATGGCTTCATCATTGTCAGCATCTCAGTCATGTTGGGCCCTGGCTTCTGGAAGATACTTTCCACTTCCTTTTCATAAGAAGCACAACCTGGATTATAGAAGTCACCAGGTACAGGCAGACGAGTGAGTTCGAGAAGATCCTGAGGTTTAGCTTCAGATGAACATCACCAGTCATCCACTCAAGGGTCCAAGTCTTGGGGTCTCTGTTGAAGCCAAAAATGTGGAGGGTTGCATAAAATTGGAGTATAAGCTCCTCGTTCCAGTGTTCCTTGTCCGTGACAAAGTGCAACAAACCAACATCTCTAAAGCATTCCAACGCTTGATCCAGACAAGGGAGCCCAGACATGGCTTCATGATCCAGACGCCTGTGAGGGTGAATCATGTCTTGGTTGTAGAGGACACACATGCAGTAGCTTCGCTGATGATGAGTCCAAAACCTATCTGAAGAGATGCGTGGCTTCCTGAATGGATTCTTGGAGCTGTCGAAGAATGTGTTCTCATTCCTGAAGCCAGCAACACTGAATGTGCAGTCAATGGATGGAGCACTATGAAGCCTTGGCAATCTCGGCATAGGCCGCTGAACTCGTGGTCGCTCGTTGATGTTAAACTCATATTGCGGGCCATGCTGCACAGGAGGAGTAAGTGTTGGTCAAATAACGGGAACTAGCTCACCATCTCGATTGTATGCCATAGCAATATTGGGCGCATTAGCTTCACTTGAAGTAATGGCGTCGGGAGCAGGAGCAGGAGCTTCATGAGTTTCACTCAATATGACTTCAGGCACAAGGGCCTCAATGGCAGCAGGGGCAGGAGTTTCAGACACCGGCTCTTGAATAGGTTCATGTGTTGCAGTCGGAATGTCTTCAGTATATTTGGCTTCATGCTCAGGATTGGCTTCAGCTGATGCACGCATAACAGTTTCAACTGGTGCATCTTCTGTTTTGTGCGGTGGTACTTGGAGGAACATCTTCTAGCACAACATCCTCGTGAGCAACAGAAGCTTCCTGACGAACCTCTTTAGGAATGATAGACATGGAGGCTCTTGGGTCGCGATGAAGCCTTCGGAACGAGGGCGATGCCTTTGGAGAAGAGATGTTTTCCTCCATGGCTTCTGGTGTTCCTTGGGCTGGTAGCTCATCAGTTGGTTCGACTTGAGGGGGTGGTGTGTGAGGAATCACTTCATCATGGTCCATTGGCGCTAGAGGTCGGCCAATGCTGATAGGCTCACTGTTCTATTGAACAGGCGATGATACCACTTCTTGAGTGATCTGAGGAAGAACTGCATCATCTTCATTCTGCACATTGGCCTCAGTGCCAATGTCTTCAGCTGCGGTGGGGTTAGCAGTTGGTATGTCTTCAGTGACAGGAACCTCTGTGGAAGCAGGTTCATGCACAATGACTCGTCTCTCGGTGTTGACGGAGGCAGGGGAGCAATAGATATTGGTGTTACAAGCAGAGGCTCTTGATGAGCTGATGGAGCAGTTTCTACTTGAGCCCTGCGCGAAGCCTTTGAAGACTTTGTCTTCTGACGCTTTTGAGACAGAGGAGCAGCAGAGGCATCTGTTTGCTTGCGCTTGCGAGCATCGGCTTCGGCTTGCTAAGTACGCTTCCTCTCTGAAGCAATTGATGGAGCAGATGGCTTCGAGCGGAGCATAGATGATGGGAATACGATCTTGGGCGCTTCTTGACTTGAAGCCTCAGCAGCAGGTGTGTCAGGCTTCTTCTTCTTCTTGACCAGCTTAGGATCAATGGCAGGGCGGCCAAGAGCTTTTCTCTTCAAGCCCTCATTATGCGCTTGCACAATTTTCTCAGCATAATGTTTGAGGCGCTCTCTCGCACCTTTGGCGTCATCACGACGCTTTTGAAATTCATCCTTTAGTTCGGCCATCATCTTCTTGTAGCAATGAATTTCCTTGACGCTAAACTTGGCCAGGTGCTTCTTGAAGAGCTGCTTTTCATGCTCAATCTTGTTCTTCTGCTCAAGCACCTTCTGCACGACTGCAAGTTCCTGGTTGATGAAGCCTTGGAACGTGACACTGATGTCAATTGGGAGCTGCAGATCGTCAATAGACAAAGTTGGGTCGCGAAACCATTCGTCAAAGAAGTTATTCAGAATGTCACGGTCGAACAGAGGCAGGTCTTTGAAGATATCAGCCTCTTCCTGCTTGTTCTTGATGAGAAGCTCAAGGGCATCATCATCAAACTCATCATCAGATAAGTCGATTATAGCATCGTCATCTCTCAATGTGCTTGTTGGTTTGGGGCCTCGCCCAGCAGTTTTCTTTGTCTTCAGAGAGGTCCAAGACACATCTTCATATTGCACACTGGATTCAGGAGGTGCAGTTGTCATTGGCTTCACTCTTGAAGCTTTTGGAGCAGCAGCAGACTTGGAAGATTGCCCCTCTTTAGCTTTGGAGCCCTTTGGCTTCCTCTGTGTCTTGGTGGAGGTAGGTGCAATGTCTTCAGCAGGGGCTTCTCTGCGAGCAGTAGCGGCGGCAGCATGAAGAGCATTGATATGCTCAATATATGCTTGAAGACTATCCCATGGCCCAGTCAGATTGGGATCTGCTTGACGGGTGCCATCGGGCCTTGGCTCAGCCGGACCAGGGTTGAAGTCAACACCATAGTCCTTGTTCTGCTCTGCTGAACCCTTAGCAAACTGATAATTGGCTTCAAAGAGATCATCTTCACGACACCATCTAATACTGGATGGGTCAGCATCTTCGGGCTTTACACCTCTTACCATGCATGGATAGAAGTGCTGGGCAATGGCGTCAGCCTTTGTCTTCGGAATAAGCTTCCGGTACACAATATCTGACCATGGTGGCCTGACTGCATTCTTGTCAGCATACTCTGGTGTAACAAAATGATAGTAGAACCATTGCTCTGCCCAATATCTTCGGATCCACTGCACACGTGACTTGCGCTCACCATATGTTTCCTCTGGATCTGATTTGTATTGCTCATACAGATCTGGAGGGAGGTCAAGAGCAGTGTTAGCTCGCCTTTGCCTTCCTCCCTTCTTTGAAGATTTTCCACTGGCCATTGGCTTTAGAGGGCTGAATGGCTTCACACTACTGATTTGGCAGGAACTGGCTTCAGGAGAATCGAGATGAAGCTGTAAGAAGTCTGCAAATGAATTCAGACTATGAGAACCAAGAGACTCCCCCATGGACATGTACCTGTGAAAGAATTAGAGATGCGAGGGAAGGAGGAGAGGTCATATGCATTCTCAGAGGATTTTGAAGATAAATCAGTTTGATGACAATGACCTCATAGTGCGAAGACATTCACTTACAGTGTGTTGGTTCCAGATTTGTAAGAATCTGAAAATAGGTACAAGTGAGGAATCATACGAAGTGTAGCATAAGTGAAGGAACTTAGCAAGTTATGAGATGTGGGAATGAAGATACATATTTGAAGATGAAAGAACAACTTCTGAAGATATATGCAGAAATTTCAGATCAAACAAATGGTAAAAAGTAGTCTTTTATTTACCGCACGATGAACAGCTCAACGAGACGCGAAGGAAGCTGAGCAGTTCGATCTCCCACGCCCTAACTTGGTGGTGGAAGATGGCTATGGCGGCGGCGGCGAGAAGATATCCGCGGCCGGCGTGAGTACGGCGTCGAACAGGTCGTGGCAGCGAAGCGCTTCTTCTCCGGCGTCGATGGAAGCTAGCGACGGTGCTAGGGTTGTATGGAGGCGATGGCGATAGATGTGAAGAGCATTAATGGATGCGGGGGCGAAGTATTTATAAGGGAAGTGTCGGCCCAAGTGGAATGACTATTTTGCCCCTGGCGATACGTATTTGCTCGACGCATGGCACGGTAGTGCTGTTTTACTACCACGCCTGGACCCCACTACTTAGCAGTTTTGGCGGGAGGTCATTCCGGCTTCTGCGGCGGCCGGTTAAAATGGATAAGGATATAAAAACATTTTAAATTTTGTTCTCAAAATCTTCGACTGACAAGGACATAGTGAAGACAATTGACACGTGTCAAATAGAATGCATATGAAGATTTAGAGAGATTGGAAGAGATAAGCATAGAGGGGGTACGGGTCCGATCACATTCACTTAGTTCAGAAAACACTGTTTGAAGACATAGCTATAAGTGAATGTTGTTGAGGACAAACTCATATATATATATAGTAGGCAATTAGATTAAACCAAGTGAGAAGATAAAGCCATTTATGAAGACAAACAAGATCAAGAAGATAATGCAATAGATGTGACGCCAAATGAAAATCTTTAAGAAAAGTTTGGTGGTGGCGTTACCCACCGTATAGGAAGTATTAGACCCAGACACGTCGCACAGCTATCGTGGCGCTCTGAAGTCAAATTCCACGTTAATATCTTCACACTTAGATTGTACGTCTTCATGAATTGAAGACATTCGTTACTTCGTGTGTTGCACATCATAGTCATCAACAATGCATAAGCATTAGGATGTGTGTCCATTCACTGGACATTCAAGGATTCTAAGATATTTAGCTCACACCGCAACTTGCAAAACCTCTTCTCATCCAAAGGCTTCGTGAAGATATCTGCCAGCTGATCTTCAGTGTTGACGTGAATGATGTCAATGTCTTCTTTGAGCACATGATCACGAAGGAAATGATGCCTGATCTCAATATGCTTCGTCTTGGAGTGTTGGACAGGATTGTGTGAAATCTTGATGGCGCTCTCATTGTCACAGAATAGAGGTACTTTCTTCTTGTTGATGCCATAGTCCTTCAGGGTTTGCTTCATCCAGAGAAGCTGAGCACAGCAGGATCCAGCAGCAATGTATTCAGCTTCAGCAGTGGAGAGTGATACGCAGTTCTGCTTCTTTGAAGACCAACATAGAAGTGAACGTCCAAGAAAGTGACAAGTGCCTGATGTGGATTTACGATCCACCCTATCTCCAGCATAATCAGAATCGGAGAATCCAACCAAATCAAACGCTGAGCCCTTTGGATACCATAATTCTAGCGTTGGGGTGTGAGCCAAATATCGAAGTATTCGCTTCACCGCGAGGTGATGCGATTCCTTTGGTGCCGCTTGGAATCGGGCACACATGCAAATGCTAAGCATTATATCTGGCCTAGATGCACATAAGTACAATAAAGAACCAATCATGGAGCAGTATACCTTTTGATCGAACTCTTTACCGTTGTCGTCAGAACTCAGATGACCATTGGTTGGCATTGGCGTCTTGTAGCCCTTGCAATCTTGCATTCCAAACTTCTTCAAGCAGTCCTTGAGATACTTCTCTTGTGATATGAAGATGCCATTGCGTTGTTGACGAATTTGAAGACCAAGGAAGAATTTCAGCTCTCCCATCATGGACATTTGATATTGCTCTTGCATCATATGACTGAACTCATCACTATATCGTTTGTCAGTGCAGCCGAAGATAATGTCATCCACATAGATTTGGCACACAAACAGTTCACCATCATATGATTTGGTGAAGAGAGTGGGATCAAGTGAACCAGGTTTGAAGCCTTTGCTTTTCAGGAACTCCTTGAGTGTGTCATACCAGGCTCGTGCAGCTTGTTTGAGGCCATACAGTGCCTTGTTGAGCCTATAGACCTTGTCAGGGTGCTTTGGATCTTCAAACCCAGGTGGTTGAGCAACATAGACTTCTTCTTCAATTTTTCCGTTGAGAAAGGCACTCTTCACATCCATTTGATACAGAAGAATATCACGATGATTGGCATAGGCAAGAAGTATGCGGATGGGTTCAAGTCTAGCCACAGGAGCAAAGGTTTCATCAAAGTCAATTCCTTCCACTTGTGTGTAACCTTGAGCAACTAGACGAGCTTTGTTTCTGACAACTTGACCATGTCCATCTTGCTTGTTGCGGTAGATCCATTTGGTTCCAATAATGTTGTGTTTGCGAGGGTCAGGATGCTTAACAAGTTCCCACACATTGTTGAGTTCAAATTGCTGAAGCTCTTCTTGCATAGCTTGAATCCATTCTGGTTCCATGAAAGCTTCAGTGACTTTGGTGGGTTCTGTGATAGAGATGAAGGCGAAGTGTCCACAAAAGTTTGCTAGCTGTGTGGCTCTTGAGCGAGTGAGAGGACCAGGTGCATTGATGTTGTCAATTATCTTCTTGATCTGAACTTCATTGACCACTCGAGGATGTACAGGGCGAAGACTTTGCTGTTGCTGAGCATTGTCTTCAGGCTCAGCATTAGCTTCAATCTGATCATTGTCTTCATGCTGGACAGGAGCAGGTATCACAACCTCTTCATCTCCGGGATCATCAGTGGGTATAATGTCTCCAGTACCCATTAGCTTGATGGATTCACTAGGAGGGAGTTCATCTATCACATGTGGCAGGTGCTCTCTTTGCGAGCCGTTAGTCTCATCGAACCGCACATCTACAGTTTCAACCACTTTGTGGTGAAAGAGGTTGAAGACTCTGTAGGTGTGTGAATCCTTTCCATAGCCAAGCATAAAACCCTCATGTGCTTTCGGTGCAAATTTGGAAGTGTGATGTGGATCCCGTATCCAACACCTAGCACCAAATACTTTGAAATAACTTACATTTGGCTTCTTACCATTGATAAGTTCATAAGATGTCTTCTTAAAGAACTTGTGAAGATATACTCGATTGATGATGTGGCATGCAGTATCAATGGCTTCAGGCCACCACTTGCGTGGTGTCTTGTATTCATCAAGCATAGTGCGAGCCATCTCAATGAGAGTCCTGTTCTTGCGCTCCACGACGCCATTCTGCTGTGGATTGTATGGGGCTGATAACTCATGAGTGATGCCAAGAATGTCAAGATAGTTGTCGAGCCCAGTGTTCTTGAACTCGGTGCCATTGTCACTCCTGATGTGCTTGATCTTGACGCCATAGTTGGTCATGGCCCGGTTGGCGAACCGCCTGAAGACATCTTGCACTTCATTCTTATATAGGATTATGTGCACCTAGGTATATCGAGAATAATCATCAACAATCACGAAGCCATATAGATGTGCAAAAGTAGTAAGAGCGGAGTAATGAGTAGGGCCAAATAGGTCCATGTGTAGCAGCTCGAAGGGACGAGTGGTCGTCATGATTGTCTTCGAGGGGTGTTTCGCCCTAGTCATCTTCCAGCTTCATAGGCTCCACATAGGTGATCCTTCTTGAACTTGACGCCCTCGATCCCAATGATGTGCTTCTTCTTCACAAAGGTGTGCAAGTTCATCATGCCAGCATGCCCTAGCCGTCGATGCCAATGCCAGCATTCTGAAGCTTTTGCTAGAAGACATGTGGCAAGATGTGGTCCTGTGGAGAAATCTACCATGTACAAGTCACCGTTTCGATAACCTTCGAAGACTTGAGTTTTGTCAGAAGCCATAAGCACAAGATAGCAAAATTTGCCAAAGATGACAATCATATCAAGATCACAAAGCATTGAGACGGACATGAGGTTGAATCCAAGGGATTCGATAAGCATCACTTTATCCATGTGCCGATCCTTCGAGATTGCAACCCTACCTAGACCCAATACCTTGCTTTTCCCAGTATCAGCAAAAGTAATGTGCTTTTGAGTAGATGGACGAAGTGTAGAGTCCATGAGTAAGCTTCGGTCACCAGTCATATGGTTGGTGCAGCCACTATCCAGGATCCATTCAGTAGCTTTCGGAAGTGTACCCTACAGAGCAGTTAGTAGGATAGGCTTCACCAAGACAATTGTGTAGTGCAAACATTTGATGATGAAGACTTTCAGAGAATGTAAGTTTCTTGGAGGATATAGTAGGATGATCATCAAGAAATCCACGGACAAAATAAATGGTAAGACCATTTTGACATTTTATCTTGCGTCCAACAAGATTTTTTAGGTCCCCAGCATTATCTTCAGAACCCAATGCTTTTTGGCTGGAGACCTGACCCTGCAAGAGAGAGATCAGTTCTTCTTAACAACCCACATCTGAAGGGGTGGCTTAGAAGCAATGAGTCTAAGTGCAGCATCTAAGAACTTTGGCTTTGAAGCCCTAGCAAATAGCTTCACAGGGGGGTTAGAGTACTCAAATGAATAAGCAGAGAAATTCTTTGATTTGTGAACATAATGGTTTGAGGAAAGTCTCTCATATTCATGAGTCTGATCATGGTAACCCTGCAAAACATTGGCGTTAGGGCGACCATACGAAGACCTTCGTCTGTATGAAGACTTTGGTCCATATGAAGCTTTTGGTCTGGGGTTTGTCTTCTTCCCTGGTGGTGTCATGATGACATTCACGGGAAGTCTTTCCAGAAGACTTTTGGGAACCCAGATCTTCTTCATAGGCGAACCATTCCTGCAGTTAGTTCCAATAAACCTAGCAAACACTTCACCATTCTGATTCTTGAACAGTTTGTAGTTTGAGTCAAAGGACTCATCAATGATGATGGGGTTAGCATAGGTATAGCCAGATAATGTGGATGGGTCTATGGGAGGGCCTATCGCAGCAACCCAAGTGGTTTTGGGATACTGCTCAGGCTTCCAATATGTACCATCAACATTTATGTTTCTCTCGAAATCAATGCCCTCTTTCCTAGGGTTCCTGTTCAGGATCTGTTTCTTGAGGACATCACAAAGAGTCTGATGCCCTTTGAGACTTTTATACATGCCTGTCTCAAGCAATGTCTTCAACCTGGCATTCTCATCAGTAAGAGCAGTGGCTTCCTCAGATGAGGGGTTAGTGGCCACATCAACAGTTGAAGATATTGTAGATTCAGAAACAGTGGAACATTCAGCAGAAGAATTAGCGTTATCACGCTCAAGGCATTTCAAGCAAGGTGGCACAAATTCATCCTGAGCGGTACTGATCTGTTGAGCGAGTAGTGAATCGTTTTTAGTTCGAAGATCATCATGAGACGCTCTCAGCTTCTCAAGCTCTTGCTTCCTTTGAAGATATTCATAGGAGAGCTTCTCGTGATCAGATGAGAGGGTATCATGACGACTTAGGAGCTCGTCATACTTGACTTGAAGATTTTTTATGTCTTCAATTAAGGATTGACTTCGATTCATCTGCTCGTCCAATAGATCATCGCTTTTGTCTAGCAGTTTTTGAATTTTTCCATAGCAGTTTGTTGCTCAGTTGCAATTTTAGCAAGTGTCTTATAGCTAGGTTTGGATTCACATTCAGAGTCATCTTCACTTGAAGTTTCAAAGTAGGCAGTGCGAGAAGTTACCTTAGCGCCTCTTGCCATGAAGCAGTAGGCACGAGCAACGTCGTCGTCGTCGTCCTTAGTGTCGGTGACGTGGTCATTGTCTTCAGTGCTGAAGATGGACTTGGCGACAAATGCTGAAACCAAAGCCAGGCTTGCCACGCCTGAGTCTGACTCCTCCTTTGACTCCTCCACCACCTCCTCTGAAGCAGACTCCTCTTTTGAATCCATTTCCTTGCCGATGAATGCACGAGCTTTGATGGAGGAACTTCTTTTGTGCGATGAAGACTTTGAATGTTTCTTCTTCTTCTTGTCATCAGAGTCATAGTCCTTGCTCTTCTTCTTCTTTGATTCCTTTTCCCATTGAGGACAATCAGCGATGTAGTGACCTGATTTCTTGTATTTGTGGCAAGTTCTCTTCTTGTAGTCACGAGTGGAAGCCTCAGTCTTCTTGGAATCATACTTTGAAGACTTTCCAAAACGGTTCTTCTTGGTGAACTTCTGGAACTTCTTCACAAGCATTGCAAGCTCTCTCCCAATGTCTTCAACACCATCGGAACAACAGTCAGAGTCTTCAGAAGAAGATACAACCTTTGCTTTCAAAGCGCGAGAATGTCCATAGCTGGGACCATAGATATCTCTCTTCTCAGATAGTTGGAACTCATGTGTATTGAGCCTCTCAAGTATATCGGCAGGATCCAATTTCTTGAAATCAGGGCGCTCTTGAATCATCAGTGATAAGGTGTTAAACGAACTGTCAAGAGACCTCAGTAGCTTCTTCACAACTTCATGCTTGGTGATGTCAGTGGCGCCCAGAGCATGAAGCTCATTGGTGATATCAGTGAGACGATCGAAGGTGAGCTGAACATTTTCATTCTCGAGCCTCTTAAAGCGGTTGAAGAGATTGCGAAGTACATCAATTCGGGAGTCGCGTTGAGATGAGACGCCCTCATTGACCTTGGAGAGCCAGTCCCAGACTAGCTTCGCAGACTCCAGTGCACTCACACGACCATACTGTCCTTTAGTCAGGTGACCACAGATGATGTTCTTGGCGGTCGAGTCCAGTTGCGCGAACCTCTTCACATCAGCAGCGGTGATGCCTTCACCGACCTTGGGGACACCAGTCTTGACGACATACCAGAGGTCATTGTCAATGGCTTCAAGATGCATTCGCATCTTATTCTTCCAGTAGGGATAGTTAGTGCCATCAAAGATGGGGCACGCAGCGGAAACCTTGATTATCCCTGCAGTCAACATAGCTAAAACTCCAGGTGGTTAAACCAAATCACATAGAACAAGGGAGCACCTTGCTCTGATACCAATTGAAAGTGCTAGTTATCGACTAGAGGGGGGGTGAATAGGCGATTTTTATGAAAGGCTTCGAAAACAGGCAATGTCTTCGAAGTAAGCGGAAGCAGGATGAGAACTAGCAAAGACTATCAATAAGATGAACAGATATGACAAGCGTAGACATCATACATACAAGCATGCGTTGAATATAAACACAAGAAGCATGAAGATAAATGAGTAAACAGATGAATGGCTTCAGGGAATATCTTCAAACACAGACAAGCATGCAAAGGCTTCACAGTTCAAAACTGTAAGTAAGGAAGAGAAAGGATAGAACCAGGAGCTCGGGGAAGGCAATGATTTGTTTGACCAGTTCCAATTGTTGTGACAGTTGTACGTCTGGTTAGGGAGACTGAGATTGAACTCAGAAGACCGCGGCTTCACCTTATTCCCCTTGAGCTAAGGTCACTTAGACCTCGCCCAATCACTCTGGTAAGTCTTCAAGGTAGACTTCCAAACCTTCACAGACTTCGTTCATCGGCAATCCACAATGACTCTTGGATGCTCAGAATGTGACGCCTAACCGGCTGGAAGATCATAGTCTTCAAGTGTAATAAGTCTTCGGTTCACTCAGAACAGAATGTCTTCAGTGATGCTCAATCACTTTGGGCTCTGGGTGTTTTGGGTTTTGTCCTCGCAAGGATTCTCTCTCAAAGGCTTCGTGCACTAACTCGGAGCAGCCACCAATTTATGGTGGTAGGGGGTAGCTATTTATAGCCAGGAGGCAACCCGACATGATATGTCCGAAATGACCTTGGGTCATAGGGAAGCTAACACGTGTCCAACGGTCGGATCCCAACACACGCGACAACTTTACTTGGGCTCCAAGCAAAGCTGACTCGACCAACTCTGGAAGAGGTTTTCTCTCAATTGTCTTCGCTCGAAGACATAGGAGTTGGGTTGAGCATCACGTCAGTTTCTGACTTCGTTTACCTCGACCCCACTTAACAGTACGGTGGTTCCTATGACTCAAGAAAGCAGAAAATGAAACTTCCAAAAGACTAAGTCTTCGCGTTCCATTGGCTTCAAGTGAATGTCTTCAAGAGCCATTATCTTCAACACGAATGTCTTCGTGAACCACCATTGTCTTCAATATCTTCATACATTTTTAGGGGTCATCTTTGATGGGTAAACCGAATCAATAGGGACTTCTACCTGTGTTCACCTGTGAATCTCACAAACACATTAGTCCCACAACCAAGTTTGTCTTCAATACTCCAAAACCAACAAAGGGTGGCACTAGATGCACTTACAGATCATTACCTAGAGTTTACACTCTTCCAAACCCACTTTCATCAATATAATCATCATAAATAGGAGGCATGCTATCATCATAATAAATTTGCTCATCAAATCTTGGGGGACTAAAAATATCATCTTCATCAAACATAGCATCCCCAAGCTTGTAGCTTTGCATATCATTAGCATCATGGATATTCAAAAAAAAAGCATACTAACAACATTGCAATCATGCTCATCATTCAAAGGACTCACGTTAAACATTTTATTAAATTCTTCCTCTAACAATTGCGCACAATTATCGGAATCCTTATTTTCAAGAAAGACATCATATAGATGAAGCATGTGAGGCAACCTCAATTCCATTTTTTTGTAGTTTTCTTTTATAAACCAAACTGGTGATAAAACAAGAAACTAAAAGATTCAATTGCAAGATCTAAAGATATACCTTCAAGCACTCACCTCCCCGGCAACAGCGCCAGAAAAGAGCTTGATGTCTACTACGCAACTTTTATTCTTGTAGACGTTGTTGGGCCTCCAAGTGCAGAGTTTTGTAGGACAGTAGCAAATTTCCCTCAAGTGGATGACCTAAGGTTTATCAATCTGTGGGAGGCATAGGATGAAGATGGTCTCTCTCAAACAACCCTGCAATCAAATACAAGAAATCTCTTGTGTCCCCAACACACCCAATACAATGGCAAATTGTATAGGTGCACTAGTTCGGCGAAGAGATGGTGATACAAGTGTAGTATGGATAGTAGATATAGGTTTTTGTAATATGAAAATATAAAAAAAGCAAGGTGACAAATGATAAAACGGAGCACAAACGGTATTGCAATGCTTGAAAACAAGGCCTAGGGTTCATACTTTCACTAGTGCAATCTCTCAACACTGCTAACATAATTGAATCATATAACAATCCCTCAACGTGCGACAAAGAATCACTCCAAAGTTCCTATTAGCGGAGAACATAAGATGAAATTGTTGTAGGGTACGAACCACCTCAAAGTTATCCTTTCCGATCAATCTATTGAGCCATCCCTATAAGTGTCACAAACAGGCCTAGAGTTCGTACTAAAATAACACCATATGATACACATCAACCAACTCTAATGTCACCTAGATACTCCAATGTCACCACAAGTATCCGTGAGTTGATTATTCGATATGCATCAAAACAACTTCAGATTCATAATATTCAATCCACACAAAGAACCTCAAAGAGTACCCCCAAAGTTTCTATCGGAGAAAAGAAGATGAAAACGTGCAACCAACCCCTATGCTTAGATTACCCCAAGGTCACGGGAATCCGCGAGTTGATCACCAAAACATACATCAAGTGAATCAATAGAATACCCCATTGTCACCACGGGTATCCACATGCAAGACATACATCAAGTGTTCTCAAATCTGAAATATTCAATCCGATAATAACAAAACTTCAAAGGGAAAGACTCAATTCATCACAAGAAGATAGAGAGGGAAGAAACACCATATGATCCAACTGTATTAACAAAGCTCGCGGTACATCAAGATCGTGCCAAATCAAGAACACGAGAGAGAGAGAGAGAGAGAGATCAAACACATAGCTACTGGTACATACCCTCAGCCCCGAGGGTGAACTACTCCCTCCTCGTCATGGTGACTGCCGGTATGATGAAGATGGCCTCCGGCGATGATTTCCCCCTCCGGCAGAGTGCCGGAACAAGGCTCCGGATGAGATCGCTTCGGAACAGAGGCTTGCGGTAGCGGCGTGGAAGTTCTAGGTTTAATTCTGGGGTTTTGAGTATATATAGGAATTTTTGGCATTGGTTTCACGTCAAGGGGGCCCACGAGGGAGCGACAAGCCTGCTCCGCGCGCCCCCCAGGCTTGTCGCTTCCTCGTGAGGCTTCTGGTCCTTCTTCCAAGCTTCGGTGGTCTCTTTTGGTCCATAAAAAATCATCGTAAATTTTCAGCCTATTCCGAGAACTTTTATTTCTGCACAAAAAACAACACCATGGTAGTTCTGCTGAAAACAACGTCAGTCCGGGTTAGTTCTAATCAAATCATACCAAAACCATATAAAATTGTTGTAAACATGGCATGAATACTTCATAAATTATAGATACGTTGGAGACGTATCAACCTTCAACGCCGCGGAGGCGACGCACGAGTACAACGCGGCGATGCTCCGGTACTTTGGGAGACAGGTGGTGCTTACTTCCCTCGATGATGCTCCCTACAGAGATTTCCTCGCCCCTTCCGTTAGGGTAGTCTCCCGTGAAGATGTGAAGGCACATCCGCGGGGCCGAGACGCAACGCAAGGCCGAGGCCGACAATGAGGTATATGTGGCGAAGCTCGTCGATGCCTAGCTTCAGCTCCTTGTCGAGAATCGAGCATTCTTTGATTCAAAGGAGGACGAGATCAAGAGCGAGCGGGAGCATGAGGAGGAGTGCAAGAGGGACACTGAGATGATGAGATGTCTGACTAGCTTGACGCCGAGCTCTCCGACAAGGAGGGGGAGGAAGAGAGGTGAAGCCATGGAGTAGGTCTACCACCAATGACCACGAGTCAGTCCCCTCCGGCGGAGGGGTGATGGACATGTCCTCCGACAAGGACTTCATGCGTACCTCCGGCGTCACGCTTCGTTGTAGAGCTAGGTCTATCGCAATGTAGTGGTAGGGATCTATGAATTCTGGTCGTAGTAGTGTTTAAGTCATGTCATTTCATGTTTAATGTGCAACATTCCGTACTAGAGTTCAAGTATGCAATGAATTTATGTGCTTCATGTTCACATATCAAATTTTAGAGCACCGGTTTTAGGGCTGCTGGAAAAAGTGAAACTTTTTAGGTGCCAAAAAACCTTCTCTCTTCTCACCTCAAACTAGTTTTAAAGCATCAATTATAAGGCTACTATTGGATGCCCAATTCCTATTTGACGCCTACTGCGCCACTTATAGGCTAAATGGTAGATGGTGCACAGCCCAACATAGGTAGGTTTTCTAAGTGGGCCGGCCATCAGGGCAAGCTTCTAGAAGCTTCCAACAGGTTTTGCGAAGCTTCCGATCGATTTTTTGTCTTTTTGCTAGTTTTTGTTTAGTTTTTCCTTTATCTTTTTTTTCAAATGCGTGAACTTTTTCAAATTTGTGAAAGAACTTTTACCAAATTTACGTTTTTTTTCAAATTTGTGAACTTTTGCAAATTCTTGATCTTTTTTCATTTTCATGATTTTTTTGAAATTTGTGAACTTGTTTCAAATTTATGAAAATTTCCAAATTCTAGAAAAAAATTCAATTTTTGTGAACTTTTTTCATGTTTGTGATTTTCTTTCTTCAAAAAGTCAACGATCAACGTTAAATGGTCAATGATCAAGTGGTATCATGGGCCGTGGCCCATCTAGCACGTGCGTGCTCCCTAGCAGGCGCTATAAGCGCTGTATAGGAGGTCTCCATTGGAGATTCTCTAAATGCACCATATGAGCCTCTAGTGTTTCCTAGCAATTGTTGTTGACAATTATAAATAGGCTTGGCTCAATAGTTCCTTTTTAGCGAAACAACATGACTTCGCTGTGTATTTTTATTAATTTTCATGTAAAAAATCTAAAAAAGGTCTCAAGAAAAAACTAAGAACTATATAAGCCTAATTATTGGGCTTGGCCCAATAATTCTAATAGTACATTCTGCGTGGAAACATCAAGTGGAGATTGCTGCCGGCGCTTCCTATTCGGCGTGTAGGGCACTACCGAGCAACCGCGCGTGTACCCCCCCCCCCCTCCCCTCGCGCGTTGGATGTGGTATGGGCCGGCCCATTTTACATTTTTTCCATCTATTTTTTTTCGTTTTTTATTTTTATTTTTCTTTATATTTTTCTGTTTCCCTTTTTCTTTTTCTCTTTTTTCTTCTTTAAAATTTTCACCTGTTTTGCGAATTTTCTTTTCAAATTCGTGAACATTTATTTGTTCATCGATTTCAAAAAATGTTCATCGAATTCATTTTTTGTTCATCGGGATTTAAAAAATGTTCATCAAATTCAAAACTTGTTCATCGAATTGAAAAAATTTCATCAAATTCGAAATTTGTTCATCGTTTTCAGAAAATGTTCACCAAATTCGAAATTTGCTCACCGATTTCAAAAAATGTTCATCGAATTCAAATTTGTTCATCCATTTTTTTTTAAAAACATTCATCTAACTCAAAAAATGTTTTTTGTATTCAAAATTTGCTTAATTTTTCAAAATGTTCATCAAACTCAAGAAGTGTTCATTCATTTTTCAAAATGTTCATCCGATTTTTCAAAAAAATGTTCTTGAATTGAGAATTTGTTCATCAAGTTCAAAAAATGTTCATCAAATTCAAAATTTGTTCATCTGATAAAAAATGTTCATCAATATCCAAATTTACGAACATTTTTTGAAATCATGATTTTTTTTTTGAAATCGCGAACATTTTTCAATTCATGAACATTATTCGAATTCAGGGACATTTTTTTGGCTCCATGAACTTTTTAAAATTCACATTTTTTTGAATTTTGGAACTATTTTGATATCTCAAATTATTTAAATAAGAAAAAACAAAAATAGAAGAAAAAACAAAACAAGAAAATAGGGGGCGCCCCACCGCCGCTCATGGGCCAGCCCAAATGGGCGCGCGAGGGGAGCGAGGGGTGCGTGTTGCGTCACCCCCAGCGCGCCATGTGCGGTTTAGGAGCTCCCATTTATTTCTTGCGAAAAAAACTTTCAATCTATTCATCTTCAATCATGGTAGTACAACGACCACTAGAAATAAAAAAAATAGATCCAGACCCATAGACCACCTAGCGACGACTACAAGCACTGAAGCGAGCCAAAGGCGCGCCGCTGTCATCGCCCCTCCCTCGCCGGAGCCGGGCAAAACTTGGTGTAGTAGAAAGTCGGGAAGTCGTCGTGCTAAGGCCCATAAAACCAGCGCACTAGAACAGCAACCACGGCCGTTGAAGAGTAGCGTAGTTCGGAAGGATCTAACCTGAAGGCACACGAACGTAAACAAACTACGACAAGATCCGAGCAAATCCACCAAGGACAGATCTGCCGGAGACACACCTCTACACGCCCACCGACAATGCTAGACACACCACCGGGACGGGGACTAAGAGGGGAGAACCTTATTCCATCTTCAGGGAGCCGCCGCCATCTCGTCTTCCTGAGCAGGACACAAACCTAACAAAATTCGAAGGAACATGTAAAGACGGAGCCCTTCCGCCGGCAAGAGCTTGGATCCACCACGCCGCCATGGCCCTAAGGCCACCGGAGACGAGGCAGACCGGCGGCGGAGCCGGCGGGAGACAAAGGAAACCTAGCCTTTTCTTGGGGGAGGAGGCGTACGTGAGAGCAACACGTCCACGTATTTCTCAAGATAAACATCCAGTGGAGATTGCTGCCGTACATTAATCAAGAACACTCTACACATCACAAGAAAGAAGCCTGGCATACTACCATTCCATTTCCATCGTTCACACCACACGCCCATCTCTTTTGCAAAACTAAAAGCTAAAAGCAAGAAGGAAGAACGCAAAAAAAAGGAAAATGGTAGCCTGCAGCCTGCAGGGAAGCTGAAAGTAAAAAAGATTAGTGCAGATT
The DNA here is from genome assembly GCA_039707655.1 of Elymus sibiricus. Lineage (NCBI taxonomy): Eukaryota > Viridiplantae > Streptophyta > Magnoliopsida > Poales > Poaceae > Elymus > Elymus sibiricus. The sequence continues at coordinate 319,879,537 of CM077670.1, read as the reverse complement.
CCCAACACTCAAGTAAAAAGGATCGGTGCACCTCACACACAAACCCAACACTCAAGTTACTTCTGATTCTTCACCGCCCATTTCACATCCCGTGCATGCAGAAAAGGAGTCCCAGCTGCTATGTTGCTGCAGAGGTGCACGCTGGCCGGTTTCTTAAGGGTTAAGCCTGGAATCAGAACAAGGCAACTGACCCGCTAGCTGTGCGTCGACCTGCAAAAGCGAAAGATCAAGCCAATCCTTTGCTTGGGAATAAAACCATGTACACACGCATGCATGCAACGTCAAAGTGCTAGCTGCGATGTCAGATGCTAATGCTGGCTGAGATAATCAGTAAGCTAAGCCTAATTGGCACCATCAATGTTCCAAAATATTCCCTCTGTTTTTTTTTTTTTTTTGGCGAGGACCCTTTGTTTTTATTTATGATGCATATTAGCTTTGTCTAAAGTTAAATTTTATAAACTTTGACCAAGTTTGTAGGAAATTATTTTACTCTTCCGATCCATAATAAGCGTTGTGGTTTTAATTCAAATTTAAACTAAAAGGGAAAAGTATATTTTTCGTCCCTCAACTCTTTCGAAAGTATAGAAATGGTCGTTCAACTCAAAACCAGCAAAGCTTAGTCCCTCAGCTTTTCATACCGGATGAATTTAATCCCTCGTATTGCTTTCAGGTCGTTTTTGTCTGACGTGGATACAGTTTTTGACCAAAACTTAATACGTCGCCAAGTTTTGACGAAAAGCTGAGATAGATGAGGGAAGGGAAATAAATCAGAACGTACGATATAAAAAGCACCGAGGAGATTCCAACTATAGACATCGTATCGGCTGCACGCTCAAGCTAACCACAAACCTTGGATCTTGTGACAGCTCTCTTATCTCACTTAAAATTGTTATATTTTACCCTTAGTTGTGACCTTATGATGCCTTTTGCCCTATTCTATTATGTTTGCCAAACTGACATGTCAAAAGGATGATGGCAACTGACTAGACGGCTTTTGTCCCTGTCCCCAAGCTCTAGTGTCTTTTTCTGTTTTTTCTTGGTTTTCACTCGCTTTCTTGATTAACCGAGAATGTTAGGATTTTGGGTCCGGTTTTTCTTATAAATTGGATCACCTCTTTTCTTCTTAATGAAATGCAAGACCCCATGCCCTCGCACGAGGTTTCTAAACAAAACTGACTAGGCGAACAATTCTAACCCATATTCGGTGAGGCCTATCCAACGTTTGGTAGGATTAGCACCACACACATATTTATGACATAATTCAACACAATTTTATAGAATTCAACATTTTCTAGTGAAATTTCAAGCAATTGGATATGATTCTTTACTCCCCGACAAATACATGCGCGAGTTGTCCACCGTCATCTGCCTCGTAATCATAACAATTGAGTATAACTTGTCTGCTTGAAAGATAATAACAAAATGAGGACTTTGGGTGCAACCGTTTGAAAATGGTTGCACAGGCGTTATTCAACGGGTTTGGCTGGCACGTCACTAATAGGTTATGTGGTTAAGTCATGTAATCTTTCTATTCTACCCACCGGTTGTGGTGTTTTCTTTTTGTTTTTGTCGTGTTAGTTGATACTATGTACTTTTCGGACCTATTTGCTTTCGTTTAATAAAGATGGTTGTGTGCATCATGATGATGCAAAGGCCGGGGTCTTCTCCCTTTTCGAAAAAATAATAACAAAATGAGGCAAAATATGTTCTAAGTTCACAATGAAGGGTCTGGGTCTGTCCGTGACTCAATCAACTGAGATGTTTTAAGTCTCAATCAGTTTAGAAAAGTGTCGTGTCTCAATCAACTAAGATTTTTTTAAGTCTCAATCGGTTTAGAAAAGTGCAACTTCAGTTTAGTGAAAGATGTAACCAAGACCTTTCACCAAACTGAAGTTGCACCTTTTATAAAGAAAATCTCAATCGACTGATACTTACCAAGAACCCTTTCTAAATAAGGTAAAAGTTGCCATAGTCACAACGAGGAGGTAAAATGTAGAATGCACTCGGTACCTACTAGTTTATATCGATCGACAATCAAGAATGAGTACGGCTTAATTAATCAGGTTTATGCGAGATGTGGTGTGTGAAAGCAACAAACGGCGAATCAAAGAAGCATGCATGTGGCAGCTCGTCTGCCATAAGGTTTGGAAAAAGCGGCGTAGCGGCCAGCGTCCTTTCATTTGCCTCGCGCGCTTGCAAGACAAGCTGTGGCTTCATGGCTACATCTCTCCCTCTCTGGCGCCACCAAGCGTGCACATGAGGCCATATATATGATCTCTCTCTCTCTCTCTAGATCGCTCCCTCTCTCATATCTCTCTTACCTCCGGTCCGGTGCATGGCAGTTGAGGGGAATGTTGTCTGGTTGGAGACCTAGCACACACGACGGCCGGATTGATCGATCGAGTGCGCGGTTTCGGACCAGGCTTCATTCCCCCCAACTCAACCCTTCTTCCATCTGAGACGACGGGCGATCTCTGCAGCTCGTTTAATTTTGTGGGTGTGGCGTTAATTTGGCCAAGCTGGGGATCGGAGCAGGCGCCGTGCTTTCGCTCAGGTAAACATTCTGTGCCTCGTGCCACTAATTAACTAGACTGGGCGCATATAATCTTCGTGTTGTGTGCCAATGGCCGATCCTCCATGGCTCTTCGCCTGCTTGTCTCTTAGCCATTCAACACCCGGCCAGTTCTTTGGTCGATATCAGTTGCCTTCATTCTTAGTGTTTCTTTGGTCGATAATTTGACATGCAGGTGATGTACCGGGGATGAGCAACCCCATTCTGTTTGCTCGGCGATTGCTTCCATGCCTGCTTGTGTACATGGCTTAGTGCATCGTTGTAATCTCATGCTGTAAAATCTTCCTTTTATCAATGAAAAGATACGCATCCTTTGAGTATTCGCGGAAAAAAAAATTGACATGCAGGTTTCAGAGATTCTCTAGAACAATTAATTAAGTTAAGCAGTACTACATCTTTCTCTTAGCATATTGCTGTTTTTAGAATCTTGAACTTGAAGCCTGCCTTGTTAATACAATTTCGTCTGTGTGGTAGAGAGAGAGAGAGAGAGAGAGAGAGAGAGAGAGAGAGAGAGAGAGAGAGAGAGAGAGAGAGAGAGAGGTAGTGAGAGATTAGGGCATAATAAGAAGCTTAAAGATTCCTTTAGCAAGCACAAATACGTAATGATAGCAGCTTGTAGTAGCAACACATGCAGAGGAATGTACGTACAGTGGCAACACATGCAGGCTAGCTGCACTGCTGCAGCATATATGCTAACCGGTGGGCGTACGTGGGTAATGATGGGGCCACAAAAGCTACTCTACTAGCTAGGCGAGGTTACTTTGATGGATGGATCGGTTATGTGTCGTCCTCGCTACGAATCTTTCCGATCATGGAAACATCGCTTCCAAGATTTTGCAGTGCGTACATTACATACGTATGTGTATGGCAATGAACTGAAGCATCTCTGCAAAGCTATATACAGATATATGCCGCCTGCCGACACCGTTAGGTGTTGAACCTACCTACCTGGGCATACATTTCAAAGCCCCCTCTCCTCTCCTCTCGTATATATATTTTCTGGTCTCACTCATCACCAGGTAAAGTAATAAAGGTTAGTCAATTTCAGATGATTAGGGGGAAACTAACCAAAATTTAATGTTTTTTAAAAGGAACCGCTGCGTATTCAAAGTCGTCGAGCAGTCGAGCTGCAGGTGAGATGTGCTACATCAGAATGATTGACAAGTCACCGAGGGAAACAAACGGTCACACCTAACGACTTGACCCATCATCAGATGTCTGATCAGCCAAAAGGTTATTAGCGTCCAGTGAATGCTGTGGTCACGCATCACGATTCACGAAAACGACCTGACGAAAACAGTGGTTGGTTACCGATGGTGGAAAAGGCGGTAGCATGATCCATTTTTTCCGCTGCACTTTTTTGACTGAGACTTTGGGGTGGGATAGATGGATGGAGCTCGTGGTGAGCGATCAGGGTTGGAACCGTCGTCGGGAAGAGCTTTACATGGATGGATTGCATACCATACGTGCACCGCAGCTCACCACGCACGGGTGCATCTCCATCATTTCGATATCTTCATGCCATGGAAGAAGCATCGGTTTTCCATGACATTTGTAAGCGTTAAGTTTGAGCAAGTGTGCCTTTTTCCTCTCGCGTATGATGATCTTCCCCCCGGCACGTGCGTGTTTGCAGGTCTTGGAGAGTTGACACGGGCGCACGCATCCATCTTCACTTGACAGTTTACGAGCAGCAGCATCATCACATACACTAGAAATAATAGATGTACGTGCATGCTAAGTTGCTAACGCTGCCGATCTGTGCTATCGCCCCCGGTTTGGGCATGCGTTGGCGAAGTGGGAAGGGTCGCCGCAGGTGAAGCAGCAGCCGTGCACAGTGTCGCCGGTCGCTGAGACGAACGTCATGCTGTTGGCGTCCGCGTTCCCCCGGCCCCTCCTGCCTCGCCCGCCGCCTCTACGACCTGCCGATGCAGATGCGGATGCGGATGCTTGCCTGCCGCCGCCACGGCTGCCGCGCCCACGGCCCCTGGGCGCCACGTTATCTAGCTCGTCTTCCCATCTGCATTGCACACAGCGTCAGGCAAGAGAATTCCTGCTTCCTGGGCTATTAAAAACTTGATGCAAGCCCTTGTTAACTATCAACATGAGTTGATGGATGCCAGCAAAAATACGGCTAACGATATGCAAAGAAACTGTATGTAAGTAGTGGATTAACCTTATTGAGCTAGTTGCATAGGCAGTGATATATATGCTCTACATGCACCCACAGTTTCAGGTAGTTAGAACAAGTAATTTTATTGCGACTGTTAGTTTGTATCAGGTACTTATGCATGCCACAGACAAAATATTGCACAATAACGAGTTTGAATATAGCTTACACAAAGAAGCCGCATCCAGGATTTTGACATTTATAGAACTTCCTCCCCCTGTTCGCCTCTGTATTAGCAGTTCGATGTATGCAGGCCTCTCCACATGTAGTGCAGAGTACTTGACCTGCATCTGAAAATCACTGAAGATTAAGGCACCAGCTCTGGATAAGAATAGACAAGTACATAGCACTTTACATACCTGATGATGATGCATTTCTTGAGTTTTGGGTAAGGCCCGTATGGGTTGAACGAAAGCCTTGTGGGTTCACACCCGGTGTCTGCTGCTCATTAGCAAACTGGCTAGCCGTACGAAAAACAGTATGCAAATCCTGCCTTGGAGTCCCCTGCCTTACTCCGACACCACTCGGAGTCTGGCTTTGACCTCTTCCTGCAAAGTCATGTGATGATAAAATAAGCCTCAATGAAATGAATGTTTGAGTATTTGGAAAAACAAACGATGGAGACACTTGGGTGGTGAACAGAAACCTTGGGGGTTCACAGCAGGTGTGTGCTGGTTAGCAAATTGCCCCGTTGAATGAGAACCAGTAGGTAAATCCTGCCTTGAACCCCCCTGCCTTACGCCACTTGTAGATGTAGTCTGAGTCTGGCTTTGGCTTCTTGCTGTGAAGTAAATATAATTTTGTTACAAAATAAGTCTTTATGACTGGCCATTACAGTCATATGTCCAGGAAAGCAAGACATGGAGACAACAGAAGCAAGAACAGCAAACAAGCATGCTTAGCATTTTATCTTTATGAGAGAAAACCGGAAGCCCCTATTAAAAAAGTAAGCATAAAACTGTATTCATCCCCACACACTGTACCCTTATCTAGAACAGTAAAAGGATGAGCACAACATTTGGCCCATGTATGAAACAGACGAGGACAAGCATCCATACCTGGTGTCGTAGTCTGGTTATGATGTTGAAATCTACTTATCTCTGTAAGCTCTTTGAGTACATCGTCACATCCACCAATGCAACCTATATCAGAGTAAAGGATGGATATATGTCATAATATGACCTTAAGCACTGTAAGGAATATCACGTTAACTAAAACGGGTATAAAATTAGAAATTTGAATTAAGATAACATACCTAGGTGATCAACATCGAAACTTGGTGGGATATCCCTTCGGTTGAACTTAAACTGAATCTTATAAACAGGACCTGTAAATGCGGTGGATTGTCATTTCACTGACAGAAACAACAGTATTCAGGCCATAGAAACATAAGCCAGACAGACTGGTAGCACAGTAGCAAAAAATGGGGAACTAATGATCACCTGGAACGCAGGTAGGACAAATTTGTTGCGTCACAGCAGCTTCTGCAAGGGATCCGGGCAGCCATACTACATTTCTACACTGAGGAAAGCCCCGACAGCCAACCATAAAACCACCATTCTGGGACAAGAAAAGCAAAGCTCAAGCATGCGCCAAGCATGACAACGTCCCAATTCCCTGAAGAAATGAAAAGAGGCACTGGAAGACAATTTACCGGCCTTCGCTTCAGCAACATTTCAGAGTCGTTGCATGCACCACAGGGCCTTACAACTTCAATGGTATTTTGTGCCTCGTTGATAGGTCTATTTGACCTAGATAAAATAGTCAAAGTGAAGCTATAAACGTGCAGCAAGAAAAGAAGAAAATCAAAGGGATCCACCAAACCTAGCAAAGAATGTTCCCATTGCATCAAGGAGCTTCACTTTGTTTGCCCTTGCCTACATGATCACCATGTGGTCAACTTACAAAACATAAATTTAGAGCAACTGGGTGGGACTGTAGCTAATTCAATTGGTGACAACCATGGAATGCTCAGTAAACTACAACTTACATCCAGAAAACAAGCCTTCATCTGCTGCAAACAACCCTCAAGTACTTGCGCTTTACTCTTTGTACCGACACTAACAGATTTCATGTCAGCTTCCATCATTGCTCTTAAATAAGGTTTCCAAAGCTCATACCTAAAATTTTGAGTTTCTTTGAGGAACTAGGTACATTTCATCCAATATAAGTTGAAAAGGTAGAGGTCTTCAAAAAAAAGTTGAAAAGGTAGAGATATAAGAATTAGCTTACCCCATTTCATCATAACCCATTACCAACGCCTCCCCCTGCATTTACACACACAAAAAACAATGAAAACATGTCAGTGGAAGAACTAATACTTTCTGCATACTGGAGAAATGCTATCGGGCATTCCCAATTAAAAAAAATCTAAATAAAAAATTTGACTCATAAAAACATGATGAGTACTACTCCCTCTGCAAAGAAATATAAGATCTTTTAGATTACAGGAAGGAAATAAAACAGAAGACGTCCCATTTGCATTAATATGAATTGGATTGGCACTTTCAGCTATTTACTCAGAACTTAAGCATGTTTTACGTAAGCAAAATGTGAAAGCACCTTTCAGACATCAAAATTATTACATAGATTACTCATGATAAGAGTGGCTTCTGTACGGAGGCGATGGAGTTTCCACAGCAAAGGTTGCACTACAGTAGTGTGTCTAAGGAAGCGCTTCACAAAGTGCGGGCAAAGACTTCTTAAGCGCACTTCTGGGTTGCTAAACAAGCTAAGGTGCTATATTTTTTAACACACTATAACAAACACAATTATAGCCATAAAATCATTTAAACAGCATATATGCTACATGCAATGGTATAATGGAGCTTTCATATGGCATGAAACGCACAAGATTTGTTGGGGAGAAACGTGAATTTTCATCTTTGGTTGCATAACAACGGTCAAGTAGCTTTTTTATGTGTTCATGCATGGTTGCATCGGTGCCGATTCCTGCCTGGAAATAGCACCAAATGGAGTCAGACATTTGCACAACTCAGCATTTTAGAGTAATAGAGTAAACATAGAAGACAAGAAGAATTCATGTACTTTATCCATGCAGCTAAGGAGGTCAGCTTCAGCAAGAAGAGGTGGTGGTCGAGTCACTCCTGAATCAAGTGTTAAAGTTGTCGGAACAAACTGCAAGGTTTTGTATTGGTGTTAAAAACTATTGTTGCATTGAAATTAAAAGGATAAAAATGTTCAAGGTCATAATCATTTTTGAAGGAATTGACAAGCAATTGATCCCTACATATTAGAGTTGCCAAATACTCCCTCTGTAAAGAAATATAAGAGCGTTTAGATCACTAAGTAGTGATCTAAACGCTCTTATATTTCTTTACGGAGGGAGTATCAGGCAATTAATCCATGCACATTGTATTGACTGATGCTGCAATATATATTGCAACCTTCCTATGTGTCACCAATATTTACAACATAAAAGGATCAAGATTTCAACTCAAAATATGACCTTTGGAAGATCTGCCCATACTGGGACTTCTTTTTTATCTCAACTTGCATAGGAGGCACAAAGAAACTAACAGGAAAGGTTTTAACAAATACTCCCTCCATTCCAAAATAAGTGTCGTGACTATTCTGGAACGGAGGGAGTAGAATAGAAGTATCGTAGAATGTAGCAAACCTGCTGTCCGATGGTGTATGTTGGAAGTAATGAACCACCCCATGAGTCATAACGATAAACGTCCAAATAATTTTTCTACAGAGAAAGTATAAATGGTTTTTATTAAAAAAGAACTTTTACACATCCCAGATGTATAAGAGAATGGATGTCTCTTACTGGATCAAAAAAACCTTGGTGACAGTTTAATAAATCTAGTAATAATAAGATAAAGAATTTTTCTTGCATGGGTTCGCTGGGCAGAGCATTTCTCTGTACTAGCATAAGGCCTGGTTTACTAATAAGCCACCTAAGTACCAATCAGCGTCAAGGAGAAGCAATTATTTGTCACACATTTATTGTTAAACTGCATGTTGGTTATCTGATTCATTTTTGAGAAATATGATTCCCCTCTGTATCCCTTTTTCAGAAAATATTATATCATAAACCAAATTGCAAATAGTTATTTTCTATGAGCTTTCCCAGCTCTATGCTCATATGTTAGAAACAACCAAAACATTTTATCACCACGTCAACATTAAGTAAATAAGGGAATAAGCTAAAGTTACATCACCTCCGAATATCAGGTAATTGCAGATAACATACATTATTCTAAGTTTGTTTCTCAGCTATATCGGTCAAACTGGTATGACAGCTACAATGTCTATGTACATTGGGTAAAGTTACTTTATTACTGATATCATAACATTTCCATGCCAGAGAATAAGGAGACGTGGTAAGTTCCATGTTTGTTGAAGTATGGGTAGTAGATTATTAGACATAAGCAACAATAGAAGATGACAGCAACATTTGAGGATGCTCACAGCAAGTACGATACGCCCTGATGCATTGAACTGTTCACCAGCAATGTCAACTTCCACAGTTGTCTCGGCTCCAACTGCAGGTTGGGAGCAACAAGCAAGGAAATGGCGAACAACTAGCTCATACAATTTCTGGACACCAGAAACAGATACGGAGAACATTATTAGATTTGTAGAGCATAAAAACAACAGATTTGAAAAATTACTACAAACTGATATGAGACTGATAGATATTTCTCTTCTATTTGGTAGTGCTACGTACCTTGTGGTCTAGAGACCAGTTGTTTTCACCAGTCGAAAACTTTGTTGGATGAATAGGAGGATGTGCCTTGTCATCATGACCACCATTGCTGGGATTTCTCCAGAGCCTTTCTTCAGGATTCAGAAGACGTTGGGCATACGTTCCCCAAACAGGATGATCCGCTTGTTCACGTACAATTGCCTAAGTAAAAGGGAGCAACCCATGTCAGGGCAACCATGCCAGGATGAGCAAATGAAAATTAACAACTTAAGAGTAAAGAAATGTTTATTCATCGCAAGTATGAGTTGGACAGTAGAGATGCCTTTTACATTTTTCTTATGGTTATTCAGCAATGAAGATCATCAGGTGGTAACATATATCTACGTCAAGTCAAATGGAAAGAAAACATGAGAACTATGCCTATGAGACCATGGTTACTTTTATTCCAAACTAACATTCACTAGAGATTTTTTTTTTATAATATGTTCCTTTTTTTAAGGATTACATGTTCTTTAGAATTTGGTTTCCTTCATGGAACAAAATAATATCATGTAAAATGTGTTAAAAGTGCAACACTGTAGATGTAAATCTAGAAAGAATGTGCAAGCAGAATCAGGAGAATGAATAAAAACATATGGACAAGGCACGCTAGTATTTCATTTGCAAAAAAAAAAGGCACGCTAATATTCATAACTGACATGTAGGTCAGTGTTTGGAGAGAAACTATCAGTCTCTGTCCTGGGATAACTAATGAATCCAGCTTGGTAAAGTTCTTCAGCCACCTGGTATGAATAGCACAAGAGTTCAACAAACGAAGCAATCAGCAAATAGAGCTATGCATTTTTTACTAGCAAAACTGTCAAGGAAAAATAAGACACCAAAAGGGTTTGGTTTTTTTTATTTACCTTCATTGTGTGCTCTGAACTCATTCTGCAGCACCTAGAAGCACGTTTCTGAAGCTCCACAGTACTTAGTGGGTATGGAGGGTATTTTAGTTTCTCCTGATTCCTGACATTCTGTACCTGTAGAAATAAAATAAAACAACTAAAAATAGGTACCTCTGATCTGTCATTAAAGTTGTCCATCATTGTTAATTTTGTAACCAGTGGTGAAATAGAAGATGTGAGGACTCACTGTTGCCATTGGTTCTTGGACACACATTTCATAGATCACAACAGCGGATGAGTAATCAAACAAATGGCCACGTCTGCCAAACAAGAATATGTCACACAACTTTTCTAATTGAAGTTCAGGATGGCTGAGGCGAATCTTACATCCAAATAAACGACGCGGTGCCTTCATCTGAAGTGTGAGAACAATTTATTGTCCAGAACTCTTCAGGTTCGTGAGCTTGTATCTCCCAGAAACGCTCAACAATAAATCCTAGAGTTGGAAACTGGAATGAAATGAAAATCTTAGACAGAGAATAATGTGTATGCATTGAATATGTTCAGTTAATATTCTATAGTGAGGTACCTGGCAAGGACCATAGCTCAGAACCATATTCCTTTCTTCCCCACTGACATCAAGGACAAATGCATCTTTTAGCAGCATTGTTTGAAACCTAGTGAAGGAGGCACCTATGCGAAGGTCAATTTCCTGTACAAAAATTCTTATTATTATCTGTGCTTTTCAAGACAGTGATAAGGCGCAAAGCCGCAAAGAAATGTTTATTCGTTTGATGAGAAGAGGAATGCTAATGCTAATCTTTTGGAGAAAAACGAAGAATATTAGCAGTACGGTTTGTACTAGCATCTTTGCATGTTTTAGGTTTATTTGTACAAAATTAGTACAAAGCCACAGCGTCAGAATATTCTCATGGCTCTCTGTTTGCTGGCATCGTAGTAGTACTTGTTTTGAGTTGATAGTTGGCACACAAGAATATTAAGCATCAATGACAATTTGACAATCAGAGTGCAATAACCTGTCTTGCATCCACAGCATCAGCAAAGAGCTTGTTGGGTCTGGCGAGATGTTGCACAGCTTCATGTATTTCCCTGCAGTTCAATTTGTAAGACAATTGAACCGAAATGAATATGCCATCTTTTCCATAACAGGCAAACAGACAGGTCCAGGAATCTGGAGCAATCAATACCTGGGAATCAAAGCTGAGAAACGAGCTCTCCAAATGTTTAGATTACGGTTGGCGCCCGCACAAATGTCAACCACTTCATATGCGATATTCTCGCCCTCTCTATCACAATCAAGCCATAACACGAGCCATTGACAAGTCCTAGCTTCCTCTTCCAATGTTCTCTTTATGTCCTGTTTATCCTGCACTTCAAAAACAAAATTCATGAATAGATCTCGAGCTCAGAAAAACTTAGCTTATACTAACGTCATGATCACGCCACACCCATCATAGCTTTGAACAAAAATACAAGGTAATCTCAGTATGTTCACAACGTTTGGACAAATATAGACAACTGAATATTGACAGTGAAACCTGACCATGGTTGTGTATTCCTCGATTAACTTAGAAGTGAAAAGAATGTTCCAAGAGCAAACCAATTTTTTGTGTGGAGAAAATGCAATAGCCTTGCGTCTCGAAAAAACCCAAGAGTGAACCAAAAGTAAAACAAATAATGCAGCTGATGAATGGAGAGCACCAAACAATGCATGCCCTCAGGTCCTCAGCATCCAACTTTCATTAGACATAACGCGCTTTCCCTTTTTGGACATGAAGCGATGTCAAACAATATTAGCCAGCAAGCTTAAGCATTGTTATGCCTGTTTCAAGCAACTAGGAGGCAGTATAAATTTGTCTGGTGCTGGAATAGGAGAATAAAGAACAAGCTGGAGCCTGGAGGAGAGGACACCCAGATGACTGGTGTAAACCATTGGTACTCATGTTTCTTGTCAGGTCTTTCAGTACTTTGCTTGGCTTCCGAATTTTGCTGCATGAGCTTCAGAGTTGCAGTTTTTTTACGTTTTAATGTATGAAAATATTGCTCCGAAGCTTATAAGGGCTAGAAATTAAATGAAGCTGTAGATAAACTTTTATTCCCTTGTAACCTGTTTCCTATGAACACTATTTCTGCCAAAGGGGGTTGATCGCAGTTTCCAGTAACAACTGTACAAGTACACGAATATGTCCGCAATAACAATTCACAAGTTTAGCCTGCAGTGTTCCACTCCTAATACCACAGCTCCTATGGTGCATCGCATACATGTGTGTGACCATAAACAGTTTGCGATTGAGCAAAAGAGAAAAAGTGATCGATACCAAGCCACAGCCATTCAACCCCGAAAAAATTGCTCCTGGTGTGGGATTTAACAAATTTACTTGCAAAAAGTAGCAATGTGGCATGAACAAAAACAGCATCGGCATCCGTTGACACTACCGATCAGGCACCCTCAGTAGCAGCATGCCCAGAAAATCCTTAAGGGAATCAAGGAAGAGTACACCACAACACTCCGCACATTCATTGCTCGACGAAATTCCCGTAAGGCATACTTCCTATGTGCTGAACGCAACCAACTCCACAGACGCGGGCACATAGATACCACGAAACACCCCAACAGAATGCCTGAACCAATCAAAGACAGCGCGATAGGCCACCGTTCACAGGACGCGGTGCCGCGCGCACGAACTGTTCGGCGGAATGCGCGAGCAGGGGAGGCAGAGAGGGAGGGGTACCTGGGGGACGGCCTTGCGGACGGGGGCGTGGAAGAGCTCGGCGGGGTCGCAGGAGTACCAGCGGCGGTAGCGGTCGTCGAAGTCGAGCTCCATGAGGTGGCCCGTGACGGAGGTGACGAGCATGTGGCAGGCCTGAGCGCCGATGGCGTAGTTGAACTCGAAGACGCGGTTGTAGCGGGACCGACCCGCCCGCGAGTGCATCCCCCCGCGCGACAGGATCTCCGCCACGGACTTGGCCACCGACGGCTTCTCCGCGACGTTCAGCACGCGGATCGCGCCGCCGCCGGGAGGCATCGCGGGAGGGGGCTCCGCCGCTCGGGGGTGGGGGGAACGGGGAGAGGGCGGGAGGTTTCGGCCCTTTTTGAAATTTTTGGTTCGGAGGGGATTCACCGCTCGAGAGGGAAGGCGGAGCCGTGGGGGTGAGTTATTAGCGGTGGGCGTTTTTCTGAGCGGGCTGGGCTGTAAAGTTCAGGGCCTATGGAATATATCGGTATGGGGTTTTCATTTGGCCCAGTCATGCACCACGCAATCAATTCGAATTTTTGCCCCTAAAAGAAAAATCAATCCGAATTTTTGCCCCTAAAAGAAAAATCAATCCGATTTTTTGCCCCTAAAAGAAAAATCAATCCGAATTTTTTTTAGTTGCAATCAACCTGAGATTTTGCTGCCCTATAAAAACAGTGTTCTCTCTATTTTTCTTTATTTATTATTGCCAGAAGTGTTCTCTTTCTCTCTAATTTAAGGGTTTTTTTTGTCCGCCTTGAAAAAACATGAGTGTTTTTTTCAGAGGCATACATTCCAGAAGAGAATTTTGCTATGCTTCTCATGATGCATTTGCAACAGGTACAAGAGATCTTTGACATCCATTCACCGAACCTTGGTAACAGCACGAAGTCTGCTACTGCTTTGGACATACAAAAAACCTGTTTCATTTTACAAATACAAACTTGGCAAATACATCATACAAGGATCTTTGTAAACTCTGCCTAAGACAAATTTTGTTCAACTGTAATCTGCGGCGCCCAGCAGGCAAGAAGCTTGTTCAACTTGTCCGTATGTATCCCTCTTCACACCTCTGTTTCTCTTTTGAGATGGTGGAGACAAATGATTTGTGTCCAAAGCGCAAAACGTTGATGGGTAATCCATACAACCACGGCCACAACAAAGCCTGACATAAAACCTTGTGCTCATAACCTCTGCTTCTCTTTCGTTCTTTTCCTTGCTCTTTTAGAGGTAAGGCTTGAACGGGCACATTTGACACTCTCTAGTCAGTTTTATTTCTTCCTTTGTACACCAATTTTGATTGCCCTGCAGTAAAGCGGGAGTTTAAGTTCCTCATATATACAGCATTCTCTTGAGAACTATTCTACATGCGTCAGATAAAAGATAGTGATACCTTTATATGTACGCTCGGTTCTTCCCTTTTGATCAGTTTCGCGTGATGTTAATAGTTCATGCTAAAAGTGATTTGCATTCACCTGAAAAAAGGGAAGAAAAATAGTTTGCAGTCTTACTCAGTTCAGCAGCATCTGATCAAGAGGATTTGATCTTAACTCATGATATTTTTAGGAGCATATGTTAAATTTTGCAATGTTGTCGTGTTAAGTTGTGACTGCTCAGAAAGAAGTGCTGCCTGTATTGCTATTTGTGTGCCCTAAAATATAGATTGGTAGGTTGAACTGCTCAAGCAGGGCTATTAGAGGTGATAGGGTCAACTAAGCAACAGGAAACAGGGAATAACCTGGCAATATGTTACTGCATTAAGGATTTGCAAAATGTAATTGTATATCAGGCATTAGTGCATTACACTAATATTTCCTCTAAAAAAGGAATTCTGGGTAAGAAATAAAGTACCTGAGAAATTTAGAGCATGCTAGATTCCTCCGATGCCCAGAAAACAAAAGCACACCTCCTGAGCCCTAACAGAATATTTCTGCATGTTGGTGAAGAAAGCACATCTAGAGAGGTCACTTGTGTGGAAATTTTTGCTACCCTTGGACCACCCAATAATGAAAACTTCCACGGAATTTACTCCAAAATTTAATCAGATGCCTACAGAAAATTACAACGGTCAGTGTGATGGTACCAAATCGCAAACCACCTAGAGTGATAGAATGCAAAAGTAGCAAAAGAATGCCAGTCAAGCAGCATTCTACTATCAGAATTCAGAAGAACAGATACTTGTACAGAACAATATTGCATCTTACGAAGTCATACTCAATTAGTAAAGTAGGAAACATATATCATTGCTGATTCCACTATGGTAATGTACAAGGGCAGTGCGCACAACCTAGCCGATATTTTAATGCTGAACTGCAAAATGCTCACCTTCAAGTCTATAAATACTTGTTGGAGCAAAAATCCTGACAATCTAAACAAACCGCAAAATGCCTTCATTTCTCATTGTTGAATTAACCCATCAATTAGATTCCAGTATGGAGGAACATAATACCCTCAGAATTTGTCATCAGGGGCAAACCCTTTCTGAAGCATCTCATCATGAAGTTGAAATGACTCCTTCGAGTTCCCAGCTGCAACATAACCATTTATCATGGACATGTATGTATATCTATCTGGTTCAATTCCTCTAGCACCCATTTTCTTGTAAACCCAATCAGCTTCTTGCATATTACCATGTACAGAAAACCCATTTATAATCATATTATACGTCACAGTGTCTGGTTGAACCTTTTCATTCTCCATCATGTTAAGCAAATTAAAAGCTTCATGCATCTTCTCTTCTTTAACATAGCCATGGATTAGGGTGTTGTAAGTAATTAAATCAGGCAACACCTTGGCATCCCTCATCTTCTGCAAAAATTGTTGCCCCTTCAATACATTTCCAGACCGGCAGTAACCCTTAATGATGGAATTATAGGTCATGATGTTTGGCACAATCCCCTTGTTTATCATTTCATCCAAAAACCCAAATGCATCATCCACTTGTCCCTTCTCACAGTGGCTGTCTATCAGGATGCTGTAGGTAATGTGATTGGGGAAGATCTCTCGAGAATGCATATCATCCCATAGCTCATTAGCTTTGCCCAGATCACCTTGTCTGCACATTCCATCAATCAAAGTGTTGTATGTCACGATGTCTGGCGTCAAACGCTCATGCAGTATTGTTTCAAATAGTTGCAATGCCTTCGCTATGTTACCCTCCCTACAATACCCATGAATTAAAGTCGTGAAGGTGCATAAATCTGGTGGAACCCCTCTCTCCCACATCTCAG
Organism: Elymus sibiricus; assembly: GCA_039707655.1. Classification (NCBI taxonomy): domain Eukaryota; kingdom Viridiplantae; phylum Streptophyta; class Magnoliopsida; order Poales; family Poaceae; genus Elymus; species Elymus sibiricus. Next base: position 319,863,247 of record CM077670.1, on the reverse strand, counting down.
TCAAAAGCTCCTCTGCATCAGACAACCTACGCTCTTTACAAAGCCCATTCAGCAAGGTATTGTAAGTTACCACATCTGGCAAACATCCACGGCCAACCATCTCATCCCTAACTCTCAGCGCCTCCAACATTGACCCAGCCCTGCAATATCCACCAATGACCATTGTGTAAATCACACCATCAGGCATCAACCCAAACTCTCTCATCTCCCTCAAGTACCCGGCTGCATGGTCCATCTTCCCCCTCCTTGAGAACAACCCAATCAGGCAACTAAAGCTCACAATATCTGGTGTGACTCCACGCCGTCGCATTTCCTTATAAAATTTCATGGCCTCATCAACCTCCTTAACTCTACAGAATCCCCCAATCAACATGTTGAAGCTCCGAACATCAGGAGCCACCCCACACTCGTCCATTGCCCTGAAGACCTCCCTCGCTTTATCCCACCTTCCATTCCTACACAACCCCTTCAACACCGCATTATACGTCAAAATCCCCGGCTTTATTCCCTGACTAACCATCGAATCGACCACTGCCATCGCCGCCTCAACATCCCCGGCACGAAATCTAGCATCAATCATCACATTATGCGTTACCACATCCGGAAACACGCATCTCTTCTCCATCTCGGAGATTACGGTATCAACCTTATCGAACTGTAGGGTTTTACAGTAGCTGTGGACCATGATGTTAAGCGTGTAGGTGTTTACCTCGGAGTCGGAGGACAGGACGAGGCGGTAGGCGTCCGCGGTGAGGTGGGGCCATCCCGCGCGGGAGAGCGCGGCGAGGAGCGCGTTGGAGGCGGCGGCGGGGATGGGCACGCGGCGATCGAGCAGGAGGCGGAAGGCCTCGAATGCCTCCCGGGGCTTCCGGGACTGGGTGTAGGTGCGGATGAGCAGGTCGAACACCTGCGGCTGCGGGGTGGGGGAGGAGGCGAGGAGGGAGGACACGATGTCGAGGCGGGAGGCCCCGCGGCGGCGCGACATACGGAGGAGGAGCGACTGGCACTCCGAGGCGCGGCCCGCCGCCGCGGCTGCCGTCGCGGCAGCGGCCAGGACGGCCGTCGAGGGCCTCGCGCCGGTCCCAGCATGGGATACGGCGAGGCTCGCGGTCGAGCGTATGGTGGATACGGCGACAGCGGGAAGGCAGGGCAGGCGGCGCGGAATCGCCATTACTGACGGCGGACGGCGGGCGGCGGTGGATTCGAGTGTCTTGGGTTCTTGGGGAGCTGCTCATCCAACCTGGAATAGCAAACCAACAAACCCGCCTTCTGTGAAGGATTACGTACCCGCGTCCTAGCCATTTTCTTTGCTCATGAAAAATACGCCTTCGGGTTTAGACGCGTTTTCCGGCCCTCGGGTGGTACGGGAGAACGAGAACGAATCCGGCTCCGACTGGTGCTCGCGCGTGTCCTCGTCGGAACCGAGTCGGCTTCGATGAGCTTTCGCCGTGCCTTTTTAAGCAGCCGACGGTGCGCGCAGCCAACCAACTCGTGCACCGCCTCAGATCAGACTTCGACACCAGGCGGCCACGATCACGTACAGCTGAGGCAGCATGACGCCGTGCTCTGGTCCCGGCGCCGGCGCTCCGACGCCACGCGTGCAAGGGGCCGGTGCGCTGCGGCCGGTGGCGAGCACCTATGTTAACCTCGGGAGTGCCGTGAGAGCAGCCCCAGCACCGACGCTGCAGATGCAGGCCGCGCAGACGGCAAGAGGGACGGGCATCCCGTCGACGTCCCCTCGTGCGGTCGGTGCTGCCGCCGTCCCGACCGCGTGGCCTCGTATGCAGTCGCCGCACGCGACGGGAGCGCCGACCGCAGGCGTGCTGCCACGGCCGATGGGCTGCGGTAACCTTGGTGGCGGTGCCCCGATGCCGCCCGCTCCTTCTCCGATGGCACGTATGCAGGCAGCGAGGCCATCCATTCCACCGAACTCTCGTCCAGTCGGCGCCACCGTCCCGTCCGCGAGGCCTTGCATGCCAATGCCAGCCAAGCAGCCAGCGCCGGTGGCGAACCCCGCTGCGTCTTCCTCAGGTAAACGACCACCAACGACGATGGGGCCGGCCATTCCGCCAGCCACGCGTCACCGGCCGTTGCCACAGCCGCAGGGAGCGCCTACTGGTGGCATGCCACTGCCTACGAACCTCGCTCCCGTGGCGGCCGCCGGTTGCGCTCCCGTGCCGCCAAGGAACGCCCAGAGCACGCCCACGGGCGGCGCTCTCGGGGACGCCAAACCGCCACCGGCACCCAAGTGGAGGTACTTCGGGGTGCACCATGTCCCAGGCAAGGGGTGGATGGCCCGCGTCATGGACCCGAAGCGAGGCGGCCGCGACATCGGCCCCTTCGACGACGAGCACCAGGCCGCGCTCGCGCACGACCGCGTGGCCATAGCGTGCGCCGGCCGCGGCGGCGGACAGGCGCGCCTCAACTTCATGACGGCCTTCTACCGCATCGAGACCGCGTTCCTACGCCGGTGGGAGGGCGACATCTGCGACGCCGTCGAGAAGGGCCGGTACGAGGAGTCCTATGCCAAGTACCTCAAGGCCGGGTACAAGGTCGCGCTAAGCATAGAGGCGGGGGACGAGGGTAACGAGCGGCAGATCGCCAACTGTGTCGACGCGGAGCTGTTCTGGGACGTCATTTTAGAGTTCTTCATCGATCGGCCGAACGAGATCGGGCAGAAGGCCCTCCGGGAAGGCGGCGACGTGCTCGTGGACAGGTTCGTGGAGATGTACAGGAACAGGGCCTTGTGCCCGTCGTGGCGAGGCAGGCACCAGCGGTTGCAAGAACAACAACAAATTCAGATGCAGCAACAACAACAGCTCCATATTCAGAAGCAGCAGCAGATGATGATGATTCAGAAGCAACAACAACACCAACAATATATCCAGATGCAGCATCAACAGATGATGATTCCGAAGCAAGAACAGATGATGAAGATTCAGCATCAACAACACCATCAGCAGCAGCACTTGGATGGAGATGCCATACTGCAAGTGAAACATGAATTAATCTAGTTCCTCATATGCCTAAGCAATTTCTTTTACATGATAAAATGTGTAAAGATAACTTATCGAATGGTGAAATAGAAGCATAATTTATCTCAAACTGTTTCTCGGTGATGTTAGCTATAGTATTCCTACCATGTTTATGCTTTCCGTTTTCAGCTTAATTAGTATCGTCGCGGTGTAGCAGGGTGTTGTTATGTCAGTTTATGTAGGTCACCCACGTCGATGGTATGTGAAGCAAGCAACAAGGTGTGCTGAACTTTTTATCCCTAACCCGGTCAATTTGTTTGATACACACCGTTTTGCACAGAGTGCACCTGTAGCGCCTATATTCGGAAATCCAGATCATAAACTTCTGATATAAAACATGTGAACCTTATGCATTTCCTGAACACGACCTTTTGTTGTTACTGTGGCTTAATTGATTGCAAAAGCTATGCTCCTTGTTTGGTTGTACCTGCACTGCTAGGAGCTCAAAAGCTAGTACCACCAGTTGTATGTGTATATACTTGTTGCAGATAGTGTAACCATCTGCTGTAAGCTCGCGGTCTGCATTATTCCACTAGACAGCAAAACTATCCAAAGTCATGTATGTTGACTTTGATGATTCCCGCGCAAAAGAAACTTTGACGATTGCAGTGCTCGGATGGCATCAAAGTTGTCAAAATTTGTTCCTGGCATTGCTTTATTTATTTTCCGTTTGTTGTTCCTTGGATTGTTTTGACAAAACTAGTAGGACCTCTGCTTATGTGTTCCTGGTATTGAGATGTTTGGATTTCGCTGACCTTTTGATTCCTGACGGTGTTATCTTTTGAAGGAAATGACTGCTCTTATTGGGATACAATGTTTATGCATATCGTACGTCCCAAACTAATATTTAAGTGGATTGGAATGCTGGTAGGGGGGGGGGGGTTGGAATTTGTTAGATTGTCGGTGAGGTTCTTTCCTTTTGTAATACTAGCAAGAGAGCTGCCGAATTCCAGTAATAAGATTGATGTGTCTACCAAATTTGCAAAACATTGTTCATTTGTATCATCTATTGTAGTAAAGGAATAGATGTTCCTGTATGTTCGGTCACGATGTTTGCAAGGATGAAAGCTGACAAAGGCTTATACATGACTTCAAAATAGAAACTTGTTTCAGCCAAGTTTGGTATTACATCATTTGATTTATAAATCCAGTTCATAATCATCAGAAATGCTGCCACCATACTACTCCCTCAGTCTCTGAAAAGAAAGCACATAATATTATTTTTTCTGAAGTCAAAAGGTGCATACTTTGACCATGTTTATAGAAAAAATTATCAACAACTACAATACTAAATATATATAATATGAAAATATATTTTATTGTGTATCTAATGATATTAATTTGGTATCGTAGTTCTTAATAGTTTTTCCTACAAGCTTGTTCAAACTTTGCATTGTCCGACTTCAGTCAAAAATTGTAGACCTTTTCACAGACGAAGGGAGTACCAACTACTCTATCTATACCATAATATAAGATGTTTTATTACAACCAATGTGGACGGAGGGAGTATGTTTTTCTTGGTCGAACCGTACCACATGTCATAGGAGAGCACTTGGGTGGGTGGGGCACAGTGGCAAATCTAGCATCAGATTACGCCTAGGGCTAAGCTAACTTGAGTGATGCACTCTGGTGATTTTGTATATTTTGTAAGAATGAATTGCAAAAGCTATTGTTACTAGGCCTAGGGCAATAGGCGCAACTACCCTACGCATGTCATCGACAAACCTGCGTGGAAGAACTTTGCCCAAAATACGAGATAGACTTTACTGGACATTTTCGCATACAAAGCCAGAGAAAACTCTGCGTTTTTTCTAGCCGATTCTCCGACATGCAAGTCAATTATTCTCACTCAACCTTCCAAAGGTCAAAAGGTGTAGAGCTGGTTGTCTTCCATATCGAGCCATTGAAGCAGCACGCCGGTCCTCACTTGTATGAACTTCACTAGATGACCCGTTGCGCTCTTCGCGCAAAGACCAATTGTAGCCTAGACGCTAAGTAGCCTACGAACGATATGTTTTATGAATGATTCGCAAATGGGCAAAAAGCAAGGGCAACTAAGAAATTAGGTGAACTATTTAAAGGATGTTTTCTTGGAATGTATGGAAATGATTATGTTTGTGCTGCGTTTGTATTAGCTTTGTATTTACCAACGACAGATAACGATGACCATTGCACATTGCTTTCTTTGGCGACCCATAAACCGTTTGCTTGAGCGGGTGAATGGATTATAAGATTCTTTCTCATGCTCCGGCTTTTATTCATTTTGGAACTGGAAAATAACCGCGAGTTTAAATGGGACTATCAGCGTAGCACACCCTTATATACGATGTTGATCCTTTATACCCTTGACGCAAAAAATAAACGACATCGTTACAATTTTGGGTGGCTAGGGCAACAGCTAGGTTGATAGAAAGCCCGATCGCATCCCTCATGGCAAATGATCTCAACCATCAGAACCTGCCACGCAACACATGGGCATGCATCCGTCTATCGAAACAACACCCAGGCAAACTCAACCAACCAACTAGCCCGGCAGCCTACAAGATCTAAGTGAACTGCCTTGGTATTTGTTTCTTTCATCCGTTTAGTTACATGTTCACAATCCACATATGATAATCCAGCTCACAATCACCCCTAAATGCTGCTAGGAGCATATTTTTCTAGGTCAACTCCAACACACGACCGCAAACGGACATGGGTTTTGTTCGCTTTCTATGCGTTGGCAAAGTGGACACCGTTTGCAGTCGTCCACCCGTCGGTGCGCCCACCCGGCCCGACGCATTTGCAAATAGCGTCCGGATTTGAAACTTAAATTCATATCTAAAAAAGACATAAAAACAATTTAAATGATAACTTAAGTCCAACATTAAGGCAAAAAGTCACGGCCGAACTGTCCAACGTACATTGAACTTGAACTTAAACTAAAAAACATTAAAAAGGAAACCCTAGATCGGCCGTCGCCGCCGTCCTGGCCGTCTTCACTGCATGCCATCGCCGCCGCCTATGATCTTGACGTACAGCTTGTTGCGCGGCAGCGGCCGGGGGGATGGAGAAGCCGGCTGCACTACTCATCGCCGACGACGCATAGGATGACCCCGTTTCGTGGTCGTTCTTGGCCGTCTTGCCGGGGATCCACTTCCACATCCCCATTGTGGGTGGCGGCGGTCGACGACGTGCTCTAGGGCTTGTCGGGGCTCAAGGGGGCAGGAAGTGGAAGCGGGAAGAATGGCAGTGGATATGGAAGTGGACTAGCCGGTCCACGGCTTCGCCATTAAAAAGGACGGTTCGGGGGCGGCTGGGTGGATGATATACGGGCCCATCTAAATGAGGCCGGTGGAAGTGGTTGCATGGCTGACGTGCGGGCCCGAGGGCGAACGACGAGAGGACGCGAGCGCGTCCGTCCACTGTTCGTTTGAACGCAAATCCGACCCAAATTTGTTCCGGAATTGGGTCGAGGCAGACACGAAATGAACAGAATTTGGGGTTGCTCTCGTGTGGTGGGCTGTCATATTTGTCCGTTTCGACCCAAATGAACTGGGACGGACGAAATGGATCGTACGTTGGAGTTGACCTTAGTGGAACCGTACCACATATCCTCCTCTTCCCAGCACAAACGGCGAAAGAAGCTGGCTGAAAAATGAAAAAGACTACTGAAAAAAAAAAACTGCCAAGTCATTTGAACGGCGTCGTGAATGGAACACCCAACATTAATCTACCCGTACTTAACTACGTCCTCCAATGGAGAAGAGGAAAGAACAGAGCGGAGGATGGGATCGCAGTCGCCAGCCCCATTTAACTAGAGCAATATCCCCTCCTCCACCTAGCAAGCCGGCTCTTCAGATTGCTCTGTTTCTCCTCTCAAGGTATCTCCTTCCTCGCCCCCCCTCACCTCCTGTGCAGTTCTTGGGGTTTGGGGTTTTTGGACCGGCAGATGCGTGCCTCTCTTGTTCGGGTAGGATTAATCTGACTGACCTTATCTATCAAACTGGACGGGCGGTCTCGTAGATTTAATTGGGTCAAACCGAGTGCTTTCTTCCGGTCGGATGCGAGAAAACCGCATCAATGTGTTAGGGTCCGGAGTTCAGTAGCCACTGTGGTTTGCGACTGGCGAGCAGCCAAATTTGTGACGATCTTACGCTCTATTAATTTGCTAGTTGGATTTCTTGTGCATTTTGTTGTTAGTGCTGGCCATAACAAACTGTGCTGGCTTGTTCCAGTTCCAATTGTTGTTCATGGGGTTGAGATTTTTCATGTACTGAAGGAAAATCCATGTTCCTTTTGGTAGGCAATAGGACTGTGGTATGTGAAACTGCAAACTGAATTAACGGGATAAGAATGAAAACATGGAATGTTGGTAGAGTACTTAATTTGTGATTAAATAGTTGATGTGTTTCTTGAATTAGTAGAACATTGTTTGTCTGTGTCGATGCTGATGATAGTGATGTTCACGAACAATTTTTCCAATCTGTTCGGTCATGGTGTTTGTTGTAATTTTATTTTCCTTTGTTCGATATCACCGACTGTAACACTTCTCTCTTATTTTTTTGAACACAGTACAGACACATGCGCTCATATATACGCGCATACTACTCACCCCTATAAACGCACACACACGCACCCTATCCCTATGAGCACCTCCGAGAGACTGAGCCGGCATATCATCTTGAGATTTTACAAAGTCACCGTAGGCGCCTTGTAGTCGACGGGAAGTCGGGAACATCTCCTCCCACTGAACACGCATCGCTGGAAATCCTGAAATAAATCCAAGATAAATGCGAGCACCAGGACTTGAACCCTGGTGGGCTGGGGATACCACCGTCCTCCTAACCATCCAACCACAGGTTGGTTCGCCACTTCTCTCTTATTGCAATGAAAACTGCGCTGACAACCTTTCAGTAAAAAAACTATCTTCTTCCACCCAATACGTTGTTATTTTGAGCAAACTTGCATTACATATTACATGCCCCAATATGTTGAGTTTTTTTCCTTCACTTTTGCAGGATGAATCCTACTAGCTGCACAGGGCAGAAACATGAAACTGGGGGCACCCAGTCTGAGTCAAGCATCACCAGTCAAGTGGTCCCTGACGGTCTGTCGATCCACCCTCGGCATTTAGAAGAGATGAAACCTCACCAAGTGGAAGGTTTTAATTTCTTGGCCAAGGACCTGGCAGATGAAAACAACCCTGGAGGCTGTGTTCTAGCAGATGCAACAAGCTCTGGAAAGACCTTTATGCTGACTAGTTTCGTTCAAAGCTTCCTGGCCAGTTATCCTGAAGGAAGGGCGCTGATTATCCTTCCAAAAGCCACCCTGGAAACTTGGAAATCAGAATTTCTCAATTGGAAAGTTGAGGACATTCCCTTGTATGACTTGTACTACTCCAGAGCTTATGCGCTGTCTGAACAACTCCAAGTTTTGAAATTGCGGGAAGAGAAGAGGAGCATATTGCTTCTAGGGTGTTGGCAATTTGTGTCCATAGTGTCTGATGATGAGACTTCTAAAACAGAAGCTGACATGTGCCGAGAGAAGTTGCTGAAGGTCCCAAGCCTTGTCATTCTAGATGAAGGCCACATTCAGAGCTACTATGAGGAAACTGACTTACTCACTGCACTTGGACATATACAAACTCCAAGAAAAGTGGTGGTCTCAGGAACCTTGTTTCAGAATCCTGTAGGTGAGGTTTTCAGCATTTTGAACCTTGTCCGGCCAGAGTTCTTGAAGACGGAGAGATCTTGTGCAATAGTGAAGCATATACCTGGCAAGGTCGACATGTTGGGGGAGACGGTATGGCCAAACGACACTTCTGATAAGTACTTCTATGAAGTGGTTGAAGAAAATCTTCAAAATGTTGCAAGTGATAAAATGAGAGTGATGATCATCCAGGATCTTCGCTAGCTAACTGCTGATGTGCTCCACTATTATCAGGGCGAGCTTTCAGAGGAGCTACCAGGACTTGTGGACTTCACCGTGTTTCTGAACATGAGCACCGAGCAGAAAGAAATCATTAGGGGTTTGGTGGGACTGGATAATTTTAGCAGAAAACGAACATGCAGTGATGTTTATGTTCATCCGTGCTTAAAGGATATTCAGAACGACGAAGAGAAAAATCGAGATATTATCCTTAAGAAGGCTGATTCCATCGTAAAAAATGGAGTTGATATCAACGTTGGAGCAAAGGCAAAGTTTATATGTAATTTGCTGTCTCTTTCAGAAGCTGCAGGAGAGAAGGTACTCGTGTTCAGCCAGTACGTGCGGTCTCTGCTTTTCTTGGAAATGCTGGTCACAAGAGAGAAAGGATGGACACCAGGGCTTCACACTTTGAAGATAGATGGTGGATCAACTCGAGACGAGGCGGTCGAGAGATTCAACCACTCACCAGATGCTAAAGTTTTGTTCGGTCCCATTAAGTCATACGGCGGCGAGGGTATCTCCCTTGTTGGTGCATCACGCATTGTCATCCTGGAGGTCCATGCATACCCTTCCATGACGTGCCAGGAAATTCAACGTGCATTCAGACCAGGGCAGTCCAAAATGGTGTACTGCTACCGCCTCATCGCGGCTGACTCGCCGGAGGAGGAGGATCACAGCATGACCTTCCGGAAAGAGCGGGTGTCGAAGTTGTGGTTCGAATGGAACAAGCTATCCGACAGTGATGATTTTGAGCTAGCTGCCGTGGATGTTTCAGAGAGCGGGGACAGGTTTCTCGAAAGCCCTATGCTCCAACAAGATATCAAATCCATATACAAAATGTATGTATGTTTTAGTGACGAATATGAACCCTTTTTGTTTTTCTACTAGTTGGTTGAATGCGTTAATGAATAATCTATAATTCATTTGTTTGCAGGTGAACACCAGGGGTGAGCGCCAACCAGTGAGGAAGTAACTGAAGCAAATGTCCTGCTTCTCTGCAGTATTTTGCTGATAGTAGCTTGTTAGTATGAAGAGGGTACAAGTACTCCCTCCATTCCATATTACTAAATCAGCGACAACTAATATGGAACGGAGGTAGTATCTAGTAGGACAAGTTCCACTTTCAGAGTTAAACACTTGGTGATAAATTTCTGGACACCACTGTATGCACTATTTGAATTTAAGTGTTGTTAATGACTATTTGAATTTTGGTTCTCTTGGTTACAGTCCCGTGGAACCAAGGTAATCTAGTCTTCACTGTATAAGAGTTGTTACTGTTTCCGTCACGAGCCACTATCCATGTTATAGGCTGTCTGAATCTGATGATTCTATGCATGTCCATGGTATCAATGTATAGTGATAGAACTCTGAATATTCAGACAGTATCATCTTACGATTTGTCAATATTGTTGTAGACGAAAATCGCAAGTCACATTCGGCTTTATGGCGGTTTTATGGCTTTATATATAAAGCCACAAACCAGTCAACATGTAGGCAAAACATAAAAAAGTAAAAGCAAATATTGAGTTCATCGGTCTACAACTTTTTCTTCAAGATCCAGCAAGGGCTGGGTTTTCATTCTATTGGATCCCAAAGGGGACATCAAGCACTTAGCTCCAGCGAGCCTCCAAGAATCCAACAAATGATGGATCGCCTGGAGGATGACATTGACCAGGAAAATCTTGCTTCTAAATATGCGCTGATTACGCTGAAGCCATATTTCCCAGCACATCAAGATCATGCATGATGGAGTTAATGCCCTTGATGCAATCAGGTGGCGACCTGGCGATGATACTCCTCCAGGGATCGACCAAACTAGGCGCATTCGATGACCACCCGTCAGGATCCAGGGCGGCACATCCCCTCCACCTGGCAACTCTCTTCCAAACCTGGCGAACAAGAACTCTCTTTGTTAGGGGAGATGCGCAAAGCTGCCCATTAAGAGATTATGCGGGCCAAAAATAATCTTCCAAATTAGAAGATCCAGTGCCACGCCGCATATATTAGGGTCAGAACCATACGTCAAAGAGCTTGTGATATTTTGACCTTTAATCGGGCCCGGCTAATCATGAATATTGCCAGAATAGCGCTGAAATGTTGTTCCCCACTGAATTATTGGTGCCCACTTCAAAAATGTGCTTGATCTTGAGCTTGTTGTTCAAGAATTAGGATCATTACCTATCCCACCTAGTGAGGACATGAGAGTTGGCCATGAATTTTTTTCCTTTGAGATAGTCTCTAGATCCATTTAGACATAGGATCAATGTTCATGAGTTTGGAGTTAAGCACCCACATACGCCTATTCCTTTTGTAATTTAATTTTATCCTTTCTTATTAAATTGATTGATTCTGAGGATAACATACTAATAACCACTAGAAAGCATCCCTTCTTTGTAAAGTGGCTATTTTTCAGAAATTTCCCATAATGATAATTTTTTTAGAAAAATTCAGGCAATAATAGAGTCGTGTAGGGCCTGGGTTCCCCCTCTGGCTCATCTCTGACCGATGTCTTGTCCTTCACATTTTAGGAACCAACATATTTTCCCTCAATTGTTTTGACATGCAACGATGCCAACTCATCATGCATCATGCATGCCTCACTAAATTTAATTCTCTCAACATGCAATTATGTCACTATGCATGAAAAAAGACCCACCTAAACATGCATCATGCATGTTACTTATATTAACAAATTTTCTACAACTAAATAATAATCAAATATATTAAATTATATGTGCTTGAGTTTCAATTCTCATACTGCTAATCGGAATATGAAAGTTTCATACAGCCAAATCTCATAGAAATTACTGCATCCAATTCACGCTGCAACGTGGGGTATCATCTCTAGTTTATCAAGTACTTGAAAACAACATTTAGAAGATAGAAAATTGGCCTTTCTAGCACTGGGTTAATGACAAAGTAACAAAATATTGCATAATGAGGTATAGCATGCAACATACACAAATCATTGATACATCTAGGACGTATCACTAAGCCATGGAGTTGGGATGGGCATTTTCAGTAGTGAACTGTTTCATTTTCCGCCCAGTAAGTTAACTACGTGGCGATGACTACAACTATCTGCCGTGACAATGATGGTATTTCCTAAGGTGTTTGTCCTCTTTTTACTATGTATGTAATGGAACCGGAAACTCTAATGGCCATGACATGCATAGTTTTTTCCCCCGATAAAGGGCGCTTTTATTAACTCAAAATGTAGTATCAAGCGGATACAAAACATGATGAGCAACACTCGGCCTCTGCATAACTAAGATGCACACAGCCAAACACCAACAGTCTGACAAAAATAAATAAAAATAGATATATCCGCAATAGTAGTCATATTGGACCGACACTATGCCTATGTTGAAGGAGGTGGTGGAGCTATTCGGAGATTATGCTGCTACCCATGTTGGAAAAAAAGCTCCCTCGTCACCCGCTCCAACTGCATACACACCGCCCTGAACAACGATTGGTACTCCATTCGATGTAGCGTAGACCACGTACGAAGCGAGTGCGTACAACGAAAAATAACCTGCAAAGAAGAAAGATTTTTGGAACTAAAAACCAAATCATTTCTATATAACCAAAACGACCATAATAAGGGATATGCTCCCAACTTTGTTAGCGGTCTGAACCTATTTGAAATGTCGTCCAACCAATGACCAAAAATATTGGCAACACTTGTACGCGGATTCAAATTGGACGATATTTGGATGACTGACCACATAGAACGCACAAACTTGCACTAGAAAAAGAGGTGTTTGATTGTCTCGTCTTGAGTACAAAAGCTACACTTCTTGCTTCCGTGCCAATTGCGACGGGCGAGGTTGCCCTTCGTTAGCACAACTCCCCTCCAAAGATACCACATGAAGATTTTAACTTTTAGTGGAATCTTTGATTTCGAAATTTCTTGCTATTATCCATTGGGACCTCTGAATGCGTGAGCGCATGGTACACAGAGTCGACTATGAAGGACCCAGATGTAGTGAGATTCCAGCGAAACACATTCCATCCTTGTGCCAGGTTAATCAAATCCAATCGGATAAAAGATTTTGCCATGACATAACACGGGGGCCAATCAAGTCCCACCTGAAGGAAATATCCGGCGGGAATTAACCGAGCACATGCGTGAGAGTATCATTCTTATCATGAACAATGCAGTACAAAGTTGGATATTGTTCTCGGACGTTGGCATTGCCTAGTCACTTGTCTTCCCGGAAACGAATCTTCGACCCATCTTTTATCGCGAATGGTCCAAAGCGAAAAAGATATTTCTTTGTCGCCATTAGATCATCCCAAAAGTGTGAGTTACTAGGTTTCCAATAGGCCCGAGACACTGCTTTTCGCCCTACATACTTATTGCACAACAACGTTTGCCAAACGTCATCCTTAGTAAGTAGTTTGAACAACCATTTACTAAGTAAGACATCATTATTGACCTGTAGGTCATGAATGCCAAGGCCACCTTGGTCTTTCGGCCTACAAACCACGCTACATTTGGTTAGCCTATACGTTTTCTTTTCACTATCTCCTTGCCAAAAGAATATAGATTTGAAACAATTCAGCCTTTGCAAGACCCATTTTGGGAGCTGGAAAAAACAAAGCATATAGAGAACCATATTTGTGAGGACAGAATTGATCAAGACTAGTCATCCTCTAACAGAGAGCAACTTTCCTTTTCAACTGTTCAATCATTTCTCTAAGCGCCCCTCTACATGTTTCTGATACGTCTCAAACGTATCTATAATTTTTTATTGTTAAATGCTATTATATTATCACTTTTGTATACTTTATATGTCAATTTTATATTATTTTTCTGGACTAACCTATTAATTTAGTGCCCAATGCTAGTTCTTGTTTTTTTGCATGTTTTTGGTTTCGCAGAAAAACCATACCTACGGAAGTCCAAACACGACCAACATTTTTGACAATTTTCTCTGGACAACGAGAGACCCTAGAAGCTTCGGGAGAGGTCGAGAGGACCCACGAGGTAGCCACACATGGACTGATGGCGCAGCTAGGGGGGTGGCCGCACCACCTATCCATGTGCCCCCCCTGAGCCACCGTTTGACCCAATCCCAAGCCTATAAATACCCCAATATTCCGTAACCATCAGGAGGGAGCCCGGAAAAAAATTATCGCCGCCGCAAGTCTCTGTTCTGAAGCAATCCCATCTGGAGCCCTGTTCCGGTACTCTGCCGGAGGGGGAATCATTGGGGAGGCCTTCTTCATCAACCTTGTTGTCTCCATGATGATGTGTGAGTAGTTCCATTAGGACCTATGGGTCCATAGTAGTAGCTAGGTGGCCTTTTCTCTCACTTTCTCTTTTGATCTTCAATACAATGATCTCTTCCGAGATCCATCCGATGTAATTCTTTTGGCATCTTTGTTGGGATCCGATGAATTGTGGATTTATATTCGGATTGTTGTTGATTTATATTGATTCTCTTTGATTCCTTCTCTTGTGTAATTTTATAACTATGTATTCTTTCTGATCTATGAGTTTTCTCTGGCCAAGATAGATGAGTAGATCTTCAGAGGGAGTGGAGCATAGTAGTGGGTTCAATCTTGCGGTGATCTTGTCCAGTGACAGAAAGGACAAAGACACGTATTGTGTTGTTGAATAAAATGACGGGGTTTGGTCATATTGATTGATCTCTTCCTGTTTACATTATTCCATATTTCTTATTGTGTTACTTTGTTTCTTTATGAACTTAATACTTTGAGATGCATGTTGGATAGCGGTCTTGGGGTGGTGTTGACTACTTCCTTTGGTGATCCGGAAATGGAGCAGAAAGGATTCTCGCCTTTTCCCCATAGATGGCCCTGAGTTATCGAACCCACGGGAGGACAGTGCCCTTTAAGCTAGGGTCTCAAACAAGATTTTGCTAAAGAATTAATTCTAGCTTTTGACTAGATCGTAAATCAAACTGACACAGGAAGAACACTTATAATCAAAACAGTCATGGGTATGAGGTCTTATGCTTACAACCATATATTTGTGACGGGACCAAATATGATCTTAATTTGTGCTCTGGAAGTCACCCATCAAGATGTGCTTGTTACGTATCAAAGTGGGAGATGTGTCCTAATTACGTCTTGACCGGCACGCATCCTGCATCAAGAGTCAGTTGTCCAACCAAAGGCCCTATCCATCATGTGGGGTTGCCTCAATAATTAAGATTGCAATAATTAGACAAAAGCATTGGGTGATTAATGACTACACCTCTTGAATACCCAGGGATAGGATCCGTATTACCGTACTATTTTTTTTGTCACTAGTGTTCAGAATAACACATCACGGTCTCCCTGCCCTTAGCCTCTTCATGGCTCGTTCTCCATGATCCTGGGTACCCGCAGGGATGAAGAACACGAACGAGACAAGAGATAACTACAAAAAAAATTATGTTACACATACGAGACTTAATTCAAAGTCCTTCCATTGATCCCTCCAACAAATACATCGAGTTGCAAGGGTCTTGCCTCAACCCATACCTTACCGAACTACTCACACATGGAGATCAGATCACACGAAGAACACATCAAAGAACACATCATGAAGGTAGATTGATTGATAACATGTCTTACAATGGATGTCGTGTGTGATACACGATTACAAGTATGACTAGATGGTGGAGAACTATGATGGAAATGAAGGTGCTGGCTATGGAGACGGAAATGGCGGTGGCTAGGGTTGATGGAGATGGAGATGATGATAACTGGTTGTACTGCGCTTCCCATGACTTGTTCTGTTATCCATTTGGCATCGGCCCCTTTATAAAGTTTGTTCAGGTGGCACCGGTCATATGAGCGGCACGGTCGCATGGAACGCCGTCTTCTGTATTGTTTCTTCTGGTGCGCCTTCCAGTTGATCCACTCTATCTCCACTTTACTCCTTTCCAAGTATTGGCTTGATTTCGTCCATAAATAGCCCATTTCCCATGGAAACAAAATAAAGAAAGGTTTTTTCGAATCCTATGCATTCATTAGTCATTAGTGGCAATATCGGAGTGAATATCTCGGTTTTAATGAAATAAATCGGTGTAAACTCATGTTAGAGAAGTGTAAACATAACACTCATCAACTCCCCCAAGCTTAAACTTGATCATCCTCGAGCAACATAGAGAGAAATCCGAATCATAAGGAACTCAGTCGTTTAAACCGAAATAACGAGAAGATTTTGGTTCACTTACGATCCGTACGCCTAAGATAGCCCTCCGCTTCTTGACCTGAAAACTTAATATAGCTGTAGCGGTGGCATGGTTATTATGCAAGTGTTAGTGAATCAAAGATAATCAACTCAAAGCTCTTGCTCAACTAGATAAAATAAAATGGTAGCACTTAATTCTATTTCCTCTAGTTAACACTTGGTTGCCGGGAATGCACGAAAGAATTTTTCTTTCTTGGAGCAATGAAAACATAAATTAGGGAGTGAAAGGTGTGTAAAGACAACATGATTCTAGAGTAACTCACTAACACACCCACAAGTGTCTCATTGTCAAGGCTCTCAAGAATTTTGTTTAAATCATTGTTTGTTGGAACTTTGGTTGTCACGTGAAGGGATTATGCCAAATAAGCGATCATGCATAAGGTTTCGTAGTGGCTTAATTTTGTGGGAACTATGGACCATTATATTTGTCTCTTTCGAGATCTTGTGATCAGTTCCGTTTATTTACCACATACACACATTCAAGAGAAAGCTGAATAATATTCGATGTAGTGTTGCCACTACGTACGCTAACAAACTCATAGCCAAAATCCGATTCGAAACTCTGGTGGATCATTCATTGGCCAGCGGAGTTCTCAGCATAACATCAAGAAAGGTGAAAAAGCCACATTTACACACATACACGTGCATAGAGTAGCAAGGCCATAGCACCAGCGAGAAGCTGAAGCACCATGTAAGAATATAACACAGATTTTTGGCATAATCTCATTCACCCTTCAACTAAGTTCCTCTAGACAATTTAATCCACAAGTGCTATTGAGTCTATTAAAATTAACAATATGGGGTTGAGTATCTCTAACATCATTTTCTCTACAATTTTTTTCAACACCCAAGTATTTGAAGACTTTCTCTTGTGAATGGTTATTCTTGGTTAAGATCACTTTCTTTTAAAAACAATCCCATGGAAAGTCTTGGTTATCTAGATTAAACAGAACAATGGCTACAAAATTATTTCAGCTACTAGAACAAAACCTTTGCTTTGATTATCAAGACTTACTCCCTCCTGCACACATCACACATACTACTACTACATCTATTCTAAGCATTTCAAGTGCAAAAGGCGGGAGCCGTAGGACATACCTCCACGATCATGAATGTACACACTTCTCTTCCTTAAGCTTGCATTCCTCATTGTCCGGCGTAGATCAGCTCCTATGAAATATAAACAAGAATGTAAACAAACTCCAGTGGCAAAAAGAAAAGAGCAAAGCAAAACTTATTCTATTTTGGGGGTTTTTGGGTTTTTTAAAACTAACTTGCAAACAAAAAAATCACAACGGCAAAAATAAAAACAAAAGCAAATAAAAAGCAAAGTGTTGGAACAAACCAACACGAGTGTTTGAAGCTCAGCGAGCTGAAGTACAACCTCATTTCAATATATTCAAATAATACCACCACATCTTGATGTAGACGTGGTAGTGACCTCCCCCAAGCTTAAGCTCTTGCAAGCATGCTGCCGGTCGTTTGGGTGCCCGTATGAAGCCCAGACAACACCGAAAGTTGCCTCTCGTGATGGATTCTTCACCGATTTCTTCCCCAATTGTTCCCACGGGTTCCTTGGCTCTTAATCAAGGGATTGGAAGAGGATAAGGCTCATGTTGAGCCCTTGGATGGAGGAGGAGGATCTACATCAACGGAGGAGACCGGAGAAGGCCTCCTATATAAACACCTCCAACCCTAGCCGCCATCTTTAGCCATTGACATACACCATAACTCCGGGCAGCCGCCGGGAGGCTCTCCCCCTTGGGGGAGACCTCTTCCTCCAACACCACACCGAGCAAGGAAGCGGAGGCACCGCCTTCATCACCACCACCGTCACCGGACACCAGTCTTGGCTAGGCCGTGCGCGCCGGTGTCCATGTCCATCTCCCTCTCCGTCTCCATCCTCACCTGTAATTTTTAAGATTGAACATGTTGATGACATCAATGAATCATTCCTCTTTGTGTGTCTATTCATCTATGTTTGAGTGATTGATTCGGTTCTAGGTTGAGGTATGATCTTGTATGTAAAATTAGTCTTTGTGGCATGATCTAGTATTTACTCGTGTTGCACGTAATGTTGGGAGAAGTCCTTTCTTGTGATCTTGCTATCACCTGCACGTATACATTACTAGTATTCCGCTGCCACTAAGGTGCCCCTCTAGTACTAGTGAGACCAAAGCCTAGACACCGCCTTTCTCTCTATTCAATCCTACAGTTGCAAATCCCCTTTCATTAACTTAGTTTATTTTCATGTTTTAACTTGTAGTTTAGTTAAAACCCTTTTATTCAAGATTTCCTAGCAACCAATAGAATAGACTATTTCCAAACTATGGTTTGGGCGTGAACGCACTATGCAGACAACGTAGTTGCGGGGTTGGTAGTGTCTTCCTATTCGCTCCCTGTGGGATTCGACACTTGCAGGTCATCAAGATTTTTCTGGCACCGTTGCCGGGGAGCATAGCGCTGGTCATTGCCTTCCCACTCACATATAGTTTGTTTTGTTAGCTGTTATTTATCTTTCAGTTTT
The DNA here is from genome assembly GCA_039707655.1 of Elymus sibiricus. NCBI lineage: Eukaryota > Viridiplantae > Streptophyta > Magnoliopsida > Poales > Poaceae > Elymus > Elymus sibiricus. The sequence goes on along the minus strand of CM077670.1, from coordinate 319,844,562 downwards.
TCCCGTTAAATCAAAAAGGAAAAAACTGCTTATCATGTCTTCTGAGATGAGTTTTCAGGAATTATTGCAATAATGGACTAGAGACAATAAAAGTCTATCGTGCTTGGCTACTAATGAAGAAAAGGTTGTAAACCAAGAAGAATCAGCAGCCCCCAATATTGATGATATGATGCAAGAATTGGTAAGACTACTTGAAATATGTAAACGTCAAACTAACTTGCAGAATAATGATGGGGACGACAAAGTACAACCTACCTTGGATGAACAAGTGTGCATAGAAGAAGAAGAGAGCAGCAAGGAAGAGGAAGAAGAGGAATGGATTGATCACCCGTCTGAGTCTCCCACTTCTGACGGTAACTTTTTGCACACACTCAATCAATTTCTTGATGAGGCAACCCTTCAAAAGCGCATGATTGATATGGCTACTAGAGAATTGCTAGAATTATTAAACGCATGTGGATATATGTTATGTTCTGTGTATCAAGTTTCATGCAGATATTGTTGGTTTCCGAAACATATTGATTTCCAATGCACAAAGGCCTATGACGAGGTGGTAGAATCTTACAACAATAGTAGTAAGATTAATGCCACCGAGGATGTCTCCGGTATGTGTTGAGGACAAGTGCAGAGATGCTATTTTTGGAGATCGAAATGGTTCAATTTCGCAGTAAAGGGTAAATTACTTGATTGGATAAACTGTAAGATGGATTCAATAATTTATATTTGTCAAGAACATCCTTGCGATGAAGAAAAATCGCAAGTTGATACTAATCTGCAAGAACAAGAGTATGATGATGACTCTAGTTTGGAGGAACTTGATGCTAACAAATATTTCGTGCAGGAAACTCACCCTCAAGTTGAGAATGATGAATATCATGTTAGTGTTAGCGATAATGACAAACTAGAGGAGGAAAATACTCTTGATTCATCTGTGCCGATGTCCAGCTGTGATTTGTTGGACAAATTTGTTGAGCAGGGGAAACCATTAGGGAGTGTTGAATTACCCACTCTGAATAAAGAATTTTATGAAGTGTTCCCCTATAAAGGTAGCCAAGGTAATATTTCAAATTATATATATAAGTCTCTAACTCTTTTGTTGCAGAAGTATAAGGAGACATGCTCACCCCACTTGGTGCATCGGTTCTCGCTTAAGTGCGAGGACATATTTACCTACATGATGCCGATGCACCGTAAGCAAGTACGACTCCGACCAGACTTTGCCATGAGGTGCTCTGAACCCCGGTCGGAGGTAAGACATACACTTGGGGTTGACTCCCTTGGGATCCCGGTGGGTGACTTAATGAAGCACCGAAGCCTAGCTATATGGCTATAAAGAAAGCACTGCCTGGGAGGTAACCTGGAAGTCCGTAGGTGTCTTTCTTAGCTTTGTGTCTTGAGTCTAGTTGCATTCATGTTGCATTGGCACTTTTGTTTTATTTTGAGTAGTTGCTATTTGAGTTGGTCTCGGAATGGTTTTATTGGGTAAAATTTATAGCATGCCGGTAGCCTGTATTTTGTTGCATACCTCCTCCTATTTTTATTTGCAAATATGCTATGTGCTTAACGTGAGGTGGAAGCACAAATTTTTTCGTGCAGTTCTGCAGCTCCAGGAGAGAAGACGGTGTTCCATATGACCGTCCTGGTCGTTTGGGCACCCGTATGAACTCGTGGCCTTAAGCTAACAAGGACTAGAGCAAAAGACGGCCAGCCATACGAGCGCAATGATACGTCTCCAATGTATTTATAATTTTTGATTGTTCCATGCTATTATAGTATCAATCTTGGATGTTTTATATGCAATTATATATCATTTTTTGGGACTAACCTATTAACCTAGTGCCCAGTGCCAGTTGTTGTTTTTGCCTGTTTAGAAAATCATTATCAAATGGAGGCCAAACGAAGAAAAAACTTTGGATTAATTTTTTCTGGACTAGAAGGGACCCTAGAAGCTTCGGGAGAAGACCGGAAAAGTCACGAGGGAACGACAAGCCCGGAGGGCGCGCCCAGGGGGGTAGGCGCGCCCCCCAGGCTTGTGGGCCCCTCGTGGCACTTCTTGACCTAATTCCAGCGCTATAAATTCCAAAATATTCCCAATACACCAAAAAGACAGAAGAGAAAACCTTTCCGCCGCCGTAGGCCTCTGTTCTTCCGCGATCCCATCTGGAGGCCTTTTCCGGTACTCTGCCGGAGGGGGAATCGATCACGGAGGGCTTCTACATCAACCTTGCTGCCCTTCCGATGATGTGTGAGTAGTTTACCACAGACCTACGGGTCCATAGCCAGTAGCTAGATGGCTTCTTCTCTCTCTTTGATCTTCAATACCATGTTCTCCTCGATGTTCTTGGAGTTCTATTCGATGTAATCTTCTTTTGCGGTGTGTTTGTTGGGATCCGATGAATTGTGGGTTTATGATCAGATTATTCATGAGAAATATTTGAGTCTTCTCTAAACTCTTTTATGCATGATTGTTATAGCTTTGTATTTCTCTCCGATCTATCTGTTTGGTTTGGCCAACTAGATTGATTTATCTTGCAATGGGAGAGGTGCTCTGTGATGGGTTCAATCTTGCGGTGTTCTATATCCCAGTGACAGAAAGGGACAAGATACGTATTTGTATTGTTGCCATTAAGGATAAAAAGATGGGGTTTAATCATATTGCTTGAGTTTACTTTGTCTACATCATGTCATCTTGCTTAAGGTGTTACTCTATTTTACACTTAATACCCTAGATGCATGCTGGATAGCGGTCGATGGGTGGAGTAATTGTAGTAGATGCAGGCAGGAGTCGGTCTACTTGTCTTGGATGTGATGCCTATATACATGATCATTGCCTTGAATATCGTCATAACTATGCGTTTTTCTATCAATTGCCCAACAGTAATTTGTTTACCCACCGTATGCTATGTGTTCGAGAGAGAAGCCTCTAGTGAAAACTATGGCCCCCGGGCCTACTGTTATCATATATTAAAATCCAAAAATACCTTGCTGCAATTTATTTACTTTTATTTTCTTTTGCAATTTACTTTTCTATCTATCATTATCAGAATTAATCCTTGCAAGTGACCGCTAAGGGGATTGACAACCCTCTTATTTGCGTTGGGTGCAAGTGTTTGCTTTTGTGTGTGTAGGTGCTGCTAACGAGGTTCTGTGTGGTTCTCCTACTGGATTGATAACCTTGGTTCTTAACTGAGGGAAATACTTATCTCTACTGTACTGCATCATCCTCTCCACTTCGGGGAAATGCCAACGCAATTCACAAGTAGCACGCAAGCGCTCGTACGAGCGGTCGTATCACCTGGCGGCGACAAACGAGCATCTCCGCAGAGCGAACGACGGCGTACCGTGCGAGCGCTCGCGCCCGTACGTGTGCCCGTATGCGAAGTCCACCCTGACGGCAGAACCTCCAAAGTAAATGATGGTGTTCCGTACGAGCGCCCGTGCTTGTACGCGTGCTCGTATCAGAGGGAGACACAGGGCATTGATTACTAGGATGCACGACGGCGTTCGACAATACCACACCTGGTCATACACACGCTCGTATGAGGGCAAAAATACCTCCAATTGATTCTTTTTCGACGTCTGAGGCCGACGAGGTATTTTATAACCGTTCATTTGCTTTGTAATTAGTGTTAAGTACCTTTGAAACTCCGTAGTCAATAATCCTCTATAGCAACTATGTTTTCTTTTATTTCTTTTTGCTGGTTGGGAATCGATGATTTTATTTCGTTTGTTATTTTAGCAAGGGTTTGGACCTTATGTGGTGACATGTACGATATGGTGCCAACCATATAAAAGATCCACAAAATCCATTTGTTTGCTTCATCATGACGAAATTCATCGACAAGTGCCCGGTAATGTTTTCCAATTGAACCTCGCTCAAATAAAAGCTGTGAGTCTCATCTTAAGTGAGATCTCTCTTTTAATTAGGCACTTAGGAGCTGCACACTCGTGTTTTATATCTTGTCTCACACGCACTTCACCCCAATCTAGAGTAACTACAGAACTTCTAGACATAGTTTATCTTCTTAAGCGAGGTGCTTAGGTAGATGAATCGATCATTGTGAGGCATACTTTTATCACTCGTGTCGCTAATCCTTTGTGCTATAAAAAATTGAAAAACCACAAAAACACAAAAACACTTTGTTTCTTTTTAGTTCGTTCTAGCAGGTTCTATCGGAGGGCAGCCACCGGACCACAACTTGGAGATCAATTGAAGCAAGGTCCATGTCTATTAGAAGAGAGGTCATATGTGCCTCAACGGTAAAAGTGTCTAACCCTTGCTTAATCTTAAGCTTGGGGAGGTAACCACTTCTCACGCTCTCTTTTAATAACTGCACTTTCTTTCCACTTTCGTAATTTTCCATAGTTCTAAGCGTGGGGAGGTTACTTTGCATGTGTAGTGTCTTGTGCAATGCTCTTGATCATATGATTTTTATGCATTAGTGTGTCCCACTGTTTTGACATGCTTGCTTTTTTTGACTTAGCTTGCGGGAATCTTGTTATCTTCTGAAAAACATTGCCATGCTCTTTTTATCCAAAATTCAATAAAGGAGTTCGTGGAACTGTTGCCTTTCTTTCACCTAAGCACTTAAGTTGGGGACTCTAGTGGTGGCTTGATTAGCGATTGAATGATTGTAGAGGCTTTTGGCTGATCAACCCAGCATCTTTAGTTGATCCGGGACACGTAACAGGGTTTATCTCCGCCAAACTATCCCCTCGGGGTACTTAGCTTTTGAGTCTTATGCAACATGACACCGCGATACTCTTGTGTAGTGTTTGATCTCTTTATGACTAAAGCAAGTTCGAAGCCTTTGCACTTCCGTTCATCTTTTATTGCTAGCCTCTATGGTACCGTGCATTGCCCACTCTCACATTGAGACTTGGCGCATACTTTGCAGGTACATCCAAACCCGTGGTAGGACTTTCCCTTGTTCTCCTACACATAAAACACCTCATCTCCATAAAACAGCCACCATACCTACCTACATGACATTTTCATAGCCATTCCGAGCATATCGCTATGCACTACCATCATTTTACATTACATGATTAGAGACATGTTTTCATTTGCCTTGCATGATCATAGTATGGCTAGCTCGATATTTTCATGGCTTGTCCGTTTTTTGATGTCTATGCTACGCCGGATCATTGCACATACTGGTACACTGCCAGAGGCATTCATCATATAGAGTTTCTCTCATGATTTCAGTTTTGAGTTATGATTACATTCAGTTGAAGTGAGTCATTGTAAAGTGTATTGTTCATCATTGTAAGGTGTTGCTCCTACCAAAAGAAAAAGAAAAAGAGAGAGAGAGACAAAATAAAAGATGCACCACATAGGTGCCACAAAAAAAGAAAAAAAAGAAAAAGAAAAAAGGGAAAGAAAAAGGAGTGGAAGAGAGAAGGAGTAACACCATTATCCTTTTTAGTATACACTTGTGCTTCAAAGTAGCACCACTTGATGCTTTATAAAGTAGAAAGTTTTATGAGCTTCATGTTTCATACTAGTGGGAAACCTATGTTATAGAACTTGGCTTGTATATTCCGATGACGAGCATCCTCAAAAACTCGAGGTCTTCATGAGCAAGCAAGTTGGATGCACCCCCACTTAGTCCATAGGAGAGCTTTCACATATTCATAGCTCTATGTGCATCCTAGTTGCATGGCGATCACTACTCCTTGTGTTAACATCGATCATAAGGCCTTCTCCATAGCCTAGTGGTCAACTAAGTTGATGCAAGACTTTCTTTGTTTTTGGCTTCTCAAAACCCCAACCATTATTCTATTTTTCCCTTAAGTGCGAGGCATAGGCTTGCGCTCAGTGCTGCATAGGTAGTTGAGTGGTTGAATAACGCAGACAGACGATCTTGCTATTGTACCTGGTATGCCTCGGGTTGGTGTTTTTGAAGCGATCGCTAATGCTTGATTTCTTTTGTCTATGATTGTCATTGCTGTGTTCCTTACATAATATTGACTTTCTATCTAAACCTTTGGCAATGGGAATTTGGGCTCCACAAAAATATTTTCCACTTTCTTGACCTCCATGGCAATGGAACTAAGAGGATAGCTTGTATTACTCCCTTGCTGGTTAACTTTTTCATGCTTGCACGATGAACATGGATATCACTCTTGTGGTTTGGTTCAATGTAAGCTTTAGAGTTGGTAGCATTGAGCTTTTGGTAGTCAACCTTCTTACTCGAGGACGAGCAAGGTTTAAGCGTGGGGAGTTTGATGGCTCTATATTTTACGCATTTTTAGAGCTCATTTGTTGCATGTTCTCTTCATATATTATGTCCATTGAACCAAATAGTTGTCCATTATGCATGATTACCGGTATTTACACTTCTCCTTGTGAGCATTGCACATTTAGTATTTTATTTGGTTTTTATTAGTTTTCTTTGTTTTCTTGTGTCTACAGGTGTTGTGTAGCAACCTAGGACTAAGCACGATGAAAGGACCAATGATGGGTTAAATATGGAATCACGCAGGGGCCAGACTTGGCCATTCCGGAGGTCGGAAGTGTGATTTTTTCCAAAGTGCTCCAAATAAATATCTAAGACTAGGAATGGATCGGCATCGTTCATACGAATCCAACGAGCCCAAGAACGTCAAATTCCGAGTTCGTATGAAGAAATGGCGACCGTTTTACCAGAAGAGGTCAGACCAAAAGACGGCGTTTCATGCGACCGCTGCAGGTCGGTTGGGCGCCCGTATGAAGCCCAGACAGCACCGAAAGTTGCCTCTCGTGACGGAATTCTTCACCGATTTCATCCCCAATTGTTCCCACGAGATCCTTGGCTCTTAATGAAGCGATTGGAAGAGGATAAGGCTCATCTTGAGCCCTTGGATGGAGGAGGAGGATCTACATCAACGGAGGAGATCGGAGAAGGCCTCCTGTATAAACACCTCCAACCCTAGCCGCCATCTTTAGCCATTGACATCCACCACAACTCCGGGAAGCCACCGGTAGGCTCTCCCCCTTGGGGGAGACTTCTCTCTCCAACACCATGCCGAGCAAGGAAGCGGAGGAGCCGCCTTCATCACCACCACCGTCACCGGGCGCCGGTCCTGACTAGGCCGTGCGCGCCGGTGTCCATGTCCATCTCCCTCTTCGTCTCCATCCTCACCTGTAATTTGTAAGATTGAACATGTTGATGACATCAATGAATCATTCCTCTTTGTGTGTCTATTCATCTATGTTTGAGTGATCGATCCGATTCTAGGTTGAGGTATGATCTTGTACGTAAAATTAGTCTTTGTGGCATGATCTAGTATTTACTCACATTGCATGTAATGTTGGGAGACGTCCTGTCTTGTTATCTTGCTATCACCTGCACATATACATTACTAGTATTTCGCTGCCACTAAGGTGCCCCTCTAGTACTAGTGAGACCGAAGCCTAGACACCGCCTTTCGCTCTATTCAATCCTACAGTTACAAATCCCCTTTCATGAACTTAGTTTATTTTCATGTTTTAACTTGTAGTTTAGTTAAGACTCTTTTATTCAAGCTTTCCTAGCAATCGATAGAATAGACTATTTCCAAACTATGGTTTGGGTGTGAACGCACTACGCAGACAACGTAGTTGCGGGGTTGGTAGTGTCTTCCTATTCGCTCCCTGTGGGATTCGACACTTACTTATCACAAAATGCAATAGCCCTGTGCCCTTGCAGGTCATCAGTATGCTACACCGTCTTTGACTCTAGTTATTTGATCTTCTGGTCGATGGTGTCATACGACCTTTCATATGAGCGCAAATGCTCGCATGGAACGCCGTCGTTCGCTCTGGGCTTCTTCTCTGTTTCTGCCGAAGGTTCATACGACCGCACATACGAGCGGGGTTGCTCGCATGGTACGCCGTCAAACGCTTTGTTGCCTCTGGTTTGTTTCTGTTGGAGCCGCCAGGTTGTCATATGACAGGCCGAACGCCCAGGGTGGTCGCACTTTAGGCCATCTTTGGTTCTGCTTCTTCCGAAACTTCACTTTTTCAGCTAATTCCCGCGGGGTTAGTTGCAACATAATACATAGGCATAATTCCAGGCTTCCAAACGTTTTTTTTACTATGTACTGCAGAGCAACAGCCCCACAACTCTTTATTACTTAAATAAAAATTAGGAAGTTTTGTTACAAATAATTAGAAGAAAAGAAACCTACCATACATACTCACCTATGTACAAGTAGCAGAGACTGCAAATAAAACACCTAAGAACATGCACTAATGTAAGGAGTTAATCCAGCTCATCAGCCTATCTCTATATTTACACTTAATCATGTTCTAGGCAGCAGTGAACACCACCTCAACAAAGAAAGGTTGCCCAAAATCCCTCCTTGCCTCGAAAGCCATGTCAGACCAGGAAGAATTTGGCTGCATGATCCAATTAACAAACAGATAATTCTACACACGTTGACTAAAATTGCATTGGAAAAAAAGGCATGCTCTGTCCTCATGAACCAAACAAGGGCATAAGACACATGTATCATCTTCAACATGCCAATGCCTCCTCTGCATCATATCTCTGGTGTTCATTCTGTCCATGAGAAGAAGCCAGCCAAAGACTTTCAGCTTTAAGGTACATGAGCATTTGCATATCCACTTAGAGACAGGTGGCACCTGAATATGATCAAAAGCCATCCTGTAGTAAGACTTAGCAGTGTATTCACCAGATTTAGAAGGCCATCTCCAAACATCATTCATATGAGGAGTCAAGGCAATGCTATTAACCAGATCATACAGTTTGCTGAAACTCCTCGAATGCCTGAGAAGATAGTGGTAGATGAAAAAGCCCAGCAAAGTCCTCAAAATTGACCACCTCCTGTATGGACAGTTTATCATCTACTACATAGGAGAAAACTCTAGCAAACCTGTCTCTTAAAGGTGTTGTAGATCCATTCAACATCCACTTATCAGACCAAAACAACAATGAGGAGCCACTGTTAACCTATGCTTGTGCCCTGAATAGATAATTAATTGTCTGACAGTTTGAAAATGTCCTTCCACCAAAATGATCCACAGAGCATTGTACCATGTGGTACCACATTGTAATAAAAATCCCAAAATAAGTGTAACCCATGGAACATCAGCTCTATTGTAGAACTTATGAAGATGCTTCAAAAGTAAGGCCTGAATCTGAATTTGCAGATTAATGACACCCTGGCCACCCTTCTCTTTGGGCCTACAGACCAAATCCCATGTAGCCAGAGACTGCCTTGGTGTGTCAGAATTACCTCTCCATAAGCATTGCCTTTCAATTCTCTCAGTTTGTTTCAAGATACCAGGAGGAATGGAGAGAGAGCATAGAAAAAAGATTGGCATTGAAATGACAGATTGAAGCAATTGCAGCCTACATCCTTGGTTCAAGAAGCAAGATGAAGCAGAAAGCCTTCTTTCAATTCTATGCACAACTGGCATAAGATCCTGAATGGTTGGTCTATATATGAGTTCCCATGGGCAAACCTAAATAGGTGAAAGGCATAGAACCCACATGACAACCAAACAAAGCAGCTAGCCTGGCAGCCTCTTGAGCATCAACATTGATGGGTATCATGCATGACTTAGTAAAGTTGACTTTTAACCCAGTTGACTTAGAGAAAATAACCAATATTTCTTTCAGAGCTGTCAATTGGGAATCTACTGCTGGCAACACCATGAGGGTATCATCAGCATACTGGACCACTGGAAAATCTGGGTTATTGGAAGTCATAGGCACGGACAGCTCCCCTCTGGTTAGTAAATCATTCATGGCTGATTGAAGCAGATCTGCAACAAGGACAAACAATAAGGCTGACAAAGGGTCCCCCTATTTTACACCCTTTTTGCACTTAAAAGGTATCCCTGGCACACCATTAAGAAGAATTGAAGAGGATCAAGAAGACAGTATCATCTTAATCCAACTCACCCATCTTTTATCAAAACCCTCATGTTCCAGGATTTGAATGATAGCCTCATGCTCAATGGTATCAAAAGCCTTTGAGAAGTCCAATTTTAGGAGTATAACATGTCTCTTGGAGGCATGGCATTGGTGGATGTACTTAAAAGACCAGGCAAGACAGTCCTGAATAGATCTACATCTGAAAAACCCATATTGATTGGCATGAATGCATTTTAAAATGACACCCTACTGTCTATTATCCAGCAATTTAGTTAAGAATTTGAGGCATGTATTGGTTAAGGAAATTGGCCTAAAATCATCAATCATGTCAGGACTAAGAATCTTCGGTATTAGAGTGATCAAAGAAGAATTTAATCATTCCAAGTCAAGATTGGCATCATAGAACTCCTTGACAAGAGCATGAAAATCATGTTTCAAAATATGCCAATAGTTTTTAAGAAATAATCCAATAAAGCCATCTGGACCAGGAGCTTTGTCAGGTGGCATCTGTTTGTAACACCCCAATTTTTTTGGCCCTTTCTTTTTCTTTTGGATTTCTTCGAATTTGCATTTGAAGTTCCTTTTTCCGTGGCTATGTGCTCTTGAAACCTGGGAAGATCTTCTCTCCTGCCACTTCCTAGTGGCTTGTCCTTCTCAAATCTATCCCAAGGCCATGTCATTTCCATCTTAGCCCAACCCCAAATTTTATTTCTTGGGAATATTCCTTTTTCTATTAAAGGAATAACCCTGTTAACTCTAGGTTGTGAAGCAACCTATATTTCTGTCATTCCAAAAATTCCCACAAAATTCTCATAAATTCTTTGGATCATATCTTCCATCAATATGTCAAAATCCATCCTTGCCCAGTTTAAAAATAATTCAGGAATATTCATTTTCCATTCTGTCCAGAATGGCACTTTGTAAAGGAAGTGCTATTTATATTTTCTTGATTGCCCTCAAAAATTTTTGGCACTCTTTACTACCCAAATAATTTCCACATGCCAAAATTCAGCTTCATTTGCCTAGTAAATCTTCCTCAGCAAATTTCCAAAGTTTCTGTCCAGAGAGAAGCTTTGTGAAGGAAGTACCAGCTAGGCTTATCCAAATAAGTTGAAATTTTGGGAGATCATTCATATGATCAAATTATTACTCTCCACCAAATTTCATCTCCATACAACAATCTATGTGAGCCCAATTTCAAATCTTTGTTTCTGGTCACAATTTCAGTTTGTGAAGCAACTATATTTTATATTGCTTCAAAAATTCTGAAATTAATCCAGGACCTATAGATCCCTGTATAATTTGAGCATGCCAAAATCCACATCATTTTGCTAAGCCATTTTCTCCACAAAATTTCCCCAAGTTTCTGTCCAGTGAGGAGCATTGTGAAGGAGGTACCATTTATACTTATCCATATGGGATGAAATTTTTATGGTGCCTTCATATGCCCAAATCATCACCTTCTACCAAAGTTCAGCTCAACCCAAGCAACCATGTTAAATTCTGGTCCAAATCTTTTCAAAATCCACAGGCTCATAGTCCTTCCTACCCTAAACCTCTGTGACATCATGGTTAGCTCTTATCTCATACCATTTGATCACTATTTCATGCCTAAGTTTGCAACAACAAACTTCAGTCGATCATTCCCATCAACCCACAGTGGCTTTCTTCGATCTATCACCTCAGGTAGGACCCACTTAGGAAGGACTACACGCTAGACATCTTGTGGTTGGCCAGAATGCACCGCGTGCGCCTGTGCATGCGGTGACCACGCGGTCTGGCGCGCTGAAAGCGTGCTCTGGCCGCCGGGACCCTTCTGCCGCCGCCCAAACGCCGCCCTCGCGACACCTCACCATGTCCACTGCGTTGCACCCACTCTCCTGCGTCCACGCCACCTCTCTGGACCCCTCCCCCTCTCCTCTTTCCTCTCTGGCGAGCCACGCCGTCCCGGGATGCCCGCGGCCGTCGTCGCCTTGCCCTTGTCCTCTTCCTCCCCCATGGCATCTTCGCGCCAAATGCACTCCCCTTGGCCTCTCTCCCCCTCCGCGCGTGCGCGCGCACACGCGGTCGCGCCAGAGGTATCGTCCGCGCATCCGCAGCGGCTTCCAACTACGGCATCGTCGCCGCGGCTATTTAAGGCCACCCCGAGCCCTCTCGACCTCACCAACGGCCTCTCCTCTCCCCTAGCATCATCCCAAGCCAATCCTTTGAGCTCGTGCAGATCCTCTCGCTCTCCCTTGCCGCCTCGGCCGTCGCCGTCCTCGGCCCAAATTCGGGCAAGGCCGAGCCCCTCCCTCCCTCTCCTCACCACCTTAGAGCTCCCCAAGACCCGGCGCACCCCCACCTCTTCATCTCGTCTCCGGAGCAACCAGTGGCCTCGCCCCCAAATCCGGCCAACGCCCTCGCTGCGGGTGCTCAGGCCGCCACTGCTCCAGCCATCCTCGGTGTCCGTGCGGTGCGGGGATGGATGCGGTGCTCTTTCCCGAGCTCGCCGGTGGCCGGAGTACCTCGGGAGGTGGTCGGAGTTGGCCGGACGGGCGCCGGCGCCGGCAACCTCCCTGTGTCCACGGGCATGCGCGAGGTAGGAGAAAGAAGCAGGGAGGAGAGAGAGAAACACTGGTGGGGCCCAGCTGTAAGCGGCACAGTGGCCGGGCCCACACTGGTTAAGTGGAAACGTATTCAGCAGAGTACGTTTTCCGCTTCAGAAAGCGTACTGCAGTTCTTCTTCGGGCAGGAATACGCTTTCCAGAAGCGAAAGCGTATTTTGACAAATGCGCTTTCTCTTTTTTAGCCCGGCCGAAACCTCTAATTTGCGGACGTTCGTCCGTTAACAGCAGAAATGAACATTTTTTAATTATTTTTCTGCCTAACGAACAAACGGCCGTAACTCGACAACCGTGACTCCGATTCAGGTGATTCCAAAGCCCACGATCTCAGTTCGTCGAGCCCGTTCTGATGGTATCATTTTCATGAGGTTGTCACACTGTGAAAATGACCATTTTGCCCTTGCCCTTAAAACAGCTTCGCCGGGAGGGAAACTTTTTCGGCGAATTTTTTCCGCGAGTGTCTCGCACTTCTCCCCGGTGAATCCTTCATCCCCAGGCAAGCCACAACAGCCACTTGCATGATGGCATTGCAGTAGCCATGGTTTCCACTTGAATATTTAATAATTGTTTGCGCATTTAATTATTTTGTGAATGCTTCGAATATGCTCATGAATCCATGTTTATGCTTATGCCATGTTCATTTTCATCTAGTAAGTGAAATGACTACTTGCCGATGTTATTGTTATCATGTTTCATTTCCGATGCTAGTGATAATGACATGCTCATATGAATTGTTATGGTTTGATATGAAAATACTTGTGATATTCATGATCGTCAATATGCCATACTCATTTGCATCCCGTAGATTAAATGGATTATCATTGTGGATGTTATGATGTTAAATGGTTATGTTGCCCATCCATGGTTACACTGATATCATGCTCATACGCATTGTTATTTCATTATGTTGTTATGACTCAGCGCATCACCATTCAAGTTGAACCTGACATTAATCGAACTTGAACAAATCTGTTGGCTGAGTCATGGTGCCACCGAATCGAGCTAACTAGTGCAGCCACACTTGCCTTATGGGGGGGCCCTAATGCGGTCTATTGTCATGCCTCTTGCCGGTGCCTCCTACGAGGGAAGGTTGTGCACTGGCGCTACCCTGGCCCGGTAGGCAGTCATAACCTTGAAGGCCCGAGTTGTATGGATCCGAGGTCCCCGTTTGGGACGATGTTTTGTTTGGCCACGACGGTGGCGGCCACAGAGGTGGCGGATGTCACAAGTTGGCATCGGGGTCACCCAGGACATAGCCCAAAGGGGAGTTTGTCGGAGTGGCCGGGAGAGTGTCATGCAATAGATTGGTTTTGTCGGAATGTCGTTGGTCCACCCGAATGGGAGCACGAGGCCATGAGTTCCGTGGTGTGGGTACAGTGTACTAACCTCTGCAGAGTGTATAATCTATCGATAGCCGCGTCCTCGGTCATGGACACAGTTCGTAGTAGGTCACACTATGGGTCAATAGAAATAATAATCTGAATAATAACAACCCCGGTTTGACGAGGAAAGAAGTTGGTTGATCTTTATGTGGTCACGAGATGATCACGATGGTATTCTTGATGATGATTGATCATGAGGTGATCGTGTGATGATCACGGCGGTATGAAAGATTGATACCTATGGTGGTTACAAGAGAACCTCCGAGCAGAGTAAGTTGGTCCATGAGACCTTAAATGCCGACCCCCTTGCATGCTAGTGTTAGTATCATCATGTTCATATCATGAAATATATGTACATGCCATGCTCATGTTGTTCTAGTAGTATCATGTTTATCATTGATAATTAACCTGTAAATGCCATGCTGTTGTTTGTCTTGATTGCTTTGGTTGCTATGAGCTTGCGAGTACATTCAAAGTACTCACCTGGCGTGTCATGCCAGATTGCAGGTGATGCCGTGATTGCTTGCTTGTCGAGGATCCCGAGGTTGCGCTCTAGGATATGTCCCAGCCAGAGTCCCTGCGGAGTGGAGTCCATCACCGTTATCATTGTTCCGCTGCTAGAATTTATTCCGCTTCGAGATGTTCCGCTGCTAGCATAGAACTACCTTAGCAGGCGAAGTGTCGCCGTGCCCCTGTAAACCTTGTAATATCGGACCCTTGTACCCGTATTACTTGTAATAAAGAGTTGATTTCTTCTATGCCAAGCAGTGCCGTATTCCAGAAGACTTGATCTCTGGGTTGGAATACAGGGTGTTCCAGTCTCTCTGAGCCGGGGTGCCACACTGTTTGATTACAGCTTCAATCTCTTCATCTGAGGAAGGTTTGGACAAATCCTCAAGACCCTCAACTGGCTGTAATAGCTGCTGCAGATTAAAACCCATAGTAATACCCTCAGAGCAGTCCATTCTGTTCTTGAAGTCCTGCAAAAATAAACCTGCCATTTGACTGTGATCAGTGACAATTTCTCAATTATCAAGCTTTAAGCTAGCAATAACATTTCTTCTGAACCTCTTAGTGGCCATGGCATGAATTTTTTTTGTATTTTCTTCCCCAATCTTTATGCTTCTAATGTTACACCTTTGCTTCCAATAAATATACTGTAGTCTTAGAACTTCCTCTAAATGCAGCTTTATAATGGAACGAAAATTATGCTCAGGTCTATACAGGGGCCTCTGCTCCTCCAGGGAGTCCAAGAACATAATAATATTGTTACATTCTTGGATCACAACTTTGATTTTAGACAAGCTAGTATGCCATCTTTTGAGAGCATATCTGAGACTTTTAAATTTTGCAGATATAACACCAGCTATGGAAGTCCTTTTTGCAGGCCCGCACCATGAATCAGCTAGGAAATCCCAGACCTTGGAGGAGATAGGAGATGAAGACAACACGCTCGCCAGCGCGAGGCTGAAGGACCCTGACGGAGGAGTGACCCATCGGCCCTTTGATGAGTGAAGAACATGCCGGGGTAACCTCGGGCGCCGAGATGTACCCGGCGTCCTGGAGCGCGACGATGTCCTCCTTGGTGACGGTGGAGGGGCGCCATAGCCCCCTCATACTTGCCGCCTTCTGGCCTTCTCTGGCCGTCTTCTGGCTTCCCGCGGTGGCCTTTTGGCCACCCTTCGAGGGCTTCGCCGCCTTTGCAGAGGCTCCTTTGCTGGCCATCTCTTGAAGGTGGAAGGGGAAGAGGAAACTATAAGCTTTTTGGGGCTATGGTTTTGGGGCGCTGGAGATCGAGGATGCCGAAGGTAGGAGCGAGATTGGAAGCGTAAAGCCAAGTTTCTCTCACCTTCAGCATTTTATGGGCAAGTAAGAACACAAATTACGCGCGTTGCGTGGTAGTAAATTCGCAAGTTCCCCATGCGACGTGCGTTAAGCATGCACGGGAATCGAGGGGTCTGTTGATAGTGCCACTGAAAATTTGGAGCACAATCTCTTTATTGATTAGACATGCCAATAGCAGTGGCCTTGAGCCATGTGGTGACGATTCGGGTTGTTCAAGGCTACCAGGGTAGGACTGAATCGGACCCTTATCTGAGTGCAGGAAAGCTTCGCCGTTAAGGTAACACTACGCGGGAAAGGATCCTCGGATCCAAGGCTCTCCTCAGATATGGCTAGAGTCTTTTGTCAAATAGCAAGCACGAGGTATTAGGAGGTTCCTCAGATGCCCGAGGTAGGAAACTCCTCAGAAACAGATGGAGATTTATTGAACTAGCTTGCAAGACCAATGTCCAAAGATGGAGAACACCTCGGAAGGACCGATGATCATCCTCGACTTGAAGATCGGTTCAGGGGCTACTAATGGTGTCCTGGATTAGGGGGTGCTTGCCACGTCGGCTCCCGGACGTATGGGCCAAGCCGAGGAGCCCTAGGTTATTAACCCGTGGGCCACGTTCGTCAGGCCCAAGAGCACCAAGATGGAATCTTCCGAAGACTTGGTGCATACTCCAAGATTTAGAGGCAGTCTTACACACGTTTATCCTTAGATGTAACCAACCTATGTGTAACCCTAGGCACCCCCGGTATCTATATAAGCCGAGGGGTGAGGACCGTAGACGCCAACTCTCATACACACACGATCTCATGGTAGATCAACCTGCAACTTGTACTCCCTCCAAATCAATATGATCAAAGCCGGACGTAGGGTGTTATCTCTTCGAGAGAGCCCGAACCTGGGTAAAACCCCGTGTCAGCTGTTACTATCGTGTCAAGGCTACCAGCTCGGGACCCCTACCCAAGATCTACCAGATTTGACTCCATCAGGCTCGTAGAGTTAGAATCAAGAATGATGGGAGCATGATCCAATAGTGCCTTGATACGCTCTAGATTCCACACACTTACCATAGGAAATTCTAGCTTCCAGTCGGTATCCATGAGTACCCTATCGATCTTCTCATATGTGATGATTAGAACGGTTATGGAACCAAGTGAATTACCGTCCCAACATACTTGCTTCCCAAAGATTTAAATTGTCAATCACAACATTGAATAGGAAAGGCCAGTGAGTGTCAAAGCGGTTGTCGACCCCAACGAGGAGCAAAAAGAATTAATAGGTGGTTTCAGCAAGGTATTCTCTGCAAGTGCTGTGAGATAGTTTTGACAGATAGTTTGATAGCAAGATAATTGGTAACAAGTAGCAAGTAACAAAAGTAGCAAGTGCAGCAAGTGGTCCAATCCTTAATACTGCTAAGGACAAGCCGGTGATATTTCTTATAGTGATTAAAACGATCTTGTAGACACACAGCAATATCGTCTAGTTACTTTCGCCACGATTCATCTACCTAGCATTCATTGTTTTGGTAAGTGTTATGTGGGTGGACCAGAGCTAAGGTATTGTTCTTACTTGAACAAATACCTACTTATGATTATACCCTCCATGCAAGCATTCGCAAATACAAGAGAAGTAATTAAGATAAATCTAACCATAGCATTAAACATATGGATCCAAAACAGCCCCTCACGGAACAATTCATAAACTGGGATTTAGGTTTCAGTCACTCCCGCAACCGATCATCTACAAACTAATTCCACAATGCCTTCCCCTAGGCCCAAATATGGTGATGTGTCATGTAGTCGACATTCACACGACACCACTAGAGGAAGAACAACACAACATAAAATCGAAACATTGAACGGTGATCAACTTCACATGATTACTTATAACAAGACTTCTCCCATGTCCTCAAGAACAAAAAGAACTACTCACAATTCATAATATTGTTCATGATCAGACGATATAAATATGTGTTTAACAATCTGAACATATGATCTTCCACCAAGTAAACCAACTAGCATCAACTACAAGATGTAATCAACACTACTAGCAACCCTAGGTACCAATATGAGGTTTGATACAAAGATTGAAGACAAGGGATGAACTAGGGTTATAGATGAGATGGTTTTGGTGAAGATGTTGATGGAGATGAAGTCTCCCATGATGAGAGGAGTGTTGGTGATGACGATGGCTTCGATTTCCCCTTCCTGGAGGGAAGTTTCCCCAGCAGAATCTCTCCGCCGGAGAGCAAAAGTGCTCCTGTCCTAGTTCCTCCTCGAGACAACGGCGACACGTCCCGAAAGTCTTCTGTTATTTTTTCGTGGGCAAATGGCTTCATATAGGGGAAGATCATCATCAGTGGACCTCCGTGGGCCCCACAAGCCTGGGTGGCGTGGCCTTGGGGGAGGGGGGGTTGGTCGCGCCCCTGGGCTTGTGGGTCCACCGAGGGTCTTCTCCAGTACTTTTTCTTTCCAGTATTTTTTATATATTCCAAAATAAATTTCCGTAAATATTCACATCATTTTGAGCTCCGGAGAATTGATATCTCTGCAGTAGCTTTTTCAGGTCAGAATTCCAGCTGCCGGTAATCCCTCTCGTTCGGTGTATGCTACTTGTGAACTGCGTTGGGATTTCCCCTAAGAGGAGAGGATGATACAGTACAGTAGAGATAAGTATTTCCCTTAGTTAAGAACCAAGGTTATCAATCCAGTAGGAGAACCACACAGAACCTCGTTAGCAGCACCTACACACGCAAAAGCAAACACTTGCACCCAACGCAAATAAGAGGGTTGTCAATCCCCTTAGAGGTTACTTGCAAGGATTAATTCTGATAGTGATAGATAGAAAAGTAAATTGCAAAAGAAAATAAAAGTAAATAAATTGTGGCAAGGTATTTTTGGATTTTAATATATGATAAAAGTAGACCTGGGGCCCATAGTTTTCACTAGAGGCTTCTCTCTTGAACACATAGCATACGGTGGGTAAACAAATTACTGTTGGGCAATGGATAGAAAAGTGCATAGTTATGACGATATTCAAGGCAATGATCGTGTATAGGCATCACGTCCGAGACAACTAGACCAACTCCTGCCTGCATCTACTACTATTACTCCACCCGTCGACCGCTATCCAGCATGCATCTAGGGTATTAAGTATAAAACAGAGTAACGCCTTAAGCAAGATGACATGATATAGACAAAGTAAACTCAAGCAATATGATTAAACCCCATCTTTTTATCCTTCATGGCAACAATACAAATATGTGTCTTGTCCCCTACTTTGTCACTGGGATAGAGCACCGCAAGATTGAACCCATCACAAAGCACCTCTCCCATTGCAAGATAAATCAATCTAGTTGGCCAAACCAAACGGATAGATCAGAGAGAAATACTAAGGTATAACAATCATGCATAAAAGAGTTCAGAGAAGACTCAAATATTTCACATGAATAATCTGATCATAAACCCACAATTCATCGGATCCCAATAAACACACCGCAAAAGAAGATTACATTGAATAGAACTCCAAGAACATCGAGGAGAACATGGTATTGAAGATCAAAGAGAGATAAGAAGCAATCTAGCACTAGCTATGGACCCATAGGTCTATGGTAAACTACTCACACATCATCGGAAGGGCAGCAAGGTTGATGTAGAAGCCCTCCGTGATCGATTCCCCCTCTGGCAGAGTACCGAAAAAGGCCTCCAGATGGGGTCGTGGAAGAGCAGAGGCTTGCGGTGGCAGAAAGGTTTTCTCTTCTGTCTTTCTGGTGTATTGGGAATATGTTGGAATTTATAGCGCTGGAATTAGGTCAAGAGGTGCCACGAGGGGCCCACAAGCCTGGGGGGGTGTGCCTACCCCCCTGGGCGCGCCCTCCGGGCTTGTCACTCCCTCGTGACTCTTCTGGTCTTCTCTCGAAGCTTCTAGGGTCCCTTCTGGTCCAGAAAAAATTAATCCAAAGTTTTTTCTTCATTTGGCCTCCATTTGATAATGATTTTCTGAAAAGGCAAAAACAGGCAAAAAAACAGCAACTGGCACTGGGCACTAGGTTAATAGGTTAGTCCCAAAAAATGATATATAATTGCTTACATCCAAGATTGATACTATAATAGCATGGAACAATAAAAAATTATAGATACGTTGGAGACGTATCAAGCATCCCCAAGCTTAATTCCTGCTTGTCCTCGAGTAGGTAAATGATAAAAATAGAATTTTTGATGTGGAATGCTACCCAACATGTTTATTATGTAATCTCTTGACGGCATATGAGTTGTGAAGCGATGAATTAACAATATCAACATAATAATATCCATAAACATAAGAAGCATAATCATTAACTTTCAAAATATGCGATCCTTAACGAGTGTTATCCCTACTCACTTTCTCATATTAATCATGGCATGACTCTATCTTCACCGCAAATATATAAATAGTGAGCACCCCGGTGTTAAACCAGGCAATTGGATCGTACTTCTAATGCGTTCAGCATTTTCAACTCTCACGCAATACATGAGCGCAAGCCATGGATATAGCACTAGGTGGAATAGAAGGCGGTGGTAGGTATCAAATAATGGAAATGAGAAGAAGAAAGTCTCGCATCAACTCGGCGGATCAACGGGCTATGGATATTCCCATTAATCGATATCAATGTGAGGAGTAGGGATTGCCATGCAATGAATGCACTAAGAGCTATAAGTGTATGAAAGCTCAAACTGAAAACTAAGTGGGTGTGCATCCAACTTGCTTGCTCATGAAGACCTCGGGCATTTGAGGAAGCCCATCATCGGAATATACAAGCCAAGTTCTATAATGAAAAATTCCCACTAGTATATGAAAGTGACAACATAGGAGACTCTCTTTATGAAAAACATGGTGCTACTTTGAAGCACAAGTGTGGAAAAGGATAGTAACATTGCCCCTTCTCTCCTTTTCTCTTTTTTTTATTTTATTTTTCGTCCGGAGCCTCATCCCGACTTGTGGGGGAATCATAGCCTCCATCATCCTTTCCTCATTGGGACAATGGTCTAATAATGATGATCATCACACTTTTATTTACTTACAACTCGATACGAGAACAAATATGACTCTATATGAATGCCTCTAGCAGTGTACCAGGATGTGCAATGATCTAGCGTAACATGTATAAAAAATGATGAACGATGGCTTTGCCACAAATACTATGTTAGCTATATGATCATGCAAAGCAATATGACAATGATGATGTGTGTCATATAAACGGAACGGTGGAAGTTGCATGGCAATATATCTCGGAATGGCTATGGAAATGCCATAATAGGTAGGTATGGTGGCTGTTTTGAGGAAGGTAAAAGGGGTTTATGTGTGAAAGAGCATATCATATCACAGGGTTTGGATGCACCGGCAAAGTTTGCGCCAACTCTCGAGGTGAGAAAGGGCAAAGCACGGTACCGAAGAGGCTAGCAAATTACGGAAAGATAGGAGTGCGTATAATCCATGGATTCACATTAGTCATAAAGAACTCACATACTTATTGCAAAAGTCTACTTAGCCCTTGAAGCAAAGCACTCACCACATGCCCCTAGGAGGAGTGTTGGTAGGAGTTACCCCGATTATAACAACACTCAAGGATTTCATTTCAGACCTATAAATGCTCCAACTTCCTCGCCATGCCACAACTAATATTTAGGTGAATATGTCATAACAAACTTTAATATTGATATTTCTACTAACCAATGATCATGAACCTATATCCTTTCATATTACGATATTAACAAAATTAACCATGCACTTCATACTTAGTGATCTACATGAAGGTTTTTATTATACCCCCCTTGGATACCTTATCATATCAGGACCATTCTTTTAACATGTGCAAATTGCCATTACTATATATTAGACTCTTGAAAATATATAAGTGAAGAATGAGAGTGCAACTATTTCTTTAAAATATAACCACCACCGTGCTCTAAAAGATATAAGTGAAGCACTAGAGCAACTGCCTAGCTCAAAAGATATAAGTGAAGCACATAGAATATTCTAACAAATCACGAATAATGTGTGTCCCTCTCAAAAAGGTGTGTTCAGCAAATATGATTGTGGCAAGCTAAAAAACAAACAAAAGCAAGCAAACTATAGCACAAGACGCTCCAAGTAAAACACACATCATGTGATGAATAAAAATATAGCTCCAAGTGATATACCAATAGATTGTAGACGAAAGAGGGGATGCCATCCGGGGCATCCCCAAGCTTAGATGCTTGAGTCTTCCTTGAATATTACCTTGGGGTGCCTTGGGAATCCCCAAGCTTAGGCTCTTGCCGCTCCTTATTCCTTTATCCATCGTAGTCTCACCCAAAACTTGAAAACTTCTGCACACAAAACTCAACAGAAACCTCGTGAGATCCGTTAGTATAACAAATAAATCTTAAACTTTAGGTACTGTTCTAAATTGATTAATATTTAATATTGGCATAATGCTACTATACTCCAACTTCCCCATGGCTCATACCCCCCGATACGATCCATAGATTCATCAAAATAAGCAAACTATGCAACAAAAACAAAATCTGTCTAAAACAGAACAGTCTGTAAAGATCTATTTAGAAGATATAATTCTTTAACTCCAAAAATTCTGAAACATTAGGACAACGCAAAAATTCATATACCAATACTGTGTAAAAAATTCAGAATTTTATCACGCTCCAGTACAGAACCAAAAATCCAGCACTGGACTCAAAACTTTCTGTTTTCAAACAACATCAATCATACTATCATCCAAATCACCCCAAAGGCATTACTTGGCACAAACACTAATTAAAAGATAAAAACACAATCATAACAGAAGCTAAAATTGTGTCACACAAGAAAATAAAATTTTGCAATAAAATAAATATTGGGTTGCCTCCCAACAAGCGCTATTGTTTTATGCCCCTAGCTAGGCATAATGCATAGTTTCAAGTATTGTCATCCTTGGTTTCCAAATCCTCAATTACACACCTACTATTTCTAGGAGATTTAACATAGGAATTTCTTATCATCACACTCCTAGGCACAAAGTTGAGAAAATTGCTTTCATAGATAGGTTCCTTTATTATATCAATGAAATTGGGGTGCACGCTAATCAATTTAAGATCTTAATTTCCCTTGCTAGAAGTGGCACCCTTAGTCTTAGGAACATACATAAACTTGCAATTTTTATTTGGAGGAGTCCTATCAATAGTTTTAACGGAGGAAAAAGTGGAACTCAAGTTATTAATAATTTCTTCTAACTTATCGATTCTAGCGGGACCTTGCTCTATCTTTTCATTAATCATTGGTTCTTTTTCTTTTAGGGCTTTTAGTGTAATTCCTACCTTAGAACCAAATTGAGTAATATAATTATGGACCTTTTTGTCTAAATTCTCAAGATGTTCAATGGTAGACATTTTATTCTCAATAGCTTCTAACCTTTGCATAACATGTTCCAAAGTCAATGTTGTTTCATTGATAATGATAGGTGGTGATCCTACTAAATTTCCCATAGCATTGAAAGCATCCATAGGGTAACTACTCAAGAAATTCCCTCCGGTAATAGTATCTAGCACAAATCTATACCAAGTAGTAATACCCACATAAAAATTGCGAAGAAGAACAATGGTGGATTGCTTACGAGTTGACCTATTTTGAGCATCGCAAATCCTATACCAAGCATCTTTTAAACTTTCTACTCCCCTTTGTTTAAAATTAAGAACTTCATTTTCAGGGGTGCAAGTAACAATTGAAGAACTAGCCATAATGACAACGCAAGCAACTAGCAAACAACCAGACGAAAATATTTTTGTGTTTTTGTAAAATTGTTTTAGAAGTGGGGGAGATGAAAACGAGAGGAAAATGCAAATAAAAGGCAAATGAAAATAAGAGCAAGTGGATGATAGTTTATGCGAAGGTACTTGATAGGTTTTGCTGATGTCTCCCCGGCAACGGCGCCAGAAATTCTTCCTGCTACTTGTGAACTGCGTTGGGATTTCCCTGAAGAGGAGAGGATGATGCAGTACAGTAGTGATAAGTATTTCCCTCAGTTAAGAACCAAGGTTATCAATCCAGTAGGAGAACCACACAGAACCTCGTTAGCAACACCTACACACACAAAAGCAAACACTTGCACCCAACGCAAATAAGAGGGTTGTCAATCCCCTTAGTGGTTACTTGCAAGGATTAATTCTGACAGTGATAGATACAAAAGTAAGTTGCAAAAGAAAATAGAAGTAAATAAATTGCAGCAAGGTATTTTTGGATTTTAATATATGATAAAAGTATACCCGAGGGGCATAGTTTTCACTAGAGGCTTCTCTCCCGAACAGATATATATCATATGGTGGGTAAACAAATTACTGTTGGGCAATTGATAGAAAAGCGCATAGTTATGACGATATTCAAGGCAATGATCATGTATATAGGCATCACGTCCGAGACAAGTAGACCGACTCCTGCCTGCATCTACTACTATTACTCCACCCATCGACCGCTATCCAGCATGCATCTAGGGTATTAAGTATAAAATAGAGTAACACCTTAAGCAAGATGACATGATGTAGACAAAGTAAACTCAAGCAATATGATTAAACCCCATCTTTTTATCCTTAATGGCAACAATACAAATACGTGTCTTGTCCCCTACTTTGTCACTGGGATAGAGCACCGCAAGATTGAACCCATCACAAAGCACCTCTCCCATTGCAAGATAAATCAATCTAGTTGGCCAAACCAAACGGATAGATCGGAGAGAAATACAAAGCTATAACAATCATGCATAAAAGAGTTTAGAGAAGACTCAAATATTTCTCATGAATAATCTGGTCATAAACCCACAATTCATCAGATCCCAACAAACACACCACAAAATAAGATTACATCGAATAGAACTCCAAGAACATCGAGGAGAACATAGTATTGAAGATCAAAGAGAGAGAAGAAGCCATCTAGCTACTAGCTATGGACCCGTAGGTCTGTGGTAAACTACTCACACATCATCGGAAGGGCAACAAGGTTGATGTAGAAGCCCTCCGTGATCGATTCCCCCTGCGGCAGAGTTCCGGAAAAGGCTTCCAGATGGGATCGCGGAAGAACAGAGGCTTGCGGCGGCGGAAAGGTTTTCTCTTCTATCTTTCTGGTGTATTGGGAATATTTTGGAATTAATAGCGCTAGAATTAGGCCAAGAGGTGCCACGAGGGGCCCACAAGCCTGGGGGGCGCGCCTACCCCCCCTGGGAGCACCCTCCGGGCTTGTCGCTCCCTCGTGACTCTTCTGGTCTTCTCCAGAAGCTTCTAGAGTCCCTTCTGGTCCAGGAAAAATTAATCTAAAGTTTTTTCTTCGTTTGGCCTCCATTTGGTAATGATTTTCTGAAAAAGGCAAAAACAGGCAAAAATAGCAACTGGCACTGGGCACTAGGTTAATAGGTTAGTCCAAAAAAATGATATATAATTGCATATAAAACAT
Source organism: Elymus sibiricus (assembly GCA_039707655.1). Lineage (NCBI taxonomy): Eukaryota > Viridiplantae > Streptophyta > Magnoliopsida > Poales > Poaceae > Elymus > Elymus sibiricus. Next base: position 319,819,418 of record CM077670.1, on the reverse strand, counting down.
CCACGATTGGTACTATAATAGCATGGAACAATCAAAGATTATAGATACGTTGGAGACGTATTAGTGTATGTTGCAATTTAAGAGAGAAAAGGCATTAGAATTGCATCATAAAATGAAATATAGCTACAAAATAAGATAAATAACAATTGTAAATTATGATTCAAAATGGAGGTATCAACGGTCATTATTTTTCTCTTCTTGGTACCTAAGGATATTAAAGTCCCCTCCGATAAGCATTGGGTACGGGTTATCCTTGGCCAGGTTCACCAATTCCTTGAGGAAAGTGGATTTATGCTGGGCAACTCCATAGACGGTGACCAGGCTCCATGTAAATTTATCAGCTTTGATTCATAGGTGGAATTTGATTTGAAATTCACTAGTCGAAAAAGCTAACAAGTTCATGGTTGTGGTTTGTATCCCAAGCAGGAATCCTCCGGACCTTCCATGTGCTGGTAGACTATGCCATGTGTAGTCAAAACCACCTGATAGGTGATCGAGGACATGTGCATGAAAGTCACATTTACTAGCCTCGGAAATTTCCACAAAGTCCAGCTCATGTTCTCTCACACAGTCACCGACGTGTTTATGTTTAGCCAACTCTGCAAGACCTCTGCTATTGCAAAACATGCCTCTCATGTGGAAACTCGCGTTGATGTGGATAACTTTGCCTTCTTGGCTAAAATTTGTAGATTTCATTGTAGTGTATGAAGATTGCACCAAAGTGTGGTAATGTAATAAATAATCTATATCTGGTTAATAGATAGATGCCCATACATGATGCTTGTCTTGGGCATGAAAAGGTAAATTTTGAAGTTTATTATTACTATGAAGGTTTGCGCGAAGGTAGGGATTGATACGTCTCCAATGTATCCATAATTTTTGATTGTTCCATGCTATTATAGTATCAATCTTGGATGTTTTTATATGCAATTATATATCATTTTTTGGGACTAACCTATTAACCTAGTGCCCAGTGCCACTTGCTGTTTTCTGCTTGTTTTTGGCTTTTCAGAGAATCAGTACCAAACGAAGTCCAAATGCCACGAAACTTTTTGGAGATTTTTTCTGGACAAAAAAGACCTTGGAAGCTTCAGGAGGAGGCCAGAAGCCTCACGGAGGCTTCACAAGGCAACAGGGCGCTGCCCGGGGGGGCGCCGTGTTGCCTTGTGGGGCCCACGTGACTTCGTTTGACCTAATTCCACTTCTATAAATTCTGAAATATTGGGAAACCAACAGAGAGCCAGAAGAGAAAACCTTTCCGCCGCCACAAGCCTCTGTTCTTCCGCGATCCCATCTGGAGGCCTTTTCCGGTACTTTGCCGGAGGGGGAATCGATCACGGAGGGCTTCTACATCAACCTTGCTGCCCTTCCAATAATGTGTGAGTAGTTTACCACAGACCTACGGGTCCATAGCTAGTAGCTATATGGCTTATTCTCTCTCTCTTTGATCTTCAATACCATGTTCTCCTTGATGTTCTTGGAGTTCTATCCGATGTAATCTTCTTTTGCGGTGCGTTTGTTGGGATCCGATGAATTGTGAGTTTATGATCAGATTATTCATGAGAAATATTTGAGTCTTCTCTGAGCTCTTTTATGCATGATTAAATATAGCTTTGTATTTCTCTCCGATCTATCGATTTGGTTTGGCCTACTAGATTGATTTATCTTGCAATGGGAGAGGTGCTTTGTGATGGGTTCAATCTTGCGGTGCTCAATCCCAGTGACAGAAGGGGACATGACACATATTTGTATTGTTGCCATTAAGGATAAAAAGATGGGGTTTATTCATATTGCTTGAATTTGCTTCTCTACATCATGCCATCTTGCTTAAGGCATTACTCTGTTTTTAACTTAATACTCTAGATGCATGCTGGATAGCGGTCGATGAGTGGAGTAATAGTAGTAGATGCAGGCAGGAGTCGGTCTACTTGTCTCGGACGTGATACCTATATACATGATCATTGCCATGAATCCTTCATAATTATTTGCTTTTCTATCAATTGCCCAACAATAATTTGTTTACCCACTGTATGTTTCTGTGCTCGAGAGAGAAGCCTCTAGTGAAAACTATGCCCCCCGGGTCTATCTTTATCATATAAAAAACCTAAAAATACCTTGCTGCAATTTATTTACTTTTATTTTTATTATTATTTTAGTTTATCTATTTATCTCTATCAGACTTAATCCTTGCAAGTAACCGCTAAGAGGATTGACAACCCTCTTATTTGCGTTGGGTGCAAGTGTTTGCTTTTCTGTGTGTAGGTGGTGTTCACTGGATCTTGCTTGGTTCTCCTACTGGATTGATAACCTTGGTTCTTAACCGAGGGAAATATTTATCTCTACTATACTACATCATCCTCTCCTCTTCGGGGAAATACCAACACAGACTACAAGTAGCAGGAAGAATTTCTGGCGCCGTTGCCGGGGAGACATCATCAAAATCTATGAAGTACCTCCGCACAAACTATCAATCACTTGCATTTACTTTATTTGTCTTTTATTTGCATTTGCCTCTCGTTTTCATCTTCCCCACTTCTAATTTTTTTTTACAAAAACACAAAAATCTTTTATTTGCTTGTTTGCTAGTTTGCTTGCTTTGTCGCGATGTCTCAAGAAAATACAAAATTGTGTGACTTTTCCAATACTAATAATAATGATTTTATTAGTACTTGTAACACCCCCATGTATTAAGCTACAGTAATCCATCAAGATTATGCTAAGTCACTTTGCTTTGAAGTGCTTGATCATGTTGGATTCATATCTCATTTCAAATTCCACTTCTGAAATCAATTCAAATTTCAAGTGAAATTTAAAGTTTCACAAACATGTCTGAAAAATAGTTCATATTTTAGCAGATATTCCAGAAGTAATTAATGTGGAAGAAAACCACACAACTTGTTTGCTCATTTGGAATCTAGAAGCTAAAACAGTACCCAAAACAACTCATTTAATCCCTTTCTCTTTAATACAAAATTCAAATGAAATTATAATGCCCTCAAACTTTTTGTGACAGTGCAGAAAAATGCAATGCTATTTATGAGCAAAGCTCCACATTTTTGCAAAGTCATTTGGTGGCTTATTTAAAATGCAAAACTGTTGCTGGAAAAAGAAAACAGCAAAGAAATAAAAAAAGCCACTGTGCACTGGGCCTAAGTGCACAGTGCCTGGCCCAGCCCACTCCCGTCGTCTCCCTCCTCTCTCTCCTCCCTGTGTCAGCGCCGCACGCGCGCGGCCGACGCCGAGCGCCGTCGCCACCGAGCCAGCTCGCCTCCTTGCATCGCTACAGTGCCGCCGGGAGGGATAAGAACGCCACCGCGGCCCCGGGGACTCGCGCCAGTCTTTATCCCCCTCTCTCTCTCGCTCTCCCACCTCACCGAGCGCCTCCATGGCCTCTCCGCTGTGATTCACGTGGCCACCGCCATCCCCGCATCCCCGGAGCCTGTCCAGGAGCTCCGCCGGCCTTGACCTCATCCTCTGCGCCCACCAGCTGGAGCCGGGGAGCCCTGCAATCGTCGGATCGATCATCTTCTTCCTCCTCGGGCCGCCGGCGATCTTCCTCCTCTCCAACGAGCCTGCTGCTCCTAACCTGTCACCGGGCCTTCTTGCGCCTCCCCGGTGAGCTCTAGCTCCTCCCTGAACTCCTCTCGCTCCCTCTCGGGCCTCGCTGCTGCTGCTGCTGCTGCCAGGGTAGCCAGAGCTCAGCTCCGCCGCACCGTTCTCTGCTATCGTTGCCGTTGCTGTTATGGCCACCTGAGCACATGAACATGCTCATGGCACTCCTGTCGTGCGGCCAGCACCGCCCATTCGCCCGCGCGTGAGCCGTAGCGCCGGATCCGTCGAGCCCCCGAACATGCCGCCGCCTGCCGTTGTTGCTCTGGTCAAGTCCGGCCACCCCAGCCTCCGCCACCGCCACCGTTCGAAGCGGCGTTGATATTCCGTTCGAACAAGCCCGACCGCGCTCGAAATGGCCCCCTGTGGAGCCCTTTCCGATGAGGCCCGAGGCCCTCCACCACGGTTTTGGTCGCCGGAGCTGTTCTCCGGCACCGCCGCTGACGTGGCCAGCCCTGGGGCCCACTCTGGGTCACTGCCAGTGGGTCCCAGGGGCCCCGTTGACCATGTTGACCCAGTCAACGTGCTGACTGGGTAGCCCCAACCACTGACATGTGGACCCCACGTGTTAATTAATCTGTTTTTATAAATAAACTTAATCTGTTAATTAACCTGACACTGACAAGTGGGTCCCACTAGCTAATTAACTTAATTAGTAAAATTAAACCTCTGTTAAATAAAGCTGTCAATGACAGGTGGGACCCCCTGGCCAGTTTGACCAGTCAAAGTCCACATTTGACTGCTGACTAGGCAGTCAACTGGGCCCCACTGTCAACCACATGTGCACTATGTTGGGTACATTTTTGGGTACCCCTAGCAATTTTCCAATTATTTTTGAAATTAAATTAAATCCAGTAAAATCCAGAAATCATTTAAAACTTTGAAAAATCATATAAAGTAATCCGTAACTCGGATGAAAATAATTTATATATGAAAAATGATCAGAAAAATAAGACGAATCCGAATATGCCATCCACATACCCATCACATGCCTCCAACACTGCAAACATGGAAACTTCCCCTCTGGATCGCCTGTCCGATAACTGCCCAGAGCCGGGAAAATATTCCCAGATATTTTCCCGCACCGTCTGTAACGTGTAGCACTGCATTAGGTCACCCCTAGCATAGGTTACTGTCATGTCATGCAATGTGATGCATTTGTTTGCTTTATATTTACTGTTTCTTCTCCCTCTTCTCTCTGGTAGACCCCGAGGCTGCTGTTGACCCCGAGTACGACTACATCGCAGACGCCCAGCCTCTTTCAGCAGAGCTTCCAGGCAAGCAAAAAAACCCTTGATCATTCCTATATCGCCCATTCTTTCTCTCTCGTGCTTGCATTAGATTTTATGACTGTGTTCTATAGCTCCTATTCTGATGCATAGCCTGCTTTTGTAACCTGCTGTTGATACTTCATCTGCTATCCTATATGCTTAGTATAGGTTGGTTAGTGATTCATCAGTGGCCCTGCACCCTTGTCCATGTTGCCAGGCTTTAGTACCGGATGCTCGATCAGTGTGGTCGACATGCAGAGACTGACACGTCACCGCACAACCCCTTAGTTGTACGACTCTGCAGAGCTACTATTGAGTGCCGATGGAGATACCTCCTACCTCACTCCTGATGATATCTCTGTAGCGTAGCTAGTCGGTTGTGGGTTACCGAGGGTGATTCCTCTTTCACCACCTCCGATGATGCCTCTGTTGTGCAGCCCCTCAAGTGTGAACCCATCGAGGGTGATTCCTCCAAGTTCACCTTGACGGTTACATCGAGTGGGAGTCCATCGAGGGTGATTCCTCAGACTTCCCCCTTGATGTTACGAACACACTATTACCTTTAACTGTTACCCCTTTTTTAACTGTTACTGCGGGACTGAAGGGACATGCGGTACCACCCTGGTAGAGGTGGACCTGAGTTCCCGACAGTCTCTGGATAAGTCGGGTTGGCCAAGAGGGTACCCGCGAGATAATTACGCGGCACGGCCAGGCAGGCAGAGACCGCTCTAGAGAGGGATGGGCCTGGCCCTTGCCGTAAGTCCGCGAGACGGGGCGACAGGTGCACTAATCGTCACCGCGAGCTCCCAACACACTAACAGGTTTGGATATATGATCTGAGTAGGCCTCTGGCCTTTTCACACTAACCACCACGCGGGATAAGTTATGGGCACTCGGCGTCGTACGATTCTCCCGAAAGCTCTGTCGGACGTCCAGTTCAGCATTGTGAGCCGGTTGGAGCAAGTGCCATCCATGTCAGTGGTGGGCTTGGACTCCGATCCGTGACACAATGACCCGGAGTGCAAAGGGCGATGGGGCCAAGACCCCTGAGCGCTTAGGATGTAGACCGGCGGGGACCTCTCTGCGGAGCCTAGGTAGGACTACGGCGTGTCGATCAGCCGAGGCCGGGCATGACCCGGAAAAGTGTGTGAAAGCACATTTGCTCCCTTGGTGGTTTTGGTAATTTATGCCAACATACATGTTGTTGGACTAATGTTTCTATCTAGTATATTTCAGACAAGTTCAGCAATGGCGTGGCATGGACAAGAGGATGTGGAACCCGTCTTCAAAATGCTAAGGATATGGATTGGCAAAAGCTCAAGACTCTACATTTTTGGTTTAGTGATCCAAGATCACATTGAGTCCATAGGAAAGCCAATACTATTAAATGGGGGTGAGGTGTTGCTTAATGGTCTTTTTGCTCAAGTGCTTAGTGACAGTACTCCTAAACCCTCAACCATTTTCTCCATCCAAATATGTCCAAAACCTACTTTCCAACTCGGCCCCACCAAAATTTCCTATCCGGAGCCACCGAGTTCATCTGGACTTAGCCACTGCCAAAACCCTAACAAATCGGATCCACCGATATGGATCTCGGTCCCATCGAGATGGCCTTGCCAACTCTCTGTAATCGTTTGCACTCACTTCGGTCCCACCGAGTTTTGCAAATCGGTCTCACCGAGATGGCTTGCCAAGTCTCTGTTGCCTCATTGCTTCACTTTGGTCCTACCGAGTTGATGCAATCGGTGCCACCGAGATGAGGTTTGCCCTAACCATTGCACATCGGTCCATCCGAGTTGTTCCAGTCGGTCCCATCGAGATTCCTAACGTTCATATCTTTTACACAGTTCGGTGCCACCGAGTTGGGTCAAAAGTGTGTAACGGTTGGATTTTGTGTGGAGGCTAGTCCTTCGTGGAAGTGAGCCATGGTGGGATAGACAAGGTTGCTTCTTCGTGGACCCTTCGTAGGTGGAGCCCTCCGTGGACTCGCGCAACCGTTACCTTCGTGGGTTGAAGTCTCCATCAACGTGGACGTACAATAGCACCACCTATCGGAACCACGCCAAAAATCACCGTGTCTTCATTGCGTTTGATCTTCCATACTCTACCCCTTTACTTTCCGTACACTTGCATGCTTTATTATTTCCGCTGCTCAATCTCCAGATATGCATGTATAGGGAGTATTGGTGTTATCTTAACTTGTGCCAAAATCTGCCTAAGTTCCAAGGGAAATTAAAAATTGCTAATTTGGTTGGTTAAGTGTCTATTCACCCCCCCTCTAGACCTATCTCCTCGATCCCACAGTGTGTCCGGCCAGAGTTAATCGAGCGTGTTGGGTAAGTTGGTGCACCCCTGCTGGGAAGTTATCTATTCGAATAGCCGTGTCCACGGTAACAGGACGCTCAGAGAGTATCCCGATGTACTACAACTAGAACTGGATACCGGTGTTACTTAATTAATATGTTAGCTTTGGGATCGCTTTCTCATAGGGAGTCGAGGAAGGATCTCTGGGCATTGCTACTATTACTAATTACTTTATGTTATGCTACTAATCTGCACTCTTCTAATGCTGCAAGACGCTGCAAGATGCTAGTCTTCGATAGGCTAGGCCTTCCCCTCTATTCTGGCATTTCTGCTGTATAGTCCACAGATACAGCCCCTTCCCTTTGATACCAATGCATACTTAGCATAGATCTGATGTAAGTCTTGCGAGTACTTTGGATGAGTACTCACGGTTGCTTTGCTACCTTTTTCCCCCCTACCTGACTGCTGCAATCAGATGACGGAGCCCAGGAGCCGGAGATCCTCGATGGTGCCTACTACTACGTGGAGACCGATGACCAGGAGTAGTTCGGAGGCTCCCAGGCAGGAGGCCTGCGCCTCTTCGATCTAGATGTCGTTTTTTTGCTCAGCCTTCTTAAGGCAACTTTGTCTATTTGTGTCTGTACTCAAATATTGTTGCTTCCGCTGACTTATGTATTCGAGCCTTCGTGGCCTGGCTTGTAATATAAAGCTGTATGCTTTAATTTGTGTCTTGAGTTGTGTTGTGATATCTTCCCGTGAGTCTCTGGTCTTGATCGTGCATGTTTGCGTGTATGATTAGTGCACGGTCAAGTCAGGGGCGTCACAGTACTCCTATTGCTCCTCCCGCCACTAGTGCGGAGTCATGTGACATTAATGTTGCCTTGCTTAATCTTGTTATGAAAGAACAGTTTTCTGGTAGTCCTAATGAAGATGCTGCATCCCATCTAAATACTTTCATTGAACTTTGTGACACGCAAAAGAAAAAAGATGTGGATAATGATATCGTCAAATTAAAATTATTTCCGTTCTCACTACAAGATCATGCTAAAACTTGGTTTTCATCCTTGCCTAGAAATAGTATTGATTCATGGGATAAATGTAAGGATGCTTTCATTACTAAGTATTTTCCTCCCGCTAAGATTATTTCTCTAAGAAATCAAATTATGAATTTTAAGTAACTTGAGCATGAACATGTTACACAATCTTGGGAGAGAATGAAATTAATGATAAGAAATTGCCCAACTCATGGTTTGAATTTGTGGATGATCAAACAATTTTTTTATGCGGGACTAAACTTGTCTCTAGAAATTTGCTAGACTCTGCCGCAGGTGGTACTTTTATGGAAATTACATTGGGAGAAGCTACAAAACTTCTTGATAATATTATAGCAAATTATTCTCAATGGCACACTGAACGAACTCCAACTGGTAAGAAGGTAAATTTCGTTGAAGAAATTAATACTTTGAGTGATTAGATGGATGCTCTATTGAAATTGGTTGCTAGAAAAAATGCTCATATTGATCCTAATGATGTGCCATTTGTCTACTTTGATTGAGCAAAATAATGATGCTATTGATGTGAATTTTTTCTCTAGAAATAATTTCAACAACAATGCTTATAGGGGTAATTTCAATGCTAGAACGTTTCCCGGAAATTCCTATAATAATTATGGCAATCCTTATGGTAATTCTTATAATAATAATAGGATGCCCTCTGATCTTGAAAGTAATATTAAATAATTTATTAGTTCTCAAAAGAATTTCAATGCTACGATAGAAGAAAAATTGAATAGAGTTGATGAATTGGCTAGGAACATGGATATAATTGCTCATAATGTGAAAAATCTCAAGACTAAAATTTTGCCATCCAAGCATGATATAAATGAGTCTATTAAATCTATCTATTTCTCCATTAATGAAAGTAAAGAAAGGACCGCTAGGTTGAGAGCTAAGCGGGAATTTCTTGAAAAAGCGATTCCACTCGGTTTCTATCATAGTAATGATGAAGATATTAAAATGACTGGTGTCACTCCTATTGAATCATTATTTAGTAACATAAAACTTGATGAAAAAGGGATTGGAGAAGAGTCAACTTTAGATAGAAGGAGTCCCACTTGCTTGGAGGGTGATAATCTTGATCATAAAAATGAAAAAAGTGGGTCTGGAGAGGTCAAAACTTTAAATAGTAATGCACCCACCACTTTGGATTACAAGGACTTTAATTATGATAGTTGTTCTTTAATTGAGTGTATTTCCTTTTTTTAATCCATTATTAATTCACCAAATGCATATGAACAAAATAAAGCTTTCACTAAACATATCGTAGAAGCCATGATGAAAGCACATGAAGAAAAACTTGAGTTGGAAGTATCAATTCCTAGAAAATTACAAGATGAATGGGAACCTACTATTAAAGTAAAAATTAAAGATTATGAATGTAATGCTCTTTGTGATCTTGGTGCTAGCGTTTCCACTATACCAAAGTCTTTGTGTGATGTGCTAGGTCTCACCGACATGGATCCTTGTTCCCTTAATTTGCATCTTGCGGATTCCACTATTAAAAAGCCATTGGGTAGAATAAATGATGTGATTATTCTTGCAAATATAAATTATGTGCCCATGGACTTTATTGTTCTTGACGTTGAATGAAATCCTTGTTGCCCATAATACTTGGTAGGCCTTTTCTTCGAACAATTGGTGCTATTATTGATATAAAAGAAGGTAATATAAGATTTCAATTTCCACTAAAGAAAGGGATGGAACATTTCCCTAGAAAGAGAATTAAAGCACCTTATGAATCCATTATGAGGTCCACTTATGGAATTAACTTGAAGGATGACAACACTTGAAACTATGCATTATGCCTAGCTAGGGGCATTAAACAATAGCGCTTCTTGTGAGGCAACCCAATGAATAAAATATTTTTTTTGATTTTACCTTCTGTTTTCGAGTGTTTGCATGATTATAGACTCTGTTATGATTGTGTTTTTATGTTTTATTTAGTGTTTGTGCCAAGTAATGCCTTTGGGATGATTTTGAAGATAGTATGATAGATGTTGTTTGAAAACAGAAACTTTTGTGTCCAGTGATGGAATTTCTAATTTTTGCTGGAGTGTCAGAACCTTCTGAATTTTTTGCACAGTATTTATATATGAATTTCCCACGTTTTACTAATTTTTCAGAATTTTTGGAGTTACATAAGTATGACCATAATCCATATCTTTATAGACTGTTCTGTTTTAGACAGATTCTGTTTTTGTTGCATAGTTTGCTTATTTTGATGAATCTATGGATCGTATCGGGGGTATGAGTCATGGAGAAGTTGGAGTACAGTAGCATTATGCCAATATTAACTATGAATCAATTTACAACAGTACCTATAGTTAAAGATTTATTTGTTATACTAACGGATCTCACGAGGTTTCTGTTGAGTTTTGTGTGCTGAAGTTTTCAAGTTTTGGGTGAGACTACGATGGATAAAGGAATAAGGAGCAGCAAGAGCCTAAGCTTGGGGATACCCAAGGCACCCCAAGGTAATATTCAAGGAAGACTCAAGCGTCTAAGCTTGGGGATGCCCCGGAAGGCATCCCCTCTTTCGTCTACAATCTATCGGTAACTCACTTGGAGCTATATTTTTATTCATCACATGATATGTGTTTTACTTGGAGCGTCTTGTGATATAGTTTGTTTTCTTTTGTTTGCTTTTTCATTTGTCACAATCATCTTTGCTGAACACACCTTTTGAGAGGGACACACATTATTCATGGTTTGTTAGAATACTCTATGTGCTTCACTTATATCTTTTGAGCTAGGCAGTTGCTCTAGTGCTTCACTTATATCTTTTAGAGCACGGCGGTGGTTATATTTTAAAGAAATAGTTGCACTCTCATGCTTCACTTATATGTTTTTGAGAGTCTCATGATAGCAATGGTAATATGCACGGGTTATGAATTTGGTCCTGATATGATAGGTATTCAAGAGGGATATAATAAAAACTTTCATGTAGATCACTGAATATGATAAATTTGATTCCTTGCAATAGTTTTGCGATATTAAGATGGTAATATGGGGGAGGTATTAGTAGATAATTGTGGTTTAGTAAGAATAATTGTGTTAAGGTTTGTGATTCCCGAAGCATGCACGTATGATCTGTCGTTATGCTAAGAAGTTGGAGCATGATTTATTATTGATTGTCTACCTTATGAGTGGCGGTCAAGGACGAGCGATGGACCTTGTCCTACCAATCTATCACTCTAGGGGCATGCATAGTAGTACTTTGCTTCGAGGGCTAATAAACTTTCGCAATAAGTATGTGAGTTCTTTATGACTAATGTGAGTCCATGGATTATACACACTCTCACCCTTCCGCAATTTGCTAGCCTCTTCGGTACCGCGCATTGCCCTTTCTCACATCGAGAGTTGGTGCAAACTTCGCGGGTGCATTCAAACCCCGTGATATGATACACTCTATCACACATAAGCCTCCTTATATCTTCCTCAAAACAGCCACCATACCTACCTATTATGGCATTTCCATAGCCATTCCAAGATATATTGCCATGCAACTTCCACCATTCCGTTTTTATGACATACATCATCATTGTCATATTGCTTTGCATGATCATATAGCTGACATAGTATTTGTGGCTCAGCCACCGTTCATCATTTTTTATACATGTTATGCTAGCATCATTGCACATCCTGGTACACTGCCAGAGGCATTCATATAGAGTCATATTTTTGTTCTAGTATCGAGTTGTAATGTTGAGTTGTAAGTAAATAGAGGTGTGATGATCATCATTATTAGAGTATTGTCCTAGTGAGGAAAGAATGGTGGAGACTAATGAGTCCTCGAAAAAGTGGGGATGAGGTCCATGAGACCGTTCTAAAAAAAAGAGGCGAAAAAGAGCCATGAAAAAAAGAGAGAAAAAGAGAGAAGGGGCAATGTTACTATCCTTTTCCACACTTGTGCTTCAGAGTAGCACCATGTTTTTCATATAGAGAGTCTCCTATTTTGTCACTTTCATATACTAGTGGGAATTTTTCATTATATAACTTGGCTTGTATATTTCGATGCCGGGCTTCCTCAAATGCCTGAGGTCTTCATGAGCAAGCAAGTTGGATGCACACCCACTTAGTTTTCATGTTGAACTTTCATACAATTATAGCTCTTGGTGCATCCGTTGCATGGCAATCCCTACTCCTCGCATTGACATCAATTGAGGCATCTCCATAGCCCGTTGATTAGCCTCGTCGATGTGAGACTATCTTCTTATTTTTGACATCTCTTATTTACCTCTACCACCACACTCTATTCCACCCATAGTACTATATCCATGGCTTGCGCTCATGTATTCAGTGGGAGTTGAAAAAGCTGAAGCGTGTTAAAAAGTATGAACCAATTGCTCGGCTTGTCATCGGGGTAGTGCATGATAAATACATTGTGTGAAGAAGATGGAGCAAGACAAGATTATATGATTTTGTAGGGATAATGTTCTTTAGCATTTTTATTTTGAAAGGCATGATTGTTTATTAGTATGCCTGAGTATTGATGTCTTTATATCAAATTTTAGACTATTGCTTTGAATCATTTGGATCTTATTATTCATACCGTAAGAGAGAGATTACATGATGAAACATGATAGGTAGCATTCCACATCAAAAATTCTGTTTTTATCATTTACCTACTCGAGGATGAGCAAGAATTAAGCTTGGGGATGCTTGATACGTCTCAAACGTATCTATAATTTTTGATTGTTCCATGCTATTATAGTATCAATCTTGGATGTTTTTATATGCAATTATATGCAATTATATATCATTTTTTGGGACTAACCTATTAACCTAGTGCCCAGTGCCAGTTGCTGTTTTCTGCTTGTTTTTGGCTTTTCAGAGAATCAGTACCAAACGAAGTCCAAATGCCACGAAACTTTTTGGAGATTTTTTTCTGGACAAAAGAGACCTTGGAAGCTTCGGGAGGAGGCTAGAAGCCTCACGGAGGCTTCACAAGGCAACAGGGCGCGGCCCAGGGGGGCGCCCTGTTGCCTTGTGGGGCCCACGTGACTCCGTTTGACCTAATTCCACTTCTATAAATTCTCAAATATTGGGAAACCAACAGAGAGCCAGAAGAGAAAACCTTTTCGCTGCCGCAAGCCTCTGTTCTTCTGTGATCCCATGTGGAGGCCTTTTCCGGTACTCTGTCGGAGGGGGAATCGATCACGGAGGGCTTCTACCTCAACCTTGCTGCCCTTCCGATGATGTGTGAGTAGTTTACCACAGACCTATGGGTCCATAGCTAGTAGCTAGATGGCTTCTTCTCTCTCTTTGATCTTCAATACCATGTTCTCCTTAATGTTCTTGGAGTTCTATCCGATGTAATCTTCTTTTGTGGTGTGTTTGTTGGGATCCGATGAATTGTGAGTTTATGATCAGATTATTCATGAGAAATATTTGAGTCTTCTCTGAACTCTTTTATGCATGATTAAATATAGCTTTGTATTTCTCTCCGATCTATCGATTTGGTTTGGCCTACTAGATTGATTTATCTTGCAATGGGAGAGGTGCTTTGTGATGGGTTCAATCTTGCGGTGCTCAATCCCAGTGACAGAAGGGGACATGACACGTATTTGTATTGTTGCCATTAAGGATAAAAAGATGGGGTTTATTCATATTGTTTGAATTTGCTTCTCTACATCATGTCATCTTGCTTAAGGCGTTACTCTGTTTTTAACTTAATACTCTAGATGCATGCTGGATAGCGGTCGATGAGTGGAGTAATAGTAGTAGATGCAGGCAGGAGTCGGTCTAGTTGTCTCGGACGTGATGCCTATATACATGATCATTGCCATGAATCTGTCATAATTATTTGCTTTTCTTTCAATTGCCCAACTGTAATTTGTTTACCCACCGTATGTTTCTGTGCTCGAGAGAGAAGCCTCTAGTGAAAACTATGGCCCCCGGGTCTATCTTTATTATATAAAAAACCTAAAAATACCTTGCTACAATTTATTTACTTTTATTTTTATTAGTATTTTAGTTTATCTATTTATCTCTATCAGACTTAATCCTTGCAAATAACCGCTAAGAGGATTGACAACCCTCTTATTTGCGTTGGGTGCAAGTGTTTGCTTTTCTGTGTGTAGGTGCTGTTCACTGGATCTTGCTTGGTTCTCCTACTAGATTGATAACCTTGGTTCTTAACTGAGGGAAATACTTATCTCTACTGTACTGCATCATCCTCTCCTCTTTGGGGAAATACCAACGCAGAGTACAAGTAGCAGGGATCAAATGTGGTGGCTCACAAATCTAGCAAAATTTACTTGTTAGTGGTCAATTTTGGATGAACAAATTACATGTAACAATGGATGATGCTATTCAATGATTATTGTGTATAATACTCACTGTAACGAATAAAAGTTGTATCTTCCTATAAAAAGAAGAGATTGATTGGGCTTCCCTAGTTCCCCAATTTAGCACAAGACCATAAAAGCCCAACACATTTGACTTCAACTCATATATAGTCCATGGTAAAAATAATAAATTGTATTGCCAATTTCTCCCACCCATGACATATTTCACAAACATTTTTTTGCGGGACACAAACATTTATGAATAGTCATCATGTTATATAGTCAAAGATTTTTGTTTTTGAAATTCCTCTTTTGCTCTTTGTTTGGCTATGCACAACTTCCTTGTTAGTCGTGTATTTGTTGGCCAAGTACATCAGTTAGCTCATGGTTTTGATGTCGGACCTGGCCAACTTGTCCTTCAGGATCTTATTTCTAACTCCCTAGGAGAAGGTGATGACGGCCCATGGCTCCATGACCTCCTCCATGGATTTCCACATTCGTGTTCTTCGCTGGATGTAGTCCCTGAGGTGCTCGTCCTTGTGTTGAACACAAAGTGAGATGTCTTAGGTGCTTCTGGACCTTTTGTTGGTGCCCAGGAAGTTTTTAACGAAAGCCTCCTTGAGGTCATGCCAATTGTGGATGATGTCCTCAGGCAGATTATTGAGCAGGCTTGGTGAATTGGCTAGTGGGATGGGAAGATCACAGATAGCCACAAACTCATTGCCCCTGCTGATGCTCCACTAGGTAATCACCTAGCGGCAAGAGGATGCCACTTTGCATGAATTCAAAGTCATGATGTTGTAGAATCAATGGCACTACATCAAGCCTTAATCCATGCTGAGACACATGTAGAGATTTACAGTGGCATCTGATTATTTGTCACTGACCAACAAGGTCAAGGATTCAGACTTGGACATATCCCCTACGGGAGCCATGGTCCATTGTACAAAGAACTGGGCTGCAAAGTTTGAATCTTGTACTTTTATCCATGTTAATCATTCATGTAATGACACAACTCATATTCTTTGTTAATCAGTAGAGTATGATGTTAGGTCATGTTTGTTTACTGAGATTCTTGATGTAATCTAGCATAATGTTGGTAGTGTTATGATCGGGAGGGACCTCCAGAGAATTGCAGAGATGTCATAATGACAACGGTGGCAAACTAGAAAGAGACTAGCAAGTCGATAACAACACAAGAACTGTTGTAGAGAAATAACATAAGACATGTAGAATAACGACATAGTCATATAAGTATTTTCGAGATATAAAGAGGTTCCAATTCTAAACATTTAACATGTGAAGCAGACATTTAGTTGATCAGCATGCAATTAGCTAATATAAAATTTAATGCAAGTCAGTTTACATATAAAAGGCATAGAAGTATCATATTGAGAGGTCAAGACTCAGGAGGTACCAATAGTAAACACTTGACATCTAGAATAGTCATTCCCTTAAACAATATGCGGTACCTTAGCTAAGATAAATTTAATCCAGGGGCACAACCAACTTAAGATAAAAAATTAAGCACTTGAAATAGGCAAAAGATTAACGATACTCTTTCCTTTCCAGTACTATCATTTTAAGTATCTAGTAACTAAATCTTATTTCATTTGATACCCTTCTCTATTTCTTTTAGCTTCATCTCCAGCTCCAACCGCTCATGCTCCAACCTCAGCTTCTCATTTTCCAGCCTCATCTTCTCCAACTCTCTAGCCTTCTCCTTGCTAAACCTTAACAACTTGAACCGGCGCTTCCCAATTTCTAGCATATGAGATTTTGTCTTTAGATGATGTTTCAGAATTTCAAGCCCATGCATACGAGGTGATTTTTTCTCAGCAGATGGAGCATCGGATCCCTCATGTACTATGATGTTCATGTCAATAGAAGTGACTTCTGAGAGATGCAACCCAAACAGACCAATCTTCTCGGAATAGACCGATCTTATCGAAATCCCAACCTCACCCAACGCCCATGACGAATGACGCTAAACTGGGTATCAGTCAAAAGGCGCAACTTTTCCTTGTTCTTGTGTGGATTTCCCAGGTGTGATTTCTATCCCAGAAAGGGGGGAACAACAAAAGTCTTCATCTCTACGATATGAAACTATTATGAGTCCATGGACATGAAGGATCCTATAAGGAATCCTAGTAAGAAAATCAGCCTCAAATCATGAAAAAACTTGCATATTGACCAGGAAATTTCTACCTCTATGATAGCGTAAATTAAGAACAAAGATTAACTATGATCAGGACCTAAAGAAAAGGACTAGAGATGAAACCATACCTAGTAATCCCTTCTTTCGCTTGTAGTAGAGAGAACTAAAAAGAGTAGGTCTGCAAATGTGAACACGGTAAGGAAGAGCAGAAGCGCACGAGAGGGGGAGACACGCCAATCTTGGAAGGGTTTCTCACATTTGCAAGATTTCTCTCCTCTTATAGACTGGTTGGTGGTGAACTGAGCAGTCAAACATACACAGAGGGAGATAATAAATGAGCATATCAGAAACGGGCCATTAATGTGCTAATTTTTTTTCTAAAACCTAGATGCTTCCAAGATAATTGTCCAGAAAAATAAAAAGAATGGGAGGAAGCAGTCAACTTGTGTGCAAGGTAGAGATGGCATGTGTTGACTTTCCGGTGCGGAGAGAGTCTGCGACACACTACACAAACACACTTGCCACTTGGGAGGGGAGAGGAGGTATGCACTCTTACCACCGGGCCCCACTTGCTGGTGTGATGACATCGACAAATGGACGCTAGCGACTACTCATTCAATATTTTAGATCGTTGGTTGCAAAAAGATCTTCAAATATTGTGATGTTAATTGTAGAAGGATCTGGGAATTCTCGCCTTGCTTGCCAAGTTAATCGACCTTCTAGAAGGAAGTCCCTATTGGCAGGGTGAGGAGCCTGGGCCATGTGATGGCCTACTGGGCCCCAAGGACGGCTTGCTGGGCTCGCTTCCCATCTAGTGGTACACCCCTGGTATGTTGTACCATCAACAAATTTATCACTAGTTTGACAACAAAATATTTGTCGGTGTACTGGAAAGCGGTGTTTCCCTGAGCACACCCAAATTGGCCTCCAGAAAAATATTATTTCCACAACTCAACCAAGTTATGTTGTGGCCTATGTCGAAGAATATTGATCTCATCCAGTTCTCCTACAAGTCGATCAAGCAAATCATATTGATTTGCAAGAAATTGGTCGGTGGTCCGAGCACGACACCTGGTGCAACTAAGAAGCAGTGGCATGTCGATGCATTCCCGAGCACCAATCCCGAGTGCAGCCAAAGCAACTTTTAAGGGGAATGATGGCGTTACATCCAAAGCCTCCGGGCACAAGCGTCCGAGTTAGGCAAAGCATTTTTTTTCTAACGACGCATTTCATGCAGGGATAGGGTGTGGCCAACGGGCACTAAATGTTGTGTAGGTTCTGTATTTTAGGGGGAATGATGGCGTTTTTGCAGGGCGGTATCATGATCACTGACGCGATAAGGGGGGCAGCATATCAGATTCACAAAGGCTCGTAACAAAATTTGCTCTATTTTGCAATGTTTTACTTGTGTCACGTAAAACCATTTTTCATCACGGAAAATGCCCTGGTGACGTTTTCCGGCCGTCACCCCCACCGTCACTGAAGCGCCATCATAGAAAATAAAATCTTGACGGTACCACTTCCTCTATAACGCAAGATCTTGTCTTAGGTGACGAACCAAAATTTGACACTGATGGCCGTCTTTGGCGACGGCCCAGAATGTCACCTATGATGGGCCAATCTATCGTCTAAGATCGTTTTTGGTGACAATAATCCATCACCAGTGATCGGTCTGTGGATTTGACCTGTCAAAGATTCTGACAAGTGGGGCGAGTAGTTACTGACGTGGCTGCTTCCATGTGGGTCCATTGTGGGTTTTATCGCCGACGGTCCATCATTAATAAGTTGGCATCAGTTTTGACCGGTCAACGCTGTGACATATGGGCCCCGAAGGTGCCGACCTGGCTGTTTACATGTGGGACCAGGCATTATTTTTTCTGTAAGATGTGTCATTTGACCGGTCAACGATTCTGACATGTGGGACCATTGTAGTGCTGAAGTGGATGCTGGCAAGTGGGTCCATTCGTGGGTGATGTGGCTTCTTACTTGTGGGTCCATACGTTTGTGACGGCGTTCATAACTGTCACAGTTTGTAGGTGCGGTCAATTTGTTTTATATTGCAAAATTGACGGGAATATTTGATACAAAATTGTAGTATTTGACAATTTTAATATGAATTTGTGCAAAATTTGAATTTGAATGCAAATTGAGCTCTCGCTACTGTTATTAAACCGCAAACTTGACAATTGTGATACAGACTGTCTGAGACATTACAATAACCAACCATGGGACAGAGCCGTAGTATAAAATTATACACATGACTTAGTTTCATTGCTTAGAAGTACTCATCGGATTGTGGCGATGCAATCCTGGCGATGAAATTTAGCATTCCATCAATATAATCAAGCCTCTTTTCGAGAGCCAAGGTTTTCTCTTCCTTCGCATTCTTGATGAGCTCAGGTTCTTCCTGTTGCTCTACAAGGGGCAGTGTTCATATATTCAAGACGGTTATGCAGATTGCTACTTGTGAGCTGCGTTGGGATTTTCCTCGAAGAGGAGAGGAGATGCAATACAGTAGAGATAAGTATTTCCCTCAGTGAGAACCAAGGTTATTGAACCAGTAGGAGAATCACGCAAAGCCTCGTGAACAGCACCTGCACACACAAAAGCAAATACTTGCACCCAACGCGGGCAAGAGGGTCGTCAATCCCCTTGAACTCGTTACTTGCAAGGATTAAATCTTGTAGTGGTAGATAGATAAATTGCAAAACAAAATAAAAGAAGTAAAATTGCAGCAAATATATTTTGGATTTCTATATATGATTTAAGTAGACCCAGGGGCTATAGTTTTCACTAGAGGCTTCTCTCTCGAACACATAGCATACGGTGGGTAAACAAATTACTGTTGGGCAATTGATAGAAAAGCGCATAGTTATGACGATATTCAAGGCAATGATCATGTATATAGGCATCACATCCGAGACAAGTAGACCAACTCCTGCCTACATCTACTACTATTACTCCACCCATCGACCGCTATCCAGCATGCATCTAGGGTATTAAGTTAATAAAAACAGAGTAACGCCTTAAGCAAGATGACATGATGTAGACAAAGTAAACTCAACTAATATGAATAACCCCCATCATTTTACCCTTAATGGCAACAATACAAATATGTGTCTTGTCCCTTTCTGTCACTGGGATATAGAGCACCGCAAGATTGAACCCATCACAAAGCACCTCTCCCACTGATGATAAATCAATCTAGTTGGCCAAACCAAACAAATAGATCGGAGAGAAATACAAAGCTATAACAATCATGCATAATAAAGTTCAAAAAAGACTCAATGACTTCTCATGAATATTCAGATCATAAACCCACAATTCATCGGATCCCAACAAACACACCGCAAAAGAAGATTACATCGAATAGAACTCCAAGAACACCGAGGAGAACATTGTATTGAAGATCAAAGAGAGAGAAGAAGCCATCTAGCTACTAGCTATGGACCTGTAGGTCTATGGTAAACTACTCACGCATCATCGGAAGGCAGTAAGGATGATGTAGAAGCCCTCCGTGATCGATTCCCCCTCCGGCAGAGTACCGAAAAAGGCCTCTAGATGGGATCGCGGAAGAACAGAAGCTTGCGGCGGCGGAAAAGTTATTTCGGGTGGATCTCTGTTGGTTTCCCAATATTTGAGAATTTGTAGAAGTGGAATTAGGTCAGACGGAGCCTCGAGGGGCCCACAACGCAACAGGGTGCGCCCCCCCGGGCGCGCCGGGTTGCCTTGCCGTCTCCTCGTACATCCTCTGGTCTCCTCCCGAAGCTTCTAGGGTCTCTTATGTCCAGAAAAAAATCATCAAAAAGTTTCGTAGCGTTTGGACTCCGTTTGATACTGATTTTCTGGAAAACCAAAAACAAGCAGAAAACAACAACCGGCACTGGGCACTGGGTTAATAGGTTAGTTCCCAAAAATGATATAAAATTGCATATAAAACATTCAAGATTGATAATATAATAGCATGGAACAATAAAAAATTATAGATATGTTGGAGACGTATCAACATCCCCAAGCTTAATTCTTGCTCGTCCTCGAGTAGGTAAATGATAAAAATAGAATTTTTGATGTGGAATGCTACCTAACATGTTTATCATGTTATCTCTTTTACAGTATAAATATTGTGAAATGATGAAGTAACAACATCAACGTAATAATATCCATGAATATAAGAAGCATAATTATTAAACTTTCAAAATATACAATCCTTGACGAATGTTATTCCCCACTCATTTTCTCATGTTAGCATGGCATGACTCCGCCTTGATCGCATAAATATAAATCATGAGCATCCCGGTGTTAAACCAGGCAATAGAATGCGGTGATAGGGATCAATAGGAGAAGTGAAAAAGGAAGAAAGTCTCGCATCAACTCGGCGGATCAACGGACTATGGAGATGTCCATCAATCGATATCAATGCGAGGAGTAGGGATTGCCATGCAACGGATGCACTGCGAGCTATAAGTGTATGAAAGCTCAACTGAAACTAAGTGGGTGTGCATTCAACTTGCTTGCTCATGAAGACCTCGGGCATTTGAGGAGGCCCGTCATCGGTATATACAAGCCAAGTTCTATAACGAAAAATTCCCACTAGTATATGAAAGTGACAACTCAGGAAACTCTCTATATGAAAAACATGGTGCTACTTTGAAGCACAAGTGTGGAAAAGGATAGTAACATTTCCCCTTCTCTCTTTTTTCTCTCATTTTTTTGTTGGGCTCTTTTTGGCCTCTTTTTTTTCGTACGGAGTCTCATCCCGACTTGTGGGGGAATCATAGTCTCCATCATCCTTTCCTCACTAGGACAATGCTCTAATAATAATGATCATCACACTTCTGTTTACTTACAACTCGATATTACAACTCGATGACTAGAACAATAGGACTCTATATGAATGCCTCTGGTAGTGTACCAGGATGTGCAATGTTCTAGCATAACATGTATAAGAAATGATGAACGGTGGCTGAGCCACAAATACTATGTCAGCTATATGATCATGCAAAGCAATATGACAATGAAGATGTGTGTCATATAAACAGAATGGTGGAAGTTGCATGGCAATATATCTTGGAATGGCTATGGAAATGCCATAATAGGTAGGTATGGTGGCTATTTTGAGGAAGATATAAGGAGGTTTATGTGTGATAGAGCGTATCATATCACGGGGTTTGGATGCACCAGTGAAGTTTGCACCAACTCTCGAGGTGAGAGCGGGCAATGCACGGTACCGAAGAGGCTAGCAAATTGCGGAAGGGTGAGAGTGCGTATGATCCATGGACTCACATTAGTCATAAAGAACTCACATACTTATTGCAAAGCCTATTAGCCCTCGAAGCAAAGTACTACTCGCATGCCCCTAGGGAGGAGGTTGGTAGGAGTTAACCATCGCGCACCCCCGATTATAACAGCACTCAAGGATTTCATTTCAGACCTAAGAATGCTCAAACCTCCCCACCATGCCATGACCAACACTTAGATGAGAAGTTAATAACAAGCTTTAATACCAATATTTCTACTAACCAATGATCATGAACCAATATCCTTTCATATTACGACATCAATATCATTAAACCATACGTTTCATATTTAGTGATCTACATGAAAGTTTTTATTATATCCCTCTTGAATACCTATCCTTTATGGACTAGTCTTATAGCCCGTGCAAATTGCCATTACTATTTATTAGACTCTCAAAAAGATTTAAGTGAAGCATGAGAGTGCAACTATTTCTTTAAAATATAACCACCGCCGTGCTCTAAAAGATAAAAGTGAAGCACTAGAGCAACTGCCTAGCTCAAAAGATATAAGTGAAGCACATAGAGTATTCTAACAAATCACGAACAAATGCGTGTACCTCTCAAAAGGTGTGTCCAGCAAAAGATGATTGTGGCAAACTAAAAAGCAAACAAAGCAAAAGAAAACTATGGCACAAGACGCTCCAAGTAAAACTCATATCATGTGATGAATAAAAATATAGCTCCAAGTAAGTTACCGATAGATTGTAGACGAAAGAGGGGATGCCATCCGGGGCATCCCCAAGCTTAGACGCTTGGGTCTTCCTTGAATATTACTTTGGGGTGCCTTGTGCATCCCCAAGCTTAGGGTCTTGCCGCTCCTTATTCCTCCATCCATCGTAATCTCACCCAAAACTTGAAAACTTCAGCACACAAAACTCAACAGAAACTTCGTGAGATCCGTTAGTACAATAAATCAATCATCCACTTTAGGTACTGTTATAAACTCATTCACAATTGTTCATGCATAATACCTACTGTATTATTATTTAAAAAAAAACAAATACCTACTGTATTCTAACTCTTCCATGACTTATACCCCCCGATATAATCCATAGTTTCATTAAAACAAGCACACTATGCAATAAAAACAGAATCTGTCTAAAACAGAATAGTAAGTAATGACAGAATATTATATATACTTCTGTAACTCCAAAAATTCTGAAATATTAGGACAACGTAAAAATTTTGTGTCCCCACACTCTGTAAAAATTTCAGATTTTTCTCACATTCCAGTAAAGAAGTAAAAATCAAATACTGGGCGCAAAACTTTCTGTTTTCAAACAGCATCAATTATACTATCACCCAAATCATCCCAGAGGCATTACTTGGCTCAAACACTAAATTAAAGATAAACACACAATCATAACAGTATCTAAAATTGTGTGACACAAGAAAAAAATAAAAAATGCAATAAAGATAAATATTGGGTTGCCACCCAACAAGCGCTATTGTTTTACGCCCCTAGCTAGGCGTAAGGCATTGTTTCAAGTTTTGTAATAGAAGTAAGGGAGATCATCCATGTTCATCTCATACTCCCTTCTTTCAGCAGCAAGCTTCCTAAGAGGTAAGCAAAAATAATCGAAAGGGCTAAATTTAATAGGGTAAGGATCCGTAAGATTAAGTTTAGGAGGAGGAGGTTCCTCCTTTGGCCCTTTGTAAGTGATGACTATCTCTTCATTGTACATGTTCCTTTGAATATGTTCATTTAGCCTTTTCTCAAGCACAAGCCCCAATCCATTATTTTGTATTGCAAAATTATCATTATGTTCAGAAATTTTATCAAGTAAAACAGATGGGGGAACCTTTTTCCTAAGATTCTCATTGTAAACAGCATAGTCTGGAGATTGTAATCTCCTTATTTCCTCTTGGTTGTAAAGAATTTCTTATATAGGAGGACACCCACTATTTATATTTTAATAAGCAAATATTTCTCAGGCCTCCTTCATGATATGGCCAAATTTATAAGCTAGGAATATAGTAACTACGCGTTTAACAGAAGGATCATGAATATTTGAAAACTCTAGAAGGATCCTTCGTATAGCAGGATGCATGTGCATAAATTGTCTTTCAAATTCAACTATAAGCAAAGATATGGCATCCGCAAGACTAGAAGTTTTATTAAGAATTGATCCTCCTAACATAGGTAACATGCCCGCACAAGTAAAGAAGTCCTGAATAACACCTTTTCCAATAATATTACCACTGCCCATGCGAAGTTTTTTAGTATGCATAACAGTGGGTTCTTCTTTATCAGGATCATCATTGGCAAGATTATCTAGTTTTTCTTTAGCAACTTCAGAAAAGCTTCTTTTAATATTTTCATTATTCATAAGCTTCAAAAGTACGGAAGGATTGTCTAAGGATTTCACACTAGTGGCGGGAGCATCACTAACTTTTTCAAACTCAGACATGATAGCAACTTCATGCAAAGCAAGCAAACAAGCAAAGCAAAACATTTTTGTGTTTTTGTATTTTTTATGAGAAGTGGGGGAGATGAAAATGAGAGGCAAAGGCAAATAAAAAGTAGAGCAAGTATATGATAGTTTGAGTGAAGGTACTTGATAGGTTTTGATGATGTCTCCCCGGCAACGGCGCCAGAAATTCTTCCTGCTACTTGTGAGCTGCGTTGGGATTTTCCTCAAAGAGGAGAGGAGATGCAGTACAGTAGAGATAAGTATTTCCCTCAGTGAGAACCAAGGTTATCGAACCAGTAGGAGAATCACGCAAAGCCTCGTGAACAACACCTGCACACACAAAAGCAAATACTTGCACCCAACGCGGGCAAGAGGGTCGTCAATCCCCTTGAACTCGTTACTTGCAGGGATTAAATCTTGTAGTGGTAGATAGACAAATTGTAAAACAAAATAAAAGAAGTAAAATTGCAGCAAATATATTTTGGATTTTTATATATGATTTAAGTAGACCTGGGGGCCATAGTTTTCACTAGAGGCTTCTCTCTCGAACACATAGCATACGGTGGGTAAATAAATTACTGTTGGGCAATTGATAGAAAAGCGCATAGTTATGACGATATTCAAGGCAATTATCATGTATATAGGCATCACGTCCGAGACAAGTAGACCGACTCCTGCCTGCATCTCCTACTATTACTCCACCCATCTACCGCTATCCAGCATGCATCTAGGGTATTAAGTTAATAAAAATAGACTAACGCCTTAAGCAAGATGACATGATGTAGACAAAGTAAACTCAACTAATATGAATGAACCCCATCATTTTACCCTTAATGGCAACAATACAAAAACGTGTCTTGTCCCTTTCTGTCACTGGGATATAGAGCACCACAAGATTGAACCCATCACAAAGCACCTCTCCCACTGAAGATAAATCAATCTAGTTGGCCAAACCAAACAGATAGATCAGAGAGAAATACAAAGCTATAACAATCATGCATAATAAAGTTCAGAAAAGACTCAATTACTTCTCATGAATATTCAGATCATAAACCCACAATTCATCGGATCCTAACAAACACACCGCAAAATAAGATTACATTGAAAAGAACTCCAAGAACACCGAGGAGAACATTGTATTGAAGATCAAAGAGAGAGAAGAAGCCATCTAGCTACTAGCTATGGACCCATAGGTCTGTGGTAAACTACTCACGCATCATCGGAAGGCAACAATGATGATGTAGGAGCCCTTCGTGATCGATTCCCCTTCCGGCAGAGTACCAGAAAAAGCCTCCAGATGGGATCACGGAAGAACAGAAGCTAGTGGCAGAAGAAAAGTTATTTCGGGTGGCTCTCTATTGGTTTCCCAATATTTGAGAATTTATAGAAGTGGAATTAGGTCACACGGAGCCTTGAGGGGCCCACAAGGCAACAGGGCGCCCCCCTGGGCGCGCCGGGTTGCCTTGCCATCTCCTCGTACATCCTCTGGTCTCCTCCCGAAGCTTCTAGGGTCTCTTATGTCTAGAAAAAAAATCATCAAAAAGTTTCATAGCGTTTGGACTCCGTTTGGTACTGATTTTCTGGAAAACCAAAAACAAGCAGAAAACATCAACTGGCACTGTCCACTGGGTTAATAGGTTAGTTCCCAAAAATGATATAAAATAGCATATAAATGCATATAAGACATCCAAGATTGATAATATAATAGCATGGAACAATAAAAAATTATAGATACGTTGGAGACGTATCACAGATCTAACAGGGCCAATTTTAGACCTTCAATTTCAGCATGTTGCTCTGGCAGGGCCTTCTTGACACCTTCTAGTACTTTTTGGTGCTCTGCAAGGGCAATCTTCATAGATTCTTGGCAATGATGCGTATCTAGCATGAGATGCTTCACAACTTCACATTCTTGCTCATGCTCTACCAGGGCCTTCTTTAATGCTTGAAATTGTAGCTGCTGCCATGCCAGGGCCTTCTTCATAGCATTTAGTTCTTCATGTTGGTTTACCATGGTGTGCTCGACGGCTTCTAGTTGTTCCTGCTACACTACCAGGGCATTGATGACTGCATCAAAATTTTGTTTTTGGGGCCAAAGACTTGCAGTAATGTCATCATTTGAGAATCCTAACTTTCCCTACAGAGAAAATTTATAGAGGTTACAACATATAGAAGAATTCCAAATTGTAGATGCATCTACCACATTATACAATGGTAGGGTGAACAAAGACAGTCTTACTAATTAAGGAAGTGTTTACAAAAATGATTTCCCCTACTCACCAGTTGAAGCCGCTTTCTCTTCGATGTGCTTGAGCTTGGGGGTACATCTGAAGTTAGAGACATGAGTTTTCGAACTCTTCATGTACCATCTATATACCCTTAGTCACTACTTCAAGTTGATGATGATAATATTCCTGCCATAATGTAGTTGAAGACATTAGATTGCAGGCGATTTACATTACGTATGCATGTCAGAGAAAGTAAACATATTCTAACCATAGATGAAGATTTTGCAATAAGAATGTCATCTACATCTGTAGTTGTGGCCAGATCTTCATCTTTTTGTTCACTTTCAATGTCACTGTCTATCAGGTGTTCTTGATGGTTTGGACAGTGAACAGGACCTCTGATATCTGAGTACACAAGGAAATCTGTGAGACGACCGACAAACCAAGGTACAGAGTTGGAAAACTCTTCCTATCGATGCAGGTTCTTCTTTTTCATGCCTTCCCTAATCTTCTCCCACTCTGTTGGTAGCATGTCAGCATCTGCTATGTAAAGATGATCACCTGTTGACAGTAGGTACAGTACAGGACGACGATAATTTTAAATATTGGTGCCATAGTGAGTAAACATTCGCGTACTTACACTAAGATCAAGGAAATGAACTAGTAATAAGAACCCTAGCTAGATTGACCCGCGTGCTTAACCCAAATAAGAACCCAAAATGATAAATCTTGTAAAAACAACAACAACTTTCAAATAAAAAATAAGTAGATGTGCAGGCTGATTAGGATTGAGATAATGGGGTAGACATACTATGCGAGAGAATGGGCTTGAGCCGAATGCCGTCTGTCAGGTGCACCTCCATGGTGACCGAACGATTTGTGGTGGCGGAGCGAGAACCACTGGACGGGAGGGGAGCGGATCTATAGGCGAAGAAGGAGAGATAGGAAGCGACGTCTTCTTTCTTTGAAGGGGAGGTGGCTGGTGTTGAAATAAGAGGCATGATTTGTGGTGGTTTGGGGTTCGTTTTGTGAGGCGTTTGAAAATGATGAAACATGCACGTACATGTTCTAAGATCCAGGAAATGAACTAGCAATCGATATATTGTCAACATGGATTAATTGAGAATAGAAGCATCTTGAAAGAACATACAGACTGAATCAGAGGAAGATATACCGAAAGAACCATAGCTAGAATGACATGCAGTGTTAACCCGAATAAGAACCCTAACTTTTTTTATTATTGTAATAAAAAACAACACCAAAAATAGAACTCGTCGATTAGGATGAGATCTTGGGGTAGTTTTACTAGCAGAGCAGATGGGCTTGATACGTCTCCAACGTATCTATAATTTTTGATTGTTTCATGCTATTATATTATCACTTTTATATAATTTATATGCCATTTTATATTGTTTTTATGGACTAACCTATTAACTCAGTGCCCAGTGCCAGTTCCTGTTTTTTGCATGTTTTTTGTTTTCTAGGAAATCCATACCAAACAAAGTCCTAACACGATGAAACTTCTTGACAATTTTTTCTGGACATAAAGAGACCCTGGAAGCTTCGGGAGGAGACTCGAAGATGCACGAGGGAGCCACAAGGCAGGGGGCACGCCCTGGTGCCTTGTGGCCCACTCGTGGCTCCGTTTGCCCTAATTCTTGGTCTATAAATTCTGTAATATTCAGAAACCCTCAGAGGGAGTCCCGAAACAATTCTTCCACCGCCGCAAGCCTCTGTTCCAAAGCGGTCCCATCTGGAGGCCTCCGTCGATACTCTGTCGGAGGGGGAAACCATTGGGGAGGCAATCTTCATCAACCTTGCTGCGTCCACGATGATGTGTGTGTAGTTCCCAGAGGACCTACGGGTCCATAGCAGAAGCTAGATGGCTCTCTCTCTCTCTCTCTCTCTCTCTCTCTCTCTCTCTCTTGATCTTCAATACAATGATCTCGTCTGAGATCAATTCGATGTAAACTTTTGCGGTGTCCGGTGTGTTTGTTGGGATCCGATGAATTGTGGGTTTATGATCAGATTATTCATTGAAAGTATTTGAGTCTTTTCTGAGATTTATTTATGTGTAATTTTATAGCTATGTATGCTCTCCGATCTATGAGTTTTCTTTGGCCAAGTTGATGATTGGATCTTTAGATGAAGTGGTGCATAGTGGTAGGTTCAATCTTGCGGTGTCCTTACTCTGTGACATGAGGAGTTGCAAGGCACGTATTGTACTGTTGCTACTAAGGATAAAACGATGGGGTTTGAACATATTGCTTGATCTTATTCTGTCTCCATTATGTCATCTTACTTAATGCGTTACTCTGGTTGTCATGAACTTAATACTTTGAGATGCATGCTGGATAGCGGTCTTGGGGTGGAGTAATAGTAGTAGACATCAGTAAGTTTAACGGTCTACTTGTCACGGACGTAATTCCTATATATTAATTATGCCATGGATGATCATCATAACTATGAGCTTTTCTATCAATTGCCCAACAGTAATTTGTTTACCCGCTGATGCTATTTATGAGAAAGATGCCTCTAGTGAACCCTATGCCCCCATGTCCATTCACTTCTGTATCAAAATAAATCTTACAGTTCCTCATTGTTTTCTTTTACTTTTATTTATTATATCTACCACTACCAGATTTGATACTTGCAACTGGCAAGAACAAGGGGAGTGACGCCCCCTTGCCTTTGTTGGGTGCAAGCATTTTCTTTGTGCGTGTGCAGGTACTTTTAAAGTTGTTTGTGTGCCGTCTCCTATTGGTTCGATAAACCTTGGTTCTTAGCTGAGGGAAATACTATCTGCTACTAACTTCATCACCCTTCCTCTTCGGGGAATCCCAACACTATTACAACTACTAGAAGAATTTCTGGCGCCGTTGCCGGGGAGGCTTCACCAGACAAACTAGGTGCCTTCGCACACATTTATCATTTGCTTGTTTTACTTTATTTTCCATTTGCCCTTTATTTGCCTTCTATTTTTCAACTCCCCCTCCTTCTCTAAAAAAATTAGAATACCAAAATTATTTGTGTTGCTATCTTGGTTTGAATCGCTATCATGTCTTCTTTTGAGGAAGTCCTTGTGGAGACTGCTAGTGACAGTTTTAGTAGTACTCATGTGGAAACACCTAAAAGGACTGCTCATGACAGTGAGCCCCGTGCTAATGAATCTCTTTTAAATTGGAAAACAAAAAAATTTCGTTTAGGTAGTGGAAATATTATTGGAAGAAGTGTTATCCAAGAATTCTTTACATGCACGGGAGCTATTCCATCAAGTGGGGGCTCTATTCTTAAAAGAACAAATAGTTATGTTGATGCTATCTCTATGCTTGTGCTTTACTCGAAAGAAAGTTTGTTCGTACTGATCCCACTTTGCAAAGATTGTTTTTTGAACTTTCTATTATGAATGATCCTAGGGCTAAAAAGTTTGCTACTATCGTCCTTATGAATGAATTTGATTACAGAGATATCTTTGATTTTTATGACATGAATTATGAATGCCCTCTTGTAGATGAAATTCTCCATGATCAAGATTTTATGCGTAGATTTGCATCTAAAGATTATCATGCTTTTGAGGAGAATGCTAGAAAAAGAGTTCCAAATTTGGCTTTGATCCAAAACTTATTTAATATCACAAATAATCAATATGATTGGATTGTTAGAGGGAATCAACAAGGATTTAATGAGGAGTGTTTTAAAGAATGCTAGAATTTCATTAGATGATGAATTTACAGTTACTTATGAAGGGTCCCATGATGACCAGATTCCGCAAGATGTTGCACTTATCGATGTTAAAATTACTGAGAATAGTCCCTTTCATTATTTGAGTTATCCTACTAGAAAATCTATTGCTGAAAAAAGGGAACTCCTAAGGAATGCTTATGATGATATCATTTACAAAGGAATGATGAAACATGATAATACTTGATACTATGCATTATGCCTAGCTAGGGGCATTAAACAATAGCGCTTGTTGGGAGGCAACCCAATAGTTATCCTTTATTTTTATTTTTGTTTTTTTGTATCAACATGATTATTGCTACTGTAGTAATTATGTTTCTATCTTTTATTTTAATTTTTGTGGCAAGTAAAGCCTTTAGGATGATTTGGATGCTTGTTTATTTGGTTCTGTGCAAAAACAGAAAGTTTAGCGTCCAGTGCATGAATTTACATTCTATACTGGAATGAGGTAAAATGATGAAATTTTTACACAGTACTGCTATGCAAATTGTCTACATAGTCCTAATTTTTAAGAATTTTTGGAGTTACAGACGTATGACTTAAAATTCCATCATTACGTATTGTTTTGTTTT
The DNA here is from genome assembly GCA_039707655.1 of Elymus sibiricus. Classification (NCBI taxonomy): domain Eukaryota; kingdom Viridiplantae; phylum Streptophyta; class Magnoliopsida; order Poales; family Poaceae; genus Elymus; species Elymus sibiricus. The sequence goes on along the minus strand of CM077670.1, from coordinate 319,788,476 downwards.
AGACAGATTTTGTTTTTATTGCATAGTGTGCTTATTTTGAAGTTTCTATGGATTGTATCGGGGGGGGGGGGGGGGGGGGTATAAGCTATAGAGATGATAGAATACAGTAGGTATTATTTAAGAACAATTATAAATCTTGTCATGACAGTAGCTGACACGTCTCCAACGTATCTACTTTTCCAAACACTTTCGCTCTTGTTTTGGACTCTAATTTGCATGATTTGAATGACACTAACCCGGAATGGCGCTGTTTTCAGCAGAACTACTATGGTATTGTTTTTGTGCAGAAATAAAAGTTCTCAGAATTGGACAAAAAATTACGAAGAATTATTTTGGAATTAATAAAAAATACTGGCGGAAAGATCTACTGGAGGGGGGCCACCACAGGGCCACAAGCTCAGGTGGCGCACCCCCTAGGGCGCGCCACCCAGCTTGTGGGCCCCTCGAGCCTCCGTTTGCCCTACCTCCAAGTCCATAAGTACCGTCTTCTCAAGAAAAAAATCAGAGAGAAAGTTTCATCACATTTTATGATACGGAGCCTGATGTCTACTACACAACTTTATTCTTGTAGACTCTGTTGGGCCTCCAAGCGCAGAGTTTTATAGGACAGCAACAAATTTTCCTCGAGTGGATGACCTAAGGTTTATCAATCTGTGGGAGGTGTAGGATGAAGATGGTCTCTCTCAAACAACCCTGCAATCAAATACAAGAAATCTCTTGTGTCCCCAACACACCCAATACAATGGTAAATTGTATAGGTGCACTAGTTCGGCGAAGAGATGGTCATACAAGTGTAGTATGAATAGTAGAAATAAGTTTTTGTAATATGAAATAATAAAAACAGCAAGGTAACAAGTGACAAAAGTGAGCACAAATTATATTGCAATGCTTGGAAACAAGGCCTAGGGTTCATACTTTCACTAGTGCAATCTCTCAATAGTGCAATCTCTCAACAGTGCTAACATAATTGAATCATATAACAATCCCTCAATGTGCGATAAAGAATCACTCCAAAGTTCCTATCAATAGTGGAGAACATAAGATGAAATTGTTGTAGGTAGTGAACCACCTCAAAGTTATCTTTCTGATCAATCTATTGAGCCATCCCTATAAGTGTCACAAACAGCCCTAGAGTTCGTACTACAATAACACCATATGATACGTATCAATCAACTCTAATGTCACCTAGATACTCTAATGTCACCACAAGTATCCGTAAGTCAATTATTCGATATGCATCAAACAATTTCAGATTCATAATATTCAATCCAACACAAAGAACTTCAAAGAGTACTGATAACCCACAAGTATAGGGGATCGCGACAGTCTTCGAGGGTAGTATTTCACCCAAATTTATTGATTCGACACAAGGGGAGCCAAAGAATATTCACGAGTATTAGCAGTTGAGTTGTCAATTCAACCACACCTGGAGAACTAAGTATCTGCAGCAAAGTGTTTAGTAGTAACAGTAGCAATAGTAATAGAAACAATAACAGTAGCAGTTTTGTAGTGATTGTAACAGCAGCAACAACAGTAGTAACTTACCAAGGATCAATATGCGAAAAGCATAGGCATTGGACCAGTGATGGATAATTATGTTGGATGACATTCATCATGTAACAGTCACAACCTAGAGCGATACACAATAGCTCCAATTCATCAATGTAATGTAGGCATGTATTCCGTATATAGTCATACGTGCTTATAATAAGAACTTGCATAACATCTTTTGTCCTACCCTCCCATGGCAGCGGGGTCCATAAGGAAACTAAGGGATATTAAGGCCTCCTTTTAATAGAGAACCAGAACAAAGCATTAACACATGGTGAGTACATGAACTCCTTGAATTACCGTCATCCCCGGAGAGTATCCCAACTATTGTCACTCTACGGATCAGAACAATAACAAGTGCATATAACTAGCAGATAGGATCAAGAACTCAAATATATTCATGAAAACATAGAGGGTTCAGATCTGAAATCATGGCACTCGGGCCCTAGTGACAAGCATTAAACATAGCAAAGTCATAGCAACATCAATCTCAGAACATAGTGGATACTAGGGATCAAGCCCTAACAAGTGAATAAACACTCATCTTGAGAATAACGCGCTTAGCATGGAAGATACTGACCGCCCCTTGTCGCTCCATGAGCGGTACGGGCACACAAAATAGATGTTTATTTGAATGATTAGAGGCTGCACATGCAAATTTACTTGGAACGGCAGATTAATACCGCATATAGGTAGATATAGTGGACTCATCTGGAACAACTTTGGTTTTAGGATTGTGGATGCACAAGCAATATTCCCGCTTAGTACAGGCGAAGGCTAGCAAATAGATTGAGAAGCGATGAACTAGAGAGCGAAAACAGTCATAATCATGCATTGCGAATAATTAACATTGAATACTAGCATGAGTAGGATATAAACACCCTGAACATAAATATCGTGAAGGCCACATTGGTTCTGAATCAACTACATGTGTGAACATGTGCCAAGTCAAGCCACTTGAAACATTCAGAGGAGGATACCATACTATCATACTACATCATAACCATTTTAATGCATGTTGACATCCAAGATAAATCATTATCCACTCCTAACTACTTAAGCATGGCATGAGCAACTATAATATCTAATTGTCATCACAAACATGTTTACTCATAATATGCTGAATCATGGATACTGAGTTAAACATATTTACAAAAACAAAAACAAAAAGAGTTCATACCAGCTTTTCCTTGCCACAGTCACTTCATCAAGTCATCGTCATTATTGCCTTTCACTTGCACGACCGAATGATGTGAAAATAATAATAGTGCAAGAGTGTCGTGGACTAGCTAGAATCTGCAAATAATTTATTCAAGGGAGAAGACAAGGTAATATTGGATCTTCGTTAGATCAAACATAAAGCATATGAGAGCTACTCAACAATTTCATCGTGGTTTTCTCCCTACGATGACTCAACAAAAAGAAAAGAAATTTAGAGAAACACACTGAAATATTTTTGGAGTTTATAGTTTTCTTGAAGAAAGCAAACAGAAGAAGGAAAACAAAAAGCAAGAAAACTATTTACATAGGAAAACTCCCAACAAACAAGAAAAGAAGAAATGGTAAATCTTTTTGGGTTTTCTTTTAATACTTCGAACTACTAACAAGAAAGAAACCCTAGAAGAAGCGAGAAATATTTTTGGATTTTTGAAGTTTTTCAAACACACAAGAGAAAAGCAAAATAAAACTAACATGGATATACAATGAAAGGGGGTGAACACCGACAACTAGAATGAATGTGTGATGCATGAATGTAAAGTCGGTGAGAAATACGTACTCCCCCAAGCTTAGGGTTTTGGCCTAACTTGGTCTACTGCCATGGCTGACCAGGATAATAATCGAAGTGGTAGCTCATGGAGGCGTTCTGTGCCGCCTCCTCAGCGAGACGGGCAGCCTCTACTGCGGCATTATACTCGTGTGCCTCATGATCATGGAGAAAATATCTCTGTTTGCTCTGGAAATCAAAGAGGATAGGCGCAGGCAAAATAACAGAGACGACACAGTATTTGTCAAATAACAAGTTATAGTCATATCTGTGAGTGTTGTTCTTAATGAACTCATGGCGCTGCATTGCCTCCAAATTTAAGTATTTATCAGGTAGTATAGAATCATTGGGTCTAGGAGAGACCCATAGCTTTGCAGCTACGCGAGAGGCACAAATTCCTCCATACAAATCACCATTGCCCGCGTTGCGGTGCAACCGACGTGCAATAATTGCCCGAAGATTATAATGTCTGCTGCCTGTTAAGGTAGCAAGAATAATGCTCAGAACGGGAGCACAAAGCGCACTACAGTCTTGCTTACCAACAATACACTTCCCATTAAAAGGTGCAAAATATTGAATAGAGGGAAAGTGAATGCTTTTTATCCTAGCTTGCGTAACTCCCCTATCCTCACCATTGCAAAGACAACTGAGAAACATTTCATAATCAGATTTCTGCGGTTCGTTAAGCGAACCCCAAAACGGAATTTTGCATGCATCACAAAACTCTTCTAGAGACATACCATAGGATTGCTACTTGTAGACTGTGTTGGTATTTCCCCGAAGAGGAGAGGATGATGCAATATAGTAGTGATAAGTATTTCCCTCAGTTAAGAACCAAGGTTATCAATCCAGTAGGAGAACCAAGCAAAATTCCATTAAACGCACCTGCACACACAAAAGCAAACACTTGCACCCAACGCAAATAAGAGGGTTGTCAATCCTCTTAGCGGTTATTTGCAAGGATTAATTCTGATAGTGATTGTCGCGGGTGCGACCATCTATGGGGCCATCTAGCCCGTTTGCAGTTCGGCTAGGGAGATCAACGAGCACAAAGAGCAGAATCAACCGAGAGCGCGGGGGATTTTACCCAGGTTCGGGTCGCTGTGAAGCATAAAACCCTACTCCTGCTTTTTATATTGGGTGAGTATGAACACAAGTACAAGGAGCTCTTTCTCCGGCAAGGTGCGGGAGAAGCAGCTACGCATGCAGGTTGTGCCAAGGATTCGAACCCCGATCCCCCGTAATGGTTGCCCTGGCCCTCCTTTTATAGCTCAAGGGGTCACCATAGTGGCAAAACAGTAATTACAAGTTGATTAGATAACGAACAGTGCTATCATACCTAACTCTTCCAGTTTAGGACAAAAGCAATAAATGCACCGTTAGGTGTCATGTGGAGGAGGAGCCCCGGCAAGGATTCTGCACCGCTCGCCCAGCTACCTCCTATTAACTTGACACGCCTTCTGGATGGGTGTCATTAAAGGTGAATCTCCTTCCAGCATGCTGACACGTGCCTGACAAATCCCACCTAACTGCCTGCGGGCTCGACACCTCATCGATTAGCGACTAGCTGCCCGATGAGGTGGAGCGCCAGCAGCTAGCGAGGGCTTGCCGGTACGGAGCTTGCCGGGTCTTCACCTTGCCGGCTCGGCCTTGCCAGCAAAGGTTATCTTTGCTGTATATAAATTGATGCTTCGTCTTGATCTTCTCCCCAGTGGCTTCTGCAGCTGGGTCTTGAGTCTTGAGTTCCCGGTGCTTGGCAGTCTCCGGCAAGCTTTGGCCGGCAGGGAAGCTGCTACTGTCTGTGCATAAGTCAGGGTATAAAATACCCATGTTTTATACACCGACAGGAGCCCCCAGGCCTGGGCCATACGCGCGTCTGAAGCATCGTTGGGCTAGGCCCAAACAATGCACAGACATGCGGCGGGAAAACTGCCGCTGCAATTTTAGTCATGATGGTTTCTGTCTTCTGAGATCTTCTTTGCCTCTTCATTAATCTGGATTTGCGTCTGCTCTTGGCCATCCTCCGGCAAACCTTGGTGTCGGGTGGGCAGCTATCGCCTGCGCACAAGCCAGGAGTATGCACATACGCGGGGCGCCGTTGGGCCATACCCGAGTACGTGCATGGCCATGCGTGGCAGGGAATCACTGCCGCATATGTCACACACACACACACACACACACACACACACACACACACACACACACACACATATATATATATACTACGCCCTTCCATCACGCGTATTTGCATGCGAGGTGGTGGATTGGCGAAGAGGGGCGGCCATCGGAGTGGTGCGCCTGGCAAGGAATGTAGGGCACAGGATTGGCGAGACTGGACGGCCACTGGAGCGGTGTGCCCGGCCAGGGATAGAGGGCACAGGATTGGAGAATCTGGGCGGTCACCCAAAACAGTGAAGAGCCAGTCCTTGCGTCACCCCTATAAAGAGGGGGCCGCGGAGAGCGATGCTCATCCATCTCTTCCCATTCCGATCCTTCAGCCACCGTTGCCTCTTCTTCTTCCTTCCCCCGCATCTGCCACCATTATGGCGAGGGGAAAAGGTCGAGCTCGTGCATCTGCCGCCTTAGCCACGGCTGCGAAAGCCGGCCCCAGCGCCCGGGGAAGGGCCGCGGTTCGTGGTCGCGGAAAACGCGGCACCCGGGGCGGCCGTGGCGGCGCGCTCGTTGTCTCATCTCTGGCCGCTCCACCCCAAGCGGAAGGCCACATGGAGGACACGGCACACGAGTTCATCTTGGAACTGCGTGATCGGCCGCGGAGCTGGCTGTGGCTTCCCCGTCCTGTTGCCAGGGCGATGGAAGGCAGCCATATGCGTGGCTTGTGGCTGCGTGTGGACGGCTGCTGCAACGGCCCAGTCTGGGTGACCGTCGAGACCTCCACCAACGGCATCATGTACTTCACGCGTTGGTGGAAATCCTTCGTCCGTGCTCGCTGCTTGGGGCAGGGGCACCTCCTTCACTTCAGGATGGACGGATCTGACATGCTTGTCGTGAAGTTCTTCAGGGCTTCAGGCGCTCGCCTGGAGTGCTGTGCGGAGAGCTCGAGCGACAGCGATACCGCTTCCTCCAGCGAGACCGAGGACGATGACGATGGTGAAGACGACGACGGCGACGACGACGACGGTGCTCCAAATGTCAGGATCGAGGACGATGGCTCCGACTCCAGCTGAGCACCGGTAGCACCATCATCTGGTCTTTCGGGAGCGAGTCGGGCTTCGCCTAGGCACCCCTTTTGCCCTTGCGTTGCACTCGATGTAAACCCTGCGGGGAAGGGCTAATAAAATGTTACCGAGCACTCTTTCAATGAATACCTATTATTTGTCATGCTTAGATGAATACGTGTGGTCCCCCTTGTTTTTCTTTGTCTTTGTATGATTGTGTTCCCTACGCTGTTTGGAAACTTGCCGGTGCGAACACTTGCCGCGAGCGCTCGAGGAACAGATCCTCAGTAGCCTGCTGGAAGTGCCGCCATCGGCAAGGTAACTTGCCGGTCATAGCGTGGCAACTTGCCGGTGCGCACACTTGCCACGAGCGCTTCGAGGAACGGATCCTTAGCAGCCTGCTGGAAGTGCCGCTACCAGCAAGGTAACTTGCCGGTCACGGTGTAGCTGCAAATCTTGCCGAGCGGACTCGAGGCAAGACAAGAGCGCAACCTAATCGCGACAAGGTCCCTTCGCGTGCAGGTTTCTCGTACAAAGACTAAATCATTCAAGGGAGATTGCAAATATGACAAGGAATTTGTTTCGAAGTTTTTCAACTTAGCTTTTCCTTGCACCGTCTTTCTTGTCGCATGAAATGATCACTTGAACGTCATTAAATGGTATCCCATCATCACTCCCCCCCGGGAAACTTGCACGCGAGGAATCCTTCTGTCCTTTGAGAAAAAGAAAGAAGAGAAAAGAGTGGTTTGGGAACCTTGATGGTTCATCAGCCATTTCATACAAATTAAAGCGTAATCACAACATCACATGCATTTATACATAAATAAATATGTACAAAAAGTTGTGAAACACTTAGCTTTATTTTATGCACAGGATCTGCACCTGGCTTTGTACAAAGGGTTACATGTCTTGCCAACAAAGCTTGTACAAAAGGGGTTGCCGCGAGGCCCGGCAACCGCGCCTTATGGGTAGAACTTGCGAAGATGCTCAATATTCCATGAGTTTTGCACTGGGACGCCATCTTCGGTCTCCAGACGGACTGCGCCAGGTTTGGTGACTCGTACTACCCGATAAGGGCCTCCCTACTTCGGCGTCAACTTGTTTGATTTCTTGGCGGACTGAACATGCCGAAGAACAAGGTCGCCTTCCTGAAGGCTTCGGGCATGCACTTTGCGGCTATGATAGTGGCGCAAGGCTTGCTGGTAGCGTGCAGCTTGCATAGCCGCCCAAAGACGATCTTCCTCAAGGAGCGTTGCATCATCTTGCCACAGCTGCTCTTGCTCTGCCTCATCGTAGGCAAGCACTCGAGGTGACCCGTATATGAGTTCCGTGGGGAGCACCGCTTCTGCACCATAGACTAGGGAGAAGGGTGTTTCGCCGGTAGCTTGATTTGGTGTCATTCTGAGTGACCAAAGAACCGTCGGCAACTCATTAATCTAGCGTCTTCCACACTTGTGTAGCCTGTCAAAAGTTATTGTCTTGAGGCCTCGCAAGACTTCAGCATTTGCCCTTTCCGCTTGACCGTTGCTTCTCGGGTGAGCAACAGATGCAAAATAGATTTTGCTGCCAAGGTCCTGGGTGTACTGCATGAAGGTGCGGCTCGTGAATTGTGTGCCATTGTTAGTGATGATTCTGTTAAGAACCCGAAACGGCAAACTAATCCTTTGAAGAACTTGACGGCTGATTGCGCTGTCACCTTTCTCACTGGCTCCACTTCAGGCCACTTTGTGAACTTGTCGATTGCAACGTACAAGAACTCAAAGCCCCCAGTAGCATGGGGGAAGGGACCCAAAATATCAAGCCCCCAGACCGAGAAAGGCCAGGAGAGAGGGATTGTTTGAAGAGCTTGAGCTAGCTGGTGTATGTTCTTTGAATGGAACTGGCATGCTTCACACTTGGTTACTAGCTCAGTTGCATCCTGGAGGGCAGTGGGCCAATAGAAGCCTTGTCAGAAAGAGCTCTTGATCCTATGTGAGAGCCACATATGCCTCCATGTATCTCCGCCAACAGCTTCAGTCCATCTTCCCGGCAAATACACTTCAATTTCACACCGTTTGGTCTCTTTCTGTATAGCGTGTCATCCACAAACTGATACATACTTGACTGACGGGCTACTTTCTCAGCTTCTTCTTGGTCATCGGGAAGTTCTCCTATTTGAAGGAAATGAACTATCTGCTGCCCCCATGCCGGAGCCTGCGGCTCGACGACAAGGACTAAAGGCATTTCTTCGACCGTGGGAGTGCTTGCTTCAGCGGCAAGAACCTGAGGTTCTATGCGAAACCGCTGCTCATTGTTCTCAGCAACTTTCTTGCCGGCGGCTTCTGGGAGCTCTGCCGGAAAATACTTGCTGGTGTTCAACTTTCTTCTTTTACTGGCCTGTGTTGATGGAGTGACTGATGGTTGATTCAAATGGAGCACAAAAGTTCCTGGTTCCACAGGAATCTTTTGAGCGGCACACTTCGACAGATGATCAGCAATGCTGTTTTCCACACGAGGAATGTGCTCTGTTTGCAATCCGTCAAAGTGCTCTTCCAATTTCCTCACTTCTTCCACATACGCTTCCATCAACGGGCTCTGGTAATCTTTGTTTACTTGTTTCACAACAAGCTGCGAGTCGCCACGGACGATCAACTTTCTGATCCCGAGGTCCACTGCGATCCTGATACCGGCAAGGAGCCCTTCATACTCGGCATTGTTGTTTGTTGCTTCCTCCCTGGGAAAGTGCATTTGGATTACATACTTGAGGTGCTCTCCGGTGGGTGCGACAAGCAGCACTCCGGCACCGACGCCTTGTAGCGAGAAAGCACCGTCAAAGTACATGACCCATTCCTTAGCTGTTTCTTTGCCGGGAAGAGCTGTTTCTTGAATCTCTTCGTCTTGTGTTGGCGTCCATTCTGCAATGAACTCCGCCAAGGCTCTGCTATGAATAGTTGATGTGCTTTCAAACTTGAGTGCAAAGCTTGACAATTCCAACACCCACTCCACTATCCTGCCAGTTGCATCTGGATTCCTCAAGATACGCTGCAACAGAAAGTGAGTGACGACGGTAATCTCATGTGCTTGGAAGTAGTGACGCAGCTTTCTCGAGGCCATTAGAAGACCAAAAAGCAGCTTCTGCACACCAGAATATCTCGATCTAGCCCCCTATAGAAGTGAACTAACAAAATATACCGGTCGCTGCACCACCTTTTTCTTTGGCACCACTTGCTGATCAGCTTCATTTGCTTCCGCTATTTCTGATTTGTCAGCACCAGACTTCGCCGGAGAAGATTCTGGTTTGTCGCTGGACGGGCTTGCCACTGCTGCTTCTCCGTTATTAGTTTCTCTCTGCGCCACTAATGCAGCACTGACCACTTGATTTGTTGCCGCTAGATATAGTAGCAACGGCTCTTGTGGTTGAGGCGCAACTAGCGTTGGCGCAGAGGAGAGGTATCTTTTCAAATCCTGCAGCACGGCCTTCGCTTCCGGAATCCATTTCATTGGACCTGCCTTTTTCAAAATCTTGAAAAATGGCAGGGCGCGCTCAGCAGAGTTTGAAATGAATCTACTTAAGGCAGCAACACAGCCGGCAAGACGCCGCACATCCTTGACGCTTTTTGGTGCTTGGATCTACTCAATTGCTTTGATCTTGTCGGGATTTGCTTCGATTCCACGTTGAGATACAAAGAACCCAGGAAGTTTGCCGGATGGAACGCCAAACACACACTTCTCAGGGTTGAGCTTCAAATTGATCTTGCGCAAGTTTGCAAATGTTTCTTCTAAGTCTTGAATGAGGGTTGATTTGTCCTTGGTTTTGACCACTATATCATCCATATATGCCCCCACATTCCTGTGCAGCTGGGGCTCAAAACGAATCTGAACTGCTCTTGCAAATGTTGAACCAGCACTCTTTAATCCGAAAGGCATACGCATGAAGCAGTATGTGCCACATGGAGTAATGAATGTGGTTTTCTCCTCATCCTCCTTAGCCATGAATATCTGATGGTACCCAGAATATGCATCAAGGAATGAGAGTAAATTACAGCCAGCCGTAGAGTCTACAATTGATCAATGCGCGGCAAAGGGAAAGGATCCTTTGGACATGCTTTGTTGATATCAGTGTAGTTGATACAAAGTCTCCACTTTCCATTTGCTTTGCGCACTACAACTGGATTTGCCAACCAAGTTGGATGTAGTGCACCTCTAACCAAGCCTGCTGCTTCAAGTTTTCTGATTTCTTCGGCAATAAACTATTGCCGCTCCAAAGCTTACTTCCAGACCTTCTGCTTGACGGGCCGAGCATGGGGACAGATAGCAAGGTGGTGCTCAATTACCTCCCTGGGAACACCGGGGATGTCAGATGGTCGCCATGCAAACACATCGACATTCGCCCGCAGGAAAGCAACGAGAGCGCTTTCCTATTTGTTGTCAAGGGTGGCACTGATGGTGAAGGTACCGTCAACGCCGTCCTCCCTTGCCGGCACCTTCTTCGTTGCTAGTGGAGCAACCTTGGATTTCTTGCTGGTAGAGCGCTCCGGCAAGTCTTCAACAGGCGCGCAGCACTCCGAAGAGGTGCGCTTCCTGGAATTCCCGTCAGAGGTCTTGCCGGATTTCTTGCTTTTCTTTTCCTTGGCGGGAGCTGGCGCCTTGGGGGTCTCTGCTACAACCGCATCTCTGTACAATTTGTCGACGCATATGACTGCATCTTTCTTATCTGAGTTGATGGAAATGACACCCATCGGCCCTGGCATCTTCAACGTGTTATAGGCATAGTGGGATGCTGCCACAAACTTAGCCAAAGCTGGGCGGCCAAGAGTTCCATTATACGGCAAAGGGATCTTAACAACATCAAACACAATTTTCTCTGTTCTGTAGTTCAATTCTCCGCCAAACGTCACCGGTAATGTGATCTTCCCTTTGGGCTGGCTTCTTCCCGGGTTCACTCCTTGAAAAGTACCAGTTTTCTCGAGCTCTCCGTCGGGAATCTGCAGCCTCTTGATAACTTCTAGAGAAATCAAATTTAGGCCGGCCCCACCGTCAACTAACATTTTCGTGACCTGGAGGTTGCGAATTGTCGGTGAAACCAACAACGGCAAGCACCCGACCGCAGTTGTGCGATCAGGGTGATCCTCGGCATCGAAAATGATAGGCGTGTGTGACCACTTGAGTGGCCTTTGGGCGCCTATTGCCGGTTCCACCGCATTGACCTCACGCGCCCACTGTTTGAATTGGCGGTGAGAGTAGTGCAAAGATGCGCCTCCGTCAATGCACATGGACTCGGTTGTCTTCTGGAATTCTTGTTCACTGGATTCTTCGTCATCCTCTTCGTCACTTCCATCATCTTCTTCTTTCTTTTCTCGGCCTCTAGCAGGCTTTTCTTTCTGCTGCTTGGCCTTGCCGCGGCGTCCTCCTTGACCACCACGACCCTTCATGCCGGATCCGCCAGCACCATCCTGGCCCTTCTCCTTGTCGCGATTTTCGTACTCAGCTTTCTGCTTCTCAACAAGGTGCTCGACTTGCCAGCACTCTTGGAGATCATGGCCTTTGGTGCGGTGAATCTTGCAGTATGGCCCATCAGACTTGCCGGCCTTCTCATTTGCCTCCGCCTCCTGGCAAGCGGCGCATACAGCAGCCTCCTTGCCGGAGTTCTCTGTTTTGGCTTTCTTGGTGGACTCAGAGTTGCCGGAACCCTCGACAGCCATAACGGTCTTGCCATTGCGCTTCCTGTTGCGCTTTCGGCCTTTCTTTTTCGGGGTGGCGGCATCGTCGTCTTCCAAATCGACTTCTGCACCTGCATCTTCCCCAGGGAGCCTCCTCCCTTCTTCAGCACGTGCACACTTATCCGCCAACGTATAGAGCTCGTTGACGGTTTTCGGCAGCTTGACGTTCATCTTCTCCCGCATCCTTCGATTGCGCACATTCGTATGAAAGGTAGCAATGACGGCTACGGGGTGCACATCTGGAATGTTGCAGTGCACACGGCTGAATCTCTGGATGTACTTGCGCAGAGATTCACCATCTCTTTGCGGGATTACTTGCAGGTCGCTGGGCTGTCCAGGGGCCTTGTGGCCTCCGGTAAAGGCACCAACAAACTCATTGCAGAGATCTGACCACGAGGAAATGGAGTTCTCTGGCAAGTTCATCAGCCAAGATCTCACGTTGGGCTTCAGCACCAACGGAAAGTAGTTGGTGAGGATCTTCTCGTCTCCTCCCCCGGTAGCTTGTACGGCAATCGTGTAGATGCCCAGGAATTCTGCCAGGTTCAGCTTGCCGTCGTACTTCTCTGGTACTTCCGGCTTGAAGGCCCAGACGGACGGCCAGCGGACTTGCCGCAGCTCACGAGTGAAGGCAGGACATCCTACCTTGTAAGGCAGATATCCGCCAACCTCGAGCGCAGGCTCATCAACGATTGGGCCGTTGCGCGCGTCAGATTGACGGCACGCCTCCCGGCGCCGTTCGATGGTGGTGCTAGCATCCACTACCCGCCTGTCTTGTAGCACTTGCCGCTGATCTTGCCGCGCTCGCGGATCCGAAGAGGCCATCGACATTTCATCAGGCTCGAAAGATCGTTGAGCTTGCCGCAGTTGTTGTTGACGTTGTTGCCGTGGAGGTGATTGCACCGTTGGTGCAGCACCTTCAACACGGCCACCAGCTGGAGCTACTGGCGCTACTTGCAGATGCCGAGATGGCTCCGCTTGCTGTGATTTGCTCGACTCGGCAAATCCAATCAGGCTATGGATGGTGGCTCTCCACTCATCCATCTTATCTGCTACCGGAGGAAAGTTCAGCAGCATCTGGGCTCGCGCCATCGCCTCCGCTGCTGTGGCTGGCATGGCCGGAAGCGAAGAACGCGACGTTGCTCTACTCCTGGCAGGGCCAGTGGGAGCGCCATTGCGATCTTGCTGCCGCGGCACATGTTCAACAGTGGGCTGTCGTGGCGGAGGAGCCGTCTGAGGATCTGGAACTTGATCGACAGGCGTTTTGCCGTGTGGTCGTCGCCGCCCGGAGTCGTCGAGGCCGCTTGAAGCCACATTGTGCCCATCATGCGACGGGCGCGATGTGTGTCTGGATGCAGCATCTCAGGACGTCGCCGTGGCGGGGTCTTGGCTCGTGCCGGCCCGGGCATTGTTGCTCCGGTGGCTGCGCTCGTCGACACGGCGCGGAGGAGGAAGACTTCCATCTGCTCCGCCCGCGCTGTCACGATTCTGCTCGCCAGAGGGTCGAGGAAGTCAACCGCCACCGGCGCTGCCGCCTCCTGTTCCGACCACTGTGCGCATGGCCACCACACCACCTACTCTGGTCATGCCACCCGCGGTGTCCGCACCACCCGCGTCGGCCGCGCCGCCTGCGCCTCCTGCGGATACATGCGAAGGAACCTTGGAGGTGGAAGGAGCCGTCATCGTGATGCCCTTCTTCTTGGGGGCCATCGGTGATGACGAAGATGATGATGAAGCCGATGAAATTGACGCGTAATCTGCTGATTCAGGTTTGCGCAAACGACCCCCCTACCTGGCGCTCCAAAGATGTCGCGGGTGCGACCATCTATGGGGCCATCTAGCCCCTTTCCAGTTCGGCTAGGGAGATCAACGAGCACAAAGAGCAGAATCAACAGAGAGCGCGGGGGATTTAACCCAGGTTCGGGCCGCTGTGAAGCGTAAAACCCTACTCCTGCTTTTTATATTGGGTGAGTATGAACACAAGTACAAGGAGCGCTTTCTCTGGCAAGGTGCGAGAGGAGCAGCTATGCATGCAGGTTGTGCCAAGGATTCGAACCCCGATCCCCCGTAATGGTTGCCCTGGCCCTCCTTTTATAGCTCAAGGGGTCACCACAGTGGCAAAACAGTAATTACAAGTTGATTAGATAGCGAACAGTGCTATCATACCTAACTCTGCCAGTTTAGGACAAAAGCAATAAATGCACCGTTAGGTGTCATGTGGAGGAGGAGCCCCGGCAAGGATTCTGCACCGCTCGCCCAGCTACCTCCTATTAACTTGACACACCTTCTGGACGGGTGTCATTAAAGGCGAATCTCCTTCTAGCATGCTGACACGTGCCTGACAAATCCCACCTAACTGCCTGTGGGCTCGACACCTCATCGATTAGCGACTAGCTGCCCGATCAGGTGGAGCGCCAGCAGCTAGCAAGGGCTTGCCGGTACGGAGCTTGCCGGGTCTTCACCTTACCGGCTCGGCCTTGCCGACAACAGTTATCTTTGCTATATATAACTTGATGCTTCGTCTTGATCTTCTCCCCAGTGGCTTCTGCAAGTGGGTCTTGAGTCTTGAGTTCCCGGTGCTTGGCAGTCTCCGGCAAGCTTTGGCCGGCCGGGAAGCTGCTACTGTCTGTGCATAAGTCAGGGTATAAAATACCCATGTTTTATACACCGATAGTGATAAATAGATAAACTAAAATACTAAATAAAATAAAAGTAAATAAATTACAGCAAGGTATTTTTAGGTTTTTAATATATGATAAAGTAGACCCGACGGCCATAGTTTTCACTAGAGGCTTCTCTCTCGAACACATAGCATACGGTGGGTAAACAAATTACTGTTGGGCAATTGATAGAAAAGCAAAAAATTATGATGGATTCATGGCAATGATCATGTATATAGGCATCACGTCCGAGACAAGTAGACCGACTCCTGCCTGCATCTACTACTATTACTCCACCCATCGACCGCTATCCAGCATGCATCTAGGGTATTAAGTATGAAACAGAGTAACGCCTTAAGCAAGATGAAATGATGTAGACAAAGTAAACTCAAGAAATATGATTAAAACCCATCTTTTTATCCATAATGGCAACAATACAAATACGTGCCATGTCCCTTTCTATCACTGGGATTGAGCACCGCAAGATTGAACCCATCACAAAGCACCTCTCCCATTGCAAGATAAATCAATTTAGTAGGCCAAACCAAATCGATAGATCGGAGAGAAATACAAAGCTATAATAATCATGCAGAAAAGAGTTCTGAGAAGACTCAAATATTTCTCATGAATAATCTGATCATAAACTCACAATTCATTGGATCCCAACAAACACACCGCAAAAGAAGATTACATCGGATAGAACTCCAAGAACATCGAGGAGAACATGGTATTGAAGATCAAAGAGAGAGAAGAGGCCATCTAGCTACTAGCTATGGACCCGTAGGTCCGTGGTAAACTATTCACACATCAACGGAAGGGCATCAAGGTTGATGAAGAAGCCCTCCATGATCGATTCCCCCTCCGGCAGAGTACCAGAAAAGGCCTCCAGATGGGATCGCGGAAGAATAGAGGCTTGCGGCGGCGGAAAGGTTTTCTCTTCTGTCTCTCTGGTATAATGGGAATATTATGGAATTTATAGCGCTATAATTAGGTCAGGAGGGGCAACAAGGGGCCCACAAGCCTGGGGGGTGCACCCTACCCCCCTGGGTGCGCCCTCCAGGCTTGCCGCCTCCTCGTGGCTCTTCTGGTCTTCTCCCGAAGCTTCGTGGGTCTCTTCTGGTCCAGAAAAAATTAATCCAAATTTTTTTTTCTCTCGTTTGGACACTTTTTGATAATGATTTTCTGAAAAGGAAAAAACAAGCAGAAAACAGCAACTTGCACTGGGCACTGGGTTAATAGGTTAGTCCCAAAAAATGATATATAATGGCATATAATTGCATATAAAACATCCAAGATTGATACTATAATAGCATGGAACAATAAAAAAATTATATATACGTTGGAGATGTATCAAGCATCCCCAAGCTTAATTCCTGCTCGTCCTCGAGTAGGTAAATGATAAAAATAGAATTTTTGATGTGGAATGCTACCTATCATGTTTGATCATGTAATCTCTCTCTTACGGTATGAATAATAAGATCCGAATGATTCAAAGCAATAGTCTATAGTTCGATATAAAGACATCAATACTCGGGCATACTAATAAACAATCATGTCTTTCAAAATAAAAATGCTAAAGAACGTTATCCCTACAAAATCATATAATTCTGTCATGCTCCATCTTCTTAACACAAATTTTTTATCATGAACAACCCCGGTTTTAGCCAAGCAATTGGTTCATACTTTTTAACGCGCTTCAGCTTTTTCAACCCTCACGCAATACATGAGCGCAAGCCATGGATATAGCACTATGGGTGGAATAGAGTGTGGTGATAGAGATCAATAAGGGGAAGTCAAAAATAAGAAGATAGTCTCACATCAACAAGGCTAATCAACGGGCTATGGAGATGCCCATAAATTGATGTCAATGCGAGGAGTAGGGATTGCCGTGCAACGGATGCACTAAGAGCTATAAGTGTATGAAAGCTCAACATGAAAACTAAGTGGGTGTGCATCCAACTTGCTTGCTCATGAAGACCTCGGGCATTTGAGGAAGCCCGTCATCAGAATATTCAAGCCAAGTTCTATAAAGAAAAATTCCCACTAGTATATGAAAGTGACAAAATAGGAGACTCTCTATATGAAAACCATGGTGCTACTCTGAAGCACAAGTGTGGAAAAAGGATAGTAACATTGCCCCTTCTCTCTTTCTCTCTCATTTTTTTTGTGGGCTCTTTTTGTCCTCTTTTTTTAGAACGGTCTCATGGACCTCATCCCCACTTTTTCGAGGGCTCATTAGTCTCCACCATTCTTTCCTCACTGGGACAATGCTCTAATAATGATGATCATCACACTTTTATTTACTTACAACTCAATATTACAACTCGATACAAGAACAAAAATATGACTCTATATGAATGCCTCTGGCAGTGTACCAGGATGTGCAATGATCTAGCGTAACTTGTATAAAAATGATGAAAGGTGGCTGAGCCACAAATACTATGTCAGCTATATGATCATGCAAAGCAATATGACAATGACTATGTGTGTCATAAAATTGGAATGGTGGAAGTTACATGGCAATATATCTCGGAATGGCTATGGAAATGCCATGATAGGTAGGTATGGTGGCTGTTTTGAGGAAGATATAAGGAGGCTTATGTGTGATAGAGTGTATCATATCACGGGGTTTGGATGCACCGACGAAGTTTGCACCAACTCTCGATGTGAGAAAGGGCAATGCACGGTACCGAAGAGGCTAGCAAATTGCGGAAGGGTGAGAATGCGTATAATCCATGGACTCACATTAGTCATAAAGAACTCACATACTTATTGCGAAAGTTTATTAGCCCTTGCAGCAAAGTACTACTACGCATGCCCCTAGGGGGGAGGTTGGTAGGAGTTAACCATCGCGCCCCCCCGACCGCCACACAAAGGAAGACAATCAAGAATAAATCATGCTCCAACTTCTTAGCATAACGACATACCATGCGTGCATGCTTCGGGAATCACAAACCTTAACACCAATATTCTTACTAAACCACAATTATCTACTAGCACCTCCCACATATTACCATCTTAATATCGGAAAACTATTGCAAGGAATCAAACTTATCATATTCAGTGATCTACATGAAAGTTTTTATTATATCCCTCTTGAATACCTATCATATCAGGACCAAATTCATAACCCGTGCATATTACCATTGCTAATCATTAGACTCTCAAAAAGATATAAGTGAAGCATGAGAGTGCAACTATTTATTTAAAATATAACCACCGCCCTGCTCTAAAAGATATAAGTGAAGCACTAGAGCAACTGCCTAGCTCAAAAGATATAAGTGAAGCACATAGAGTATTCTAACAAATCACGAATAATGTGTGTCCCTCTCAAATAGGTGTGTTCAGCAAAGATGATTGTGATAAACTAAAAATCAAACAAACTATATCACAAGACGCTCCAAGTAAAACACATATCATGTGATGAATAGAAATATAGCTCCAAGTGAGTTACCGCTAGATTGTAGACAAAAGAGGGGATGCCTTCCGGGGCATCCCCAAACTTAGACGCTTGAGTCTTCCTTGAATATTACCTTGGGGTGCCTTGGGCATCCCCAAGCTTAGGCTCTTGCCACTCCTTATTCCTTTATCCATCGTAGTCTCACCCAAAACTTCAAAACTTCAGCACACAAAACTCAACAGAAACCTCGTGAGATCCGTTAGTATAACAAATAAATCTTAAACTTTAGGTACTGTTGTAAATTGATTCATATTTAATATTTGCATAATGCTACTGTACTCCAACTTCTCCATGACTCATACCCCTCGATACGATCCATAGATTCATCAAAATAAGCAAACTATGCAACAAAAATAGAATCTGTCTAAAACAGAACAGTCTGTAAAGATCTATTTAAAAGCCATACTTCTGTAACTCCAAAAATTCTGAAAAATTAGAACAACATAAACAATTCATATACCAATACTGTGTAAAAATTTCAGATTTTCTGACGCTCCAGTACAGAATAAAAAATCCAGCACTGGACGCAAAACTTTCTGTTTTCTAAACAGCATCAATTATACTATCATCAACATCATCCCAAAGGCATTACTTGGCACAAACACTAATTAAATGATAAAAATACAATCATAACAGATGCTATAATTGGGTAAAGACTCAAGAACAGTAGGTAAAAACAAAATTTTATTTTATTCATTGGGTTGCCTCCCAACAAGCGCTATTGTTTTATGCCCCTAGCTAGGCATAATGCATAGTTTCAAGTGTTGCGATCCTTCAAGTTAATTACATAGGTGGCCCTCATAATAGATTCATAATGTTCCTTAATTCTTTTTCTAGGGAAGTGTTCCATCCCTTTCTTTAATGGAAATTGAAATCTTATATTACCTTCTTTCATATCAATAATTGCACCTATTGTTCGTAGAAAAGGCCTACCAAGTATTATGGGGCAAGGAGGATTGCATTCAATATCAAGAACAATAAAATCCACGGGCACATAATTTCTATTTTCAAGAATAAGCACATCATTTATTCTACCTTAATAGTGGAATCTGCAAGACGCAAATTAAGGGAACAAGGATCCATGTCGGTGAGACCTAGCACATCACACAAAGACTTGGGTATAGTGGAAACGCTAGCACCAAGATGACAAAGGGAATTACATTCATAATCCTTAATTTTGACTTTAATAGTAGGTTCCCATTCATCTTGTAATTTTCTAGGAATTGAAACTTCCAACTCAAGTTTTTCTTCATGCGCTTTCATCATGGCTTCTACAATATGTTTAGTGAAAGCTTTATTTTGTTCATATGCATTTGGTAAATTAATCATGGATTGCAATAAGGAAATACACTCAATTAAAGAAAAACTATAATAATTAAAGTCCTTGTAATCCAAACTAGTGGGTGCATTACTATTTAAAGTTTTGACCTCTCCAAACCCACTTTTTTCATTTTTATCATCAAGATTATCACCCTCCAAGCAATTGGGACTCCTTCTATCTAAAGTTGACTCTTCTCTAGTACCTTTTTCATCAAGTTTAATGTTACTAAATAATGATTCAATAGGAGTGACACCAATCATTTTAATATCCTCATCATTACTACGATACAAACCGGGTGGAATCGCTTTTTCTAGAAATTCTCGCTTAGCTCTCAACCTAGCGGTCCTTTCTTTACTTTCATTAATGGAGACATAGATAGCTTTAATAGGCTCATTTATATCATGCTTGGGTGAAAAAATATTAGATTTGAGATTTTCCACATCATGAGCAATTATATCCATGTTCCTAGCTAATTCATCAACTCTATTCAATTTTTCTTCTATCATAGCATTGGAATTCTTTTGAGAATTAATAAATTCTTTAATATTACTTTCAAGATCAGTAGGTATCCTATTATTATTATAAGAATTTCCATAGGGATTACCATAATTATTAGAGGAATTTCCAGGAAACGGTCTAGGATTGAAATTACCCCTATAAGCATTGTTGTTGAAATTATTTCTAGAGACAAAATTCACATCAATAGCATCATTATTTTGCTCAATCAAGGTAGACAATGGCACATCATTAGGATCAATATGAGCATTTTTACTAGCAACCAATTTCAATAAACCATCCATCTTATCACTCAAAGTATTAATTTCTTCAACAGAATTTACCTTCTTACCAGTTGGAGTTCGTTCAGTGTGCCATTGAGAATAATTTGTCATGATATTATCAAGAAGTTTTGTAGCTTCTCCCAATGTAATTTCCATAAAAGTACCACCTGCGGTAGAGTCTAGCAAATTTCTAGAAACAAAGTTTAGTCCCGCATAAAAAAATTGTATGATCATCCATAAATTTAAACCATGTGTTGGGCAATTCCTTATCATTAGTTTCATTCTCTCCCAAGATTGTGCAACATGTTCATGCTCAAGTTGCTTAAAGTTCATAATTTGATTTCTTAAAGAAATAATCTCAGCGGGAGGAAAATACTTGGTAATAAAAGCATCCTTACACTTATCCCAAGAATCAATACTATTTCTACGCAAGGATGAAAACCAAGTTTTAGCGCGATCTCTTAGTGAGAACGGAAATAATTTTAATTTGACAATATCATTATCCACATCTTTCTTCTTTTGCATATCACAAAGTTCAACGAAAGTATTTAGATGGGATGCAGCATCTTCATTAGGACTACCAGAAAATTGTTCTTTCATAACAAGATTAAGTAAAGCAGCATTAATGTCACACGACTCCGCACTAGTGGCGGGAGGAGCAATAGGAGTACTAATAAAATCATTATTATTAGTATTGGAAAAGTCACACAATTTTGTATTTTCTTGAGACATCGCAACGAAGCAAGCAAACTAGCAAAGGAAAATATTTTTGTGTTTTTATAAAAAAAATTAGAAGTGGGGGAGATGAAAACGAGAGGCAAACGCAAATGAAATAAATACAAGTGAATGATAGTTTGTGCGAAGGTACTTGGTAATTTTGATGATGTCTCCCCGGCAATGGCGCCAGAAATTCTTCCTGTTACTTGTAGACTGCGTTGGTATTTCCCCGAAGAGGAGAGGATGATGCAGTATAGTAGAGATAAGTATTTCCCTCAGTTAAGAACCAAGGTTATCAATCCAGTAGGAGAACCAAGCAAAATTCCATTAAACGCACCTGCACACACAAAAGCAAACACTTGCACCCAACGCAAATAAGAGGGTTGTCAATCCTCTTAGCGGTTATTTGCAAGGATTAATTCTGATAGTGATAAATAGATAAACTAAAATACTAAATAAAATAAAGTATATAAATTGCAGCAAGGTATTTTTAGGTTTTTAATATATGATAAAGTAGACCCGGGGGCCATAGTTTTCACTAGAGGCTTCTCTCTCGAACACATAGCATACGGTGGGTAAACAAATTACTGTTGGGCAATTGATAGAAAAGCAAATAATTATGACGGATTCATGGCAATGATCATGTATATAGGCATCACGTCCGAGACAAGTAGACCAACTCCTGCCTGCATCTACTACTATTACTCCACCCATCGACCGCTATCCAGCATGCATCTAGGGTATTAAGTATGAAACAGAGTAATGCCTTAAGCAAGATGACATGATGTAGACAAAGTAAACTCAAGCAATATGATTAAACCCCATCTTTTTATCCTTAATGGCAACAATACAAATACGTGTCATCTCCCTTTCTATCACTGGGATTGAGCACCGCAAGATTGAACCCATCACAAAGCACCTCTCCCATTGCAAGATAAATCAATCTAGTAGGCCAAACCAAATCGATAGATCGGAGAGAAATACAAAGCTATAATAATCATGCATAAAAGAGTTCAGAGAAGACTCAAATATTTCTCATGAATAATCTGATCATAAACTCACAATTCATCGACTCTCAACAAACACACCGCAAAAGAAGATTACAGCGGATAGAACTCCAAGAACATCGAGGAGAACATGGTATTGAAGATCAAAGAGAGAGAAGAAGCCATCTTGCTACTAGCTATGGACCCGTAGGTCTGTGGTAAACTACTCACACATCATCGGAAGGGCAGCAAGGTTGATGAAGAAGCCCTCCGTGATCGATTCGCCCTCCGGAATAGTACCGGAATAGGCCTCCAGATGGGATCGCGGAAGAACAGAGGATTGCGGCGGCGGAAAGGTTTTCTCTTCTGTGTCTCTAGTATATTGGGAATATTTTGGATTTTATAGCGCTGGAATTTGGTCAGGAGGGGCAACGAGGGGCCCACAAGCCTGGGGGGGCGCGCCCTCCAGGCTTGCGGCCTCCTCGTTGCTCTTCTGGTCTTCTCCCGAAGCTTCCTGGTTCTCTTCTGGTCCAGAAAAAATTAATCCAAAGTTTTTTTCTTGTTTGGACACTTGTTGATAATGATTTTCTGAAAAGGCAAAAACAAGCAGAAAATAGCAACTGGCACTGGGTTAATAGGTTAGTCCCACAAAATGATATATAATGGCATATAATTGCATATAAAACATCCAAGATTGATACTATAATAGCATGGAACAATAAAAAATTATAGATACATTGGAGACGTATCAAGGATCTATCATAGAGATGAAATAAAACTCTAGAATCATGAGAGTGATACTCAAACTTTTGAGTGAATGAATGGGTAAGGTTGTAGTGCTGAGTGCACTTATCTGCGATGAAGGCGGAGAGCTCGGTGTTCTGAGTGTATTGATCAAATTCTTCCTTAATGCCCGCACCTATCATGAACTCATCGCACGGCCATTGACAAGATTTTGCTTCGGTACCTCGCACCGAACTTGCCCTTGGTTCAATATACACTTGGCGTGCCGAGCTTTCGCTCGACAATCCCTCCGAGGACCTCCTCCTCGAAGAACTCCTCCTAAAGAAGTTCATCTTCCTACAAACAAATTTCTGAATTTTTTGGGCCACAAAATGATGTCAACAAAACTTCACAAGATTGATAGCTGTTGGGGATACACATAGCAGGTAGTCCCATGAAGGGTCAAAATATCATAAAGCATGGGGTCCATACGACAGATGGGCCTAGAGCATCACTCAGACAATCAACATACCATCCACTTGGATGACCATCAATCCACTCAGACAAGCGACGTACCATCCACTCGGCTATATGACTCACTCGGATATGCGAGGACCGACAGTCAGCAAGGCAGTCGAAGCATCATCCTCATAGTGGAGGTTTCGTAGTGGGCTGACATTATGGCATTAATGCGCCACTTTGTAACGTAAGAGGTGAGGGGGTGGCGCACTCTATATAAGCCACCCCCACCACATAGCTCAGGGGCTCAGGCTCATTCTTCTCCCCTGGCTCTCTTGCCATTAGTCTCAGGACTTAGCTCAGGCATGGAGATCCGTTCTCCCCTCTCTCACACATTGTAATCTCCGGATTCATACTCAGATAAAACAAAGCCTCTCCGGAGCACGAGTCGTAGGGCTGTTATCTCCACCGCGAGAGGCCCAAACTCGCTAAAATCATTCGTGTCACCCGTTTGCATCTCGATAGATCATGCTCCTTTACCCTACCCCTCTCTATTGTCAGAATCGTTCCCACGACAGTTCGCGCCCACCGTGGGGCATGGCGTCTATCGAGCCATGATGCAGATGGTTATTTCTTCAACCACCGGCGGCGGATCGATTCCCGCTGGTGCCCTCTATTCGGTTTCATCTTCACGACGAGCAAAGCATCGCAAACAGATGGGAAACAGACATCCATCCAAGCACATACAAGGAGAACCATCGACCTTCAGCAACGGCGGCGTGAAAGCAGCAAACCGACTGCCCCTCCGCACACGGCCGCTGGCGTCGTCCGCTTCATCGTTGTCTCCAACCTCGGCACAGCCAACTGCACCTCGTCTGTGACGTCGTCGTTCAGCCCCCACACTCGACCACCGGCGCCGTCCGCCTCATCGTCGTCACGCACGGCCGCCGGCCCCGGCCGCCTCGTCGTTGAGCCCCCATGCACAGCCGTCGATGCCGTTCGCCCCGTCGTTGACTCCAGCCTCATGTTCTCGGCTGGTCGGTGGCGACCTCCGTGGTCGAGGCGCAGGCCCGACGTGGCGCAGGCGTGCAGCGCTCCTTCCTCCGGTGACGGTTTTCATGGCGGAGGCGCGCTGTGGTGATGACCTATGAAACAGCCTTGACCCGCAACCGATGGCCGTTCGGGATCGAAGGAATCAATGCCTCGTAAGTGCATGCATAACGTGGGCCACTTCCTCGATCAATTGACTGCATGTAGGAAAAAGGGAAATGGAAGGACGTGGTGATCTTCAACGCCGGATTAATTGGCCGCGTCATTAATTCGCCATTCAGTGAGCATCTCCGGCGCTAGTCATGGCCAAAACAAGGTGCGTTGATCCATTTTTTCCGCAGCCACCTGCACCAGCGTCCAGCGCACACGCAGCCTGTGTTGACTTCAAGCCGGCCCGGCCACTCAGCTACTCCGAGCCGGTACTCTGGTACGCTCTCGGACAAGCACAAGTCTACACTCGAACAGGTACGCCTCTGTTTACTCGGACAGGTACACCTCTGGCTTACTCGGGCAGATTTGTTCGTTCGGACAGATGCTACACTCGGGCACGCCTCATTTTCTTGGACACGTCCAGGTTCATTCGGATACATTTTTACACTTGGACTACTAAATGTCCAGAGGCATTTTACATGAAATCTGCATTCAGATGACTAACGTGCAGGCACTCGATCATTCGTGTGTTCCCACTCGGTCGGATGCCTCCTCAACGACATGCTCGACTCGGCCGCCCCATGCGTCGCATCTTCATCAACCTGCCCGCTCGGCCGGCCCACGCATCGCCACTCCGTTGGAACGTCTCCACCACTCGGCCGCCCCGTGCGTCGCCGCTCGGTCGGGCATGTCTCCACCACTCGGCCGTCCCACGCGTCGCCGCTCGGTCGGGCACGTCTCCACCACTCGGCCGCCCCGCGCGTCGCCACTCCATTGGAACGTCTCCACCATTCGGCTGCCCCACGTGTCGCCGCTCGGTCGGGCACGTCTCCACCACTCGGCCGCCCCACGCGTCGACGCTCGGTCGGGCACGTCTCCACCACTCGGCTGCCCCATGCGTCGCCACTCGGTTGGAGACGTCCGCATCACTCGGCCGCCCCGCGCGTCGCCACTCGGTTGGACACGTCCACACCACTCGGCCGCCCCGCGCATCGCCATCGGTTGGACTCGCCTTCACCACTCGGCCGCCCCGCGCGCCGCCACTCGGTTGGGCACGTCTTCATCACTCAGCCGACCCGCGCGTCGCCACTCTGCTGGACACGTCCTCACCACTCGGCCGCCCCGCGCGTCGCCACTCGGTTGGACACGTCCTCACCACTCGGCCGCCCCGCGCGTTGATATGTCTCCAACGTATCTATAATTTTTGATTGTTCCATGCTGTTATATTATCAATCTTGAATGTTTTTATATGCATTTACAGAAATTATATATCATTTTTCGAGACTAACCTATTAACTTAGTGCCCAGTGCCAGTTGCTGTTTTCTGCCTTGTTTTTGTTTTACAGAAAATCAATACCAAACGAAGTTCAAATGCCACGAAACTTTTTGGAGATTTTTTTCTGGACAAGATAAACACTAGAAGCTTCGGGAGAAGACCAGACGCCAGAGGAGGTGGCCACGAGCCACCAGGGCGCGCCTGGGGGGGGGTGGGCAGGCGCGCCCTGGTGCCTCGTGGGCCCATCCCAGCTCCGTTTGACCTAATTCCACCACTATAAATTCAGGAAAATCAGAAACCCTCAAGGGAGTCCACGAAATACTTTTTCCACCACTGCAAGTTTCTGTTCTCGAGAGATCCCATCTGGAGGCCTTCTCCGGTACTCCGCCGGAGGGGGAATTGATCACGGAGGGGCTCTACATCAACCTTGCTGCCCTTCCGATGATGCATGAGTAGGTTACCACAGACCTTCGGGTCCATAGTTAGTAGCTAGATGGCTTCTTCTCTCTTTTTGATCTTCAATACAATGTTCTCCTCGATGTTCTTGGAGTTCTATCCGATGTAATCACTTTTTGCGGTGTGTTTGTTGGGATCCGATGAATTGTGAGTTTATGATCAGATTATCCATGAAATTATTTGAGTCTTCTCTGATCTCTTTTATGCATGATTATTATAGCTTCATATTTTTTCTCTGATCTATTGATTTGGTTTGGCCATCTGAGTTGATTTATCTTGCCATGGGAAGAGGTGCTTTGTAATGGGTTCGATCTTGCGGTGCTCAATCCCAGTGACAGAAAGGGACATGACACGTATGTATCGTTGCTATTAAGGGTAAAAAGATGGGGTTTATTCATACATGAGTTTATCTTGTTTACATCATGTCATCGTTCTTAAGGCGTTACTCCGTTCTCTATGGACTTAATACACTAGATGCATGCTGGATAGCGGTCGATGTGTGGAGTAACAGTAGTAGATGCAGGCAGGAGTCGGTCTACTTGTCTCGGACGTGATTCCTATATACATGATCATTGCCTTGGATATCGTCATGATTATTTGCTTTTCTATCAATTGCCCAACAGTAATTTGTCTACCCACCGTATGCTATTTTTTTGAGAGAAGCCTCTAGTGAAAACTTTGGCCCCCGGGTCTATCAAAATCATATTACTAAAACCCTAAAAATATTGCTGCCATTTTATTTTATTTATTTTATTTTGTATTTTTGTTTCAATCTATCTATCTACCATATACAATTTAATCTTGCAATTGACCGCCGAGGGATTGACAACCCCTCGTTTGCGTTGGGTGCAAGGATTTGTTGTTTGTGTGCAGGTGCTGCTAACGAGGTGTTGCGTGATTCTCCTACTGGTTCGATAACCTTGGTTTCATAACTGAGGGAAATACTTATCTCTACTGTGCTGCATCATCCCTTCCTCTTCGGGGAAAATACCAACGCAAGCTACAAGTAACAGGAAGAATTTCTGGCGCCGTTGCCGGGGAGACATCATCAACATCTATCAAGTACCTTTGCATAAACTCTCATCTCCTTGCATTTATTTTATTTGCCATTTGCCTCTTGTTTTCATGTCCCCCACTTCTAAAACATGTTTACAAAAATACAAAAATATTTTCCGTTTGCCTTTTTCTTGTTTGCTTGTTCGCTTGCTTGAAGATTGTTATCATGAGTGATTTTGGCATGGCGGAAACTAATGATGGTAAAACCCCTAAAATGGGAAGTTCTACCAATCTTGATGATAAAACTTTTGTGTTGGGACATGGTAATGTTATAGGAAAAAGTGTCATCCAAGAATTCTTTAATTGCATTGGGACCTTAGCTTTTGATGATGCACCTGTACTTGAAGAAACTAATAATTATGCCGATGATATTTCTGCACTTGTTCTTAAACTTGAAAGAAGATTTATTCACACCCATCCCACTTTGCAAAGATTGTTTTATGAGTTACTGGTTATAAAAGATCCTAGAGCTAAGAAAATAGCTACCCTTGTTCTCATGAATGAATTTGATCGTATAGTGTGAGAAGCTAGGGAGATCTTTGATTTCTATGGTATGAACCATGAAAAACCGGTAATAGACGAGATCCTTTATAATAATGATTATTTGCTGAGATATTTGTTCCACAATGACCACATCTTTGATGATAATATTAAAAAGGAAGTTCCTCCTTTGAATATAATCCAACAAGTTCTCAATAGCGTCAATAGACAATACTCTTGGATTGTAGCCAGTAATCAAGAGGGATTTAAAGATGGACAAGTTGCTAATGCTAAAATTTATATGGATGATATATTTCATATTACCTTTGAAAAACCCCTTGATAAAAGTGCACCTTTGGATAAGAAGAAGAAAGATGACAATACTTGAAACTATGCATTATGCCTAGCTAGGGGCATAAAACAATAGCGCTTGTTGGGAGGCAACCCAATAAATAAAATAATTTTTTTCTGTTATTGTGTGTTTTCACAATTATGCTATGGGTATGATTGTATTTTTGTGTTTTTAATTAGTGTTTGTGCCAAGTAATACCTTTAGGATGATTTGGAAGATAATATAATTGATGCTGTTTGGAAAACAGAAAGTTTTGCGTCCAGTGCCCGAATTGTGTTTCTGTACTGGAGCATAAAAAAAATCTGAAATTTTTACAAAGTATTGGTATATGAATTTCCCAAGTTTTCCTAATTTTTAAGAATTTTTGGAGTTACAGAAGTATGGAGTTTAAATAGATTGCTACAGACTATTCTGTTTTTGACAGATTCTGTTTTTGATGCACTACTTGCTTGTTTTGATGAATCTATGGATTGTATCGGGGGGTATAAGCCATGGTGAAGTTAGAGTACAGTAGGTATAATGAAAAAATAAAATATGAATGGGTTTGCAACAGTACTTAAAGTAGTGATTTATTTTGTTATACTAACGGATCTCACGAAGGTTTTGTTGAGTTTTGTGTGATTGAAGTTTTCAAGTTTTGGGTGAGATCACGATGGATGAAGGAATAAGGAGTAGAAAAAGCCTAAGCTTGGGGATGCAAGAGGCACCCCAAGGTAATATTCTAGGAAGACTCAAGCGTCTAAGCTTGGGGATGCCTCGGAAGGCATCCCCTCTTTCTTCTACCAACCATCGGTAATTTTACTTGGAGCTATATTTTTATTCGTCACATGATATGTGTTTTGCTTGGAGCGTCTTGTATTATATGAGTCTTTGATTTGTTTGCTTTTTAGTTTGTCACAATCATCCTTGCTGAACACACCTATCTTGAGAGAGCCACACGTTTATCATCATTTGTTAGAATGCTCTATGTGCTCCACTTAATTTTTTTGAGCTAGGCAGTTGCTCTAGTGCTTCACTTAAATCTTTTTGAGCATGGTGGTGGCTAAATTTTGAAGAAATAAACTCTATTACTTCACTTATATTATTTTGAGAGTTGATTGAAATTTTGAAGAAATAAACTCTCATGCTTCACTTATATTATTTTAAGAGTTGATTAAAATTTTGAAGAAATGAATTCTCATGCTTCACTTATATTATTTTGAGAATTGATAAGATTGAAATTGTGAAGAAATATTTGCACACTCATGCTTCACTTAAATCTTTTTGAGAGTTGATAATAGTAACGGTAATTTGCACAAGATATGAATTTGGTCCCAAAGTGATGAATATTCAAGAGGGATATAAAAAAAACTTTCATATAGATCATTGGATATGATAAGTGTGATTCCTTGCAATAGTTTTGCGATATGGAAATGATAATATGTGAGTCATGTTAGTGAGTAATTGTGATTTAGTAAGAATATTAGTGTTAAGGTTTGTGATTCCTTATGCATGCACATTAAGTCAATAGTTATGCAATGAAATTATATCCTACTTATGGTGCATTATTCGGTGTTAGTTATGTTCAATGCATGTTTATGACCATTTTCGTTTTTTGGTTGGTTGCTTCTCAATCTATTTGCTAGCCTTCATTTGTACTAAGCGGAAATACTGCTTGTGCATCCAAAATCCTTAAACCCAAGTTGTGCCAAATGAGTCCACTATATCTACCTATATGCGATATTTCAATGCCGTTCCAAGTAAATTTGCGTGTGCCAACTCTAATTTTCAAAATAATTTTTTCGTTTTGTGTGCCCGTACCGCTCATGAAGCGGCAGGGGGTGGCCATTATTTTCCATGCTAGGTGTGTTATTCTCATGATGAGTGTTTATTCACTTGTCATTGCATGAGAGAATGGTTGGTAATAGGGATGCCCAGTCCCACAATGAAATCAAAAATTAATAACAACAAAATTCCTTGGAAAGTGATGGTATGGAGGGCACCCGTGGATACGGCTAGCCATGGATTGTGAAAGAATGGTGGAAAGGAAATAAACTTTACTTTCTGTTTGGGAACCGCCTATGATGTGTCTAGCATGGAAAATATTGGGAATTCTCGGTCGTTTTCGTTGACAGGAAAAGCATGCCTCTCAAAATATTTTATCTCTTTAATTTCAGGCTTGAGCTCTGGCACATTTGACAAATCTCTGCTTCCCTCTGTGAAGGGCCTATCTATTTACTTTCATGCAATTTTTATTTTATTTGAGTCTCCATCTTCTCTTACAAAAGCACCAACTAGAGAGCACTATTGTCATACTTGTGCATTGGATGTAGCTAATATTTGAGTGTGTTTCATGAATGGATCAATGATTGAGCACAATGGGCTAGGGATAACTTTCTTTAGCGTTGATATTTTGAAAGACATGGTTGCTTGTTAGCATGCTTGAGTATTTATATCTTCATGTCAAATTATAGACTATTGCTTTGAATCATTCAAGTCCAATGTCCATGCTATAAAAGAAAATAATATGTGATGAATATGTTAGGCAGCATTCCACATCAAAAATTCTGTTTTTATCATTTACCTACTCGAGGACGAGCAGGAATTAAGCTTGGGGATGCTGATACGTCTCCAACGTATCTATAATTTTTGATTGTTCCATGCTATTATATTATCAATCTTGGATGTTTTTATATGCATTTACATCAATTATATATCATTTTTGGAGACTAACCTATTAACTTAGTGCCCAGTGCCAGTTGCTATTTTCTGCCCTATTTTTGTTTTATAGAAAATCAATACCAAACGAAGTCCAAATGCCACGAAACTTTTTGGATATTTTTTTCTGGACAAGATAAACACTAGAAGCTTCGGGAGAAGACCAGACGCCAGAGGAGGTGGCCACGAGCCACCAGGGCGCGCCTAGGGGGGGGGCAGGCGCGCCCTGGTGCCTCGTGGGCCCTCCCCAGCTCCGTTTGACCTAATTCCACCACTATAAATTCAGAAAAATTTAGAAACCCTCAGGGGAGTCCACGAAATACTTTTTCCGCCGCCGCAAGTTTCTGTTCTCGAGAGATCCCATCTGGAGGCCTTCTCCGGTACTCCGCCGGAGGGGGAATCGATCACGGAGGGGCTCTACATCAACCTTGCTGCCCTTCCGATGATGCGTGAGTAGTTTACCACAGACCTTCGGGTCCATAGTTAGTAGCTAGATGGCTTCTTCTCTTTTTTTGATCTTCAATACAATGTTCTCCTCGATGTTCTTGGAGTTCTATCCGATGTAATCACTTTTGCGGTGTGTTTGTTGGGATTCGATGAATTGTGAGTTTATGATCAGATTATCCATGAAATTATTTGAGTCTTCTCTGATCTCTTTTATGCATGATTATTATAGCTTCATATTTTTTTTCTCTGATCTATTGATTTGGTTTGGCCAACTGAGTTGATTTATCTTGCTATGGGAAGAGGTGCTTTGTAATGGGTTCGATCTTGCGGTGCTCAATCCCAGTGACAAAAAGGGACATGACATGTATGTATCATTGCTATTAAGGGTAAAAATATGGGGTTTATTCATACGTGAGTTTATCTTGTCTACATCATGTCATCGTTCTTAAGGCGTTGCTCCATTCTCTATGGACTTAATACACTAGATGCATGCTGGATAGCGGTCGATGTGTGGAGTAATAGTAGTAGATGCAGGCAGGAGTCGGTCTACTTGTCTTGGACGTGATGCCTATATACATGATCATTGCCTTGGATATCATCATGATTATTTGCTTTTCTATCAATTGCCCAACAGTAATTTGTGTACCCACCGTATGCTATTTTCTCGAGAGAAGCCTCTAGTGAAAACTATGGCCCCCGGGTCTATCAAAATCATATTACTAAAACCCTAAAAATATTGCTGCCTTTTTATTTTATTTATTTTATTTTGTATTTTTTTTAAATCTATCTATATACCATATACAATTTAATCTTGCAATTGACCGCCGAGGGATTGACAACCCCTCGTTTGCCTTGGGTGCAAGGATTTGTTGTTTGTGTGCAGGTGCTGCTAATGAGGTGTTGCGTGATTCTCCTACTGGTTCGATAACCTTGGTTTCATAACTGAGGGAAATACTTATCTCTACTGTGCTGCATCATCCCTTCCTCTTCGGGGAAAATACCAACGCAAGCTACAAGTAGCACGCGTCGCCACTCTGTTGGACATGCCGTCACCACTCGGCCGTCCCGCGCGTCGCCACTCGTTTGGACATGTCCACACAACTCGGCCGCCCCGTGCGCCGCCACTTGGCTGGACACGTCCTCACCTCTCGGCCGCCCATGCGTCGTCACTCAGCCGTACGCGTCGCCACTCGTTCGGACATGTCCACACAACTCGGCCGCCCCGTGCACTGCCACTTGGCTGGACACGTCCTCACCTCTCGGCCGCCCGCGCGTCGTCACTCAGTTGTACGCGTGTCAGTGTAAAAACCGGCAGACCTCGGGGTAGGGGGTCC
Source organism: Elymus sibiricus (assembly GCA_039707655.1). Lineage (NCBI taxonomy): Eukaryota > Viridiplantae > Streptophyta > Magnoliopsida > Poales > Poaceae > Elymus > Elymus sibiricus. Next base: position 319,755,885 of record CM077670.1, on the reverse strand, counting down.
CGAGCTGTGGATCTAGGATCGATGGTAACAGAGACAAGGGAGACGATGATTTACCCAGGTCCGGGCCCTCTTGATGGAGGTAAAACCCTACGTCCTGCTCTTGTTTATATTAATGGAGATGTATCGAATACAGAGTAGATCTACCTCGAGATCGTAATATGTGTCTAACTTCTAAGGCTAGGTAAGTAATGTTGCGTTGATCCCCCCTACGGGCTAAACCCTATGGCTTATATACACGCCAGGGAGGGTATCTAGGGTTACAAGGTCGGTATCTTGGAGTAAGGCAGCTGGAGAAATCCTAAAGTGTACTGCAAGTCTTCGGTAGAGACAACCTTGATCACGTCTCCCTTCTGCGGCCTCCGGAGTCCATCTTGCTTACGTACGGGGGCATATCGGCCCACCCGAGGAGACGGGTCGGCCCGGTTAGCACCCCTAAATCAGGACACCATCAGTAGCCCCCGAACTGGTCTTCTACGCCGAGGATGATGGTCAACAGATATTACTTCGGATCCAGAGTCTTTGGCTTGGCAGACGAGTTCCACTTTGCATATCAGATTCTCTTTAACAGAGCATCAACATCCGCGGTCCAACCGAGCTCGTACCCTGCCCGAGGTGAAAGGGTATCTTAGCCTCGAAGGCTTGTTGTTTAGGTATGAACAATCCAATCCGGCCTGACAGCTTTATCGGAGAGACTCTCCCCACGACAGGTCGAGCAGTTACTGCTTCCCCTCAATTCGCGTTTCGTGGCGGCTCTTTTACTGGCACGCCCCGTCGAGGCAGAGATCGTGCCCGCTTTCTTAGGGATATCATCAAGATTTTTGTTTCCCCCCGTATGTTTCAACGGCATCTTTGATAATAATTACGAATTTATCAGCGCAGCGAAGGGGGCTCTTGGCCTTTCATAGGCTTATAAAGGCAATGGGGAGAATAGCGCGATAGCTTACGCTCCCATTCCTCCCTTGCTGCCGCTTCATCTAGCTCCAACGCCCAGATCCAACCCTTACGCCTTGTACGCAAGCTCGATTTCCCCATCAGCCATGGCCGATACCCTTAAGGGGCACTGGGGCGGCTCCACCGTGACGGCGGTGACCATCGCCGAGCTGCGCGACGCAGGGTATCTAGCCCCCGCCATCGCCGCCCGTGCTCCAGAGGCCGATGAGCTGGTACCCGCTCCCAACGTCGGGGAGCGGGTGGTCTTTGTCCCCCACCTCATCCGAGGCTTAGGGTTCCTGCTGCACCCTTTCGTGAGTGGGATCATGTTTTACTACGGGTTAGATTTCCATCACCTAGCCCCCAACTCCATCCTCCACGTCGCCGCTTTCATAACAGTCTGCGAGGCCTTCCTCCACTGTGAGCCCCACTTCGGCCTATGGCTGAAGCTCTTCGGGATTAAACCGAAATCAAGCGGCTCCGAACTCGCGGAGTGCGGAGGGGCAATGATCAGCAAGAACCAGGGAGCCACCTGTTTCAAGGGCACCTTCATCGAAACGGTGAAGGAATGGCAAAAGGAGTGGTTCTATATCACCAAACCCCTTGCCGCTGGTCAAACCGAGGTCCCGACCTTCTCGGCCGGGCCTCCCAAGAAACTCAAGTCTTGGAAGGAAAAGGGCGTCGCCTGGGGGAAGCCCGAAGAGGTAGAGACCCTGACCGAGAGGATTGTGTGGTGGACCACCTCGGGGAAGGCCGAGCTGCCCGACGTCATCAACGTCATGCTCAACCGCCGTATCCTTCCCCTCCAACTTCGGGCTACCCCAATGTGGGCACAGTAGCCCGAGGACATGGACACCATCAACACCTTCTTCCGCTCCACCTTGGCCACTATGTGGACAAAGCTCATGAAGCTGGCCAAGGACAAGATTCCCAATGAGGGGGAGGACCGCGGCCTCGAGCATGGCTATGAGCCCCCCCGGTGAGTGGTTCCGTCCTTCAATCTTTCATTCTTTGCTTATTGTTCCGAGGAGTAAAGTTGTTGCTTAAACTGTCGTGTTATGTCATTTTTCAGAAATGGTCGGCCTGGGTAAAAGGGGTAAGATGCCCCGCCCCACTGCCGGAGCAGCTCCCAACTCCCCTGCTCTCGGCGCTTCTAACCGAGGAGCCACATGTGGTGGCCTCCAAAGGGGCAAAGTCCCAGACGGGGAAGTCAAGTGCTCGGACCCGAGGAACTTCGGTCACTCGGTCCGAAGAGACCCACCATTCCGCCGCTCAAGACGACGGCGCCGAGGAGGGTGAGGAGGAGGAGGTTCCTCCTCCAAAGGGGAAGAGGTTGGCGATAGAAGATGCCGACGTGGTCATGCCGCCGAAGGGCTCAAAGAGGCCGAGGCGAGCCTCATCCGAGGCCGTCAACAAGTCGTCGGAGAGAGCCGAGCTCTCCGGTGACTCAGAGGAAGACCCCCTCGCAACGGGGAGGAAGAAGCCGGCACCTCGAGGGTAAGCCCTTATCCTTGTCTTTCTTGCCTGAGTCAATGTTTCATCAAGGGGAGTTTTGCAGAAGCAACTTTTCATACGCAGTCCGCTGAAGGTGATCCCCAGCGGCTCTTCGAGCGGGTTGCCGTCCGCCAGCGGGACCCCAGAGCCCGCTGCTTCTCCCCCGACGCATGTCGGTCTGGGGGAGGCGACATCCACCTTGGCTCCCGAAATCAACACTGCGATTGCCGGTGAGGTGGCGATAATGGCCGAGGTCGAAGCCTCGGCTCGAGAAGACCCGAGGTCGGAGCACCCCGAGGTCACAGAAGAAGGGCCGGGCCAGTCATTGGCCCAGCCGGAGTCTACCCCGGCACCGCCTTCACAGGCGGAGGCTCCTCGGGTGGATTCATCCGAGGTCATCCCTCCATCCCAGCCTTCTGTCCAAGGATGGATCGGCATGGGGTGGGCCGAGGAGGCGGAGGAGGCCCAGAAGGGATGTTCCCTCAAGGAGGAGCACCGTGCCTTGATAGGCACGGCGCTGGAAGGATACCGGTCCGCAGAGGCCGGCCTGCGTGAGGTTTTCAAGAGCCTCGTAGCAGGTTTCGAGGTACGCCTTCTACGAATTTGGTTTATTTTGGGTTGTTTTATTTTCTAATCTTTGTCCGAGGACATAATAGCACAGCCTGCTAAAGGACGTGGTAAGTGAGTAGCCCCCGAGCCCGAAGTCGGTTTCAAGAAACCGGCATCTGGGTCGTTTTAGTAAGTGGGAGCCTGTTGAATAGCCCCCAGGACGCTACTCGAAGCGGCTGTCCCGGAGGGTATAAATGGTCTAAACCTTCTTCCCTCTAACAAGGATTTATTTCATTACAGGTTTCGACCTCGGTTCCGGACTCCGTCTCCGAAGAGATGGCGGAGATGAACCGGAGACTTGAGCGGTCCCAGGGTGAGCGAGTTGAAACTTGCTTTTTAGATTTCGGATGAAGAGGCATAATTTATGTTTAAAGAAAGCAACTAAGCCTTTATCTGTGCTGACAGCGGAGCTGGGGAAACTCAAGGCCGAGCTCGAAGGGGCTCGGAAGGAGGTGCGGCAGCAGAAGGCTGCTGCCGCCGCAGCCGAGAAGGCACGGGCCGCCGAGAAGGCGGCCGGGGAGAAGCACCAGGCCAGGGTGCTAAAGGTTGAGGAGGCCCTGAAGGGCGTGTTTGAAGCACGCGACAAACTTCAGGAGGAGGGGCGGCGAACGAAAGAGGAGCTCGAGAAGCTTCAGCGTGCCCACTCCGAGCTCAAGACCTCGGCCCGAGCGGACCGCGAGGTGCTCCAGCAAGTGGAGCAAATCGCCTCGGGTAAGATGTTTCTGCTGCAGTGTGCATTTAGCGGCAAAGGGTATGTCGAGCTTACCCAAGTGTGGCGTTCCGCAGAGGTCTTCGAGGATCTCCCACAGAGCGCGGAGGATGCGGTGGCGTACTTCGGCCAGCTGGCGGGTCATGAGGTGGAGAAGGCCTTCTGGGGTCAATTCCTAGGAACGCCGTCCGCGCAGCTGCTAAACCATCGAGTGAAGCAGCTGGTCGAATTGTTCCACATGACAAGGCCAGCGCTCCAGGACCTCTGCGTCGCTCTGTGGCCTGCCGAGGCCATGCCGAGGAGTCTCTTCGGCCTGACTGCTCGGCTCCGCGATGCCGTACCATGCGTGGAACGCTGGAAGAGATCCGCGTGCTTTGAAGGGGCTCGGAGGGCGTATGCTTGCATGAAGACGGACTTCCGCAAAGTTGATGTGGAGACTTGTGCTGCTGGCCCTCCTGCCGACAAGCCGCGGACCGCCGAGCAGTTCTTCGCCGAGGTGGAGGCAGGAGCTCGGACCACCGAGGCCATGTGCACTAAGGACAGTTTGTTTTATTAAGTACTCCGGGATGCCGGAGGGTATAATGTAAAAACTTTATCTGTTTAAGAATGGCTTTAAGATTCCATGCATATTATCTTATAGTTTTGATTATTCCTCCTTTATGACTGTTTAAAATGAGAGTGGCCAGTCGTCGGCTTCAACCCCAGTGTAGGTCATACAAAGGGTGTTCCCGAAGTCACATTAGACCCTTAGCCGACGTCTCGGTGCCCGGAGGCGGTCGATGACTTAGAGGAACTAGGCAATCAGACTATAGTGGCTTGACGTCTTTCATTTAGTCATAGGAGTTTGACTGTGGGGGTTTTGATAACCAGTCCCCGACATAAGAAGTGTTCGGCCAGTTCGGCCGAGGTTTATGCCAGGACACACTTCGGCTTAGAATAGAAGCCCTTCGTTTGACACGGGTGATCTCTATCGTCACATCGCTTGACGCGGTCTTCGGATGGCGGACCTGTTTGCGCATACCTAGATAGTCAGTTTTCGGCTTTCTCCACTGAGGCGCCATGCCAATTGACCTGGTCGGCGCAATCGTAGTGGTTCTCCCGTTACACCCTTAGCCGAATTCATCGGAAACGTAAGGGGTACACATAGGAGCCGGGCAACCCAACTATTGACCGAAATCTAGGTTCGAAACTGATGCATATAAGGCCAAAATCCAAGACGCCGAATACATCGGACTTTCTTATACAATTGCATCTTGTTAAAGTACTTCATCGTCCCGGGGCTGTGCTCGATAAAGAAATACAATGGGGACCTTGAAAGGGCACAATTTCTTTATTTCATAATATCAATCATGTACATGCCCTGTTGACGAGAGTAATGGAAAGAATACAATGTAGATGGTAAAGAAGGAGGAGGAAAAAACGGGTCGGATAATTACTAACGGATTTTAAAGGATCCGGACTGAAGCCTGCCGCACGTCTGCATTTCCGAACTGTTGACCAGATCGCCCCGATTGAAGACGAAAAATTTGCGAAGGTCGATGCCCTTCTGGCCCTTTAGACACTCTAAGTGTTTGATGGACCGAGCGCCTTGAGTGGATGTGTGGCCGAAGTCACTCTGTGGTTAAGGCCACCTAGACGTATGCATAGTTTGGCTGCCTCTTTTACAGATGCCTGCCTATGCTGGGGCTCTAAGCCTCGCCCTTGCGTGGTGAATCCGCGCCGGATGGTTGGTAATTGTTTTGGCTCCTCGGCATCCCAGGGAATTTTGAGTGCGAAGTTATGCACTCTAGGGACGTAGTGCCTGCAAAGGGGGTGCACGAGGAGCCCGCATCCCTATTTCGGGTGTTGTGGTACTTGTCCGAGGTCGACTTGTGCAGCCCCGGCGCGCTTCGAAGAGCGGGCCGCGCATTTATTGCTGCTGGCTGCCTCCTCGGACGCTTGAACCTCGGCTGCGAAAGCCGCGGTCTGTTCCTCTGTCCGGAGTGATCGTTCTGTATTACCATTGACAGTGATGACGCCATTAGGACCCGGCATTTTAAGCTTGAGGTAGGCGTAATGCGGGACTGCGTTGAAGCGCGCAAAGGCTGTGCGCCCTAAGAGCGCATGGTATCCACTCCGAAAAGGTACGATATCGAAGATTATTTCCTTGCTTCTGAAGTTCTCGGGCAAACCAAAGACTACCTTGAGGGTGACTGTCCCGGTACAACGGGCTTCGATGCCCGGAATCACACCTTTAAAGGTGGTAGAGCTCGGCTTTATCCGAGATGAGTCAATGCCCATCTTCCGAACCGTGTCCTCGTAGATAAGGTTAAGATTGCTGCCCCCGTCCATCAGGACGTGTGTTAGATGATAACCATCCACAATGGGGTCCAGAACGAGCGCCGCAGAGCCGCCATGCCTGATGCTGGTCGGATGATCATGCTTATCGAAGGTGATCGGGTAAGCCGACCACGGATTATACTTTGGGGCGACTGTCTCCAGCGCGTATACGTCTTGAAGTGCATGTTTCCACTCCCTCTTGGGGATGTGGGTGACGTAGATCATATTGACCTCTGTTACCTCGTTTGGAAACTTCTTCTGCCCTCCATTAGTGGGCTGCCAAGGTTCATCCTCGTCGTCGCTGCGGTGCTGGGCTTTATTCTGACCCTCTGCCGCTATCTTGCCAGCTTGTTTGAAGACCTAGCAATTCCTATTAGTGTGTGTTGCTGGTTTTTCTTGAGTACCGTGAATCCCGCATGGGCGGTCCAGGAGCCTGTCAAGCTGGCTAGGTCCATCTTTGTTCCCCTTATAGGGTTTTCTTTTCTGCCCGGATTTAGGTCCGGTGAATCCTGCGTTGACCGCGGCGTCTTCAGTATCGCTTCCGCCATTTTTATACCTGCGCTTGTTTTTATTGCGCTTTGGCTTTCCATTGGCGTCACGAGTTTTTGAGGTGCCAGCCTCACCGTTGTGCGTACTTCGGGCGAGCCAGCTATCTTCTCCCGCGCAAAAGCGGGTCATCAGTGAGGTCAGGGCAGCCATAGTTCTAGGCTTGTCCTGGCCAAGTTGTCGAGCCAACCATTCATCTCGAGTATTATTTTTAAACGCAGCGATGGCCTCGGCTTCGGAGCAGTCTATGATCTGGTTCTTTTTGGTGAGAAACCTGTTCCAGAACTTCCGAGCTGATTCGCCGGGCTGCTGGGTGACACGGCTGAGGTCATCGGCGTCCGGAGGTCGAACATACGTGCCCTGGAAGTTTGCTCAAGAAGCATCTTCTAGGGCTTCCCAGCTGCCAATAGAATTAGGTGGGAGGCTGTTGAGCCAATGCCTCGCCGGCCCCTTGAGCTTGAGAGGCAGGTATTTAATGGCATGGAGATCATCTCCTTTGGCCATGTGTATGTGTAAGAGAAAGTCCTCGATCCAAACTGCTGGGTCCGTGGTGCCATCGTATGAATCTATATTGATGGGTTTAAACCCTTCCGGGAATTGATGTTCCATTACCCAGTCTGTGAAGCAGATTGGGTGAGCCGGACCTCGGGACCGAAGAGCATCTCGTCGGAGGTCGGGAGAAAATTGTGAGTAGATTTGATCGTGGGCGCGGCCGTTCCTGTCTATCCAGGCATCGTAGCCGTCCGGCCCGGTGGGCACACGTCCCCTTGATCCGTAAATGGACCGAGGGGGAGCCCGTTTTTCCTCAATATGACGTCTCGCGTCGTGAGGATCTATGTAATCCACGGGGTCCTTGCCATGACGGTGTGCAGGTAGCCGTTCCTCGGGGTCTTCTCGTCTTGGCCTGTCCCGGCCTCTAGGGGGCCGATCGAGGTCGTCAGCGAGTTCTTCATCAAATTCGGGCAGGAGGCGCCTGGGTGGGTAAGACTTCGGCGCACTATGGCGTTGTTTCTCCATATCCTGCTCGGCGGAGAGCACTTCAACCCACTTTTCATTTAGCGCGTCGGTATTTTCCTGCAGCTGCTGCTGCTTGCGTTTTAAGCTCCGGGCCGTCGCGACACGGCGTCGCCGGAAGCGTTCTTGTTCGAAGGGGTCTTCGGGGATGATGAAGTCCTCGGTACCGAGGCTGTCGTCCTCCTCGGACTCCGGCATGTAATTGTCATCGGCCCCTTCAAAGAGGTCGTCCGGATCGGAGTCGACAAGAGGTCGGTCTGGTGTGCTGTTCCTTACTGGGGAGGCTTGAGTGTCCTCCTCCATGTTATCGGCGTCGCCGTCCTCCTCGTTGCCATTATTGGCTGTTGCATCATTGCCACTGGGTTCCCCATTATTTCCTTTTCGGCGCCTTCGCCGATGTCTTGGAGGGGATTTGGGAGTGTCCACCATGTACACGTCGTAGGTCGATGTAGCGGCCCACCTGCCCGTGTTTACCGGGGGCAAGGTGGTGTCAATGTCCGCGTCTTCCTCCATGTCGGAAGGTTCACCATAGTCCAACACGTCGGTTAAATCGTCGATAGTCGCGACTAGGTGGGTGGTGGGTGGGGTATAAATTTCCCTGTCGTCGGCTTTAAGTCCGATCTGATTGTAAACCGAAGTCTTGCCGTCTGAGATGGACATGCTCTGGATGCGACAAAGCATCTCATCAAGGTGGGATAACTCTTCGGTATCCATGGAAGCGCCATAGGCAGGGCTGATTCGAAGCACATCCGGTGTGTGACCAGGTGCATCTTTGGAGCGAAGGAAATCTGAACATACTTCGGTGTTTTGATTCGAAATCAACTCCGGCATCGGTATCTCTTCGGGAGTGGGAGCCGGATCTCTTTCCGGACTAGTGGTCGGGGAAAGATCAGCCGGAGTGGCGGCGTCGGTAGTCTCAAAAGACGTCATGACAGAGCTCGGTTCCGGGGTCGAGCCTCCAGAACCGGCCGAGCTTTCGGTCAAGCCGGGCGTCCATCCCGATAGGACGAGTTCGCCGCGGGAATCGGCAGTGTATTCAAGGCCACCGAAGGTTACGACCCGTCCTGGAGTGTAGTTTTCGACGGAAGTCAAGTGTCCCGTCGAATTGGCGCCGAACATCATGCTGCCGAAGACGAAGAGCTGACCGGGGACGTAGACATCCCCACAGCCGTTGGTGTGATTGATCCGTAGGTGAGCCATCGACCCTTCCGGTGATCACGCAGCGGAACTCTCAATGAAAGCACCAGTGTTGGTGTAAAAACCGGCAGACCTCGGGGTAGGGGGTCCCGAGCTATGGATCTAGGATCAATGGTAACAGAGACAAGGGAGATGATGATTTACCCAGGTTTGGGCCCTCTTGATGGAGGTAAAACCCTACGTCCTGCTCTTGTTTATATTAATGGAGATGTATCGAATACAGAGTAGATCTACCTCGAGATCGTAATATGTGTCTAACTTCTAAGGCTAGGTAAGTAATGTTGCGTTGATCCCCCCTTCGGGCTAAACCCTATGGCTTATATACACGCCAGGGAGGGTATCTAGGGTTACAAGGTCGGTATCTTGGAGTAAGGCGGCTGGAGAAATCCTGAAGTGTACTACAAGTCTTTGGTAGAGACAGCCTTGATCACGTCTCCCTTCTGCGGCCTCCGGAGTCCATCTTGCTTACGTACGGGGGCATATCGGCCCACCCGAGGAGACGGGTCGGCCCGGTTAGCACCCCCTAATCCAGGACACCGTCAACGCGTCTTCACCAATCGGCCGCCCCGCGCGCCGTCTCTCAGTTGTACGCGTCTTTATCACTCAGCCGCCCGCGCACCATCGCTCAGCTGGATGCGTCTTCATCACTCGGCCACCCCGCATGTCGCCATCGGCTGTACATGTTGATGGGGATATGTACTTAGGGTAGGGTCATAGGCCTGACCTACATACCCTACCCAAGGACACTGCCCCAGAAAGCTTAAAGGCTACGAGGAAATCTCCGACTGAAATCACCCTGATGCATGAGTCACTCGACAATATACACTCGGAGATATCTTTCACTCGACGCTTACCCTTTCACTCGGAAGGACCAGAAGACAGTCGACCACAGAAGCCCAGAAGTCACCCCAGGGAGGCTAACGGGCAGGCATTCATCAAGACCATTAATAGCATTTATTGTGTAAGTTACCAGTAACGTTCACCCCTTTATGACCACGATTAAACCCTTGGATGCCGGACACTTATGAGGGGCAGCGCACTCTATATAACCCACCCCTCCCCTCTGGCACAAGGGTTCGCAACCTTTTGTAACTCAACACACATATTTCACTCGACAGAGTAGAGAGCTCTCCGGAGCACTGAGACGTAGGGCTGTTATCACTTCCGAGTGAGGCCTGAACTCATACATCTGTGTGTACATCCTCGCCGTAGCTAGGACTCTGCCCTCTCCATTCGTACCCCTACCATCTACTGTCAGGCTTGTTCCCACGACAGTTGGCGCCCACCGTGGGGCAGGCGTCTAAGCGACTTCTGACGAGGTTGCATATTTTCTCCTTCGTCATGTCTTCCGGCGGTGATTCGTTCCTGGGCCGCGAGATCCGTCTCGGAGCGCTCACCTTCATCGCCGACGATTCGGCATGGCTCCAGGAAGCGCCTTTGGACGTGGAGGCGCTCCCGATTCGCGGGGCGACGCACTTCTGTGCAAGCTCCTGCGGTGTTCTTCTCCTTCAGCCGTCGACCCCGTATGTGTCGGCCCTTCCTGCTGTTCGTCGTCGCAAGCGATCCGGTCGCTCGCGGCTACAGCGTTGGGTGAGGTATGCGGCGGCACGCCAGGTTTCGTCCCCGCAGATTGCAGCCATCGAGCCCACCGAGTCACTTCACGGCGTGTTCGACTTGGCGTCGGACCGATCCGACATTCCTTCCGAGTGCGAGAGCTGCGACCCTGCGGCAGAAGTTTTTATGGCTGGCTCTCATCAGAGTCCGCCGCCTGGCTTCAACCACTCCAGGCATGAGATTGGAGGAACGTCGAATGAACAGCAGCGCCGGGATGAGGATGTTCTCCATACTCCCATCGTCGGTACGACTGCTGAGGCCCAGGCCATGGAGGCTACACGCCTTCGGCTCAAAGAGATGCAGGAGGCACTCGACGAGCGTGCTGGGCAGCGTCCACCACGTCCCAATCGACAACAGCGACAGTTGTTCCCGAGTGGATCTCGAAATAACGTCGAGGTATTTCGTACTCCAGTTTTGAATGTTGCAGCGGCTGCTAGGATTGCAGAGTCTATTCAACCGTCACGATCAGAGGCTGGTAGAGGTCTGCAGCAGATCAAGACATTGCTTGAGGCAGCGCAGCAGCAGAACGCGGCTGTTTCTCAGTCGCAGAACAGGTTACACAGCAATTCTCCCAGGGCAGAAACAGTTCAGTCGGCTCACAGTCCTGGGTCACCTTCGCGTCACAAAGGCGGAGGATTCCGTGAAGATCGGTACAGAGATCAGGGGCGAGATCAGTCAGCTCCCCGTTATCACCGCGATGACCGCCGTCGAGTGTTTTCTCCTCCGCGGAATGGTTCATATGTGTCCCGGCACAATGATGATAGGCGCCCGTTCGGCGATGAGCGGAATCCTGGGTTCGACGCAAGGGACGTCCTTGCTCAAAGACGGGTCGACAGAGGCAGAGCCCACAGAGATGGTTATAACGGAGACTGTCCGAGTGGAAGCAGTGCTGTTGTTTCTGGGCCCGAGTGTTTTAGCAGAGCCATTCGCTCTGCAGAGATTCCCCCCAACTTCAGGTTGGCGGCTGGAATTGGCAAGTTTTCTGGCGAGTCAAAGCCTGAAACTTGGTTGGATGATTACCGAGTGGCTGTACGGATTGGTGGAGGTAACGACAACATAGCCATGAAGCATCTGTCTTTGATGTTGGATGGTTCGGCCAGAGCTTGGTTGAATCGTTTGGCTCCCTCTAGCATCTATTGCTGGGAAGATTTGGCCCGAGTGTTTATCAGAACCTTTGAAGGCACTTGTAAACGTCCAGCTGGTTTGGTTGATTTGCAGCACTGTGTCCAGAAGCCCAATGAAACCTTGCGAGATTACATTCAGCGCTGGTCCACCTTGCATCACACGGTGGAGAATGTTTCCGAACATCAAGCTGTTTGTGCCTTCAAGGCTGGGGTTAGATACAGAGAGCTCTATCTGAAGTTTGGTCGCACCGGTGATATTTCTCTGAGCAAGATGATGGAGATTGCCACTCGGTACGCCAATGGAGAAGAAGAAGACCGCCTCCGAAGCGGTAAAGCCAAAATAGTCGACAATAACGCAGGTGGGAATTCCAGTCGGAAACAGAAGCGCAAAGCTGATCCTCCTGCTCAGGCAGAAGCGGCCGCCGTGGCGGCACAAGGCAAGAGTAAAGGAAAGTCCAAGGCTAAGTTCACCCCAAAGAAGTCAAAGAATCAGTCGGGTACTGATGTTTTGGATTTACCGTGTGCAATCCACACGAGGAAAGACGAAGAGGGCAATTTGATATTGCCAAAGCATACCACTCGACAGTGCCGTTTGTTGATCCAGTCATTCAAAGAGGGCCAGTCGAGTGAGAAGGACCCTGAGAAAGAAACTGAGGAAGAAAAAGAAGAGTTCCCTGAAGTCAATGCCACCTTGTTGATTTTTGCTGATGTTGAGAGCAAGAGTCGACTGAAAGTTATCAACAGGGAGGTTAACATGGCGGTTCCCTCTACCCCAGCATATCTCAATGGTCTCAGACTGTTATCACTTTTAATCAGTCAGATCACCCTGCGCACATTGCTACCCCCGGGCGGCAAGCGCTGGTGGTGGACCCAGTGGTTGGGGGCACTCGACTCCGCAAAGTTTTGATGGATGGCGGGAGCGGTCTGAACATCCTGTATGCTGATACCCTTAAGGCGATGGGCATTCCGATGTCCCGGCTCAGTGAAAGCAACATGCAGTTTCATGGAGTAATCCCTGGGAAGAAGGCCCGTTCACTCGGCCAGATAGCGTTGGATGTGGTGTTTGGTGACGACAAGCATTTTCGCAAAGAAAAACAGACGTTTGAAGTGGTAGACTTCCAGAGTGCATACCACGCCATCCTTGGTCGACCAGCTTATGCCCGTTTCATGGCCCGACCATGTTATGTGTATCTCAAGTTGAAGATGCCTGGACCAAAGGGTGTGATCACAGTCACTGGCAACCGACAGAGGGCTGAGGAGTGCCTCCAGCAGGGCTCCAAGATCGCCGACCAGCAGATGGCTATGGTTGAGTTGGAAGAATACAAGAAGAACGCTGATCCTGCCGATCTGTTGCGTGCTAAGAAGCCCGCTTCTGAGTCAGCTTTTCAGTCGGCAGGAGATGTGAAGAAGGTGCACATTCACCCGACAGATCCAACTGCTGCCCCGACCAACATCTCAACAACACTCGACAGCAAATAGGAAGCCGAGCTCATCCAGTTCCTCCGTGAGAACTGGGACATCTTCGCATGGAAGCCCGCTGACATGCCTGGTGTACCCAGGGAACTGGCTGAGCACCGTTTGAGGGTTGATCCGAAGGCCAAGCCTGTGAAGGAACACTTGCGTCGATCGGCAACAGAGAAGCGACAAGCAATCGGCGAAGAGGTGGCTCGTCTCTTGACGGCCAAGTTTATACGTGAGATTTACCACTCCGAGTGGTTATCGAACGTTGTCATGGTCCCTAAGAAGGACAAGTCACTCCGCATGTGTATTGATTTCAAACATATCAATCGGGTCTGCCCGAAAGATCATTTCCCACTCCCCTGCATTGATCAGATTGTCGACTCAACTGCGGGATGTGAGCGTCTATCTTTTCTTGATGCTTATTCTGGTTACCATCAGATCCGTCTGTTTGGTCCGGATGAAATAAAGACAGCCTTCATCACCCCTTTCGGGTGTTTCTGTTATATCACCATGCCTTTTGGTTTGAAGAATGCTAGCGCTACTTTCATGCACATGATTCAGAAGTGTTTGCTCGATCAGATTCCTCGGAACATTGAAGCGTATATGGATGATATCGTAGTCAAGTCTCGCAAAGGTTCCGACCTGTTGTCTGACTTGGCTGAAACATTCGCCAATTTGAGGAGGTATGATATCAAGTTAAATCCGACTAAGTGCACTTTCAGCGTTCCCGGTGGAAAATTACTCGGTTTTCTCGTTTCCAAAAAAGGAATCGACGTTAACCCTGAAAAGATCGGCGCCATCGTCCGAATGAAAAGCCCTGAGCGTGTGCACGATGTCCAGAAGCTCACAGGTTGCTTGGCAGCATTGAGTCGATTCATTTCTCGTCTCTGTGAGAAGGCATTGCCTTTATACCGACTGATGAAAAAGTCTGATACATTTGAGTGGACTCCAGAAGCTGAAGCAGCGTTTGTCGAGCTCAAAGCCCTGCTTACCACCCAGCCGGTGCTTGCTGCTCCGCACAGCAAAGAGCCATTATTATTGTACATCGCGGCCACTAATCAGGTCGTCAGTACAGTACTAACTGTCGAGCGGGAAGAGGAAGGCAAGGCTTACAAAGTTCAACGCCCGGTTTACTATATTTCTGAAGTGTTGACTCCGTCGAAGCAAAGATATCCACATTACCAGAAGCTCGTATATGGTATATATCTGACTACAAAGAAGGTGGCACATTATTTTCAGGATCACTCAATTTCAGTCGTCAGTGATGCTCCGTTATCTGAAATTCTCAATAATCGAGATGCGACTGGTCGAGTGGCCAAATGGGCTATTGAACTCCTTTATCTTGATATCAAATTTGAAGTAAAGAAAGCAATCAAGTCTCAAGCGCTTGCTGATTTCCTCGCCGAGTGGATCGAGCAACAGCAGCCAATCCAACTTCACTCGGCACACTGGACCATGTTCTTTGATGGTTCAAAGATGCTGAATGGATCTGGCGCTGGCGTCGTACTGGTATCCCCAAAAGGCGATAAACTCAGTTATGTCTTACAGATTCACTTTGATTCCTCCAATAATGAAGCTGAATATGAAGCACTTTTGTATGGATTGCGTATGGCCATTTCACTCAGCGTCCGACGCCTGATGGTATATGGCGATTCTGATTTGGTGGTTAATCAAGTGATGAAAGAGTGGGATGTCAGGAGCCCCGCTATGACTGGATACTGCAATGCAGTAAGAAAACTTGAGAAGAAATTTGAAGGTTTGGAACTCCATCATGTTCCCCGAGTGAAGAATCAAGCAGCTGATGAGTTGGCAAAGATTGGATCCACTCGGAAACCTGTCCCCAGCAACGTATTTCTCGAGCACATTCATTCTCCTTCGGTGCAGGAAGATCCTTTCACTGAAGAGCCCCCGCAAGCAAAGAGCGCCTCTGATCTGACTGAAGTTGATGTCCCAGCTGTCATTGATCTGGTCATGGAGATTTTGGTAATCACGCCCGACTGGACTGTACCATATATTGCGTACATTCTCAGAACAGAGCTCCCAGATGATGAAGATGAGGCTCGATAGATAGTCCGCAGATCCAAGGCTTTTACTGTAATCAATGGACAACTCTACAGAGAAAGTGTGACTGGTGTAGCTCAGCGGTGCATTTCTCCTGAAGAAGGTCGACTGATTCTGGAGGAGATTCACTCGGGAACTTGTGGCCATCATGCGTCCTCTAGGACGATTGTTGCCAAAGCTTACAGGGCTGGTTTCTTCTGGCCACGCGCCAATGAGATGGCTAAGGATATTGTCAATCACTGCGAAGGATGTCAGTTTTACTCGAACCTATCACACAAACCTGCGTCTCCCTTGAAGACCATTCCACTCGTCTGGCCGTTCGCTGTGTGGGGCTTGGATATGGTTGGACCCCTTAGAACAGGTCAGAGTGGGTTTACTCATTTACTGGTTGCAGTCGACAAGTTCACTAAGTGGATCGAAGCTAAGCCTATCAGGAAGCTGAACGCCCGCACTGCCATCAAATTCATGAAAGAGATAACGTTCCGGTATGGGGTCCCCCACAGTATCATTACAGACAATGGTTCTAACTTTGACTCGGAAGAGTTCAGGTACTTTTGCTCTTCTCAAGGCACTCGGGTGGATTACGCATCCGTTGCGCACCCCCAGTCAAACGGTCAAGCTGAGCGAGCGAACGGCCTTATCCTCCAAGGATTGAAACCTCGGCTCATGCGAGATCTTGATCATGCTGCCGGAGCTTGGGTCACTAAGTTACCGTCTGTTCTGTGGGGCCTGAGGACAACTCCCAACCGGTCGACTGGACGCACTCCTTTCTTCCTTGTATATGGAGCTGAAGCCGTATTGCCGAGTGACGTCCTTCACAATTCTCCTCGAGTGGATCTTTACTCTGAAGACGAAGCTGAGCAAGCAAGACAAGACAGAGTGGATCTCCTAGAGGAGGAACGTGAGATGGCCCTGATCCGATCAACTGCATATCAACAAGACCTTCGCCGCTTCCATGCAAGACATGTCAAGAGCCGTTCGTTCCACGAAGGTGATTTGGTGCTCCGAGTGGATCAGCAGCGACCTCATAAGTTGGCCTCAGCATGGGAAGGCCCATTCGTCATCATCAAGGTGCTTAACAACGGGGCGTATCATCTTTTCAACTTGAAGAAGAATATTGACGAGCCACGCGCCTGGAATGCAGACCTGCTTCGACGTTTTTATTCTTGATAACAGAGTTGCTTTGATGCAATAAGAGTACCCCGGACAATGTTATTTGTTAAATGAAGACTCCCGCAGTCTATTGTCGATTCCGATCGCACAGTTTTACATTCAAAATTACTCCGAGTGAAGAGCGATCCTCTCTCTCGGGGGCTTAGCTGCGAATCCGTTTCGCCTAAGTTCAAAACTTTTCCGAGTGTATGACATTCAGTACGCTCGGAGACTTAGCTGCGAGCCAGTCCTCGCCTAAGTTCGAAAATTACTCCGAGTGAAGAGCGATCCTCTCTCTCGGGGGCTTAGCTGCGAATCCGTTTCGCCTAAGTTCAAAACTTTTCCGAGTGTATGACATTCAGTACGCTCGGAGACTTAGCTGCGAGCCAGTCCTCGCCTAAGTTCGAAAATTACTCCGAGTGAAGAGCGATCCTCTCTCTCGGGGGCTTAGCTGCGAATCCGTTTCGCCTAAGTTCAAAACTTTTCCGAGTGTATGACATTCAGTACACTCGGAGACTTAGCTGCGAGCTAGTCCTCGCCTAAGTTCGAAAATTACTCCGAGTGAAGAGCGATCCTCTCTCTCAGGGGCTTAGCTGCGAATCCGTTTCGCCTAAGTTCAAAACTTTTCCGAGTTTATGACATTTAGTACGCTCGGAGACTTAGCTGCGAGCCAGTCCTCGCCTAAGTTCGAAAATTACTCCGAGTGAAGAGCGATCCTCTCTCTCGGGGGCTTAGCTGCGAATCCGTTTCGCCTAAGTTCAAAACTTTTCCGAGTGTATGACATTCAGTACACTCGGAGACTTAGCTGCGAGCTAGTCCTCGCCTAAGTTCGAAAATTACTCCGAGTGAAGAGCGATCCTCCCTCTCGGGGGCTTAGCTGCGAATCCGTTTCGCCTAAGTTCAAAACTTTTCCGAGTGTATGACATTCAGTACACTCGGAGACAAAATTACTCCGAGTGAAGAGCGATCCTCTCTCTCGGCGGCTTAGCTGCGAATTCGTTTCGCCTAAGTTCAAAACTTTTCCGAGTGTATGACACTCAGTATGCTCGGAGACTTAGCTGCGAGCCAGTCCTCGTCTAAGCTCAAAAATTACTCCGAGTGAAGAGCGATCCTCTCTCTCGGGGGCTTAGCTGCGAATCCGTTTCGCCTAAGTTCAAAACTTTTCCGAGTGTATGACATTCAGTACACTCGGAGACAAAATTACTCCGAGTGAAGAGCGATCCTCTCTCTCGGGGGCTTAGCTGCGAATCCGTTTCGCCTAAGTTCAAAACGTTTCCGAGTGTATGACACTCAGTACACTCGGAGACTTAGCTACGAGCCAGTCCTCGTCTAAGCTCAAAAATTACTCTGAGTGAAGAGCGATCCTCTCTCTCGGGGGCTTAGCTGCGAATCCGTTTCGCCTAAGTTCAAAACTTTTCCGAGTGTATGACATTCAGTACACTCGGAGACAAAATTACTCCGAGTGAAGAGCGATCCTCTCTCTCGGGGGCTTAGCTGCGAATCCGTTTCGCCTAAGTTCAAAACCTTTCCGAGTGTATGACATTCAGTACACTCGGAGACAAAATTACTCCGAGTGAAGAGCGATCCTCTCTCTCGGGGGCTTAGCTGTGAATCCGTTTCGCCTAAGTTCAAAACCTTTCCGAGTGTATGACATTTAGTACACTCGGAGACTTAGCTGCGAGCCAGTCCTCGCCTAAGTTCGAAAATTACTCCGAGTGTTGAACGCCCGTTCCATTCGAGAATTAAATAAATTCATCCAAGCTAAATGTCGGAAAGCGAAATGCGAGTAAGACTAAAATCTCTGGCGTAGCAGAAATTTGTTCGCGCAAAGGGAAGTTCTCAGGCCTAAGGCCTGAACGAAGTTTACTCGGTTACACCAACACTCGGCATACCGAGGCAAATAAAGTTTTTACCGTAAGCAAAGTACCAATTTAAGCTCCAGCAGGACTTGAAGGCTCAACGAAGGTATCCAGGTCGATCCCGTCGGCGATCCGAGTGGCAGCATCGATGAATGTCTCCATGAAATCTTCAAATTTGAGTTTCTTCGTGTTGGTCACTCGGAGATCCTTCAGTTTGTCCTCTCTAGCTTCCTTGCAATGAACCCTGACGAGTGAAAGTGCCACGTCAGCACCACAGCGGGCAGCAGATTTCTTCCACGATTGCACTCGATTGGCAATCTCATTGAGCCAAGTCATCATTGACTCGAGGTCAGTCTGGAGAGGATCTTCAGGCCACAGTTCCTTGTCGACCTTCTCAAATGCAGCTCTCAGCCGAGTGATGAATCCTTGGACGCTCTTAAGACGAGCTTCGAGACGAAACATATCCATGGCCACGGCGTCTCCGACGAGAGACTTTGTGGGGTCCAGATTGGGTTCAATTTCTTCAGTTTCTTTTTCGAAGTCTTGACAGAATTCTGCATGAAGAGAAAGTGAAAGGGTGATCACAATACCATTCTGGAAAAACCGAAGAAATTCATTCGACAGTTGAGGGTTACCTTCGAGCATGCTGAACATTTTCTTCGCAAAGTCTCCCAAGTGTTTCTCCAGAGCGGTCTTACTCTTGGTCTGCACTTCGAGTTTTTTGATCCATTCGGATCGTTCCTGCTTGAGCTTGGTGTTCTCCTCTTCCAGTTTACTGGCTGCTGCAAGTTTCTTCTCAGCAGCTGCAGTTTTCTCCTTCGCTTCCTTCTGAGCATCAGCAAGTGATTTGTCCTTGTCCTTGAGCGCCTTCTTCATGGTATCTAAAGAAATAGCATTGTTGAGGCGCACTACGAGATGACGGTTTTCATCACGTACGTCTGTTCGAGTGGATTCACTCGGTTCAAAGGATGGAAATCGAAAGTGATAATACAATTGATCAACAAAGATTACCTCCCAAAGTCTTCAGTTCGGTCTGTGCACTGTCCAGGTTGTTATTCGTCAGCTCCAGATCCAGCAGAAGTCGATTCTTTTCCTTCTCCAGCTCGCCGTACTTGGTCCCGAGCCCACAGGCTTTCTGAAATCAACAAAAATGGGGGTTCAGTCGACATAATAATTTCTCAACTACAGTCGACTGAAAGGCGGCCCGCCGCCCCACCCCACAACCCTATACAAGCGTCATATCATGGTTGATGGAAATGATGTCCATGAAACCTGCAGAATGGTTCTAAAGACTACTGCCCATCGTCAACGATCGACAGTAGTCTCGGGGACTACACCCAGTGGGTGCACTCAGCGTGCCCCCACTGGAAACAAAAACACCCGACCAGGTCTGGCCTGTCCGAGTATAAAAGAAAGAAGCAAGCAACCAAACATCGTCTTTATCAGACCACCGCCGAAGCAAGCACTCGACGGCGGTCTCGGGGACTACACCCAGTGGGTGCACTCAGCGTGCCCCCACTGGACCTACTTTTACTCGACAAGGTCTGCCCTGTTGAATGGAAACAATATTAAGACCCCCGCCGATGCCTTCGTCATTCGACAGCGGTCTCGGGGACTACACCCAGTGGGTGCACTCAGCGTGCCCCCACTGGACCAGAAACTACTTGGTCTACTGGCGAAGAAAAACACCCCAGTGGGTGTAAAATCAAGACGGACAGGAATTCAATCGGAAATGAACTTACAATACCACTTACTCGGACGTTGGCCTGAAGCGCTGAGCTGGCATCATAGGCTAACTTGCTGGCTTCATACGCCTCCTTTGTTCGTAGCATCATCTGCCCAGCCTGGATCATGGCTTCCTTGGCAGCTCCGGTTTGGTCCTCCGGGACATGGTACAAAGGGTATGCAGGCGTCGAGTGAGTTGGTGTAGTCACTGGAGCAGCTGGAGGTGCTTGGGATTGTCCGATCAGCGTCGAAGCCACCAGAGTAGAAGTGGCCGGCGGAGCACTCGACAGCGGAGTTACAAGGGTTGGAGGCGTCGCAGCAGTCGTGCCACAGGGCGTCTGCACAGACGGTGGCCCCCGAGTGCCCACGCGGGGAGCCTCCGGAAGCACAGCTTCACCCTCCGCTCCCCGCCGCGGCTCCTCATCATCTTCCAGTTCGATGACTTCGTCGGCTGCAGTCGACAATTTAGACACTCGACAATTATTCTTCAGCAAGCAGAGTAAAGTGTGGAATTGTCATACCTCGTTGGGAGGTGGCCGCATCAGGAGTGTCTACTTCCATATGATCTCCATCATCCCGATGGGGCGACGTTACGGAGGTAGCGGCTCTGGCAAATAAATTTCACTCGGTCAGCATCAACATAAAGTTCTTCAACAGCAGAATAAGGAAAATGAACACTCACGTGGAGGCAACAGGCACGGCTATCTTGATTCGAGGCAGGGCCTTCCGAGGCTTTGGCTCGTCTGGCTTGAGCTGTTTCGCGGCCTTTTCAGTCGACCCCGATGTCGCGACACGGTCACGTTTCGGGTTCCTTGTGCTTGACGCCACAGTTTTGCTCGGGGTGACCTCCAGGTCGTTCTGCTGCTTGGCCCGACGGTCGGTGCGCAAAAGGACCGGAGCCTCCACCTCGTCTTCATCCAGATCGTCGTCGCTGCTATCACTGTCGTCAGCATAATCGCCGTCTACGCTGCCGTCGACGCTCCCTTCCTCTTCATCAGGATGTTCTCCATTGGGTACAGGCGAGTACATGTTCGTAAATTCCTGCGAGATTCAAGCTTCAAATTCAGTCGACCGAAAATATTAAAACAATCGACAAATATATAACTCACCAAGTTCTTTGGCGGGTTCAAAGCGGAGAAAGGCGGAATTCGTTTGGATCCTTCTGGGTTATCACAGGCTCCAGTGATGCTTCTGAGCCACTGAGAAACAGTCTGATCGGAAACTTCCTCAGGATGAGTCCGGGTGGTATCCTCAGGGCCCGAATAATGCCACATGGTGTGATCCCGAGCTTGGAGAGGCTGAATTCGTCGACTCAGAAACGTTTCAAGGAGGTCCAAACCAGTCACTCCACCGCGGATCAGTTCAGATATAGCATTCACTAAGATCCCTACCTGGATTTTCTCTACCTTTGTCACGTACAGCGGTTTGGGAGTAACAGGTCGATCCAGGGTGAAAGGAGGAAGTCCAGTCGACATGTTTGGTGATGCAACATCTTTGCAATAAAACCAGGTCGACTGCCAACCCCGAACGGAGTCGGGAAAGGTCATAGAGGGGAACGCACTCCTACCTCTCTTCTGAATCCCTAAGCCACCACACAGTTGGATCACATTGGTTTTGCTATCTTTGGGATTGGCTTTCTTGACGGCTTGGGATCTGACAGAGAATATGTGCTTGAACAAACCCCAATGTGGGGGACAGCCCAGGAAACATTCGCACAAGGTTATGAAGCAGGAAAGATAGGCAATTGCATTCGGAGGAAGGTGGTGGAGTTGCGCTCCAAAATAGTTCAAGAAAGCACGGATGAACGGATGGGGAGGCATGGAGAAACCTCGCTCGATGTGGGTGAGAAGCAGAACTCGCTCGCCGTCGCGTGGCTCCGGCTCGACCTCCCCCTTCGGCAACCGCCAGGAATCGGCAGCTATCAACCCGTCGACGACGAGTTTGTCCACATCTTCCGCCGTGACCGTCGATTGGAGAAAATCCCCCTGGATCCACCCTGGCGGCACCGTCGACCGGGCGCCCGACGGCTTCTTCACCTTGGCTCCTCCCTTCTTGGCGCGCTCAAGCTTCTCCGTCTTGCCCTTCGTCATGGCGGCGGCGGTCAGTGAAGCGGAGCAGGGCGGAGGAAGAGGAGGAGAAGAGTAGATTTGGGGAAGAATACTGTACCAGCACCGGCGTCGTTGCCTCTTATACCCGCTCGTGTGAGCCACTGACCTGCGGGCCCGCCGGGTCTCTGGATATCCCGAAATCAGAGGAGGGGCGATACGTGGCGATATGGGCGGCGCGATAATCGAGGCGTCGTTCCTGCACTTGCCTTAGCAGTTACGCCATCTCCGCTCCGCGCGCGCGCTCTTATCCAAATTTCAAAACCCGTGAGACTCGGACCCGATGGGGCAAACCGTCTCGTCGGAAGATTCTGCAGATCACTCGAACCTGACTTTGAGCTCAGTTTCACTCGGACCAGTTTTCGAGTTCAGTTTTAGTTGGACACACTCCAAGACAGAATTGATCAGGGCGGACGATTAAGGTTTCAATCGACGCAGATTTCTGGGAAGCCTCAAAATATACTCGGAATTTTTGTGTCTCGTGTGAACCTGCATTGATACCTTTTACCCTCGAACCCCGATCCATTCGGGGGCTAATGATGGGGATATGTACTTAGGGTAGGGTCATAGGCCTGACCTACATACCCTACCTAAGGACACTGCCCCAGAAAGCTTAAAGGCTACGAGGAAATCTCCGACTGAAATCACCCTGATGCATGAGTCACTCGACAATATACACTCGGAGATATCTTTCACTCGACGCTTACCCTTTCACTCGGAAGGACCAGAAGACAGTCGACCACAGAAGCCCAGAAGTCACCCCAGGGAGGCTAACGGGCAGGCATTCATCAAGACCATTAATAGCATTTATTGTGTACGTTACCAGTAACGTTCACCCCTTTATGACCACGATTAAACCCTTGGATGCCGGACACTTATGAGGGGCAGCGCACTCTATATAAGCCACCCCTCCCCTCTGGCACAAGGGTTCGCAACCTTTTGTAACTCAACACACATATTTCACTCGACAGAGTAGAGATCTCTCCGGAGCACTGAGACGTAGGGCTGTTATCACTTCCGAGTGAGGCCTGAACTCATACATCTGTGTGTACATCCTCGCCGTAGCTAGGACTCTGCCCTCTCCATTCATACCCCTACCATCTACTGTCAGGCTTGTTCCCACGACACACGTCTTCACCACTCAGCCGCCCCGCACGCCGTCTCTCAGTTGTACGCGTCTTCAACACTCAGCCGCCCGCGCACCATCGCTCAGCTGGACACGTCTTCATCACTCGGCCGCCCCGTGCATCGCCATCGGCTGTACGCATCTTCACCATTCGGCTGCCCCGCGCGCCGTCTCTCCGTTGTACGCGTCTTCATCACTCAGCCGCCCGCGCACCATCGCTGAGCTGGACGCGTCTTCATCACTCGGCCGCCCCGCGCATCGTCCCTCTGCTGGACACGCCATCACCACTCAGCCGCCCCGCGCATCGCCACTCGGTTGGACACGTCCACATCACTCGGCCGCCCCGCGCGTCGCCACTCGGTTGGACACGTCCTCACCACTTGGCTGCCCCGCGTGTCGCCATCGGTTGGACACGTCTTCACCACTCGACCGCCCCACGTGTCGCCACTCGGTTGGGCACGTCTTCATCAATCGGCCGCCCCGCGCATCACCATCGGTTGAACACGTCTTCACCACTCGGCCGCTCGCACGCCATTAGATAGCTAAGTCATTCTTCACGCACTGCACTACATGCTACTAAATAGCTATTTTCGTGTTCTCAAGCGTCCAGTAATCCACACATGATGTTCACTCGGAGGCTACGCCACCGAGTGTACCTCTACGCTCGGTTGTTTATTTTCATGTTGGAACACTGCACTTCCACCTCATTTGGATCCAGTACTCCAACGAGTTCAGTCGGATCCTTCACTTCAACAAATTCGATCGGATCCTTCGCTCTTTTAGACTCTTGCTGGTTCCGAACCAGCAAGCCCCTTGCACACCCAACGGGTGTCTATGGGTGTTATTTACACAAATCTCTTGAGCACACATCAAATTACCTCGAGAAATTATTACGTTGGCTTGTGCTATTTTTCATACATAGCTTACACGATCACTCGACGCCTCTGTGCACCAACTTCATTGCTACTCGGACTCGGTCACCGCACCGATCCTAAAGCACCGCAACACCGACCCGTCGCTCTGTTGACTTCGGACACATCTAGCCGCCCCCTTCATGGAGTCTTCATCATCGTGTCAACGACATTGACCTCGTCATCATGTTGGGCATGAGACAGGTCCACCGTCGAAACCTGTAGTACGCTCGGGGGCTACGCCGCACTCGGGGGCTGCAGCTCATTCGGAATTGCACTCTCCTGAGTGGTCTAGTACTTCATCACCAGTCGGATCCTTCACTTCAACGACTGCAGTCGGATCCGCCACTTCGACAAGTTACATGATCGCTCAGATGCTCTACGCGCCATCTTCGTCGCTACTCAGACTCATCCGCCGCGGCGGTCTTGTTGCACCGCAACCATGCTACACCGACCTCGTCGCTACACCAGCTTCGAAAACATCTGACTGACTCCTCCGAGGACATTTTTCGTCGTGTCATGGCTTCAATGACTTCGGCTACATCTCCAACGCGGAAACAGCCAAGTTACTCATATGATCAAACCTCATATCACACTCTGTAGCGAGCTTACCTCTTGCGAGCATCACTCGGGGGCTACGCCACGGCCGAGGGCTATGCCACCCTCAGGGGTTACACCCATTTGATCAACCTGTTGATCATGTCAAGAATATTTTTCTGAACATACTTACTCGGTCCGTCGAAGATCTATAAGGGTAGCATCGTTCACTCGGACGATCGCCCAAATCATTACCTGGAGTCATCTTCAGGACCGCAAAAGGGTGAAACCGGCGCTCCTCTACGGATACACTTGGCCTTCTTCTAGGCTCCAAGGCGTCAGTTTCACAAACTTGGACTCGGAGATGGCCTGTGCTAGTGTTCCCCCGGGATGATGAGTGGCTTCTCTCCGAAGAGTCAGTCCACGCGCTAGCCTCGCCACTCGGGTTAACATGGCAAGTCCACATCGGACCACTGGTCTATCTCCTCCGGGAGACATACGAGTGGCACCAAGTTTTTCCTCATAGTAAACATACCCCGATCAGTCGGGAAGCATGTCCACTCGGACGATCGCCCAAATCATTACCTAGAGTCATCTTCAGGACTGCAAAAGGGTGAAACCGGCGCTCCTCTACGGATACACTTCTTCTAGGCTCCAAGGCGTCAGTTTCACAAACTTGGACTCGGAGATGGCATGTGCTGGCGTTCCCCCAGGATGATGAGTGGCTTCTCTCTAGAGAGTCAGTCCACGCGCTAGCCTCGACACTCGGGTTTTCATGGCACGTCCACCTCGGACCACTAGTCTATCTCCTCCGGGAGACATACGAGTGCCACCAAGTTTTTCCTCGCAGTGCCCCACTTTCCCCACTAACCGCGACGTAACCACTTCCGCGCGCGCACACACGGTTTCTCTTTGCGCCTTTCCTAAAGGACACACGTCGGTCCGACCGACCACCCTCCAAGGGTCTCCGTGCACTCGGACACGTAAAACACCCGACTGAAGCCACCTTCAGGATTGCAATGGATGAGCTCGACACCCCTTCGCGGGTTAACTTGGCCCTTTGTCTAGGCTCCAAGGCGCGAGTCTCATAAACTTGGACTCGGAGATGACCTATGCTGGCGTTCCCCTGGGATAGTGAGTGGCATCTCTCCGAAGAATCAGACCACGCGCTGGCATCGTCACTCGGGTTTCATGGCATGTCCTCACTCGGACCTCTAGTCAATCTGTCCCGAGAGACATACGAATGCCACCGAGTTTTGCCCAGCAATCAACCCAATCCGATCAATCAGAAAACATATAGTCCAGAATCCGTTGAAGTTTGGTTCAAATCGTAGTTGACTAAAGCTTGACGACAGGCGCCGATTGCCCCTGCAGTGCTCGGGCCAAATCAAGTTTTTAGTAAACACGTTCTATAAAACCTCAACCGATTCGGGGGCTAAACCTATGGGCGCGCCGCCAGTCGGCACGTTCCTCACTCAGCTTTCTATTTTTTCATAAAATATGCTCAATACCTAATGCTCACTCTTTGTCTCCAACCCGGTCCCAACCAGATCGTCTGGTTGGCAAGAGCAAAAGCTAACAGTCAATGTAAGAAGTACTACTGGAACGATTACTCCCTGGAGTGTCCAGCTTTTTTCTACAGTCGGCAGTTTCGAGGCCGAATTCATTCATCGTGCCGAATGCATGAAGATTCGCCTGCTTGACCCAGTTCCAGGCTGAATTGATTTACCGTGCCAGGTGCATGAAGATCAGTCCGACTGATTCAGCTCCAGGCTGAACTTATTTACCGTGCCAAGCGCATGAAGATCCATCCGATTGACTCAATTTTAGACTAAAAGATATTTACCATGCCGACTGCATGGAGGTTCACCAGGAGACTTAAATCCTCTGCCAGACTCATCTAGTCCGACAGAGGCTCAGGAACTACAACCAGTGGGTGCACTCAATGTGCCCCCACTGGAAGAGAACTCAAAAAGAAACATTCTGCTCAGGCGAATCCAGCAACAACATTCAAGTACAACAAACCCTACAGACTCCAACTGACTACCAGCAATCAGTCAGAGTCTCGGGGGCTACACCCTATGGGTGTGCTGATCGCGCACTCATAGAACAAAATTCTGAGTAATCAGTTACTCAGTGGAGGACCAGCTCCAGATCACTCAAAAAATTGCTATAAGGTGAGTTTGACGCTCCTTCGTGGACCCGTTTTGAGCCTTCTTCTAGGACTCAAAGCATGAAACTCATAAGTTTGGACCTAGAGCCGACTCGTATTGACGTTCCTCCGGGATAAGAATGGCATCTCTCCGAGAGAGCAGTCCATGCGTCAATCTTGTTGTCCAGATTTAACGACACTCCCATACGCTGATCATGAGTTAACCTCTTCCGAGAGATGAACGACTGTCACCAAGTTTCTCCTTGCGGCCACTTACCCTAGATCAGTCAGGAAGCACAGTGCTAGAATCCTTTGAGATTTTGTTCAACCTTGGTTGTTTGGAAGCACGATGATGGGTAACGAGTATTTCCGTAATCACTCGGGCCAGATTGTGTCCTTCACAAACTCTTTCTGCAAAATCTCAACTAATTCAGGGGCTAATGTTGGGGATACACATAGCAGGTAGGCCCATGAAGGGTCGAAATATCATAAAGCATGGGGTCCATACGACAGATGGGCCCAGAGCATCACTCAGACAATCAACATACCATCCACTCGGATGACCATCAATCCACTCGGACAAGCGACGTACCATCCACTTGGCTATATGACTCACTCGAATATGCGAGGACCGACAGTCAGCAAGGCAGTCGAAGCATCATCCTCATAGTGGAGGTTTCGTAGTGGGCTGACATTATGGCATTAATGCGCCACTTTGTAACATAAGAGGTGAGGGGGTGGCGCACTCTATATAAGCCACCCCCACCACATAGCTCAGGGGCTCAGGCTCATTCTTCTCCCCTGGCTCTCTCGCCATTAGTCTCAGGACTTAGCTCAAGCATGGAGATCCGTTCTCCCCTCTCTCACACATTGTAATCTCCGGATTCATACTCAGATAAAACAAAGCATCTCCGGAGCACGAGACGTAGGGCTGTTATCTCCACCGTGAGAGGCCCAAACTCGCTAAAATCATTCGTGTCACCCGTTTGCATCTTGATAGATCATGCTCCTTTACCCTACCCCTCTCTATTGTCAGAATCGTTCCCACGACAATAGCAACTACTCATACAAGTGCCTAGAGGCTATATCAAGCATTCAAACTACTTAAAACTCAAAGAATTCAACATGCAAGCTCATTTTCAGTAGCACCAATAGCAGCAAATAATGCAAAATATAACCCACTAAAGCAAAAACTAATTGGAGCATTGGAGGAGTCACATACCAAGGAGCAATCCCCCAAAACAATTTCAGAAACGGAACAAAGAGATCAAAAATCTCAGGTTTGGGAGAAAGAACACGAGGGAGAGAGCTACAAAGAATTTTTTCTGGTGGTAGGATATGAAGTGGGCTGAAGGGATAAGTGAGTGGGTCCATGTGGGACCCACAAGGCATCTTGGCGCACCCTGGTGGGTGGCCACGCCCTGTTGCCTTGTGAGCAACATGGGCACCCCCCCTGGGTTGTTTTCAGTGCCAAAAATTCTTAAATATTCCAGAAAAAATCATGTTAAAATTTTACGACATTCTGAGCACTTTTATTTTTGGGTCATTTTTTTATTGCACGAATAATTCAAAAAACAGGATAATCATGGGATTTTGATTTATTAAACTATGAATAACAAAGAGCAAACTATAATTACAGAAAGTTGTGCTTACTAAATTCATCGACCACATGCCCCTCAAAAAGAATCCATTAATAAGGTTGATCAACTCTTATTAACAAACTATTTCCGAGTAACATGAAACCGAAGAACTTTCATATAGCACTAAGTTACCTCAACGGGGATATGCATCTCCCCAACAATAAGAATTTCATACTTCTTTTTGACGGTAGGAAGAGGAAATTTAAATCCTCCAATAGTGATTGTTGAAACTTTTTTGATGCAGTTGATACCATTCACCAAATTTTGTTTCTTTGGAAAATAAACCGAATGCTCATTACCATTGACATGAAAAGTGACTTTCCTTTAGTTGCAATCAATAACTGCCCCTGCAGTATTCAAAATGGGTCTTCCAAGGATAATTGACATGTTGTCGACCTCGGGCATATCAAGTATAACAAAGTCTGTTAAGATGGTAACATTTAAAACAACAACGGGCACATCCTCGCAAATTCCAATAGGTATAGCAGTTGATTTATCAGCCATTTGCAGAGATATTTCAGTAGGTGTCAACTTATTCAAATCAAGTCTTCCATATAAAGTGAAGGGCATAACACTAACACCAGCCCCTAAATCACATAAGGCAATTTTGACATAACTTCTTTTAATGGAGCATGGTATAGTGGGTATTCCCGGATCTCCTAACTTCTTAGGCACTCCACCCTTAAAAGAATAATTTGCAAGCATGGTGGAAATTTCAGCCTCAGGTATCTTTCTTTTATTAGTGACAATATCTTTCATGTATTTAGCATATGGAGCCATTTTCAAAATATCAGTCAAGCGGGTGCGCAAAAAGACAGGTCTAAGCATTTCAACAAAGTGCTCAAAGTCTTCGTCATCTTTATTTCTAGGTGGCTTAGTGGGAAAAGGCATGGGTTTTTGAACCCATGGTTCTCTTTCTTTTACATGTTTTCTAGCAATGAAATCACTTTTATCATACCTTTTATTCTTAGGAGGTGGGTTATCAAGATCAACAGCAAGTTCTATTTCTACATCATTATCTGGTTGAGCATTAACATGAACATCATTATCGTTATCATTAGGTGGGTGTTCATTACCAGATTGTGTCTCAGCATCAGAAATAGAAACATCATTATGATTCTCGGGAGGTTTTTCTATCTCAGGTTCATTAGAAGCATGCAAAGTCCTATCATTTTTCTTTTTCTTTTTCTTCTTAGATGAACTAGGCACATTAATATAATTCTCTGAGAATCTTGTTCAATTATTTTAGGATGACCTTCACGATACAGAGGCTCCTGAGTCATAATAACTCCTCTAGTAACAACTCTAACAGCACAATCATTCATTTTATTATTCATCTCATTAAGCAAATCATTTTGTGGCTTAGCAATTTGTTCTAATTGAGTATGAACCATGGACGAATGTTTACTCAAGCCTTTAACATCAATAGCAATTCTAAACATCAAATCACTCAAACGATCTATCATGAAAGCATTATGTTTTAATTAATTGCTAACATACATATTGAAGTGTTCTTGCTTAACAATGTAATTATCAAATTCATCCAGGCATTAACTAGCAGATTTATTATAAGGAACATCACTTTCATCGAATCTACTAAGAGAATTTACCACTACTACCTGTGTCGGGGTGTCGAGCCCATGTATTTCTTCAATAGGTGGTAAATTCTTAACATCTTCAGACTTAATACCTTTTTCTTTCATAGATTTCTTTGCCTCTTGCATATCTTGAGGACTGAGGAATAGAATACCTCTCTTCTTTGGAGTTGGTTTGGGTGGTGGTTCAGGAAGTGTCCAATCATTGGCATTCTTTAATATATTATTCAGTAGTTCTTCAGCCTGTTCAACAGTTCATTCCCTGAAAACACAACCACCACAACTATCTAGGTAGTCCCTAGAGGCATCGATTAGTCCATTATAAAAGATATCAAGTATTTCATTTTTCTTAAGAGGATGATCAGGCAAAGCATTAAGTAATTGGACAAGCCTCCCCCAAGCTTGAGGGAGATTCTCTTCTTCAATTTGCACAAAGTTAAATATTTCCTGCAAGGCAGCTTGTTTCTTATGAGCAGGAAAATATTTTTCAGAGAAGTAATATATCATATCCTGGGGACTACACACACAACCAGGAGCAAGAGTATTAAACCATTTCTTAGCATCACCCTTTAATGAAAAAGGAAACAGCTTAAGAATGTAATAAGTAATGAATGTTTTTCTCATGAGCAAATAGGGTGGCTATATCATTCAATTTAGTAAGATGTGCCACAACAGTTTCAGTTTCATAACCATGAAAAGGATCAGATTCAACCAAAGTAATTAACTCAGGATCGATAGAGAATTCATAATCCTTATCGATAACAAAGATAGGAGAGGTAGCAAACTTGGGATCATATTTCATATTCTCCATCATAGACTTTACTTTTAGCTTAACTAGTAATTTCTTAA
This sequence comes from Elymus sibiricus, assembly GCA_039707655.1. Taxonomy (NCBI): domain Eukaryota; kingdom Viridiplantae; phylum Streptophyta; class Magnoliopsida; order Poales; family Poaceae; genus Elymus; species Elymus sibiricus. The sequence goes on along the minus strand of CM077670.1, from coordinate 319,725,156 downwards.
CATCATCTCTATCATTACAAGCAAGAATTTCCCTAGCTGTCTCTCGATCTATAACATAACCATCAGGTATCTTAGGCATTTTAACTCTAGTAGGAGAGCTAGGCATAATAGGTGAATCATAATTTTCATCAGTTTCATCAATTTCAACAGTCTCAGTTTCTTTAGCTTTAGCAATTTGTTCATCAAGAAATTCACCTAGTGGCACAGTATTGTCAAGCAGAGTACTAGCATCATCACAAGTTTCATTTATAGCAGAAGTAGTATCATCAATTACTTGCAACATATCAGAATGAATAGCAGGTGGTGGTGTCGCAAGCTTACTCAAAACAAAAGGTGAATCAAGTGCAGAGTGTGATGACAGTTCCTTACCTCCCCTCATCTTAGAGGGTACGATCTTGGTCTTAGCGTATTTTAGATTCTTCATAGTGATCAACTGATATAATTCCCAAGTGACTCAACAGATAGAGCTATGCTCCCCGGCAACGGTGCCAGAAAAAGGTCTTGATAACCAACAAGTATAGGGGATCACGACAGTCTTCGAGGGTAGTATTTCACCCAAATTTATTGATTTGACACAAGGGGAGCCAAAGAATATTCATGAGTATTAGAAGTTGAGTTGTCAATTCAACCACACCTGGAGAACTAAGTATCTGCAGCAAAGTGTTTAGTAGCACAGTAGTAACAGTAGCAATAGTAACAGAAATAGTAACATTAGCAGTTTTGTAGTGATTGTAACAGCAGCAACAACAGTAGTAACTTAGCAAGGATCAATATGCAAAAAGCATAGGCATTGGACCAGTGATGGATAATTATGTTGGCTGACATTCATCATGTAAGTCACAACCTAGAGCGATACACAATAGCTCCAATTCATCAATGTAATGTAGGCATGTATTCCGTATATAGTAATACGTGCTTATAATAAGAACTTGCATAACATCTTTTGTCCTACCCTCCCGTGGCAGCGGGGTCCATAAGGAAACTAAGGGATATTAAGGCCTCCTCTTAATAGAGAACCAGAACAAAGCATTAACACATGGTGAATACATGAACTCCTCGAATTACCGTCATCCCCGGAGAGTATCCCAAGTATTGTCACTTTGGCGTCTACGGATCAGAACAATAACGAGTGCATATAACTAGCAGATAGGATCAAGAACTCAAATATATTCATGAAAACATAGAGGGTTCAGATCTGAAATCATGGCACTCGGGCCCTAGTGACAAGCATTAAGCATAGCAAAGTCATAGCAACATCAATCTCAGAACATAGTGGATACTAGGGATCCAGCCCTAACAAAATTGACTCGATTACATGATAAATCTCATCCAACCCATCACCGTCCAGCAAGCCTACGGAGGAATTACTCACACACGGTGCCGAGCATCATGAAATTGGTGATGGAGGATGGTTGATGATGTCGATGGCGACGAATCCCCCTCTCCGGAGCCCCGAACGGACTCCAGATTAGCCCTCCCGATGAAGAACAGGAGGTGACGGCGGCTCTGTATCGTAAAACGCGATGAAACTTCTTCTCCTAATTTTTTCTCGGGGAAACGGAATTTATAGCGTTGGAATTAGGCCAGACAGCTGCCTGTGGGCCCCACAAGGTAACAGGGCGCGCCCAGGGGGGGTGGCCGCGCCATGTTGCCTTGTGGGCAACAGGTACCATCTTCGGTATATTTTTGCGCCAGTATTTTTTTATATATTCCATAAAAAATCTCCAAAAAGTTTCGTCCAATTTTGAGAACTTTTATTTCTACACAAAAACAACACCATGGCAGTTCTGTTGAAAACAGTGTCAGTCCGGATTAGTTTCATTCAAATCATGCACATTAGAGTCCAAAACAAGAGCAAAAGTGTTTGGAAAAGTAGATACGACGAAGACGTATCATGTACCCCAAAGTTTCTATCGGAGAAAGTAGGACGAAAACGTGTATCAACCTCTATGCCTAGATTACCCCAATGTCACCACCGGAATCCGCAAGTTGATTACCAAAACATATTTCAAGTGACTCAATAGAATACCCCATTGTCACCACGGGTATCCACATGCAAGACATACATCAAGTGATCTCAAATCCAAAATATTCAATCCGATAATAATGAAACCTCAAAGAGAAATACTCAATTCATCACAACAAGATAGAGAGGGAAGAACACCATATGATCCAACTATATTAACAAAGCTCATGGTACATCAAGATCGTGCCAAATCAAGAACACGAGAGAGAGAGAGAGAGAGAGAGAGAGAGAGATCAAACACATAGCTACTGGTACATACCCTCAGCAACGAGGGTAAACTACTCCCTCCTCGTCATGATGGCCGTCGGGATGATGAAGATGGCCTCCAGTGATCACTTCCCCCTGTGGCAGGGTGCCAGAGAAGGCCTCCAGATGAGATCACTTCGGAATAGAGGCTTGCGGCGGCGGCGTGGGAGTTCTAGGTTTCTTTCTGGGGGTTTCCCTATTTATAAGATTTTTTGGCGTTGGTTTCACGTCAGGGGGAGTCCTGAGGGGCCCACGAGCTCAGCCCACACGCCCTAGGGGGGCGCCCCCCTGAGCTCGTGGCTCCCCTGGACTTTGTCTGGTCCACCTCCCAGGCTTCGGGGATCTCTTCTTGTCCATAAAAAATCACCGTAAAATTTCTTGGCAATTGGACTTCATTTGGTATGGATTTTCTTTGAAACAAAAAATAGCCAAAAAACAGGAACTGGCACTGGGCAGTAGGTCAATAGGTTAGTCCGTAAAATCATATAAAAGTGCACCAAAACCATATAAAATGGTTGTAAACATGGCATGAATACTTCATAAATTATAGATACGTTGGAGATGTATCAGAGCCGCCGCCACCTCCTGTTCTCCATCGGGAAGGCTGATCTGGAGTCCGTTCGGGGCTCCGGAGAGGGGGATTCGTCGCCATCGTCATCAACAACCCTTCTCCATCAACAATTCCATGGTGTTCACCACCAGGAATGAGTAATTCCTTCATAGGCTTGCTGGACGATGATGGAGATGGATGAGGTTTCTCATGTAATCGAGTCAATTTGTTAGGGCCTGATCCCTAGTATCCACTTTGTTCTGAGATTGATGTTGCTATGCTTAATGTTTGTCACTGGGCTCGAGTGCAATGATTTCAGATCTGAACCAATTATGTTTTCATGAATATAAGTGAGTTTTAGATCCTATCTTGCAAGTTGTATGCACCTATTACGTGTTATGATCCGCAGACCCTAAGGTGACACTAATTGGGATTCACTCCGGTCATGACCGTAATATGAGGAGTTCATGTATTCACTAAATGTTAATGCTTTGTTCTAGTTCTCTATTAAAAGGAGGCCTTAATTACCCTTAGATTTCCTTAAGGGCCCTGCTGCACAGGAGGGTAGGACAAAAGATGTCATGCAAGTTCTTATTATAAGCACGTATGACTATATACGGAATACATGCCTACATTGAATTAATGAATTGGAGCTATTGTGTATCGCTTTAGGTTGTGACTGTTATATGATGAATGTCATCCATCTGAATATCCATCGCTGATCCAATGCCTACGCTTTGCTCTTATTGTCTTTGCTAAGTTACTACTATTGCTGCTACTATTCCAACTACTGCAAAACTGCTACTGTTACTATTACCGCTACTATCAAAATTATCATACTATTGTGCTACTGATACTTTGCTGCAGAGAAATAACTTCTCAGGTGTGGTTGAATTGACAACTCAACTGTTAAGGCTTATAAATATTCTTTGGCTCCCCTTGTGTCGAATCAATAAATTTGGGTGAAATACTACCCTCGAAGACTGTTGCGATCCCTTATACTTATGGGTCATCAGTACCTAAGTTAATGAGGTTTTGTTGAGTTTTGTGTGGTCAAAGTTTTCAAGTTTTGGGCGAGATGACAATGGAAGAAGATACGGAGCGGCAAGAGCCTATGCTTGGGGATGCCCAAGGCACCCCAAGGTAATATTCAAGAAGACTCAGGCATCTAAGCTTGGGGATGCCCCGGAAGGCATCCCCTCTTTCATCTTCAATCTATCGGTAACTTCACTTGGAGCTATATTTTTATTCGTCACATGATATGTGTTTTTCTTGGAGCGTATTTTGCTTTTCTTAGGTTTGTTTGCTTATTTCCACAATCATTGTTTCCTGATTGCACCTTTTGTGAGAGACACACATTCATCATAAATTTATAGAATTCTATGTTCTTCACATATCTTTTGAATTGAGGCAATTGCTCATATTCTTCACTTATATTCGTTTGAGCACGGCGAGAAATATTTTATAGAAAATATTTGCACTCTCTTTCTTCACTTATATCTTTTTAGAAGTTAAATAGGAAGTGGTAATTTGCATTAGTTATATGTTTGGTCCAAAAATAATAGGTTTACAACAGTGGTATAATAAAAACTTGCATGTAGATCACTGAATATGTGCCATTTGATAATGATATTGAGGTTATAGTATGAAGGTTTACTAGTTGATAATCTTGGTCTAATATAAATATCGATGATAAAGTTTGTCATTTCGCACTCATTAAAGTGTTGGTTATGGCATGGCTAGAAAGTTGGAGCGTAATTTATCCTTGATTGATATCCCATGTGTTGTCCGGATCGGGGGCGCGCGATGGTTAACTCCTTCCAACCTACCCCCTAGGGGCATGCGAGTAATACTTTGCTTCGAGGGCTTCTTGGCTTTCACAATAAATACTTGAGTTCTTTATGACTAATGTGAGTTTATGGACTATAAGCACTTCCAGCTATCCATATTTTGCTAGCCTCTTCGGTACCGTGCATTGCCCGTTCTCACCTCGAGACTTGGTGCAATCTTCGTTGGTGCATCCAAATCCCGTGATATGATACACTCTATCACACATAAGCCTTGTTAAATCCTTCCTCAAAACAGCCACCATACCTCAAGGTTGGAAAAGGCGGTAGGCGTAAGCGAGGTGGTTGGCCTTCGCCTAGTGCCTAGGCGGTGCTTAAGCGCTCTAGGCGCAGCCTAGGCGGTAATCTAGTTTTTACTATGAGGGTGTATCTATTGTTATTATATGTGTATCGATATTAATTTAGGGCACATAAATAAGCTAACTACCAGCTACTACCATTGGAATATGGCCCGTTTCGCATATCAGTGCAATATGACATGATTTTTGCTTGAGTAGACCAATTTCTTGCTTGCCCTGCCTAGACCTCCATTTATGCCCTAGGTGAGGCATTTGTCTATCGCCTAGCGCCTAAGTGTGCCTAAGCGCCTCCTAGGCACTGCCTTTTCCAACAGAGCCATACCTACATATTATGGCATTTCCATAGCCTTTCCGAGATATATTACCATGCAACTTTCCATTGTTACTTTTTCATGACTTGAGCACTCATTGTCATATTGCTTTGCATGATCATATAGAGCTGACATGATATTTTGTGGCAAAGCCACTGTTCATCATTGTTATACATGTTACACTAGATCATTGCACATCCTAGTACACGGCCAGAGACATTCATATAGAGTCATATTCTTTCAGTTTATCGAGTTGTAAGTAAATAAAAGTGTGATGATCATCATTATTAGAGTGTTGCCCCTACCTGTGAGGAAAAGAATGGTGGAGACTAATAAGTCCTCGAAAAAAGTGGGGATGAGGTCCATGAGACTGTTCTTAAAAAAATGAAAAACTGAAAAGAAAAAATGAGAGAAAAAGAGAGAGGGGGCACACTACTATCCTTTTTCCACACTTGTATTTCAAAGTAGCACCATATTCTTCATATGGAGAATCTCCATGATTTGTCACTTTCATATACTAGTGGGATTTTTACATTATTAGAACTTGACTTGCATATTTTGATGATGAGTGTCAGGGAGATGACCCCCGGGTAGGCAGTCGAACCCGGAGCCCCTTTCGAAACTTCGGGGCAGCCCGTGCCCCTCCAATCTGGCTTCCCGACGCCGGCCGGCTGGGCCCGGCCCCGTGCCAGGTCCGACTGGCCGCCATCTGGCTAGCAACGGGTCAGCAGCCGTCCCATCGCTCTGTACGATAAGACGGCTCTCCATGGTGGGGGAGCGTGGCTACAGCGCCGCGAACCCAGAAGAGCATGGCTACAGTGCCGCCAACCCCGCTGACCGGTGGCAGCACCGCGGGCCTCTGTAGCCCCACGACGCCAACCACTCCATGACGCACGAGGCGACGGACCACAGTGCCGAGCTGCCGGCGGGTCCCAGCAGCCGGCGGGCCCCACAGCCGGCTCCAGACGCCGACATCTGGGTCTCGCCTGCGTGTAGTTTTACCAATGTAACCCTGGGGGGTCGGGCTATAAGACCCCCTAGGAAGCCTCCGTGCAGAGGGTCTTCGGTCGATGGCTCCCAGCAGCAACAATCGCACCCACACACTCACTCACAGGAGAGGCAGAAGGGAGAGCTAGCCCCTTCTTCCTCCTCCACCCAAACAGCTCCAGGAGCACCATTGTAGCCCTTGTGCATATCATCCCATTTCGGCAGTACTAGGGGTGTTACCTCTCCGGAGGGCCCCGAACCTGGGTACGTCTCGTGTCCCGCACCCGCGCGTACCGACCTCGCTTCCGGAACCCACCGGCGTCCTCACGCAGCCCCCCACTTTTAGCCATCTCATGGCATCTGCCGTGATTTCACCACAACAGTTGGCGCCCACTGTGGGGCTGCTCGCGGCGTCGGCCGGAGTCAAGTTCCGGACGAGGCCCTTTACCAGCTCCGGCGAGTGCATTGCGCACGGCTTGGTCCGCGCGCCTTGCACGGCCAACCCGGCCGGCCGCGACGCTGCGCCTGGCGCGGACGCTGCCTGCCCCGCAGGCTGCTCCATCGTCCCCTTCGGCGCGCTGCGCGTCTTCGTCGCGCTCATCCCCGACAAGTACCCTAGCGAGGTACACAGATTCACCGACTCACCTGTCTCGGTCAGCCGCACCGTCTCCAGCGACGTTGCGGATCTATGCATCCGAGCGGAGGTGCTAACCATCGGCGCTAGCTCCGGCTCCTCGCGCAGCAAAGAGAAGGCCGCCGCGGCTGCGGCCCAATCCCGCCATGTCGACCTACTTCGCAAGACGATCCAGAGCCTGCAAGCCCCCATCACGCCCGACGCCGACCCGGCAGCCGTGGCAGCTCAGCTCAACGAGGACCGGCAACAACTGCTGGACGAGGCCATGGCGCTTGCGGCAAAGCGACGCCGACTGGAGTCCGCCCAGTGGGAGTATGACAGCGTTCACGGCTTCATGCCGGCTGCCGCTGAGCCCAGCCGGGCTGCGGAGGTGCGAATCCGTGGAGGTGCCATCGGCCGTGCGTTGGGCGCCGGCCGGCCCGTCTATGATACCCCCATCAAAAACATGCACGCTGCGCAGGCGGCCATGGCGGATCTTGAGTTCTTGGAGGGCAAGGAGTTGCTGCAGCAGCAGCAGCGCATCCGCGACCTCATCACCGCGGCGAACGAGCGGCAAGAGCGCTTCGATCCGGCCCAGCCCACTGCCTCCACCTCAGGAAACACCGCAGACCCGGGAAGGGCCCTTCGGGACATGCAGCAGGCGTCCTCCCCTGCCGGCAGTGCCAGCCACTTTGGCCGGCGCCGGGCAAGCCGGAGCCTGCACAATCGTGCCGCGACGGCCGGCGACGGCGTTGCTGACGAGACTGCCGGTGACGACTGAGTATAGTAGCCGGAGCTTCCTCCTCCGCTGCCTCGGCGGCCCCGTCCGGCTTCCGCCGGCGTGGTGCCACGAGGTCCCGTCATGAGCCGGCTGGGTCCCCGCGAGCCCTACGACGAAAACGTCGCCCGCCATCGCATCGACCGGCTGGCGCGGTCCACGGCCCTCGAGGAGGAGAGTTCGATCGGCCCCGCCTGTTTTGGACCTCGCATCCGCGAAGAGCCCTTCCCCAAAGGGTTCACGTTGGCCCGCGACACCCCCAAGTACAGTGGCATCACCAAGCCGGAAGACTGGCTAACTGACTACACCACGGCTGTCGGCATAGCCGGCGGCAACAGGCGCGTGGCGGTCCGCTACGTCCCCCTCATGCTGCTCGGCTCGGCCCGGACATGACTTAACAGCCTGAGGGCCGGCTGCGTCAACTCCTGGTTGGACTTCGAGGATGCGTTCGTACGCAACTTCACCAACACGTACAAGCTTCTGGGTCGTCATCGCCAGCTCTCCATGTGCGTTCAGGGCCCGGGCGAGCCTCTCCGTGACTTCCTCACGCGGTGGACCGAGCTGCGCAACTCCTGCGAAGGGGTCCATGAAGTGCAGGCCGTCTAGTACTTCGTCGATGGGTGTCGAGATGGCACCCTGCTCAAGCACCGGCTGATGTGCGATGAGCCGGGCACCTTGGCGGAGCTCATGGTTGTGCCGGACAAGTACGCCACGGCCGACTTCGCGATGCGCGTAAAGCTCACGGTCGACGCGGACGGCAAGCCGGTCCCAGTCCAGCCGGCCACCCCAAAGCCGGCTAGCGAAACCAACCAGCACCGGCAACACAACAACATCAACAACCACAAGCGGAAGGCCGAGCAGCCGGCTCCCCGCTACAACAACCAGCAAGTAGCCGCCGTGGCAGAGGAACAGCCGGCCGAGCAAGGCGGCGTCAAGTGCCAGCGCACCAGCAAGATGGCCTGGCAGCCCAAGTTCTCCTTCGAGCAGATGCTCGACGCCCCCTGCAAGCACCACAGCGGCGCGAAGCCATCCACGCACATGCTCTGGAACTGCAGCATCACCCAGCGCCTGATGCGTGGCGACTTTCCACCTCCACCACCCAGTCCCGACCCGCAGCTCCCGCCGCCTCCTCCGCCACCTCCGGCAGCCGGCGCCCTCGCCAACAATGCCTACCCTCAGCAGGACTTGGCCTACATCATCTTCACCAGCGAGGGCGACGACAAGCACAACAAGTGTAAGTCCCCAGCACGAGGTGAACGCCGTCGTCCCCCCAGTCCCCCAGTACATGCACTAGTCCGACCGTCCCATCAGCTGGACCCGGGAGGACCACCCGCCCGTAATGCCCATGATGGGTGGATACGCACTCATCCTTGACCCCATCTTCATCGCTGAGAAGCGCACCTGCCACTTTTCACGGGTGCTGATCGACGGCGGTAGCAGCATCAACATCCTCTACCACGACACCATGGTCAAGCTCGGCATCGAGGAAAGCGAGCTGCAGCCTACCCAGACGGTGTTCCACGGCATCGTGCCGGGCGCCTCGTGCTCCCCCATCGGCAAGGTTCGGCTGGACGTGCTGTTCGGCACCAGTGCCCACTTTTGCCGCAAGCTGATCTGGTTCGAGGTGGTCGACCCGGCCAGCCCCTACCACGCACTTTTGGGCCGGCCCGCCTTGGCCAAGTTCATGGCGGTCTCCCACTATGCCTAACTCAATATGAAGCTGCCGGGTCCCAAGGGCATCATCACCATCACCGGCGACTACAAGAAGTCCCTGGAGTGCGCCAAAGCCGGCTCTAAGCTGGCTGAGTCACTGGTCATTGCCGAGGAGAGGTCCCAGCTCGACCGCCTCGTCGTGCTGGCTGGCGAGTAGCCGGACATGCTGGCTCAGCTCAAGCAGCCGGCCGACGAGGGGTCTTTCAAGCCGGCCAAGGGCACAAGGAAGGTTTCGCTCGACCCGTCCAACCCCAACTCCAGCGAGTACGTTGTTATGGGCTCTGGCCTCGACAACAAATAGGAAGGCGAGCTCGTCGACTTCCTCCATGAGAATCGAGACATCTTCGCATGGTCCCCCAAAGACATGCCGGGTGTTCCGAGGAAGTTCGCCAAGCACAAACTCCACGTCCGGCCGGATGCCAAGCCGGTCCGGCAGCCGCTACGCCGCTTCTCCGGGGAGAAGCGAAGAACCATTGGTGAAGAGATCGCTCGGCTGCTCGTAGCCGAGTTCATCATGGAAGTGTTCCACCCTGAGTGGCTGGCCAACCCAGTCCTCGTCCTGAAGAAGAACGGCACTTGGCGCATGTGTATCGACTACACCAGCCTTAACAAGGCCTGCCCCAAGGACCCGTTTGCCTTACCCCGGATTGACCAAGTCATCGACTCCACCACCGGCTGCGAGCTTCTGTCCTTCCTGGACACCTACTCCGGCTACCACCAGATCAAGCTGGACCCGGCGGATGCCCTCAAGACGTCCTTCATCACCCCCTTCGGGGCGTATTGCTACATCACCATGTCGTTCGGCCTGAAGAACGCCGCCACCACCTTCCAGTGCTACATGCAAAAGTGCCTCCTACCATAGATCGGCTGGAACATGCACGTCTACGTCGATGACATCGTGGTGAAGACCAAGCAGCACCTTACCCTCCTCGAGGACCTCAGGGAGATGTTCGCCAATCTGCACCAGTTCCAGATCAAGCTCAACCCGGAGAAATGCGTCTTTGGCGTGCTGGCTGGCCAGCTCCTTGGGTTCGTCGTGTCGGAGCGCGGTATCGAGGCCAATCCGGAGATGATCAAGGCGATCGAGCGCATGCGCAAGCCGGCTCGGCTGCGTGATGTCCAGAAGTTCACCGGCTGCTTGGCCTCTCTCAGCCGGTTCGTTAGCTGGCTGGGGGAGAGGGCCCTGCCCCTGTACCAGCTGATGAAGAAGACGACGCTGTTCGAATGGTCCGACCAGGTGGACGAAGCTTTCCGCGACCTCAAGCGCATGCTCTCCACCGCACCCGTCTTGGCCGTGCCGGTTGAGAAGGAGCCGCTCCTGATGTACATCGCGGCAACCACCCGCGTGGTCAGCATGGTGCTGGTGGTAGAGTGCCCCGAGGAAGGCAAGGCGCACCCAGTCCAGCGCCCTGTGTACTACCTGAGCGAGGTCCTCTCCACTTCCAAGCAGAACTACCCCCACTACCAGAAGATGTGTTATGGCATGTACTTGGCCACCAAGAAGCTGAAGCAGTATTTCCAGGAGCATGTCATCACCGTGGTGAGCACGGCCCCCCTCGGCAAGATCATGGGATGCTGGGACGCCTCTGGCCGGATCGCCAAATGGGCCATCGAGCTAGCCAGCCACACCATCCTCTACGAGCCCCGCACGGCTATCAAATCGTAGGCATTGGCCGACTTCCTTGTTGACTGGGCAGAGACCCAGTACTTGCCGCCGGCCCCCAATGCGACGCACTGGCGCATGCACTTCGACGGCTCAAAGATGGCCTCCAGCTTGGGAGCCGGCATCATGCTCTCCTCCCCCAAGGGCGACCGGCTGGGCTACGCGCTCCAGATCCACTTCGCCGCCTCCAACAACGTCGCCGAGTACGAAGCCCTTGTCCACGGCCTTCGGCTGGCCAAAGAAATCGGCATCCAACGCATCCTCTGCTTCGGTGACTCCGACCTGGTGGTCCAGCAAGTCTCTGGCGAATGGGACGCCAGGGACTCCAACATGGCCAGCTACCGCAACCTGGTCCAGCAGATGACCGGCGGTTTCGACGACTGTGAGTTCCTCCATGTCCCTCGTGCTCAGAATGAGGCGGCAGATACACTTGCCAAAGATCGGCTCCTCCCGGCAGGCCATCCCAGCTGGCGTCTCCCTCGAGCACCTGCGCAAGCCCTCCATCAAGCTGTCTCCGGATTCGGCGTCCATCTTCGTCCCGGCCGACCCAACAGTCCCTACTTCTGGCTCGTGGGCTGTCGGCTCTGGCTCGGGAGCTGCCGTCCCAGTCTCGGGGGCTGCCGGCTCCAGCCCGCCGCCTCCCGACCCGGCCGAACCTGCGCAAGTGGCCGTCTTCATGGTGGTAGAGGCACCGTCTAGGGCCCAACCGATCCTCACCTTCCTGGTGAGCGGCGAACTCCCAGCGAACAAGGTCGAGGCTCGGCAAGCGCAGCGCCGGGCCTCCGCCTACAGCATCATCAACAATGAGCTCGTCAAGCACAGCACCACCGGCATCTTCCAGCGCTGCGTCGAGACGGACAGGGGCCTCGAGATCTTGCGCGACATCCACCAGGGCGAGTGCGGGCATCACGCCACCTCCCGGTCTCTGGTGGCCAAAGCCTTCCGCCACGGCTTCTACTGGCCGACTGCTCTGAAGGACACCGAGGAGCTGGTCCTCAGGTGCAAGGTCCGCCAACACTTCAAGGCTCAGAGCTACCAGCCGGCTGCGGCTCTCCAGACCATCCCCATCGCATGGCCCTTTTCTATCTGGGGCCTTGACATGGTGGGACCCTTCAAAACCGCTCGAGGCAGCATGACGCACCTATTGGTGGCCGTCGACAAGTTCACCAAGTGGATCGAGGCAAAGCCGATCAAGAAGCTCGACGGTCCCACAGCCGTCAAGTTCATCAAAGACATCGCCGTCTGCTACGGCGTCCCCAACAGCATCATCCCCGATAATGGCACCAACTTCGCCAAAGGTGCGCTGGCGCGCTACTGCTCCATCTCCGGCATCCGGCTTGACCTGGCCTCCGTTGCACATCCTCAGTCCAACGGCCAGGTGGAGCGAGCAAACGGCCTCATCTTGACCGGCATCAAGCCGCGACTTGTCGAGCCACCTGTGCGATCACCCGACAGCTGGATCGACGAGCTGCCGGCCGTCCTATGGAGTCTTCGGACCATGCCCAACCGATCAACCGGCTTCACCCCCTTCTTCCTCGTCTACGGGGCTGAAAGCGCAGGATAACTCCCAGAGGGGGGTGAATGGGAAGATTTTAGAAATTCACCAAACTCCGAAGACTTTGACGAAAAACAGAGTGAAGAAATAGAAACAAAATTGAAACTAAGTCTACACAGATATGGAAAGCATGCATACGAAGTATAAGCAAGTGAAGAACATGCAATCATACACACAGATAAGCATGAGGAAGATGAACTGAAGAAAATGAGACAGCATGATGAAAGTCTTCAGTTCAAATTCTTCAGAAAGGTAAGACACAAGTTCTTCAGCAGCGGAATAGTAGTAAAGTAAAGAGGTGAGGAATTTGAAACCAGTTAAGCTTGACGAAGACACAGCGATTTGGTAGACCAGTTCCAGTTGCTGTATCAACTATACGTCCGGTTGAAGCGGCTGAGTTATACCTCAGAGGACACTTAGTCCTCACCGTATTCCTCTTGAGCAATGGTCACTTAGTCCTCGCCCAATCACTCGTGGTAAGTCTTCAAGGCAGACTTCCAAAACCTTCACAGACTTGTTCACCGGCACGCCACAATTACTCTTGGGTGTTCAGAACATGACGCCTAACTGTCTGGAGGAATGACAGTCCTCAAAGGTAACAAGCGTCGGATCACACAGATCAACTTCTTCAGTGATGCTCAGTCACTTAGGCTCTGGTTGGGTTTTTCCTCACTTCGTTTCTCACGAAGTCGTCAGAGGAAGGGTTGCTCTCAAATGACAAGTGTCAGAAATGTCAGAAGGCAACCAACTAGTGGTTGTGGGGGGGCTATTTATAGCCAGGAGGCAACCCGACATGAAATGTCAGAAATGCCCTTCTCAGACAAGACCGTTGTCAGGATAAGGATCCACTCAACAGCTGGCACGCGGCGCAGCAACGGTCGGAATTGAACTCTCAATTTCGTCAGGGCACTCAATTTCCTCACGATAGGCAGATCGCACTGGCGAAATCCTAACTCCTCAGCCTGAACAAATTCGTCAGAGACCAGATGAACTTCATCACTGTCACTGTCAAATTCATCAGCTGTTCCAGAGATTTCCAAAGGCTTCACTCGAAGCGGCTTGTGTATGTATAGGTTTGAGCATCACTTTGGAAATGTGATAAATGTTTCACCTTGACCCCCTTTGACAGTACGGTTTTTCCTATGACTCAAATAAGAAGAAAAAGAAACTATGAAAACAAAGTCTTCAAGCTTCAAAGTCTTCACATCAATTTCCTCAAAGGCCGCACCAAATTCTTCACTTGAAGAAATGCATTTTTAGGGGTCATCTTCCGTGGTTAAACCAAGTCTTCAGGGACTATATTCTCCTGTGTATACTCACAAACATATTAGTCCCTTAACCTATTTGTCTTCAATACTCCAAAACCACTAAGGGGGCACTTGATGCACTTACAATCTCCCCCTTTTTGGTGATTGATGACAAATCAGTTAAGTTTTTAACAGGATTAAAACAATGGAAGTGTAAGTACTGAATGTGAAGACATTGGTTACAAGATATTGAGGAACTCCCCCTGAAGATGTGCATATGAAGAATTTGCTTTTGATTGCAAAGGCACATGGCAGGTTGAAATTGTGGAGATCTCCCCCTATATCTTGGAATCCAATCATGCATGATCATATGATATTGAAGAATTTGAATGCATGATGAAACTTGGTGTCTGACGAATTGCAGTATGCATGCACACATAATATTTTGAGGAAATAGAGCATAAGCACATATGCATACATGCAGATAATAATCACAGAAAAGAGTCAGCCCACCAACAGTTTAAGTTACAACTCTTCAAAGAGCAAATCGAATGAGCACAAGAGTTGCAACTTCGCAAAATAATCCACCCCATAGTTTATATGACCCGCTTGAAGACTTAACACTCAAATTTCTCCCCCTTTGTCATCACATGACCAAAAGGAGACAACACTGAGGACTAACGCGCCCTGAAGAATGAGATCATGAAGCAGTCGAGGGAGTGCCAGCCTTGTCGTCGGGGTCGCGGGTTGAAGAAGGACCTGCAGCAGTGTCTTCAACATCTTCATTTTCATCAGTAGCACATGAAGAAGACACAGAGCTTGGAACCATCGGAGGAACTTGAACCTTCTTGAACTTCTTCTTGGGCGGATTGGCCCAATCAAAGTTCATTTGGAATTCCATTTCTTCAAGTTCTTCAGGGGTCTTTAGATGTGAAAGAACGGCCCAACTTCTGTCAAATATCTCATGCAGATAATAATGATTTTTGCGCACAAAGTTTTGCGTCATAGTCATATTGCCCAAAATGGCATGGAGCTGACGCTTAACCCAGTTATGGTTGCGATCCACTTTCTGATGAAGGCTAATAAGCAGCTCATGATCTGTCATCACATGAGGGGCTTCACCTTGAGGCTTTTGCTTTGTGGCATTTGCGTCAGTGTCTTGACTTGATGAGTCATATCCTGTGGATTGTGAGACGGGCTGACGAAATTGGCCATCAAGGGGTCGAACTCCTTCATCAGTTACAGCCTTGCCTTTGCCAGGAACTGAAACAATTGTGCTGGGAAGAATTTCCACATCTGGCATGAAGCAAAGATGATTTTGACAGTCTGCACGATAGTTGATTGAAGACCTTGTTCTGATGAATTTCATGATCCATGGAGCATAAGGCTTCAAATCAAACGGTGATTGAGCAATAGTCGCCAAAGTCCTCATGAAGAAATCATGGATGTCAATGGGAATCCCATGAATGATGTTGAATAGCAGGTTCTTCATGATGCCAACAACTTCTTTAGTCTCAGAATTGTGGCCTTTGATGGGACTTAGGGTTTTGGCCAAGATCCGATACATGGTGCGTGGCACAAAAAGTAGGTCCTTCACCAGGAAGGTAGTTCGCGGTGCTTCTCCTTCAGCTAGCGGTGTCATCAGCACATTCATCAGATGATGTGGTAACTCAGGTTCTTCATAAATTTTCTTTGCATCAGCAGAGGGCAGATCAACGGGAAGGGCTCGAAGCAATTCATCAGATGGAGCCTTGTAGTGTGTATTCTCACTCATCCAGTCAATCGCCCATGAGTGAATGTCATCAACATCTCCTGACAGATGCAGAGTAGCATAAAATTGAAGAATGAGTTCTTCATTCCAGTCGCATACGTCCGTGACAAAATTGAGCAGGCCAGCTTCATGAAGAACAGTCAATACTGGCGTGAAGCATGGCAGCGATTCCATATCAACATGAGGAATATGACGATGCAGGAATATTTTGTTCTTGTCAAAGAGAAGTGAAGAGTAGTAATTCATCTGTGTATTTGTCCAGAATCTTTGATGCCTTATCTTGGCAGAGTCATAAGGAGACTCGCCGATGAAGAAATTCTTCTCCTCAAAGAAGGCAGCATTGTCAAACTTCGGCCTTCTGACGCTTTTGCCAAATTTAGGTATTGAGGGCATAGGTTGAAGATTTATTTTCCTTGGCCTCACATCAAGGATAGGCCTGGGACAACCAGTTGAATCATTTGGATCTGTGATGGCCAAAGATTTAGCAACTTCCTCAGCTGTTGCTTCTGGTACAGTCTCTGAATCGGCTGAGGGAGCTGGATCTTCGTTCTGAGGGGGTGGTGGTGCAATGTCATCAGTGACCATTGGTTGCACCATTTCTTCAGCTGATGCAGCTGGAATTTCTTCACTGATAGTCTGGACCAATGGTTGTTGATTTTCAGACGCTGTTTAAATCTCCTCAGTGACAGCTGGTGACTGAGGCACTTGAGTGAGGGGAGTGGTGAGGGGTGAGTTTGGGTGAGTAGCATCCCAGTAGTCATCATGCATAACTGGGGTAGTGGAACCCACATCCACGTCATCATCAGTTTCTTCAACTTCAATTTCCTCATCCACCTGCTCTGTGGAAGCAGCAGAGTGGGTATCAGTATCGTCTTCAGGTGGGATAACATAATGCACACCGAAGGGAACAATCTATAATTCTTGGATGGATCTGGTTGGGGGTGCTGACGAGATTGGAATGGCATCAATTGGGACTGTTGAAGACATTGGTGCCGTATTCAACTTCTTCACAGTCTCTGTGGTAGGAGGTTCTGATGCTTTTCTCTTCTCGGCTGCCTTGGCCTTCTTCACTTCTGATGCAGAAGGGAAGGTGATATCCATCATAGATGTGGGCAGTTCTGGCGCAGCAACAGAGGAACTTGGTGGTATAATTTCTTCAAACACGACTGATGCAGTCGCTCTAGCATTCTCTTCAGGTGTAGCTGATGCATCTACAGTTGGGTTTTCTTCAGGAACAACTGGTGAGATTGCCCTGGCAGGTTCTTCAGGCACAACTGATTCAGTTGCCCTGGCTTGGTCTTGTGGAGGAGCTGAGGAACTTGATGGAGGTACTTGACCAAATTTGGCAGCCTCCCTTCTGTTATGGTCATCAACAACTTTGTTGGAAGCATTGATGAATCTGTCCTTCACTCCACAGCAGCGCTCAGCTTGGCGATCATATTCCTCAGACAGGCGCTAAATTTCAGATTGCATTGCAACCAGTTGTTGAGGGGATATGGTGAGCATGTGGTCCTTGACCTATTTCTGCTTCTTCTTCATCTCCTTCCTCACAAGTTTAGCTTTCTCAATTTTGTGCTTCTCATTGAGGACAAAAGCAGATAAGACATGGCTTGGTCCAGGCGGCAGATTTAAATCGTCAAGTGGTGTATTAGGATTCTGACACCAAATGTTGATGAAATCAAGAATGGTCTGAGGACTCAGAAATGAGGGGACTGGGGAATTTTTTGCATGAGCGGCCTCCTCCATTCTTTTCTGAACGTATTCTGCTAGTTCATCTTCGTCAGCCATTCCCTGTTCATCAGCCTGAGGCACTATGGCCTTGCTCTTTGGGCTGGGCCTTGTACCACGGCCAGCAGTAGCCTTCTTCTTCAGCAGGGGCACGTTTGTAGTAATATGCCCAGACGTTGAGGCACTTGATGCAACGATTGGGGCTATTTGAAAGCCTTCAGTTCGTTGACATGATGCCAACACAACCGGCGTTGAAGCTCTTGCAGCAGCCAATGACGACTCTGTGGCTGGTGGAGGTACTGAAGAAGTTGGAGTAGTAGGTGCCTTGGGCATTGAAGCCTGTGATGATGACGGCTTGGGCTGTGAGGGCTTTGCAGAAGATTTTGCCACTGAAGATTTTGGAGCTGAAGCTTTTGGCCGTGAGGGCACATCAGCTGAGGGCTTAGGCTTTTGAGCCAGCTTCTTCTGCATTGATTTCTTAGGTATACTGCCACTTGAGCCTGCACCTGCTTCTTGTGAAGCTTTTGTGGCCCTGTTGAATTCTTCAACAGCTCTTTGAGCCTATTTCTGTAGTTTGGCTTGATGCTTAGCCCATTCTTTGGGGAATTCTTCACCCCTTCTGATGCTCGTGGGATCAGCTGTTTGACCAGGAGCCAATCTTTTGCATGGAGGCTTGACTGTGAAGTCCTTCATGTATTTGGAGGTGACGAAATTGTAGCTCCTCCACTGATAGGTCCAGTACCTCTTTATCTTTTGCATGCACGTTTTGCACTGCTCCTTGGTTTCCTTGCCATGAGTTTCTTCATCCGGAGTGCAATTTCCTGCATATAGATCCTCTGGGATCTCGAAAGCTATGTGTTCTTCTTTCCTCTTGCCTCCCTTCTGAGACTTTTTGCCATCTGCCATATTCTTCAACTGAGGGGTTTGAACTTTTGATGTTTCTAAAGAAGTCTGGAGATTTTCCTCAAGCAATGCTGCAAATGATTTAATTTGATGAGAACCAAGAGATTCGTTTGCAGACATGGGTACCTATGAATAGAGTATAGTTGCGAGGAAATTGGGAAGAGTCACATGCGTTCTTAGAGATTTTCAAAATACAACCTAGTTGAGGAATATGACCCTTATCGTCTTGAAGAAATTCACTAAGTGTTCTTGACTTAGATTCTAGGGATGTACAGATTGAAGCAATTTGCACAATTGAGGAATCTATGAATTAAGAGTAACTTATGTGAAATAACCAAAACTGGCCAGAAGGAAGTGCTGAAGATTTGGAAAGAAGTGGTAAAAACAGCACTTGAAGAATTTGAGGCAGTAAGAAGATCAAACTTGGGTAGTAAAAATAAATTTTAATTACCCCAAGGATGAACTCGATGAACTGGACGATGAGATGATGGAAATCGTCAGCTCAGATCTTTCATGCCCTAACTTGGCGACGAATGACAGCTATGGCGGCGGCGAAGGTGAAGAAATCCGCGGCTGGCATGAGTACGACGACAAAGAAGTCGAGGCAGTGAAGCTCTTCCTCTCCGGCGATGATGAATTCCAGCGGCGGCGCTAGGGTTTGAGAGCGACAGGGGCGCGAGAGTGAAATGAGTTAGGGTTGACGAGGTCAAGCCTTTTTATAGGCGCGGTGAAAACTGAGTGGTTCAAAGATTTTGGTCGGATAAGCCCCTGGCGTTTCAGATCTGAGTGACACATGTCACACATGCATTTTGAGTGCGCTTATCCACGCGTCAGGTGCGCGGGAAGAGGTTTCTGTGGCAACCGCCAAATATTGATTAGAATGTTTTTAAAATGTGTTCGCAATTTCTTCAGCTAACAAGGACACAGTGAAGACTTTGAACAGTGTCAATTGGAACACATATGAAGAGATTGAGAACAGAGTGGTTTGAGTTTAGCATAGAGGGGAGCGGGTCCGATCACATCCACATAGATGACAAAAAACACTGTTTGAAGAATTAGCTATATGTGGATGCTGTTGAGGACATGAAAAAGTCAAATATATATGAATAGGAAGAATTAACTCAAGTGATGAAGAATGACCACAAATGACGAATTTGAATAGTTTGACGAAACTGCAAATGGCGAAAAACTCAAATTGAAGCAAGTCATAAAGTGGTGGTGGCGTTACCCACCGTATATGAACTATGATGAATTCAGACACCGCGTACAATTGTCGTAGGGTTCTGAGAATCAAGTTCTTCATTAATTTCTTCACACTTGGAGAGTTAGTCTTGATTGATTGAAGAAAAACGTTACTTCTTGTGTTGTGCATCAAAGTCATCAAGAAAGCATAAACGTTAGGATGTGTGTCCTTTTCAAAGGACATTCGGAGATTCTAGGGTGTTTAGCTCACACCGCAACATGCAAAACCTTCTCTCATCCAAGGGCTTAGTGAAGATATCGGCAAGCTGGTCTTCTGTCTTCACGTGGTCGATGACGATGTCTCCCTTCAGCACATGATCACGAAGAAAATGGTGACGAATCTCAATGTGCTTCGTCCTTGAGTGTTGCACAGGGTTGTGGGCGATCTTGATGGCGCTCTCGTTGTCACAGTAGAGTGGCACTTTCTTCACGTTGACGCCATAGTCCTTGAGGGTTTGCTTCATCCATAATAACCGAGAGCAGCAGGCGCCAGCAGCAATGTACTCAGCCTCGGCAGTGGAAAGTGAGATGCAGTGCTGCTTCTTCGAGGACCAACATACAAGAGATCGTCTGAGGAAATTGCATGTGCCTGAGGTTGACTTGCGATCCACACGATCTCCAGCATAATCAGAATCAGAATATCCAGCAAGATCAAGTGATGAGCCCTTGGGATACCATAATCCAAGCATTGGTGTGTGAGCTAAATATCGAAGAATTCGTTTCACAGCTTGGTGGTGTGATTCCTTCGGTGACACTTGAAAGCGGGCACACATGCAAACGCTAAGCATAATATCTGGCCTAGATGCACATAGGTAAAGTAGCGAACCAATGATGGAGCGATATACCTTCTGATCGAAATCTTTACCATTTTCGTCAGTGTTGAGTTGGCCATTTGTTGGCATTGGTATTTTGAGGCCTTTGCAATCTTCCATGCCGAATTTCTTCAGGCAGTCTTTGAGATATTTCTCCTGAGATATGAAGATGCCATTGGGTTGGTGACGAATTTGAAGTCCGAGGAAGAATTTCAACTCCCCCATCATAGACATCTGATATTCTTCTTGCATCATATATGCAAATTCGTCACTGTATTTCTTGTTAGTGCAACCAAAGATAATATCATCAACATATATTTGGCATATGAATAGTTCACCATCATAAGATTTAGTGAAAAGAGTAGGGTCAAGTGTACCGGGCTTGAACCCCTTTTTCTTCAGGAACTCCTTCAGTGTATCATACCAAGCCCTAGGGGCTTGCTTGAGGCCATAGAGAGCCTTGTTGAGTCTAAAGACTTTGTCAGGATGCTTTGGGTCCTCAAAACCTGGTGGTTGAGCAACATATACTTCTTCCTCAAGCTTACCATTGAGGAATGCACTTTTCACATCCATTTGATATAAGACGATATCATGATGGTTAGCATATGCAAGCAATATATGAATGGCTTCAAGCCTAGCAACAGGTGCAAATGTTTCATCGAAATCAATACCCTCAACCTGTGTGTAGCCTTGAGCTACAAGACGGGCCTTATTCCTCACCACTTGGCCATTTCCGTCTTGTTTGTTGCGGTAGATCCACTTAGTGCCGATGATATTGTGCTTGTGTGGATCGGGACGCTTGACAAGCTCCCACACATTGTTGAGCTCGAACTAATGCAATTCATCTTGCATTGCTTGAATCCATTCAGGTTCCAGAAAGGCTTCATCAACTTTGGTGGGCTCTGAAATAGAGACAAACACATAATTCCCACAAAAGTTAGCTAAATGTGAAGCTCTTGAGCGAGTGAGGGGACCAGGTGCATTGATGTTGTCGAGGATCTTCTCAATCTGCACTTCATTCGCCACTCGTGGATGTGCTGGACGAGGGCCTTGATGTTGTTCTTGTCGTGCAGAATCCTCAGCATCATTTTCGTCAGGATGTTCATTTTCTTCACGACGAGGAACAACCACTTCTTCATCAGCAGCTATTTCTTCACTGGGCACAATTTCACCTGTGCCCATCAGCTTGATAGATTCCTCAGGAGGCATTTCATCTAGCACAGGAGGCAGGTGCTCTTTTTGCGAGCCGTTAGTTTCATCGAACCGCACATCTATTGTTTTAACAACCTTGTGGTGGAAGGAGTTGAAGACTCTATAGGTGTGCGAGTCCTTTCCGTAACCAAGCATAAAACCTTCATGTGCTTTCGGTGCAAATTTAGAACTATGATGAGGATCTATAATCCGACATTTAGCACCAAAGACTTTGAAATAACTCACATTGGGTTTCTTGTCAATGAGGAGCTCATATGAGGTCTTCTTGAGGAATTTGTGAAGATATACCCGATTGATGATGTGACATGCAGTATCAATTGCCTCAGGCCAGAAATGACGAGGTGTCTTGTATTCATCAAGCATAGTATGCGCCATCTCGATGAGGTTTCTGTTCTTGCGCTCCACAACTCCATTCTGCTGAGGTGTATAGGGAGCAAATAGCTCATGAGTGATGCCAAGTTCATCAAGATAGTCGTCGAGGCCTGTGTTCTTGAATTCAGTGCCGTTGTCACTCCTAATGTGCTTGATCTTGAGACCATAATTCGTCATGGCCCGATTGGAGAATCGTCTGAAGACATCCTGAACTTCAGTCTTGTAGGAAATGATGTGCACCCAGGTGTAACGAGAGTAGTCATCAATAATGACGAATTCGTAGAGAGATGCTGCATTGGTTAGTGTGGCATAATGTGTAGGACCAAACAAATCCATATGAAGCAATTCAAAAGGATGGGTAGTGGTCATGATTGTCTTTGCCAAGTGCTTGGATCTGGTCATCTTTCCAGACTCACAGGCACCGCAAAGATGGTCCTTGACGAATTTGACACCCTCGACACCAATGATATGCTTATTCTTGACGACAGTGCTCAAATTCCTCATCCCAGCATGTCCAAGTCGTCGATGCCATAGCCAGCATTCTGAAGCTTTTGCCATTAGACATGTTGCAGGCTGAGCACCTGTAGAGAAATCTACAATGTACAAATCACCTCTCCTAAAGCCTTCAAAGACTTTGGATTTGTCAGATTCCAACAGCACAATGCATCTATATTTGCCAAAGATGACAATCATATCAAGATCACAAAGCATTGAGACAGACATGAGGTTGTATCCAAGGGACTCGACAAGCATCACCTTTTCCATGTGTCGATCTTTTGAGATAGGAACCTTACCCAGACCCAATACCTTGCTTTTTCCTTTGTCAGCGTATGTGATATGCTTCAGATAAGATGGAGTGAGGGGAGCACCAGTGAGGAGATTCATGTCTCCTGTCATATGATTCGTGCAGCCACTGTCCAAGACCCATTTAGTGGCTGAAGGTGTATCATCCTGTAGAAGCATTAGTCTGACTTACAAATTCATATACTTCAAAGTGAAGAATATGATGATGATCAATTTCGTCAGACAATTTCATCAACGAATAGTATTTAGCAGCATAAGGGATGTGTGAAATGAAACAGTCATTTCATTCTGATTAACCTGCATCCCAATAGGCATTATGTCAGGTCTTCAGCAAATTCATCAGACATTTTGTTGTCTAAAGACCTGACCCTGCAGAAGAGACTAGTTCTTCTTCTTAACCACCCACATCTGAATGGGTGGCTGAGAAGCAATGTAACGAAGTGCATTAATGGAGAACTTAGGCATTTAATAATATGCATTTCTCTTCACAGGAGGGTTAGAGTAATTGAATGAATAAGCAGAGAAATTCTTCGATGATTTGTGAACATGGTGGTTTGAAGAATAATGCTCATATTCATCAAATCGCTGTTTGTTTCCCTTCCAAACAGAGGCATTAGCACGACCATAAGTGAATCTGCATCCATTTGTCGACTTTGACCCCTGTGAAGAATTTGCCCTGGGAAGTTTCTTCTTCATCGGTGGTGTCATGATGACATTCACCTGAAGATTTTCCAGAATGCTTTTAGGAACCCAGATCTTCTTCACAGGTGGACCGTTCCTAAAGTTAGTACCAATGAATCTGACAAAGACTTCACCATTCTGATTCTTGAACAGTTTATAGTTGGAGTCAAATGACTCATCTGAAGAATATGAAGAATCACAAGAATAGCCAGATAAAGTGGATGGATCTATTGGAGGTCCCTTTGCAGCAACCCTTGTGGTTTTGGGATACTGCTCAGGCTTCCAATACGAACCATCCGCGTTGAGCTTTCTCTCAAAGGCAATACCCTCATTCCTAGGGTTCTTGTGAAGAATTTGCTTTTTGAGCACGTCACACATGGTTTGATGCCCTTTGAGGCTTTTGTACATGCCAGTGACATACAATTCCTTCAGCCCTGCATTTTCATGAGTATCACTGGTGGCTTCCTCAGATGAGGGGTTAGTGGCCACCGTAGCAGTTGAAGCAATTGCAAGTATAGAAGCATTTGAACATTCAGCTGAAGAATTTGCATTATCACGTTCAAGGCATTTTAGGCATGGTGCAACAAATTCTTCCTGAGCGGTACTGATCTGTTGAGCGAGGAGTGAATCGTTTTCTTTTTGAAGATCATCATGAGACGCTCTCAGCTTCTCGAGATCTTGCTTCGTTTGAAGAAATTCATGGGACAGCTTCTCGTGTTGGGCTGAGAGGGACACATGACGACTTTCAAGTTCGTCATATTGAGACTTAAGCATTCTGAAATCCTTAGGAAAAGCTTGACTACGATCTATTTCCTCGTCCAACAGGTCATCGCTTTTGTCTAGCAGTTTTTGAATCTTTTCCATGGCATGTTGTTGCTCAGTTTCAATTTTAGCAAGTTTCTTATAGCTTGGTTTAGATTCACACTTAGAGTCGTCATCACTGGAAGTTTCAAAGTAAGCTTCTCGTGAGGTTACCTTTGCAACTCGTGCCATGAAGCAGTAGGTGGGAGTGAAGTCAACAACACAGTCATCATTGTTGGTGGAGATACCATTATCCTCAGAGTTGAAGATGGACTTGCTGAAGTACTCAGTAGCGAGAGCAAGGCTCGCCACACCAGTGTTTGACTACTCCTCAGATTCCTCAGCTTGCTGATCATCATATTTTTCTTCAGAATCCATTTCCTTCCCAATGAATGGACGAGCTCTCCTAGAACTGGTTTTCTTGTGAGATGAGGACTTTGATGAAGACTTTGAGGACTTCTTCTTTTTGCCATCAGATTCATCATCATCCCTGCTCTTCTTCTTCTTCTTCTTCAGCCAAAGAGGGCAGTCGGCGATGTAGTGGCCTATCTTCTTACACTTGTGACAGGTTCTCTTGTTGTAGTCTCGAGCAGACGCTTCTCCAGTGTTCTTCGAGTCATACTTTGAAGACTTTCCAAAACGGTTCTTCTTGGAAAACTTCTGGAACTTCTTCACAAGCATAGCCAGTTCTCTGCCAATTTCCTCAGCACCATCAGAACTACTCTCATATTCCTCTTCTTCTTCAGATGAAGAAATAGCCTTGGATTTTTCTTTTGCCTTCAGAGCGCGAGGACGACCATAGCTGGGTCCATACATATCTCTCTTCTCTGCTTGCTGAAATTCATGTGTGTTGAGCCTCTCAAGAATGTCAGCAGGATCCAGTGACTTGTAATCAGGGGGTTCTTGTATCATCAGTGCCAAAGTGTCGAAGGAATTGTCCAGAGACCTCAACAATTTCTTCACCACCTCATGATCAGTGATATCAGCAGCGCCAAGAGCTTGAAGCTCATTGGAGATATCAGTGAGGCGGTCGAAGGTTTGCTGCACGTTCTCATTGTCAAGTCTCTTGAAGCAATTGAAGAGATTGCGAAGGACGTCAACTCGAGAGTCACGTTGAGTGGAAACACCCTCATTCACTTTTGAAAGCCGGTCCCAGATGAGCTTCGAGGTTTCCAGTGCACTCACTCTGCCATACCGTCCTTTGTTGAGATGACCACAAATGATGTTCTTCGCTTGAGAGTCCAGTTGCTTGAATCACTTCACGTCAGTGGCGTTGATGCTTGGAGCAATGGAAGGCACTCCATTCTCAACGACAAACTAAAGATCGTTGTCAATAGCCTCAAGATGCATTCACATCTTGTTCTTCCAGTAAGGGTAGTCTGTGCCATCGAAGATGGGGCACGCAGCGGAGACCTTGATCATTCCTGCGGTCGACATAACTAAAACTCCAGGTGGTTAAAGCAAAATCACATAGAACAATGGAGTACCTTGCTCTGATACCAATTGAAAGCACAGGATAACTCCCAGAGGGTGGTGAATGGGAGGATTTTACAAATTCGTCAAACTCTGAAGACTTTGACGAAAAACAGAGTGAAGAAATAGAAACAGAATTGAAACTAAGTCTACACAGATATGGAAAGCTTGCATACGAAGTATAAGCAAGTGAAGAACATGCAATCATACACAGAGATAAGCATGAGGAAGATGAACTGAAGAAAATGAGGCAACATGATGAAAGTCTTCAGTTCAAATTCTTCAGAAAGGTAAGACACAAGTTCTTCAGCAGCGGGATAGTAGTAAAGTAAAGAGGTGAGGAATTTGAAACCAGTTAAGCTTGACGAAGACACAGCGATTTGGTAGACCAGTTCTAGTTGCTGTATCAAATGTACGTCTGGTTGAGGCAGCTGAGTTTTACCTCATAGGACACTTAGTCCTTACCGTATTCCTCTTGAGCAAAGGTCACTTAGTCCTCGCCCAATCACTCATGGTAAGTCTTCAAGGTAGACTTCCAAAACCTTCACAGACTTGTTCACCGGCACGCCACAATTACTCTTGGGTGCTCAGAACATGACGCCTAACCATCTAGAGGAATGACAGTCCTCAAAGGTAACAAGCGTCGGATCACACAGATCAACTTCTTCAGTGATGCTCAGTCACTTAGGCTCTGGTTGGGTTTTTCCTCACTTGGTTTCTCACGAAGTCGTCAGAGGAAGGGTTGCTCTCAAATGACAAGTGTCAATCTCTCTCTAGAGCAGCCAACCAACTAGTGGTTATGGGGGCGGCTATTTATAGCCAGGAGGCAACCCGACATGAAATGTCATAAATGCCCTTCTCAGACAAGACCGTTGTCAGGATAACGATCCACTAGACAGCTGGCACGCGGCGCAGCAATGGTCGAAATTGAACTCTCAATTTCGTCGGGGCACTCAATTTCCTCACGATAGGTAGATCGCATTGGCGAAATCCTAACTCCTCAGCCTGAACAAATTCGTCAGAGACCAGATGAACTTCGTCACTATCACTGTCAAATTCGTCAGCTGTTTCGGAGATTTCCAAAGGCTTCACTCGAAGCGGGTTGTGTATGTATAGGTTTGAGCATCACTTTGGAAATGTGATAAATGTTTCACCTTGACCCCCTTTGACAGTACGGTTTTTCCTATGACTCAAATAAGAAGAAAAAGAAACTATGAAAACAAAGTCTTCAAGCTTCAAAGTCTTCACATCAATTTCCTCAAAGGCCGCACCAAATTCTTCACTTGAAGAAATACATTTTTAGGGGTCGTCTTCCGTGGTTAAACCAAGTCTTCAGGGACTATATTCTCCTGTGTACACTCACAAACATATTAGTCCCTTAACCTATTTGTCTTCAATACTCCAAAACCACTAACTAGGCACTTGATGCACTTACATGGGCCGAGGCGGTCATCCCCACGGACCTTGAGTTCGACTCGCCTCGTGTTGGGGATATTTACCATCATATAGACCTAGCAGGGTGATAAACCAGCCATAGAGCAGGCTCAGTGGGTCATATCACTGCAGGGTCAAAGGACTCTTGGCGGGCCGGCTTGATGGAGGCCTAGCCGGAAAGGCCGGCTCAGATAGTGGGCTGGCTCAAGAAGAAGATACTTGGCTTCAGGATTGCCTTGGAGGTCAAGTAGACTTAGAGTAGGATACGGGTCAGGTCTACAACCCGGACTCTCATGTAAATCTAGGGTTCCACCTGTGTATATAAAGGGGAGCACCTAGGCGAAAAAGGTTAGGTTGCAATCTCTCGAAAGCTAGGTTAGTGAATCCGCATCCTTGTAATCGAGAACCACAACAATATAATCAAGCAGGACGTAGGCTTTTACCTCCACCGTGAGGCGCCGAACCTGGGTAACCTGGCATTTTCCCGTTCCCGATCAACCCCGTTGAGCTTCCACACTTGTGCGATGGCCTCATCTCCAAGTCCTTTCACAAGGGCATCTGCCGTGTCAAAACCACAACAGTTGGCACCCACCGTGGGGCCTACACACAGTGGAGTTGAGTTCTTAGCGGGATCTCTCCCAGGGTTCGGGAAGTACGCGGTTGGCATGATGACAAAGAGCCGCCACGGGAAGTTCTACATTGACGATTCATACTGGGGCCCCGACGCCGACTCGATTGAGTAAAGGTACCGGGTCCCCTTCGGCAAAATCCACACCTTCATCGGCATGGTCGGCGAGTCGGCCACCGGGTTGGAGAGCATCACCGGTGTCGAGTCGGCACGCTGCGCTGATCCAAGCCAGGCGAGACCCGGCCCGCGTCAAGCCGGTCGGAACCATGTCTTCGTGGGTTTCACCCAAGGGGTGGCCCTGTCGGAGAACTCCCTGTCTGGAGATGATACACTCGTCCAATCTGACGGCGAGTCCTCAACGGGAGAAACCAAGTGGATCCGTCCTCTGCACGATGGAAGGATCGGATACGCGGACGACGTCTTTCCAGAGATCCCAGTTCCGCCTCATTTTGCGGCGGTATACATGGTGGGAAGGTAAGATCCAGTGCGTGACCCGGCCGATCCCGCGGCCGGGCAGAACCTTACCCTTGCCGCCTCAGGAGGAGCCGGTGCATCGGCCACCAGCTCACAGAAAACTGGGGTGCAGGTGCTCGCGGACTTAATGAACACGCTGGCCGCCCTGTTGGCCGAACCGGTCACTGCGGAGAACGCGGCAGCTCGCAACACGGAGATCATGAAGTGTCGTGAGCAGATGCCCAAGATCCAAGAGGATATCAATGCAGAGAACACAAGCATGGCTCAGGTGCAGGCCCGGCTTGCCGAGGAGCGGCAGCGTCTGGATGAGGAGGCGGATTACCTAAGCCGCCGGCAGGCCGAGTCAGAACTTGTCCACCGAAGGTGTCATTAGAGCCGGCTTCCGGTCGATCTTGAGCCGACTCAATTGTTCACCACACCGCCGGCTTCGGCAAACCCGGGGGCTAGAGTGGTTCCCCCGGGAGGGCCGCCTCTACAGCAGCCGGCTCAGCAGAGGGAGCCGGCCCAGCATCACACGCCGGATTAGCAACAGCAGCCGCCGTCCCACCGGTTCCAGACCCCAATTGGACACTATTCCAACCCGGTCGATAACGTGCTAGCAGCAACCCACAACTTGGCGGCTATTTCAATCGAGGGGGATGGTCCGATTCATACGGAGGCCAGGAACGCTATTGCAATGCTCAAGACAGCAGTAGTGCAGCAGGCCAACTACTCTCATAGCCAGCATCGGCTTCACTCGACCCCTCATCAGAGCCGCACCAGGAGCCAGCGCCCTGAGTCGCCGGCGGTTTCCAGCAGCGCACATCGCAGAAGACCGCCCAGCCGCTGGCGGAGCAGCATCGGCCCAGGATCCCGAACGCACAAGACGTTGTGGATACTGCTCGGGCTCTACGAGCATGGGAGGAAGAAAACGCGCGTACAGGCCACAACCCGCCGGCGCGCATCAATCCGCCGGCGCACGTCAACCCGCCGATAACGCCCGTCCCGCCCAACGCAACCCAGACAACCAGCTTATCAAGCCGCATGATCGGAACTCCTTGTTTGGTACCGGCGCTGCGAGAAGCGCACATACCCCCGGATTTCAAAGGTCCTCACAAGGTTCCTAATTACACAGCGAATCTGGAGCCCACCGAGTGGGTCAAGAGTTACGAGCTGGCAATGGACTTATTGGGAGCAAGCGAGGTGGTGTGTGCGCGCTATTTGCCCCTCATGTTGGAAGGCCCCGCTCGCACCTGGATGAAAAACCAACCGGTGAATTCTATCAACACATGGCAGGAACTGAAGGATTCCCAGGGAACCTGCAAAAGGCCAACCACAATAGTTGATCTGGAACGCTGCGTTCAGCTGGAGTATGAGTCGGCGCACCATTGGGCTCGCCGGGTCGCGGAGGTCATACATAGTTCCGACAGTATCTCGGCGGCTCAGGCAGTACTTGTTCTGGAACGAACATGCAAGTTCCAGCCACTGGTCTAGAAACTAGGGCGACTCAAGAGAAAGGCCCAGGACATGGGTGATTTGATGGATGTCTTAACCCGGTATGCGGAGTCTGACAATACTAAAGACCTGCCGTCTGATGAGGAGAAAGCCGGTAAAGACAAGAAGGGCGGTGGCAAGAGCCACCAGCAGAACAACAGTAATGGGCAGAACAACAATGGCGGTAAACGCAAAGGTTATGATGGTAGCTCCGATCTGGTGGCGAACACAAATACAGGGAACAAAGGTCAGTGTCAGAACGATGGTTCTAGGAGGTAGTCCTCTGGTAATCGCCCTCTCACCTACGAGGAAGCTCTCAAGGCTCCTTGTCCAAAACATAGTTATAATGGTAAGCCGTCCAGCCACTCCTGGGAAAATTGCTATATCATGCAAGAGTTCTCCAAACGAGTCTTCCAGAACCATCATAACGGGGGGCGGCGGCGGCGGACAACCCAGCAACCAGGGACCCGGCTTCCCTGGAGCCAGCTCCCAAGGGCCCTTCGCAGGTCCTGGTTTCCACGGGAACAACGGCTAGGGCAGCGGGTTTCAGGGGGCTGGCAATACTGGAGGTGGCAATCGGCGGAACGACCAGGAAAATCAGCACCAAGCTGGTGCGACAGGGTTTCAGAGTAACCCAAAGCAGTTAAATAGTGGGCAGTATCATGTTTTCACCACCAGCACCTGCAAACGGGATCAAAAGGTGCAACGATGAGCCGCCCACGTGGTTGAGCCGGCAACCCCTTATTACCTCAATTGGTCCGAACAGCCGGTTACTTGGAGCACGGCAGATCATCCGGTCCTCCTTGATCATCCTAGGCATTTAGCTTTGGTGGTAGCACCGCAGGTTGGCGGTTATACATTGATGAAAGTGCTCATGGACGGAGGCAGCATCATCAATATTCTGTGCTATGACACGTTCAGACGGATGAACCTATCTGATAAGCAGCTGACCCCATCATCCACAGTTTTTCACGGCATCGTTCCTGGCAAGTCAGCTTATCCCATGGGAAGAATATCCCTTGAGGTAGCTTTTGGTTCAGAGGATAACTGGCGCTCTGAGTTTTTGTCCTTTGAGGTGGTTAAGCTGAAAAGCCCATACCACGCTTTATTCGGCCGGCCGGCTTATGCACGATTCATGGCACAGCCGTGCTACGTTTACCTGAAGATGAAGATGCCAGGACCAAGGGGAACCATCACAGTTGAAGGCAACCGGAAGATTGCACTCGAGTGCGAGGAAGGAGATGCAGCATATGCCGAGACGGCTTGCGCTGCAGAGGAGTTACGGTATTATAAGGACAATGTTGACCCATCTGACAGGACCTCTTTGAAAAAACCCACGACGGAGTCAGACCCTTTGCTCAAGTTTAAGTCGGCCAGAGACACAAAGCAAGTTGAGTTCACCCCGGGCAATTCTTCCGAGCAGTTCACCATAGGGGCCAATATGGATCCCAAATAGGAAAGCGCGCTCATCGAGTTCATCCATGAGAACCGGGACATCTTTGCATGGAAGCCTTCTGACATGCCAGGTGTACCGAGAGAACTCCCTGAGCACTCCCTTAATGTGGATCCTAAGTTTAAACCGGTTCGCCAGTATCTCCGTCACTTTAATGAGGAAAGGCGGAAAGCTATTGGTGAAGAAGTGGTCCAGCTCCTAGCTGCCGGGTTCATCGTTGAAGTCTTCCATCCTGAATGGCTGGCCAACCCGGTACTTGTTCTGAAGAAAAACAGGACTTGGCGAGTGTGTGTTGATTACACGGATCTAAATAAGGCTTGTCCTAGTGACCCCTTTGCCTTGCCCCGTATTGACCAGATCATCGACGCTATGGCAGGTTGTGAGTGTTTATGCTTCCTGGATGCTTACTCTGGTTATCATTAGATCACAATGAAACTGGAAGACCAGGAAAAGACAGCTTTCATCACACCCTTTGGAGCTTTCTGCTATACAACCATGCCATTTGGGCTGAAGTGTGCACAGGCGACTTACCAGCGTTGTGTCCAAAGCTGCTTTCACAAACAGATCGGGCGGAATGTCCATGCTTATGTTGATGATATTGTGGTTAAGTCCCGAAAGAAGGAAACCCTACTGGAGGATCTCAAGGAAACATTTGACAATCTCCGTGTCTACCAGATGAAGCTCAACCCAGAGAAGTGTGTTTTTGGTGTCCCTGCAGGAAAGCTTCTGGGATTTATTGTTTCCGAGCGTGGCATTGAAGCTAACCCGGAAAAAATCAAAGCAATCACGACCCTGGCTAAGCCGGCCAATCTAAATGCTATGCAGAAGCTGGCTGGGCGAGTTGTGGTGCTGAGCCGGTTCATCAGCCGGCTTGGAGAGAAGGCAATTCCATTGTATCAATTGCTTAGGAAATCAGATAACTTCGTCTGGAGTGACGCCGCAGAACAGGCTTTTGAGGCCCTCAAGAAGCAGTTGTCTGAGCCGCTGGTCCTTGCTGCCCCTCGCGAGAAGGAGCCAATGTTGCTATATATTGCTGCTAATAACAAGGCTGTAAGCGTGGCAGTCGTTGTAGAGCGCAAAGAGGACGGCAAGGAATATCCAGTTCAGCACCCCATGTATTATATCAGTGAGGTGTTAACCGAGTCCAAGCAGCGATATCCACATTGGCAGAAACTGGTCTATGGAGTATTTATGGCTAGCCGTAAGCTCAAGCAATACTTCCACGAACATCCAATCACTATGGTCAGCTCAGCACCTCTTGGGGATATAATCCAGAACCAGGAGGCCACCGGCTGGGTTGCCAAGTGGGCCATTGAGCTTGGTCCGCATCATCTCAAATATGTGCCCCGCATAGCCATCAAATCTCAGGCATTGGTGGATTTCATTAATGATTGGACAGAGTTACAGGCTCCCGAAGAGAAGCCCGACACAACATACTGGTCCATACACTTTGACGGCTCAAGGCAGCTCGAAGGCTCGGGGACTGGAGTTGTGATTACTTCCCCTCGAGGAGATAAGTTCTGTTATGTTTTGAGACTCATGTTTCCCTGTACTAACAATGCAGCAAAATATGAGGCCTTGCTTCACGGGTTTCGGATGGCCAAGGAGATGAACCTAAGCTGGGTCATGTATCTGGGCGACTCAGACTTGGTGGCCCAACAAGTTTCTGGTACATGGGATTCCAAGGATCCCGTTATGGCGGCTTATTGGCACGCGGTCACCAACATTGCTGGACACTTCAAAGGTTATCAAGTCGATCATATTGATCGCCGACAAAATGAGGCGGTAGATGCACTCTATCGATTGGGTTCTCAGCGCAACCCGGTGCCACCCAATGTTTTCCTGGACATTTTACACAACCCGTCTGTCAAGTTACCAACAGAGGAGGACTTGGCTATTCCTAACCCGGAGGCGGCTCTAGTGGCTGCTGTCCACGCTATACCTGATTGGACGGTCCCCTACTTGGCTTATTTAAGCCGGGGAGAACTGCCAACAGAGGAAATCCTTGCACGACAGATCATCAGACGATCTAAGTCTATGACTATCGTCAACGGCGAATTGCATCGGTGCAGTGTCACTGGTGGCTTTCAGCGTTGTGTTTCACCAGAGGAGGGCCGCGCTATTCTCAATGAGATTCACTCTAGCGATTGTGGTCACCACACCGGGTCACAGCTCATGCTGACGCAGAAGATATTGTACGTAAGTGTGATGGTTGCCAGAAATATGCTCGCCAGGCTCATGTGCCAGCTCAAGAGTTGAGGATGATCCCGATAACTTGGCCCTTTGCGGTCTGGGGGCTTGACATGGTTGGACCCTTCAAACATTCTAAGAACAAGCATACACACCTATTGGTGGCTGTGGACAAATTTACCAAGTGGGTAGAGGCAGAGCCGGTCAGCCGTTGTGATGCTACTACAGCCGTCAAATTTCTGAAAAAGCTGATATTTCGTTTTGGCTATCCGCACAGTATAATTACAGACAATGGCACCAATCTTTCCAAGGGGGTCATGAAGCATTTCTGTCAACAGGAGCATATCCGGCTTGATTTAACATCGGTTGCGCATCCTCAGTCTAATGGGCAGGCAGAAAGAGCAAATCAGGAATTGCTGCGCGGTATCAAACCCCGGCTCATGGTGCCTTTGCAACGCACGCCGGGTTGCTGGGAAGAAGAATTACCTGCAGTACTTTGGATTATACGGACTACTCCCAACAGGTCAACAGGCTATACACCATTTTTCCTCGTCTATGGTGCAGAAGCTGTACTTCCAAGTGATATTCGTCATGACTCCCCTCGAGTGGCGGCTTATGTGGAGTTTGATAATGAGCAAGCTCGACAAGACGCTCTCGATGCCCTGGAAGAAGAACATGAACTTGCCGCATCCAAATTAGCAATTTATCAACAAGACCTACGTCGCTATCACAACCATAGAGTTCGAAGCCGTACTTTTCAGGAAGGTGACTTAGTGCTCCGTCTGATACAAGACCAGATAGGCATGCATAAGCTTTCACCACCTTGGGAAGGGCCCTTTGTGGTCAGCAAGAATCTCAACAACGGGTCCTATTACCTGATTGACATACGTGAGGCAGATAAATCACGTACCTCTGAGGAGGAAACAAGCCGGCCCTGGAACATTGCCCAGCTCCGGCCATACTACACCTAAGTCATCGACTGGGTCAGATCTTTGTACATACCTTCTATCATGTATATACCTATTTTTGATCAAATAAAATAAAGACCGGCAGCACTGTATAAAAGTGTTATTTTGCCTCAAATTGTGTGTTGGATCTTTATTTGTTGATCTTGGTTACTGGGGGCTTCCAACTTAATTGAGTTTAGCTTACAAAACCCTTTAACCCGGCGAGATGCCACAAAGTTGGTTAAACCTGCCTGTTAGCAAGATGCTACTTTCTAAAAAGCAACCAGGCATACGTCAGATGAGTCAATCACATAGGTGACCCTGAATTCATCAGAGTTAAAATGTTCGATTGGTTGCGTGAGAGCCGGCTTTTAGAAAGCGAATGAAAGCAAATTCAGACTTGAGCTTTATAAGCCGGTCTTTCAAGTTGGGTTTTACAAAAACCGGCTTGTGGCAGTTATGTTCTTTTTTCTGTATTCATCTCATCTTTGCATACATGCATACCTTCATACATAGCATCTACCTTAGTCAAATCTGATTCATTACAAACAGTAGCAAAGATTACTAGTTATTTATGTGATTTCATCCATCACAATTATTATTATATGCAATTGTTATTGTTTCAGCAGAATCACTCTCATTGCACAAAACCGGCTCTCGAAGTCCAAAAGAGGATTCACAGAAGCAAGGCATCCAAAAAGTATTTGTACAGGCCATAGTAGCACAGTACACGATGGCACTGGCATCAGCAACAAGTATTTGATGCTACGCTATTACAAGCCGCCCGTCATCTGCGGCCATGGCAAAGGTTTTCATAGTTCAAACTACAAAAGGACAAGCCGGTGTTTTATGTTGCCGGGTTAGAACCGGCGCCAGCACCCGACAAAGCACCATGTGCCGGCTCTTCGCGGCCATCGTCATCCTCCGTCTCCTCCTGACTTGATTCACCGGCCGATCACTGGATTGAGTGCAATGCTTCAAATATGGCATCGGCTGTTATCACCGAGGAAGGGTCGACTTCAGGAGCGAAAGATGGCTTACGCATTCGAGTTAGGGCAACCGGCTCATGATTCGGTGGCTCCATCCACTCATTCTCTTTTGCGTAACCCGCCTGCTACTTGGTCAGATATGCTTCTTCTGCAATCTCGGTGGCTGCAACCCGGGTTTCTTTTATACAGCGTTGAAAGTCTTTCTTGGTAAAAGGCGAGTCATCCACATTGAACTCCGGATATCCACCCACAATCTGAGCCAGATCGAGTTCTGGCACATATGCCTTGGCTCGAGCAAGCGCGGTTAGAGCCCCAGTGTGGCAAGCCGCCTTTTTCCAATCATCAAACCACTTGGGCACAATAGACAGTTCTTTCAACATGTCAGCAGTCAACTGTGGCGGCGTTGTGGTATTTTTTGCGGCCATTATGCATTGGGAGCCGCTTACGTACAGCTGCTCCACAAAGGTATACACCACCTTCAATTTCACCAGTGGTTGCTGCACAAGAGTTTGATTCTTCCGGCCTGCAAAAATAAGTACACACGATTAGTAAAGCCGGCTTGGCATATTCAACTTGGGATAATCGGCACATGGTGGTCTGTTTTACTTACCAAAGATGGCCCGGCACATGGCTGTGATCTGGCCCTTTAGAGTGGCCAGCTCTTGAGTTACCGGCTCAAGTTTGGCCTCGGCCTCTTCAGCACGCGTGGCTAGGGCGGCTCTTGCTGCTGCGGTTTCTTCCAAAGTGCTTCTCACTACGAGCAGAGATTTGTTGGCTTCTATAGATGACTTCTCAGCTTCTTGGCGCAGTTTCTTCTCCTTCCTTGCTTCCTTTCGGAAGAAGGAAGCTTGAGCCTCCACCAGGTTCAGCATGTCCTGTAAAGCAGCCTAAGTTATACATTGTCTAAACATGTCCCGAGCTGCCCTTCCGGTCGACCCGGCTCATGGGGGCTACGGGTTTCAGCGCTTCTCAAAAAGTAAACAAGCAAGTTCCATGCAGATGCAGGCATTCTACATGGCACTTGGGGGCTAATGCATGATTTGATATTATTAGATATGGAGACCCGCCTGTCATGATATGACGAGCTGGCCTTTGAAGGTGCCAACTGAGGTTATGCATGCGAGATAAAGTTTGGAAGTCCCGGGTCATCATTTCATAATGACCCGGCCCTTGGGGGTTACATATATATATGGTTCAGGGCAGAAGGCGCAATTACCTCATATTCCGCTTTAGAGAAGATATCATCACAATTTCTATGTCCCGGCTTTTAGACAGCCGGGTCAGCATAGCTTGATGAAGGGCGTTGGCGTCTTGATCTTCAAAAGCGGAGAAGTCAAGAGCCGCCTTCCCCTTGTTCTTCACAGACAGCTCAGCCCTGGCAGGGATTTTGGCAAGAGCAGTAGAGGTCTCAGGTGGAGCTGTTTGCTGTTTATCCATCACCACCACCTCTTCTTGAGCCGGGGCCGCGGGCTGCTGTTCGGGTTGATCTTCAGTTAAAATTTCTCTCTCCTGAACAACAGTGTGGCACCGCGGCTCAGAGCAACCGGTTTACCTTGCATTGCCAGCCCAGAGATCAAGTCTTCTGGCAATACACAACAACTTGGTACAGAAACAACCGCTTTATTGATCTCTTAGCGGAAACATGGGTTCACATATTACATGATAAGCGAGGCCAAGCGGCACACACGGTGCGGCTGCACTTATGTACATTATTTAGTAGACATCTCAGGGACCTTGATGATAAGGAAACTACTACGCGGCAGCGGAACGACAAGGTAGCGGAACTCCATTCCACAGGGACACTGCTGGGACACGGCCTAGAGCGCGACATACTGCTCGACATCCACACCATGCACGGCTTCTCATGCATCTGGTATGATAAGCCAGGTGAGTACTTTGAATGTACTCGCAAGCTCACAGCAAACAAAACAAGTGCAACAAATAACAACAAGGCATTTAACATGTTTAATGCATGAACATGATACTACCCAACATGAGGTGTGCGTGAAACATTGCCATGGTCCCTGGGACCAACTTACCATTTCGGGGTTACCACATGACCACCGTTCATAACTTACCAACGTGATCCTCACTTGATCACATCCATACCTTTCATAGTGATCCTCACGTGATCACCACTTCTGCATGTGCCATCTTGTGAGTCTTAGTGTGCAAGTTAATTATATCTATTGATCCACGATGTGACCTACTACGAACTGTGTCCATATCCGAGGATGCGGCTATCGATAGATTATACACTCTGTAGAGGTTAGTACACTGTACCCACACTACGGAACTCATGGCTGTCGGTACCAAAACCGGCAGATCTCGGGTAGGGGATCCGAACTGTAGGTCTAGGAATCAATGGGTAACAGGGAATGTAGAGACAACGATTTACCCAGGTTCGGGCCCTCTCGAAGAGGTAATACCCTACGTCCTGCTTGATTGTATTGATATGTTTGTATGAAGGTTACAGAGTTGATCCACCTCGAGATCGGATGGGCTAAACCCTAGGCAATGGATATGATGATCCCCTACGGACTAAACCCTCTGGTTTATATAGACACCAAAGGGTCCTAGGCTTACATATAGTCGGTTACCATCGAGGGATAAACATGCCGGCCACGCTAATTATTCCTTGGAGGAGACGCCAAGACTTTGGAGGTTTCCTTCTGATACACAGGGTTGCCCACAATCCGGCCTTCCATCTACGAGTAGAGAGCGGCCCACCAGCCCGGCCCACGAGAGATAGGCCGGCAGCCCGAGTACCCCCTAGTCCAGGACACCCTCAGTAGCCCCCGAACTAGGCTCCATTGCCGAGGTTGATAGTCTTCAGCAACTTCATGCCTCAATGGTCTTCGGCTTGGGTGGCGAGTTCCTCCCTTCACCTGCATTCGGTTTAACAATAGTTCGGCCACCAATTGCTCGATTGCCGAAGAATACTCCGATTGGCGAGGCCCCGTGGGGCCCGTCACACCACTTTTCTTCGCCCAGAATCAAATGACGACCCTCGATTTCTGCGCACCCACGGAATGCGAGTGGCCCGATGGGTTTTTACAAAAATGCCCCACTTTCGGGGGGAGTCAATGCCCTTTTAATAGGCCAAGGGCGCGGAGGTTGACACAC
Organism: Elymus sibiricus; assembly: GCA_039707655.1. Lineage (NCBI taxonomy): Eukaryota > Viridiplantae > Streptophyta > Magnoliopsida > Poales > Poaceae > Elymus > Elymus sibiricus. The sequence continues at coordinate 319,686,808 of CM077670.1, read as the reverse complement.
TCCACACCCTGCCATCCTTCCTCACATCCTCGCGAGGTCGCGACCAGTAAATAATGGCGAGCGTCCCAGGCTCTTCCTCACGCCCTCATGCCCCCCGGCAAGGTGATTGGGCGAGCTGCTCCGTATCCCTCATGCGTTTACGCAGGCTCGAGACGCTGGGATATCTCCTTGCTTCAGATCTCACATCCACCCATCCCGGATTAACTACCGCAGATGGGGAGGCCCTCGCAGAGAACTTTCCTTCCCCCCACGGGGAGGAAAGGGTGTGCTTCGTGCCCTTCCTCTTGCGAGGGATGGGTTTCCCCATTCATCCTTTTTTGAGGGGTCTACTAGAGTTTTACGGGATTCAACTCCACCACCTTACCCCAGGGTCGATCCTTCATATATCGGGCTTCGTCGCTCTCTGCGAGATGGTCCTGGGCTGTGAGGCCCACTTCGAGTTGTGGAGGAAGTTCTTCTGCCTCGTCCCCCGTACCCGAGGAGGGACAATCTACGAGGTCGGCGCGGCCGAAGAATGGCGTATCGCCGGAACTGGATACCCCATAGGGACTCCGAAGAAAGATGCCGAAGAGTGGACTTCGGAATGGTTTTATATCGAAGATGTCCCCCTGCTTGATCCAGTCCGGAGGGGGCTGCCCGAATTCTCATTGGTCCCTCCGAAGAAGCGGTTCAACTGGCGCCCGAAGAGTCCTTCTCAAGAGGAAAGCGCCGAAGTAACTCGGCTGGCCGCTCAAGTGAGGTGGCAAGCCCACAATAGGCTAACCGTTATTGACATGATGGCCACAGCCATTGCTCGGTGTGTCAAACCTCTCCAACAGAGAATACACCCGCTTTGGTGTTACAACGAGGAAGATGATGCAACCCGGTAGACACGGATGGGACCTGCCGACCAGGCGGCGGTGGCGGCCATACTGGTCAATCTCTTCAAGGGAGAGGAGCAGGAATTTGCTCGGTTAAAGCCCAAGGAAGGCTTCTCAAGCTACAAACCCATTGAAATGGTGAGCCCGACGACGTTTTATAGTTCGGACGGCATCCCAAATTTTTTCTTAACCAGATTCCTATCCTGTCCGAACAGAATTGGAGGCGCTGGATCGAGACAGTGAGCTGCCCTGCTCCTCAACCGGAGAATTACTCTCGTGACGATGATCCTGGGTTCCATGATGACCCTGAAACATCGATGAATTTCGAGGAGGGGGTCTTCTACCAGGAGAGCCTCGATGGTTCTAAGGTGGCCCTTTTGGCCGATCATCCCCGGGCGCTTCCCTCCTCCGCTGTAAGTGGCCAACGGGCTTCCTCTCGAAAGAAACACTCAGCCGCTGCTGCCCCGAATACACTGACACCTACTCCCAAGGGCCGCCGCACGACGCGCTGAACCGCCGCAAGAGCGGCACCAGCGGCCCCAGCAACGAGTAGTCGTGGGGTGACCAGACACGCGGCCCCAACGGGAGCTACATCATCTGCGCCCCGCCCGAAGAGGTAACGCATCCGCCGTACCGTCATAGCCTCTATCTTCGACATCCACCGAATATGCCAATGTTTCTCCACGGTGTCTTGTAGACGATATGTGGAACCTCCCTCGGCTGGGGATGTTGAAGAGGCGCCGAGGGGTGCCTCCAACCCGAGGTCGCCAGCTGTAGCCGGTCCAACTCCGGGAGTCCCTGCCGAGGACCAACATCCCGAGGACTCAGGTGGCGTCTCGGTCACTAACTCCGATGTTGAAAGTGTGATGAATCATCGGCGGCGTAAGGCGTCACTTTGGCACTCCGTGTTGTCGGATGAGGAGTTTAATGCCCTTAGTTCGGTAGAGGCATACCTTGGCGCTGCCCGAATGGGACTTGAAGGGACCGTAAAGCTCATGTCTACTGATGTGCAGGTATGGTATTTGTTCTGACAACTAGTATCTAACCCAGTAGCCCCCGAGCCTTGATTTGGGCAGGACGGCCGAATTAAGGGTCTGATATTTTTAATGCCATGCTATTGTGTAGACTGTTCGGGAGCAAAACAAAAAGCTGTTCAAAGACCTCAAGCTGGCGCGAACAGAGTTAGAATCTGTGAAAGCCGAGCTAGAGGGTGTAAAGAAATTCACCAGAGAGGCACATGGTAAGTGCCGAACTCAAAAGTTGTTTTAAAAATTTGATGGAACACCTCTGCTAATGAAAGTTGATTCCATAGCAGCCGAGTCAATAAATCAGCTATGGAAGGATCTGGATATTGCCAGAGAAACTCAAAGGTATGCGGAGTCACAGCAAGAGGCTGGCTACCAGGTGCTTTCCCGATGTTATGAGGAGAGGGATAAGCTAAAGGCGGAAGGCGACCAACAGGCGCGAGAAATCAAAAGTTTTAAAACTCAACTGTCCCTATCCCAAGAGGAGAACTAGAGACTGAAAGCGGGCATGTTCGGTGAGTGCGACCCAGTATTTTCAGTTCATAAACTATACGTAGTAGACAGTAATATGAACAATGCCGCGTCTGATTGTAGTTCTTCTAACCGGACGCCCCGAAGAGGAGGCCGGCTCTTTTGGGCGGGACTTGCTGAAGGAGCTATCCGCCGTGCACAAGCGGGCCCGAAAGGCCATGAAGAGCATGTGCAAAGCATTGTGGCCTGGTGAGGTGGCTCCGGAAGGGATGGCCGAACTCACAAATCGATTCAAAGGAGCTCGGTGCCGCTTTGAGCTATGGAAGACGTCATCTTGTCGTGAAGGAGCACGGCAAGCCTGGGCGATAATCAAGACCCGCTTCACCAAGCTGGAACCGGAGCATTTAGCTAGGGTTGGGCCAGTAGGGCCAGATGTGTAGGAAGTGCCCGTGCATCTGGTATATGACCAGGTTATGCCCGCAGCTCGGCTGTCCCAAGCAGATTGTGCTCTGGAGACCATAATAGATGGTCTTGATCAAGATTAACAGGTTGATTCTATGTATCTATGTACTTTACATCAAGTAGTATCCAAACTGTGCGTCGAACGTTGTCTTAACCAGCCATCAGCTTCCGCCTCCTCGGCCAGGAGCCGAGGAGTGTTTCCTATTGTGTGATCCGAAAACACCGGAAACACTTTGGAGGACGAGGCAATTCGGCCATGTGGGGGCAAACAGACAAAAACGTGCTCGTGGAGTTATGTTATATTACTGTGTAACGTAAGAAACATCTTCCGACGAAAATAGTTCCGCTATGGGTCCCTTTCGTCGGGTTACCACGTTAGCCGTGGATGGATAACCGAATACCCAAAGCAGACGGGGATGGTTACTTCGGGAAAATACCCCGGAAACTTGGCGATAGGTACCAATTATTTTCACTTCCCCCGTGGCCGACCAATTGTGTTCTTAAGAACGCTAGCTTTTGGCTTCACCCGTCTGAGGTACGTACCCGGGAAATCCAGACGTAACAATCACAGAGGTGCTCCCTTTACTCCCTAGCCGAACAATCGGGAATGTAGGGGGTAAACAAAGGAGCGAGGCAACCCAGCTTGGCCAAATCTTAAGTCAAATTGATGCATATAGTGGCTTTAAAATGATGCAGGAAGGTTGCAAACTCGTAAAAGACGGATGGTTGCATAAATAAAATATGATTGGCTCCGTAAAAGAAGCCCCCAGGTAACAGCGTGTGGTACATTCAAAGATGTCTGCCGAAGAAAAACTTAACGGAGGTCGGCATATCCAAACACAATCCGGGAGAGACTATTGACTAGAAAAAGATATAAATCCTAGAAGGATAAACCGAACAAGGTAAGGTCGTGGAGCTAGCCGTAGAAACGTCGTAGCCGAGCTGTGTTCCAAGGGTTTGGTTCGAGGCGGTCGTCCTTTGGGTCGCGGAGACGGTATGCTCCGCCCGCGAGTACTTGATCGATTATGAAGGGCCCCTCCTATTTGGGCGACAGCTTATGCTTCTGCTTCTCCGGGAGGCGCAGGACTAGATCGCCGACGCTGTAGGCCTTCGCCCGTACTTCCCTACTCTGATAACATCTGGCCTGCTGCTGATAAAAAGCAGAACGAGCCCGAGCTATGTCGCGCTCGCCCTCCAGGGCGTCTAGGTCATCTTGCCGATCTAGCTCGGCCTCTGTCAGAAGTTGGGCTTCGGGGACCAAAGGTTCGAACACTGGGGTGAGCTTGTTCTACCTACTTCGCCTCCCACCACGGTTAAGTGACGGCGAGGACGCGCTAGCGAGGGACGGAACGAGGACTCGGCGGTTTACCCAAGTTCGGGCCACCTTGCGGTGTAAGACCCTACTCCTGCTTGTGGCTGGGATAGCAAGGGCAAGAGAGTTCTTGCGTACAAGGTACAAGGTAGGAGATGAGGGAATCGATTGGGTCTCTCCTTCCCTCTACCCTCTCACAACGGCTGCTCTGCCCCTTATATCAGCCATGGTCCTCATCCCCCTGGAAACTTTGGCGGGAAGGGTTGCCACACTTGGTGATTTCGAAAGGGGACAGGCGCTCAGGCTATCCTGACTAAAGGTGGTCTTCGCCTGCCAAAGCATGATCCATGACACGCTGGTGGGCTCGATGATGACCTCCGCCCTGCACTCCCGTCATCTTGGTCTTCCTTCGCCAATCGGGCAACCTTTGGGGTTGCTTTGGAAAGTAGATAGCTGGCCCTGCTCCCTTAACACGAAAGAGGAAACCATCTTCATCCGCGCCTGCTGGCGCGGCCTCGTCACCGCGCGCGTCACCCATGTGACGGGCTCCAGGCCGCGCGGCAAGGTGAACAACCTTCGCCTCGAGCGCCTGCAGGAGGAGGCCTCGGGAGGCCACCTCGGAAAGCCGCCTCGCGAGGCCACTCGGGAAGCCGCCTCGTGAGAGGACCTCGTGAGGCCGTTGACGGTGGTGCTGAGCGTTGCTTGCTACTCCCTGAGGAGGGGGCCTCAGGAGGCCAGGGCCTCATGAGGGGTCTTGGTGAGAGTTCGGTGGAGACAGCCCACTGGGCCCACGCCAGGCGTTGCGCCCTGGGCCAAAGGCAGACGGGCCTGGATACCCCGGGTTCCATGGGCCCGACAGTAGCCCCCGGGCCCGTGGCGCGCACGTTCCCGCCTACTGAGGGGCGAAACGGCGCGGGCCCTAACCGCCTGCGGCCAGGCGCAGCGCGTGGCGCACGATGTGATGGGGGACGCCCCCACTTCCCCACGACGCCTCGGTAACCGCCGCGCTGACATAAATCTTGGCGCGGGCGATGCGAGGCCATCATTGCCTTCCTTCATACCCTCCACAACTCCGTCGCCCCGAACCTTTGCTGCGCCGCCATGTCGCCCCTCGGAAGGGAGGAAGAGACAGCAGACGCGGAGGTCGAAGGGGCGGTGCCTGAGCCCGCCCTGAGTAGGCCCAGAATCATCAACGCAGAGGGACTCAGCAAGGTGCTTCCGATGACCGCGGCCGCTTCCAACGTATGGGGGGCCACTCGCATCTGGCCGGCTTCTTGCCCAGCCTCCGACCTCGACGCCACCTCTACCGTCCTCTTCCTTCCGGCGCTCTTCGCGGGCTTGCTACCCCCATTCTATGATTTCTTTAACGCCGCCCTGTCCCACTATCAAGTCCATGCGCTACATCTCGAGCCGAGCTCCGTCCTTCTTCTTTCTGCCTTTGCCTTTTTATGCGAGGCCTTCCTAGGCGTGACGCCCTCAGTGGCGCTCTTCCGCCACTTCTTCAGCCTGCAGCTGACCGCGGCGAACCAACGTTCCGGATGCGTCTCGTTCCGTATTGCAGACGAGACGGCGGGCGATGGCATCGACATGGTGCTTTCCAAGAGGGTCGAGGGCTTCAGGCGGCAATGGGTGTACGTGGACGCAGCCCAATCTAGCCCCCTGCTGCAGCTGCCGTCGTCCCCAGTGGCGAGGAGTTCCAGGTGGGGGCACGAAAGGCTCGCCGACCCGAGGCTGGCGCGGGTATGGAAGAGGTTGGCTGAGTTGAGGGCCGCGAAAGTGACGGTGGTCACGGTCGTGAGGGAGTTCCTTCGCCGGCGCGTTGCTCCCCTCTAGCGACACTCCCGCCCGATGTGGGCCTTCACCGGTCCGGAGGATCCGATGCGGCTGAACAAGGACAGCCTGCTGCTGGAGGTGCTGAACGAGGTGCTCCACACCCTAACCAGCGAGGAGGCAGACGAGCCACCCAGGGACGGGCTGCCCCTGTACCGCTACAAGAACAAGGCCACGCTGGCAGGCGGGATGCCACGCTTCGACCAATGGGGACCGTTGCCAGAGGGCCTTGAAGGGCCCCGGGACAACCCCTTCCTGGTGGTCCCTGGCTCAGGCGAGAACAGTAGTGCCGGGGCCTTGGCGGGCGCTGCGGGGGGCGGAGGCGGCCCAGTTCGGCCGGCCCGCCGCCGACTCGTCCGCGAGCTCAAAAACGATGATGGCACCACACCGCCTAAGGCCACGCCTGCCGCGTCCATCCGGGCACAGGGCGCGGGAAGCCCCCGCGCGGCAGCTGTGAAGCTGCGGGGCTCCAGAGGCGGTGGCGAAGGCGGATCCTGCGGCCCTCCCGAGAGGGGGGTCGATCACGAGAGGGGACCCGGCGAAGGCGGCGGCAGCAACGCTCCCCCAGGGACCAGTAAGCGCTTGCCTTCCTTTCTCTTGCGCCCGGTGTGTCGCGCGCGCCTGAGTCCTTGTTTCTCTTCCCATCTCCAGGACTTCATCGAGCAAGAAGAAGAAGAAGAAGGAGGAGAGGTCCCCTGGACTGGCGGGGGCTACGCCGCCGGTTGCTAGGACCGGGGGGTGCGAGGAGAGCACCATCAGACTCGCCACTGAGGTTGACCTCGCGAGGGCCGAGGAGGAGGCAGTCCCTTCTGACCCGCAGGAGGGCGCAGCTCGGGGGACCCGAGTAGGTGAGCCACGGGAGGTGTCGTCGAGGGGCGGCTCCGCGGCTCCTAGGGCGCCCACCGCAGGGGCGGAAATCGCGGCGACGAAGGCGGAGACGTCGGCTTCCACCCCCCGGAACGCTGTCGACGGTGATGTCGCTGGAGGCCAGCCAGACTCGACAGCGCGCGGGGCCCCGCAGGCCGGGGGTTCGCTAAGCCCACAGGGTGCGTCGCCCCATCGGAACGAGGAGGGGGCCCCTGCGAGCCCTTCGCTCACGACCGGCAGCGGCGGGCCCTCACGAGGGGGCGGTGCTCGGGCGCGCACCGGTTGGGCCCTGCAGCTCATGAGCGGCAGCGCCGTGCTCAAGCGCGGGGCCCTGCAAGGCGCCAGGGCCGCCCTTGACCAGCTGGTAGCAGACCTCCGGGCGGAAGAAGAGCGCATCATCGAGGAGCATCAGCGGCTCGCGGAGAGGTGGCACCAGCTTGATGTGGGCATCAAACTGAGCCGCCGTCAGGACGACACCGCGCGGGAGAAGCACGAGAAGGCCGCCCAGGACGCGAAGGAGATCCTCGAGAACGCTGTCCGGGAGGCCGACGAGGCCGACAGGCGGCGCGAGGCGGCGGAGGCCCGCAGGAAGGAGCTCCAGGACCAGAACGCCTTGCTGGAGCGACAACTCCAGGCACGGAGGGACGCCATCTCCGCCCTCGAAGAGGGGCTGGCGGCCTGTGAGGCGGACCTTGACATTCATGAGCGGGAGCTCGCGTGGTCGGTATCCGCGCAGGACTTGGAGCGCGAGCGGCTGGAGACATTGGAGCGAGAGGTGTCCGCTGCCCAAAGTTCCTACGCTGAGCGCCTAAACAAGGCCAATGCCAATCTGGCCGCTAAGGCGAAGGAGATCCAGGAGGACGCCGACAGGAGGGTCACGCAGAGCCGCGAAGCGCTTGCCAGCGAGAACAGCCAGAAGCTGAAGCGGCAGGAGGACCGCTTCAAGGCCAAGCGCGAGGAGTTCCAGCACGAGATCGCAGGCCTCAAGGAGATGCTAGCCGAAGCTAAAAGGCGGCGGGAGCTCGCGCTGAAGGCCCAGGCCGACGCCGAGGCAGAGCTGTCCTCCCTTCGGCAGCAGGTGGAGGGTGTCGCTGCGGTCGTGGAGCAGGCGCGGGACGAGGCGGCCCGGGCGCGGGGGCGGCAACTCCAGCGCTCTAAGATGTTCCGCGCCCTCGAGCTCCGGTCCCGCCGCGCCTTGGGCTCCATTTGCAAGGAGGACGTCAGCAGCCCCCTCGAGACCCACGACGGCAGCTATCTCGACTTCTTCACCAAACTCGTGGAGCGGCTCGAGGTGGGCGCCAAGAAGGTAGGCCGAATCATCGAGGAGGAGGGCCACGACCTCCTCACCCAGGCCGCGATGCGCATCTTCAGCCATCTTCTGTACGCCGACCCCAACTTTGATTTTGGCAAGGTGATAGCTCCCGTCCCGGAGGAGGTCCGCGATACTCTTGGGAAGGCGGTGGAGGACCACGTGGACGCCCTACACGAGCACTTCGCTCCCGGCGAGAACTCGAGCGGAGTCGAGGAAGGCGACGATGATGGTGGCAGCGGCGGTGATGATGACATGTCTTCTTAGGTCCTTCCCCATGTCCTGCGTATAGCTGATCGTGGCCCCGTGGGGGCGTGAGGACAATGCTTTAACATTTTAAGTACTTCGCCCCTGACTGCATCGAATGCCCGTGGCTTCGTAACGCTTTCTCTCAAAGCCCGTTTTGCTCCTTCTGCTTGCCATGGTGCATTGCATCGTTAGGACCTAGCCCCTGAGCGGGCCGTAGCCGCTGCCGGCATAGCGAGTCGTGAGGGTTCCGCTCGCGCGATCTCCCGAGGTGGGGCCTGCTGGTTTCCTGAGGGCCTGATGGGGCCACCTCGCGAGGCAACCTCGCGAGGTCCCTCAATGAACCTGCTCCGGAGATAGCTGCCTGTAGAGTACTCAACGACAAGGGAGCGGCGCATGCTCGTCGATTCGCTCATGGGCATCACGCGAGGAAACAAAACACCAAGAACCTTGGTGGCGTGGCGTGCACGGGGCAAAGGCCCGCGTGCCAGAGCCCGGCTGCTTGGGTTTTTCAGTGCTGCTGGGACTGACCCGAGCACAGACACCGTGTCCAGCCCCCGCTCGCGTGAGGCTCATGAGGGATGTCGTGAGCGCGCGAGGCTCGTGCAGCAAGAACAAGACGAAATACCATGCAAGAAACCGAGCTTTACTTCAGTAAGATAGCGACCCGTTACATAACTAAAACGAGATGCGGCTGCCGTGTCCGGCACGGGTTAGCTTGAGGTTGGTGCAACCCGTGGGGCGCCCTCAATTGATTGTTCCGCCAGCGCGGAGCATGGGGCTTCCACAGGGGTGTGGGTATGATCACGGGTCGACCGTTCCGCCAGCGCGGAGCATGGGGCTTCCACAGGGGTGTGGGTATGATCGCGGGTCGATCGTTCCGCTAGCACGGAGCATGGGGCTTCCACAGGGGTGTGGGTATGATCGCGGGTCGATCGTTCCGCCAGCGCGGAGCATGGGGCTTCCACTTGGGCGTGGGCGGGAGCTCTCGCGGGCCCATCAGGCGAACGCAATGAGAGGCTCCGGGGCGTGTACAGCCCCGTTTCGTTCGTACGCGTGAGGGTCACGGGCAGAACTTGCGGAGGTGTTGGATGTTCCAGGCGTTAGGCACAGGAGCTCCGTCCTCCGTCTCCAGCTGAGCTGAGCCAGGCCTGGAGACATGAGTAACCCGGAAAGGTCCTTCCCACATGGGTGGCGGTTCGTGGGGCCCCTCTTTGGAGAGGATTCTAGGAAGTTCGGGGTCGCGGACCTCGAGAGTGCAAGGGCAGACGCCGCGGCTGTGGCGGCGGCGCGAGGCCGGCTTGGCGGCGGCCCTCCTCGAGGAGTAGCAGGTCGGTCTCCCGCGAGCCGTCCTGACAAGCCTTGCCGAAGGCAAGGGCTCACGGGGGACCGTGCTTAAGCTCCAGAGGGGCGCCGTGTCAACACCGTAGACGAGGAAGACGGGGGTCTCGCCGGTAGGCTTGCTTGCACCAGAGATGGACACAGCACGAACCGCCACTCGCCGAGCGAGCCTTTGCCGCTCCCGAGCTGCGCCCATGAAGCGCGCTCATGAGACGCACGCACGAGGCTCGGCGTTCGAAGTGTCTTCGCCTCGCGAGGAGCCGCCCGCGAGGTGCTCGCGCAGCTCGACTCCTGAGGGGCTGCATGTCGATAGATTTCACAATTGGGGGAGCGGCGCAAGCTCGCTAACTCGCTAGTGGCCGTTGCGTGAGGAGACAAGGCACCAAGGACCTTGGTGAGGTGACGTGCGCGGGAGCAGGCCCGCGAGCCAGAGCTCAGTCACTTGGATTTGGCGGCGCTGCAGGGACGGACCCGAGCACAGGCGCCGTGCCTAGCCCCCGCTCACGAAAATGGTCAGGGGAGGGGTCGCGAGCGTGCGGCGCTCTTCGGTCAACACCGAACTTAACAGGCGATTAAGCAGATAACATAACTCATCAGGGAGAAATCAGTAAAATTCATTACACAACAAAAGGATAAGGTTCTGGGAGCGAAGCTCGAGAGGCGCGGCAAGAGGCGATGCGCCGGGCGCACCTGGCAGAACCGCGTTGTAGTGACGTCAGACCACTTGGCGAGGCGCGCTGAGAGAGTCAGCCCCTCTAAGGCCAGGGGGCTCGCGAGGCCTCGGGAGCTCGCGAGGAGCAGGAGGCTCATGAGGCCTTGGCGCGAAGGGCGCCAGCCTCTGGAAAGAGGCGCCGGCGTTCCTCAGCCCGAAGGGCATGCGCGTGCTGCCGAAAACGGGGCCAATGCCCTGGCCAATTCGCGGCAGCTGGAAGGGGTCATTAGGGCAGAGCTGGTTGAGGCTGGTGAAGTCGACGCACATGCGCTCCTTGCCGCCCTTCTTGGGGACGACAACTGGGTTGGCGAGCCATTCGGGATGGCGCACCTCAGGAACGACTCCGGCTTCTTGGAGCTTCTGAACTACATTGACGATGAACTCTTGCTTCTCTGGCGCCTGGCGCTATGCTTTCTGCTTGACCGAAGGTGGTGCTCGATCACCTCCCTCGGCACACCGGACAGGCGAAAACATCCGAGTTTGCCCGAAGGAAGGTGACGAGCGCGCTTTCCTATGCAGGAGGGAGGCCTGTACCGATGGTGAAGGCAGGGCCGGAGCCGCTGCCGTCCACCGACACCTTCTTCGTCTCGGCACGGTCCTGAGAGAACAACTGCTTCTTCTTCACGGGCGCGGCCTCAGAAGGCTCGGCCGCGTCCTCGTCGGCCGGGTGCACGACAGCGGCAGCCTTGTAGGCGCGCTCGAGGGTGCTGGACGCGTCCTTCTCGTCGCAGGCGACGGTGATGATGCCGCTGTAGCCGGTCATCTTGAGGACGTTGTAGGCGTGATGGGTGGCCGCCATGAACTTGGTGAGAGCTGGGTAGCCCAAGATGGCGTTGTAAGGCAGGCCGATATGTGCCACGTCGAAGTCGATGAGCTCGGTGTGGTAGTTCTTGCGGGTGCCGAAGGTGACGGGGAGGCGCACTTGTCCCAGCGGAATGGTGGAGCCATCGGTCACTCCGGAAAAGGGCCTGGTCGGCATTAGCTGGTCGTAGGGCACCTGGAGCGTCTCGAAGGTCTCGACGGAGAGCATGTTGAGGCCGGCACCCCCGTCGATGAGGGTCTTGGTGACCGCGACGTTGCTGATGGAGGGAGTGCACAGCATGGGGAGCGCGCCTGCGGAGGCCGTGGACTTGGGGTGATCCTTGGAGTCGAATATGATGGCGTACTGCGACCACTTGAGGGGCCGCGAAGCCTCTGGCCTCGGAAGGGCGGCGTACACCTCGCGAGAGAGTTGCTTGAAGTGGCGGATGGACGCGGGGGACCCGCCGAGGATGCAGGCGACCGCGCGAGGCTCCTGGTCGCCCCCAGCACCCTCATCAGGCTGGTGGACGTCGTTCCTTCGGGGTGGCGGTGGCAGCGGCGGGAGAGCGGCATTGGCCTGAGGATTCGCCTCACGAGACTGGTCGCGCCAGGCGGCCTCACGAGGCTGATCGCGCCAGGCGGCCTCACGAGGCTGATCGCGCTAGCCCTGGAGGTAGCTATCATTATTTTTGCGGCTGTCCCAGCGGCTGCCGCTGCGGCCACCCCCGCGGCCGGCGCCGCGGCCATTGCGGTCGTCCCGGTGGCTCAGGCGTTCGTCGCGGAGCAGCTTGAGCTCCTGACAGTCTTCGGTGCTGTGGGAGCGGACGTTGTGAAAAACGCAGAGCGGCCGGTTGTCCTTCCTGGGCTCATCGTGATCGCGGCCGCGCTTCTGCTCGGGCTCCGCCGCGAGTACGGCAGGGCCCTTGCGCTTGACATCCTTGCTCTTGGCCTGGGCGCCATCGAGCGCCGCGTCGGGGTCATTGTGGACGAAGAGGCGGCCTTCTTCAGCCTTGGTGCACTTGTCGGCGAGGTCGAGCAGCTCGAGCATGGAGTCGAGCTCACCGTTGATGGCGAGCTTCTCGTGCATCTTGATGTCCGTGACGCTGGTGGGAAGCGCGGAGATGACGGCCGCGTCGGAAGCGCGCGGGATCTTGTTGCGCACCTGACTGAAGCGCTGGATGTACTTGCGGAGGGTCTCGTCTGGGCACTGTCGAACATGCCGCAGGTCGTTGATGGCGAGGGAGCGGTCCTGTGTGCCCTTGAAGTTGGCAATGAACTGGCTGCAGAGCTCGGCCCACGACGAAATGGAGGCCTCGGGGAGGTTCATGAGCCAGGAGCATGGGCCGTCCTTGCGGGCCATGGGGAACCAGTTCGCCATGACCTTGTCATCGCCGTTCGCCGCCTCGACGCTCAACGCGTAGAGCTGGAGGAACTCCATGGGGTTGGGGGTGCCGTCGTAGCGTGGAGGCAGCTCAGGCTTGAACTTCGCGGGCCAGACCACGCGACGCAACTCGCGGGTGAAGGCACGACAGCCCACGCCGCTCGAGGGGACGCCGCCAGCGAGGGCGGCGTGGTTTCGACGCCCGACCGCTGCGACGTCCTGAATGGCCTGGTCCTGGCGCTGGCGCTGCCGCTCGAGGGGCACCCGCGCGTCGGGGGGCGCGCGGCTGATGATCTGGCAGCTGGCCTCGTCCCGGTCTGGCGAGGATGCGCCACAGGATGGCTCGTGAGCCCGCGCGCTGCGTTGGGGCCCGGCGCGCTCGTCGCGCAGAGGAGGCGGCGGTGGAGCGCCGTGCGCCAGTTCCCCAGCATGAGACGGCGGCGGGCAGAGCGAGTGAGAAGATGCCGGAGCATCCCCGGCGACGCTGACGAGCTCGGCGATGCGACCGAGCCAGGCGTCGTAGGCGGCGTCAGCCGGACAGTAGCGGAGCAGCTCACGCGCCATGAGCAGCGCTGCCTGCGGGTTCGGCGGCCCATTGTGGGTGAGGGAGGAGGTCGTGGCGGTGTCGCCATTCGCTCGCACGGAGGGGTGCATGGTGGAGTCCTGCTGCTCGCGGGCAGCGGGGTTGGTGGCGGCGGCTTCGGCTTCGGGACGGCGGCGATTGCCGCGAGCCACCGGCTCTGTCTGAGCCACGCGGCCAGCCCTGCGCTCGGCGCGCTCGCGACGCGCATCGGCCATGGGGTTGGTGGAGCTGAGGGCGGAGCAGAAGAACAGTAGCGCACCCCTACCTGGCGCGCCAAATGTCGGAAGTCGGGCTCCGGGGACCCAAAGGTTCGAACACTGGGGTGAGCTTGTTCTACCTACTTCGCCTCCTACCACGGTTAAGCGACGGCGAGGCGATGGCGAGGACGCGCTAGCGAGGAATGGAACGAGGACTCGGCAGTTTACCCAGGTTCGGGCCACCTTGCGGTGTAAGACCCTACTCCTGCTTGTGGCTGGGATTGCAAGGGCAAGAGAGTTCTTGCGTACAAGGTACAAGGTAGGAGATGATGGAATCGATTGGGTCTCTCCTTCCCTCTGCCCTCTCACAACGGCTGCTCTACCCCTTATATCAGCCATGGTCCTCTTCCCCCTGGAAACTTAGGCGGGAAGGGTTGCCACACTTGGTGATTTCAAAAGGGGACAGGCGCTCAGGCTATCCTGACTAAAGGTGGTCTTCGCCTACCAAAGCATGATCCATGATGCACTGGTGGGCTCGGTGATGACCTCCGCCCTGCGCACCCATCGTCTTGGTCTTCCTTGGTCGATCGGGCAACCTTTGGGGTTGCTTTGGAGAGTAGATAGCTGGCCCTGCTCCCTTAAAACGAAAGAGGAAACCATCTTCATCCGCACCTGCTGGCGCGGCCTCTGCTGCCGCTCGTCGCCGCGCGCGTCACCCACGTGACGGGCTCCAGGCCGCGCGGCAAGGCGAACAACCTTCGCCTCGAGCGCCTGCGGGAGGGGGCCTCGGGAGGCCACCTCGCGAGGCCGTTGACGGTGGTGCTGAGCGTTGCTTGCTACTCCCTGACGAGGGGGCCTCAGGAGACCAGGGCCTCATGAGGGGTCTTGGTGAGAGTTCGGTGGAGACGGCCCGCTGGGCCCACGCCAGGCGTTGCGCCCTGGGCCAAAGGCAGACGGGCCTGGATACCCCGGGTTCCACGGGCCCGATGGCTTCCTTTTCTTCATACATACGCACCCGAGGGGCATCGTGAATAAGGTCGCTGGGGAGGACGGCTTCTGCCCCATACACCATGAAGAACGGTGTGTAGCCCGTGGATCGATTTGGAGTGGTGCGTAGGCCCCATAGTACGGAGTCAAGCTCCTCGACCCAATGGCAGTCGGATTCTTTTAAAGATCGGACCAGACGGGGCTTGATGCCGCTCAAGATCAGTCCATTAGCTCTCTCGACCTGTCCATTAGACTGTGGGTGATACACCGAGGCGTAGTGGAGCTTAATGCCCAAATTAGCGCACCAGTCTTTGACTTCCTGGGCGGTAAAATTGGATCCGTTGTCTGTTATTATGCTATGGGGGACACCGTAATGGTATACGACGCCGGATATAAAATCGATGACCGGCTTAGACTTGGCTGAAGTTACCGGTTTTGCCTCAATCCATTTAGTAAATTTATCTACCATGACGAGTAGATATTTCTTTTTCTTGGTCCCCCCTTTAAGTGGTCCAACCATGTCCAGCCCCCAGACTGCGAAAGGCCAAGTAATCGGTATGGTCCGAAGGGCCGTGGGGGGCATATGGCTCTGATTGGCGAAGAGCTGGCATCCAACGCAATGTTGGACCAATGTTTAGGCGTCTGTTCGGGCAGTGGGCCAGAAGAACCCTGCTCGAAAAGCCTTGCTGACCAAGGCCCGAGCTGCCGCGTGGTGACCGCCCATGCCAGCGTGAATCTCGGCCAGGAGCTGCCTTCCCTCCTCTTCGGATATACATCTCTGGAGGATGCCAGTAGTGCTTTTCTTATATAATTCTCCCTCGTGGACTTTATAGGCTTTAGATCGTCGAATGATACGCCTTGCCTCGGTCTGGTCGGCTGGTAATTCTTGGCGGAGGAGGAAGGCGAGGAAGGGCTCGGTCCATGGCGCGATTACCGCCATGACTTCGTGAGCCGAAGATGTCATTTCAATTGCCGAGCCCCCGATAATTCCTTCGTCTGGTTCGATAGGCGGAGGGACGAGCTGTCCTGAGGTATTGGATTCCGAGCCCTGGGCATCCTCCTGCCACACCACGGACGGCTTGAAGAGTCGTTCTAAAAAGGTGTTCTCAGGGACACGGTCACGCTTGGTGCCCATTCGAGCAAGGATATCGGCAGCTTGATTGCTGTCTCTAGGTATATGGTGAAATTCCAGTCCTTCAAAGCGGGCGGAAATTTTTAGGACGGCGTTGCGATATGCTGTCATTTTCGGGTCTTTTGCGTCGAATTCGCCTTTGACTTGAGAGATGGCGATATTAGAATCTCCCCATACCTCGAGCCGCTGTATGCCCATTGACACCGCAATCCGAAGTCCATGTAGCAGAGCCTCGTATTCGGCTGCGTTGTTGGAGTCGGTGTACATGATCTGGAGTATGTACCGAATATTGTCGCCAGTGGGGGATGTGAGGACCACTCCAACCCCCAGCCCGACGAGCATTTTGGATCCGTCGAAGTACATCATCCAATGCGAGTATGTACTGTACTCCCTAGGGAGTTCGGCTTCCGTCCATTCTGCCACGAAATCAGCCAAAACCTGAGATTTAATAGCTCGGCGTGGTCTATATATGATTTCGAAGGGGAGGAGCTCTATAGCCCATTTGGCTATGCGGCCGGTGGCGTCTCGATTGTTGATTATGTCATTCAGTGGTACTTCGAATGCCATCGTAACCGAGCACTCCTGGAAGTAATGGCGGAGCTTTCGGGATGCCATGAAAACTGCGTAGGAGATCTTCTGATAATGCGGGTACCTCGTTTTACACGGGGTGAGCACTTCAGATACGTAGTACACAGGTTTCTGCACCTGGAGCTTGTGATCGTCTGCCTCTCGTTCGACGACGAGAACCGCGCTGACCACCTGATTCGTGGCCGAGATATATAGCAGCATTGGCTCGCCCGGGCTGGGTGCCGTCAAGATCGGGTTGCTGGCCAGTAGAGTTTTTATTTCTTCGAGTGCTGCCGCCGCTTCACTGGTCCATTCGAAGTTCTTTGTCCATTTGAGCAATTTATATAGCGGTAAGGCTTTTTCTCCGAGGCGTGAGATGAAGCGGCTTAGGGCTGCAACAGTGCCGGCAAGTTTCTGGACGTGTTTGAGCTCAGTGGGAATAGCCAGCTTGGACAGTGCCCGTATTTTCGCTGGGTTGGCTTCTATTAATCTATGGGAAACGATGAATCCGAGCAGCTTACCGGCCGGCACTCCGAAAACGCACTTTTCCGTATTAAGCCGTATATCGAAAGTCCGAAGACTATCAAAGGTTTGCCGGAGATCGTCCACCAGCTGGCTGACGCGTTTGGTTTTGATGACCACGTCATCCACATATGCTTCGACTGTTTTGCCGATTTGTTTTTCCAAACATGTTTGAATCATGCGCTGGTATGTAGCCCCTGCGTTCTTTAATCCGAAGGGCATTGTGTTGAAACAGAATGGCCCGTAAGGAGTGATGAATGCAGTGGCCGCTTGGTCGGACTCCTTCATTTTAATTTGATGGTATCTGGAGTAAGCGTCGAGAAAACACAGTAAGTCATGCCCGGCGGTGGCGTCTATGATCTGGTCTATGCGGGGCAAGGGGAAAGGATCCTTGGGGCAGGCCTTGTTTAAATCCTTGAAATCGACACACAATCCCCAGGACTTATCCTTCTTTGGTACCATGACCAGATTGGCCAACCATTCTGGATGTCTGATGTCCCGGATGAATCCGGCTTCGAGCAACTTTGCCAGTTCCTCGCCCATAGCCTGACGCTTGGGTTCGGAAAACCGACGCAGAGTCTGTTTGACTGGCTTGAAACCCTTAATGATGTTCAAGCTGTGCTCAGCTAATCTACGCGGGATCCCTGGCATGTCTGAAGGGTGCCAGGCGAAAATATCCCAGTTTTCACGCAAGAATTTACGTAGCTCTTCATCGACCGCGGGGTCCAGCTGAGCTCCAATGGACGCTGTCTTGTTGGGATCTGTTGGGTGCACTTGGAATTTGACTATTTCATCCGCTGGTTTGAAGGACGTGGATTTGGGCCTTTTGTCGAGGATTACGTCGTCCATATCCACCGTTGAGCAGAGCGCGGTCAGTCCTTGAGCGGATGCTGTTTTGTTCTCGGCCCGAAGAGCTCTGTCCGGATCACTTATTATTGTGATCACGTCGTTTGGCCCTAGCATTTTAAGCTTCATGTACCCGTAGTGTGGGACTGCATGGAATCGTGCGAAGGCATCGCGCCCTAATAAGGCATGGTAGCCACTGCGGAAGGGCACGATGTGGAAAATCAGTTCTTCGGATCGGTAGTTCTCGGGAGTTCCGAAGACCACATCAAGAGCTATTCGGCCACTAGAACGCGCCTCCTTTTCGGGGATGATCCCCCGAAAGGTGGTGTGACTTTGCTCGATGCGGGATCTGTCAAACTGCAATTTGTCCAAGGTGTCCTCGTAAATGAGGTTTAGCCCGCTACCGCCGTCCATTAACACCTTTTGGAGTCGGAATCCATCCACTATGGGATCAAGGACAAGGGCGGCAGCCGCTCGAGTAGGGCAGGACCTCGGCTGGTCTTGTTCACTAAAAGTGATGGGTGTGTCTATCCATGAGTCTGGCTCTGCCACGTGGTGAATTTGAGTGAGCTCTCGAAGGGCTCTCTTTCTCTGATTCTTTGAGGAATACGTCTCGTAGATTGTTAAGATTTCGGCGTCATCATCAAAGGGCTTTGCTGGACTTTTACTTTAGTACGGGCCTCCGAGGATGACTTCGCCGCTCTTGGTGACTTGCCTGACCACCCAGCAAGCTCGAAGGCTATGGGTTGGGTTTGTGTTGAGGAGGACGGATTGTATGGGGCATGGTTTATCCAGCAGTTCATCAAGGACCGTTCTGGATCTTCTCAGGGGTTTCATCCTTTTCTCGGATGGCTCGTGTTGGGGTGTCCGGAGAGGGTGTGCGCGTTTTGCCCGAGCTCGGTTTGGTTTCTCTGTACGGATTGACTCCATTTGCTCGAGTTGTGCCTGCCAAGCATACTCCATGGCGCAGTATTTGGACACCAGATTCGATAAATCGGAGAAATTTTGGATGTGGCATCGGGCGAGGGCGTTTAAGACGCCCTCGTCTCGGCAGTTCTGTCGGAAGATCTCCAGAATGTCCTTGTTGCAGCCGTCCGTCATCTTGTTTTTGACGATAAGGAATCTGGCCCAGAAGTGCCAAACTGTCTCTCCGGGCTGCTGCTTTACGTACATTAGGTCCCATATGTTGGGCCGTCCTGAGTTATCTGGATAGTACTCAACGTGGGGGGTGCGCGGGATAAAAATTTTGATCCCAGCGGAGTGTGAGTCCGGAGTTTTGGCGGCCGCGTCCTAGATTGACATGGAATCCAATGCGCCGAGCTCTGGATAATTGGCCGGGCGCGGGTGCGTGGATCCGGAATTGCGTGCCGAACCAGACTTCGGCCCTAAACCCTCTCCGGATTGGAGTTCGGCTGCCGAGCTGGGGGATGAAGCCTTTTGGTCGGGAACTTGCACCTCATGCGCTTCCGGTTCTGAGGGAAGGGATGAGCCCTCCGTGGGGCCTCCGATAGTGGCGATCAAGTGAGTAGTGGCAGGGGCATGAATTTCCCTGTCGTCGGGTTTAAGCCCGATTTGGTCATAGACCGAGGACTGGCCATCGGTGATTCCAAGGGCCTGGATCCGATCTAGTATCCCGTTTAATAACGAGAGATCGGTCGGCTCCAAGCTCTGGCAGTTCGCGGGGTCAACCCGCAATATGGCCGTGACAGGGGCGTCTGAACTCGCCCCGTAGTCATGTTCGGCCGGGGCTGATCTTTGGCAGCCGAGCGTGGAGATTGGGTCTGGACTCAAGGCTGGATCCGCAGCGGCGGCCGTCTCGGTAGTGGGGTTGGCCGTACTCGAAGTCGGTGCTTCAGGATTTGTGGGTCCTCCAGGCGAGGCTGAGGACCCCGTGAGGATAAGATCTCCCCGGGAGTTGGCGACGAACTCTAAGTTTCTGAACCTGATCTCCTGGTCGGGGGTGAAGCATGACGCTACCGAACGTGAAGAGCTGGCCAGGAACGAAAGTGTCCCTGCGGCTAACGCTGTTGCTGATGACTAGGCGAGCCATTGATCCTTGATGACCCACGGCGGAACTCTCAATGAAAGCACCAATGTCGGAACCAAAACCGGCAGATCTCGGGTAGGGGATCCGAACTGTAGGTCTAGGAATCAATGGGTAACAGGGAACGTAGAGACAGCGATTTACCCAGGTTCAGGCCCTCTCGAAGAGGTAATACCCTACGTCCTGTTTGATTGTATTGATATGTTTGTATAAAGGTTACAGAGTTGATCTACCTCGAGATCGGATGGGCTAAACCCTAGGCAATGGATATGATGATCCCCTACGGACTAAACCCTCTAGTTTATATAGACACCAGAGGGTCCTAGGGTTACATATAGTCGGTTACCATCGGGAGATAAACATGCCGGCCACGCCAATTATTCCATGGAGGAGACGCCAAGTCTTCGGAGGTTTCCTTCTGAGACACGGGGTCGCCCACAATCCGGCCTTCCATCTACGAGTAGAGAGCGGCCCACCAGCCCGGCCCACGAGAGATGGGCCGGCAGCCCGAGTACCCCCTAGTCCGGGACACCCTCAATGGCCTCGTGCTCCCATTCGGGTGGACCAACGACATTCCGACAAAACCAATCTATTGCATGACACTCTCCCAGCCACTCCGACAAACTCCCCTTTGGGCTATGTCTTGGGTTGCCCCGATTTCAACTCGTGACACCCGCCACCTTTGTGGCCGCCGCCGTCGTGGCCAAACATAAACATCATCCCAAATGGGGACCTCGGTACCATAAAACTTGGGCACTCAAGGTTATGACTGCCTACCGGGCCAGGGTAGTGTCAGAGCACAACCTTCCCTCGAAGGAAGCACCGGGGAGAGGCATGACAATAGACCGCATTAGGGCCTCCCCATCCAGGCAAGTGTGATTGCACTGGTGAGCTTGATTCGGTGGCACCATGACTCGATCAACAGCATGTTCAAGTTGAATTAGCATCAAGTTTAACTTGAAATAAAATGATTCAAGCCATAGTGTGAATGGATGCATGGGTCACGATCATGAATAACGAATGCATCATGTTACCATAAGAGTATATGCCATGATACCTACTGCACACTTAGCAAGAAAACATGTACCCTACTGCATACTATCAAAATGTCATGGACAAATTCTATGCAATAAGTTCTATATAGCAAATTATTTTAATAGTGATTTAAATGATGAATTTAATTCAAATAAACCAATGTCATTGCAATGCCATCCTTGCATGTGAATGTTGTGGCTTGCCTTGGTTCAGAGGAGTGTCACAATACTCCTGGTCTTCTCCAACACAATTAGGAGCTTCTAAAAATATTTTGAATGCAAAAAGAAAATGTCACATAACACTTTTTATTTCACCAGAAATTCTTAACAGCAAGAAAAATTCTGAAATTTGGCATGCATAAACTTTGGCTCAATACAAACCAGTAGCAAAAAGAATATACTCAATTGGACTTATAGAATAAAAGTTATAGCCGGTCAAAGTTGGGGTTAAATCTGGTCAAAATATCCATTTAATTGATTTTAACCGAAATTCCAGAAACGGCCACGTCGAAGCCGTATTCGGCGAATGCGCCTCCACTTATACCGCTTCGGGAGAGAGAGTGAGAGGCTGACGGGTGGGTACCGCTGTCAGGGTTAAATAAGAGAGAGGGACGGAACAGAGAAGGCGGCGCTGTCGCCGGTGATACTCCGGCGAGGAGGCCACGGCGGTCGCCGGAGTTGGGCGGGATGGACTCAGGGCAGCACGGCGAGCACGTACGTAGCCGAAGTGACGGCGGGGGTGGTCGGACGGCGTCGGAAGCTTCTTCTCCAGAGACGATGGCGACGGAGCTTCTCGGACTCGGCGATTCCGGCGACAATCCGGCGAGCTAGCGGCACCGTCGAGCTCAGGAGGTCTCCACGGTCTCAGGGGAAGTAGTGGATGGAGCTGGGAGGGGCTAGGATGAGTGCACGTTGGTGAGGGATCCGCGGCGGATTCCGACGATCAACGGTGGCAGGAGGCCCTCCCGGCCTTGCCGCGGTCGTGGGGGAGTAATTTGTGGCGAAGAGAAGTGAGGGGGATGACTAGAACGACTCGGGGGTGCTTCTATTTATAGATGGAGCTCGCCCGTGTTAGGGTGCCCGCCGGCGACGAGCTGCATAAGAGGAGAGGAGGAGATAAGCTCGGGCTCGGCGTGGGGAGGAGCAGTGGTGCACAGGCTACGCGGTGCACGCGTGTGGGCATAGTGGTGCGCACTACGTGGAGAATGCGAGGCATGCGCGCTCACTGTTCCGCCGCGTTGCTTTCGGCCGCTTTCGGCGAGCGGCTTGCCGGCGTCGGGGAGGAACATGGAGAGGCTTAGGTGGCGCGCAGGAGTTTGCTGCGGGGCTGGGACGCGGTGCGGTGTCGAGGGGAGGGCGAACAGATCAAGCAAAAATATACTTGCTTCACAAAGTGCCATTTCTAACCAGAAGCAAAAATATTTTCCTTGGCTGAAAATTTCCAAATGACCATGGGATATTTTTGCATAGGAAGGTGAGGCATGATCCACAGAATATTTGGGAATTTTCTTGGAATTTTTAGAGCAATAAAAATGAGGGTTGCTTCATAGCTATATGAGCAAATAGGCATTTGCAGGGAGAAAATGAATATAATGCCATTAAATAAAAATATCCAATGACATTATGGTGAGATGGATGAGGTCTAGGGAGGGTTTATGGGTGATAGAACCCACTTGGAAGAAAATCAAAAATAAATCCAAGTGGTAAGTCCAAAGGAATTGACAGAAAACCTCAAATGCAAATAAAATATTCAATAAATCCAAATAAAAGAAAAAGGCATAATCCAGGGTGTTACAAACCTCCCCCCTTAGGATGAATCTCGTCCTCGAGATTCGGTTGCTCAGGAAACAAATATGGGTATGCAGTCCTTAAGAAATCTTCTCTTTCCCAGGTGGCCTCATCCTCAGTGTGGTGCTCCCTTTGGACCTTGTAAAACCTTATAGTTTTGCTGCAGGTGACTCTGTCCATCTCTTCCAAGATTCTCAAGGGTTTCTCCTCACATGTTAAATCTTTGACAAGCTCTAATTCTGTCATATCCGTTTGTTTTGCGGGTGGTGCGATGCATTTCCGTAGTTGAGACACGTGGAACACATCATGGACCTCAGATAGCTCGGGAGGTAGTTCTAACTGATAAGCCACTTTGCCCACTCTGGTCATAACTGGAAACGGACTGATGTATCTTGGTGCGAGTTTTCCCCGAGTATGAAACCTTTTAACTCCTTTCATGGGGGTAACTCGGAGATATGCATATTCACCTGGTTCAAAGCTGATCTGCCTATGCTTTGAGTCATAGTAACTCTTCTGACAAGATTTTGCCACTTGCAGTCTGTCTCAAATTTCTTTAACTTGCTTTTCTACTTCCATCATCAAATCAGTCCCGAAGATTCGGCTGTCTCTTGTCTGAGACCAGTTCAGCGGGGTATGACACTTACGTCCATATAGAGCCTCAAAGGGTGACATCTTGAGACTAGTCTGATAACCGTTGTTGTAAGAAAACTCAGCGTACGGTAGGGTGTCTTCCCATTTGGGTCCATGAGCAGGAGCGCACGCCCGAAGCATGTCTTCCCAGATTTGATTTACCCGCTCTGTCTGCCCATCTGTCTGAGGGTGATAAGCGGTGCTATGCTTCAAAGCGGTTCCCAAAGCTTGGTGTAAATGTAGCCAGAATGCCGAGGTAAACAAAGATCCCCAGTCTGAAGTGATAGTCCTGGGTATCCCATGCAGACTGACAATCCTGGATATGTAGAGTTGAGCGAGTTGGTCTGCACGGTAGGTTGTCCTTATTGGAATAAAGTGGGCCACCTTGGTGAGCATGTCGACCACGACCCATATGGCGTTATTACCTCGTGGTGTCCATGGTAACCCCACGATGAAGTCCATGCAGATATCATCCCATTTCCATTGTGGGACGGGTAAGGGTTGAAGTAGTCCGGCGGGTTTCTGGTGTTCAACCTTCACCTTGTTGCATATATCACAACAGGCGACGTAATAGGCGATATCTTTCTTCATACCTTCCCACCAGAATGTTTGTTTCAAGTCTTGATACATTTTAGTGCCTCTGGGATCAATAGAGTATGCGGACTCGTGAGCTTCCTTCAAAATCTGTTGCTTTAATTCCCTGAGGTCCGGTACACAGACTCGATCCCGAAATCGTAGGGTACCTTTGTCATCAATGTTGAAATTTAGCGTCTTCCCTTCTCGTACCTGGGCCATTATCTTGAGTAACATGGGGTCACCAGGTTGAGCCTTTCGGATTTCGTCTTCCAGAGTAGGGGTTACTTCCAAGGTAACCGAGCAAGTTGTAGCACACAGGATCATATTGAGCTGAGCTATTTCTTCTTGAAGTGCTGGGTGCAGATGCTCGATTAATGAGTTCGATGTAGCCGGTTTGCGACTGAGAGCATCGGCGACCACATTTGCTTTTCCTGGGTGGTAGTTGATACCCAGGTCATAGTCTTTGACCAACTCAAGCCATCTTCTTTGCCGGAGGTTCAGGTCCGGTTGCGTGAATATATACTTGAGACTCTTGTGGTCGGTGTAGATTTCGCATCGTTTTCTAATGATGTAATGTCTCCAAATTTTTAAGGCATGTACCACAGCTGCCATCTCCAAGTCATGGGTAGGATAATTCTCCTCATGGGGTCGGAGCTGTCTTGATGCATAAGCCACGACCTTTCCATCTTGCATAAGTACACACCCAATGCCATGCCTGGATGCGTCGTAATAGATGTCAAAGCTCCGGTAGATATCTGGTAGAGTCAGTACGGGAGCGGTGGTCAAACGGGTCTTCAGCTCATTGAAATTGTTCTCACATGCCTCCGTCCATGTAAACATCTGATTTTTCTTAAGTACTTCAGTCATTGGCTTGGCAATCTTTGAGAAGCCTTCAATGAAGCGTCGGTAATAACCTGCCAGACCCAAGAAACTCCTGATTTCTGTTACTAAAACAGGCGTCTTCCACTTTAGGACTTCTGTGACTTTGCTTTGGTCTACGGCTACTCCTTGAGCGGAAAGAGTATGCCCAAGGAATCACACTTCTTTAAGCCAGAATTCACATTTGCTGAACTTGGCATAGAGTTGATGAGCGCGTAATCGCTCCAACACTGCTCGGAGATGCTGCTTGTGCTCTTCTTCACTTTTGGAATATATGAGGATGTCATCAATGAACACCACTACAAACTTGTCCAAGAAGTCCATGAACACCTTGTTCATCATGTGCATGAAGAATGCAGGAGCGTTGGTCAGTCCAAATGATATGACCGTATATTCGTACAGCCCATATCGTGTAGTGAATGCCGTCTTGGGAATATCTTCTTTTCTGATTTTCAGCTGGTGACACCCGGTGCGCAAATCAATCTTGGAGAACACTTGAGCTCCACTGAGTTGATCGAACAAATCATCGATCCTGGGCAGCGGGTATTTATTTTTGATTGTGACATCATTGAGAGCACGGTAGTCAACACACATCCGGAGACTGCCATCTTTCTTGCCCACAAATATTGCAGGTGCACCCCAAGGAGATGAACTGGGGCGAATATATCCTTTTTGGAGCATCTCATCTAATTGTTTCTTCAACTCCACTAGTTCGGATGAAGGCATTCGATAATATTTCTTGTAAATTGGTGCTGTCCCGGGCACAAGCTCGATTGAAAATTCAAGCTCTCGATCAGGTGGCATGCCTGGCAATTCATCTGGAAACACATCTGGGAATTCACAGACCATTGGCACTAGATTCATCTCTGTTGCAATAGCTGCATAGACCATCCCCTTCTTTGTCATGGCTCGACCGGCAAAGAATCGTGCAGACTAGCCTGAGGGATTTATTAGCGTGACTTCTCTTGTTGCGCAGTTGATACAGACCTGGTGTCTTGTCAACCAATCCATCCCCAGAATAATATCCAATGTTGGAGATTCAATGGATACTAGGGATGCGGGGAAGATGACTCAATTGATTGATATTTTCAGTCCTCGTCATACAATATTTGTCCTGAGCCTGGATCCGGGGGATTGTACCACCATAACTTTGTCCAAAAGAGTATAGGAAAGGTGATGTTGGGCAACAAAACTCCGCGAAATAAAAGAATGGGAAGCCCCGGAATCGAATAAAATTGTTGTAGGTATGTCATTAATAGGAAACATACCAATGACCACATCGGGAACTTCGGAGGCTTCTTCGGCGGAGATGTGATGAACTTGCCCTTGAATATATTTCCGTTCGGGGAATTGCCCCACATAATTGACTTGAGGCTTCAGGTTGGTTGGCGACTTTCCGTTCTTGGGGCACTGCCTAGCGTAATGCCCAGTTTGTCCACATGAGTAACAGGCATTGTTACGCTGACAGTCTTCTTTGTTTGGCTTGGCGACCATGGTCTTGATCTGGCTTTCATTCTTGATGTTCCCCTGCTGCCAAGTTGGCTTGAACTCGAACTGGGGTTGCTGCCAAGTGCGAACCTTCTGAAAAACTTGCCCTTCCTTCTTGGGTTCAAACTTGCGTTTGCGGTCTTCATAGGCAGTCTTATGATCATTAACCAGTTTGTGTTCCCTTTCGGCAATGAGTGCCTTGTTCACCAAAGTTTGAAAGTCGGGGAAATCCAGCATGCTGAGTGCACATCGGAGGGTAAGGTTGAGTCCTCCGAGGAATCGATCTATCTTCCGTTCTTCGGTGGCCACATCATGTGCAGAATCACAGGCCAAGTGATTGAACTTGTTTAAATATTCACTTACAGTCGAGGTCCCTTGTGTATGGGTGAGAAATTCTCGCTGCTTGACCTTCATGATGCCGGCAGGGATGTGATACTTGCGGAATTTATCTTTGAATTTATCCCAAGTAATCTCGTCTTCAGCAGGCCACATAACTTTGGCATTGTCCCACCATATAGCAGCTGGTCCTTCCAGATAATGAGTGGCGAAGGGTACCTTATCAGCATCTTTAGTGCGGGCAATTTCTAGCTTCTTCTCAATGGTCCTCAACCAGTCATCGGCTTCCATTGGGTCCACTGCTTGACTGAAACTCGGTGGTTTGGTCCTCTGAAAGTCTGACAGCTTGGAGTGGTTACCATTGTGATTATTCTGCCCGACCAAAGTCTGCATGCTTCTCAAGAATTCCATCAGGTCTTGATTTCTCTTCTCCTCAAACATCCGCATAATCTGCTCTATTGTGGGTGCTTGAGGTGGAGGAGGTAGTGGCTGATATGGTTCTGGAGAATGCCCTGCGTGCCTGGCGGATCGACGAACTGGAGTATCGTCGCCACCATAACAGTTACTGCCACACCTTGTCATCCTATATATGTTTCCCAATACGAAGCATCGAGATGAGCAACATCCATTAGGGCAAAAAAAAGGAAGGTGAAGCAACAAACCCAGAAGAGAAATCGAGAAAAGCCAAAGCGAATAACAGAAAGCAACATAATTATACAATACATCATCCAGCATACATAACAGGACAACAGCATGGATAGTACTACTACAACCAAACACCACATCATCCTCGTCTACACGTGACGACAGCGATCGCACTGGCAGTCTGACAGTACTGCTGGTGTCTCCTCGGTGTCGGACTCCGAATCGGAGCTGATAATGGACACCTCCAGAGCAAAGGAAACATGACGACGCTGACGGGCGACTCTCCCTCAGGGTCTGGAGCAGGGTGGCTCCGCAGCATCGGAGCGGTTGGGGTAGTGAGAAGCATAGCCCACTGGGCTGGGGACTCATGAGGAGTCACTACCGAAGTACCTGAGTTACTCTGAGAGGGTGTGGGAGTCACTGGTGTAGGCGGAGGTAAGGTAACTGGAGGAACAAGCGATGTATGGATAAGTAAAGGTGGAGCGAAGGCAGATCAAGCGGCAGCTAGCTCATCTCGAACGCGGTTCAGCTCCTGGGCTAGACTGACGATCAGAAAGTATCCAGCCGTTATGTAACGAGACAGGTGGCTGGCTGACCGGTCACACTCCGGATCAATGTAAGGGAAGCGGATTTGTCCTGACTCAAACAGGGATGGATAGAAGTAGAAACCTGGGTGAGTCTGCAATCTGGATCTCGTTATAGCGCAAGTCAGTGAGAGCCTCAAGTGCTGCAAACTGGACGGCCTGGTCGGGTGTAGAAGCAGTCCCACACTTGGTGGAGCGAGTGTAAGTGCCCACCACAGTACTGTTGTGCATGACGACCTCCGCATGATACTCGTAAACACCATCGGCAAGCTGCTCCCGGTACACCTGGTACACGGGGTCATCACCGTCGGGGTAGAGTCGGCACCACACGTTGCTAAGCAGGTGCGGAAAGGTGGAAGGTGCCAGCTCAGGCTGGTACGGATAAGGGACAGGTGCCATCTACACTCACAATATTAGCTGATCAGTATTAACAGTAAGCTATATGCAATGCAATGCAACATCCAAGTGCAGAATCCAACCTCAAATCGCTACAGAGGCTAAAACTACCGTTTTCTAATGCGTCGGCTGTCTAGGGCGTCCTACAGTCAGCGCGGCTTTGATACCAAGCGTTGTGGCACCCCGGCTCAGAGCAACCGGTTTACCTTGCATTACCAGCCCAGAGATCAAGTCTTCTGGCAATACACAACAAATTGGTACAGAAACAACCGCTTTATTGATCTCTTAGCAGAAACATGGGTTCACATATTACATGATAAGCGAGGCCAAGCGGCACACACGGTGCGGCTGCACTTATGTACATTATTTAGTAGACATCTCACGGGCCTCGATGATAAGGAAACTACTACGCGGCAGTGGAACGGTGAGGTGACAGAACTCCACTCCACAGGGACACTGCTGGGACACGGCCTAGAGCGCGACATACTGCTCGACATCCACACCATGCACGGCTTCTCCTGCATCTGGCATGATAAGCTAGGTGGGTACTTTGAATGTACTCGCAAGCTCACAGCAAACAAAACAAGTGCGACAAACAACAACAAGGCATTTAACAGGTTTAATGCATGAACATGATACTACCCAACATGAGGTGTGCGTGCAACATTGCCATGGTCCCTGGGACCAACTTACCATTTCGGGGTTACCACATGACCACCGTTCATAACTTACCAACGTGATCCTCACTTGATCACATCCATACCTTTCATAGTGATCGTCACGCGATCACCACTTCTGCATGTGCCATCTTGTGAGTCTTAGTGTGCAAGTTAATTATATCTGTTGACCCACGGTGTGACCTACTACGAACTGTGTCCATATCTGAGGACGCGGCTATCGATAGATTATACACCCTGCAGAGGTTAGTACACTGTACCCAGACTACGGAACTCATAGCCTCGTGCTCCCATTCGGGTGGAGCAATGACATTCTGACAAAACCAATCTATTGCATGACACTCTCCCGGCCACTCCGACAAACTCCCCTTTGGGCTATGTCCTGGGTTGCCCCGATGTCAACTCGTGACACCCGCCACCTTTGTGGCCGCCACCGTCGTGGCCAAACATAAACATCGTCCCAAACAGGGACCTCGGTACCATAAAACTCGGGAACTCAAGGTTATGACTACCTATCGGGCCAGGGTAGTGCCAGAGCACAACCTTCCCTCGAAGGAGGCACCGGCGAGAGGCGTGACAATAGACCGCATTAGGGCCTCCCCATCCAGGCAAGTGTGGTTGCACTGGTGAGCTCGATTTGGTGGCACCATGACTCGATCAACAGCATGTTCAGGTTGAATTAGCATCAAGTTTAACTTGAAATAAAATGATTCAAGCCATAGTGTGAATGGATGCACGGGTCATGATCATGAATAACGAATGCATCATGTTACCATAAGAGTATATGCCATGATACCTACTGCACACTTAGCAAGAAAACATGTACCCTACTGCATACTATCAAAATGTCATGGACAAATTCTATGCAATAAGTTCTATATAGCAAATTATTTTAATAGTGATTTAAATGATGAATTTAATTCAAATAAACCAATGTCATTGCAATGCCATCCTTGCATGTGAATGTTGTGGCTTGCCTTGGTTCAGAGGAGTGTCACAATACTCCTGGTCTTCTCCAACACAATTAGGAGCTTCTGAAAATATTTTGAATGCAAAAATAAAATGTCACATAACACTTTTTATTTCACCAGAAATTCTCAACAGCAAGAAAAATTCTGAAATTTGGCATGCATAAACTTTGGCTCAATACAAACCAGTAACAAAAAGAATCAACTCAATTGGACTTATAGAATAAAAGTTATAGCCGGCCAAAGTTGGGGTTAAATCTGGTCAAAATATCCATTTAATTGATTTTAACCGAAATTCCAGAAACGGCCACGTTGAAGGCGTATTTGGCGAATGCGCCTCCACTTATACCGCTTCGGGAGAGAGAGTGAGACGCTGACGGGTGGGTCCCGCTGTCAGGGTTAAATAAGAGAGAGGGAGGTAACAGAGAAGGAGGCGTTGTCGCCGGTGATACTCCGGCGAGGAGGCCACGCCGGTCGCCGGAGTTGGGCGGGATGGACTCAGGGCAGCACGGCGAGCACGTACGTACCCGAAGTGACGGCGAGGGTGGTCGGATGGCGTCGGAAGCTTCTTCTCCAGAGACAGTGGCGACGGAGCTTCTCGGACTCGGCGATTCCGGCGACAATCCGGCGAGCTAGCGGCACCGTCGAGCTCAGGAGGTCTCCACGGTCTCGGGGGAAGTAGTGGATGGAGCTGGAAGGGGCTAGGATGAGTGCATGTTGGTGAGGGATCCGCGGCGGATTCCGGCGATCAACGGCGGCAGGAGGCCCTCCCGGCCTTGCCGCGCTCGTGGGGGAGTAATTTGTGGCCAAGAGAAGTGAGGGGGATGACTAGAACGACTCGGGGGTGCTTCTATTTATAGATGGAGCTCGCCCGTGTTCGGGTGCCCGCCGGCGACGAGCTACAGAAGAGGAGAGGAGAAGATAAGCTCGGGCTCGGCATGGGGAGGAGCTGTGGTGCACAGGCTACGCGGTGCACGCGTGCGGGCATAGTGGCGCGCACTACGCGGATAATGCGGGGCATGCGCGCTCACTGTTCCGCCGCGTAGCTTTCGGCCGCTTCCGGCGAGCGTCTTGCCGGCGTTGGGGAGGAACAGGGAGAGGCTTAGGTGGCGCGCTAGAGTTTGCTGCGGGGTTGGGACGCGGTGCGGTGTCGAGGGGAGGGCGAACAGACGGCGGCCGAGGGCCCCAATGCAAAGAGCGCGGCGAGCGCATGCAATACATCGCGCTCTCACGCGGTCACCGTGTGCACTGGCACGTCGGCTGCTTTCGGCGCTGCCACCCCATGTCACCCGTGTAGTCCCTTCAACGTCGTGCCTAGAAATGCTCTTGGCTTGCCATGTGGCTCACTGGAGGTGACAAGAGCAAGCTGCAAAGTTTCTGGACAGAAACTTGTGCCAAATACTGGGGACAAACGGCTGGGAGTTAAGAGCTGAAATTTGGTGGTTAAGCATTACTTAGGAGAGTAATCATGTGGTAAAAATTTCAGCCCCAATAGATCAAGGAAAAATATACTTGCTTCACAAAGTGCCATTTTTGACCAGAAGCAAAAATATTTTCCTTGGCTGAAAATTTCCAAATGACCATGGGATATTTTTGCATAGGAAGGTGAGGCATGATCCAAAGAATATTTGGGAATTTTCTTGGAATTTTTAGAGCAATAAAAATGAGGGTTGCTTCATAGCTATATGAGCAAATAGGCATTTGCAGGGAGAAAATGAATATAATGCCATTAAATAAAAATATCCAATGACATTATGGTGAGATGGATGAGGTCTAGGTTGGGTTTATGGGTGATAGAACCCACTTGGAAGAAAATCAAAAATAAATCCAAGTGGTAAGTCTAAAGGAATTGACAGAAAACCTCAAATGCAAATAAAATATTCAATAAATACAAATAAAAGAAAAAGGCAAAATCCAGGGTGTTACAAACAGGAGAGGAAGCGCGAGCCGGGCTTGTAGTATCTTGAGGCGGCGGACTGGGCTAAAAGGCCGACTCATCCTGAATAATCAAGGGGGCCTCCGTTTCTTCCGGAAGGCCCGTTTGAGTAACCGGGTCAGATGACCCGGCTGCGGCGCTGGTCTTCTTCTTGATGGCCTTGGCACTGTACAAGGATCAAAGAGTTAATTCAGTTATAAAAGGTACAAGCTAAAAGAGCCGTTGGGTGACACAGGAATAATCAATGTGCTTACCCCGGGTTGATGTTGAAAGCCGGCGCCTGGGTAGCGCTTGATTCATCCAAAGAGGGGGACGTCTGATAGGCTGAGTCATTTAAATGTAAGGGTTCCTTGAAACGACCAGCTAGAGGAAAAGAGGGAGTTGGACTAAGAAGCACCTCTGCCCGTGCTCTACGGGATGGTGGCTCATATGGAAGCCCGCCACTCAACTCGCCTTCACTACTCCGGGTCTTCCTTTTGGAGGTCCCTGCTTGCTGTGTTTTCTTCAAAACAAATCGGGGATCCAAATGAGCGTCCTGATGTGAAAAAGGGACTTTACGGACAGCAACCCGGGGTTTCCTTCGAACTTTGAGGATTACAGCCCGGGTTTTCTTCCGAATAGGTATTGGGGAATCAGAATCTGAGGAGATCAAGGTTACCTCTGGCTCGACGGTGTGGCTAACTTCAGTTTCTTCCTGAGATGAGTGTGCATCAGCAATCTAATTAAAAAACGGCCTAGAGAGTCAAGTTATACCTCATTGTCTTCTTCATTATCCGACTCTTCTTCGTCATCCTCTCGAGGAGAAGTAGGGTCTTGAACCTCAACCCGCCACCAGTCATCACTCTCCTGCATCACGGCGAGTGAATGGAGTTATGACAAGGACAAACACAGTATTGACAAAGTGCGAAGTGACAGAGACGGCTTACCGGAGGGGCCGGCTTGTTGGCACTAAATGGGGCGAGCCCCACAATCTTAATGTCCTCCTTTGTCTCGCCAAGAAGTTTCATGGCAAATTTGAGGACATCCTTTTCCTTGAGGTTAACCCGGCTGAACCGAAGTGAGTCGTCATGATGGCTGGTGTAGGTGTGCATCAGCCGGGTCCTGGAGCTAAGCGGCTGAATCCTCCACTCGATCCAAGTCCGGGTCAAATCGACACCGGTGAGGCCGTGAGCAATCAAAGCGTTCATCTTCGGATATAGCGGCTCCAGGTTCTTCCTCTCTTCCCTGCGAGCAAGACCCGGGAAGGCTGTACTGATGTCAAGCCGGCTTGCCCGGTAACTCGGCAGAGGGTTTTGCCCTTCGGGGGATGTGTACTTGCAATAAAACTAGGTTCTATGCCACCCTTTGGGATGGCTGGCCGGCTTGGCATTGGGGAATACAATGTTCTTTCGACGTTGGATGGAAATCCCGCCGAGTTCAATGCTTGGGCCGTCCTTGTGCTCAGTTTGGCGGTTCAAATAAAAGAATTCCCGAAACAGGCTAAGAGACGGCTCGAGCTGGAGATAGACTTCGCAAAACACTTGGAATTGGCAAATGTTGAAGATGGAATTGGGAGCCATGTCCTGGGGCCTGATGTTGAAAAAGTGCAATACATCCCTGAAAAACCTTGAGCCGGGAGGACGAAACCCCCTTGAGATATGATCAGCAAAAATAACGATCTTGTTTTGGCCGGGTTGGGGGTGAATATCCTCCTCTGGAGCCTGCCATGAAATTTCTTCCTTCGACGGCAACAACCCGGAATCTACCAAGGTTTGCAGACTCAGCTCGGACATGCTGGACTTGGCCCAGTTGATGATCTTGGGCTTGGGAGGCATGGTTTCAGCTGTCATGAAAGAGAAAAGATGTCATAAGCCGGTAATATGGTTTTTTTAGTGAAGGATGAATAATACAACGAGCCGGCAACTGAGAAAATTTGGCTGGGTTACGAAGGAGGATACAGATAAATTCCGGGTCAAGATTGCTAGCAAGGATAAGCCGGAACATACATGCCACAGATTTTAACAAGTGTTGAGGCAGGGTCTAGGCTACGAGTACGCAAACAAGTTTCTATGGAGTAAGAAAAGTTTACGAATCTGAAAAATGGATACAAATGAAAAGAAAAGACCTAGATATGTTCTTCAAAATAACGTATAAACCGCAATGCGGTCTGTCTAGTGCAGTTCTACAAATCTATCAATAAGGAAAGGGCTACGGAGCGGCTATTTGAACTAAAAATGTAAAGGACCGAAAGCATTTTGGATCTACGGTGGCGGCAACGAAGAACACGGAGGAATGGAAGTTAATGGCAATGGGAGAAAGACTTACAGATTGGATGGAGAACTTTGTAGTCTTCGAGTGCGGTGAAGGCGGTCGAAGCTGGCGGCGTTGGATGGTGTCCAGCGATGGAAGAAGGGCTCGGGCGGCGCTGAACAGGTGATGGCGGTGAGCTCGTGCAGGCGCGGCGACATCGGAGGTTCAGAAGAGGAAGAGCAAGAGGTAAAAGATGACAGTGGAGGTGAGCAGGCCGATTTATAGGCACGGTAAAAAATGGGAACGGTAGGTGCGGAGCCCCAGGCGGTGCAGTAAATTTTGGCCGTGGGCTCCTCGATTTTCGGGCCTATCAAGACAATATGAACCCACTCAAAGATACGGTATGATGTCATCCCAGATTTTGCGGAAGCGGATTGTGATGTCATGAGGAAAAGGAGATACAAAATGCTAAGTCCGAAACCGATGGAATGACCAGGCGCTCTACTTAACCCGGGAAATCGAGCCAGTCAAGGATGGCATTCTAAAGGACCGGCTTGAGAAGCATTTGGAGAATATCTTCTTAATGTTTTGTTTTTCAGGGTGAAGTTTAACATGAATGAATTCAAGTCAAACTTAGGGCTAATGTTGGGGATATTTACCAGCATATAGACCCGGCAGGGTGATAACCCGGCCATAGAGCAGGCTCAGCGGGTCATATCACTATAGGGTCAAAGGACTATTGGCGGGCCGGCTTGATGGAGGCCTAGCCGGAAAGGCCGGCTCAGATAGTGGGCCGGCTCAAGAAGAAGATACTTGGCTTCAGGATTGCCTTGGAGGTCAAGTAGACTTAGAGTAGGAGACGGGTCAGGCCTACAACCCGGACTCTCATGTAAATCTAGGGTTCCACCTGTGTATATAAAGGGGATCACCTAGGCGAAAAAGGTTAGGTTGCAATCTCTCGAAAGCTAGGTTAGCGAATCCGCATCCTTGTAACCCAGCATTTTCCCGTTCCCGATCGACCCCGTTGAGCTTCCACACTTGTGCGATGGCCTCATCTCCAAGTCCTTTCACAAGGGCATCTGCCGTGTCAAAACCACGACACCTCGGGTCACCCTGTACACGGAGGTGGAAGCCAAAGCAGCACGCGAAGACGGCATCGACCTGCTGGAGGAGGCCCGCCTGCTGGCCCTCAGCCGGTCGGCCATCTACCAGCAAAACCTACGCCACTACCACAGCAAGAAGATCAAGCCCCTCACTTTCCGCGAGGGCGACCTCGTACTCCGGCTAATCCAGTGAACAGCCGGCCAGCACAAGCTATCCTCCCCATGGGAGGGCCCCTTCATCATCAGCAAGGCCATGCGCAACAACGCATACTACCTCATCGACGTGCGGAAGAAAAACAAGCGCAAGAGAGACGCCTCCGGCGAGGAGACAGAACGCCCCTGGAATGCGGAGCTCCTCCGTCTATTTTACAGTTGAACCGTGTATGTATGTATCACTACCCCTTTTGGAAGTTAATGAAAGCAGCAGGTCCCCCAAACGACACTCGGGGGCTACCTTTTCATCTCTATCGAGTTCTTGTGCACTTTACCGCATTCGCCCCCCTCCCGCCAGGTCGGCACGTTCGGCTCGGGGGCTCACCGGCTAGCCCGCTCCCCGCTCTCCTAAACCCGGCTAGTAACGTGTGCCCCGCTAAAGCCCTCTCTCTGCCATAAGCCATAGTCCGGCTCCCGGCTGTCCAGGCTGGCAAGAGCCAAAGGCTGAAAGCGCCCTTACGCGAAAAAACGGCTAAGGACGAACATCCGGCTCGGCCAACCCGGCGCTTTCTTTCACCCTTCGCCGCACAGACCGGCTGTGCTCCAGCCGGCTTCGCCGCCTGCAGCCAGCCGGCCCAGTGGGTGTTTCGCTTGCGCTCAAATCCTAAAGCCTAAGTACTGCTCGCTCTCTTTTGAGTCCGGCTCCCCGTCCCAGTTACAGACCGGCTCCCGGCTGTCCGGCAGGCGGGGAGGAAGTCGAGAAGGGGAGGGATCAAGAAGACGGCTAAGGAAATAAGCAAGAGCGAACCGCCAGGCGGCAAAAACAAGCATAGAAAGAAACAAGCATGCATATATACACAGCAAGGCCCACGGCCAATAGTTCATTACATAAACTTACACCCCAGTGGGTGGACTTGCCAACTAACGAACGATTTGAGTTCAAAGGAAACAAAAATGCAGGAAAGATAAAACGCCCTAGGCGGCGGCCTCGTCGGCATCGCTCTGCGGCCGATCCTTCGTGGCAGTGGTGTCATCCAAGTTGGCTGCATCGTCGTCCGCCCCGGCTCCCGTCTCGGTCGAGCTACCCTCCGGGTCCTCGAGCGCCAGGCTGAAGTCGTCGGCCGGAAGCTCCGTGGCATCCGGCGCCCGCTCCGGCACGAACTCCTCATGCGGGGTGAACGACGCAATGTCGCTAGACCACACGGTGATCGGCGTCGCCCGCTATGCCAAGTCCGCCTCCGCCCCGGCCCTCTGCGCACGAAGCTGGTCCAAGTGGATGCTTGGGTACCAGGATAGCATGAACCCGAGCACCATCTCCGCGCCGGCTCGGGCCGCGGAGGCCCTCCACACACTAAGTCGCGCCACGCCGGCTTCCAGCCAACGCGCCAGCCGGCTGACGGTGGTCGGCACCACCGCAGTCGGCCAGAGAGCAGCCACCATCGACAAACCGGCTTCGAAAAGCTGGCTCATGTCGCGCTCCACCGTCTCCAGGCGGTGATGGGGATATGTACTTAGGGTAGGG
This sequence comes from Elymus sibiricus, assembly GCA_039707655.1. Taxonomy (NCBI): domain Eukaryota; kingdom Viridiplantae; phylum Streptophyta; class Magnoliopsida; order Poales; family Poaceae; genus Elymus; species Elymus sibiricus. The sequence goes on along the minus strand of CM077670.1, from coordinate 319,650,369 downwards.
TCATAGGCCTGACCTACATACCCTACCCAAGGACACTGCCCCAGAAAGCTTAAAGGCTACGAGGAAATCACCGACTGAAATCACCCTGATGCATGAGTCACTCGACAATATACACTCGGAGATATCTTTCACTCGACGCTTACCCTTTCACTCGGAAGGACCAGAAGACAGTCGACCACAGAAGCCCAGAAGTCACCCCAGGTAGGCTAACGGGCAGGCATTCATCAAGACCATTAATAGCATTTATTGTGTACGTTACCAGTAACGTTCACCCCTTTATGACCACGATTAAACCCTTGGATGCCGGACACTTATGAGGGGCAGCGCACTCTATATAAGCCACCAGTCCCCTCTGGCACAAGGGTTCGCAACCTTTTGTAACTCAACACACATATTTCACTCGACAGAGTAGAGAGCTCTCCGGAGCACTGAGACGTAGGGCTGTTATCACTTCCGAGTGAGGCCTGAACTCATACATCTGTGTGTACATCCTCGCCGTAGCTAGGACTCTGCCCTCTCCATTCGTACCCCTACCATCTACTGTCACGCTTGTTCCCACGACAGCTGGCGCCCACCGTGGGGCAGGCGTCTAAGCGACTTCCGGCGAGGTTGCATATTTTCTCCTTCGTCATGTCTTCCGGCGGTGATTCATTCTTGGGCCGCGAGATCCGTCTCGGAGCGCTCACCTTCATCGCCGACGATTCGGCATGGCTCCAGGAAGCGCCTTTGGACGTGGAGGCGCTCCCGATTCGCGGGGCGACGCACTTCTGTGCAAGCTCCTGCGGTGTTCTTCTCCTTCAGCCGTCGACCCCGTATGTGTCGGCCCTTCCTGCTGTTCGTCGTCGCAAGCGATCCGGTCGCTCATGGCTACAACGTTGGGTGCGGCATGCGGCGGCACGCCAGGTTTCGTCCCCGCAGATTGCAGCCATCGAGCCCGCCGAGTCACTTCACGGCGTGTTCGACTCGGCGTCGGACCGATCCGACATTCCTTCCGAGTGCGAGAGCTGCGACCCTGCGGCAGAAGTTTTTATGGCTGGCTCTCATCAAAGTCCGCCGCCTGGCTTCAACCACTCCAGGCATGAGATTGGAGGAACGTCGAATGAACAGCAGCGCCGGGATGAGGATGTTCTCCATACTCCCATCGTCGGTACGACTGCTGAGGCCCAGGCCATGGAGGCTACACGCCTTCGGCTCAAAGAGATGCAGGAGGCACTCGACGAGCGTGCTGGGCAGCGTCCACCACGTCCCAATCGACAACAGCGACAGTTGTTCCCGAGTGGATCTCGAAATAACGTCGAGGTATTTCGTACTCCAGTTTTGAATGTTGCAGCGGCTGCTAGGATTGCAGAGTCTATTCAACCATCACGATCAGAGGCTGGTAGAGGTCTGCAGCAGATCAAGACATTGCTTGAGGCAGCGCAGCAGCAGAACGCGGCTGTTTCTCAGTCGCAGAACAGGTTACACAGCAATTCTCCCAGGGCAGAAACAGTTCAGTCGGCTCATAGTCCTGGGTCACCTTCGCGTCACAAAGGCGGAGGATTCCGTGAAGATCGGTACAGAGATCAGGGGCGAGATCAGTCAGCTCCCCGTTATCACCGCGATGACCGCCATCGAGTGTTTTCTCCTCCGCGGAATGGTTCATATGTGTCCCGGCACAATGATGATAGGCGCCCGTTCGGCGATGAGCGGAATCCTGGGTTCGACGCAAGGGACGTCCTTGCTCAAAGACGGGTCGACAGAGGCAGAGCCCACAGAGATGGATATAACGGAGACTGTCCGAGTGGAAGCAGTGCTGTTGTTTCTAGGCCTGAGTGTTTTAGCAGAGCCATTCGCTCTGCAGAGATTCCCCCCAACTTCAGGTTGGCGGCTGGAATTGGCAAGTTTTCTGGCGAGTCAAAGCCTGAAACTTGGTTGGATGATTACCGAGTGGCTGTACAGATTGGTGGAGGTAACGACAACATAGCCATGAAGCATCTGTCTTTGATGTTGGATGGTTCGGCCAGAGCTTGGTTGATTCGTTTGGCTCCCTCTAGCATCTATTGCTGGGAAGATTTGGCCCGAGTGTTTATCAGAACCTTTGAAGGCACTTGTAAACGTCTAGCAGGTTTGGTTGATTTGCAGCACTGTGTCCAGAAGCCCAATGAAACCTTGCGAGATTACATTCAGCGCTGGTCCACCTTGCATCACACGGTAGAGAATGTTTCCGAACATCAAGCTGTTTGTGCCTTCAAGGCTGGGGTTAGATACAGAGAGCTCTATCTGAAGTTTGGTCGCACCGGTGATATTTCTCTGAGCAAGATGATGGAGATTGCCACTCGGTACGCCAATGGAGAAGAAGAAGACCGCCTCCGAAGCGGTAAAGCCAAAATAGTCGACAATAACGCAGGTGGGAATTCCAGTCGGAAACAGAAGCGCAAAGCTGATCCTCCTGCTCAGGCAGAAGCGGCCGCCGTGGCGGCACAAGGCAAGAGTAAAGGAAAGTCCAAGGCTAAGTTCACCCCAAAGAAGTCAAAGAATCAGTCGGGTACTGATGTTTTGGATTTACCGTGTGCAATCCACACGAGGAAAGACAAAGAGGGCAATTTGATATTGCCAAAGCATACCACTCGACAGTGCCGTTTGTTGATCCAGTCATTCAAAGAGGGCCAGTCGAGTGAGAAGGACCCTGAGAAAGAAACTGAGGAAGAAAAAGAAGAGTTCCCTGAAGTCAATGCCACCTTGTTGATTTTTTCTGATGTTGAGAGCAAGAGTCGACTGAAAGTTATCAACAGGGAGGTTAACATGGCGGTTCCCTTTACCCCAGCATATCTCAAGTGGTCTCAGACTGTTATCACTTTTAATCAGTCAGATCACCCTGCGCACATTGCTACCCCCGGGCGGCAAGCGCTGGTGGTGGACCCAGTGCTTGGGGGCACTCGACTCCGCAAAGTTTTGATGGATGGCGGGAGCGGTCTGAACATCCTGTATGCTGATACCCTTAAGGCGATGGGCATTCCGATGTCCCGGCTCAGTGAAAGCAACATGCAGTTTCATGGAGTAATCCCTGGGAAGAAGGCCCGTTCACTCGGCCAGATAGCGTTGGATGTGGTGTTTGGTGACGACAAGCATTTTCGCAAAGAAAAACTGACGTTTGAAGTGGTAGACTTCCAGAGTGCATACCACGCCATCCTTGGTCGACCAGCTTATGCCCGTTTCATGGCCCGACCATGTTACGTGTATCTCAAGTTGAAGATGCCTGGACCAAAGGGTGTGATCACAGTCACTGGCAACCGACAGAGGGCTGAGGAGTGCCTCCAGCAGGGCTCCAAGATCGCCGACCAGCAGATGGCTATGGTTGAGTTGGAAGAATACAAGAAGAACGCTGATCCTGCCGATCTGTTGCGTGCTAAGAAGCCCGCTTCTGAGTCAGCTTTTCAGTCGGCAGGAGATGTGAAGAAGGTGCACATTCACCCGACAGATCCAACTGTTGCCCCGACCAACATCTCAACAACACTCGACAGCAAATAGGAAGCCGAGCTCATCCAGTTCCTCCGTGAGAACTGGGACATCTTCGCATGGAAGCCCGCTGACATGCCTGGTGTACCCAGGGAACTGGCTGAGCACCGTTTGAGGGTTGATCCGAAGGCCAAGCCTGTGAAGGAACACTTGCGTCGATCGGCAACAGAGAAGCGAAAAGCAATCGGCGAAGAGGTGGCTCGTCTCTTGACGGCCAAGTTTATACGTGAGATTTACCACTCCGAGTGGTTATCGAACGTTGTCATGGTCCCTAAGAAGGACAAGTCACTCCGCATGTGTATTGATTTCAAACATATCAATCGGGTCTGCCCGAAAGATCATTTCCCACTCCCCCGCATTGATCAGATTGTCGACTCAACTGCGGGATGTGAGCGTCTATCTTTTCTTGATGCTTATTCTGGTTACCATCAGATCCGTCTGTTTGGTCCGGATGAAATAAAGACAGCCTTCATCACCCCTTTCAGGTGTTTCTATTATATCACCATGCCTTTTGGTTTGAAGAATGCTGGCGCTACTTTCATGCGCATGATTCAGAAGTGTTTGCTCGATCAGATTCCTCGGAACATTGAAGCGTATATGGATGATATCGTAGTCAAGTATCGCAAAGGTTCCGACCTGTTGTCTGACTTGGCTGAAACATTCGCCAATTTGAGGAGGTATGATATCAAGTTAAATCCGACTAAGTGCACTTTCGGCGTTCCCGGTGGAAAATTACTCGGTTTTCTCGTTTCCAAAAAAGGAATCGACGTTAACCCTGAAAAGATCGGCGCCACCGTCCGAATGAAAAGCCCTGAGCGTGTGCACGATGTCCAGAAGCTCACAGGTTGCTTGGCAGCATTGAGTCGATTCATTTCTCGTCTCGGTGAGAAGGCATTGCCTTTATACCGACTGATGAAAAAGTCTGATACATTTGAGTGGACTCCAGAAGCTGAAGCAGCGTTTGTCGAGCTCAAAGCCCTGCTTACCACCCAGCCGGTGCTTGCTGCTCCGCACAGCAAAGAGCCATTATTATTGTACATCGCGGCCACTAATCAGGTCGTCAGTACAGTACTAACTGTCGAGCGGGAAGAGGAAGGCAAGGCTTACAAAGTTCAACGCCCGGTTTACTATATTTCTGAAGTGTTGACTCCGTCGAAGCAAAGATATCCACATTACCAGAAGCTCGTATATGGTATATATCTGACTGCAAAGAAGGTGGCACATTATTTTCAGGATCACTCAATTTCAGTCGTCAGGGATGCTCCGTTATCTGAAATTCTCAATAATCGAGATGCGACTGGTCGAGTGGCCAAATGGGCTATTGAACTCCTTTATCTTGATATAAAATTTGAAGCAAAGAAAGCAATCAAGTCTCAAGCGCTTGCTGATTTCCTCGCCGAGTGGATCGAGCAACAGCAGCCAATCCAACTTCACTCGGCACACTGGACCATGTTCTTTGATGGTTCAAAGATGTTGAATGGATCTGGCGCTGGCGTCGTACTGGTATCCCCAAAAGGCGATAAACTCAGTTATGTCTTACAGATTCACTTTGATTCCTCCAATAATGAAGCTGAATATGAAGCACTTTTGTATGGATTGCGTATGGCCATTTCACTCGGCGTCCGACGCCTGATGGTATATGGCGATTCTGATTTGGTGGTTAATCAAGTGATGAAAGAGTGGGATGTCAGGAGCCCCGCTATGACTGGATACTGCAATGCAGTAAGAAAACTTGAGAAGAAATTTGAAGGTTTGGAACTCCATCATGTTCCCCGAGTGAAGAATCAAGCAGCTGATGAGTTGGCAAAGATTGGATCCACTTGGAAACCTGTCCCCAGCAACGTATTTCTCGAGCACATTCATTCTCCTTCGGTGCAGGAAGATCCTTTCACTGAAGAGCCCCCGCAAGCAAAGAGCGCCTCTGATCTGACTGAAGTTGATGTCCCAGCTGTCATTGATCTGGTCATGGAGATTTTGGTAATCACGCCCGACTGGACTGTACCATATATTGCGTACATTCTCAGAAGAGAGCTCCCAGATGATGAAGATGAGGCTCGACAGATAGTCCGTAGATCCAAGGCTTTTACTGTAATCAATGGACAACTCTACAGAGAAAGTGTGACTGGTGCAGCTCAGCGGTGCATTTCTCCTGAAGAAGGTCGACTGATTCTGGAGGAGATTCACTCGGGAACTTGTGGCCATCATGCGTCCTCTAGGACGATTGTTGCCAAAGCTTACCGGGCTGGTTTCTTCTGGCCACGCGCCAATGAGATGGCTAAGGATATTGTCGATCACTGCGAAGGATGTCAGTTTTACTCGAACCTATCACACAAACCTGCGTCTGCCTTGAAGACCATTCCACTCGTCTGGCCGTTCGCTGTGTGGGGCTTGGATATGGTTGGACCCCTTAGAACAGGTCAGAGTGGGTTTACTCATTTACTGGTTGCAGTTGACAAGTTCACTAAGTGGATCGAAGCTAAGCCTATCAGGAAGCTGAACGCCCGCACTGCCATCAAATTCATAAAAGAGATAATGTTCCGGTATGGGGTCCCCCACAGTATCATTACAGACAATGGTTCTAACTTTGACTCGGAAGAGTTCAGGTACTTTTGCTCTTCTCAAGGCACTCGGGTGGATTACGCATCCGTTGCGCACCCCCAGTCAAACGGTCAAGCTGAGCGAGCGAACGGCCTTATCCTCCAAGGATTGAAACCTCGGCTCATGCGAGATCTTGATCATGCTGCCGGAGCTTGGGTCACTGAGTTACCGTCTGTTCTGTGGGGCCTGAGGACAACTCCCAACCGGTCGACTGGACGCACTCCTTTCTTCCTTGTATATGGAGCTGAAGCCGTATTGCCGAGTGACGTCCTTCACAATTCTCCTCGAGTGGATCTTTACTCTGAAGACGAAGCTGAGCAAGCAAGACAAGACGGAGTGGATCTCCTAGAGGAGGAACGTGAGATGGCCCTGATCCGATCAACTGCATATCAACAAGACCTTCGCCGCTTCCATGCAAGACATGTCAAGAGCCGTTCGTTCCACGAAGGTGATTTGGTGCTCCGAGTGGATCAGCAGCGACCTCATAAGTTGGCCCCAGCATGGGAAGGCCCATTCGTCATCATCAAGGTGCTTAACAACGGGGCGTATCATCTTTTCAACTTGAAGAAGAATATTGACGAGCCACGCGCCTGGAATGCAGACCTGCTTCGACGTTTTTATTCTTGATAACAGAGTTGCTTTGATGCAATAAGAGTACCCCGGACAATGTTATTTGTTAAATGAAGACTCCCGCAGTCTATTGTCGATTCCGATCGCACAGTTTTACATTCAAAATTACTCCGAGTGAAGAGCGATCCTCTCTCTCGGGGGCTTAGCTGCGAATCCGTTTTGCCTAAGTTCAAAACTTTTCCGAGTGTATGACATTCAGTACGCTCGGAGACTTAGCTGCGAGCCAGTCCTCGCCTAAGTTCGAAAATTACTCTGAGTGAAGAGCGATCCTCTCTCTCGGGGGCTTAGCTGCGAATCCGTTTCGCCTAAGTTCAAAACTTTTCCGAGTGTATGACATTCAGTACGCTCGGAGACTTAGCTGCGAGCCAGTCCTCGCCTAAGTTCGAAAATTACTCCGAGTGAAGAGCAATCCTCTCTCTCGGGGGCTTAGCTGCGAATCCGTTTCGCCTAAGTTCAAAACTTTTCCGAGTGTATGACATTCAGTACACTCGGAGACTTAGCTGCGAGCTAGTCCTCGCCTAAGTTCGAAAATTACTCCGAGTGAAGAGCGATCCTCTCTCTCAGGGGCTTAGCTGCGAATCCGTTTCGCCTAAGTTCAAAACTTTTCCGAGTGTATGACATTCAGTACGCTCGGAGACTTAGCTGCGAGCCAGTCCTCGCCTAAGTTCGAAAATTACTCCGAGTGAAGAGCGATCCTCTCTCTCGGGGGCTTAGCTGCGAATCCGTTTCGCCTAAGTTCAAAACTTTTCCGAGTGTATGACATTCAGTACACTCGGAGACTTAGCTGCGAGCTAGTCCTCGCCTAAGTTCGAAAATTACTCCGAGTGAAGAGCGATCCTCTCTCTCGGGGCCTTAGCTGCGAATCCGTTTCGCCTAAGTTCAAAACTTTTCCGAGTGTATGACATTCAGTACACTCGGAGACAAAATTACTCCGAGTGAAGAGCGATCCTCTCTCTCGGCGGCTTAGCTGCGAATTCGTTTCGCCTAAGTTCAAAACTTTTCCGAGTGTATGACACTCAGTATGCTCGGAGACTTAGCTGCGAGCCAGTCCTCGTCTAAGCTCAAAAATTACTCCGAGTGAAGAGCGATCCTCTCTCTCGGGGGCTTAGCTGCGAATCCGTTTCGCCTAAGTTCAAAACTTTTCCGAGTGTATGACATTCAGTACACTCGGAGACAAAATTACTCCGAGTGAAGAGCGATCCTCTCTCTCGGGGGCTTAGCTGCGAATCCGTTTCGCCTAAGTTCAAAACGTTTCCGAGTGTATGACACTCAGTACGCTCGGAGACTTAGCTGCGAGCCAGTCCTCGTCTAAGCTCAAAAATTACTCCGAGTGAAGAGCGATCCTCTCTCTCGGGGGCTTAGCTGCGAATCCGTTTCGCCTAAGTTCAAAACTTTTCCGAGTGTATGACATTCAGTACACTCGGAGACAAAATTACTCCGAGTGAAGAGCGATCCTCTCTCTCGGGGGCTTAGCTGCGAATCCGTTTCGCCTAAGTTCAAAACCTTTCCGAGTGTATGACATTCAGTACACTCGGAGACAAAATTACTCCGAGTGAAGAGCGATCCTCTCTCTCGGGGGCTTAGCTGCGAATCCGTTTCGCCTAAGTTCAAAACCTTTCCGAGTGTATGACATTTAGTACACTCGGAGACTTAGCTGCGAGCCAGTCCTCGCCTAAGTTCGAAAATTACTCTGAGTGTTGAACGCCCGTTCCATTCGAGAATTAAATAAATTCATCCAAGCTAAATGTCGGAAAGCGAAATGCGAGTAAGACTAAAATCTCTGGCGTAGCAGAAATTTGTTCGCGCAAAGGGAAGTTCTCAGGCCTAAGGCCTGAACGAAGTTTACTCGGTTACACCAACACTCGGCATACCGAGGCAAATAAAGTTTTTATCGTAAGCAAAGTACCAATTTAAGCTCCAGCAGGACTTGAAGGCTCAACGAAGGTATCCAGGTCGATCCCGTCGGCGATCCGGGTGGCAGCATCGATGAATGTCTCCATGAAATCTTCAAATTTGAGTTTGTTCGTGTTGGTCACTCGGAGATCCTTCAGTTTGTCCTCTCTAGCTTCCTTGCAATGAACCCTGACGAGTGAAAGTGCCACGTCAGCACCACAGCGGGCAGCAGATTTCTTCCATGATTGCACTCGATTGGGAATCTCATTGAGCCGAGTCATCATTGACTCGAGGTCAGTCTGGAGAGGATCTTCAGGCCACAGTTCCTTGTCGACCTTCTCAAATGCAGCTCTCAGCCGAGTGATGAATCCTTGGACGCTCTTAAGACGAGCTTCGAGACGAAACATATCCATGGCCACGGCGTCTCCGACGAGAGACTTTGTGGGGTCCAGATTGGGTTCAATTTCTTCAGTTTCTTTTTCGAAGTCTTGACAGAATTCTGCATGAAGAGAAAGTGAAAGGGTGATCACAATACCATTCTGGAAAAACCGAAGAAATTCATTCGACAGATGAGGGTTACCTTCGAGCATGCTGAACATTTTCTTCGCAAAGTCTCCCAAGTGTTTCTCCAGAGCGGTCTTACTCTTGGTCTGCACTTCGAGTTTTTTGATCCATTCGGATCGTTCCTGCTTGAGCTTGGTGTTCTCCTCTTCCAGTTTACTGGCTGCTGCAAGTTTCTTCTCAGCAGCTGCAGTTTTCTCCTTCGCTTCCTTCTGAGCATCAGCAAGTGATTTGTCCTTGTCCTCGAGCGCCTTCTTCATGGTATCTAAAGAAATAGCATTGTTGAGGCGCACTCGGAGACGACGGTTTTCATCACGTACGTCTGTTCGAGTGGATTCACTCGGTTCAAAGGATGGAAATCGAAAGTGATAATACAATTGATCAACAAAGATTACCTCCCAAAGTCTTCAGTTCGGTCTGTGCACGGTCCAGGTTGTTATTCGTCAGCTCCAGATCCAGCAGAAGTCGATTCTTTTCCTTCTCCAGCTCGACGTACTTGGTCCCGAGCCCACAGGCTTTCTGAAATCAACAAAAATGGGGGTTCAGTCGACATAATAATTTCTCAACTACAGTCGACTGAAAGGCGGCCCGCTGCCCCACCCCACAACCCTATACAAGCGTCATATCATGGTTGATGGAAATGATGTCCATGAAACCTGCAGAATGGTTCTAAAGACTACTGCCCATCGTCAACGATCGACAGTAGTCTCGGGGACTACACCCAGTGGGTGCACTCAGCGTGCCCCCACTGGAAACAAAAACACCCGACCAGGTCTGGCCTGTCCGAGTATAAAAGAAAGAAGCAAGCAACCAAACATCGTCTTTATCAGACCACCGCCGAAGCAAGCACTCGACGGCGGTCTCGGGGACTACACCCAGTGGGTGCACTCAGCGTGCCCCCACTGGACCTACTTTTACTCGACAAGGTCTGCCCTGTTGAATGGAAACAATATTAAGACCCCCGCCGATGCCTTCTTCATTCGACAGCGGTCTCGGGGACTACACCCAGTGGGTGCACTCAGCATACCCCCACTGGACCAGAAACTACTTGGTCTACTGGCGAAGAAAAACACCCCAGTGGGTGTAAAATCAAGACGGACAGGAATTCAATCGGAAATGAACTTACAATACCACTTACTCGGACGTTGGCCTGAAGCGCTGAGCTGGCATCATAGGCTAACTTGCTGGCTTCATACGCCTCCTTTGTTCGTAGCATCATCTGCCCAGCCTGGATCATGGCTTCCTTGGCAGCTCCGGTTTGGTCCCCCGGGACATGGTACAAAGGGTATGCAGGCGTCGAGTGAGTTGGTGTAGTCACTGGAGCAGCTGGAGGTGCTTGGGATTGTCCGATCAGCGTCGAAGCCACCAGAGTAGAAGTGGCCGGCGGAGCACTCGACAGCGGAGTTACAAGGGTTGGAGGCGTCGCAGCAGTCGTCCCACGGGGCGTCTGGACAGACGGTGGCCCCCGAGTGCCCACGCGGGGAGCCTCCGGAAGCACAGCTTCACCCTCCGCTCCCCGCCGCGGCTCCTCATCATCTTCCAGTTCGATGACTTCGTCGGCTGCAGTCGACAATTTAGACACTCGACAATTATTCTTCAGCAAGCAGAGTAAAGTGTGGAATTGTCATACCTCGTTGGGAGGTGGCTGCATCAGGAGTGTCTACTTCCATATGATCTCCATCATCCCGATGGGGCGACGTTACGGAGGTAGCGGCTCTGGCAAATAAATTTCACTCGGTCAGCATCAACATAAAGTTCTTCAACAGCAGAATAAGGAAAATGAACACTCACGTGGAGGCAACAGGCACGGCTATCTTGATTCGAGGCAGGGCCTTCCGAGGCTTTGGCTCGTCTGGCTTGAGCTGTTTCGCGGCCTTTTCAGTCAACCCCGATGTCGCGACACGGTCACGTTTCGGGTTCCTTGTGCTTGACGCCACAGTTTTGCTCGGGGTGACCTCCAGGTCGTTCTGCTGCTTGGCCCGACGGTCGGTGCGCAAAAGGATCGGAGCCTCCACCTCGTCTTCATCCAGATCGTCGTCGCTGCTCTCACTGTCGTCAGCATAATCGCCGTCTACGTTGCCGTCGACGCTCCCTTCCTCTTCATCAGGATGTTGTCCATTGGGTACAGGCGAGTACATGTTCGTAAATTCCTGCGAGATTCAAGCTTCAAATTCAGTCGACCGAAAATATTAAAACAATCGACAAATATATAACTCACCAAGTTCTTTGGCGGGTTCAAAGCGGAGAAAGGCGGAATTCGTTTGGATCCTTCTGGGTTATCACAGGCTCCAGTGATGCTTCTGAGCCACTGAGAAACAGTCTGATCGGAAACTTCCTCAGGATGAGTCCGGGTGGTATCCTCAGGGCCCGAATAATGCCACATGGTGTGATCCCGAGCTTGGAGAGGCTGAATTCGTTGACTCAGAAACGTTTCAAGGAGGTCCAAACCAGTCACTCCACCGCGGATCAGTTCAGATATAGCATTCACTAAGATCCCTACCTGGATTTTCTCTACCTTTGTCACGTACAGCGGTTTGGGAGTAACAGGTCGATCCAGGGTGAAAGGAGGAAGTCCAGTCGACATGTTTGGTGATGCAACATCTTTGCAATAAAACCAGGTCGACTGCCAACCCCGAACGGAGTCGGGAAAGGTCATAGAGGGGAACGCACTCCTACCTCTCTTCTGAATCCCTAAGCCACCACACAGTTGGATCACATTGGTTTTGCTATCTTTGGGATTGGCTTTCTTGACGGCTTGGGATCTAACAGAGAATATGTGCTTGAACAAACCCCAATGTGGGGGACAGCCCAGGAAACATTCGCACAAGGTTACGAAGCAGGAAAGATAGGCAATTGCATTCGGAGGAAGGTGGTGGAGTTGCGCTCCAAAATAGTTCAAGAAAGCACGGATGAACGGATGGGGAGGCATGGAGAAACCTCGCTCGATGTGGGTGAGAAGCAGAACCCGCTCGCCGTCGCGTGGCTCCGGCTCGACCTCCCCCTTCGGCAACCGCCAGGAATCGGCAGCTATCAACCCGTCGACGACGAGTTTGTCCACATCTTCCGCCGTGACCGTCGATTGGAGAAAATCCCCCTGGATCCACCCTGGCGGCACCGTCGACCGGGCGCCCGACGGCTTCTTCACCTTGGCTCCTCCCTTCTTGGCGCGCTCAAGCTTCTCCGTCTTGCCCTTCGTCATGGCGGCGGCGGTCAGTGAAGCGGAGCAGGGCGGAGGAAGAGGAGGAGAAGAGTAGATTTGGGGAAGAATACTGTACCAGCACCGGCGTCGTTGCCTCTTATACCCGCTCGTGTGAGCCACTGACCTGCGGGCCCGCCGGGTCTCTGGATATCCCGAAATCAGAGGAGGGGCGATACGTGGCGATATGGGCGGCGCGATAATCGAGGCGTCGTTCCTGCACTTGCCTTAGCAGTTACGCCATCTCCGCTCCGCGCGCGCGCTCTTATCCAAATTTCAAAACCCGTGAGACTCGGACCCGATGGGGCAAACCGTCTCGTCGGAAGATTCTGCAGATCACTCGAACCTGACTTTGAGCTCAGTTTCACTCGGACCAGTTTTCGAGTTCAGTTTTACTTGGACACACTCCAAGACAGAATTGATCAGGGCGGACGATTAAGGTTTCAATCGACGCAGATTTCTGGGAAGCCTCAAAATATACTCGGAATTTTTGTGTCTCGTCTGAACCTGCATTGACACCTTTTACCCTCGAACCCCGATCCATTCGGGGGCTAATGATGGGGATATGTACTTAGGGTAGGGTCATAGGCCTGACCTACATACCCTACCCAAGGACACTGCCCCAGAAAGCTTAAAGGCTACGAGGAAATCTCCGACTGAAATCACCCTGATGCATGAGTCACTCGACAATATACACTCGGAGATATCTTTCACTCGACGCTTACCCTTTCACTCGGAAGGACCAGAAGACAGTCGACCACAGAAGCCCAGAAGTCACCCCAGGGAGGCTAACGGGCAGGCATTCATCAAGACCATTAATAGCATTTATTGTGTACGTTACCAGTAACGTTCACCCCTTTATGACCACGATTAAACCCTTGGATGCCGGACACTTATGAGGGGCAGCGCACTCTATATAAGTCACCCCTCCCCTCTGGCACAAGGGTTCGCAACCTTTTGTAACTCAACACACATATTTCACTCGACAGAGTAGAGAGCTCTCCGGAGCACTGAGACGTAGGGCTGTTATCACTTCCGAGTGAGGCCTGAACTCATACATCTGTGTGTACATCCTCGCCGTAGCTAGGACTCTGCCCTCTCCATTCGTACCCCTACCATCTACTGTCAGTCTTGTTCCCACGACAGGCGGGCCTTGGTGGCCACGGTGATCTCCGCCACTGACCAGGCGGCGTACTCCTCGACGACAGATCCTGCCGCCCTCTACTCCTGTCGGTGGGTGTTTACCGCCTCCTCGGCCGGCTCTTGGGTCTCGGGGAAGACCCCTGGAAAAGAAAAGGGAGAAGATTGATCAAAAGGCCGAAGGGCCGGAACCAGAAAGAAACAAAGACACAAACAAGTAAAGCACTGGCGCGCCCCCACTGGAAGCATGCAGGAAGTACCTTTGGCCTGGCGAAGCTCCTCCTCCTTGGCTGCCAGCTTGTCCCTCGCCGTGCGGTACCGGCCTAGGAGACACTTGTACACCGCCACCCGCTGGTCATAGATGGACTGCAAAGAAAAAAAGTTAGCACATAACACCTGAGAAAGCTCGACCCGCCTGCTGCGCAGCCGGCCCGGGCCTCAGGGGCTACATCCAGTGGGTGCACTGACGCGCCCCCACTGGAAAGCGACCAAGCCGGTCAAGAAAGGGAAAGAAGAAGCGCGAAGAATAAGCAGACTCACCGCGAAGGTCCACTCCAGCTGTAGCAGCCGGCCGTTCTCCGCCTGGGCGAAGCTTTGCCATTGGCCGCGGTGGTTGGCGAGCTGCAGCCGCAGGTAGTCCACCGCCACGTCCAGCTCGCTCCGAGGGGCGCCGCTCATCGCGTCGCTGGAGCTCACCACCCAATTCCGTTGCGTCTAGGCCGAGGACCCGGCGCATGTTCCGCTGCTTGCCAGCCTCAGCTCGAGGCTGCGCCCCGCGGCCCGCGGCTCCGCGGTCACCATGGTGCGAGAGCTCCTTGGTGTGTCCTCCGCGTTCCAGGGCGGCGCTCCTCCTCCACCCGGCGCGGCCTCCGGCTCGCGGCTGCTACCTGTAGTCTGCGTTCGTATTTCCCCGAAGAGGAGAGGATGATGCAATATAGTAGAGATAAGTATTTCCCTCAGTTAAGAACCAAGGTTATCAATCCAGTAGGAGAACCAAGCAAAATTTCATTAAGCGCACCTGCACACACAAGAGCAAACACTTGCACCCAACGCAAATAAGAGGGTTGTCAATCCTCTTAGCGGTTATTTGCAAGGATTAAATCTTATCGAGGTAAATAGATAAACTAAACTACTAATTAAAATAAAAGTGAATAAATTGCAGCAAGGTATTTTTAGGTTTTTTATATAACAAAGATAGACCCGGGGACCATAGTTTTCACTAGAGGCTTCTCTCTTGAGCACATAAACATACGGTGGGTAAACAAATTACTGTTGGGCAATTGATAGAAAAGCAAATAATTATGACGGATTCATGGCAATGATCATGTATATAGGCATCACGTCCGAGACAAGTAGACCGACTCCTGCCTGCATCTACTACTATTACTCCACCCATCGATCGCTATCCAGCATGCATCTAGGGTATTAAGTATGAAACAGAGTAACGCCTTAAGCAAGATGACATGATGTAGAGAAGCAAATTCAAGCAATATGAATAAACCCCATCTTTTTATCCTTAATGGAAACAATACAAATACGTGTCATGTCCCTTTCTGTCACTCGGATTGAGCACCGCAAGATTGAACCCATCACAAAGCACCTCTCCCATTGCAAGATAAATCAATCTAGTAGGCCAAACTAGACCGATAGATCGGAGAGAAATACAAAGCTATAACAATCATGCATAAAAGAGTTCAGAGAAGACTCAAATATTTCTCATGAATAATCTGATCATAAACTCACAATTCATCGAATCCCAACAAACATACCGCAAAAGAAGATTACATCGGATAGAACTCCAAGAACATCGAGGAGAACATTGTATTGAAGATCAAAGAGAGAGAAGAAGCCATCTAGCTACTAGATATGGACCCGTAGGTCTGTGGTAAACTACTCACACATCATCGGAAGGGCAGCAAGGTTGATGTAGAAGCCCTCCGTGATCGATTCCCCCTCCGGCAGAGTACCGGAAAAGGCCTCCAGATGGGATCGCGGAAGAACAGAGGCTTGCGGCGGCGGAAAGGTTTTCTCTTCTAGCTCTCTAGGGGTTTCCCAATATTTGTGAATTTATAGAAGTGGAATTAGGTCAAATGGAGTCACGTGGGCCCCACAAGGTAGCACGGCGCGCCCCCTGGGGCACGCCCTAGTGCCTTGTGAAGCCTTCGTGAGGCTTCTGGCCTCCTCCCGAAGCTTCCCAGGTTTCTTTTGTCCAGAAAAAAAACTCCAAAAAGTTTCGTGGCATTTGGACTTCATTTGGTACTATTTCTATGAAAAGCCAAAAACAAGCAGAAAACAACAACTCGCACTAGGCACTGGGTTAATAGATTAGTCCCAAAAAATGATATATAATTAAAACATCCAAGATTGATACTATAATAGCATGGAACAATCAAAAATTATAGATACGTTGGAGACGTATCAGCGGCTTCCTGCGTCCCCATGCCCGGCCCCGTCGGCCGGGTCGGCGGCCGGCGGCACCTCCGGGTCGGCCGTCCTGTCGGCGCCCGGCTCGTGCTCGTCAGCCTCACCGTGCCAGGATGCCTCGGCAGCAGTATGAGCGTCCGCCGCGGCCCGGCGGGCCGGGTCGTGCACCGATTTGGAGCGGTGCTCCGCAACCGGCGACGGCGGTGGCGAAGGCGTCGTCCATGCCGGCCACGCAGCCTCCTCCGCGGCCCTCCGCCATCTCGCCATGACCTCAGCCACGGCGCCATCCCACGCCTTTGCCGACGCCTCGGCCATCTCCTTCTCGGCCTCGGCCATCTCCTTCTCGGCCTCAGCTCGCGCCCTCCAGGCGTCCCTCTCGGCGTCCTCCAGGGTGGCGCCGGACTGACGGGCTGCGAGCGCCTCCTCGGTGGTCTCCACCACCTCGCGCTCCTTCGTGCCGCCCTGGCCCCTCCACCGATCGGCCTCCTCCATGGCCACCTCCGCCAGCTCGAGCGCGTTCCTGGACGACGCGCGAGGAAGATAAGGAAGACGAAAAACGGCACAACAGCGAAAAAGGCAAGAACCGAGCAACAAAAGGAAACTCACCCTATGGCCGTGGGAACCGCCCGCTTCGGGCCTGCCGACGGCGCCGCCCGGCGCACCTTCTTGATAGACCTCCTCATGTCGCCTAGCTGTGCCGTGGCCGGGTGCTTCGCGGCCAGCTGCGCCACGACCGGCTGCTTCCCATGCGGCCGGCTTGGGCCCACCAGCTCCCTGGCCGTCCTCCGCTGCTGCCCCCTGGGGGCGGCCCCATCGCCCGCCTCTGCATCCGGTGGTGCTGCATCGCCCGCACCATCCTCGTCATCTTCATCATCGTCCGGCCACTCGCGCAAAGGATCCAGGGTTAAGGACTTATCGGCTTGGCCGGACCCGCCGGCTTCCGCGTCCGCGAGGCGCTCCTCGCCGCCTCCGGCTTCCGCGTCGCCGTCTCCCTCCTCCTCCAGGTCCGAGTCGGCCCGATCCGGCTGCAGGACCAGGGGGTTCGGGCCGTCATAAACCAGCGGACTCGGGAAGTGCTGCAGCCAGCCCAAGGCGTCAGGGCGCATGAAGAAGGTGGACGCTGCGAAGAACAGGGACCAAGGACTCACCGCTGGCACCAGGGCATCCCGACCGTACGGCTCCTGGCCGAATCGCCACTCCTTCACCTTGAGCCCGACGGCGGAGACGTCGTTAACGTGCTGGGCGATCTCGGCCAGCGTCAGCTCCTTAGTCGACAGCCGGCAGGGGTCGCGCCGGCGCTCATGTCGCAGATCCGGTGCGGCCGCCGCTGCAGCGGTAGCACCCGGTGACCAATGAAGGCCGCGATGAGGTCCATGGCGACGAGCCCCTCGCGGTCCGTCATCTTCTTGATCCGGCGGTGGACCCCCACGATCTCTGCGGACGGGTTCCTTGGGTTGTGCCCCCAATTCAACTTCTCAGCCGGCAGCACGTCGACGAAGGGGGGAAGATTGATGCGGTCGTCGGCCGGGTCGACGTTCCTCACATAGAAGAAAGACTTCTGCCATTTCTTGGCCGAATACTCGAGCGGCAGCTTCGGGAAGGGACCCGCCGTCCGGGTAACCGGCACGGCCGCCCCGCACTCGGACATGATGCCGGACGATGCTCCTTGCTGCTTCAGGTAGAACATCCGGCACCACAGCTCCACGTATGGGAGGAGGCCGATGTAACCCTCGCATAGCGTCACGAAGGCCGCGAGCTGCAAGATTGCGTTCGGGCCTAAGTGGTGCGGCTAGAGGCCGAAGTAGGTGAGGAAGCACTGGAAGAAGACGCTCGCGGGGAGCCTGAGCCCGCGGAGGAAGTGGGTATAGAAGACCACCACCTCGCCGTCCTGCGGCGCTGGCGCCGTTTCCGTGCCGGGCGCGCGCGCCTCCACCAGCTCCGCCGGCGGCAGCCGTCGCGTGCGGCGGAGGTACCCGATGTCGTCGTCGGTCACCACAGACCCCTCCCAAGAGCCCTTCGGCTGCGCCATCGGCGAGAGCGGGAGGGGCGCGGTCGAGAAGAACAAACGGCGGTGATGCAGAGAGAGAGAAAGGGCCGCTCGTGGGCCGCGGCGCGGCGCGACTGTAGCTCGAGCGGGCGACGGCGTGTGGCGGTAGTGTGCGCGCGAAGGAAGCAGAGGAGGTGGAGACGAAGCAATGGGCGAGGGCGAGAGAGTGAATGCCTCAGCCTCTCCCCCTTCCCTTCCCATTTAAAGACCACGGCGGACGTTGGGGAGTGGGATCGTCTGTGCCCACGTTCCCCACTCCCCCGCGATGTGCGGGCGCATTACTGTCGTGCCATAACTACACCGAAACCCCTACCGTCGCGTGTGGCCGCAGTGGATCCCGCGCGCGGGCCGAGGCCGCGGCCTGGTAGGACCCAACCCACTGTGACGTCCCGTCGCGCGTGTGGCCTGGCAGGCCTCATTGGCCGTTGGGCTGCACGTGGCGGGACTACGTCAGGTGGCTGGCGCGATCCCCCATGCCGGCTACCCTGGCTGGCCGGGCTATTCAATTTCCATTGCGGCCAAGCGTCCTAATCCGGCTTCCGGCTGTCGGCATTTCTTCATCAATAACCGCTCTCCTTCGGGGGGGGAGAAGCTGCAAAGCCTCCCCCGCTTGGAGCCGGCGAGCCTTTACAGCTTTGGGGACTACTGTCGGGGGGATGACCCCCGGGTAGGCAGTCGAACCCGGAGCCCCTTTCAAAACTTTGGGGCAGCCCGTGCCCCTCCAATCCGGCTTCCCAACGCCGGCCGGCTGGGCCCGGCCCTGTGCCGGGTCCAGCTGGCGACGGGTCAGCGGTCGTCCCATCGCTCCGTACGACAAGACGGCTCTCCACGGTAGGGGAGCGTGGCTACAGCGCCGCGAACCCAGAAGAGCATGGCTACAGTACCGCCAACCCCGCAGACCCGGGCGGCCGGCGTCAGCACAGCGGGCCTCTGTAGCCCCACGACGCCAACCACTCCGTGACGCACGAGGCGACGAACCACAGTGCCGGCGGGTCCCAGCAGCCATCGGGCCCCACAGCCGGCTCCAGACGCCGACATCTGGGTCCCGCCTGCGTGTAGTTTTACCAATGTAACCCTGGGGGTCGGGCTATAAGACCCCCCAGGAAGCCTCCGTGCAGAGGGTCTTCGGTCGACGGCTCCCAGCAGCAACACTCGCACCCACACACTCACTCACAGGAGAGGCAGAAGGGAGAGCTAGCCCCTTCTTCCTCCTCCGCCCAAACAGCTTCAGGAGCACCATTGTAGCCCTTGTGCATATCATCCCATTTCGGCAGGACTAGGGGTGTTACCTCTCCGGAGGGCCCCAAACCTGGGTACGTCTCGTGTCCCGCACCCGTGCGTATCGACCTCGCTTCCGGAACCCACCGGCGTCCTCACGCAGCCCCCCACTTTTAGCCATCTCATGGCATCTGCCGTGATTTCACCACGACAATGAGCTTCCTCAAAATGCTCGAGGTTTTCATGAGAAAGCAAGTGTGATGCACACCCACTTAGTCTCATTTAGAGAGCTTTCATACACTTATAGCTCAAGTGCATCTATTGCATGGCAATCCCTACTCCTCGCATTGACATCGATCGTAAGGCCTCTCCATTGCCTAACTATCAGCCGCGTAGATGCGAGACTTCCTCAATTTTTTTCTTCCCTTATAAACCCCAATCATCATTCTCTTTGCCATCCAAAGTGCTAAGTGTAGTTGAAAAAGCTGAAGCGAGAAAAAGAATGATCCAATTGCTTGGTTTGGCACCGGGGTGTTCATGATTTATACTTTATGTTAGGAAGACCGAGCTATGCCATGCTTACATGATTAAATGTTTAGGAATAGTGTTTTTAGCATTCTTTATTTTGAAAGTCAATGATTACTTTCTAGCACTCTTGCATATTATCGTTTTGATATCAAATCAATGAAATAGTGCTTCAATTCAATCGCTTCCCAATATTCATACCGCAAATGATTACATGACTAAGACATGTCATACCGCAAATGATTACATCACTCTTGAAAATATTTCAGTCTTTTTGAGATTTATTTATGTGTAATTTTATAGCTATGTATGCTTTCCAATCTATGAGTTTTCTTTGGCCAAGTTGATGATTAGATCTTCAGAGGAAGTGGTGCATAGTTGTAGGTTCAATCTTGCGGTGTCATTACTCTGTGACAGGAGGAGTTGCAAGGCACGTATTGTATTGTTGCTGCTAAGGATAAAACGATGGGGTTTGAACATATTGCTTGATCATATTGTGTCTCCATTATGTCATCTTGCTTAATGCGTTACTCTGTTTGTCATGAACTTAATACTTTGAGATGCATGCCGTATAGCGGTCTTGGGGTGGAGTAATAGTAGTAGACGTCAGTAAGTTTAACGGTCTACTTGTCACAGACGTAATTCCTATATATTAATTACGCTATTGATGATCATCATAACTATGCGCTTTTCTATCAATTGCCCAATAGTAATTTGTTTACCCACCGATGCTATTTATGAGAGAGATGCCTCTAGTGAACGCTATGGCCCCGGGTTCACTCACTTCTATATCAAAATAAATCTTATAAGTCATCACTATTTTCTTTTACTTTTATTTATTATATCTACCACTACCAGATTTGATACTTGCAACTGGCAAGAACAAGGGGAGTGATGCCCCCTTGCCTTTGTTGGGTGCAAGCATTTGCTTTGTGTGTGTGTGTGCAGGTACTGTTAAAGTTGTCTCTATGCCGTCTCCTATTGGTTCGATAAACCTTGGTTCTTAACTGAGAGAAATACTATCTGCTACTATACTACATCACCCTTCCTCTTCGGGGAATCCCAACACTATTACAAGTAGCAGGGCCCGAGCCGAACGCCATCCGTCGCGAGCGCCTCCCTGGCCGAAAGATTTGTGGCCATAGCTAGCGAGATCCACCGGCGGGGAGGGAGATGGATCTAGAGGTGAAGAGAGAGAGAAAGAGAGAGAGAGAGAGAAAGAGAGAGAGAGAGGTATAGGAGGAGATGGCTCGTTTCATTGGAAGGGGATGTGGTCACTGTGGAAAAAAAAGGCGGTATTTGGGGTGGGTTGGGGTTAGGTGGGCACACGGGGTGTTCAAAAATGAGTGGAGGGAAGGGAAAATTTGAGGGAACGCTTAGTGGGGAGGCAAGGATAAATTTGAGATTTTTCAGTTCCATTTTTTTCATTTATGTTATAAGAACAACTTTATTGTAAGCACTTTCACAACATAGTCGTGACCACTATCATATGAAAAAAACAGCTCATGTGACAGCATGTTCCTCACATAATGTGTTCATGTAGAATAGTACCATGTTCCGTGCTTATTTAAGGTGAGACTAACATCTTACCAATGCACAATCATTTTGTTCATGCATGTAACTTGAAGAAAGCACGTTCATCTTGTGGAGTGTCACGACTGTTTACAAATTCAAGTTCCCAGTGTCGGTTGTCACGTCATACTTTGAGATCCTACTTTGCATGCGGCAAGGTGCCACCATCAGAAGAATTTGAGACATCATGAATTCGAACACGCTCCATACTTTGTATTCATGATGCATACCACATAGTGGAGAGGATTTCAAAAAAGAATTCATTGTGTACATCACACTAGGGAATTTCGGCATGCAAGTAAGCTTAGGTTTAGCATGGTGTCATATATTGGCCATAGTTCATTGTTCAAAAAACTATCTGCATTTCACAATTTGTTTGCTTCTATAATTTTGATGGCTAAATGTGTTCATGTGGTTCCATGTTCTTCGCATATTTAAGGTGAGCCCAAGAGGTTTGCAATGCACAATCATTTTGTTCGTTCATGTATCTCAAAGAAAGCACATTATCACGTCAAATGTCATAGCTGGTTACAAATTCAAGTTCACAATGATGGTTGTCATGTCATACTTTGAGATCCTACTTTGCACGTGGGAAGGTTCCGGCATAGGTGATTGTTCATGTGTCAGGATGTTCATCGCATATGTAAGGTGAGCCCAATATGTTTGCAATGCAAAAAACATTTTGTTCGTGCAAGTATCTTCAAGAAAGCACGTTGATCATGTGAAGTGTAACGAGTGGTTACAAATTAAAGTTTAATGTGCCGGTTGTCACATCATAATTTGAGATATCCGTTAAATTTTTTATTGGATAGTGCCATATCATGACCACACACACGCAACCACATTGAGCGTGCAATGTCGCCACAAATTATATTGCTCAAACCCCATCAATTTTTTACTCTAATAGATGCCTGATTCTCATGACTCCTAGAACCGCCGGACGATGTCCCAACTACTTTGGTCGGTTACCTTTTTGCATGAGAAATTAACGATCGCTGTTCTTTTACCGCATCCATTTGCCTCTTCTTCCTCGGCGTTCCTTGTCGTTCGCCACAAACCCCCACCGCCTCCATGCAGCCATGGATTACCGAAAACTAACAATGGAGACCCACCACATCATTGCCCATGGCACAACCGTGCTGGAGATGGTGTACACCAACTAGCCAGAGACTGTGGAGCGATTCATCGCCATGTACAAGCAATGGCTCCAGAAGGAGAAGAACAAGTTCGTCAACCTCGACCTGGAGTACACCTGTAGGAACATTTATAGATGACAAGGGGTCGCCGTCATGCAACTCGCCATGCACAAGCATGTCCTCGTGTACCACTACTGCAGTTCTGAGCGGTGCCAGGCGTTGGTTGAATTCCTGCAATGCAAAGCGACAACTTTTGCTAGCATGGACACCAGGGGCGACAAGATCATGTTTGCGCGTGCATGGATCAGAATTCCAGACGAACACCACGCCGACATCTAAAAGCAGTTATGTATCAAAGGTGACCGCCAAAGGGACTACATGGGTGACCTTGCAGCGGCCATCATCGACCCCTCGTACAAGAACATGAGGAAATCATTCCCAAAGGACAAGCACCCATACTAGGAGTGGAAGCCGCTTTCCCCTCTACACCTTGAGTATGCAGCAAAAGACGGGTATGTTAGCTATGTGTAACACCCTGGATTTTTGCCTGTTTTCTTTTATTTGGATTTATTGAATATTTTAATTTGCATATGGGTTTTCAGTCAATTCTTTTGGACTTACCACTTGGAATTATTTTGATTTTCTTCCAAGTGGGGCCTATCATCCCTAAACCTTCCCTAGACCTCATCCCGCTCACAATAATTCCATTGGATAATTTTATTTAATGGTATTATATTCTTTTTCTCCCTGAAAATGCATATTTTCTCAACAAGCTATGAAGCAACCCTCATTTTTATTGCTTCAAAAATTCCAAGAAAATTCCCAAATATTCTTTGGATCATACCTCACCTCTCTATGCAAAAATATCCCATGGTCATTTAGAAATTTTCAGCTAAGAAAAATATTTTTGCTTCTGGACAGAATTGGCACTTTGTGAAGCAAGTATATTTTTGCTTGATCTGTTGGAGCTGAAATTTTTACCACATGACTACCCTCCTAAGAGATGATGAACCCCAAAATTTCAGCCCTTAATTCCTAGCCGTTTGTCCCCAGCAATTGTCCCAAGTTTCTGTCCAGAAACTTTGCAACATGCTCATGTCACATCCACTGAGCCAGATGGCTAGCCAAGCGCATAGTTAGGCACCGCGTTGAAGGGACTTCACCTTTGACACGGTCTGGCATCGCCTAAAGCAGCGCATGTGCCAGTGCACGCGGTGACCGCGTGGGTGCACGAGGTCTGGCATGCGCTCGCCGCGCTCTGTGCATCGGGCCCCTCTGCCACCGCCCATTCGCCCTCCACTCGCCACCGCAGCACGTCCTAGCCCCTCAGAGATCTCTAGCGCGCCACCTAGCCTCGCCCTGCTCCTCCCCGACGCCGGCAAGCCGCTCGCCGGAAGCAGCCGAACGCTACCAGGCGGAACAGTGAGCGCGCATGCGCCGTCTGCTCCGCGTAGTGCGCCGCACTGTGCCCGCGTGCGTGCACCGCGTAGCTGTCCTCCACTACATCTCCTCCACGTCGCGCTCAAGCTCCTCTCCCTCTCTCTTCTTCTGCAGCTCGTCGCCGGTGGAGTCCAGTACACGGTCACTCTCCATCTATAAATAGGGCCATCCCTGAGTCCTTCTAGCCATCGCCCTCAACTCCTCTGGCCACAAATTACTTCCCAGCAAGCGCGGCAAGGCCGGGAGGGCCTCCTGCCGCCGATCATCGCTGGAATCCGCCACGGATCCACCTGGATCATGCGCTCATTCTAGTCGCTCCTAGCTCCATCCGCTGCTTCCATCGAGGTCGTGGTGATCTCCTGAGCTCTACGGTACCACTGGTTCGCCGGATCGTCGCCGGAATCGACGAATCCGACGAGCTCCGCCGCCGCCATCTCTGGAGAAGAACACCCCGACGCCGTCCGTCCACCCCAGCCGTCGCCTCGGGTACGTGCGTGTTCGCCATGACGTGCTGAGTCCATCCCGCCCATCGCCGGCGACCGCCGTGGCCTCCTCGCCGGAGAAGCACCGGCGACAGCGCCGCCTCCCCTGTTCCCTCTCTCTCTCTCCCTTTTAACCCTTATAGGGGGCCCCACCTGTCAACCTCTCTCTCTCTCCCCCGAACCGTTTTAAGTGGAGACGTATTCGCAGAATACGCCTTCGACGTGGCCTGCTCTAGAAATTCGGTTAAAATCATTTAAATCCAGATTTTGACCAGAACTTTGACCAGCTCTAATTTCTATTCTATAATTCCAAATGAGTTGATTCTTTTTGCTACTGGTTTGTATTGAGCTAAAGTTTATGCATGCCAAATTTCGGAATTTTCCTTACTGTTTGGAATTTCTGGTGAAATAAAATGCTCTATGTGACATTTTATTTTTGCATTTAGAATATTTTCAGAAGCTCCTAGTTGTGTTGGAGAAGACCAGGAGTATTGTGACACTCCTCTGAATCAAGGCAAGCCACAACATTCATATGCAAGGATGGCATTGCAATAATAATGGTTATTTGAATTAAATTCATCATATATTCCACTATTAAAATAATGTGCTTTATAAAACTCATTGCACTGTATTTGTTCCTTGTCATTTTGATGCTATGCAGTAGAGAAGATGTTTCTTGCTAAGTGTGCAGTAGAGATCATGTTATATACTCTCATGGTAGCATGATGCATCCGTTACCCATGATCATGACCCGTGCACCCATGCACACACTATTGCTCGAATCTTTTTATTTCAAGTTAAAATTGATGATAATTCAACTTGAACAAGCTGTTGATCGAGTCATGGTGCCACCGAATCGAGCTCACCAGTGCAACCACACTTGCCTGGATGGGGAGGCCCTAATGCGGTCTATTGTCATGCCTCTCACCGGTGCCTCCTACTAGGGAAGGTTGTGCACTGGCGCTACCCTGGCCCGGTAGGCAGTCATAACCTTGTGTGCCTGAGTTTTACGGTACTGAGGTCCCCGTTTGGGACGATGTTTTGTTTGTCCATGATGGTGGCAGCCAAAGAGGTGGCGGATGTCACGAGTTGACATCGGGGCCACCCATGACATAGCCCAAAGGGGAGTTTGTCGGAGTGGCCGGGAGAGTGTCATGCAATAGATTGCTTTTGTCGGAATATCGTTGTCCACCCGAATGGGAGCACGAAGCCATGAGTTCCGTAGTGTGGGTACAGTGTACTAACCTCTGCATAGTGTATAATCTATCGATAGCCGCGTCCTCGGATATGGACATAGTTCATAGTAGGTCACACCATGGGTCAACAGATATAATTAAACTGCACACTAAGATTCACAAGATGGCACATGCAGAAATTGGTGATCTCGTGAGGATCACTATGAAAGGTATGGCTGTGATCAAGTGAGGATCATGTTGGTAAGTTATGGACGGCGGTTACGTGGTAACCCCGAAATGGTAAGTTGGTCCCAAGGACCACGGCAACATTTCACGCACAACTCATGTTGAGTAGTATCATGCTCATGCATTAAACTTGTTAAATGCCTTATTATTGTTTGTCATACTTGTTTTGTTTGCTGTCAACTTGCGAGTACATTCAAAGTACTCACCTGGCTTATCATGCCAGATGCAGGAGAAGCCGTGCATGGTGTTGATGTCAAGTAGTATGTCGCGCTCTAGGTCGTGTCCCAGCAGTGTCCCTGTGCAGTGGAGCTCCGCTACCTCGTCGTTCCGCTGCCGCGTAGTAGTTCCCTTTATCATCGAGGACCCTGAGATGTCTACTAAATAATGTACATAAGTGCATCCGCACCATGTGTGCCGCTTGGCCTCGCTTATCCTGTAATATTTGAACCTATGTATCAGCTAGAGATCAATAAAGCGGTTATTTTCTGTACCAAGTTGTTGTGTATTACCAGAAGACTTGATCTCTGGGCTGGCAATGCAAGGTAAACCGGTTTCTCTGAGCTGGGGTGCCACACTATGATTTATAGGTAGGATCCTAATCATTAAGGACGGGCTATGTCACGTTCTCCAACCACCATCGAGGGAATGGCTCCACCCCCGTAAGAACAGAGACGAGGGATCTTCTAGCGGCTGGAAGCACTAGAAGGGAAACTACGAGTGGTGAATTGCTAGAACTTGGATGTCTACATTCAACTAGTATGTTAATTTAGATTGAGCGAACATATGTTCTAACTATGATTCTAGTAGATCAAAGATGTTGTGTGTATTGTATTAATTATTTACGTTGAACATAGCAGTGTGGTGATGTATAAATGCATGGTACTTATCTAAAAATATGCGCTTGTATCCTTGTTAACTTTCTGTAAATGCTTTTCGTGAATGGGGTGAACACTTTCAAAAATATTTGTAAGGACTTTCAAAAACAGTGTGAGGGCTTTTAGAAAATTCATGACCGGCTTTTTGAAACAGTTTTAGCGATTTCAGAACTTTGAGTACTCGTTTCAAAAATAGTGTGAGCATTGTTTGAAATATGAAAAGTAGATCGATCATTGTTAGTCCGAATTATAAACGGAGACTCTTTTCATGCAACGACCACACGGTGTATAGGTTTGGTATGGAAAATCATTTAATTTGTAAACGTAAACTTTTGGTATGTAAAATGTCCTGTATTTTTCTAGTATTGTTGTGACACTTAACGAGTGATGAACACAAGCATGTTGTAGTTATTTTTGAAAAGTATACAAAAAAAGCAAATAGAAGCAATGTACGGTCATGTCTTCGTGCTGCTATCAGATTTGGACAACACGGCACACGCTTGGTATGGCTCGTCCTTCAAACTGTTTCGGCAACCTCCTCGTCTCCAATCTTAAGCAATTGCCAAATCCCCTCTCCAATATAACCAACCCATCATATTCCTCATTCAACTCTCTCTCTCTCAACCTCTCTCGCTTCCTATCACTAGCATCCATGTCTCTCGGTAGATCTGTCGGCCACCTCGACGGCGATAGGATGGTACTGTCGGGCTTGCTAGCCCCATTCACGGAGGAACACCGCGTCCCAATCCATGGCGGCGACAGCATCCACACCATGTACACCAACGACAACAGCGTCGTCTAGCGCTAGATAGCACAAGCTGAGGAGTTTATGGATATCTTTCGAGTATCGTTCATCGGCATAGACGTCGAGTACACCCGCCATCCGACGAAGGGACAATTTCTTGTTGAAGAGCAGAAGGCAGCCCTCATCCAGATCTCTTACAACACGAATTGTCTCCTTTACCAGGTATGTCGGTCTCAAGGGGTGAGCATGTCTCTTCTCCAGTTTCTCCTCAAGGACAGATACACATTCGTTGGTTTTTGCATCAAGGGCGACATAGACATGCTGCGGCCCTGGGACATTAGGGTCAGAAACTACAAGGACATCCAGGTCAAATGGGTTGATCCGAATGGAACCAAGGCTTTTGATTCGCTCACCGACGTCACCGGATTGCTCGTTGATAACTACTACCTTGCCAAGAAGAAAGGTTTTGATAAGGCCCATCACCAAAGCTGCGCTGAGAAACTGTGCGACGAGCAGATCGAGTATGCATGTAGGGACGCATATGCATGCTACACAATATGGAGTCAGATCGATCTCATCAATAAGGGTTTGCTAGAAGCAAAAGATAGACAAGTGATGAGGGCTATTCATGCAAGCATCAAGAAGACAGAGAAGAAGAAACTCAAACTCGAGAAGGGACAGCGTCAAAACAAATTTGGATAGATTAGTACATGTATTACGTATTTTAATTTATGCTGAAGTTGTGTGTTTCATTGTTCTGAAATTTGTGTTACGTACCTGTTAAGTTAATGGGTTTAGATGTGTTAACTGAAGTTTCAAATGTTCAACGTGATTCTTACATGCTTGACCACATGTTTAAGGTGAATCTTAGAAGTTTTATCACATGTTCATGTTGGATCTAAGAAGTTTGTGATGCAATACTTTTAAATAATTTGCATGTCATTGTCATGAGTGCTTACAAATCGATGATATAACTTGAAGTCTGTGATGCAATATTCAAGTGATGTAAATGAATGGCTAGTCCATCTACCTTGTGTGTGTCACACACGATCCAAATGGAGGCGCCACGCGTTCCTCTTCGCATAGGCCAGGAGGTGCCGTGGGAGTTGACGGGATGCGTGTGAGCACACTGTTGCACATGCTCATCGGGAGGCGAGCCCTTTCACCACCCTTCGCCGCCAGACCGCCTTCCTCCCAATTGTCCCCTTAATGGCGTCAGAGCCTCTGTATAATAGGTCACGTACTCGCCACTCTCGCTACAATCCTCTCCCCCTCTCCCCTCTCGCCCACCTCCAGCCAGCCAGACCTCGCCGTACGTGCCATGGCACATCACGATGGTCTATCACCAGTCTTCCAGTTTCCATAGGAATACCCCGAGCCAGAGGAGCAGGAACAGAACGAGCTTTGGGACATGCCAGCGCGAGCGCATGCACTACCGCCCGCGCCCCGCGCCTGTGCCCGTGCATGCACCTGTCCCCGCGCCGGTGTCAGTGCCCGCCTCAGTTGCATGGGACACCGCCCTCGACAGCTACCTTGCATCGCCTGTACCCGTGCGCGCGCCTGTCCCAGCGCCGGTGCCAGTGCCCGCCTCAGTGGCACTGGACGCCACCATCGACCGCTTCCTTGCATCGCATGTGCCCGTGCATGCGCATGTCCCCGCGCCAGTGCCAGTGCCCACCTCAGCTGCATGGGACGCCGCCCTAGTTTGCTTCCCTGTAGCGCCACCAGTCGCCACCCCCTCGCCCTCAGCGGCATGGGATTGGTTCCAGCAGACGTCATGGGACTAGCTCCTGGAGGCGGAAGTCCAGAACATTCTGGCCTTACTTGAAGCTTGGCCCGACGTCCCGGATTAGGCCAACGCTGATGCAAGATGCCTCCACTGCCACAATTAGTTTGTTAGTTTAAATATTGTAGTTCGATCATATGAATGTAAAGTCACAGCATGACTGAATGAAATCTATTGTTTGATCAATTGAGTGTTCTGCTGGAGTGAAGAAGGGGAGTAAACATGTTTTTTATTTACTAAAATGTACATGTAGTGCCAATGAACATAGTACTTCCTCCAATCCAAAAAACGTGTCATGGCTTTAGTTCAATTCAAATTTGAACAGAAGCCACGACATTTCTTTTCGACCGTAGGTAGTACAAAACAATTCAGCTGCAAAGTACTATCACTAATCAAGCACTAGCCCACCGGTAAGCTTCTTAGTCTAACGCGTATGGAAGCGAAAGCTCATGCTTATGAATCTCACAGACTCAAATTTTTATATTTATATTTCCTTCACTAATCCGTCCAAGATTTTCGGTGACAACAAAATGTTCTTGTGGCAACTCTAAATAATAGATACACCATGCCATGGTGTCATGTTATTGGTGCATGCACATCATCTTTGAAGGAAAAATAAACAAACCTCTGCATTGTAAAAAAACAAGGTAAATTTGACAGTCTGACATGGTACGAGTACATGCAGTTGGTGAAAAAACATCATTTCACATTTCAGTTTGAACAGTGGTGTTGATCATGCATTATGCCAATAATTTTTCACGATACAAAACTCCTATTAATCAATAGAGAGATTCAATATTCCTGCAAAAAAAAGAGAGATTAAATAAAATTGATCAAAAATACAAAAGTGAAAAAGTGAAAAAAAAATGAGGCCCTGAGATATCGAACCCATGATCATTACAGTTGTAACATTAGTGCCATTGCCACCCACGCTATGCAATAGAGTGTTAATTTTCTGGGATTGTAATGTATATTAAAGAAGTAGCTAATTCCGTACCCTTTCGACTGTCAGATGGATGATGGACACCTCGTCTACGTCTGCCTCCTCGCATCCCTTGTCAACCACCTCCACTACGTTTTCACTAGTTCAATTTCACACCGTTCACACTAGGCAACCGCTCAATATAAGGAGCGGTTCCATCTACAGTACCAGTGAATCCTAGAGATAACCCCAAAATCCCCTTTCCATTGATGATGGTGCACACACCCCCCTCCCGCCCCTACATCTACATACACTACAAAATCTGCTCTATTCAGTGACAAAAACCCTGGTAACGAAACAGGAAACGTCGCCTAAAATCATTTTTTGTGACGGTCCACCGTCACAAGGTGTTTTCCTCCCGAGGCAGCGCCCTAGCCAACTTTGGAGACGTTTTGGCCTTATTTTTGGCGACACTTTTGGGCGTCACTACGCATGTCCATTCGTAGTGTCACAGAAAATGTTTGGTGTCACAAAAAATGGACGGCGGGTTAGAAAAGTAATTTAAAAAAGGGCGTGTTGGTGTTCAGAACATAGTACCTTATAATTTCTGCCATGGCAGAGTTTATAACATATTAGAATCAAATTTTCAGGGTATTAGTTGAGATGTTCGGCGGGTTGGGAAAGGAAAAAAATGGTGCGGTGGGCTTGAAAACAAAGTTTTGGGTTTATCTAATGGATATTAGTGGAGATGCTCGTAATGAAATCTATTAAAAAAATTCCATGTATGCTATCATTTTACTGAACTATGAGATTCCATATTAATTCTTAAATAAAGCATGAACGGGAAAATATGATCACAGATAATAATATAGCATACAAGTTCAGAAATGGAACAAACATTTGGTACATCAGCAACGTCATTCCCAAAAGTATCGCATCTCTATACGAGTAGGAGAGCTCAAGCATCAACAGGAAGTGAGGCAAGAGCATAGAACTACTCTTCATCAGATTACACAGATTGATCAGGCATGGGTTTGACAAAGAGAATAACCTCATCACCTCTGTGGTGGATCACGAAGAGCAGCCTGTCTCCAACTGCCAATTTGTACAAGGAAAGTAAATCCTTCCAGCCAGCCATTACGATGAGGCGTCCATCTTTTTGTGACGTCGAGTATAATGACCATATGTCAGCATCAGGAAACATAATAATTCTCATTTCACCATGTCGATCCATCTGATCAGGAAGAACACGACTAGGGAGTCTCTGTTGCAATAACACAATTGTTACATGGTATGATGGCATATTTTAAATAACAAATGTTGTACAATGAACGCTGAAACAAATAAAATTATTACCAACAGTTCCTTCTTAACGTTGGTCTGGGTCCGAGTGTGCATCAGTAGCTTGTACGGTGCAGATCATGGTTCATGTGCATATATTCGCACAAACGTTTCAATATTGTCAGCAAAAATGACGACATACCGCATATCTTTCCACGTACATGTGGTTCCAGTAGTGAGTTCCTTGTTGTCAACTATCTCTTGTGTTTCTTCCGACATCGCATAGTAATTAAGCTAAGCAGATATACATAAACAAGAATGACAACATGTGCAAATATTTATATTTAGGACTATTAAGAACAGGCAAGTAAACGCAAGTCTATGTAAGCAAGGTATGTATGTTTGAGAACACTTGCAGGGATGAACCATCGGAACATTGTCCAATTCTACATCAATTTGATGTCCATGTGTGCTAATATCGAAGTACAACTTCATACCAACTTGGAATCTTTATACTTTGGCAAATTCTCTCCAAGTTGGTCCAGTGAAAAACGTTTTCCCTTCATAGTTTACAAGACAACAATAGAAAAGAAATCCAAGCTTTGTTTTAAGCCGAGGCTTAGTAGAGGAGTTTTGAAATGAATAAACGCCCAGCTTCTTCAGGACTTGTTTTCTTGCAAAGCAGGGGATGAACTATGGACAAATCGAAGGATTGGAATAGTTACGCTTACAAGTCATAAATAAGTACATATACCAGTTGTCCATTAATTCATAGTGGCTTATGTCAGGATGTTCACAAATTTAACAATGGCTTGCTCTTTATACATACTTGCACAAAACAACAAGATGAATGTGCAAGAGATCAATATGCATATTCAAGCATTAACAAAAATGTGCACTATGTGGCATAAATTTCAGAAAACTGTAATGTTCTATTTTTAGCATCTTTCCTAATTTATGCATGGATAGCTATTGCTAGGATATTTCAGAAACCAATGTGAATGATCTAAAATCTGATCTGTACTCCTTTGTAATTATGAAGCAATCATGTAAACAAGCTGCATGTATGTTCACATATCAATTTGAATGTTAGTCAGTTGCATGCAGCCGGCCATGGTCATGACCTTAACAAAGGCCTAAATCATAGACCACTAGTACAGTTCCATGAAGTAACTAACATCAATTCAGGCACACCATTAATGAAAGAACAGCCAATGTAAAAAACATACCGTCCTGTCTTCAAAGCCAACTGGAAGTCTTATGAAGAAGGTTTTGGCATACATTATGTGGCCATTGTCGCACAAACCCCTGGTGTCCAAACACTTTGGGCACTGCGAATCCAAACAATCGATTCAGTACACAGATAGTCTTCGCACTTGATTTAAACCAGAATCGAAGATATTGAAGAAGGATTTACCTACATTTTGTGTCGATGAATCGGCTTGCCTAGGGTTTCTCGATGTCGTCGAGGTGGCCGATGGTGGCGACAACAGCATTAGGCGAAGGCAATCTTATCTGGAGATGAGAGGCGGTGAAGGGGGCGGCAGTGCCGCATGGGAGTTGGCGACGAGAGGGGGGATTTGGGGATTTGAATGGGGACCGGAGATGGCTTAGTGTGGAAGAAGAGCGGCACCGACGTTGATGTGACTATACGTTAGCATCTTCCTACATGGGGCCACTTGACAGCGATAGAAAAACAAATGAAAGACAAATCATTAGCATAAAAAAATTGACATCCTTGAGTCGACACAAGGACCTGACGCACTTAACGAGTTACACCTAACTAGTTGGATCATATACGAATATTAACACTTGAACCAGGTTTATGGCATGTCTTCCATTTGTAGTCATGTGCTAGTATTACTCTAGGGTGCCATCGCATGGCCATGATCACCACTTCAAATCGAATGCCATTGCCGCGGTGACCACCTGAGTTGGATGCCAATGGCATGGTCACCGTCTAAAATTGGATGTCAGTCCCGTGCTGACCTCCTGAATTGCATGCCAGTGGCGTGGTCACAGCCTGAAATCGGATCCCAGTGCTGTGGTGACCACCTGAAGTGCCCTGGAGCGGGGCGACACGTGGGCTTGTGGGCCCCTCGTAGACCCCCTGACCTAATTCCAGCGCTATAAATTCCATAAATCCCGAAACCAACAGAGAGCCACACGAAATAATTTTTCCGCCGCCACAAGCTTTTGTTCTTCCGCGATCCCATCTGGAGGCCTTTCCCGGTACTCTGCCGAAGGGGGAATCGATCATAGAGGGCTTCTACATCAACCTTGCCACACCTGTGATGATGTGTGAGTAGTCCACCACAGACCTACGGGCCCACAGTGATTAGCTAGATGGCTCCCTCTCTCTCTTTGATCTTCAATACAATGTTCTCTTCGGAGATCGATCCAATGTAATCCTTTTATGCGTGTGTTTGTTGGGATCCCATGAATTGTGGGTTTATGATCAGATTATTCATTGAAAGTAATTGAGTCCTTGATGTGCTTTATTATGTATGATTGTTATAGCTATGTAATGCTTTCCGATCTATGGGTTTTCTTTGGCTAAGTTGATCTATCGATCTTCAGTGGAAGTGGTGCATAGTAGTGGGTTCAATCTTGTGGTGTCCTCACCTAGTGACAGAAGGGGTAGTGAGGCACATATTTGTATTATTGCTACTAAGGGTAAAACGATAGGATTTAATCATATTGATTGGTTTTATTCTATCTACATTATGTCATCTTGCTTAAAGCGTTGCTCTGTTCGTCCTGAACTTAATACCATAGAGGCAGGCAGGAGTCGGTTGATTGGTGGAGTAATAGTAGTAGATGCAGAATCGTTTCGGTCTACTTGTCACGGACGTAATTCCTATATACATGATCATGCCATGAATAACATCATAACTATGCGCTTTTCTATCAATTGCCCAACAGTAATTTGTCAACCCACCATATGCTATTCTTTTGAGAGAGATGCCTCTAGTGAAAACTATGGCCCCCGGGTGTACTTTAATCATATTACAAAAACCAAAAATACCTTGCTGCAATTTATCTATCTACCATTACCAGATTTGATCCTTGCAATTAACGAGTACAAGGGGATTGACAACCCTCTTGCCTGCGTTTGGTGCAAGTATTTGCTCTTGTGTGTGCAGGTACTATTGACGGGCGTTTGCGTGGTTCTCCTATTGGTTCGATAACCTTGGTTCTCTACTGAGGGAAATACTTATCCGCTACTATATTGCTTCACCCTTCCTGTTGGGGAAAATCCCAACGCAGCTCACAAGTAGCACTATCCTCATCCCCGCCGCACCCTCCTCATCCTTGTGGCCCCCTCCTCCTCCTCGCCATCATCGTCCTCCTCATCGGTGTAGCGCACAACATTAGCGGTGTCTACTTTAGCGAATGCCTGGTGGACCACGTCTTCCGAATACGACGTGGCCGTGGACATCTTGATGCCCACCACCAAGAAAGCCTAGTCGGCCGCGCGTTCGGCCTCGAGGATGATTTCCTCCGCGTGCGCCGTCGCGTTGGAGATATTGTAAGCCACCTCCAGCCCTGCTGCGGCCACGACGTGGAGGAGCTCTGTAATATGGGGCCGACGCGGTCGATCTCACATTGCATGTCGTCCACTTCGCGGCAGGCTCTCTCCCGGAGCTCGACGAATCGAGTCAGGAGGCGGTCGCAGTCGCGGCCTACCTCCTCTGCTTGATAGAGGACCTCCTCGGTGGGCGCCTCGACTGTCTTGACGGGGCGCCACTGTTGTCCAACACGTTCACGATTGGCGTCCGCAATCTCCTCGGCCATGGACTTTCTCTTCCACGATGGAGAGCCAAGTGCCTGACTCGGCGCCGTCACTGAGGGGGATGGATCTGACGCAGCACCCGCTGGTGCCAGCTCAGAGGAAGGAGGGAGTTGGTTCCGGCGGGCCGCTGTTGGGGGACGGAGGTGACCGATTCGGCCTGCCACCGGCCATAGAGATGTGGGGGAAGGAGGGGGTCGTGCGCACCATCGTCGACGGAAAGGGGATTGAGGGTTTTCTTGGATTCGATGATGAATGAGATGGAACTGCTCCTTTAAAGAGTGGTGACATAGTGTGGAGTGGTGGGAACTTGAACTATGTGAACACAGTCGAGTTTGACTATGGAGGGATGCGAGGAGGCAGACAGAGGCTAGGTCGTCCATCTTCCATCAGATGGTGGAAAGTGTACTGAATTAGGTTTTTCCTCAAATTACTTTTCAATCCAAAAATGATCCTGGATTCGAATTCATAGGGCCATAATTTATTTTCACTAGTTCACTTTTGATAAGTTTTTTAGGAGTAATGTAAATTTTGTGTTGTGTAAAATCTATGGTATAATATATACATGATGAACACCATTATTTCGATTGACGTGCACAATGTCACATGTATGGATGGATCAACATGTCCGAATTCAAATCAAAGTACAACCAAACAATGCCCAATTCACTTGAGGCTTCTTCACCAAAACAACATGTCATACGCAGAACACAAGACATGTCTAGACTCAACCATTCTTGAAGTGACATGGTCAAAGGAAGTGACTGCTCAGTACAAAAAAACTGAGGGTTGGCTTGTGCAAATTAAACGCACACATGCATGTATGCATCGATCAACATATCCAGATTCAAATCGAAGTGCAACCAAACAATGCCCAATTCACTTGAGGCTTCTTCACCAAAAGAACATGTCGTACGCAGAACACAAGACATGTCTAGACTCAACCATTCTTGAAGTGACATGGTCAAGGCAAGTGACTGCTCAGTACAAAAAAATTGATGGTTGTCTTCTACAAATTAAATGCACACATGCATGTATGCATCGATCAACATGTCCGGATTCAAATTGAAGTACAACCAAACAATGCCCAATTCACTTGAGGCTTCTTCACCAAAAGAACATGTCGTACGCAGAACACAAGACATGTCTAGACTCAAGCATTCTTGAAGTGACATGGTCAAGAAAAGTGACTGCTTAGTACAAAAAAATTAAGGGTTGGCTTGAGCAAATTAAACGCACACATACATGTGTGCATCGATCAACATGTCCGGATTCAAATCGAAGTACAACCAAAAAATGCCCAATTCACTTGAGGCTTCTTCACCAAAGAACATGTTGTACGCCAAACACAAGACATGTCTAGACTTAACCATTCTTGAAGTGACATGGTCAAGGCAAGTGACTGCTCAGTACAAAAAAAGATTGAGGGTTGACTTGTGCAAATTAAACGCACACATGTATGCATCAATCAACATGTCCGGATTAAAATCGAAGTACAACCAAACAATGCCCAATTCACTAGAGGCTTCTTCACCAAAAGAACATGTCAAACACAAAACACAATATACATGTCTAGACTGAACCATTCTTGAAGTGACATGGTCAAGGCAAGTGACTGCTCACTACAAAAAAAAGAGGGTTGGCTTGTGCAAATTAAACGCACACATATATGCATCGATCAACATGCCCAGATTCAAATCAAAGTACAACCATACAATGCCCAATTCACTTGAGGCTTCTTCACCAAAAGAACATGGCGCATCAAACCCACACACATGCGTGCACAAGAGGATCAGAACAAAAAACATATGCATGTACAAATGCCCGAATCGTATTTCTGAAAGCTTTCATGTTCTTTCTGAAAGTTTTCACGTTATTTTTGAAAGTGGTCACGTTATTTCTGAAAGTTGTCCTATCTCTATTACAAAAAATAGTCTGTACGCTCAAAATTTTTGGTTCCCTCTGTTTTTCGCTCCCTGACTATTTTCCCTTCCCACCTACATTTCCAAAAGGGGCCACGCTAAATTTTCCCCACCGTCAATAAATACCTCATTTGTTGCTATCAGTAAACCGCACTCATAATTTCCCACCGTCCCCTCCTCCCACACTTCTCCTCCAGATCTCGAACCCTCCCGGCGACATTGGCTTCCCTCACCGTTGCCGTCGAGCGACATGACGGCAAGCAACCTTCGCAGAGGCAAGGTCCAGAAGGATCCTGTCATGCTGAAGCCAAGAACTAATCGTAAACGGAAAGTTAACAATCATCTCCCCCTCCCTCACTTCCCTAGCTATTGAAGATCCGTACGAGCGTATGTATATGTAGACATGTTCGATTTATCCACTTGTATTCAGGAAGTCCATGGTTAACCCCACACGAGTTCAACCTTAGGGTTCGTATCCGGGTGTTTCCTACATGTGTGTTCTAGATTTGTTCGCATGTTGTTACTCATGTTGTGTTCCTCTGAATTATTACAATTTAGGCACCGTACAAGCGTTTACAATTCAGTGCACTTTGTCTAGTCAATTCAAAACATGATTAAACATAGTTCTAGGTTTGGAAGATCGTCATTTCACATATGTATTCCCTATTCCAGTGATTATGTATTGAGGTTGTATCTTTGTGGATTCTTCTGTAGATCTCATTGTTTCGTATTTGTTCTGTAGTTGCCACAACCAACACACCAAATGAGTACGAGAAAATGAGGCAAGAAAACATAAGGGAGAATGTTATCTGTATATCGATTTTTTTAAGGAGAATGGAATGGATGCAAACTCAGTTATAGGGGATATCTCTGAACTTGCATACAAATTTGTATATGGTACTGCTAACGTTGCTGGAAAGACACATGAAAAAGGGCAAACCAGGTAGAAAAAATGTGATATGCGGGAGGAGAAAGATTTAGCTAATGACTCTGTATATGAACCAGAGGGTTCAGAACAGGAAAATGACGATGACAAAGGTGACAATAATCCAGAGGGAGGTGATGACGCCCCAGAGTTTCCCCAAGCAGTTGAGGTGCCAAAATATACATTTCTAGTACATTTTAATTTTCTAGTATCTTGTAGCTACATCACATTGGTGTTTAACTACACTCCTATCTTTCAGGCAACACAGGAGAAGCAAACTGATGCTACTATTCATCCAACTCCAGTACGTACAAGATCTAGAGCAGCCATAGACGATGCCCTATGTGATTCCCAGATGCCTGGACATCATGATGACGAGGACATGACACAAGATTTGTAGCTCACGTCATCAGATAATCTGACCTCTCGAGATAGCAACTCCCTTGTAGACAATTCAGATGAAAATCATGAAGCAGTTGATCTTGAGGCAGAAAACCAGGCTACGGACATCTGTACACAACAACATCCAGTAGAAAGGACAAACTGTTCCAAGGAGAAGAAGAGGCGAGGTGAGCGCGGACCTACTTATTCGCATGGTTTAGAAAGAGATATTAAAAGGACAGGAAGTAGGATGAAGGTTGACTTCATCGAGGGAGCAAATAGGCCTATTGACCCTCTGCAAGCAGCTAAACATAGTTCAGAGGTTGGCTATCAAGTCTGACATAAGATGCCCATGAAAAACAAGTGGAACGA
This sequence comes from Elymus sibiricus, assembly GCA_039707655.1. Classification (NCBI taxonomy): domain Eukaryota; kingdom Viridiplantae; phylum Streptophyta; class Magnoliopsida; order Poales; family Poaceae; genus Elymus; species Elymus sibiricus. The sequence goes on along the minus strand of CM077670.1, from coordinate 319,611,589 downwards.
GTACAATGTACTGGGAAACAAGCATATGCTTCCTGAAGTTTTAAACTCACTATAGGTCAGCCATGAAATCAATCTCTTTTGCAATTGTGCCAAACCACATCCTTTTATCTTCCCGCTCTAAATGTTGTAACATGCATGTGTGTGTGATGTCTCCAGCTAAAGTTTGAGTTTCCAAAGAATCCTAAATTGGCCAAAGCAGTGACTGAAGGTATCATTCAAAAAAGTGTGTGGTCACACATGCATCGACTCAGGGCGAAATTTTACAGTAAGGTTAAAAATCTTACTGAGGAGCAAGCATTGCAGTTGAATGTAGTGACCCGACCCAATACGGTCAAGTCTCTGTGCTTTCTGTGCCATCCCTGGATCAGTATGCTGGCACACACAGTACTTCGATGAAATACCATAACATCACATGTAAAAGAAATACCGTAGATCCAGAGTATACCTTATATATATCACAATGGAAACAAATCAATAAGGGTGTGGAGTCCCATCAACGCCAGCGGCAAGTAGAGTGTAGACCGTAACCCTATATCGTAACTCTTACCCGTCGTAGAAATATATGTTACATGATAAGTTGCAGCCATGTAGGTCAGTACATTGAATGTACCGGCAAGATCACAACAAGAAGCAGATGATAAGGACAATTCTATATGCAAAATGGCTTTGTGGCTCTATGTCTGAGTTTTTTCAGAAAAGCTGGTTTTATTTTCCCTACATCAAAGGATTAATCAGGAGTCTCCACTACAGAGTTATCTACTATGACATGGTTCCGCCAACCGATGTCTCATAGCCCATAAGTATTTTAAGTTGCCCACAATTAATTATCAGTCCGGTGTTGAGAGTTCAGAGATAGATCCAAGTCCAGAGGCTCAAATTATCCGTAACCGGGGACACGGCTAATCGATTAGGTTTTAAACTCTACAGAGTGTTGTGCACTTTACCCATAAGATTCGATCCCTCCCTTTAAGTCCTCGCACTTCAGCATGTTTGAGAAGAGGACGGTCGAAACATGATCTTCCAAAGAGTTCCTCTGACCACCGTCCGGTGCCCATCCAATCCTACCGTTCTGCTACATCTGCTAGCACCGTCCCAGCCAGAGTCACAACTAAGGTCAACCAAGCCAGAGCCCATATTGACTTGTGGCTGCACAGGTAAGCTTCCGGGCATGAAGTATTCTTCCGTCTCTTTGAGCCTGGGTGAATCTTTTCGCAAGATGTCATGGCGCTTCCCCATGAATCCCGGGGTCAACCACTAGATTCCCCAAGGTGCCCGTCAAACCATCCTCCACCCAGAGGTATATTTCATTCTTGTCTCGAGTCTTGAAGTCTTGAGTCTTGTAGATGCATGCCTTGAAGTTGCCATCCTGAAGTTGTCGTCATTGATGTAGAGTCCTCCTTCTCACACCACTCACGAGCACTCATACCAATCCCCGTCTACTAGAGCATAGCATTATAATAAATAACGTTCTTGGGCTTAGTAACAGGGGTGTGGGTTCCTACCTCATGCTTCTACTCAACTACAAAATTCAATATACTACTGGAGGAAAGGTTGAAAAGGTGACACTAAATGCAATAAAAACATAGGTATGAACATATGGTCAAAGTGAACTTGCCTGGTAAAAGTTGATGAAGATTATATCGCTCTTAGAAATTAACTTGATAGAACTATTCGTCACTCTCCGATGAAATCTATATTAATCAAACATTGCATTCATATAAGCAATCACATCTAGCAAGCATTCTAGCAATCAAAAATAGCAACCAACAAATAAAGCAATAAAGAAGACACTAAAGAAATCAAAGAAAACCAAATGACCAACAAAGTAAAACTTCAAAGAAATCTAGTGGGAAATCATACTCACACAAATCAACCATAACAGCACTAAATTAATCTAAATAACTAAACAACAGTAAATAAAATACAATTATAATTGAACAACAGAAAATAATTAACTAGTTTATTTACTAGCAAAAACAATCAACTTAATAGCTATTTCATAACACTAGTTATTAACTAAACAAGATTTAATGCTAAACAGTAGCAAAAACAGTTATAATTAATTCTAAAAATTAGCTACTGTTGTCTCTCGCCATGTTGCAGTACCTTGTGTGATGTGCCGTAAGGTGTATGGAACCATATACTCTCCTCCAATATCATACTCCTCCATGTGATCTTCCATGTTCTGTATCCAGTGTTCCACCTCCAGCTGAGTCATCGATCTAGGAAATACGAGTCCATCTCCATTCATCATCTATTGGGTCCAAGGGTTTTGGGATGAGATACGAGAGAGGGATAGAGAGAGATACACACAATACAAACAATATAGTTTTAAAAATAGGTTTTATTTGTGGCTGTCAGAAAAATCACACAATGACAGCTCACAAATCATCGTATCTAATGTGAGTATACAACAGGGGTTTGGTCTTCTAGAGGTCATATAAACATTGGAATTCTTCAGGGTTTTCGGAGTCTTCAATTGTTGTAGCTTCAGTCCTTGTACTCTGAGGTGGTCCTCAGTTGATCTTCCGTGTGGTCAAAAGGGAAAAGGGTATTGTCTAACTATTTGAGTATCAAGTTCAGAAAAGAGGAGAGGTAAAGGATCTTTTTGAAAATATAGTTTAGAGATATCCTGTCCTAGGGGCTTTCCAATTTCTAGGGTCATGACCTACAGTCAACATGTGCTCTGATACCATCTCTGTTGCGACCAGACCCAATACGGTCAAGTCTCTATGCTTTCTGTGCCATCCCTAGATTAGTATGCTGGCACACACAATACTTCGATGAAATACCATAACATCACATGTAAAAGAAATACCATAGACCCAGAGTATACCTTATATATATCACAGCGGAAACAAATCATTAAGGGTGTGGAGTCCCATCAACGCCAGCGGCATGTTGACTGTAGACCGTAACCCTATATCGTAACTCTTACCCGTCGTAGAAATATCTGCAACATGATAAGGTGCAGCCATGTAGGTCAGTACATTGAATGTACCGGCAAGATCATAACAAGAAGCAGATGATAAAGACTATTCTATATGCAAAATGGCTTTGTGGCTCTATGTCTGAGTTTTTACATAAAAGCTGGTTTTATTTTCCCTACATCAAAGGATTAATCAGGAGTCCTCACTACAGAGTTATCTACTATGACATGGTTCCACCAACCGATGTCTCATAGCCCATAAGTATTGTAAGTTGCCCACGATTAATTATCAGTCCGGTGTTGAGAGTTCAGAGATAGATCCAAGTCCAGAGGCTCAAATTGTTCGTTACCGGGGACACGGCTAATCGATTAGGTTTTAAACTCTACAGAGTGTTGTGCACTTTACCCACAAGATTCGATCCCTCCCTTTAAGTCCTCGCACTTCAGCATGTTTGAGAACATGACGATCGAAACATGATCTTCCAAAGAGTTCCTCTAACCACCGTCCAGTGCCCATCCAATCCTACCGTTCTGCTACATCTGCTAGCACCGTCCCAGCCAGAGTCACAACTAAGGTCAACCAAGCCAGAGCCCATATTGACTTGTGGCTGCACAGGTAAGCTTCCGGGCATGAAGTATTCTTCCGTCTCTTTGAGCCTGGGTGAAGCTTTCCGCAAGATGTCATGGCGCTTCCCCATGAATCCCGGGTCAACCACTGGACTCCCAGTGTGCCCGTCAAACCATCCTCCACCTAGAGGTATATTGAATTCTTGTCTCGACTCTTGAAGTCTTGAGTCTTGTAGATGCAGGCCTTGAAGTTGCCATCTTGAAGTTGTCGTCATTAGAGTCCTCCTTCTCACACCACTCAAGAGCACTCATACCAATCCCCATTTACTAGAGCATAGCATTAGAATAAATAACGTTCCCGAGCTTAGTAACAGGGGTGTGGGTCCCTACCTCATGCTTCTACTCAACTACAAGATTCAATATATTACTGGAGGAAAGGTTGAAAAGGTGACACTAAATGCAATAAAAACATAGGTATGAACATATGGTCAAAGTGAACTTGCCTGGTAAAAGTTGATGAAGATTATATCGCTCTCAGAAATTAACTTGATAGAACTATTCACCACTCTCCGATGAAATCTATTTTAATCAAACATTGTATTCATATAAGCAATCACATCTAGCAATCAAAAACAGCAACCAACAAATAAAGCAATAAAGAAGACACTAAAGATATCAAAGAAAACCAAATGACCAACAAATTAAACTTCAAAGAAAACTAGTGGGAAATCATACTCACACAAATCAACCATAACAGCACTAAATTAATCTAAATAACTAAACAACATTAAATAAAATTCAATTATAATTAAACAACAGAAAGTCATTAACTAAATTATTTACTAGCAAAAACAATCAACTTAATAGCTATTTCATCACACTAGTTATTAACTAAACAAGATTTAATGCTAAACAGTAGCAAAAACAGTTCTAACTAATTCTAAAAATTAGCTACTGTTGTCTAACGGAATTATACTTCAACATGTTCAAAGTTGCAAAATGAATTAATTAAATCTAGTTAAAATTCACTAAGTTATTAACTAATCAATTTTATATAGCAAACAATATTGTTTTTAATAAAACCCTAATTTAAATTATGCTAAAAACAATTAAATTAATCCTACTGGATAAACAATCTATCTAGTGACTAGGAGCAAAAATAATTAATTTAAAAGCTATTATCTAACTCAAGTTATTGCCAAATTAGTGTTTGAAGCAAAATTGAGCAAATTCAAATTTAAACTATTCAAATTTGAAAACTAATTATACAAACAGAAACTACATATTTTTGTTAATCTAATGCAAAAAGAATCACTCAAAAAGGATTTAAAACATAAAAGATATAAAGAAATCAAAAACAGAAACTGAAATAAAGGAAAAAAAACTACTGATCGGTTATGGGACACATGGCGTGTTCTGCTTGGGCGAGGGGTGTGCGCGCTAGATCCAACGAGCGCTTAACCGAAACTAACAGAAAAACATTTCGGCCATTTAAACTAATCAAATTGTGTGCGTCCACCCTAGATCTTATGAATGAGATTGGATGGGAGGCTTATAGAGAAGGGAGGTGGACTCCGGCGATGCTCCAGCGACGGCGGCGACTCGGGCTCGACACGGGCGACTGCTTCGGTGGGTATCCGGCGACGGCGAAGGAGGAAGATGATGTGGCAGATGACGGCGAGTCCGGGAGTGGTGACGGCGAGGCTCGGGGGTGGCTGGGGGAGGTGGGACGACGGCAATGGCGGGTGGCGGCCTCAGGCTACTCCGGCGAGGGTTTGTGGGCGAGAGAGTGTGTCGGGGAGAGGGGTCAGGGGCAGAATCGGGAAAGCGAGCCAGTGGCTTTATAGTGGTTCTGTCGTGGGCGAGGGGGAAGGCCAGAATTGGCAAGGGATCGCGAGATCGCGGCGGCGATCTCCGGCAAGGGAAACGGAACGAGGTGAGGAGGAAGGCGAGCGTGCCAAATCTCGGGAGGTCGGGGTGGGCTCCACTGTCAGTGAGAGAGAGAGAGAGAGAGAGGGGGGAAAGGGATTGGTCACCCGATCCGATGGGGATTCGGTGTCGGCTGCGCGCGCTGGGCCAGATCGGCTAGGTGGGCCGCGCACTAGGTTTCCTATTAAAAGGAATTTTCCTATTTTTGAATTAGCAGAGACAGAAAAGAAAACAAAAATATCCTGTAGGCATATAATATATCAAAATGTTTAGAAATAGGCAGAGAATAAAATGAACTATTTTTTAAGTTCAAATAAAATCTTTAAAAATTCATAAAATGCAAACAGTGCTACTGTTGCACTAAAAATCAGTAAAAAAACATTTTTGAAATACCAAAATGATTTCAAATTTATTTTCTCCTAATTTTCCAATGAAGGGAATCATTTTGCCCTTATTTCCATATATATTTTTAGGAGAAAAATAATTTGAATAAAAAATTCAAATGAGTTTGAATTTGAATTTCAAACCATTTGCAAATCTTTTCTGTTTTTCCTTGGCCAAATATATTTCAAATGCCTCTAAATTTTGAAGTGTCATATTACTTCTCTTTTTTTGAATATTTCCAGAGAATTTGAAATTTGGAAATTCAAATAACTTCAAAATTGAAAATGGGTTTCAGAAAGCTTCAAAGGGACTTTCAAAATTATTCTTTTAAACTTCGAACTCTCTTTCTTTTAATTTGAAGAAGTCATTTTGTCTTCTCTCAAGGAATTCAAATCTTTTCAAAAACCCTTTTCATTTCTTTAATGGAAGAAGTCATGTCATCTTTAGTCTAGGGTTTTGTGTTTGAAATGAATTTGAATTCCCTGGGGACCAAAATGCAAGATTGAAAGTTTTGGGAAAGTCCTTTTATTCCCTCTCATTTAACTTTCAAAAAGTTTCAAATTCCACTCAATTTCACACAATCATAATTATCTATTTAATATAACATTCCAAAATTAAGAATTTTGGGATGTTACATTGAAGCCAGTGACTATTACTGATAAAGATTGGATAGATCTAGTAAAACAGTGGAAAATGAGCACTACCAGGTAATTCGTGCTTAATCTGACAGATTCAACTTTTACTGTACCATGTGGTCAAAACTAAATTTATGCTTCAATCCATAGGAGATATGTGCCAAGAATAAAGCAAACCGAAGTTCTGTGAAGCTCCACCATAAAACTGGCTTTAGATGCTACATTGCAGCTTATCACAGTATGGTAAGCACTCCAACTTCGTACATGCAAATTATAATATATTTTTCATAAATGTCCTGCAGCAATAACGTCTATCATATCCTGTTTGATGTGCTAGTGTAATGAGCAAAACCAGAAACCTACACTTGTTCAATTTTTTGAAGCAACCCACACCAGAAAGAAGGATGGGGTGATGAGTGAGACTGCAGCAACGACAGTCGTAAGTGTTCTACAATTTCTGGATTTCACATGTAATGTGCCACCCAAAATATTATGTTTGTAACATCGTACCAACAACGCTTCAACCATATTGCAGAAGGAAATGAAGGACAAGCAAGGCGCAACTCCAGCAGAAGGTGAAGAGCCAAAAATAGATGTGCAGATTGTTGTAGAGATTCTTAAGGGCGTTTCCAAGCATAGAATGTTCCTTGCAAGCATGGGAGAGTCATCTGCCTCCAGGCAGAAGACAATCTCTTGTGAACGCATGAGAGATCTTGAAGAGAGGCTTGCAACTCAGGAGCTAGCTGCGAGATCAGTAGTTCATAGGTATCAAGAAGAGCTGAATGCAAAAATGGCAGCGCAACAATAGGAAATCGAAGAAATGAGAACAAAGGAGCTAGATGAAATTGCAGCTCTTAAGAAGGAACATGAGGAGAAAACTGCTTCTATGGAAAAGAAGCAATCAGAACTGGAAGGAGCTTTAGGTTTTCTCTTAAGGATGCAAGCCGGCTCTGATAACAACATGTCACAACCCACTTTGGGGGGTTCTAATAACATCATGTCGCAGCCCTGACGGTGGTCTTCTTCGTCCGGAAACTTTGGTCGTCCCTTATTATATTTTGTAATCTGTGGTGCTCTGTCTGTTTCCTTTTATGTCGTGTGTGATACTTCCTCAATTGGCTAATCATTATTACGATTATGTTAAGCATGTCTGTTTTCAGCGTTTACGAAAGTCATTTCATTCCCATTTTTGAAATTTTACTAATTTTAAAATTTAAATTCGGTTGCGAGTTGCAACACTGAACAAAATGTGACGGTAATAGTGACAGAAATGCGTGTCGTCACTAGCTTCCGGACCCACATGTAAGTAGCCACGTCAGCATCCCATGGGCCCACATGTCAGGATCTTTGACCTGTCAAATCTGATTATTACTGACGGGCACCGTCAGTGATAAAACCTCGTCCGGGCCCAGCTGTAAGGTGCCACATCAGTATATTATGGGCCCGTATGTCCGAATCATTGACTGGTCAAACATGGTGAGTCGATAGTTAGTATACGGTGACAATTCTAGTGACTATTTATGGCTGTCACAGGAGATAGATTCGACGGCGATTTTTAGTTCGTCACCTAAGATGCGATCTTGCCTGACGAAAAAGTGGTACCATCAAGATTTTATTTTTTATGACGGCGCTTCGGTGACGGTGGGGGTGACGGCTGGAAAACATCGCCACTACATTTTCTGTGACAAAAAATAGTTTTACGTGACACGAGTGAAACATCACAAAATAGAGAAAATTTTGTAGTGATAGCCGGCAACAGGCCACATTGATAGGTGCAAACCCGTTGAACGAGTTCACGCCCGAGGGTGGCCCGATCTTCACATCGTAGGATCGAATCGGGAGGGATAACTAGCTGCAAGCAGCCCGGATAACTAGCTTTATACCTGTCAAGGTTGGATGCAACCCGTACGTTGGGGATGGCTGACAGGAGCTACAAGAACTCCAACCCGCTGTCCGAACAATCACAGAACCACAAACCGGGACTAACCCACACAAAATGGCTGGAACCATAGAGCACGAATTAGGGGGAACCATAAGCTCCTTCTCGCGAATCCGGATGAACTCTCAAGAGCAAAGGTAGCAATGATCTCTCGGATCTCTCTAGCAGTCTTGCTGCATAAGCTTGTAGCTGAATGGTTTGACAAAGGTTGCTAAAAGGATGGGGGAGATGGGGTTTTATAGCAGGGACAACCCCCCTTAGTTAGGCGTGTAAAGGTTTAAAAAATAATCAGCTTTGCATGGCTTCTTTGGGGCAATAAGCAGTCATATTTGGGAGTTGTTGGAGAGCTCCTCGGAAATTCGTGAAGTCATGACAGCCTGGACACCTTCCACGAGAATGACTAGAACGTTTAACTCACAACTCCAAATGAAGTGAGGTTTTTTGCATTGGAAAGTAAATTTGATGTATCTTCTGGTGATGTACCCCTATGGCCCCGTATCTCCTCCAAATGGGTCTGGAACAACGAAACATCAGTGGTAAAAAACTGACAGCATCAGCTTCACTTGAAACTTGTTTTCTTCAAACTTGTTTCTCCAAACCGGTTGCTTCAAGAGCTCATATGTTGTTGGATTTATTCCATGCAATACCTAAGTTCAACCAACAATAATGGGGATGAAAGCATAGTTGTGTCATCAAGGTTACAAGGTAAACTTAAGTTAGCGTTCACCTGGTCACTTATTAGTTTGGCATGACTTCTTGTGATTGGGCCTATAATTGTTGGAGACTTGTCGATGGTTGTGGTGTCCACATCATCCTCCCCCTTTTGAAAAGGAGTCGTCCTCGACTCTGATGGTGCAAAGTATGGAGAGCGGTCGGACACATTGAAAGTTGGACTAACACCATAATCCATCGGAAGGTCAATCTTGTAGGTATTGCCATTGATCTTCGCAAGCACTTTGAATGGGCCATCTCCGTGTGGCTCCAACTTGCATTTGCATTGATCCGGAATGATCCTTCCGCAGGTGTACCCACACAAGATCACCTTCATCAAACAACACCTTCTTTTTTTCCCTTGTTTGTTCGTTTTGCATATTGCTCAGTCATCTTCTCAATATTTTCCTTGGTCTTCTCATGAATTTTCTTCACGAAGTCAGCATGCTTACTTGCATCAAGATTAGTTTGCTCCTACAATGGTAAAGACAAAAGATCTATGGGAGCAGCAGGTTTGAAACCATAAACAATGTCAAAAGGACAAAATTTAGTGGTCGAATGTACCGCCTTGTTGTATGCAAACTCCACATGGGGGAGACACTCTTCCCACATCTTCAAATTCTTCTTTAAAACTGCTCTTAGCATCACGGATAGTGTGCGGTTGACAACTTCAGTTTTTCCATCCATTTGTGGGTGGCATGTAGTGTTTCATGCGCTTCACTTAAATCTTTTGAGTATGGCTTTATAGAATGCTCTTTGTGCTTCACTTAAATCTTTTGAGTATGGCTTTATAGAATGCTCTTTGTGCTTCACTTAAATCTTTTGAGTATGGCTTTATAGAATGCTTCATGTGCTTCACTTATATATTTTGAGCTTGGATATTGGTCTCTCTATATTCATTGTAGAATGCTCTATGAACTTCACTTATATCTTTTAGAGTATGAATAAAATTATCATCGAAAATGGGTCAACTCTATGTAGCAATGCAACCCACTATTTATCTTTACTGTTTTCGTGTGTTCACATGTTTAATATACTGTAGTAATCATGTTTTGTACCTTTTATTTCAATAATGTGCCAAATAAAGCCTCTGGGATAGTGTGGATACTAGTTGAATTGATTCTGTGGAAAAATAGAAACTTTTGTGCCCAGTGCTGGAATTACTATAATTCACTGGGATGTGATAAAATTCTGAAATTTTTACACATGATTGATATACAAATTGCCTACGTTGTCCTACTTTTTCAGAATTTTTGGAGTTAAATAAGTATGGTTCTAGTTCAGATCATTACAGACTGTTCTGTTTTTGACAGAATATGTTTTGTTTGCATAATATGCTTGTTTCAGCATTTCCATAGCTTATATTGAGTGATATAAATTGTGGAAATGATAGAGTACAGTAGGAATTATGTGAGAACAATTTTAGATCTTGTCTTGACAGTACCAAAGTGAATGATTTATTTATTATCATACTAACCTATCTCACGAGTTCCGTTAAGTTTTGTGTGATTGAAGTTTTCAAGTTTTGGGTGAGATATCGATATGAGGAGAATAAGGAGTGGTAGGACCCAAAGCTTGGGGATGCCCAAGGCACCCCAAGGTAATATTCAAGTAAGACTCAAGCGTCTAAGCTTGGGGATGCCCCCGAAGGCATCCCCTCTTTCGTCTTCAAAACTATCGGTATATCTTATTTGGAGCTATATTTTTATTCGTCACATGATATGTGTTTTGCTTGGAGAGCGTCTTGTTTGGTTTGCTGTTTGAATAAAATCCTTGGATATGAAATCTTTATTTGGAAGAGAGTCTTCACATAGCTACTTAATTGATTGACTACTCATTGACCTTCACTTATATCTTTTGGAGTAGTTTGTCATTTGCTCTCGTGCTTCATTTATATCCCAATAGTAAAGTGTTGAATGAATTGAATGTCATAAATATGAAATTATATATGCTTCATATGCTTGTCCCATGAGGAGTAATAACTTCACATACAAGAAGTATAAGTGGTAAAATTTATTGAAAGTTAGCAAACATAGCATTGGTCACTTGAACAATTCATGAAAGAATATCGAAGGAAGAGAGATTTCACATATAAATATACTATTTTGGACATCTTCTATGATTGTGAGCCCCCATTAATTATTTTCAAGCTTGATCAAGTAGTTGATGTTGGACAAGGAAGACAACGTAATGGGTTATGTTTATTTATATCCACATAGAAGTTATATTGTCATGGATCCCCTAACATATGGTGCTTGCTTAGGATCTTTTGCTAGCCAAACATTCGTACTAAGTAGAGATACTACTTGTGCATCCAAAAACCCTTAAACCCAGTTTCTTGTCATGAGAGTCTACCATCTCTACCTATGGATTGAATAAGATCCTTCAAGTAAGTTGTCATCGGTGCAAAAAGCAATAAAAATTGCTCCTAAATATGTATGATCTTTTATTGGAAGAGAAAATAAGCTTTGTATGAACTTGTGATGGTGAATAAATAAAAGCGACGGACTGCATAATAAAGGTTGCTATCACAAGGGGCAATATAAAGTGACGTTCATTTCCATTAAGAGCTTGCATATCCAAAAATAAAAAGCGCATGACAACCTCTGCTTCCCTCTGCGAAGGGCCTATCTTTTACTTTTCTGTATTTACTTTTATGCAAGAGTCAGTAATGTTCATCCCTATTCCGCTCTATTTATTCTCTAGTCGGCAAGCATCATGTGGTAGGGAATGACCCAGGCACATATATCCAGTTGAATATAGGTGATCATGAGTTATTATTGTTGACATTATCTCTGAGATAAATAAGCTGGGAGGTGAAACATTAAGCCCCTATCTTCCTATGTGTTTGACTGAAACAGTTTGTTCTAAAAATATGCTTTGAGTGTCAGCAATCATGGAAGACTAAATGATAGTTGAGTATGTGGAATTTGCTAAACCAAAGCTCTTACATAGACCCTTCCTGAAAATAAGATGAATTGCAATTGTTTGATGACTGAGAACATAGTTTGTTAGTTTTCAAGAAAGTTTATGGTCTATACTTTAACATGTGAATAGCTTGCTCCTCGATCATGAGAAGCTTTATGAGTTGATTTGCTGTTTATGATATATAATGATGCTAGAAAAAGTGTTTGAAATTATCATTGCTCAAACTATGCACTATGCTAGCATTCACACTTCACAAATTATTTCTTTTATCATTTACCTACTCGAGGACGAGCAGGAATTAAGCTTGGGGATGCTGATACGTCTCCAACGTATCTATAATTTATGAAGTATTCATGCCATGTTTACAATAGTCTTATATGGTTTTGGTGCACTTTTATATTATTTTTATGGACTAACTTATTAATCTAGTGCCCAGTGCCAGTTCTTATTTTCTACTTGTTTTTTGTTTCGTAGAAAAACCATACCAAACGAGGTCCAAACCCAATCAAACTTTACGGAGATTTATTTTGGAATATATGTGATTTTTGGGAAGAAGAATCAACGCAAGACGGTGCCCGAGGGCTCCACAAGGCAACACGGAGCACCCCCTAGGCCGCGCCCTGTTGCGTTTTGGGCACCTCGTAGGTCGGTTGATGCCCTTCTTTCGCCGCAAGAAAGATAATTTCCAGATAAAAATCCCCTCAAAATTTCAGCCCAATCGGAGTTACGGATCTCCGGATATAAAAGAAACGGTTTTCGGCCAGAAACAGGAGCGCAGAAACAGAAGAGAACAGAGAGAGAGAGAGAGAGATCCATTCTCGGAGGGGCTCCCGCCCCTCTGGGAACTGATGACCCACAAGTATAGGGGATCAATCGTAGTCCTTTCGATAAGTAAGAGTGTCGAACCCAATGAGGAGCAGAAGGAAATGACAAGCGGTTTTCAGCAAGGTATTCTCTGCAAGTACTGAAAGTAGCGGTAACAGATAGTTTTGATAGCAAGATAATTCATAACAAGTAACAAGTAACAAGTATAATAAAGTGCATCAAGGTGGCCCAATCCTTTTTATAGCAAAGGACAAGCTGGAACGAACTCTTATAGTAAGCAAAGCATTCTTGAGGACACATGGGAATTTCATCTAGTCATTTTCATCATGTTTGTTTTATTAGTGTTTTCTACTTTGATAATTTGATATGTGGGTGGACCGGTGCTTGGGTGTTGTTCTTACTTGAACAAGCCTCCCACTTAAGATTACCCCCTCTCGCAAGCATCCGCAACTACGAAAGAAGAATTAAGATAACTCTAACCATAACATAAAACATAGTCGCCACATACGTCTTCCTAGTCGACGGAACATCTCCTGCCACTGAACGCACATCGCCGGAAGGCCTGAAATAAATCTATGAAAATGCAAGCACTGGTGTCAAGTCTAGGACCTGATAACGTTGGCATGTGTATATGACGATGTTAGAGCTACTCTAGTAGATCCTGTAAAAGTTCGTCCTGCAAAATTGTTTAAAGAGATACCGCAAAATGTTTTTACGGTATGATGTGTGTCAGCAGAACAGATCCCGTATAAATCGTTAGCGGTCAAATGTGGAGCCTACTAGTCAGTAGTTGAATTTACAACAAGGTCCCTACAAAATAGCATAAAGCCTCCTACAAGAAATATATAGATTGCAATTGGGTCCTTGTCGAGGATAGGGCCAAGGGGTCGTTCGTCTGTCGTGGCACCGGCATCGTGGCTCCGGTCACGCTGGTCTGCGCGGTCCCAATCATGCCCGAGGCGGGGCGGACGTGGCCGGGTCATCCCGCTTGATTCCAGGACGGCGGGCTAGACGCGATCGGCTGGTCCCGCTCGATTCCTAGGCCAGCAGGGCGGACGCGGTTGGCTGGTCCCCCTCGATTCCGAGGACGGCGTTGCGGGTAGGAGGGCGGCTGGTCTCGCTCGATTCCGAGGATGGCACTGCAGGTAGGAGGGCGGGCCATGGTCGTACTGGTCGGGTGTCGGTTCTAAATCAGGCATATCTTGTAGTAGGGGTCCTAAGCTAGGCGTCTTGGGAGCAGGGCCAGCTATCTACTCCCCAAAGTGACACCAAAGGTTGCCCGATCGGTGAAGGAAGACCAAGACGGCGGGCGCGCAGGGCGGAGGTCATCACCGAGCCCACCGGCGCGTCATGGATCAAGCTTTGGCAGGCGAAGACCGCCTTTAGTCAGGATAGCCTGAGCGCCTGTCCCCTTTCAAAACCCGCCGAGTGTGGCAACCTTCCCGCCTAAGTTTTGAGGGGGAAGAGGACCAATGCGGGTATAAGGGGGGCAGAGCTGCCATTGTAGAGGGATCCGATTGGCTCTTGTTCCCATCACCCCCAACCTTGTACGCTCTCTCTCACCAGAGCAATCCCAATCAAGCAGGAGTAGGGTCTTACACCGCAAGGTGGCCCGAACCTGGGTAAACCGCTGAGTCCACGGTCCATTCCTCGCTAGCGTGCTCTCACCGTAGCCTCGCGCTTAGCCGTGGTAGGAGACGAAGTGGTAGAATGAGCTCACCCCAGTGTTCAAACCTTTGGGTCCCCGGAGCCCGACTTCCGACAAGTGCACCTCCATGGGGGTCCTCGGCCTGATCCACCTGGTCGGGAGACGACGTGATGAGTACCCCCTAGTCCAGGACACCACCAATAGCCCCCTGAACCGGTCTTCAAGTTGGGGACGCTCCTCGGTTCTTCCGAACTGTTCTTCATATTCGGTCGTCAGTCTTGAAAGCTGGTTCAACAAATCTTCCCATCTTTGATCTTGAGGATCACCGAGGTGTATCCGAAGAGCCTTGTTATTTTTAAATTCTTGACCTTTATCAATTCCCATCTTTAAATTCTCGACCTTTATCAATGCCTTGTTATTTTTACGCCACACCTCGGGTTCGAAGTGTTTCCAGTGCGGCGGTGTCCTCTTTGCATCCGAGCTCCAACGCTGGACTGCATTCGACGTGTCTTTTTGCAGCCGAGCTCCAACACCGGACTGCATCCGAGGAGGCATAGAGTACCTCGTCTTTGAAAAAGTTTGAAGGAGGTTATCCGAGCTTAACGCCGAAAAAGTTCTCTATGGAGCCAGCCACTCGCAGCCGAGCTTTATGCCGGACTGCTTCCTAGGTGGTGCACCACCTCGGCCGTGAGCTGATTTTTTGTGGATTGGTGCAATTTATTCTCTGCCGAGATGTATAACCAGTAGCCCTCAAAGTGTGTGCCGGCCTAAAATCCGGGATGCGCCTGAAGGATATAACAAAACCGCTGATCCAAGTAGCCCCTGAGACTCAGGTCGATTCGTGAAATAGGCCTGAGGATCAATTCCTAGCTCGGCAGCATACTTAAAAACAGAAACGCGGTGTGCATAGTTCCCGAGACTCAGGCTGGGTGTGACCGACCAACCTGAGGATCGTAATCTCCTTGAAAACTGTTCTGCACTTTTAAATTGGCTGCATTGAATTGTCAATGCAGTAGCCCCCGAGACTTGGGTTGGGCAATATGGCCGACCCTAGGATCGTATCTCCTCGGGAACTAGTTCAACTATCGTGTACGTTTTGACAACGCCGAGGTGCAGCTCGGCAGGAAAGATGCCGAACTGCGGGTCGGAAAAGATTTCCTGAGAAAAACCATCACGCAGAACACCTCGATCGAGAGGATGTCCCGTCTCCTAAAAGGAAAACATACAAATAGGTTAAAGGTGCCATAAACTCGGAAAACCAAAAAACTTTAGTAAAAACTTTACGTCCGAACTAAATCAAGTTTTTTGATGCCAATCCGAAAATTGGTCTTAAAATTAGTTTGTGCTTCCGTCGTGCTTTAACATGATACATCCGATCTCTAGACTTCAAGTGGGTCAGCCTTCGGCTTCAACCTCCTATCCCGAAGGCGGAGTGCTTCTCAGGCAATTAGCAAACTAAACTCGAGCGGCTTTAGAGAGAAACCAGGCTACCCGGCTATTGACCACACACTTGCGTCGGAAAAAAGGAGTAGTAGAAAAAGACTTTGCAACAACCAAGAAGAAAACACATTTATTATAAAACGACTCATATAAATTTAAGAGCCCCCAGTTAACATGGGTAAAGGGAGTTTTTTTAACAAACAAAGTTTTTGTCTAACACAAATATAATGCTTGGTCGAACCGAACAAAAATTAAACATTTAAAAAAATTGAGCATGAAAGCGACTTAGCTGGTTAATGTGTTCGACGTTGATGACGCGGTCCGGGCTTGTGGCGGGACGAGGACACCCAGCTAACTTTGACAGATCGGACATGGTGCGTAGTCCTCGGCATAGCCGACATCCCAGCCCCCAAGCCTGTTCCGATATGGCCGAGTGAGGAGCTCAGCTTGTTGAAGTGACATCATAACACTGCCGATGTGTCGAGGTGAAGCCCTCGGTCCATCCGAGGTGACGGAAGCAGGTCCGCAGGCTGACATTGGAGTAGGTAGATGAAGCGATGGCGAAGCCCCCGGTCCAGCCAAGGTAGCGGAGTAGGTCGGCAGGGAGATGCCGGAGCCCCCACATCAGCCGACGTGACGGAGCAGGTCGGGGTATTAGATGTCGGCTAGATGAAGCAATGATACGGTGATGCCGACGTGCCTATTCGAACTCTTGGCCAACTGACCGAGATGACGACGTAGTTCGGTCATTTTTTATTTATCTGCCTACATAAGACGGTGCAAAACAAAAGTAAAAAATTTCTTTGCACAATTACTTTACGCGAAGCAAACAAGTTGATAAATATGGCCTGAACGCAGAGGTTGGTTTGATGGCAGGACAACGCGGCGGCGCGCAAATGTTGACACGGGTCGGAGTTTCGTGAACGACGGTGATGAGGCGTCTGCGCTCACGTCGTGACGAAGTGCCAGTACACAGAGTAGGTCATATCATGTATGCTGTATCCGCCGACCTGCGTTCATAAATCCAGGCTCCCAATTGTGAACGATTAGTACACTTTGATAAAAAGCACAATCGTAGGCAAGAGATGTAAGGCGGCTAGTGGCAATACGTGCATGAAAGCAAACTATACTACTATTAGTTAAAAGCATGCACGGCCCTTTTAATTATGTATATAATAAAGAAAAGGAAGGGTCAAATCTCCCTGTTGCTTGCTGCTCCTCAGCCTTAGCGTGCACTGCTTCGTATGAGCAGTGCTAGCCCGATCGTGACTCCTTGGCTGGCGCGCCGCTTGATGGATTGGATTTGTTTAGTCTGTTTTTCACAGACGACTGCCTGTGCGCTAGCCACCTCAGGATCTCCATGGCGCGCACGAGTCCAGCAACCGCAGCAAAGCTCGGGTCCGCCGTATTGCCGGGCGCCGAGTACGGCAGTCGCCACTAACTTTTCCTACTTTGATCCGCCTGCGACTAAAGCAACACGGAGCCAACAGCAATGATTTGGAAAAAACAAGATAATTTATGTAACAGATCTAACTGAAAAGATATCACCTAATTTGGCGTTGGTTAAAAATTCCATCGCACCATGACGATCACCTAGCAGTCTCTCAATGAAAGCACTAGTGTCGGTTCTAAATCCGGCATATCTCATAGTAGGGGTCCTAAGCTAGGCGTCTTATGGCGATGGTAACATGGACACGGGATTTTACCCAGGTTTGGGCTCTCTCGAAGAGATAATACCCTACGTCCTGCTTTTGATTGTATTCATATGGGGTGTAGTACAGAGTACATGTATCTACCACGAGATTGTTCTCATGAATATGAGTTCATCTATTGACTAGCCTAGCCTCGGTTTATATATGCACCGGAGGCCTAGGGTTTCGAAGAGTCCTCATCTTGTGCGCCAAGTCTTGTGGAGTCTTCCTTGCATGCATCATGGGCTGCCCGAAGTGGCCCATGAGTGCACCGCCATGGGGGTCCTCGGCCCGATCCACCTGGTCGGGAGACGACGTGATGAGTACCCCCTAGTCCAGGAAACCGCCA
This sequence comes from Elymus sibiricus, assembly GCA_039707655.1. Taxonomy (NCBI): domain Eukaryota; kingdom Viridiplantae; phylum Streptophyta; class Magnoliopsida; order Poales; family Poaceae; genus Elymus; species Elymus sibiricus. The sequence continues at coordinate 319,593,614 of CM077670.1, read as the reverse complement.
TCGGGGGCAGTAGGGATGGCTAGAATCGACCATGGAAGGTCGCGGCGGTGGACATGAGAGTATCGAGTCACTTCATACTAGACAATACACTTTGGGTTGCTCCAACATCATCTATAACATGGTGATCATAACGACAACTTACAGGTTTATCGGAAAGTATGAAAAGGGGGTAGATAGCTCAAGAGTGGAATTTGCTCCCCCGATGATGGAGAGATATTATTAGGGCCCTCTCGGTGTGACGACATCCATCATCGTCTGGCCAGACACAGGTGACTATGTCACAGAGATGCCGGAACATGACAACGAGAAAGAAGAACAAAACCGGTAAAGAGGGGACCGGTATAGTGAGCATGTGTATGACTTGCGGGGATACTGACATATCTCACCTCGGGTTTTGTAACGTATCGTGAAGCAAAGGTAATATCATATGATAACCAAAGGTTCACTCGAATATCATTTGTGTAAACATAGGGTTCAATATGGATGTCCACGGTTCCGTTATTGATCATTGAACGAAAGGGATTTCCATTCATGTCTATGTTTTACCGAACCTATAGGGTCACACGCTTAAGGGAATTACGATTTGTTGAGTTTTAGTGAAGTGGGGAATATGAGAAAATATTCTCGGGATAGTTTAGGGAATGAAAGAAATAGTTTTGAGAGAAATCAGAAGCGTTTCGGAGTTACCGGAAGTGTTCGGGGAATACCGGGAAATGATATATATGTGGAAATTGTTTTCGAGAACCTAATATAAATAATAGAGGGCTTAGATAGAGTCCCTAGTATTTATTTAGAGTTGATGGCTAAACAAAATATCAATAAGGCGGCGCCCCCTCCCCTCTCCCTACACCTAGGCCGGCGCACCAAGGAAGGGAGTCCTCCTCCCATAGGTGGCTCCACCTCCCCTCTCCCTACACCTATATATACTAGAGGATTTTGTCCCAAAGTAACAGATATCTCCTTTTTATTGATCCGGTATTGGAACAAGAAAGGGTATCCCGCACCTATTTACCCAGAGGCGACCCCTGGGTATTGAACCCATGAGAGGAAGATTCCCTTGAAGCAATGGTCTCTAGCAAGCTTTTGCCAAAGTGTCAAATCCAGCTTTAGACCAGATCAGCAAGCAAATTGTGATTCAAACACTTATAATAAAAACAAGGTACGGGGATGAGGTCTTAATGCTTACAACCATGTATTGGTGTTTTGATAAAAAATGATATTAGTTTGTGCTCAGGAAGTCACCCATCAAGAGGTGCTTGCTTCGTATCGGAGTGGGAGATGTGTCCAAATAACATCTTGACCGGCACGAGTCCTGCATCAAGAATCAGTTGTCCTACCAAAGGCCCTATCCGTCTCGTGGGGTTGCCCCGATAATTAAGATAATAATATCAGACAAAAGCATTGGGTGTTTACTATCACCGGTGTTCGGTATAACACTTCACGGTCCCCTTGCTCCTAGCCTCACGGGTGCTCAACCTCCATGATCCTGGGTACCTACAGGGATGAAGATCGCAGACAAGACAAGAGACACTTCACGAAACAATTTTATTTCACACATACGAGACGTTATGTCAAAGGCTTCCATTGATCCCTTCACCAAATACCTGGGGTTGCAGGGCTCATGCCTCACCCCATACCTTACCGAACTACTCACACATGGAGATCAGATCACGAGAAGAAAACATTGAAGAACACATCTTGGGATTGATTGATTGCAATATGTCTTACAATGGATGCCTTGTGCGATACACGATTACAAGTATGAACTAGATGAGAGAGCTCTATGGTGGTGGAGATGGCTATGGAGATGAAAATGGCGGCGGCTAGGGTTTGTGGATGAAGAAGATGATGAAGAGGTTCTAGCTGTGCTCGACGCTGTTCAGTTGACATTTCGACGAGGTCCCCTTTATAAAAGTTGTTCAGGTGGACGACCTGCCTCGGTTTCCACACCAAACGACCGCTCATGCGAGCGTGTGCGGTCGCATGGAACGTCGTCTTCCCTGGTTGCCTTCTGGCGCCTCCTGGTGACTTATTTCTTCTCCATTTTCCTTCCTTTCCATTCACCCACGTGATTTCTTCCCTTTTTAGCCCATTTCCTGTGGAAAAATATCAAAGAGAGGATTTATGGAATCCTTTGCATTCATTAGTCATAAGTGGCAATATCGGAGTGAATATCTCTCTTTTAATGAAATATCCCGGTTTAAACAAGGTTGAAATCAGTGTAAAAATATCACTCATCAACTCCCCCAAGCTTAAACTTGATTGTCCTCGAGCAACATAGAGAGAAATTCGAACCATAAGGAACTCAGTTGTTTAAACCGAAATAACGAGAAGGTTTTGGTTCACTTACGATCGGTATGCCTAGATAGTCCTCCGCTTCTTGACCTGAAAAGTTATCATAGATATAGCGGTGGCATGGTTAGAGTGCAAGTGTTAGCAAAGCAAAGATAATCAACACAAAGTTTCTGATCTACTACATAAAACAACTTTGCAACACTTCATTTCATTTAATCTAGACAACACTTGCTTGCCGGGAATGCACGGAAGAGTTTCTTTAGATAGAGCCATGAAAACATAAGTTTGGGAGTAGAAAGCATATAGTAATATGATGCTCAAGTGCTCATGAGCACACCCACAAGTGTCTCCTCCTCTAGGCTCTTAAACACTTTGTCTCAATCATTGTTTGCTGGAACTTTGATTGTCACGTGAAGGAGATTATGCCAAATAAGTGATCATGCATAGGTTTTCGCTGTGGCTTAATGTTTGGGAACTATGGACCTTTAGCAATAATGTCTCTTTCCAGCTCTTTTGACTAGTCCACTTTATTTACCACATACACACCCACTCAAGAGAAAGCCGAATAATATTCGTTTGTAGTGTTGCCACTACGTATGGTAACAAACTCATAGCCGAAATCCGAGCTGTCGCTCTTGGTGGATTGTTCATTGGCCAGTGGAGTCCTCAGCATAACATCAAGAAGGGTGACGAAGCCACATTTACACACGTAAACGCGTATATAGTAGCAAAGGCCATGGCACCAGCTGGAGGCTATAACACCATGTTGAGATATACAACACAGATTTTTGGCATAATCTCACCCACCTTTCAACTAAGTTCCTCTAGACAATTTAATCCACAAGTGTTATCAAGTCTATTAAAATTAACAACATGGGGTTGAGCATGTTAAACATCACTTCCACTACAATTTCTAAACTCCCAAGTCTTGAGAGACTTTCTCTTGTGCAAAGTTATACTTGGTTAATAACATTTCATTCAAAAACTGTCCCACGGCAAGTCTTAGTTATCTAAACTAAAGAAAACAAAGGCTACAAAATTATTTCAGCTACTAGAGCAAAACCTTTGTATCAACTATCAAGACTTACTCCCATCTACACATATCACACATACAACTACTACATCTACTCTAAGTATCCAAGTGCAAAAGATGGGGGTCGTTGGACATACCTTCACGGTTGCGAATTTACACACTTCTCTTCCTTACTCCTGCATTCCTCGTTGTCCTGGCATAGATCAACTCCTCTGAAAACAAAATGCAAACGAACTCCATGGGGCTAAATAAAGAACAAGAGCAAAGCAAAGCTTATTCTATTTTTTTTGTTTTTGGGTTTTTGAAAACTAACTTGCAACTGGAAAATCGCAAAGGCAATAAAATAAAAAAATAGAAATCAAAAGCAAATAAAAAGAAAAGTGTTGGAACAAACCAACATGAGTGTTTTGAAGCTCCTCGAGCTTAAGTACAACCTCATTATAATTTATTCAAATGCCGCCACATCTTGATGTAGAAGTGGTGATAACCTCCCCCAAGCTTAGGCTCTTGCAAGCCCAAACCGGCGAGATCATTGTGGCGGTTGGTCAGGAGCCCACTCCTGCCTCCAGTTAGAGAAGTCCATGTTCATGTTGGCGGCCGTGCCTCTCAGGGACGATGTGAGGTTGCTCATATCATGGATAGAGCCCTGGAGGTTGTTAAGGTCCGTGTATGTGGTGTAGTCTTGGTGGGGCTGCTCCAACTCTTCGTCGGTGGCAAGTTCTTCTTCATCTACTTGTTCAGGTTCTAGCCCTTCTTGGTCAAAATCTGCATCTCTTTCCTGTGCAACATAATGCAATTTTTCATTCTCGATGGAGAAACGGTTAGGCATAGGTGTGGGTAACAAGTACGCCACTCCAGAAATTTTGATACAATGACGGCCATTACGAACTACTACCATACCAACGCTAGTAAGAACACGAATGTTAACAAGGGTGTTACCGACAATGGGGCGGAGATGATTGTAGTTAAGGCCAAGGGAGTTGGCCAACATGGTGATCACTCATCCACACACGATATCTCCTTGTGCATGATTTGCTTGATGTGCGAGGTGTAGCAAAAGTATTGCCCCCTAGGTTGGGCGAATAACCGACGCCCAGGTTTGCTGCTTTCCCGAGAACTAGCATGTTCTCATCATTCACCTTAGAAACTTATCCTCGTGCCTGCAACGAGTTAGTGATAACATATTAGAAATAACGTATAGCAGGACTTTCAATGCAACTGGCTCTTTGCTTAGAGCCATGGTGACTCATCCGGTAAAAGGATTGCCTTGGGTGCGGGTCAGTGAAATCATAAACATATCTAATATCATCATCATTATTGGGGAAGCCAAAGTAGTTACACCACTCAACAAAAGTGATGTTAAAGTCTTGATCAAGGAGACAAAAAGTGATCCTCTCCTCCTCATCTGCATTTGGCATTAAACCAACATTGTGCGAGAGAGTACTAAGAAACTCAAGTGTTAATCGTTCATAAGTCTCACATCCCTGATAAACAAAATGATGCAACTCGGCATTATGACAAAGCAAATTAAAATCATGAGTGATACCTAGCATGGCACGAGTATTCGCACAAGCCCATTTGGTTGCTTTGAGCTTCCTTGTGGTGAGCTTCTGGAACTTCTTCCTTGCTCCACGGTCGGTGAAGACCATCCCCTGAGTGAAAACTTATTGCGGTTGTGCGGTGGATGAACTCGAACCACCGCGTACGTGAGAAGACCTCCTTGTAAACATCTATAAAACAGTTTTTCAGTCCAATACAATGAAACAATAATGATCCTACAGTACTCACAACATCTTACTCATCTAAAAACATCAACAAATCCATGCCAAACTCAAGTTTGAATCAAAAATATGCATATCCTAAACATGGCAATGCTAGGCATGTAGAACGTGGATTCGCAAAATAATTAATTAACCTAATCTATGATCTCCGGCGCCCGTTCCCCGTGTCCGGCTGAGCCCTGAGAACTGAAGCTTCTTCTCCAGCTCCACCTCGCCACTCTCCAGCTCCACCTCCGGAGCCCCGGGAAGTGAAATTGTCTGTCTCCACATTGCCGCCAAGCAGCTAATCGGTCATCGATGTTCAACCCACCAAGCTTGGCTTCAACCGGAGGGGAGGAGCGGTGGCCTTACTTGGACCCGAGCGGAGGCGACCTACCGTCTTCTACTCTTCCTCGTTTTCTGTGTGGTGCAGCCTCGTTGCCAGCAGGGCGGGGCCTCGGTGGAGCCGGCGATGTCCTCCGCCTTGTTGCCGGCGAGGCAGGGCCTCAACGGAGCCGGTGATGTCCTCCGCCTCGTTGCCAGCGGGGCGGGGCCTTGGCGGAGCCGGCGATGTCTTCCGCCTCGTCGTCGGTCTCGCCAAACAGCGCCTCGCTCGCCTCGTCGTCCTCCTTGTAGGCGGCCGCAACCTCCGCCACCCGCTGGCGGTACCGCCAGCGCGCGAGGCGGCTCTCGCGGGCGGAGCGGTAGGACTCGAGCAGCGTCGCCTGCTCCACCAGGTCCACGGCAATCTGCTCCTCCGCTTGCAGGTGCTCCTGGAGAACCTGGTGGTTGTAGGCGGCGTCGGCCTGCGCCTCCCAGAACTGCTCCTCCCGCTGCTCCCGCACCATGTCTGATACGTCTCCAACATATCTATAATTTTTGATTGTTCCATGCTATTATAGTATCAATCTTGGATGTTTTATATGCAATAATATGCTATTTTATAGCATTTTTTGGGACTAACCTATTAACCTAGTGCCCAGTGCCAGTTGCTGTTTTCTGCTTGTTTTTGGTTTTCCAGGAAATCAGTACCAAACGAAGTCCAAATGCCACGAAACTTTTTGACATTATTTTTCTGGACAAAAGAGACCCTAGAAGCTTCGGGAGGAGGCCAGAAGCCTCACGAGGCAGTCACAAGGCAATAGGGCGCGGCCCCAGGGGGCGCGCCCTGATGCCTTGTGGGCCCCTCGTGGCTCCTTTTAACCTAATTCCACCTCTATAAATTCTCAAATATTGGGAAACCAGCAGAGAGCCCCACGAAATAACTTTTCCGCCACCGCCAGCTTCTGTTCTTCCGCGATCCCATCTGGAGGCCTTTTCCGGCACTCTTCCAGAGGGGGGAATCGATCACGGAGGGCTTCTACATCAACCTTGATGCCCTTCCAATGATGTGTGAGTAGTTTACCACAGACCTACGGGTCCATAGCTAGTAGCTAGATGACTTCTTCTCTCTCTTTGATCTTCAATACCATGTTCTCCTCGATCTCCTTGGAGTTCTATCTGATGTAATCTTTTTTTGTGGTGTGTTTGTTGGGATCGGATGAATTGTGGGTTTATGATCAGATTATTCATGAGAAATATTTGAGTCTTTTCTGAACTTATTTATGCATGATTATTATAGCATTGTATTTCTCTTCGATCTATCCGTTTGGTTTGGCCAACTAGATTGATTTATCTTGCAATGGGAGATGTGCTTTGTAATGGGTTCAATCTTGCGGTGTTCTATATCCCAGTGACAAAGTAGGGGACAAGACACGTATTTGTATTGTTGCCATTAAGGATAAAACGATGGGGTTTATTCATATTGTTTGAGTTTACTTTGTCTACATCATGTCATCTTGCTTAAGGCGTTACTCTGTTTTCATTAACTTAATACCCTAGATGCATGCTGGATAGCGGTCGATGGGAGGAGTAATAGTAGTAGATGCAGGCAGGAGTCGGTCTACTTGTCTCGGACGTGATGCCTATATACATGATCATTGCCATGAATCTGTCATAACTATGCGTTTTTCTATCAATTGCCCAACAGTAATTTGTTTACCCACCGTATGCTATGTGTTCGAGAGAGAAGCCTCTAGTGAAAACTATGTCCCCCGGGTCTACTTTTATCATATATAAAATCCAAAAATACCTTGCTGCAATTTTATTTCCTTTCTTTTATTTTGCAATTTATTTTATCTATCTATCACTATCAGAATTAATCCTTGCAAGTAACCGCCAAGGGGATTGACAACCCTCTTGTTCGCGTTGGGTGCAAGTATTTGCTTTTGTGTGTGTAGGTGCTGCTAACGAGGTTCTGTGAGGTTCTCCTACTAGATTGATAACCTTGGTTCTTAACTGAGGAAATTACTTATCTCTACTGTACTGCATCATCCTCTCCTCTTTGAGGAAATCCCAACGCAGCTCACAAGTAGCAGGAAGAATTTCTGGCACCGTTGCCGGGGAGACATCACCAAAACCTATCAAGTACCTTCGCATAAACTATCATCTACTTGCTCTTATTTTCATTTTCCTTTTTATTTGCATTTGGCTCTCGTTTTCATCTCCCCCACTTCTCTTAAAAAATACAAAAACACAAAAATATTATGTTTGCTCGTTTGCTTGCCTGTTTTAATTGTGTGACTCAATGAAAATAAAAATATGGACATATGGATCCTCATCCACTTGCTAATCTTTTCAAACAATCCAATTATGATCAACCAATTGCTAGTGAGTTGGGTGCACTTGATTATCTTTATGAAGCTTTGCTTGAAAATTATGAAACTGAAAATTGTGATGAAGTGTTAGGACCGAGAGTATATCGACCAGAGGGGGGTGAATGGGAGATACAAAATTTCTTTCGAAGGTTTTGAACAGATCCCAATCACGGCAGCGGAAATGATGTTCGGTAGCAACGCACTCGAATTAGCTCGCTATAGAGGACCAAAACTATCGATAAAGAATGCAGCAATTTTATCGAGCGATGAATATCACAAGTCCAACTTGATCGATAGAAATGCAACTAGTAATCAGGAGGTCAATTTCGAGAGAAACTAAATATGACTGTGATAGAAATGCACTGGAAATGATGACGGGGTGAATGAATATGGCATGAGATGAGATCACGCAGACATGCAGTATTACGATGATAAACAAGTTGACTTGATGCGAAGTGAAGAACGATAATAACGCGACAGATAGTTGATGAACTGTGATTGATCAGGTACAACTATCGGCACTGAGCACAAATGTAAACTGCTGAAGGAAATGCAGTAATGTAAAGCGAACCAGTGGTGCTCGATGGCGACAGAAGAATTTGGTAGACCAGTTCGCCCTTCTGCCAAAGGACTACATCTGGTTGGATGGGTTGTGATTTAACACAGAGGATAAACTCTCCTCGCCCTGTTCTCCTTCAACTCGGAGTTGATCAGACTCCAGTTGATTTCACTCGTGGTAGATACTTGTCGGCGATCTCCAAACCTTCACTGAAGATAAACTCTCTTCAGCTCTCTTCGCGAACCACAAGACTCTTGGTTGCTGAAGATCTCGCTCGGTGAAGACAATACTCTTCGACACTCGAGCCGACACCTATCCGTCTAGAGAGTGGGCAGCTCTCAAGAGTAATAGGTACAAGAACTCTAACTCAGAACTACTGTGATGCTCAACCACTGTCTAAGTTTCGGCTCTTGATTTTTCTCTCGGTGGATTTTAAACTCAAATCACTCGGAGAGGGGATGCTCAATCAATCTTCTCAGAAATCTTAAGCGGAGCAGCCAACGGGCAACGTTGGAGCGGGGTGGCTATTTATAGCCGCAGCCTTCCCGGATGGGAAATGACCAAATTGGACATGTGGAGCAGCCAATGGCCGAATGACACGAGTCCAACGGTCGGAATTTGAGCACAACGGTAACATTACGTGCGGAGCAAGTAATGCTAACTCCTCAGTTCGAAAGATATCTCCTACAGCAACAAAGAACAATGTCTTCTGTTGGCAGGTAATCATTCAAAGCATAAAGAGATTTCACTCGGTCTCGCATACGTTTGGGCTAAGCATCACAACGGATCTAAGCTTCGAGAACCTATACCCCTCTTAATAGTACGGAGGTCCTATGACTCAAATGAATGAAAGAAGAACGACGAAAAGAATGCTACGTCTTCACTTCGTCTTCGTCTTCCATCGCTGCAGTTAATTTCTTCGGACGCGATCATCGAACCAATTGCTTTGCGTCAGCAATAAACATTCGAGGGGTCAACTCCTTTGCTTCATTCTTCTCGGTTGCTCATTCTCTTCTTCGACGTAGATAATCTTCGGTGAAGTTCCTCGAACTGTACCCCTAAGACAGCATTCTCTTCGGCACTACATGGACTATTTCTTTCTGTGTGCACTAGCAAACAAATCAGTCCTTGCCTGTTTCTGTCAACAATCTCCAAAACACAAGAGGGCTAGTATTGCACCAACAATCTCCCCCTTTTTGGACGATTGTTGACAAAACAGAACACATCGAAAGATAGATAAAGGAATGAAATGGAATGCGAAGGAAATTGAAAGACGAGAGATAAATACGAAGATAAGACACGCTCCCCCTGAAGATATCCATCATTCTGATTTGACTGATCATTAGGACATGATAAGGAGGCGAGGTGAATCTTCGTATGGGTGACATTGGCAGATGATCTCATTCATAGCTTTATCCAATGCACTCGGTGGTGTCTGAGGTATTTCCTGCCACACACAACCTTTGACAAAGGTTAGTTAGATAGCAATGATAGTTTGAAAAGCGTTGTGGCAAAGGATACGCCATGAAGATTTTCTCAGAACACAGTTTAAATTCCACACGAGATATAAATTTCCCTGCAAGTTAGATGTTCGAGGAACAATCAGGGCAAAAGCAATCAGAGCAAGGGAAACTCAAGTATATTGCTCGGAGTGGATATATTTCAAACGATGTTTTCCTACAACAAAAATGATACCATAGATATGTGCGAGGGAAAACAGCTTGTCAGATAGATAGAGAGAATTTTCTTTAGAATTCACGAATGACTTTAATCTGAAGCGATTTTTCTTGTCCTGCATCGTTAGATATCGAAAGATAAGCATAGGAGTAAGATATATGAAGTTTTAAGTAATGAGATGTCACTCTTCGAGAGACATAATTTCCAATTCTCCTTGAGGATAATCATTGCAAGGAAGTAAGCATTCGATTGCACCTGCAAACAAATAACGAAACGATAGCAACTATAGCATTGCAGGGGTTATTAACGGTACATGACGACGCAGTGTGCCATCACCACAGACGGTGAGATTAAGTTTCACGACCAAAGGTTCAACGACCAAAAGCAAATTGTTCGAACGAAAAGCAAATGGCGAATAGAAACACCCTGCAAATGACTCGCTTTTCTATCTTCTCGATGTTCTTCTCCCCCTTTTTGTCAACAAGTGTCAAAAAGGAAAGAGAATGCATGCGAGGAACTACTCGTCCGAAGAATCCCCAGAACTCGAACTGTTCGGCGAAGCAGAACGAGCGATGGTCGAGGCCGAGGCAGGAGTTGGAGATGCAGCACGGGCTTCGAGATCAGCATCAGGAGTAGCAGTGCGAGGTTCATCTGGTTTGTATATGAATGTGCCTGCTGTGTCTTCGAGTGCATCATCGGGTTCGACAAATAGCAGGTCGGTTGAGGCAGAGCGCTGAGGAAGCACAGGAGTTTGCCTTCGGATGCGAGGGACTTCAAACAACTCCAGATGATCATAATCTTTCTCGATTCCCTTCGCAGACAGTTGTTTACGAGAGTAATGCTTGCAGAGAAGGGTCCATGAGCGCTTTTTCTGTTCCTTTTCATACAGCAGGGCTTGACGAGCATAATTATGAAGCAGTTTGATTTCAGTCATCATTTCTACTTTTTCTTTGCGATCGAGCTTGATGTGACTTTCCAAAGCTTGCTGAGTACGGAGACAGATCTCATACGGAGATGGATTTTCTTCACGAGGGATTTCAATTGTGACCTTCTTAACCTTCGGAGCTTTAGCAGAGGCAGAAGCAATTGCATCAATTGGTGTCTTTCCTTTCCCAATATCCTTTACAATTCGGAGAGTGTCTCGGACTGGTGGCATGAAAACTTTCAGGACATATGGGCAGAAAAACTTTTTCTCGATAAGCTGCTCAATGGCGAACATGACCCATGGTGCAAATGGCTTCAATACTTGAGGGCTATCAGCTGCATAGGCTAGGTTGCGAATAAGAAGATCGGGAATGTCAAACCGAATACCATGAGCTATAGCATGAAGAGAATTAGCCACAATTCCTTGAATGTTTTCAGGCCGGTTTGTTGGCGTGAGAGAATTGCAGAGGATATAGAACAACACTTTGTTCTCATAGGCCAGATGCTTTGGATTTGCTTCGGTGCACTCGCCACCAACAAGCTTAGGGTCCATCAGCATATGCAGTTGAGCTTCGGATACATCCCAGAAATGCAGTCTGTGTTCTCGTGAGGCATCAAATTCGAAACGAGGTAAATTTAACAGGGCCAAAAACTGGTCAGCCGAGCATTTGATTCTTTCTTCCTCGGTTATCCATTCGAGGATCCATGTGCTGCTGTCGTTGAGGTCCCCTGAGATATAAAGAGTGGCATAGAACTGAAGGACAACTTCACGGTTCCAGCCATGGTTGAATCGAAGAAAACTCTTCAGATAGACCTGCTCAATTTGCTCGATGGTGTGATGGAAGCAGGGTATGCTTTCTAGCTCGGCAAATCCAGAATCTTGTGCTCGAATATACGATTCTTGCCATACAGAATACGAGCATAATACACAGCCTGTTCCTTTGTCCAGAACCTCGGTGACAACGAAGTCCTTTCTCCTTCATACGGACTGGTCCCAAAGAATGCAAGTTTCGAGCGATGAAACTGCTCATTAAACGCTGGACCGTTCGGGCCATCTTCGACGGGAAACAGAGGAAAGATTTCCTGTGGATTTCGCAGCGATTCCTCATCGGCCATGGATTTGGTTCGGACATCATCAGGTGCAGGCACACCTTCATCGATAGGCTTGAGAGGAGCATGAGACTTCCTTGATTTCTGTCGTACAGACAGCTTTGAAGCACTTGCTGAGTGCTGTTCTTGCTCGCCGGAACTCCTTCGGCATCTTTCTGACTTTCAGGCACAAGGGCCTTTTGTTTTCTTGCAGTTTCTTTGGTGGGAGGTGAGACAACTTCTTTCTCGGTAGCATGAGGCACGGCAGGTGGGGCAGTTTCTTCTCAAGCCATCGGCTCATCTGATTTCTATTCTTCCTGTACCAACTGTGGTGCAGTGGTACGAGGAGCAGGATCAACATCCATCTGGGTAGGGGCACCAGATGATGAGACCGGGGGTGTTTTCTCTCGGGAAGCATTGAGCTCCCCCTCATTCTTATCATTTTCCTCATTTGATTTGGAGGGCTCAGCTTGCAATGTTTTCGGAGGTGATGGATCTGGCTTTTCAACCTCAATCTCTTCATCAACTTCATCAGCTGGGGATTGCTGCTTGGGAGGTGCATTTTCCTCATCAGTCCTTACCAGGAATATATCAACTTCTTCATGTTGCACTTGGGCAACTGGATCAGGAATGAGAACCTCTTCAGTACCAGCCTGCTGCATGGGTTCATCTTCGCGAGGAGGAGAAGGTGGAACTTGCTGCAAGGGTATTGCGGTAGGATCAGCAGAGACGTTCTGAAGGCGGCGTTCTTTGTTAACTTTCGGTTTGCTTGATCTCGCCCTGGCCTTCTGACGCTTTTCCTCTTGAGCTCTTCTCCGAGCGAGATCTGCCTGGTGAGCAATCTCCTCATTTCTCCTGTCACACAGTTGAGATACTTCCATGTGCAAGCGAGAGTGCCACTCAATTTTCTCATTGCACAAGACGCTCAGAGCCTTGGTGAGTTCAACAATTTCTTTATTCCTCTTTTTCCTTTCGGACTCAGATTTGGCCTCATTTGTCATTTGCTCGACAGCTTGTTTTTCTTTAACAACTTTGTTGAGCTTCTTGGAGATTCTCTTCAGCTCAATAAAATGCTTCGTCGCCAATTTGGTAACATCATCGGGCAAACCCAGATCGCACACATCAGTAGCATTTGCATCATAAGCAGCGCTGTCAATTACATCAATCATGAAATTGAAGTCATATTTTTGTTCCTCTGTGGAAGCAAGAACATTGAGCTTGGCCTTTTTGGCAGCCACATCTGTTTTCTCTTCTGACTGTAGCTTTCTCTTCATAGCGGCACCTGACAAAGTTCTCGGGGCCGCAGAACCCGAAGGTTTATCAGTGGATGGCATAGGTGCATGCCTGGGAGACTTCCTCGGTGATGGCAATGTTTTCGCTGGCGAAGGACTCAAGTGTGGCTTGTTGAGAATGGCGGGACGATCATACAATGGAATTTCATCTGGGGATTCTTCATCGGATAACTCATCAGACGAGTCGGGAACAACCTTCTTGGTTCTTTTGACAAGGGTTTTCTTTCGTGGTGCACGAGAGGAAACCGATTTCTCAGACTTGCTTCCCTTCGAAGCTGATGCACGTTCCTTCTTTTTCTGCACGTCTTGCTGGGTTAGCGCAATGTTTCTAGCTTTGACTTGATTCTTCTTAGCTTCTCTGGCTTCACGTTTGGCCTTGGCTTTCGCCCTTTTTGCTACTTCCTCGGGGAAATCAGCGATTGTTTTGAGAGAGTCAGGATAAGCCTTTGCTGGCGGAGGAGGCCTGACTTTTTCATCATCTGGGCCAATGCAATTTTCTGCAATGCAGTCATTCCATGGTGGCGTGAAGGCAAATAGGATCTGGTACTTTTCGCGAACATTTTCATATCTGTACCATTTGCCAGCCCAGTGGCGGCGAATTCTCTGCAACCTGTTGTTGCAATCTGTTGTTGATTCTCCTTCAGGTGGAGTTCTGTAGCTATCAGGATCTGACATTTCAGCAGTAGTGTTCTTTTCTCTGCCACGACCGCCCTTCTTGGAATTTACATCGGAGAAGATGGTTAGAGCGTCAGTGACCAATTCATCCTCGGGCTGACTGTGAGCAGAGGGAATTTCTTCCGAATCTTCTTCGGACACAGATTCTTGTCTCTTTTTCGGGGCCTTGGGTGGCTTCGAGGATTTTCCTCCTCCTGTCATTCTCATTTGTTCTGATCTTGGTGGGAACTGAGGCAAATATCCTTCAGAATCTGAGTGTTCTTCCGAACTGGGTGACATGACCAACCTGTGAAATAGAATAGATGCGAGGGAAAAACAAGGTAGGGTCATAAGCATGCACAGAACTATTTTTGAATGAAAAAAAAATTAGGAGGATTAGGGAACCCAAGGAAATCCAATCAGATATCCTTGATAGATTTTACAAGCTAGCCTCAGATGATACAGGGTAGATTGAAAACCATCTAATCTTTCGGATAACACTTATGTATCCAAGATGAGGAGACCGAGTGCGAGGAAGAACTACAAACCGCACTAGTCAAATCCTAGTGATTCCTAAAGCTCTACTGCAGTGAAATAAATCGAGATAAATTGAGACGGTAAGAACTGCCCAAGAACAGAGAGATGGAGATGAGAAGTTCTAGATCTAGGCGCCCTAACTTGGCAACTTAGATCAACTACGGCAATGCGGGAAGGAGGATTACCGCACCGGCGTGATCAGCTACGACGAGGCTTCACCGGAGTTGCTCGGCGGAGATTCTCGCCGGAGTTGCTTCGAGCTCGGGCTCGGATGAGGGTGAAACGAGGATTTGCGTGAATGAAGAAGAAGACGCGGCGAGAGGTATTTATAGCTGGAGGGCTGAACCACCCCTCCGAAATCTACGGCCTACAGATGTGGGACGTTCCGCATTCAACGGACACGATCACGATCAAAAAGATCGTGGGCACGTGGCAACCGTTTCCTACGAAAATCTCGGAAAGAGAGCGGGAGGATGAAAGGTATGAAGGGCACAACACCAAAAATGAGTAAATGTTCGAAGATAATTTCTTTCGCGACCAAGGATGTCGGAGAGAGATTTACTTCAGATCAAATTGCATGCTCATGACGAACAGCATAGATTTAGATGAGAGAGAATAGAGGGATAAAAGGGTCCAAAACAAATCACTCAGGCAAACGAGAAGAAACACCAAACGAGAGAAGCTACGAGTGAGTTGTTCATCGGACGAAACACAAACACGGCGACTCGAAAACAAACAACAATCAAAGAACAAATAAACACAAAGAACTAGCACCAACAATATAGATCTCAGGGCAAAGGATATACGATCAAAATCCCTGAGAGCGAGTTCCTGCAAGATGGGTTAGTTCTTTCTCGCAACCCACACTTGTGTGGGTGGCGCAGATATCATTTGTCTTGACTGATCAGGGACATTCCTTCGTTGATTTCCGTAGATCACCTATGTATCTCGAGAGTAATCATATGAGTAAGCATTGAAATTGTTCCCAGAGACATGAGCATAATGATTCGAAGAGATGCGCATATACTCCTTTTGTCGAAGGTTTAGCTGACATGCATTCGAGGAAGTTGCAGTCCCATACTACGATGGATTTTCATTTCCTCGAGGAGAATTGCCCTGCAGGTTCAGGTTAGCAGTGACAGATAGATTTTCAATGATACATTTCTTCACCCAGATTTGCTTCTTGGGTGATCCAGACCTGCAATTAGTTCCAACATACCGAGCAAAGACCTTACCATTCTGTTGTTTGAATAATTTGTAATTTGAGCCATCAGACTCGTCAGAAACAGCAGGACTGGGAGTGTCATATCCAGACAACAGCGCAGGTTCGAGAGTTTTGCTCTTAGCAAGAACCCAACTTGTTCGAGGATATTGCTCGGGAGTCCAGTAGGTTCCATCAACGTTGAGTTTCCTTTCGAAACCCAATCCTTCCTTTCGGGGATTTCTGTGCAGTATTGACTTCTTGAGCACATCACAAAGTGTTTGATGCCCTTTGAGGCTCTTTAGCATACCAGTCTCAAGCAAGTTTTTTAGTCTGCAATTTTCATCAGAAATAGCAACAAATTCCTCGGAGGAGGGGTTAGAGATATCATTCGAAGCAGTTGCAATATTCTTGATGGCAGCATTAGATGTTTCAGCATTTGACTCAGCATTGCTACATTATAGGCATTTTGATCATGGAGGCACAAAATCATCAGGAAGGTTGTTAGATTGCTCGGCGAAGAGAGAAGCTTTTTCTTTCGTAAGCACGTTATAAGACTCTTTCAGTGACCCGAGTTCTTGATTCCTGTCAAGGAGTTCATCTGATAAATTCTCGTAGTCAACTGTAAGAGAATCATATCGTTCGGAAAGATCATCAAACGTTGAGGAGAAAGCATCATGCTTTTCAGTCAAGTTTTGATTCTTCTCCATCTCTTCGACCAGTAATCCTTCGGTTTTCCTGAGATTCATCTTAAGTCGTTCTAGCTCATCTTGTTGAGATTTTGCAATCTTAACAAGTTTAGCATAGGCAATGTATTCAGAGGAATATGCAGTCTTAGATTTTTGGTGCTTTGCTGATACCTGATCCTTTGAGGTTTTTGCCATGAGACAAAATGCAACAGGTTCATCATCACTTGAAGTATTGTCATCCATATCTGATTCGAGAGACTTCGCAGATGGTTCATATGCGACGAATGCATTGCCTCTTCCTAGGTTTCTGTAAAACTCTTCGTCTTCTGATTCGGAGTCAGATGATTCATCTTCAGATTCCATATTCATTTCTGCACACACTCTAGTCAACTGCGATATTTTCTTCAGATTGGATTCAATGGTCGCTCTTGTTTGCACGTCAGTGACTGGTCTCGACGAAGAAGATGATGTGGTAGCTTCATTTTTCTTCAAGAGCTTAGTGTGGTGATCCACTTGAATGAATCCAGAGCAGTGACGATTAGTCCATCTGTTGCTGTGTTTTTCATCTTGTTCCCAACAAGGACAGTTTGCTATGAAGTGACCAGGTTGTTTGCACTTGAAGCATTTCATTTCTTTCAGAGGCAATTTCCTAGACGATCCAGGCGTGTCAACTTCATCATCATTTGTGAGACATAGATTCTTTCTTCTGAGATAGCTTAGTCTTTCAGTGAGCATTTCCATTTCTCTTGTGATAGAGCGTTGATTCTCGATATCTTCTTCTTGAGGACTGCCATAGCGAGATAGAATTTCCCCTTCGCTTTCCGAAGAAGATTCTTGAATCCCGTTCTCAAGTTCCATCTTTTCTTCGTGAATGGACAACAGCGTCATGATCTCGACATAGTGAAGTTCTTCATAGTCTGGTCTTTGCTTGATTTCAGTCACGATTGGATCACAGGTTGCATCAAGAGCACTTAGTAGCTTGTTGACCACATCTCTATCGGTGATATTTGTTACTCCACATTGGCGAAGCCTTTCAACGATATTTGTCAACCGATCAGTGAGTTCCATAGCACTTTCCTTACGAAGACTTCTGAACCCAGCGAACAAGGCACGAAGCATATTTGTGTGTTGATCTGTTCTGGCGATAAATTCTTCATGAACATCTTTGATGGCATCCCAGAGTTGCTTAGCAGTGTCGAGTTTTCGGAACCGAATAAAGATATCTCTCGAGATGCTGTTGCTGATAATATCTTTTGCTTGAGCATCCAACTGTATCATAACTTCGTCATTCGAAGAAAGAGCATCAGGATGCCTAACAGTGTATCCACCTTCCACAATTTGCCAAAGTTCAATGTTGATAGCTTGAAGTCTGATTTTCAATCGATCTCTCCAGTAGATATAATCATTTCCATCAAAGATAGGAAACCTTTCAGAGTGCGAGGATCTACCTGCATACGACATACTCAAAACTCCAAGGTTGTTAGACCTTTAATAAACAGAGACAGGGAGTACCTGCTCTGATACCAATTGTTAGGACCGAGAGTATATCGACCAGAGGGGGGGTGAATGGGAGATACAAAATTTCTTTTGAAGGTTTTGAACCGATCCCAATCACGGCAGCGGAAATGATGTTCGGTAGCAACGCACTCGAATTAGCTCGCTATAGAGGACCAAAACTATCGATAAAGAATGCAGCAATTTTATCGAGCGATGAATATCACAAGTCCAACTTGATCGATAGAAATGCAACTAGTAATCAGGAGGTCAATTTTGAGAGAAAACTAAATATGACTGTGATAGAAATGCACTGGAAATGATGACATGGTGAATGAATATGGCATGAGATGAGATCACGCAGACATGCAGTATTACGATGATAAACAAGTTGACTTGATGCGAAGTGAAGAACGATAATAACGCGACAGATAATTGATGAACTGTGATTGATCAGGTACAACTATCGGCACTGAGCACGAATGTAAACTGCTGAAGGAAATGCAGTAATGTAAAGCGAACCAATGGTGCTCGATGGCGACAGAAGAATTTGGTAGACCAGTTCGCCCTTCTGCCAAAGGACTACGTCTGGTTGGAGGGGTTGTGATTTAACACAGAGGATAAACTCTCCTCGCCCTGTTCTCCTTCAACTCGGAGCTGATCAGACTCCAGTTGATTTCACTCGTGGTAGATACTTGTCGGCGATCTCCAAACCTTCACTGAAGATAAACTCTCTTCAGCTCTCTTCGCGAACCACAAGACTCTTGGTTGCTGAAGATCTCGCTCGGTGAAGACAATACTCTTCGACACTCGAGCCGACTCCTATCCGTCTGGAGAGTGGGCAGCTCTCAAGAGTAATAGGTACAAGAACTCTAACTCAGAACTACGGTGATGCTCAACCACTGTCTAAGTTTCGGCTCTTGATTTTTCTCTCGGTGGATTTTAAACTCAAATCACTCAGAGAGGGGATGCTCAATCAATCTTCTCAGAAATCTTAAGCGGAGTAGCCAACGGGCAACGTTGGAGCGGGGTGGCTATTTATAGCCACAGCCTTCCCGGATGGGAAATGACCAAACTGGACATGTGGAGCAGCCAATAGCCGAATGACACGAGTCCAACGGTCGGAATTTGAGCACAACGGTAACATTACGTGCGGAGCAAGTAATGCTAACTCCTCAGTTCGAAAGATATCTCCTACAGCAACGAAGAACAACATCTTCTGATGGCAGGTAATCATTCAAAGCATAAAGAGATTTCTCTCGGTCTCGCATAGGTTTGGGCTAAGCATCACAGCGGATCTAAGCTTCGAGAACCTATACCCCTCTTAATAGTACGGAGGTCCTATGACTCAAATGAATGAAAGAAGAATGACGAAAAGAATGCTACGTCTTCACTTCGTCTTCGTCTTCCATCGCTGCAGTTAATTTCTTCGGACGCGATCACCGAACCAATTGCTTTGCGTCAGCAATAAACATTCGAGGGGTCAACTCCTTCACTTCATTCTTCTCGGTTGCTCATTCTCTTCTTCGACGTAGATAATCTTCGGTGAAGTTCCTCGAACTGTACACCTGAGACAGCATTCTCTTCGGCACTGCATGGACTATTTCTTTCTGTGTGCACTAGCAAACAAATCAGTCCATTCCTGTTTCTGTCAACAATCTCCAAAACACAAGAGGGCAAGTATTGCACCAACATGAAGTGATAGAAGTGAAATTTATAAAATGATTCATGATAGCTCCTTGAATGAAAAGCATGATTGCAATGATGTTATTATAAATTCTATTAATGTCAATTGTGCTAATACTATGCAAAGCTACAAGCTTGGGGATGATAATTTTGTCATGTCCACTACTTATTGCAATGATCATGATTGGGGTGATAATGCTTCTTATGATCTTGAAAATTTATTTAAGCCTCATGATGAATATGTTATTGATAATAATGTTTGCAATAATATTAAAAGTGGGTTTGGAAGAGTGTCAACTTTAGGTAATAATGATCCCACTACTTTGGAGAATTATCAATCTTATGAATTTTATGATAAAAGTGAGTTTGGAGAGGTCATGACTTTAGTTGATGTTAATCCCACTATTTTGGAAGATTATAGAACTTTTATGCATGTGGATCTTGAAGAGAATATTTTATATGATAGCTATATTGTTGAATTTTATTATGATCCTACATGTAAATATTATGAGAGAGGAAAATATGGTCATAGAAATCTGCATGTTACAAAATTACCTCTCTTTGTGTTGAAATTATTAATGCTTCATTCTTCCTATTTGTATGTGCTAGATATTGCTTGTCTTAATAATTTGTTTTCCTATAAAATGCCTATGCATAGGAAGAGAGTTAGACTTAAATGTGTTAATTACATGCTATATGATGCTCTCTTTGTGCTTCAATTCTTGTCTTTTTGTGAGCATCATTAATATCCCAAGCCTATCTTAATGGCTATAAAGAAAGAGCTTGTTGGGAGGCAACCCAATATGTATCTTAAATTTTTGCTTTGTTTTCTATTTTGTGTGTTTACACAATTTTAGCTTCTATTATGATTTTTTTATCTTTTAATTAGTGTTTGTGCCAGGTATTCAAGAAGGATATAATAAAAACTTTCATGTAGATCACTGAATATGATATGTTTGATTCCTTGCAATAGTTTTGCGATATTAAGATGGTAATATGTGGGAGGTACTAGTAGATAATTGTGGTTTAGTAAGAATATTGGTGTTAAGGTTTGTGATTCCCGAAGCATGCACGTATGGTCTGTCGTTATGCTAAGAAGTTGGAGCATGATTTATTATTGATTGTCTTCCTTTGCGTGGCGGTCGGGGGCGCGCGATGGTTAACAACTACCAACCTCCCCCCTAGGGGCATGCGTAGTAGTACTTTGCTTCGAGGGTTAATAAACTTTCACAATAAGTATGTGAGTTCTTTATGACTAATGTGAGTCCATGGATTATACGCACTCTCACCTTTCCGCAATTTGCTAGCCTCTTCGGTACCATGCATTGCCCTTTCTCACCACGAGAGTCGGTGCAAACTTCGCTGGTGCATCCAAACCCCATGATATGATACGCTCTATCACATATAAGCCTCTTTATATCTTCCTCAAAATAGCCACCATACCTACCTATTATGGCATTTCCATAGCCATTCCGAGATATATTGCCATGCAACTTCCACCGTTCCGTTTATATGACACACATCATGATTCTCATATTGCTTTGCATGATCATATAGCTGACATAGTATTTGTGGCTCAGCCACTATTCATCATTTTTCATACATGTTACGCTAGCATCATTGCACATCCTGGTACACTGCTAGAGGCATTCATATAGAGTCATATTTGTTCTATTATCGAGTTGTAATTTTGAGTTGTAAGTAAATCGAAGTGTGATGATCATTATAATTAGAGCATTGTCCCAGTGAGGAAATAAAAAGTAAAAAGAAAAAAAAAGAGGCCAAAAAGAGCCCACAAAAAAAGAGAAAAAGAGAGAAGTGGCAGTGTTACTATCCTTTCCCACACTTGTGCTTCAAAGTAGCACCATGTTTTTCATATAGAGAGTCTCCTATGTTGTCACTGATAACCCACAAGTATAGGGGATCGCAACAGTCTTCGAGGGTAGTATTTCACCCAAATTTATTGATTTGACACAAGGGAGCCAAAGAATATTTGTGAGTATTAGCAGTTGAGTTGTCAATTCAACCACACCTGGAGAACTAAATATCTGTAGCAAAGTGTTTAGTAGCACAGTAGTATGATAGTTTGGATAGCAATAGTAACAGTAGCAATAGTAACAAAGACAGTAACAATAGCAGTTTTGTAGTGATTGTAACAGCAGCAGCAACGAAAGTAACTTAGCAAAGATCAATATGCGAAAAGCATAGGCATTGGATCGGTGATGGAGAATTATGTTGGATGACATTCACCATGTAACAGTCACAACCTAGAGCGATACACAATAGCTCCAATTCATCAATGTAATGTAGGCATGTATTCTGTATATAGTCATACGTGCTTATAGTAAGAACTTGCATGACATATTTTGTCCTACCCTCCCGTGGCAGCGGGGTCCATAAGGAAATCTAAGGGATATTAAGGCCTCCTTTTAATAGAGAACAGGAACAAAGCATTAGCACTTAGTAAATACATGAACTCCTCAAACTACGGTAATCACCAGAAAGAATCCCAATTATTGTCACCTTGGGGTATGCCGATCATAACACGTAATAGGTGCATACAACTTGGAAGATAGGATCAAGAACACAAATATATTCATGAAAACATAAAGGGTTCAGATCTGAAATCATGGCACTCGGGCCCTAGTGACAAGCCTTAAGCATAGCAAAGTCATAGCAACATCAATCTCAGAACATAGTGGATACTAGGGATCAAGCCCTAACAAAACTAACTCGATTACATGATAAATCTCATCCAACCCATCACCGTCCAGCAAGCCTACGAAGAAATTACTCACACACGGTGGTGAGCATCATGAAATTGGTGATGGAGGATGGTTGATGGTGACGACGGCGTCGAATCCCCCTCTCCGGAGCCCCGAACGGACTCTAGATCAGCCCTCCCGATGAAGAACAGGAGGTGGCGGTGGCTCCGTATCGTAAAACGTGATGATTCTTTCTCTCTGATTTTTTTTCTCCACGAATAGGTATATATAGCGTTGGAATTAGGTCAATTGGAGTTTCCAGGGGCCCACAAGCCTGGAGGGCGCGCCCCCTGGGCTTGTGGCCCCTGGGTGGCTCCCCTCCAGTAGATCTTTTCGCCGGTATTTTTTATATATTCTGAAATAATTCTTCGTAAATTTTCAGGTCCATCTGAGAACTTTTATTTCTGCACAAAAATAACACCATGGCAATTCTGCTGAAAACAGCGTCAGTCCGGGTTAGTTCCATTCAAATCATGCAAATTAGAGTCCAAAACAAGAGCAAAAGTGTTTGGAAAAGTAGATACATTTGGGACGGATCAACTCCCCCAAGCTTAACTCATTGCTTGGCCTCAAGCAATTCAGTTGACAAACTGAAAGTGACAAAGAAAAAACTTTTACGAACTCTTTTGTTCTTGTGGTCTGTATATATACTTAACTAGCATCCAAGTTTTCAGCAAAGATTATGAACTAACCATATGAATGATAACACTTAGGTCTCACATTTACTCATATCAATAACATAACCAACTAGCGAGCAATAATAAGATATCTCGGATGCCAACAATTTGTCAAAACAATCATGATATAATATGATAACAAGGTATATCGCTAGCCCTTTATGAGACCGCAAAACATAAATGCAGAGCACCTCTGAAGTTCAAGTAACGACTAGATATTGTAATTCATGGTAGAAGAGATCCAGTCATGTCACACCCAACATTAACTATACTCAATGCATAAAAATGACAATAGTGCTCTCCAACTGGTGCTTAAATGAGAGGGTGATGACTCAACAATAAAAGTAAAATAACCTAAAAGTAAATAGATAGGCCCTTCGCAGAGGGAAGCATGGATTTGCAGCGGTGCCAGAGCTCGAAGCTTAAAATAGAGATGAAAACAATTTTGAGAGGTATGCTTTTCCTGTCAATGTCACGACCGAGAATTTTCAATATCTCCATGCTAAACACATTATAGCCGGTTCCCAAGCGGAAAGGTAAAGTTTACTCCCCCTCCACCATACCAACACAAGCCATGGGTAGCCGAATTCACGGGTGCCCTCCAAACGATCAAATTTCCGGGGGAGTTTGTTTGCATTAAATATATTTTTCATTTTGATTACGGGACTGGGCATCTGCTACTTGTGAGCTGCGTTAGGATTTCCCCGAAGAGGCGAGGATGATGCAGTACAGTAGAGATAAGTATTTCCCTCAGTTAAGAACCAAGGTAATCAATCCAGTAGGATAACCACACAGAACCTCGTTAGCAGCACCTACACACACAAAAGCAAACACTTGCACCCAACGCAAATAAGAGGGTTGTCAATCCCCTTAGCGGTCACTTGCAAGGATTAATTCTGATAGTGATAGATAAAAAGGTAAATTGCAAAAGAAAATATAAGTAAATAAATTGTAGCAAGGTATTTTTGGATTTTAATATATGATAAAAGTAGACCCGGGGGCCATAGTTTTCACTAGAGGCTTCTCTCTCGAACACACAGCATACGGTGGGTAAACAAATTACTGTTGGGCAATTGATAGAAAAGCGCATAGTTATGACGATATTCAAGGCAATGATCATGTATATAGGCATCATGTCCGAGACAAGTAGACCGACTCCTGCCTGCATCTACTACTATTACTCAACCCATCGACCGCTATCCAGCATGCATCTAGGGTATTAAGTATAAAACAGAGTAACACCTTAAGCAAGATGACATGATGTAGACAAAGTAAACTCAAGCAATATGATTAAACCCCATCTTTTTATCCTTAATGGCAACAATACAAATACGTGTCTTGTCCCTTTCTGTCACTGGGATATCGAACACCGCAAGATTGAACCCATCACAAAGCACCTCTCCCATTGCAAGATAAATCAATCTAGTTGGCCAAACCAAATGGATAGATCGGAGAGAAATACAAAGCTATAACAATCATGCATAAAAGAGTTCAGAGAAGACTCAAATATTTCTCATGAATAATCTGATCATAAACCGACAATTCATCGGATCCCAACAAACACACCGCAATAGAAGATTACATCAGATAGAACTCCAAGAACATCGAGGAGAACATAGTATTGAAGATCAAAGAGAGAGAGAAGAAACCATCTAGCTACTAGCTATATATGGACCCGTAGGTCTGTGGTAAACTACTCACACATCATCGAAAGGGCAGCAAGGTTGATGAAGAAGCCCTCCGTGATCGATTCCCCCTCCGGCAGAGTACCGAAAAAGGCCTCCAGATGGGATCACGTAAGAACAGAGGCTTGCGGCGGCGGAAAGGTTTTCTCTTCAGGCTCTCTGTTGGTTTCCCAATATTTGAGAATTTATAGAAGTGGAACTAGGTCAAAAGGAGCCACGGGGGGCCCACAAGGCATCAGGGCGCGCCCCCCTGGGGCTGCGCCCTGTTGCCTTGTTGCCTCCTCGTGAGGCTTCTGGCTTCCTCTCGAAGCTTCCAGGGTCTCTTTTGTCCAGAAAAAAATCATCAAAAAGTTTCGTGGCATTTGGACTTCGTTTGGTACTGATTTCCTGAAAAACCAAAAACAAGCAGAAAACAGCAACTGGCACTGGGCACTAGGTTAATAGGTTAGTCCCAAAAAATGATATATAATTACATATAAAACATCCAAGATTGATACTATAATAGCATGGAACAGTCAAAAATTATAGATACGATAGAGACGTATCAAGCATCCCCAAGCTTAATTCCTGCTCGTCCTCGAGTAGGTAAATGATAAAAACAAAATTTTGATGTGGAATGATACCTAACATGTTTCATCATGTAATTCTCTTGTATGGTATGAATATTGAGATCCGAATGATTCAAAGCAGTAGTCTATAATTTGATATAAAGACATCAATACTCAGGCATACTAACAAACAATCATGCCTTTCAAAATAAAAATGCTAAAGAAAGTTATCCCTACAAAATCATATAATCCTGTCATGCTCCATCTTCTTAACACAAAATATTTATCATGCACAACCCCGGAGACAGTCAAGCAATTGGTTCATACTTTTTAATGCGCTTCAGCTTTTTCAACCCCCACGCAATACATGAGCGCAAGCCATGGATATAGCACTATGGGTGTAATAGAATAATGATGGAGATTAATAAGGGGAAGTCAAAAAGAGAAGATAGTCTCACATCGACGAGGCTAATCAACGGGCTATGGAGATGTCCATCAATTGATGTCAATGCGAGGAGTAAGGATTGACATGCAACGGATGCACTAAGAGCTATAAGTGTATGAAAGCTCAAAATGAAAACTTAGTGGGTGAGCATCCAACTTGCTTGCTCATGAAGACCTCGGGCGTTTGAGGAAGCCCATCATCAGAATATACAAAGCCAAGTTCTATAATGAAAAATTCCCACTAGTATATGAAAGTGACAACATAGGAGACTCTCTATATGAAAAACATGGTGCTACTTTGAAGCACAAGCATGGAAAAGATAATAACACTGGCCCTTCTCTCCTTTTCTCTCATTTTTTTTCGCTGGGCTCTTTTTGGCCTCTCTTTTTTATCTCCTCACTGGGACAATGCTCTAATAATGATGATCATCATACTTCTATTTACTTACAACTCAAAAATTACAACTCGATACTAGAACAAATATGACTCTGAAAGCACATTTGCTCCCTTGGTGGTTTTGGTAATTCATAACAACATATATCTCATTGAACTAATGTCCATTCAAGTTAAAGATTTCAGGATGTTCAATGATTGGCATGGCATGGACAACAGGATGTGGAACCCCTTCAAAATGCTAAGGACAAGGATTAGCAAAAGCTCAAGACTCTACATTTTTGGTTTAGTGATCCAAGTTCACATTGAGTCCATAGGAAAGCCAATACTATTAAAAGGGGATGAGGTGTTGCTTAATGGTCTTTTTGCTCAAGTGCTTAGTGACAGTACTCCTAAACCCTCAACCACTCTCTCAATCCCAAATATGTCCAGAACCTACATTCCAACTCGGCCCCACCGAAATTTCCTATCCGGCCCCACCGAGTTCATCCAAGACTTAGCCACTGCCAAAACCCTAACAAATCGGATCCACCGAAATGGATCTCGGTCTCACCGAGATGGCCTTGCCAACTCTCTGTAATCGTTTGCACTTAGTTCGGTCTCACAGAGTTTGCAAATCGGTCTCATCGAGATGGCTTGCCAACTCTCTGTTGCCTTATTGCTTCACTTCGGTCCTACCGAGTTGATGCAATCGGTGCCACCGAGATGAGGATTGCCCTAGCCATTGCACTTCGGTCCATCCGAGTTGTTCGTATCGGTCCCACCGAGATTCCTAAAATTCATATCTTTTACACAGTTCGGTGCTACCGAGATCATTGTTTCGGTGCCACCGAGTTGGGTCAAAAGTGTGTAACGGTTGGATTTTGTGTGGAGGCTATATATACCCCTCCACCACCTCCTTCTCTGTAAGGAGAGCCAGCAAAACGTGCCTACACTTCCACCATACATTTTCTGAGAGAGAACCACCTACTCATGTGTTGAGATCAATCTATTCCATTCCTACCATTTGAAACTTGATTTCTAGCCTATCCCAAGTTGCTTTCCACTCAAATCCCTCTTCCACCATAGCCAAATCTGTGAGGAGTTGTTTGAGTGCTGGGAAGACTATCATTTGAAGCACAAGAGCAAGGGTTCATCAACAACACACCGTCTATTACCTTTTGGAGAGTGGTGTCTCCTAGATTGGTTAGGTGTCACTTGGGAGCCTCCAACCTGATGTGGAGTTGAACCAAGGAGTTTGTAAGGGCAAGGAGATCGCCTACTTCGTGAAGATCTACCCCGAGTGAGGCTAGTCCTTCGTGGACGTAAGTCATGGTGGAATAGACAAGGTTGCTTCTTCGTGGACCCTTCGTGGGTGGAGCCCTCCATGGACTCGCGCAGCCGTTACCCTTCGTGGGTTGAAGTCTCCATCAACGTGGACGTACGATAGCACCACCTATCGGAACCACGCCAAAAACCACCGTGTCTTCATTCCGTTTGAATTCTCCTATCCCCTCCTTTACATACATATGCAATTATCTACTTTGCGCTGCTATACTCTTAGAATTGCATGTGTAGGGTGATGCTTGACATGTACTATTGTTAAAATCTGCCCACAATTAAAATCTGGGAAAAGGTTAGGTTTTATTTGGTCAAGTAGTCTAATCACCCCCCCCCTCTAGACATACTTTCGATCCTACAAGTGGTATCAGAGCTTTGGTCTCCTTAAGCCTTGATTTCCATTGCTTTGGTGATCATAGCCTTGGTTTCACAACCTAGGAGACTATGGCATCTAGTGAGGGTAACTATCACCGTAGAGGTCCATATTTTGATGGTACAAACTTTGCTAGTTGGAAACATAAGATGAAAATGCATATTCTTGGTCATAACCCTACCGTTTGGGCTGTTGTTCGTGTTGGCTTGCAAGGTGACTTCTTTGAGGATGGCAAGGAACCGGATCGTGAAGCAACCCCGGAAGAATTGAAGATGTTGCAATACAATGCTCAAGCTTGTGACATTCTATTCAACGGTTTATGTCCGGAAGAGTTCAACAAAATCAGCCGCCTCGAGAATGCAAAGGAAATTTGGGATACTATGGTTGATATGCATGAGGGTACCGAGTCCGTCAAGGAATCTAAGTTGGATGTGCTTCAAAGTCAACTTGACAAGTTCAAGATGAAGGATGGTGAAGGAGTCGCTGAGATGTACTCTAGGCTTGCTCTCATCACAAATGAGATTGCCGGCTTAGGAAGTGAAGAGATGACCGACAAATTCATCATCAAGAAGATACTTAGAGCTTTGGATGGAAAATATGATACCGTCTACACATTGATCCAAATGATGCCAAATTACAAAGATCTCAAGCCCACGGAAGTCATTGGACGGATTTTTGCTCATGAAATGTCACTCAAGGACAAAGAGGAGCTGCACAACAAATCAAGTGGTGCTTACAAGGCCTCAACCGATGCTCCAACAACTTCAAGTGACAAACTAGTATCAAATGAAGAGATAAGCCTAATGGTGAAAAGGTTCAACAAGTTCTACAAGAACAAAGGCAAAGAAAGAAGCTCTAGCTCAAGACACTATGAGAGAAGATCATCAAGTCGTGACCGCAATTGCTACAATTGTGGGAAGCCCGGACACTACTCAAATGAGTGTACGGCTCCCTACAAGAAAAGAGACGAATCACCAAGAGGAAGACATAGAAGAGATGAATCACCTCATAAGGAGAGAAGGAGTAGAGATGATCGTTATGAACGAAGACACTCTAGAAGAAGCAAGGATTCGGAGAGGAAGGACAAGTCATCCAAGAGCTACACAAGAAGAAGACATCAAGCTCATGTTGGTGAATGGGTTTCCGTCTCTGACTCCGACAACCACTCCGAGAGAAGTTATCACTCCGACTCCAACTATAGTCAAGATGAAGGTGTTGCCGGACTTGCACTTGTGTCATCCAACTCCTATGATCTATTTGACTCACCAAATGAAGGAATTGCAAGATGCTTCATGGCAAAAGGCCCCAAGGTATCACACCCCGGGTATCTTGATTTCAATAGTGATGAAGATGATTTGATTGGTGATGATGATTTACTTGTTGATAGGGCTAGTGACATGAGCTATAATGAAAATGCTAGTAATCATGATAGTCAAGAGGAAACGAGTGACAATGCTATGAAGGAGATTGAGCATCTAACTAAAGAACTAAATGCTCTTAAGTTAGCTCATGAAACAACTCAAGAGGATCATAGAGAACTTCTAAGAACTCATGAGAAGCTACGCTTCGAGAAGCTAAATTTAGAGCAAGAGCATGAGTTTCTTAAAGCTATTAATGACGATCTTCGAAAGAAGAGTTCTTCATATCTTGCCAAGTGTTTACTCTTGTCTACCTTTATGCCACAAGTTAAATCTAAGCAAACTAGCAACAAGGCTAAAAATGGTTCTATCTCTAGTAGTAACAATAACAATGCTAAATCCAATGTTGTTGCTTCTAGTAGTTCTATTGATTCCACTAATGATTCTCTTAGCCAAGTTACACTTGAGCAAGAAAATATGCTATTGAAAGGAATTATAGAGAAAGGTGTCTACAAGAGTCTTGCCGGGAGTAAGCAATTTGAGAAAATTGTACGCAAGCAAGGAAGGCACCGGAAGAACCAAGGTGTTGGTTTTGAACAAAAGTTCAATGCCAATGGAGTTGAGTGGGAAGAAGATCAATACCCCAAGACGAAGTTTGTTCCTCAACAAGAGAAGTATGATCCTACTTCCTTCAAGGGAACACAACCTCAAGAAGATCTTCGACCACAAGACCACAAGCTAAAAGGCAAGGACAAGCTTCAAGAAGAGATTGATTCATTTGAAGAAGCTCCTCAAGCCATGGTCAAGTGGGTTCCCAAGGTATTGAAAGCACAAAACTCCAAAGAATTGCTCCCAACTCTTGATGGTCTACATCAACATTGAGCATCCACATCTTCAACATCTACATGAAGTCATCATCGACAAAACCCAAGGTTAGTTCATCCCTCTTAGGGGGGATATCACATCTAGGGGGAGCTTTGCTCTAAGAAATTGAGCAAAAGCAACTCTAATGGTGTGAACACATTAATGCTTTATGTAAAACTGGTAACCCCACTTGTGCTTAAACGATGAGTATGACCTATGATCAAATGTTCTCATTTGGCTCCTAAGTCAATATACTCATATATAGATGACCTAGTCATCGCCATTGCGTGATAGATGCTAGAATTGGTTGTGCATGTTTGACACATATTTCATTTGCTATCTTATTGTGTGAGCATGTTGGTTTGCATGTTTTCATCATTCGAGGACATCCATTTGTTGTTTTGATTGTCTTGGTTTTTCTGGCCAAGTAGATGTACAAGAATGCCTAAGTACCTTCTCTAGCTATCTATGCTTTCTTGTCTCAAATTCTATTCTTGCTGCATCACAAAAATTGAACAAGTCATTTTTGGACCCTCCGGGTGAGGAGCACTCGGAGCCACCGATCTGAAAGGGCTGAACCTCCAAAACCTTCTAAATGATTTCGGCCGAACCAATTCACTCAAACTCGGTCCAACCGAAATCACTTAGATTGATCTAGGTTTTCCATCTCGGTGCTACCGAATTGAACCATTTCGGCGCCACTGATGTGCTATACTGCGTGCAGTTACACATATAGGTGCCACCGAGTTGTTCAACTCGGCGCCACCGACAGCGTACGGGTATATATATATCGCGCGGACCGAACGGTTGAAAATTCTCGACCCCACTCATTCCCGCTCCCCGTCGCTGCCGTCGCCCTCGTCTTCGGACTTCACCGTCGTCTCCAGCGAGCTCTTGCCGCCGGATTCCATCGCCGTCAACGGGAATCTCCTCCGCCGTTGCCGCCGTAGAGGATCTCCACCAAGTTAGGGTGAGATTCGATCCCTCTCGTGCTTCCATTTTCTGATTCAATGCACGATTGGACTGCCTGAATTCTTGCCACGGATTGAGAACTCCTGTTACACTGCAAATTCCATAGATTAGATGCGAGTAAAATTTCTAGGTTTAAGTTTCCGCCGAATGCATCTCGGACCGACCGATTCGAAATTTTCGGTACCACCGATTTGGTCTCTGACCATAGCACTAGTACGTCTCGGTGCCACTGAGTTGTACGAATCAGTGAGACCGAAAGTAAAGTCTCAGGGAAACCCTAGCATCTCGGAGCCACCGAAACCCATATCGGTCTCACCGAAGTGGCGTGTAAGGTCTTTGTAGTGTGCTTCGGTATCACCGAGATGATCAACTCGGTCCATCCGATATGCATCCTGTGAAAACTTGAAACTAAGAGTTGAACTCAAATTTTATGAAAAATCTCTGCTTTTTGTGATGACTCATCTACTCTGCCTATACCCATCTATTCACAGGGTCAGCTCAGCAAGATGTTAAGTGGCAGTGACAGTCATAACAGGTCAGAGCAGCAGGCAGAAATGAGTGAAGGGTCAAGCCCAGCTGAAAGTTTCTATGAGGGAGAGAGGAGCTCTCCAGATCTTCCCAAAGTTGCAACCAGAACAAGGAAGAAGAAAACCTCAGACAGTGAGGATGAAGACTTTGTTGCAAGTGAAGTTGCAACTAAGAAAAAGAGAGTTGTGCTTGCTAAGGAGTACAGCACCAAGCCTACTTCTACCAAAGAGAGGACTGCTGTGAGGAAAGTGCCTCAGCGGACTATGCAAAAGCCTAGTAACACAGAGGCAGCTGAAGGAGCTAAGAAGAAAAGAGTAAGGAAATCATTTGCCCGTGTGATTGGCAGACCCTCCATGATGATTGATGAGGAGGAAGAAGAAGAGGAAGAGCCAGTAGCCAGTGCACCTCCAGCCAAAACTCAAAAACTTATGTCTGATGCAATCAAGACTGCTGCACCCCCAAAGTCCAAACCAAAGGCACCTACACCCAAGAGGTCTACCAGGAACATCTCAGCTGCTGAGAAGAACAAGACCCCAATGCCTGAGTCAAATGTTGATGAAGAGCCACTAGTGCTTAGAAAATTGAAGCCTAAGATTCCAGAACATGACAATGCACACCCAGTCGCAGAGAACATGATGCTGAGGAAGGATAAAGGGCTGCGTCAGTGGAGATTGACAGATCCCTATGCTATCAGGAGGAAGACAGCATGTGACTATCGCTTTCACACCCGTGAACAACAGGACTTTTATGAGACAGTGTTGCTTGATAAGAAGCCCATAGTCAGTGACATGAAATGGGTGGATTGGGAATACATCGATGAGAATGAGGATTATTTCCCCCACGTCCATGAAAGCTTCAGGATTGCAGGAGTTGACGAGTTTGTCGGAAAGAAGTTGACCAAGTGAAATGATGAGATGGTCATGCAGTTTTACTCTACTACACACTTCTGTCCAGATGGCCGCATTATATGGATGACTGAGGGTATCAGATACCAGTCTACCATCTCTGAGTGGGCAAGTCTTCTTGGTGCACCCAAGGAAGAGGATGACGACATAGATATCTATGCCAAGCTCAAGATGGATCACAACTCCATGGCCAACATGTATACTGCAATTCCTCAGAAAGACCTTGAAACTCATAAACTTGGATCAGTGAAGCATTTGCTCCTAGGATTAGCCACAACGAACACTATACTGCGGTACACTTTGCTACCCAAGTCAGGAGATGACAAGATGATTCGTGGCCACTCCATCAATTTGCTGCATTTGTTTGATACACCTCAGAAGTTCAAGGTAATGAGCCTGATAGTAGAAACTATCAAGAGGACTGCAGCATATCAGAAGAGATCGTGCAGATATGCCCCACATATTCAGATTTTGATCAATTCCAAGGTTGGAACCAGCATGTATCTTCTTGATCGAGAGCATTTGCCACTCCGTCCAGAGTTTGAGGACAATGTGATAGTGATGGATCCTTCGCATCCCACTTCAGCACAAGCCCAAGAGGAAATCCGCAAAGCAAAGGAAGCAAAAGCAGCTCAGGAGGCATCAGCTCCAAATGCTCCTATCGCCAATCTCAAGACACCCAAGGATCAAATGACATATCTGCTTGAAGCCACTCTGAGGATTGAGTGAAGTCTGGCCAACCTCACCCAGACCCAGGCTAGTTTTGAGAGGATTATTGAGACAAAATTTCATGATCTTGATGTGAAGGTGACAGAGATTCAGACTACCGTAGAGCAACTGCAGAATGACATTGATGCTGTCAAGACAGCCCCATCTGATGACAGTGGAGATGACAGACCAACCACACAGCAATTTCAGATAGTGCGCAGGGCAGCCAGGTCAGCTGCAATACCAGTTGTGGATCCGAGGACCACAGTATCTGCACCAGCTGCTACTGCCTCAGTGCCACCACAGGTCTCCACTCCACCAGTCCAGCAGACATCTACAGAAGCCTTCGCGGATGCACTTCTCTCAACGCCGTCTACGCACACCGGAGCAGCCATCAGAACATCGCCTTCAGGAGCTTCGGAGAATCGTGCCTAGAGTGCCGACTAGTCCTATACAGTTCGATCTTTTTGGTACTTGTTGCCAAAGGGGGAGAACTTGTATAGATCATAGGCTTCGAGAGAGAGTGTTTTGGTCGTTTGTTTTTCTCTCGAGAGTTCTTTTGCTACTTCTTGCTTGGTCGTTGATACCTTGTTATGTGTGTGCTTGCTACAGTATCTGTGAGATATTCTGTCGTTTATGCCTGTGAGATACTATGATGTTTGATCATACTATGTCTCTTGTGATGATCTATGATTATCTTTATCATTATCTTATATGATCATTCACTTGTGTTGGTGATGCGTGCTTATCTCTTCAATCATATCATTTTGCGCGCTCCACCAAGATGTATGTGACATGGAAGAGTAACCCATACGCCTAATCGATTGTGCATTTGCATTCAAACGCAAATATTTAATAATGCACAAATTTAGGGGGAGCTCTTGCTTATCACATACTTCTCAAAGCGACGATGTATTTCATTCATTTAATCATTTGTCGAAGCTTTGATCTATATGTTGTCATCAATTACCAAAAAGGGGGAGATTGAAAGCACATTTGCTCCCTTGGTGGTTTTGGTAAATCATAACAACATATATCTCATTGAACTAATGTCCATTCAAGTTAAAGATTTCAGGATGTTCAATGATTGGCATGGCATGAACAAGAGGACGTGGAACCCCTTCAAAATGCTAAGGACAAGGATTCGCAAAAGCTCAAGACTCTACATTTTTGGTTTAGTGATCCAAGATCACATTGAGTCCATAGGAAAGCCAATACAATTAAAAGGGGATGAGGTGTTGCTTAATGGTCTTTTTGCTCAAGTGCTTAGTGACAGTACTCCTAAACCCTCAACCACTCTCTCAATCCCAAATATGTCCAGAACCTACATTCCAACTCGGCCCCACCGAAATTTCCTATCCGGCCCCACCGAGTTCATCCAATACTTAGCCACTGCCAAAACCCTAACAAATCGGATCCACCGAAATGGATCTCGGTCTCACCGAGATGGCCTTGCCAACTCTCTGTAATCGTTTGCACTTACTTTGGTCTCACCGAGTTTGCAAATCGGTCTCACCGAGATGGCTTGCCAACTCTCTGTTGCCTTATTGCTTCACTTCGGTCCTACCGAGTTGATGCAATCGGTGCCACCGTGATGAGGATTACCCTAGCCATTGCACTTCGGTCCATCCGAGTTGTTCGTATCGGTCCCACCGAGATTCCTAAAGTTCATATCTTTTACACAGTTCGGTGCTACCGAGATCATTGTTTCGGTCCCACCGAGTTGGGTCAAAAGTGTGTAACGGTTGGATTTTGTGTGGAGGCTATATATACCCCTCCACCACCTCCTTCTCTGTAAGGAGAGCCATCAGAACGTGCCTACACTTCCACCATACATTTTTAGAGAGAGAACCACCTACTCATGTGTTGAGATCAAGCTATTCCATTCCTACCATTTGAAACTTGATTTCTAGCCTATCCCAAGTTGCTTTCCACTCAAATCCCTCTTCCACCATAGCCAAATCTGTGAGGAGTTGCTTGAGTGCTGGGAAGACTATCATTTGAAGCACAAGAGCAAGGAGTTCATCAACAACACACCGTCTATTACCTTTTGGAGAGTGGTGTCTCCTAGATTGGTTAGGTGTCACTTGGGAGCCTCCAACCTGATGTGGAGTTGAACCAAGGAGTTTGTAAGGGCAAGGAGATCGCCTACTTCATGAAGATCTACCCCGAGTGAGGCTAGTCCTTCGTTGACGTAAGACATGGTGGAATAGACAAGGTTGCTTCTTCGTGGACCCTTCATGGGTGGAGCCCTCCGTGGACTCGCACAGCCGTTACCCTTCGTGGGTTGAAGTCTCCATCAACGTCGACGTACGATAGCACCACCTATCGGAACCACGCCAAAAACCACCGTGTCTACATTGCGTTTGAATTCTCCTATCCCCTCCTTTACATACATATGAAATTATCTACTTTCCGCTGCTATACTCTTAGAATTGCATGTGTAGGGTGATGCTTGACATGTACTATTGTTAAAATCTGCCCACAATTAAAATCTGGGAAAAGGTTAGGTTTTATTTGGTCAAGTAGTCTAATCACCCCCCCCCCCTCTAGACATACTTTCGATCCTACAGACTCTATATGAATGCCTCTAGCAGTGTACCAGGATGTGCAATGATACTAGCGTAACATGTATGAAAATGATGAACGGTGGCTGAGCCACAAATACTATGTCAGCTATATGATCATGCAAAGCAATATGAGAATGATGGTGTGTGTCATATAAAAAGAATGGTGGAAG
Organism: Elymus sibiricus; assembly: GCA_039707655.1. Classification (NCBI taxonomy): domain Eukaryota; kingdom Viridiplantae; phylum Streptophyta; class Magnoliopsida; order Poales; family Poaceae; genus Elymus; species Elymus sibiricus. Next base: position 319,557,747 of record CM077670.1, on the reverse strand, counting down.
TTGCATGGCAATATATCTTGGAATGGCTATGGAAATGCCATAATAGGTGGGTATGGTGGCTGTTTTGAGGAAGATATAAGGAGGCTTATGTGTGATAGAGCGTATCATACCATGGGGTTTGGATGCACCGGAAAATTTGCACCGACTCTCGAGGTGGGAAAGGGCAATGCACGGTACCGAAGAGGCTAGCAAATTGCGGAAAGGTGAGAGTGCGTATAATCCATGGACCCACATTAGTCATAAAGAACTCACATACTTATTGTGAAAGTTTATTAGCCCTCCAAGCAAAGTACTACTACGCATGCCCCTAGGGGGGAGGTTGGTAGGAGTTAAACATCGCGTGCCCCCGACCGCCACGCAAAGGAAGACAATCAAGAATAAATCATCCTCCAACTTCTTAGCACAACGACAGACCATACGTGCATGCTTCGAAAATCACAAACCTTAACACCAATATTCTTACTAAACCACAACTATCTACTAGCACCTCCCACATATTACCATCTTAATATCGCAAAACTATTGCAAGGAATCAAACTTATCATATTCAGTGATCTACATGAAAGTTTTTATTATATCCCTCTTGAATACCAATCATATTAGGACCAAATCATAACCCGTGCATATTACCATTGCTATTTATTAGACTCTCAAAAAGATATAAGTGAAGCATGAGAGTGCAACTATTTCTTTAAAATATAACCACCGTCGTGCTCTAAAAGATATAAGTGAAGCACTAGAGCAACTGCCTAGCTCAAAAGATATAAGTGAAGCACATATAGTATTCTAACAAATCACGAATAATGTGTGTCCCTCTCAAAAAGGTGTGTTCAGCAAAGATGATTGTGGCAAACTAAAAAGCAAACAAAATCAAGCAAACTATAGCACAAGACGCTCCAAGTAAAACACATACCATGTGATGACTAAAAATATAGCTCCAAGTGATACACTGATAGATTGTAGACGAAAGAGGGGATGCCATCTGGGGCATCCCCAAGCATAGAAGCTTGAGTCTTCCTTTAATATTACCTTGGGGTGCCTTGGGAATCCCCAAGCTTTGGCTCTTGCCGCTCCTTATTCCTTTATCCATCGTAGTCTCACCCAAAACTTGAAAACTTCAGCACACAAAACTCAACAGAAACCTCGTGAGATCCGTTAGTATAACAAATAAATCTTAAACTTTAGGTACTATTGCAAATTGATTCACATTTAATATTGGCATAATGCTACTATACTCCAACTTCCCCATGGCTCATACCCCCTGATACGATCCATAGATTCATCAAAATAAGCAAACTATGCAACAAAAACAGAATCTGTCTAAAACAGAACAGTCTGTAGATATCTATTTAAAAGCCATACTTATGTAACTCCAAAAATTCTGAAACATTAGGATAAAGTAAACAATTCATATACAAATACTGTGTAAAAAATTCAGATTTTATCATGCTCCAGTACAGAACCAAAAATCCAGCACTAGACTCAAAACTTTCCGTTTTCAAACAGCATCAATTATACTATCATCCAAATCATCCCAAAGGTATTACTTGGCACAAACACTAATTAAAAGATAAAAACACAATCATAACAGAAGCTATAATTATGTAAACACACAAAAAAAGAAAGTAAAACAAAAATTTAAGATACATATTGGGTTGCCTCCCAACAAGCGCTATTGTTTTATGCCCCTAGCTAGGCATAATGCATTGTTTCAAGAATTGTCATCCTTCAAATTAATTCCATAGGTGGCCCTCATAATAGATTCATATGGTGGCTTAATTCTATTTCTAGGGAAGTGTTCCATCCCTTTCTTTAATGGGATTTGAAATCTTATATTACCTTCTTTCATATCAATAATAGTACCTATGGTTCGTAGGAAAGGCCTACCAAGTTTTATAGGACAAGACGGATTGCATTCAATATCAAGCACAATAAAATACATGGGCACATAATTCCTATTTGCAAGAATAAGCACATCATTTATTCTACCCAATGGTTTTTTAATGGTGGAATCCGCTAGATGTAAATTTAGGGAACAAGCATCCATATCGGTGAGACCTAGCACGTCACATAAAGATTTTGGTATAGTAGAGACGGTAGCACCTAGATCACACAAAGCATTGCATTCATAATCTTTGATTTTAAATTTGATATTAGGTTCCCATTCATCATGCAATTTTCTAGTAATTGAAACTTCCAACTCGAGTTTTTCTTCATGAGCTTTCATCATAGCTTCTACAATATGTTTAGTAAAAGCTTTATTTTGTTCATAGGCATTAGGTGAATTAATCATGGATTGCCACATGGAAATACATTAAACTAAATAGCAATTATCATAATTAAAGTCCTTGTAATCCAAAGTAGTGGGCACATCACAATTTAAAGTTTTGACCTCTCCAAACCCACTTTTATCATTTTTATCAATAAGATCATCACCCTCCAAATAATTGGACGCCTTCTAGCTAAAGTTGACTCATGTCCAGTCCCATTTTCATAAAGTTTTATATTACTAAACAAGGATTCAATAGGTGACACACCAATCATTTTAATATCTTCATCATTACTACGATAGAAACCGGGTGGAATGGCTTTTTCTAGGAATTCTCGCTTAGCTCTCAACCTAGCGGTTCTTTCCTCAATTTCATTAATGGAGACATAGATAGCTTTAATAGACTCATTTATATCATGATTTGGTGGCAAAATTTTAATTTTGAGATTTTCAACATCATGAGCAATTCTATCCATGTTCCTAGCCATGTCATCACTTTATTCAATTTTTCTTCTACCATAGCATTCAAAATCTTTTGAGAATTAATAAATTATTTAATATTAATTTCAAGATCAGAGGGTATCCTATTATTATTATATGTATTACCATAGGAATTACCATAATTATTAGAGGAATTTCCGGGAAACGGCCTAGGATTAAAATTACCCCTATAAGCATTGTTCTTGAAATTATTTCTAGAGACGAAATTCACATCAAGAGCATCATTATTTTGCTGAATGAAAGTAGACAATGGCACATCATTAGGATCAATATGAGTATTTTTACTAGCAACCAATTTCATAACAACATCCATCTTATCACTCAAAGTATTAATTTCTTTGACAGAATTTACCTTCTTACCAGTTGGAGGTCTTTCAGTGTGCCATTGAGAATAATTTGTCATGATATTATCAAGGAGTTTTGTAGCTTCTCCCAATGTAATTTCCATAAAAGTACCACCTGCGGCAAAGTCTAGAAGATTTCTAGAAACAAAGTTTAGTCCCGCATAAAAAATTTGTATGATCATCCATAAGCTTAAACCATGAGTAGGGCAATTTCTTATCATTAATTTCATTCTCTCCCAAGATTGTGCAACATGTTCATGCTCAAGTTGCTTAAAATTCAAAATTTGATTTCTTAGAGAAATAATCTTAGCGGGAGGAAAATACTTGGCAATAAAAGCATCCTTACACTTATCCCAAAAATCGATACTATTTCGAGGCAAGGACGAAAACCAAGTTTTAGCATGATCTTGAAGTGAGAATGGAAATAATTTCAGTTTAACAATATCATTGTCCACATATTTTTTCTTTTGCATATCACAAAGTTCAACGAAAGTATTAAGATGGGATGCAGCATCTTCATTAGGACTACCAGAAAATTGTTCTTTCATCACAGGATTAAGCAAAGCAGCATTAATGTCACACGACTCCGCACTAGTGGCGGGAGGAGCAATTGGAGTACTAATAAAATCATTATTATTAGTATTGGAAAAGTCACACAATTTTGTGTTTTCTTGAGACATAGCGACAAAGCAAGCAAACAAGCAAATAAAAATATTTTTGTGTTTTTGTAAAATTGTTTCAGAAGTGGGGGAGATGAAAACGAGAGGCAAATGCAAATAATAGGCAAATGAAAATAAGAGCAAGTGGATGATAGTTTGTAGGATGGTACTTGATAGGTTTTGGTGATGTCTCCCCGGCAACGGCGCCAGAAATTCTTCCTGCTACTTGTGAACTGCGTTGGGATTTCCCCGAAGAGGAGAGGATGATGCAGTACAGTAGAGATAAGTATTTCCCTCAGTTAAGAACCAAGGTTATCAATCCAGTAGGATAACCACACAGAACCTCGTTAGTAGCAGCTACACACACAAAAGCAAACACTTGCACCCAACGCAAATAAGAGGGTTGTCAATCCCCTTAGCGTTCACTTGCAAGGATTAATTCTGATAGTGATAGATAAAAAGGTAAATTGCAAAAGAAAATATAAGTAAATAAATTGCAGCAAGGTATTTTTGGATTTTAATATATGATAAAAGTAGACCCGGGGGCCATAGTTTTCACTAGAGGCTTCTCTCTCGAACACACAGCATACGGTGGGTAAACAAATTACTGTTGGGCAATTGATAGAAGAGCGCATAGTTATGATGATATTCAAGGCAATGATCATGTATATAGGCATCACGTCCGAGACAAGTAGACCGACTCCTGCCTGCATCTACTACTATTACTCCACCCATCGACCTCTATCCAGCATGCATCTAGGGTATTAAGTATAAAACAGAGTAACGCCTTAAGCAAGATGACATGATGTAGACAAAGTAAACTCAAGCAATATGATTAAACCCCATCTTTTTATCCTTAATGGCAACAATACAAATACGTTTCTTGTCCCTTTCTATCACTGGGATATAGAACACCGCAAGATTCAACCCATCACAAAGCACCTCTCCCATTGCAAGATAAATCAATCTAGTTGGCCAAACCAAACGGATAGATCGGAGAGAAATACAAAGCTATAACAATCATGCATAATAGAGTTCAGAGAAGACTCAAATATTTCTCATGAATAATCTGATCATAAACCCACAATTCATCGGATCCCAACAAACACACCGCAAAAGAAAATTACATCGGATAGAACTCCAAGAACATCGAGGAGAACATGGTATTGAAGATCAAAGAAAGAGAAGAAGCCATCTAGCTACTAGCAATGGACCCGTAGGTCTGTGGTAAACTACTCACACATCATCGGAAGGGCAGCAAGGTTGATGAAGAAGCCCTCCCTGATCGATTCCCCCTCCGGTAGAGTACCGGAAAAGGCCTCCAAATGGGATCGCGGAAGAACAGAGGCTTGCGGCGGCTGAAAGGTTTTCTCTTCTGGCTCTCTGTTGGTTTCCCAATATTTGAGAATTTATAGAAGTGTAATTAGGTCAAAAGGAGCCACGAGGGGCCCACAAGGCATCAGGGCGCCCCCCCCGGGGCCGCGCTCTGTTGCCTTGTGGCCTTCTCGTGAGGCTTCTGGCCTCCTTCCGAAGCTTCCAGGGTCTCTTTTGTCCAAAAAAATCGTCAAAAAGTTTCGTGGCATTTGGACTTCGTTTGGTACTGATTTCCTGAAAAACCAGCCTCACTCGTGCAATGACAAGTGAATAAACACTCATCTGAGAATAACCCGTTTAGCATGGAAGATACTGACCACCCCCCTGTCGCTCCATGAGCAGTACGGGCACACAAAAAAGATGTTTATTTGAATGATTAGAGGTGGCACATGCAAATTTACTTGGAACGGCAGGGTAATACTGCATACAGGTAGATATAGTGGACTCATCTGGAACAACTTTGGTTTAAGGATTTTGGATGCACAAGCAGTATTCCCGCTTAGTACAGGTGACGGCTAGCAAATAGATTGAGAAGCGACCAGCTAGAGAGCGAAAGCAGTCATAGCCATGCATTGAGAATAATTAACACTTAATACGAGGATATAAACACCATGAACATAAATATCGTGGAGGCTATATTGGTTTTGAATCAACTACATGTGTGAACATGTGCCAAGTCAAGCCACTTGAATTGTTCAGAGGAGGATACCATACTAACATACTACATCACAACCATTTTAATGCATGTTGACACTCAAGATAAATCATTATCCACTCCTAGCTATTTAAGCATGGCATGAGCAACTATGATCTCTAATTGTCATCATAAACATGTTTACTCATAATATGCTGAATCATGGATACTAAGTCAAACATATTTACAAAAACAAAAACAAGAAGAGTTCATACCAGCTTTTCTTCACCACAATCACATCATCAAATATCGTCATTATTGCCTTTCACTTGCACAACCGAATGATGTGATAATAATAATAGTGCAAGTGTGCCGTGGACTAAGCTGGAATCTACAAACATTTATTCAAAGGAGAAGACAAGGCAATAGTGGCTCTTTGTTAATTAGATCAACAATAAAGCACATGAGAGCCACTCAACATTTTCATCGTGGTCTTCTCCTTACTACGACTCAACAAAAAAGAAAATAAATTTAGAGAAACACACTGAAATATTTTTGGAGTATTTAAGTTTTTCTGAAGAAAGCCAATTAACGAAGGAAAAACGAAAAACAAGAAAAACTATTTACACGGGAGAACTCCCAACAAGCAAAAGAAGAAACGAGAAAAATCTTTTTGGGTTTTCTTTTAATACTACAAATTAACTAAACAAGAAAGAAACTACAACTAATTTTTTTTGGATTTTTGAAAGTTTTTCAAACACACAAGAAGAAAGCAAAAATAAAACTAACATGGATATACAATGAAAAAGGATGAACACCGACAACTGGAATGAATGTGTGGTACATTACATTAATGTAATGTCAGTGAGAAATACGTACTCCCCCAAGCTTAGGCTTTTGGCCTAAGTTGGTCTACGGCCACTACTAGCCTAGATAATACCCGTGGTAGTAGTTCGGGTTGTACTGAAGTGCAGCTGCCACAGCTTGACGAGCTGACTCATTAAGTCGAGCGGTCTCTACTGCCCTCTCGTACTCCTCAGCCTCCTCCTCAAGTATAAAGTGTCTTTGTTTTTCCTGGAAGTTAAAGAAGGCAGGAGCAGGCAAAGTAATATGGAAAACACGACGCCTGTTAAAGATTAGCCTATAACGAAGAGGCGGGTTGCTCCTTTCAAGGAACTGATGACGTTCCAGTGCCTCATAATCTAAGTAACTTGGCGGCAATAGAGTGTCATTTTCTTGTATGGGTACATTAAGATGAGCTGCTTAGCGAGTGGCATAAATTCCGCCAAAAAGATCACCAACTAAGGCATTATTATGCAAGCGGCGTGCAATAATGGCACCCATGTTAAATTTTCTATCTCTTAATACTACACTCTTAAGAATGCTCAAATCAGGAGCGCACAAATGACTAGGGTCCTGTTTACTGTTGATGCATCTTCCTATGAATAGCGCAAAATAATGTATAGCGGGAAAGTGAATGCTCCCTACAGCAGCTTGCGTTATGGTTCTAGTTTCACCCTTAGTAATATTCATTAGAAATTCATTGCAATCAGCTTTACATGGCTCAGTGCATGTCCCCCAAAATGGAATTCTACAAGCATAACTAAATTCTTCAACGGACATGCGAAAAGGCTTTTCATATAAATTAAAGATTACATCATGAGAGGTGCGGTGAGAAACATACTCGAATTTCCGTACGAAGGAATCAGTAAGGTCATGGTACTGAGGGCACTTATCTGTGAAGAAGTTTGTGAGCTTGGCATTGCGTACATACATATCAAACTCGTCCTTGATGCCAACTCGAATCATGAAGGAATCAGATGGCCACTCGCACGGTTGCACCGCAGCCTCCCACGGCGGTTCGAGGTCCGGCTGACGTATCACAGGCCTTGGAGCACTCTTGCTCGAGGTACCACCATGGAATATCTTCCTAAACATTTTCTCACTCTGAAAATTTCTGAAAATTTTAGTGACTCAAAATAAAAGTGAACAAAACTTAACAAAATTGGTAGCAACTACTCCCACAAGTAGCTAGAGACTATATCATGCATCGAAACTACTTTGGACCATACAAATTCAACATGCAAGCTCATATACATGGTCACCACAGCAGCAAAAATTTGCAAAACATAAAGCACTAGAACAAAAACTAATTGGAGCATTGGAGGAGTCACATACCGAGGAGCAATTCCTCAAAACAGTTTCGGAAACGGAGTTCCGAGCAAGGAGATCAAAATTTGCAGCAAAATGAGCAAGAACACGGGCTTGGGAGCAAGGATAATTTTTTTCTAGAGGTGGAAGAAGGGTGTGGGTGGCTGGGATAAGTGAGTGGGTCCCTGTGGGACCCACAAGCCTGCTAGGCGCGCCCAGGGGGGTAGCCGCGCCCTGTGAGCTTGTGGCTCACAAGTGCACCCCCCTGAGGTGTGTTCAATGCCAAAAATTCTTAAATATTGCATAAAAAATCATACTAAATTTTCAGGGCATTCTGAGAACTTTTATTTTTGGGCCATTTTTTATTGCACGGAAAATTCAGAAAACAGAACAATCATGGCATTTTATTTTATTCATATACAAATAACAAAGAGCAAACTATGATTACAAAAGGTTGTGCTTACTAAATTCATCAACCACATGCCCCTAAAAAACAATCCATTAATAAGGTTAATCAAGTCTTATTAACAAACTATTTTCGAGTAACATGAAACCAAAGAATTTTCGTATAACACTAAGTTACCTCAACGGGGATATGCATCTCCCCAACAATAAGAATTTCATATTTCTTTTTGACACTAGGAATAGGAAATTTGAAACCTCCAATAGTGATTGTGGAAACTTTTTCAATACAGTTGATACCATTCACCGAACTTTGTTTCTTCGGAAAATAAACCGTATGCTCATTACCATTGACATGAAAAGTAACCTTGCTTTTGTTGCAATCAATAACAGCCCCTACAGTATTCAAAAAGGGTCTTCCAAGGATAACCGACATGTTGTCGTCCTCGGGCATATCAAGTATAACAAAGTCTGTTAAGATAGTAACATTTGCAACTACAACGGGCACATCCTCGCAAATTCCAATAGGTATAGCAGTTGATTTATCAGCCATTTGCAAAGATATTTCAGTACGTGTAAGCTTATTCAAATCAAGTCTTCTATATAAAGAGAAAGGCATAACACTAACACCGGCTCCTAAATCACATAGAGCAGTTTTAACATAACTTCTTTTAATGGAGCATGGTATAGTAGGTATTCCCGGATCTCCTAGTTTCTTAGGTATTCCACCCTTAAAAGAATAATTTGCAAGCATGGTGGAAATTTCAGCTTCAGGTATCTTTCTTTTATTAGTGATAATATCTTTCATGTATTTAGCATATGGAGACTATTTCAACATATCAATCAAACGAGTGCGCAAAAAGACAGATCTAAGCATTTCAACAAAGCACTCAAAGTATTCCTCATCTTTATTTCTAGATGGTTTGGTGGGAAAAGGCATGGGTTTCTAGGGCACCCCGGCTCAGAGTCACCGGAGCACCCCGTATTCCAGCCCAGAGATCAAGTCTTCTGGAATACGGCACTGCTTGGCATAGAATAAATCAGCTCTTTATTGCAAATAGTTGGAGTACAAAGGTTTGAGTTATTACAAAGGGTTGCCTCGGCAAAGCTACGCTTGCTATGATAATTCTATGCTAGCAGCGGTTCGAATCCTGGCAGCAGAATCACGGCGTCAAAATGGACTCCACTCCGTAGGGACTCTGGCTGGGACACGTCCTAGCTCGCAACTCGAACACCTCCACTAAGCAAACAAGGCAGCACCTGCAAACTGGCATGACACGCCAGGTGAGTACTTTGAATGTACTCGCAAGCTCGCAACAATCAAGAGCATCAAGGCATAACAATGTCATAGCAATCATGATTAAATCAGATTTAAGTGCTACTAAAAGGGTGGAAGGAAATAATAACATATTATTGCCACAATTATCAATCTTGTTACCACTACGGAACCACTTTGCCCTGAGCCACATGATTGAACCACTTACTCTCGTGATCAACTCATGGTCACCTTGAGAACTTCTGACAATCGTCCCCGAGAATCATCCTCAACAATCACCAGCAACCTTACTATACTGGGACGAGTTCTTCCATCATTAACATGTCATTCCCTCATTGGTGTTGATCAGACAGTGCGACTTAGTACGAACTATGTCCAATACCGTGGACGCGGCTATTCGAATAGATTCTTACACTCTGCAGAGGTTGCGCACTTTACCCACACTATGAAGCTCCTGGTCCCGTACCTCGATACACTTCCCTTCCGGGTGGACCGGTGCTGCTCCAACAAAACTTGCCTAACCCATGACTCCTCCACCGTACCACCGACAATCATTCCCCGTCCGAGTCATGCCCTGGGTGGCCCCTGTGTCACTCTTGATACCTGCCACCGTCGTGGCCAACAAACTGTCCCAAACGGGGACCTGAGCTCAATAACCAAACCGGGCTCACAAGATTATCGTCGTCTACCTGATCAGGGTAGCACGCACGCATAATCTCCCCTCTTTGGTGGTACCGACAAAAGAGCACGCTGTTAGACCAAGCCAAGGCCATCCCATTTCGGCAGGTGTGGCTGCACTGGAAAGTTCGGTTCAGTGGCACTCGATCAACGATGAAGGAATTTATCCCCGAATAATCATAGTCATTACTGACACTCCGATATACAAGTGATCCAAGTTACCACCATAAACAACTAGAAATTCAATGAGCAACGTGATCAACTTCTACTACTGATCCGATATATGTAGTACCGGAGGAATCACAAAATAATCATAGACGGTAATCTCACAGTCCGACAGCATTACAACATAAATCTAGAAATCTACTACTATCCCATAATCTCATCATTAGTAAGGCAGTAACCTATCCAAGATTTTCAAAGTATGGCATGAATTAATCCATTCATAAATAATTCATATTTGGCATTAAAATAATTATTTAAACCATGATATTGCATTGCAATTATGCAAATGAGAGTTGTGGCTTGCCTTGCACCAATAGAGTGTGGGAGTACTCCTGGCCTTCACCAACTAGGCAGAACAATCTGAAAATATTTTTGAAATCATTTTCAAACACCACCTAAATCATTTTCTTTTGACCAGAAATTCAAAACAGCAGAGAAAGATACCAAAATTTTACAGCAGAAAGAGGAGCTCATAAGAAAAATAATGCAAGAAGAATGAACTCATTTGGACTTATGGTTTAAAAGATATTGATGGTCAAAGTTCAGTCAAACTACTGATTTTATTTGAATTAAACAGAAAGCTAGAAAATCCCAGAAGCGGCCACGTCGAAGACATAAACTGGCCAGGCGCCTCCACTTACATATCGTTTTGGGTGAGCACTCAGGCTAGGAAAGGGCTGGGACGGGTCAGTGGAGTGCCACGGGCTCAGTGGTGGCCTCAGCTGGAGCTGGGGTGGGCGAAGGCGAGTGGGTGGAGCAGGAGTAGAGCGGCGGAGCTCTTTGTCGGAGATGGAGAAGGAGGGCTCTCCGGCCTGCTCTGGCGCTGTTGGTGGCGATTGGGAGGGAGAGGAGTGGAGTGGTGCAGAGAGACGAGGTCGGGGAGGGCCTTTTATAGGCGAACGAGAGGTGGCCGAGCCACTCGGCGCCGCGGACACATCGCCGGAGTGGGTACGGTGAGGTGGCCGTCGCGGAGCGAGGCGAAGCGACGAGAGAGGTCGGGGGAGTTAAAGCGTAAGGCGACGGCTCGCCGGGAAGCGGCCAGCCAGCTCATCCCCGTACGGCCACTGTGCCGCCCGTGCGTGCACTTGGCCGTGTGCGGCGGCGAGCCTCGCTGGAGGAGGTAGAGGGTTCCAGGCTGGCCAGGTGGACGACGGCGACGACATCGGCATGACGGGACAAGGAGAGGCACCGAGAGGTGGCCGCAGCAGTCACGCCCGACGCGGTCAACGTGCAGAGCACGGTTTTGGCCTGGGCAGACACGTGGTCACCGCGTGCACTGGCGCACGCGGTGCGCTCTGGCCTGCCCGGTCGTGTCCATGCGATAGTCCTACCTTCCAGAGGCCTCCTGGTGCAGCTGGTTTGACAGGAGGTGGCTAGGACAGCTGGATAGCTTCCATGAAAGTTTCTGGACAGCAACTTGGGCAGCAAGCTAAGGTAAAATGGCTAGGGTTTTAGGAGTGAAAGTTTGCCATGCTAGAGTGTAGTAGTTAGGTGCATACACTGGGAAAAATTCAGACCAAATGGATCAGTGTAGAGCATGGTTGTTTCACAACTGCCTCTCTGGTCCAAAAATCTTGCAGAGGATGTTGCACTCACTTGGATGGGTTCCTGGAGTTGAAACTTGGTATTGGTTGGTGATTTGGGGATGCCAACATGCTATAAAAATTTCAGTCCAATTGGGTTAGTGTACAGGGTACTTCCTTCACAACACTTCCCACTGGACAGAAAATGGGAGGAATTTTATAGAGAAATTGGCTGAATGAAATGAGCCCAAAATTGGTGGAGACAGATCATATGGGTAGAAGAATGTCGTGGATTAATTTCAGAATTTTTGAAGCAGTATAAAATATAGTTGCCTCACAAACTGAAATTATGACCAGAATCAAAGATTGGATGTTGTGCTCACCATTGAGGAGTAAAACTTGAATGTTTTCACACATCCAAGGTTCACATGGTGCAAACGATTTATGAGAATTTTCTTGGGATTTTTGGAAGAACAGAAATATGGGTTGCTTCACAACCTAGAGCTAAAAGGGTTATTCCTTTAATGGAAAAAGGAATATTAGATTGGAATAAAATTGAGATTGAGCAAGAATGGAAGTGACATGACTTGAGAGAAGCTTTTGAGGGCCTGAGTCACTTGGGAAAGAAAATCAAGAAAATATTCCCAAGTTTTAAGTCCATAGAGCCATTTAGAAACAAGTCCAAGCCAAATTCCAACAAAAATTTTCAATTAAATTTTGAAAAGAAAAGCTGGGAAAAACCAGGGTGTCACAAACCTACCCCCTTAGGATAAATCTCGTCCTCGAGATTTGGTTGCTCAGGGAACTAGTATAAATATTCTGCCTTTATGGAAAACCGGTTCCAACTCGGGTATCCTTTTTCTTGCTATAATGTTTCCCCACGAATCTCATATGGCATGACTTTCTTACTCTGGGGTGGTTTGCTTTACCGCACCCACATTCTGACAGATCTTTCCTCGCATATCCAACATTATGTTGACTTCATTATTACCTTGCCTGCTGGTTCATCTGGCATATCTTCCTGACTGGAGTAAGTCACCTTCCCATAAGTCCGGGAGCAATGTTCGATGAGCATGTCCTGCTCCCGTCTGGTACCAATAAGGGTTATGAACAACTTTCCTTTGTGGACACAACCCAACTGGTTATTGTATCGAGTTACAATGCTAAGAATCACAATGTTTTTCCGGGTGGGGTCTGACTGCTTGCAGGGTGGCTGAATCCTCTGAGCTGACTGTTTTGTCTCCATTCTGTATTGACGATTTGGCTGCTATTCGTCATGTCCAAAGGAGTAATACCTTATAGTAATACCTTGACTGACGGTGGTCCTGGCAGAATAACCTTGCTCGTGATAGGGGAGTACATGCATAGGCATTTGATCCGAAGTTGCTATGTAACATTGCAAGCGCCCATCCTGTCGAGATATCCATAAGTCTTGCGATGCCTGATATGAAATCCTTCAATACAGAGCGAAGCGGACCACTTGGTGATGCATTCATGATGATTGATACGAAATCAGCCAATCTTAGGTATTCGTATCATGTGGTTTCTGTAATGATCATCATACCTACATCTTCAATCTTGCTCTTCTTTATTGTTCTCTTTCCTGATTCTTTTGCCACAGGAATTGGTCACGTATCCTCAACTCTTCATATGACCATGGGTGTTATCAGATGCAATATTCCGGCAAGCATGTCTTGTCCTTAACCTAGTGCAGTCACACTTATCTGGCAAGATTTTCACCTCACAAGCTGTAGTGGTAAGGCATTGGTCCTCCGAACCTCTTGCATGAAATCGGCAAATAAACCAGTGGCCACCAGAACGGTCTTTACAACTCAGATCTGGGACTTTTACTGGAGTAATTCAATCATGGCTCAAGACGGCTGGAAAGCAGCTCAGAGCATGAGACCATGTTGATAAAAAGAATGTAGCGGCTCCCTAAGACGGCCGAAGAACAGCTCGGAACATAGAGTCATCGCTACCAAAAGAAACTCAACAGCTGCCTGAGACGGCTGAAAAAACAGCTCAGAACACAAGACAGTTGTTGAGAAGAGAAAAACAATGTCGGCATCCACCCCGGACGGCTGAAAACAGCCCAGAACACGGGCGTGGTGCCGTTTCCAAGGAAAAGAAAGCAAGGGTTCATTGGGATCATATACTAAGTTCATAAGTACCTTGGTATCCACTGCCCAAATTGTGGTTCCAAATTGTCTTACTTCATAGCTTGTGAGTTCTCCCAACATGCTGGTGGGTATACCGGCGTTCGTTCTCTTGCATAACTTTTGCAGGTGTTGGATCCTTACCTTCCTTTGATAGTCCGGCTCAAATATAGTTGCTTTCATACGAGTGACTGTCATCACCCGGGCAGCATTCTCACAATATATATATAAGCACGTGTAGCTAAACATCTGATTCCCAAGGTTGACTTTTGTGTTCTGACCAGCTCATATTTCTGACCGAACAATTTATAACTTAGCTTCTCGAGATGCACTGTCAACACACCATGTACTAACTTATACCAATGCTGCCAATTGTTTGTAGTACCGTGCTGACGAAGATTGGATAGCTTGTGTTGGAAGCCATCGGGTATCGTGCTGAAGAAGACTGGATAGCTTGTGCTCGAAGCTTCTGCCGGAATAGCGTGTTGGAAAAGGCTAGGTAGTGTTCCCCAGAAGCTTTCCCTCCTGGTTACTTGTCGAGGAAGATTCTGTACCTTATGCTGGAAGCTTTCCCACGGTAGCTTATCGAGGAAGACAGGGTATCTTGTGCTGGAAGCCATCCATATATCGTACTGAGGAAGACTTGAAGAGCCTTGCCTCGTAAGTTTCTCTGGTGGCATGCAGTGAAAAACTGGGTTACTTACGCCAGAAGTTTCTTGTTGTGCCATGCTGCTACATATATACATCCTCGCAACTCCGCTTGTTGGTTTACTGTGGAAGAGTTAGCCGACTATCCTTCTTGAATCCTGACTTGTACTGTAAGCATATCATTGGCCTTGCACACCACTGGTCTTCCTGCTTGCTTAAACATTACTGCTAATTGCATCGCTGATGTAAACTTGACACTGATAGTCAATTCAGAGTACTATTTGCTTTCAACCAAATGCTCCCTCGAGCAATGTGATCCTGAGAATTTCATACTGCTCAACTTAACCTCCAAGCACTTGCAATCCTCATTATCTCTTCGTGTCCGACAGTTGATGAGCAACTTCCATAGAGAAGGTAGTATGACACCGAAGAACCAAAGAAGATCAAATAAAGACTATTCAAGGAAAAGCAACAAACTTGCAAAACCACACTTTATTGCTACTCAGGGTAATTTACAGCACTTGGCACTACCACAACTCAAGCAACATGAACCTCGCGGATACTTAGGTACTAGGGTTGGATGGCGGGTTGCTGGAGAGCGAAGGAGCTGGCGGAGAGGCCGATGGAGCTAAAGCCATACCAAGCGCTCTCCGGGCACGAGTTGCATCTCGGACTAGCTCAGCGATGAGGACGTACTCTACGACCATGTAATGAGACATGTATGCCACAGCGACATCGTCATCCGAGCGGACAGGAGGAAATCTAATCCGTCTGGGAGTGGTGGCCATGGTGGGATAGTAGTGGAAGGCACGATTCTCCTGCATCGCGCTTTCCTGATGGCGAAGAATAGTGAGGCCTGCCAGAGCGGCAAGTTGGACAGCGCGGTCCGGGGTAGAGGCATAACCACCATGGAGACTATAGGTGCGCTTCCCCAAAGGTAGGTCGACTGACAGAATGACATTGGCATGATACTCAAGCACCAGTCCCGCAAGCGGGGTCTGGAACACTTGCTACCTTGGCATCTCTCCACTGGGATAGAGAAGACGCCAAACATCCCAAAGCAGGGATGCGAAGCTGAGTGGTGCAGGGGCTGAGTTGTAGTCAACCGGAACAGATGCCATCTACAAAATCAACTGATTAGTGAGCCAAATCTATATGCATGCCATGCAACAAACAAATGCATCAACCAAGTGCAGCAACTCAGATGCAACACACAAGCAGGCTCGGCTCTAAACTAACGGTTTCTAGCGTCCGGGTTAGCTAGGGTGTCCTATAGCCAAACCTGCTCTGATACCAAACCTTGTGGCACCCCGGCACAGAGTCACCGGAGCACCCCGTATTCCAGCCCAGAGATCAAGTCTTCTGGAATACGGCACTGCTTGGCATAGCACAAATCAGCTCTTTATTGCAAATAGTTGGAGTACAAAGGTTTGAGTTATTACAAAGGGTTGCCTCGGCAAAGCTACGCTTGCTATGATAATTCTATGCTAGCAGCGGTTCGAATCCTGGCAGCAGAATCACGGCGTCAAAATGGACTCCACTCCACAGGGACTCTGGCTGGGACACGTCCTAGCTCGCAACTCGAACTCCTCCACTAAGCAAACATGGCAGCACCTGCAAACTGGCATGACATGCCAGGTGAGTACTTTGAATGTACTCGCAAGCTTGCAACAATCAAGAGCATCAAGGCATAACAATGTCATAGCAATCATGATTAAATCAGATTTAAGTGCTACTAAAAGGGTGGAAGGAAATAATAACATATTATTACCACAATAATCAATCTTGTTATCACTACGGAACCACTTTGCCCTGAGCCACATGATTGAACCACTTACTCTCGTGATCAACTCATGGTCACCTTGAGAACTTCTGACAATCGTCCCTGAGAATCATCCTCAACAATCACCAGCGGCCTTACTATACTGGGACGAGTTCTTCCATCATTAACACATCATTCCCTCATTAGTGTTGATCAGACAGTGTGACTTAATACGAACTATGTCCAATACTGTGGACGCGGCTATTCGAATAGATTCTTACACTTTGCAGAGGTTGCGCACTTTACCCACACTAGGAAGCTCCTGGTCCCGTACCTCGGTACACTTCCCTTCCGGGTGGACCGGTGCTGCTCCAACAAAACTTGCCTAACTCGTGACTCCTCCACCGTACCACCGACAATCATTCCCCGTCCGAGTCATGCCCTGGGTGGCCCCTGTGTCACTCTTGACACCTGCCACCGTCGTGGCCAACAAACTGTCCCAAACGGGGACCTGAGCTCAATAACCAAACCGGGCTCACAAGATTATCGTCGTCTACCTGATCAGGGTAGCACGCACGCATAATCTCCCCTCTTTGGTGGTACCAACAAAAGAGCATGTTGTTAGACCAAGCCAAGGCCGTCCCATTCCGGCAGGTGTGGCTGCATTGGAAAGTTCGGTTCAGTGGCACTCGATCAACGATGAAGGAATTTATCCCCGAATAATCATAGTCATTACTGACACTCCGATATACAAGTGATCCAAGTTACCACCATAACCAACTAGAAATCCAATGAGCAACATGATCAACTTCTACTACTGATCCGATATATGCAGTACCGGAGGAATCACAAAATAATCATAGACGGTAATCTCACAGTCCGACGGCATTACAACATAAATCTGGAAATCTACTACTATCCCATAATCTCATCATTAGTAAGGCAGTAACCTATCCAAGATTTTCAAAGTATGGCATGAATTAATCCATTCATAAATAATTCATATTTGGCATTAAAATAATTATTTAAACCATGATATTGCAATGCAATTATGCAAATGAGAGTTGTGGCTTGCCTTGCACCAATAGAGTGTCGGAGTACTCCTGGCCTTCACCAACTAGGCAAAACAATCTGAAAATATTTTTGAAATCATTTTCAAATACCACCTAAAGCATTTTCTTTTGACCAGAAATTCAAAATAGCAGAGAAAGATACCAAAATTTTACAGCAGAAAGAGGAGCTCATAAGAAAAATAATGCAAGAAGAATGAACTCATTTGGACTTATGGTTTAAAAGATATTGATGGTCAAAGTTCAGTCAAACTACTGATTTTATTTGAATTAAACAGAAAGCTAGAAAATCCCAGAAGCGGCCACGTCGAAGACATAAACTGGCCAGGCGCCTCCACTTACATATCGTTTTGGGTGAGCACTCGGGCTAGGAAAGGGCTGGGACGGGTCAGTGGAGTGCCACGGGCTCAGTGGTGGCCTCAGCTGGAGCTGGGGTGGGCGAAGGCGAGTGGGTGGAGCAGGAGTAGAGCGGCGGAGCTCTTTGTCGGAGATGGAGAAGGAGGGCTCTCCGGCCTGCTCTGGCGCTATTGGTGGCGATTGGGAGGGAGAGGAGTGGAGTGGTGCAGAGAGACGAGGTCGGGGAGGGCCTTTTATAGGCGAACGAGAGGTGGCCGAGCCACTCGGCGCCGCGGACACATCGCCGGAGCGGGTACGGTGAGGTGGCCGTCGCGGAGCGAGGCGAAGCGACGAGAGAGGTCGGGGGAGTTAAAGCGTAAGGCGACGGCTCGCCGGGAAGCGGCCAGCCAGCTCATCCCCGTACGGCCACTGTGCCGCCCGTGCGTGCACTTGGCCGTGTGCGGCGGCGAGCCTCGCTGGAGGAGGTAGAGGGTTCCAGGCTGGCCAGGTGGACGACGGCGACGACATCGGCATGACGGGACAAGGAGAGGCACCGAGAGGTGGCCGCAGCAGTCACGCCCGACGCGGTCAACGTGTAGAGCACGGTTTTGGCCTGGGCAGACACGTGGTCACCGCGTGCACTGGCGCACGCGGTGCGCTCTGGCCTGCCCGGTCGTGTCCATGCGATAGTCCTACCTTCCAGAGGCCTCCTGGTGCAGCTGGTTTGACAGGAGGTGGCTAGGACAGCTGGATAGCTTCCATGAAAGTTTCTGGACAACAACTTGGGCAGCAAGCTAAGGAAAAATGGCTAGGGTTTTAGGAGTGAAAGTTTGCCATGCTAGAGTGTAGTAGTTAGGTGCATACACTGGGAAAAATTCAGACCAAATGGATCAGTGTAGAGCATGGTTGTTTCACAACTGCCTCTCTGGTCCAGAAATCTTGCAGAGGATGTTGCACTCACTTGGATGGGTTCCTGGAGTTGAAACTTGGTATTGGTGGGTGATTTGGGGATGCCAACATGCTATAAAATTTTTAGTCCAATTGGGTTAGTGTACAGGGTACTTCCTTCACAACACTTCCCACTGGACAGAAACTGGGAGGAATTTTATAGAGAAATTGGCTAAATGAAATGAGCCCAAAATTGGTGGAGACAGATCATATTGGTAGAAGAATGTCCTTGATTAATTTCAGAATTTTTGAAGCAGTATAAAATATAGTTGCCTCACAAACTGAAATTATGACCAGAATCAAAGATTGGATGCTGTGCTCACCATGAGGAGTAAATCTTGAATGTTTTCACACATCCAAGGTTCACATGGTCCAAAGGATTTATGAGAATTTTCTTGGGATTTTTGGAAGAACAGAAATATGGGTTGCTTCACAACCTAGAGCTTAAAGGGTTATTCCTTTAATGGAAAAAAGGAATATTAGATTGGAATAAAATTGAGATTGAGCAAGAATGGAAGTGACATGACTTGAGAGAAGCTTTTGAGGGCCTGAGTCACTTGGGAAAGAAAATCAAGAAAATATTCCCAAGTTTTAAGTGCATAGAGCCATTCAGAAACAAATCCAAGCCAAATTCCAACTATAATTTTCAATTAAATTTTGAAAAGAAAAGCTGGGAAAAACCAGGGTGTCACAGTTTCTGAACCCATGGTTCTCTTTCATTTCCATGTTTTCTAGCAATGAAGTCTCTTTTATCATATCTTTTATTCTTAGGAGGTGGGTTATCAAGACCAACTGCGGGTTCTATTTCTACATCATTATCTGGTTGAGCATCAACATGTACATCATTATCATTATCATTATCACTAGGTGTATGTTCATTACCAGATTATGTCTCAGCATCAGAAATAGAAACAATATTATGATTCTCAGGAGGTTTTTCCAACTTAGGTTCACTAAAAGCAGGCAAAGTTTTATCATTCTTCTTTTTCTTTGTCTTCTTAGATGAACTAGGTGCATCAGTGTTAATTCTTTGAGAATCTTTCTCAATTCTTTTAGGATGACCTTCAGGATATAAAGGATCCTGAGTCATTCTACCTCCTCTAGTTACAACTCTAACAGCATGGTCATTCATTTTATTATTCATCTCATCAAGCAAATCATTTTCTGACTTAGCAATTTGTTCTAACTAAGTATGAACCATAGAAGAATGTTTACTTAAGCATTTAACATCATCAGCAGTTCTAAACATCAAATCACTCAAGCGATCTATTAGGAAGGCATTTCTTTTTAGTTGATTGCTAACATATAAATTGAAGTGTTCCTGTTTAATGATGTAATTGTCAAATTCATACAGGCATTGGCTAGCAGATTTATTATAAGGAATATCACCTTCGTCGAATCTAGTAAGAGAATTTACCTCCACTACCTGTGTCGGGATGTCAAGCCCATGTATTTCTTCAATAGGTGGTAAATTCTTAACATCTTCAGGTTTAATACCTTTTTCTTTCATATATTTCTTAGCTTCTTGCATATCTTCTGGACTGAGGAATAGAATACATCTCTTCTTCGGAGTTGGCTTAGGTGGTGGTTCAGGAAGTGTCCAATCATCGGCATTTCTCAACATATTATTCAATAGTTCTTCAGCCTGTCCAGCAGTTCGTTCCCTGAAAATAGAACCAGCACAACTATCTATGTAGTCCCTAGAAACATCGGTTAGTCCATTATAAAAGATATCAAGTATTTCATTTTTCTTAAGAGGATGATAAGGCAAAGCATGAAGTAATTGGATAAGCCTTCCCCAAGCTTGAGGGAGATTATCTTCTTCAATTTGCACAAACTTAAATATTTCATGTAAGGCAGCTTGTTTCTTATGAGCAGGAAAATATTTTTTAGAGAAGTAATAAATCATATCCTGTGGACTACTCACACAACCAGGAGCAAGAGTATTAAACCTTTTCTTAGCATCACCCTTTAATGAGAAAGGAAACAACTTAAGAATGTAGTAATAGCGATTTTTTTTCCTCATGAGCAAATAGGGTGGCTATATCATTCAATTTAGTAAGGTGTGCCACAACAGTTTCAGATTCATAACCATGAAAAGGATCAGATTCAACCAAAGTAATTAACTCAGGATTGACAGAGAATTCATAATCCTTATCAGTAACAAATATAGGAGAAGTAGCAAACTTAGGATCATATTTTATTCTCTCCATCATAGACTTTTCTTTAAGCTTAGCAAGTAATTTTCTAACATCATCTCTATCATTACAAGCAAGAAATTCTCTAGCTATTTCTCCATCCAGAACATAAC
Source organism: Elymus sibiricus (assembly GCA_039707655.1). Lineage (NCBI taxonomy): Eukaryota > Viridiplantae > Streptophyta > Magnoliopsida > Poales > Poaceae > Elymus > Elymus sibiricus. The sequence goes on along the minus strand of CM077670.1, from coordinate 319,536,480 downwards.
CTTCAGGTATCTTAGGCATTTCAATCCTAGGAGAGCTAGGCATAATAGGTGAATCATAATTTTCAGAAGTTTCAACATTTTTAGATTCTTTAACTTTAGCAATTTGTTCATCAAGAAATTCACCTAGTGGCACAGTATCATCAAGCATAGTACTAGCATCATCATAAATATCATTCATAGCAGAAGTAGTATCATCAATAACTTACGACATATCAGAATGAATAACAGGTGGTGGTGTCGCAAGCCTACTCAAAACAGAAGGTGAATCAAGTGCAGAGTGTGATGGCAGTTCCTTACCTCCTCTAGTCATAGAGGGGACGATCTTGGTCTTAGCGTATTTCAGATTCTTCATAGTGATCAACAGATATAAATCCCAAGTGACTCAACAATTAGAGCTATGCTCCCCGGCAACGGCGCTAGAAAAAGGTCTTGATAACCCACAAGTATAGGGGATCGCAACAGTCTTCGAGGGTAGTATTTCACCCAAATTTATTGATTCGACACAAGGGGAGCCAAAGAATATTTGTGAGTATTAGCAGTTGAGTTGTCAATTCAACCACACCTGGAGAACTAAATATCTGCAGCAAAGTGTTTAGTAGCACAGTAGTATGATAGTTTGGATAGCAATAGTAACAGTAGCAATAGTAACAAAGACAGTAACAATAGCAGTTTTGTAGTGATTGTAACATCAGCATCAATGAAAGTAACTTAGCAAAGATCAATATGCGAAAAGCGTAGGCATTGGATTGGTGATGGAGAATTATGTAGGATGACATTCACCATGTAATAGTCGCAACCTAGAGCGATACACAATAGCTCCAATTCATCAATGTAATGTAGGCATGTATTCCGTATATAGTCATACGTGCTTATAGTAAGAACTTGCATGACATCTTTTGTCCTACCCTCCTATGGTAGCGGGGTCCATAAGGAAATCTAAGGGATATTAAGGCCTCCTTTTAATAGAGAACCGGAACAAAGTATTAGCACTTAGTGAATACATGAACTCCTCAAACTACGGTAATCACCAGAAAGAATCCCAATTATTGTCACCTCCGGGTATGCGGATCATAACACGTAATAGGTGCATACAACTTGCAAGATAGGATCAAGAACACAAATATATTCATGAAAACATAAAGGGTTCAGATCTGAAATCATGGCACTCGGGCCCTAGTGACAAGCATTAAGCATAGCAAAGTCATAACAACATCAATCTCAGAACATAGTGGATACTAGGGGTCAAGCCCTAACAAAACTAACTCGACTACATGATAAATCTCATCCAACCCATCACCGTCCAGCAAGCCTACAAAGAAATTACTCACACGTGGCGGTGAGAATCATGAAATTGGTGACGGAGGATGGTTGATGATGACGACGGCGTCGAATCCCCCTCTCTGGAGCCCCGAACGGACTCCAGATCAGCCCTCTCGATGAAGAACAGGAGGTGGCGGCGGCTCCGTATTGTAAAATGCGATGATTCTTTCTCTCTGAATTTTTCCTCCACGAATAGGTATATATAGCGTTGGAATTAGGTCAATTGGAGTTTCCAGGTGCCCACAAGCCTGGAGGGCGCGCCCTGGGGGGTAGGCGCGCCCCCTGGGCTTGTGGCCCCTGGGTGGCTCCCCTCCAGTAGATCTTTTCGCCAGTATTTTATATATATTCCGAAATAATTCTCCGTAAATTTTCAGGTCCATCTGAGAACTTTTATTTTTGCAGAAAAATAACACCATGGCAATTCTGCTCAAAACAGCGTCAGTCCGGGTTAGTTCCATTCAAATCATGCAAATTAGAGTCCAAAACAAGAGCAAAAGTGTTTGGAAAAGTAGATACGTTTGGGACATATCAGTCACTTTCATACACTAGTGGGAATTTTTCATTATAGAACTTGGCTTGTATATTCCGATGATGGGCTTCCTCAAATGCCCGAGGTCTTCATGAGCAAGCAAGTTGGATGCACACCCACTTAGTTTTTATTTTGAGCTTTCATACACTTATAGCTCTTAGTGCATCCGTTGCATGGCAATCCCTACTCCTCGCATTGACATCAATTGATGGGCATCTCCATAGCCTGTTGATTAGCCGCGTCGATCTGAGACTATTTTCTTTTTTTGACTTCCCCTTATTAATCTCTATCATCATATTCTATTCCACCCATAGTGCTATGTCTATGGCTTGCGCTCATGTATTGCGTGGGGGTTGAAAAAGCTAAAGCGCGTTAAAAAGTATGAACCAATTGCTTGATTGTCTCTGGGGTTGTGCATGATAAATACTTCATGTTAAGAAGATGGAGCATGACAGGATTATATGATTTTGTAGGGACAACTTTCTTTAGCATTTTTATTTTGAAAGACATGATTGTTTGTTAGTATGCCTGAGTATTGATGTCTTTATATCAAATTATAGACTATTGATTTGAATCATTCGGATCTTAATATTCATACCATAAAAGAGAATTACATGATAAACATGTTAGGTAGCATTCCACAACAAAAATTCTGTTTTTATCATTTACCTACTCGAGGACGAGCAGGAATTAAGCTTGGGGATGCTGATATGTCTCCAATGTATCTATAATTTTTTATTGTTCCATGCTATTATAGTATCAATCTTGAATGTTTTATATGCAATAATATGCTATTTTATATCATTTTTTGGGACTAACCTATTAACCTAGTGCCCAGTGCCAGTTGTTGTTTTCTGCTTATTTTGGTTTTCCAGGAAATCAGTACCAAACGAAGTCCAAATGCCACGAAACTTTTTGATGATTTCTTTCTGGACAAAAGAGACCCTAGAAGCTTCGGGAGGAGGCCAGAAGCCTCATGAGGAAGTCACAAGGCAACAAGGCGCGGTCCCAGGGGGCGCGCCCTGCTACTTGTAGACTGCGTTGGTATTTCCCCGAAGAGGAAAGGATGATGCGGTATAGTAAAGATAAGTATTTCCCTTAGTTAAGAACCAAGGTTACCAATCCAGTAGGAGAACCACACAGAACCTCGTTAGCAGCACCTACACACACAAAAGCAAACACTTGCACCCAACGCAGATAAGAGGGTTGTCAATCCTCTTAGTGGTTATTTGCAAGGATTAATTCTGATAGTGATAGATAGATAAAGTAAAACACTAAATAAAATAAAAGTAAATAAATTGCAGCAAGGTATTTTTGATTTTAATATATGATAAAGATAGACCCGGGGGCCATAGTTTTCACTAGAGGCTTCTCTCTCGAACACATAGCATACGGTGGGTAAACAAATTACTGTTGGGCAATTGATAGAAAAGCAAATAATTATGACGGATTCATGGAAATGATCATGTATATAGGCATCACGTCCGAGACAAGTAGACCAACTCCTGCCTGCATCTACTACTATTACTCCACACATCGACCGCTATCCAGCATGCATCTAGGGTATTAAGTATAAAACAGATTAACGCCTTAAGCAAGATGACATGATGTAGACAAAGTAAACTCAAGCAATATGATTAAACCCCATCTTTTTATCCTTAATGGCAACAATACAAATACGTGTCATGTCCCTTTCTGTCACTGGGATTGAGCACCGCAAGATTGAACCCATCACAAAGCACCTCTCCAATTGCAAGATAAACCAATCTAGTTGGCCAAACCAAATCGATAGATCGGAGAGAAATACAAAGCTATAACAATCATGCATAAAAGAGTTCAGAGAAGACTCAAATATTTCTCATGAATAATCTGATCATAAACTCACAATTCATCGGATCCCAACAAACACACCGCAAAAGAAGATTACATCGGATAGAACTCCAAGAACATCGAGGAGAACATGGTATTGAAGATCAAAGAGAGAGAAGAAGCCATCTAGCTAGTAGCTATGGACCCGTAGGTCTGAGGTAAACTACTCACACATCATCAGAAGGGCAGCAAGGTTGATGAAGAAGCCCTCCGTGATCGATTCCCCCTCCGGCAGAGTACCGAAAAGGCCTCCAGTTGGGATCGCGGAAGAACAGAGGCTTGTGGCGGCTGAAAGCTTTCTCTTCTGTCTCTCTGGTATATTGGGAATATTTGGGAATTTATAGCACTGGAATTAGGTCAAGAGGTGCCACGAGGGGCCCACAAGCCTGGGGGCGTGGCCTACCCCCCAGGGCACGCCTCCCGTGCTTGTCACTCCCTCATGACTCTTCTGGTCTTCTCCCGAAGCTTCGTGGGTCCCTTCTGGTCCAGAAAAAATTAATCCAAAGTTTTTTCTCCGTTTGGACTCTTTTTGATAATGATTTTCTATAAAGGCAAAAACAGGCAAAAAAACAGCAACTGGCACTGGGCACTAGGTTAATAGGTTAGTCCCAAAAAATGATATATAATTGCATATAAAACATCCAAGATTGCTACTATAATAGCATGGAACAATCAAAAATTATAGATACGTTGGAGACGTATCACGCCCTGATGCCTTGTGGGCCCCTCGTGGCTCCTTTTGACCTAATTCCACCTCTATAAATTCTCAAATATTGGGAAACCAACAGAGAGCCCCACGAAATAACTTTTCCGCCGCCGCAAGCTTCTGTTCTTCCGCGATCCCATCTGGATGCCTTTTCCGGCACTCTGCCGGAGGGGTAATCGATCACGGAGGGCTTCTACATCAACCTTGCTGCCCTTCCGATGATGTGTGAGTAGTTTACCACAGACCTACGGGTCCATAGCTAGTAGCTAGATGGATTCTTCTCTCTCTTTGATCTTCAATACCATGTTCTCCTCGATCTCCTTGGAGTTCTATCTGATGTAATCTTTTTTTGTGGTGTGTTTGTTGGGATCCGATGAATTGTGGGTTTATGATCAGATTATTCATGAGAAATATTTGAGTCTTTTCTGAACTTATTTATGCATGATTGTTATAGCTTTGTATTTCTCTCCGATCTATCCGTTTGGTTTGGCCAACTAGATTGATTTATCTTGCAATGGGAGAGGTGCTTTGTAATGGGTTCAATCTTGCGGTGTTCTATATCCCAGTGACAAAGTAGGGGACAAGACACGTATTTGTATTGTTGCCATTAAGGATAAAACGATGGGGTTTATTCATATTGGTTGAGTTTACTTTGTCTACATCATGTCGTCTTGCTTAAGGCGTTACTCTGTTTTCATTAACTTAATACCCTAGATGCATGCTGGATAGCGGTCGATGGATGGAGTAATAGTAGTAAATGCAGGCAGGAGTTGGTCTACTTGTCTCGGACATGATGCCTATATACATGATCATTGCCATGAATCCGTCATAACTATGCGCTTTTCTATCAATTGCCCAACAGTAATTTGTTTACCCACCGTATGCTATGCGTTCGAGAGAGAAGCCTCTAGTGAAAACTATGGCCCCCGAGTCTACTTTTATCATATATAAAATCCAAAAATACCTTGCTGCAATTTTATTTCCTTTATTTTATTTTACAATTTATTTTATCTATCTATCACTATCAGAATTAATCCTTGCAAGTAACCGCCAAGGGGATTGACAACCCTCTTGTTCGCGTTGGGTGCAAGTATTTGCTTTTGTGTGTGTAGGTGCTGCTAACGAGGTTCTGTGTGGTTCTCCTACTTGATTGATAACCTTGGTTCTTAACTGAGGGAAATACTTATCTCTACTGTACTGCATCATACTCTCCTCTTCGAGGAAATCCCAACGCTGCTCACAAATAGCAGGAAGAATTTCTGGCGCCGTTGCCGGGGAGACATCACCAAAACCTATCAAGTACCTTTGCATAAACTATCATCTACTTGCTCTTATTTTCATTTGCCTTTTATTTGCATTTGCCTCTCGTTTTCATCTCCCCCACTTCTAAAACAAAATTTACAAAAACACAAAAATATTTTTATTTGCTTGTTTGCTAGTTTGCTTGCTTGAAATTGCTACCATGTCTGAGTTTGTTATCGAAAAGGGTGAGGATAGTAAAACCTCTAAGATGAAAATACCCTCAAACTTGGATACTAAATTTTTTGTGATGGGAAGTGGGAATATCATAGGAAAAAGTGTTATCCAAGAATTCTTTACTTGTACGGGAACTTTGGTTTGTAATGACATTCCCATTCTTAAAAGAACCAATAGTTACGCCGAAGCTATCTCTGCACTTGTTCTTAAACTTGAAAGAAGATTTATACGTACTCATCCCACTTTGCTAAGATTGTTCTATGAGTTACCTGTTATAAATAACCCTAAGGCTAAAAAAGATAGCTACTCTTATCCTTATGAATGAATTTGATTACATAGTTCGAGAAGCTAGAGAAATCTTTGATTTTTATAATATGAGTCATGAACACCCTGTGATAGATGAAATCTTATATGATGAAGATTATATGATGAGGTATGTATTTGGTGATGATCATGCATTTGATGAAAATACTAAAAAGGAAGTCCCTCCTTTACATATTATCCAACAAGTTTTTAATGGTATTAATCAGAAATATTCTTGGATCGTAAAAGGGAATCAACAAGGATTTGATGAAACTTGCCTTAATAATGATAAAATCTTGATTTATGATGTGTTTCCCATTGTTTTTGAAAAGCCTACTGATTAGCACACACCCCAAGATTCAAAAACTAAGGATGATAATACTTGAAACCATGCATTATGCCTAGCTAGGTGCATAAAACAATAGCGCTTGTTGGGAGGCAACCCAATATTTATCTTTATAGCAAATTTTAATTTTTTCTTGTGTCACACAATTTTAGCTTCTGTTATGATTGTGTTTTTATCTTTTAATTAGTGTTTGTGCCAAGTAATGCCTTTGGGATAATTTGGATGATAGTGTAATTGATGCTGTTTGAAAACAGAAAGTTTTGAGTCCAGTGCTGGATTTTTTGTTCTGTACTGGAGCGTAATAAAAATCTTCAATTTTTACACAGTATTGGTATATGAATTTTTTACGTTTTCCTAATTTTTCAGAATTTTTGGAGTTACAGAAGTATAGCTTTTAAATAGATCTTTACAGACTGTTCTGTTTTAGACAGATTATGTTTTTGTTGCATAGTTTGCTTATTTTGATGAATCTATGGATTGTATCGGGGGGTATAAGCCATGGGGAAGTTGGAGTACAGTAGCATTATGCCAATATTAAATATGAATCAATTTATAACAGTACCTAAAGTTTAAGATTTGTTTGTTATACTAACGGATCTCACGAGGTTTCTGTTGAGTTTTGTGTGCTGAAGTTTTCAAGTTTTGGGCGAGACCACGATGGATGAAGGAATAAGGAGCGGCAAGACACTAACCTTGGGGATGCCCAAGGCACTCCAAGTTAATATTCAAGGAAGACCCAAGCGTCTAAGCTTGGGGATGCGCCGGATGGCATCCCCTCTTTCGTCTACAATCTATCGGTATATCACTTGGAGCTATATTTTTATTCATCACATGATATATGTTTTACTTGGAGCGTCTTGTGCCATAGTTTTCTTGCTTTTGTTTGCTTTCTAGTTTGCCACAATCTTCTTTGTTGAACACACATTTTTGAGAGGGACACACATTATTCGTGATTTGTTAGAATACTCTATGTGCTTCACTTATATCTTTTGAGCTAGGTAGTTGCTCTAGTGCTTCACTTATATCTTTTAGAGCACGGTGGTGGTTATATTTTAAAGAAATAGTTGCACTCTCATGCTTCACTTATATCTTTTCGAGAGTCTAATAATTAGCAATGGTAATATGCACGGGTTATCAAATTGGTCCTAATATGATAGGTATTCAAGAGGGATATAATAAAAACTTTCATGTAGATCACTGAATACGATAAGTTTGATTTCTTGCAATAGTTTTGCGATATTCAGATGGTAATATGTGGGAGGTACTAGTAGATAATTGTGGTTTAGTAAGAATATTGGTGTTAAGGTTTGTGATTCCCGAAGCATGCACGTATGGTCTGTCGTTATGCTAAGAAGTTGGAGCATGATTTATTCTTGATTGTCTTCCTTTGCATGGCGGTCGGGGGTGTGCGATGGTTAACTCCTACCAACCTCCCCCCTAGGGGCATGCGTAGTAGTACTTTGCTTTGAGGGTTAATAAACTTTCACAATAAGTATATGAGTTCTTTATGACTAATGTGAGTCCATGGATTATACGCACTCTCACCTTTCCGCAATTTTCTAGCCTCTTCGGTACCATGCATTGCCCTTTCTCACCTCGAGAGTCGGTGCAAACTTCGCCGGTGCATCCAAACCCCGTGATATGATACGCTCTATCACACATAGGTCTCTTTATATCTTCCTCAAAACAACCACCATACCTACCTATTATGGCATTTCCATAGCCATTCCGAGATATATTGCCATGCAACTTCCATCGTTCTTTTTATATGACACACATTATCATTGTCATATTGCTTTGCATGATCATATAGCTGTTATAATATTTGTGGCTCAGCCACTGTTCATCATTATCATACATGTTACGCTAGCATCATTGCACATCCTGGTACACCGCCAGAGGCATTCATATAGAGTCATATTTGTTCTAGTAGCGAGTTGTAAGTAAATAGAAGTGTGATGATCATCATTATTAGAGCATTGTCCCAGTAAGGAAAAAAAGGAGAGGCCAAAAAGAGCCCAGCGAAAAAAAAAGAAAAAAAATGAGAGAAAAAGAGAGAAGGGGCAGTGTTACTATCTTGTTCCATACTTGTGCTTCAAAGTAGCGCCATGTTTTTCATATAGAGAGTCTCCTATGTTGTCACTTTCATATACTAGTGGGAATTTTTCATTATAGAACTTGACTTGTATATTCCGATGATGGGTTTCGTCAAATGCACAAGGTCTTCATGAGCAAGCAAGTTGGATGCACACCCACTTAGTTTTTATTTTGAGCTTTCATACACTTATAGCTCTTAGTGCATCCGTTACATGGCAATCCCTACTCCTCGCATTGACATCAATTGATGGGCATCTCCATAGCCCGTTGATTAGCCGCGTCGATGTGAGACTATCTTCCTTTTTGACTTCCCCTTATTAATCTCTATCATCATATTCTATTCCACCCATAGTGCTATATACATGGTTTGCGCTCATGTATTGCGTGGGGGTTGAAAAAGCGGAAGCGCGTTTAAAAGTATGAACCAATTGCTTGATTGTCTCCGGGGTTGTGCATGATAAATACTTTATGTTAAGAAGATGGAGCATGACAGGACTATATGATTTTGTAGGGATAACTTTCTTTAGCATTTTTATTTTGAAAGGCATGATTGTTTGTTAGTATGCCTGAGTATTGATGTCTTTATATCAAATTATAGACTATTGCTTTGAATCATTCGGATCTTAATATTCATACCATAAAATAGAATTACATGATGAACATGTTAGATAGCATTCCACATCAAAAATTCTATTTTTATCATTTATCTACTCGAGGACGAGCAGGAATTAAGCTTGGGGATGCTTGATACGTCTCCAACGTATCTATAATTTTTTATTGTTCCATGATATTATAGTATCAATCTTGGATGTTTTATATGCAATTATATATCATTTTTTTGGGACTAACCTATTAACCTAGTGCCCAGTGCCAGTTGCTGTTTTTTTGCTTGTTTTTGTCTTTTCAGAAAATCAATATCAAACAGAGTCCAAACGGAGGAAAAAAACTTTGTATTAATTTTTTCTAGACCAGAAGGGACCTTCGAAGGTTAGGGAGAAGACCAGAAGAGCCACGAGGGAGCGACAAGCTCGGGAGGCGCGCCCCCAGGCTTGTGGGCCCCTCGTGGCACCTCTTGACCCAATTCCAAGCCTATAAACTCTCAAATATTCCCCATATACCAGGGAGCCACCTCGAACAACTTTTTCGCTGCCGCATGCCTCTGTTCTTTTGCGATCCCATCTGGAGGCCTTCTCCGGTAATCTGCCGGAGGGGGAATCGATCACGGAGGGCTTCTTCATCAACCTTGATGCCCTTCCGATGATGTGTTAGTAGTTTACCACAGACCTACGGGTCCATAGCTAGTAGCTAGATGGCTTCTTCTCTCTCTTTGATCTTCAATACAATGTTCTCCTCGATCTCCTTGGAGTTCTATTTGATGTAATCTTCTTTTGCGGTGTGTTTGTTGGGATCCGATAAATTGGGGGTTTATGATCAGATTATTCATGAGAAATATTTGAGTCTTTTCTGAACTTATTTATGCATGATTGTTATAGCTTTGTATTTCTCTCCGATCTATCTGTTTGGTTTGGCCAACTAGATTGATTTATCTTGCAATGGGAGAGGTGCTTTGTGATGGGTTCAATCTTGCGGTGTTCTATATCCCAGTGACAGAAAGGGACAAGACACGTATTTTTATTGTTGCCATTAAGGATAAAAAGATGGGGTTTAATCATATTATTTGAGTTTACTTTGTCTACATCATGTCATCTTACTTAAGGCGTTACTCTGTTTTCATTAACTTAATACCCTAGATGCATGCTGGATAGCGGTCGATGGGTGGAGTAGTAGTAGTAGATGCAGGCAGGAGTTGGTCTACTTGTCTCGGACGTGATGCCTATATACATGATCATTGCCTTGAATATCGTCATAACTATGCGCTTTTCTATCAATTGCCCAACAGTAATTTGTTTACCCATCGTATGCTATGCGTTCGAGAGAGAAGCCTCTAGTGAAAACTATGGCCCCCGGGTCTACTTTTATCATATATAAAATCCAAAAATACCTAGCTGCAATTTTATTTCCTTTATTTTACTTTGCAATTTATTTATCTATCTATCACTATCAGAATTAATCCTTGCAAGTAACCGTCAAGGGGATTGACAACCCTCTTGTTTGCGTTGGGTGCAAGTATTTGCTTTTGTGTGTGTAGGTACTGCTAATGAGGTTCTGTGTGGTTCTGCTACTGGATTGATAACCTTGGTTCTTAACTGAGGGAAATACTTATCTCTACTATACTGCATCATCCTCTCCTCTTCGGGGAAATCCCAACGCAGCTCACAAGTAGCAGTGGTCAACGTGGTCAACAAACGACAGCCATCGGAAGAGGGATGTATGTGGAGAGGCTGACAGTAGGGACCCACATGGTCCATGGCCGCACGCATGCAAGTGCCTCCTTATTACGCAAAAAAATGATTCCTCCCCCTGACAGCTGGGACCCACCAGCTATATCTTCGCACAGAAGGAAGTGCCTCCTTATTACGCGAAAAAACGATTCCTCCCCATGACAGCTGGGACCCAGCAGATTTGGAGGCTGACTTGTGGGCCTACAAATTGACGCGTACGCAGGGCTTTGTCAACTTAGTCAACAAACGATTCTAGCAGCAGTGATCGGTGGATGTTAATCCAACGGCCGTGCTGCTTCTTCAATCTCTGATCTTCTTGCTCCAGCCGCCCAAACCAACGTCGGCGGGACCGCCTGCTCCTGCCTCCCGTGGCCGGCTGTGCTGCCGCGCAGGCCTCACCGCCCCCTCCTACTCCCACCACTGGCCAGGCCATCCCTCTACTCACCCACACCTCCTGTTATTCTCCGGCGACGGCAGCCTCACACCACAGCCGAACCAGTCAACCCTCATACTCCCCTCAACGTGGGCATCCACTGTTGTTTCTTCGCCGGCTCCGGGTCGTTCCCTTCCTGGGCCTCGCCGTCGTCCACGGTCTACCGCGTTGGTGCTCTCGGCGTGCTACTTGTGAGCTGCGTTGGGATTTTCCCCGAAGAGCAGAGGAGATGCAGTACAGTAGAGATAAGTATTTCCCTCAGTGAGAACCAAGGTTATCGAACCAATAGGAGAATCACACAAAGCCTCGTGAACAGCACCTGCACACACAAAAGCAAATACTTGCACCCAACGCGGGCAAGAGGGTCGTTAATCCCCTTGAACTCGTTACTTGCAAGGATTAAATCTTGTAGTGGTAGATAGATAAATTGCAAAACAAAATAAAAGAAATAAAATTGCAGCAAGTAAATTTAGGTTTTCTTTTTATGTTTAAAATAGACCCGGGGGGCCATAGTTTTCACTAGAGGCTTCTCTCTCGAACACATAGCATACGGTGGGTAGACAAATTACTGTTGGGCAATTGATAGAAAAGCGCATAGTTATGACGATATTCAAGGCAATGATCATGTATATAGTTATGCCGCTAATATCTTTTGGTATGAACTAAACCCAAGCAAACCGGCGGCATTCCTCTGGCGAGTGAAGAAACGACAATTTTGCTGGCAAAATTCAACAATGCGAACAAAAAGAGATCTACGCATTCGATAGCGACTACGGAAGACGTGAGCCGAATAAGTCAGTACCTCGGCAAAGTAATCCTTCATGAGCATGTTATGGCCGAGAGTTCGATTACGCGGAATGCAAAGACGACCAACCGTCGATCCTCGGCACTTTTTCTTCTTGCCGGCTTCAAATTTCTGGATGAGATGCAACAAGACGAGGTGATCGACATCGTCGTCAAAAAGCATCTCCTCCATGTCGGAATCATCCGACTTCGACAACGATGATGAACTCCAATCATCCGTCTAAAAAATTTAATTGATGTTTTAATCTAACAAATTGCCCGTCAACTAAAATTAAATCGCACGGAAACAACTAGAGATCACCTTTGCCCGGTAGCAAATCCGAGCAACCGTGCTCTCTTCCCCACCATCGGCCGGAAGAAAATGCATTGCCCCTATTTCCCCATGGCCCCAAAACCCGCGGTGCCGGCACGCGCGGCAGCCGCGAGAATGATTCTGCGGCTCAATCGCGGCCGGACCAACCTGATCCGTCCACAACGTGGCCCCGCGCCAAGTTCCGGGACGGTCCATGGCGCCGGCGGCGCCCGCGTGCCTGCGGGAAAGAATGGCCACCCCCGAGCTCCAAAATTGGTGGACAAAATGCGGCTGAGGGCGACGGAAGCACTCGATGACGCAGGGTTGCCGGGGGCAGCAAATCCCGCCGGGGAGATGCGGCAGCGACGGCGACGGTGGAGGAATGGCGGGCGAGAGCTGAAATTTCCTTCCCGCCAAGTCGTGCGAGGGATAGAGGAAACGGGGGGGGGGGTGGGGGACTGAACATATGCGGGCCAAAATTTACCACTCCCCCAACATTTTTTCCGTGACGGGCTATTTAACAGGACTTGCGCGGGATGATTTTTCGTCCCGGTCTCGTAAAACGACAGTTATTTTAACGGAAGGGCCGATTTGCAGATCCGCTAAAACCGCGTCCTCTGAAAACAATATGCGGTACGCCCTAAAACGAATTCGTGCAAATTTTACGGTACGATTTATAAGTGGGCAGATATAACAGATCCCGTATAAACCAATTGAATTTATAAAAAGGTCCCTGTAAAATAGCATAAAACACCCTCACACCTAAAAAGAAAAAGCAATCGGATCCTCGCACGACGGCAGCAGCCAGCTCGCGGCAGCGGCAGTAGCCCGCAAAGGCAGCAGCCAGCGACAGCAGCCCGTGGCAGCTGTGTACGGCAGCTTGCAAGCGGTGGCCGTAAGACCGTGGCGGGAGCCGAAAGTTCCCTCCCACCAACGGTTATTTATTTTACAGGTCCTGTAAAAAGAGGGAGGAATCCTCTAGATATAGCGGAATCAGCTCGAACTATGCAGGATCCCGCAAATTTTTTAGCAGACGAGCGATTTTACATGATCTGTTCGGGACGAAAAGTCGGCCCTCGTCCACTATATCTGCAGTTATTATAACGGACGGCCCAGTTTGAGGGATATACTAGAGATGCTCTTAGGGCATCTCTAATGGCGACCCGCAAATTTCCTCCCGCATCCATCCGCGAACAGGGGGACCAGTCCGCGGACACGGATGCGGAAGGCCGCCAACCAACCGTAGCCGCATACATTTTAACCTGCATTTGAACTAACCGAACGAAATTCATGCAAACCGGCCGATATTCATCAAAGTTCGGATAGAAAATAGCACAAATCATTCGTACAAAGCATGCAAATTAAGTCTAGTACAACAATGCCTCAAATTCGACTAGATAAACTGGATGTCCAACTAGTTTTTCATCAACGGATCATGCCCCTCCCACACGTACTCCCCCTTCACCTTCATCCAACAGTGTGTGCACGTAAATGGCCGCCCCTCTGCCTGTGGTAGATCACGGCAGCGCGTGCGGGCTACATAATGTGTAGACCAACATTGAGTGAACGAATCAAGCAACAAGTTGAGAAAGAGGAAGCAAAACTTACGATCTCGTCATCTGCCGTGTGCAATGGCCACCTTACCTCTAGCTGACGAACCACGTTACAAAATTTGGTGACGCTGGTCTAGATAGCGTACCAGTGATACGATAACGACCTCACATTGCGCTGTTGAATGATGTACATGTCGTAGGGCGCATTGTGCTTTCGTGCGTGAAACGATTCATGCACTTGTTGCCAGAAGGCCTCCCCTTTGATCCTGCCTACGAAATCGGCAGATACGCCCAACCACGCATCGCACAACAACTCATCCTCCATGGTTGAGTAGCTTACCATTCTTCGTATTGTAAAACTTGACATAGCGTTCGAAAATAAGCTCAATGGCATATGACCGAACAACTGCGGAGCGTGGTGTCCGCCATGGAGGATGTCGACAAGGGGGCGGAGTGTACCTGGGTACAAACGGCTCCTGGGTGGGCAACGCCGTCGTAGAGGCGAGCGGGCGCGTCGGTGCTGGTTGCGGACGTCCGACAATGGCTCTATGGCGGCCCGAGGCGTACAACAGCGGCGGCGGAGGTGGATGGTGTGGATGCAAAGCAAGGGGAAGAAAGGGCGGAGTGGAAGAAAATGGGACCGGAAAGGGGGATTGGGTGGGCCGGGGGTGTCGGAGTCCTACGTGTCTGCTGTCCGAACTCCCGCAACGCTCCCCCGCTTTGTCTCCAATTTATGGGAGAAAACACGTCGCGGACCGATACAGTCCCGCGTTGGATAGTTTTCGCAGTCCGAACAGCGCGGTCCGGAGTATGCGGGCGGTTTGCGGGTCGGAGATGCCCTTACTTGATTTTCTCCTTGGTCCAACCCCCCGCTCTCCACCGTTTTTTCGTTCCCTTCGTCCGTCCGTGCCGAATCGGTTTCCTATCAAACCTGATTTGCCTCGGTCCTACCGGAATCGGTTTCCTCCCACTCCGAAGCTCGAACAAAACATACCTCTTTCTCTCTTTCACGACCCGTCCGTAACCAAGATGGCCGCCGCCGCCGCCTCCCTCAATCCTCAACTTCTCAGCGGTCGCCGTCGTCACCCAACATCCGACCTACGTGAGGCCGACGCCACCTCAATCCCCCGCCGCCGTCGACACTATGCCGGCCGCTGCGACGTCAACCTTCGCAGCAACGCCACCGCGCGTAGATTCTCGGCGCCAGGGGTCGCGCACAGATGCCCCAACGGCCAACTACGGCGACAGCTGATGCCCTCCTCCTCCCGAGATCCTGACCTTGGTGAGCTCCCCTCCCCTCCCTCCCCTGCCCCTCCGGAAGGACTTTCTGCTTACCAGGGTCACCACTGCTCCCCGCCCCCTCTGCCCTTGATCTGATCTGTTGTGACCGTGCGTGACGATGGTGATGCAGGAGGGCTGCCTCCCCGTGATTCTCGCCGCCAGGGGTCGACCATCAAAAAAGAAGTGAAAGACAGAGGAAGTGCTCTGTTCCATGACGGACTCAGCCTCGTAGCTCTATCGTCACCATGATAAAGGTAAATGAAGTTGGTGTTATTTTGGATGAACATTATCTGCTAAGACCATCTTGGTAGCTTGTGCGTTATTTCCAGTTTTGTAAATTTCGTGGCTGGGTGCTAACATATCAATTAGTATTTTTGTTGTTGTCTTGGAGCGTGATGCTATGGGGACTTAGAAGTGCAATTTTGGTGCAAGAAAATCTGCAAATGCTTATTGCTGAATCCTTAATCTCACAGTTTCTGTTTGTACAACAATTAATAGTTTTCAAAAAGTAAAGTTAATCGATGTATGCCGACTTCTAAATCTGCTTTCAGATGCACACCAACAACAACAACAAACAACAAACAAAGCCTTTAGTCCCAAACAAGTTGGGGTAGGCTAGAGGTGAAACCCATAAGATCTCGCGACCAACTCATGGTTCTGGCACATGGATAGCAAGCTTCCACGCACCCCTGTGCATGGCTAGTTCTTTGGTGATCCTCCAATCCTTCAGGTCTCTCTTTACGGACTCTTCCCATGTCAAGTTCGGTCTACCTCGGCCTCTTTTGACAATATCAGCACGCTTTAGCCGTCCGCTATGTACTGGGGCTTCTGGAGGCCTGCGTTGAATATGTCCAAACCATCTCAGACGATGTTGGACAAGCTTCTCTTCAATTGGCGCTACCCCAACTCTATCTCGTATATCATCATTCCGGATTCGGTCCTTCCTTGTGTGGCCACACATCCATCTCAACATGCGCATCTCCGCCACACCTAACTGTTGCACATGTCGCCTTTTAGTCGGCCAACACTCAGCGCCATACAACATTGCGGGTCGAACCGCCGTCCTATAGAACTTGCCTTTTAGCTTTTGTGGCACCCTCTTGTCACAGAGAATGCTAGAAGCTTGGCGCCACTTCATCCATCCGGCTTTAATTCGATGGTTCACATCTTCATCGATATCCCCATCTTTCTGCAACACTGACCCCAAATATCGAAAGGTGTCCTTCTGCGGCACCACCTGCCCATCAAGGCTAACATCCTCCTCCTCCTCGTGCCTAGTAGTACCGAAAGCGCACCTCATGTACTCGGTTTTAGTCCTACTAAGTCTAAACCTTTCGATTCCAAAGTTTGCCTCCATAACTCCAACTTCCTGTTGACCCCCGTCCGACTCTCATCGACTAGCACCACATCGTCCGCAAAGAGCATACACCATGGGATATCTCCTTGTATATCCCTTGTGACCTCATCCATCACCAAGGCAAAAAGATAAGGGCTCAAAGCTGACCCTTGATGCAGTCCTATCTTAATTGGGAAGTCATCAGTGTCGCCATCACTTGTTCGAACACTTGTCACAACATTATCGTACATGTCCTTGATGAGGGTAATGTACTTTGCTGGGACTTTGTGTTTCTCCAAGGCCCACCACATAACATTCCGCGGTATCTTATCATAGGCCTTCTCCAAGTCAATGAACACCATATGCAGGTCCTTCTTTTGCTCCCTATATCTCTCCATAAGTTGTCGTACCAAGAAAATGGCTTCCATGGTCGACCTCCCAGGCATGAAACCAAACTGATTTTTGGTCACGCTTGTCATTCTTCTTAAGCGGTGCTCAATGACTCTCTCCCATAGCTTCATTGTATGGCTCATCAGTTTAATTCCACGGTAATTAGTACAACTCTGAACATCCCCCTTGTTCTTGAAGATTGGTACTAATATACTTCGTCTCCATTCTTCTGGCATCTTGTTTGTCCGAAAAATGAGGTTGAAAAGTTTGGTTAGTGTATGCTTTCAGATGCACACCATGAAAGAAAATTTCTATTTTGACAGAAATTGGTGTGTTTACTACATGTGCCAAGTGTGTTTTGATATGGTAGTGATCGGAGTATAGGATGCTAGGACGACGCATGGTCCATGAGGGATACCTTCTTCGCCACCACTGTCCAGGCAGCCCGACCATGCTCCTTTTCATGGCTTTGCTTCCTTGGCTTTCACTACATGTTTATTTAGTCGGTCTTGCTTTGTGCTTGCTTGGCAATTGATTTTCAATTCATGCTCTGTCCAGAATATATTAGTTGTTTCGTACTGCTTTGTGCAGCTTTTTTGGGGCGCCATGGATGCCAAGGACTCCCAAGAGTACACTGTGCACCGACATCATCTTCATCAAATTCTCCAAGCTCAGCAAGTGCGAGGTAACTAATGCATGTGTATATCTATTTCATCGAAGTGTAGGATTTTTCCTCTTCTCTGGTTTGTGATCAATCGTTGTTGTGGTTTTCGGTTTGCGTTTCAACAGTGACAAGCATTCAGATTAGGCATCTGCATAGGTACTGTGTAGAGTTGGAGCCTTTAATAAAAAAATGATCTAGGCAATAAATCAACGGAGAGGGACCGCAAACCTTTTCAGGCCTGAATCTATCCCCATTCTGAATCTACTTAGTTATTGATTCTCATTTTCAGGCCTGAACCATGTGAAAACTTGTATTAATAGCATGTTGGGTCGCATGCAAGTGCATGTAGCAGTTCGGTCTTATTTTGTTAGACGTAATTCACACAGTGCTGACCATAATGGTGTCAGCTGCCCAAAATACTTAGTGTGACCTTGTTAAAATGATGGTCTACTTGACAACTTACGTGCTACAGTAACCCTCAATTGAACTAATACCTTGAGAAAGGGAAAGGTTATATGTTGCGAAGGGTGTTTAAAATACTTGCTTGTCCAATTTATAATTATATAAGGTAGACAACGGCCTACTTTTTATCCAAGAAAATTAATTATATATTTGTATATATCCTTATCTTTTTTAGTTAAGGGGAATTCTAGACTGTGCATAGATTTCTTATAGTTATAACGGTGTCCAATATTTGAAAATAAACTTATTACAGTCGTGCTCTATTTATCCATCAACTCAGTTTGGAGCTGGACTCAGGCGAATTATACATGCGTGCAAAGCACTTCCTCTTTCTCTAGGCAGTACCCATGAGCGAACGGTTTGACTAATTAAAAGTCCTAAGGATCAACGTGGCCGGGTGATTAGATCAGGAAAGTAATTAGTCTGAAATAGATTGAAGTTGTACAAATCCTCCTGCATGGACAAGTTGTTTTAAGTAATGGTCATATATTGATCGGCTAATATTGTACTATTTAGTGTTAAAAAATACTATGATTTAGAGAGGTGATTATGCATTTTATTCTTGGTCACATCCTGCGTGCCTTTGCAAGAGTCGGCGCGCCCCCTAGAAGATTGAGGTAGTGTGTAGTTATATCATACAGACACACTTGTTGATATTAAAAAGCTAGGCGGTGACCCAACCCTAAGGAGTCGTGTGGGGACACGTGCATGGTTTTCGCCAATGTGCATCAGTTCTGGTGCGGTGGTAGCCTATCCTCCTGCTCCTCTTCGAGGCCTTGCGGCTATGTGCCTCTCTAAGCCTTGCTCCTGCTATTTCCTGCATTGGCAGTCTTGACCGAACCACATGCCTCCTCCATGGCGTGGGCGAGTGTCTTGCTATCCCTAAAGCCCCAAATTACCCCAACTCCTTGGTTGTTTGGTTGTGAACAGATCTCTAGTGTGGAGCTCGTAGTTTGAATGAAGGTAGTTTTCAGGTATAGTTGGTTGCAGATGAATGCACCTAATTTTAATCTGCTATAGCTGGGAACAAGATCGTACACAAAATCCTACAATTATCTACATTACAAAATTAACTACCATCAAGTATTTTCTATGGGTAAGCTGCTCATCATGAAGTTATCTAGGTGTGTATGTGTGAGAGACAACCTGTCCCCTATTTTTAGCCTTACTTTCTTTTGGAAATTTGCAGTTGTCACGTTGAGCTCAAGATTGTGGAGAAATACCTACCGATCTAATCGTACTTTGGTTGCACGTCTCCTAACTCCAATGTATCATGGTACATGCTTCACTTTACTCTTTATTTCTGTTTACAAATATTCATCGGATGAAATTGCATGCTATATTTCTAAACACAAAATAATTAGTGGATGTTGTGTAAAAAATTATCACTTTCAAAAATTAAAACCATGCACTAATACGTGATCGATTAAGCTAAAGAATTAGCACATGTAGATAGAGGATAACGACGACACGAGTGGGGCGTTCTATGGGGTAGGTATGTGGCTCTGCATTGCATGGGTGGCGTCTTGGTGCTATGAGGATAGCGAGTTAGTCGGCCCGGTCGGCGCAATTTGCGAGTTTAGTCAGGCTGGTAGGTCGGGGCAGCGGCCTCAGATGTTTGGTGCAACTAAGGATGAGAGACGAGAGCCACACAAGTGACCAAGACGATGATGCCACAAAGAGTTGGTAGTGGAGGTAATAGAGGCGAAGAGACTGGCAGGGGTGGTAGCAGAGGGAAGGTGAAGCCAGTCAAGCTCCTGTGGACCTTGGAAGTCACAGCGCCGAGGGCCAACACCAAGTAGAGCTCCCATGTGACGATCCTAATCAGAACAAGAGTCAAAGTTGAGAATGACTCTACAACCAGAGCCAACAATCTAACCACCTGAAATGAGTTACATGGTAAGCCGAGGAACATGAGCAAAAGTAGGAACATGACAAGACAAAGTGCTAAGAGTGCCTTGACTAGCAGTAAGAACATGAACAAGAGAACCTAGAGGTTTGAACGGAGGACAAACCGGAAGAATCATGAGTCATATGATAAAAAGACGTTCCAATACTAAGGATCCATGGAAATGTACCTGATTGTATAAAAAGTGGTCTCTCGGTACAAAAAGAATCAGTAGCAAAACCTGCAAAACTGTCGATGGAGACATTGAAGTTTGGTAATCTCCAACGTACTTAGGGGCTCAACTAAAGAGGTTGACGAAGAAGCAATGGGCGATGAAGAACTAGAAGCAGTAGGTATGTATCGAAGTCGTGCAATCTCCTGGGCGATGAAGGCACCGCTGAAGTGGTCGATGTAGAATCACCAGAAGAGGAGTGGCCATCACCTGTTATGTAAGCCGCTAGAGGAGGTGTAGCACGACCAGTACCGGTTGTAGAAGTCGGTGGAGGAGACGAGGTCACAGGCGCACAAGCACCAAGCACGAAGGGAAGGCGCATGTGCGAGACGTAGTCAGTGGAGTTATGTGCAACAACACTATTGATGAAAGCTGCGAGGGGAGTCTGTGTAGAGCGATCATCATCGTCTGTAGAGGTCGAGAGAGGCGTCACTATGGAGCCACCACTATAGCCTGCGGAAGTCTTCGGGGGGAGCAACGTCATAGCCTCATAGGTGGAGGAGCACCAACCATCGACGAACGACGCATGCATGAGATGGGTTCAGTGTAGGGAACACCGTAAAAACTCACCGGACAAGAAGAGAAATTGTGTCTAATGAAAACACAAAAGCTCTTCTCGCTCTCACGTCGTGTTAGTCTCCCAGGGTTTTGGTCTATGGGTTAGGGGTCCTTGTTGCATAACACAATGCCGGGAAAGGTCGCGAGGGCAGCGTATCAGGCGATTTGGCGGAAACTAAATCGTCGGACTTGTCTGAAAAAATCAATACGTGTTTGGAACTCAAGGAGGATTGATTACACTTTTACGACGGAGTTTAAGTGTTTGGGGATTGGAACGCAACCATGCATGGGGATCCTTGGCTCTTTAGGAACCATGCTGTGGTAATTGAGTATAATGGAATCTGTCGCCCTTAACTCCATACGTGTTTGGGCTCGAATCATGCGTCTACCGGACTTGCTGCGCAACAGACCGGTGGCTAGAGCAATGGCTTCCAAGATAGGAGAAGTGTTAGATGTGGAGCTTGGGCTAACTGGTGGTGGGTATGAAAGTTTGTTCGAGTGCACATCAAGATCAAATTGGAGAAGCCCCCTTTGAGGTTCTTAGGGAATGCTGAGTGAGGTAAATCGCTCCAAATGTTCCGTGTGCTATGCGAGAAGATGTCGCGTTTTTGCACAAATTATGATACAATTGGCCATGTTACATAACAGTGTCAGATGTGGGTCATGATTCAAAGAAGTTTCTGTTTGGCGATTTTATGATGGTTCCAACCTAGATGTGGTTCCAGCCTAGAATTGAGTTCATTGCTCAACCTCGTGGTAGTAGCACATGTGGAAGAGTGGTTGGGCTAGTAGAGGCGAAGGTGGCCGTGGAGGGAAAATTGGTCATGACACGACCCGATGTACAAAGAGAAAGATGATTTTGACCTTGTGAATGGAAATACAGGTACATGCAATGTCAATGCGAACATTGTTAATTTGGGGATTCTGGTACAAAGCCACCTCGCAAGAGGTCGGCCAAGGACCCTCCCTTGGCACTAGGGGGAAGGAAGTGATGGGTCTTATAGAATACCATGAGGGCAAAACTAGGATTAGCAACTCAGCCCAGGGTTCCTCCTTGCAAGTTTAAGTGAAGAAAAGGTAGAGGATGGTCGGGGCATGCTGCTCCTAACAGTGTTTTCATCGCTTTCCCATACCTCAGGTGCACTCTCCGTTCCCCGCCGATCTGGCTTGTGTCCTTTCCTTGTTTGCGGGTGTGCCACGTACTTGATTCCGCATTCCACGTTCCCTTGTTGGGCGTTGCTGGCCTTGGCGACAGGTAGCGCCGTGCTCTTGGGCGCTTTGCGTCCTTGCGTGAGACGGGGGCGGTGCCGACTGCCTGTGCTCTTGCTCCGCCAGTGGTGGTGCTCGAGCTTGTGGCTATGGCGACAACCTGCATGGGAGCACAGAATGTAGGAACAAGGCAGCGCCAACTCGTAGCTAGGCAAGGATGCCCAGCCGGACTGGCAGGCAGTGGAGAGTACACGAGAGGTGTGGGGGAAGGGGTGAAAATGCTATCAGGAGCGGACTGCCGCCGCCGTCAGCCTTTGGACCCAGAGCCGAGTGACGAGGGGATGGCGATATGCGAAGAGAGGAAGACGTCAAAGGGCACTGTGTGGAGAAAGGCATCATCCGCTACCCTATGCCTGTGCGTCAGCCGTGATCGATGGACGGTTGTGGGTAGATCCGGTGTCTACATGTGGATCTGCTACTCAGGATGACATGAAATTGTTGTTGTGTAGTGAGGTGCCGCAACTATTGTGCCTTGTGGGTGTGTTTGGTTGTCGGTGGCAGGGCACTGCTATGTGTGTTATCGCCACGTAGTTCGAGCTCCATTGTGTAGATAAGTGGTGGTGAAAGCCCTCCACTTATGATGGTTGGTACCGATGACGACATCGCGTCAGATTAGACAAAGGCTCACCGTCAGAAGCACAGAGGTGGATGTCGAGCTCCATAGCAGTCTCAACATTGCGCTCATCAATAAAAGCAGAAGCAGTAGGTAGGTGTCAGTGAGTGCAGCACGAGCTAGCCAGGGGATTACTCTTGTTTCCCCCTTTGTCCCCTCCTCCCTTTTTCTTCTTCCCCAGGCCCTCTTCTTTTCCTCGCTGTTACTCAGTGCACACGAGCTAGCCAGGGGATGACGCAGTGAGTGCAGTAGTGGCAGCGGAGGAACCCCTTCTGGTCCGCTCGAAGAAAGCTGCAAATTTGTGGAGGAGCGCCGACAGGTGAGCATCTTCCTATTTTTCTTCCTCCTTTCCTCATCTTCCATGGTAACCTGTGATTTTTTCTTGCAGTTTTTCAGAGGGCATTTCAGGTTCTAGATTGATCTGGTAGTGTACGTGGTGTGGTGTGCCATAACCAGGAATATCCGATCCGCGTCATGACAATATGTGCCTGCTGCCGCCATGCGGATCTTGGGAGTATGGTGCTTCAATTTGGTTCCTATGGTGTATTGGCTTAATCTTTGTACTTAGTTGAGGCCCAATTGTTACATTATGGGATGTGTAATGTTCATGCAGCATTTACATGAATTACTTGCACTGAGCATGTAGTGGTAATTGGTTCCTTACATGTGTGGTGTGAAGGTTACTCAGGTTACTCCTGCTGGTTTAGATGTGCCATTCTCTTTTTACAGGACTTGCATGTATTGCTTACTTTATTTTGTTGTCATGCGAGTCTTACCTCGTTGAAGGAGAAGCGCCATGAGTTTTTGGTGAGAGAATTGGTGCAGAAGTGGAAAAGAACATAATGTGATTCCAGTTGGTTGAGTAGGTTCTTCCACTACCGCAATAGGAGTTGCTTCCACGACCTGCTAAGTCTGTCTTCTTGAATGAAACTGTTCGCCCAGGTCTCTGTTCAGAAGCAATTTTCTTTTCTTTTTAGACATGTACATGTAGTTTGGCATTTGTAAATAATGCCATGAAAATTGCAAGTGTGTGGTTACCAAGGTTCAAAATATCGGATATCGGGTTCATACCGGTTTGGCTTCGACATATCGGATGTCGGATATCGGGTGATATATCGGACGATATGTAGATATATCGGAGAAAACATGTCTAGTTTTTTTTATTATTCTTGTTCAAAACATTTATTTTTAGTAAAACAAAATATATGGTGTCAATGCTTTAACATGACAATTTTAGATTCCTAGTTTATTAACTTACTGATTAAGAAACTATTAAGGAAAGATTCACAAAAACCTTACTCTATGATTAAAAATAATACGATATATATGCATTTGTACGAAACATTGTGCATGACTTTGATAATTTATAATGAAGTTGTAAATGCATAATCTTATTTCACTACATTTAATAAATAATTGTTCTCATCTACGTATCGTTCTATATCGGTGGACATATCGGGCTAGATATCGGCCATATCGGTCGATATTTCGGTCCATATCGGATGATATGTTTGAAAATGATATTTACAAAATGATATGTTATGTTTATATCGGTAGAGCCCCAAAAGTGATATATCGACCTATATATCGGTTGTACCGGCCTAGATTTAAAAGCTTGTGCCCTTGCTAGGAGCATTATATTGACCGATCTAACGCCCTCATTGCAAGGGCAAGAGCGCGGGTAGCTTACCATCTTGAAAAAAACCGTGAGGGCACCTTGCGTGCCAGACTTACTTCAGAAAAAGGCATTGGTTTCAAGAATCAAATGAACCGATTGCCCAAGGTTGCAGCATCTGAAAAAATGCCGGATAAGAAAATTCGGTCAGACAGCATAAGAACTGTAAAAACACAACATCTCTCCGGGTATATTTAGGTGGTTTGCCATGTTTCTATCAGAATTCAGATTCAACCAAAGGAGGTGCATGACAAGTAGACAACTGCATCTGATCCAATTATCAAATTAGGTTTTTTACTTTCTAAAATATTAAGTGGCACGTGATGACTTGCAGAAGTGAGTCGTTGAGGCAGCAGATACATTGTATTGATATATGGGGCAATATGGGCAGTACAGGCAGACTTTGCACAACTGGAATCATATATGTCTCCTCCTGTTTGTTCACCAGCTCATCACAAAGCGGACTTGTGGTAGTAGCGCGATCGACTGACTGCCAGGCCTCAGGAACAGCAGGTTCTCCTCCATGAGCGCAGACCCTGCTTGGGTGGGTCTCAAAACCACAAACCAGCGAAAATTGAAGAGCAAGTCAGCCTGGACCAAAATTTCAATTTCTGAGTGTTGACTTAATTATATGGGGGCGGGGATCAGCAGTAGCGTGCACTTACAGGGACACGCCGAGCGTTATCAGCACGATCCGGCGGCGGCCGAGACTGGCTGCGTCCGCCGCCACCGGGCTGGCCGCGCCACCGTCGAGCCCCAGAGGAGACCCGGTCGGCCTGCCTGAACCAGCGCTCAGATTGAACCCTCCCGTGGCAGTTTGCCATGGCTGCCGGCGCCGCTCGCCGGACCCCGAGTTAGGAGACGTGCGGGTGGACAGCCGGGCGAGACGTAGCCGCGCACGGGCGGTTCATCGGGAGGAGCATGTGGTCTGCGGAGCGAGGGGAGCTCGGGGCGTTGGAGGACGATGGAGGGAGGGGGAATAAGAGGGGCGGGCACAGAAAACATCGACATTGAAGGCTAGATTTGCAGGAAGCACAATTCTACAGTTTTGTGTCAAAAACCACTAATTCTACGCCTAATTTTTTGCACATAACACTAGTTGGCGGCTTAGACCGTTCTAAGCATGATTATGACAGGTGGGTCCCGCAAATGACGACGTGGCGTAACTGTTCGAGCCAGACGTCGTTAGACTTTTTTTTACCAAAAAACCCCCTCACATTCCTTCAAAAGAACACCCCACTGTTTCAAAAAAAAGAAGAATGAAACAGCTCCGCACATGCGCACGGGCCGTCCCCAGCTTTGGCTCCGCCGCCGGCAAACGTACCCTCCCGGCGCGCCGCCCCTGCCTCCCCAGGTCGCCGCTGTCGTGCCCCACGCCGGATCCGAGCACATCGGCCTCCACCGCCCTCGCACGACACCGGATCCGGCGGGATTGCCCCCGCTCCGAGCTGACCCGCGGCATGGCCGCATGGCCGGCGTCGCCGCTGCTCGCGCACGGCCGGTGCAGCTGTTGCTTGTGCCCGTGCGCGGCCGGAGCCGCCGCTGCTCGCGCCACTGCACGGCCGCTGGTCGCGCCCGTTCGCGGTCGGAGCCGCCGCTGCTCGTGCCACTGCACGGCCGGCGCGACCGCTGCTTGCGCCAGTGCGCGGTCGGCGCCGCCGCTGCTCGCGCCCCTGCGCGCCTGCTGCTTGCGCCCCTGCGCGGCCGGAGCCGCCGCTGCTCGCGCCCCTGCGCGGCCACCGCGGCTGTTGCTCGCGCCCGTGCGCGGCCGGCGCCGCCGCTGCTAGCGCCCCTGCGCGGCTGCTGCTTGTGCCCCGTCGCGGCCGGCGCGGCTGCTGCTCGCTCCCGTCGCGGTCGGCGCCGGGAGGGTATCCGATTGCTTTTTTAGTTTTTAAACAAGGATGTCCTTGTAAAATTGCAGGGACCGTTTCGTGAATCTTCACAAATCTCCCGTCTAAACGACGTCTAGCTCGAACAGTCATGCCACGTCATCATTTGCGGGACCTACCTGTCATAATCATGCTTAAAGCGGTCTAAGCCGCCAACTAGTGTTATCTGCAAAAAAATTAGGCACGGAATTAGTGGTTTTTGGCACAAAACTGTAGAATTGTGGTTCCTGCAAACCTAGCCTTCAATGTCGATGTTTTCTGCAATTCACTCTGGCTGGATCCGTGGTGAAGGAAACGAAGCGATACGTTGGCTTATGGATAACAGCGACCAGGACTACGGGTTGATTCTTAAAGAGCACAGGGACTTTTTTGCAAAAACGCCACAACAGCGAGTGGGCAGAAGCAATGAGTGCTTTGTTATTAATTAGGTAAAGAGTATTTAGTTTGGTCACACGTGGATGGTCCTATCTTCCTTACCACATGGGTGATTTTATTACTTTCTGGTCGCCCGACCCGACCGGGCCATAGACTTTCACCCAAAGAACCAGATCCGAGGGTGTGCAGGGATGGACTGCACAGCGGCGCCTCCAAGAAGGTGAAACGACGTCGCCATCGGCCGGCAAGACCCCGGCAAAGCTTTCGCCTGGAGCACCGCCCAACATCACACCCCCACGCACTGCACCTCCGCTAGTCCGCACACCTCCCTTGAAGCCACTGCGCCGCGGCCGTGAAGGAGCCACCACAATCCTCACCGCCGGCCAGAAAACCGGCGAGCCAAATCCGCCCGAGCCCGGGAGGATTTTTTTGTACGTCTGATTTTTTGTCAAGAATTATCGCAATAGAGGGTTTAATTATTAACTAACACCTGTAAATTAAATTTCGAAGAAGTTTTATTGTTTCATGTTGTTATGTATCAAGTTACTTTTCTTATCAATTCTGTTGGATCGGGAAGGGGAGTACCTTTAGACGGGGTTCATCCTCGTGTCTGGTGACTTGCGTGGGTGCTCACTCTGTGTGGGTGTGTCGTGTGTGTGTGTGGCGGCTCACAAGGAACGGGAGGACTGGATGCCCCCTTTTAGATCAGCACCTCCACATGGGCTTGGGCCCTAAAAGACAAAGTAGATGGGCTTGGGCCCATAACGGTTCAACACTCCCCCTCAAGATGGGTGGTAGATAACTATCATTCCCATCTTGTCACATGCCAAGTTACAGTCCTTTGTTCCCAGTCCCTTTGTCAAGCAATCTGCAAACTGCTGCACAGAGCTGACATGAGTAAGACTGGTGATCCCAGCATCAAGTTTCTCCTTAATGAAGAAGCGATCAATTTCCACATGATTTGTCCTATCATGTTGAACTGAGTTATTAGCAATGGCTATAGCTGACTGATTGTCACACCACACCTTCAAGGGTCCCTTCCTCAGAAGTTTCAACTCGCTCAGTAGGTACTTCACCCAGAGCATCTCACACAACCCTTGAGATAATGCTCTATACTCAGCTTCTGCTATTGATCTAGACACAACCGTCTGTTTCTTGCTTCTCCATGACATCAAATTTCCTCCCACAAACACACAGTAGCCAGGAGTTGATCTTCTATCATCTTGACAACTGGCCCAAACAAATTCACTATAGCCATCCACCTCAAGATGTCCACTCTTCGCAAACCACAACCCTTTACCCGGAGTCCCCTTCAAGTATCCCAGAATTCTGTGCACAATATCAAGATGCCCACTCCTTGGTTCATGCATGTATCTGCTCACCACACCCACGGCATACGTAATGTCAGGCCTGGTATGACACAAGTACAATAACCTCCCAACCAGTTTCTGATAATCTTCCTTATTCACCAGCTCTCCGGATTGTGCCGTCACTTGATGATTTTGTTCAATCGGAGTAGGGCTGCACGACATCCCATCATGCCCATGTCACTCAAGAGATCCAATGTGTATTTTCGTTGGCACAAAGATATTCCCTTCTCTGTTCAGGCCACTTCAATACCAAGGAAGTATTTTAGGTTACCCAAATCCTTTACCTCAAACTCCTTGATGACCCCTTCAATCTCTCTATTTCCTCCTTATCATCTCCAGTGATGATAATGTCATCCACATAAACTGCAAGAATGGTAATCTTCCGATCAGAGTGTCTGTAGAACACCGTGTGGTCACCGTTACACTGACCATACCCCATACCATGAACAACACGCCTGAATCTATCAAACCATGCCCTCGGTGATTGCTTCAGTCCATACAAGGATTTCTTCAGCCTGCATACCTTCCCCGTGGTCTCTGAAGTACCAAAACCCGGTGGTATCTCCATTTACACTTCTTCCTGCAACTCACCATGCAAGAAGGCATTATTGACATCTAATTGATGCAACTTCCACCCAAAGTTTGCAGCACAGGAAACCAATATCCTTACTGTGTTCATCTTTGCCACTGGAGCAAACGTCTCGTCATAGTCAATTCCATAAGTTTGACTATATCCTCTGGTGACCAATCTGGCCTTATACCGTTCCACCTTCCCCTCAGGATTCTGCTTCACTGTATAGATCCACTTACAACTCACTGCTTTCTTTTTTGCCGGCAATGTGGTTAGCACCCACGTCTTGTTTTTCCTCAGTGCTTCCAGCTCTTCTATTATCGCTTCACGCCCCTTCGGATCTTGCTTTGCAGCCTTCCAATCCTTTGGGATTGACATAGTTTGAAGAGAGGAAACAAACGCTCTATAGGAAGGAGACAAAGCCTCATAAGACACAAAATTTCCAATGTCATGATCATAAAAAACATCTGGTGGTAAAGCCTTCTGTGCCGCTTCATGTGTCCCCTTTCGCAATGCAAAAGGCAGTTCCACTGTGTCAGATGAGCTTGCATCACTGCCTTGCTGCTCCCCCTGCACTTGTGGCTGCCGCCGTGAATATAC
Source organism: Elymus sibiricus (assembly GCA_039707655.1). NCBI lineage: Eukaryota > Viridiplantae > Streptophyta > Magnoliopsida > Poales > Poaceae > Elymus > Elymus sibiricus. The sequence goes on along the minus strand of CM077670.1, from coordinate 319,507,237 downwards.
CAGACGTGTGTCAGATGAGCTACGCACTTGTGGCACTTGTGGCTGTCGTCGAGAGTACACTAGGGGAACCTCCTGCCACCGATCGTGAACAGGGAGCTGGAGATTACCAATCTGAATGGAACTCACTGTTGGCTAGACCTGAACTTGCACATCACTATCAGTGAGAGTACCAACCGAAATTGTACCCACAATTGGCTGGACCTGGACCTGCACATCACCATCAGTGAGAGTACCCACATAATCATCCTGAGAATGAGATACAGCTTTCTCCCCCTCTTGACCATCCTGTACAGAGTGTAAGTGGTCAAGCTCTGCAAACAACAGACTTAGGTCTATCGGCCCACCATAGAATGGCTCAGACTGCCTGAAAGTGACATCCATACTTATAAATCGGCGTTTCTCAGAGGGACACCAACATTTGTACCCCTGATGACTCGAAGCATAGCCCAGAAAAACACACTTCACTGCCCGCGGATCTAGCTTCCCAACAGAAGGTCGGTGATCACGAACAAAGCAGGTACTGCCAAACAACTTTGGGGGAACAACAAACTTATTTTCTCCAAACAACAACTCATGCGGAGATTTCATGCCGAGTATCCTTGAAGGTGTCCGGTTGATCAGGTATGTGGCTGTCGTAACTGCTTCACTCCACAAGAACTTGGGCACATTCATGGTAAACATCAACGACCGAGCAACCTCAAGAATATGTCGATTCTTCCTTTCTGCCACTCCATTCTGAGGGGGGGGGTGTCCGGACAAGAAGTTTGATGAAGAATCCCTTGGTCAGACAAGAAGGCCCCAAAGATGTTGTTCACATACTCTGTGCCATTGTCAGTCCTAATCACATGCACCTGCACCTTAAACTGATTCTTCACCATGGCATGGAAATCCTGAAAACAGCTGAACACCTCATCCTTGTGACGCATCAAATAAATCCAAGTCATGCGAGTATAGCAGTCAATAAAGGTAACAAAGTACTTCATTCCATGCACTGACACAACCGGGCTCTTCCATACATCCGAATGAATAAGCATAAAAGGAGATATGCTCCTAAGCCCCTTACTCACATATGTGGCTCTTGTGTGTTTTGCATATTCGCAAGCATCACATGTCAGCTTGCCCTTGCCTATTCCACACATAACATCCGGAAATATTCTGCTCATTTTATCAAAAGATACATGCCCCATCCTACAGTGATGGATCATCGCCTGCTTCTCCTTGTCCTCCATGGTCGCAACACACACCAAGTCTGGCTGCACCTCCTGGTCCATATACCAAAGCCCCCTACGCCTGGTGCCAGTCCCAACCATCTGCCTCGTCTGTCGCTCCTGAATCTCGCAACCGAATTGGTCAAGGATCACACGACAGTCTATTTGATCAATAAGAGCACTGAAAGAGACCAAATTGACAGGAAAAGCTGGCACATGCAAAACTGAGGATAAGGAGATGGTCAGAGTGCACTTTACTGTACCAACCCCTATGATAGGCTGTTTTGTGCCATCAGCAGTTTGCATAGTGCCCGTGTGAGAAGGAGGATGCTTATTGTAAGACTCAAACATGCGGTATTTGCCTGCAACATGCTGAGATGCTCCAGAGTCTAGAACCCATTTTGAACCATTCGCATTAGTAGCAAGAGATGCCTTTTCCGGATTATCTTCATCAGTGGAGGCCCAGTGAGCACAGTCACCATAGCGAGCATTCAAGCCTGCAGTGTGGAGCTGTGATATGAAAGCATGGAGCTCCTCCAACTCAGCCCTCAATTTAACGCTCTGAGCATCCTTCTCACGTGTCGCCCCCTCGGCTGTTACCTTGTCAGCCTGGATTTCCACCACCTTCCTTTTGAAGCTCTCCAATTCCTTCCTGAGCCTCTCAACCTCTGCTACAGTCATGTTGTATCCCTTCTCTGACCCTGCACTGGCCTTCTCTGCACTGTCCTCACCACTCTTCTCTGGCTCCACATCACCCATTCTCATGTCATCATTCCCTACAGACTCCTTGACTGCATGGTGAGCACCAGCCGCAGCTATGGTATCACCCATCTCCTCCAGAACAACAGCATTCTTGGCACTGCCAGCAGCACCATCGGCCCCTGCAAAACGCGCCTCGATGGTCACAAGACGGCACCCCCTACCGACCTCCTGCTCCATCAGGAAGAGCCTCTACTTGAGCGTGAGGTTCTCCCCTCAAGCCCTTCTCCTCTACAATCAGCACAGCAGCTCCCAATACACAGCACCTCGTCCACCTACAGCAGCAGCAAACACAACTTCAGGCAGCTACAACCTCCTCTGCAAACAGCAGCAACAACAAGCACACAGCAGCAACAGCAGCTGCCCTTCTCTTCCCTTTCCAATCAGCAACCAAGCCACACAACACCAGTAGGCACAACAACAGCTCCCAGCAGTAGCACCCCATAGAGCAGTAGCAGCAAAAACAGCAGCAGTTCCAGCAAAATCAACAGCAGCAGTCCTGCGATCACACGCACAACACGCAACCTTCTCTGGCAGCAACAACAACACAAGCTCCTGCCCCGCCGCCTCGTACCTCTGCTGCACCTGCGCCTTCTTCCTTCACCGGCTCGCCGTCGCAGCGCAGCCGCGCCGGGAATCGGCTACCAGGTGCGCCCCTTCTCCTCTCCTCAGCAGCAGCAGCCGCCAACGAGCTGCGGCTCCTTTTCCTCCTCTGCCGCGCCCGCGCTGCTCCTCGAGCACAGCCCCGCCACGCCTCGCGTCGCATGCTACCCACCAAGCTCCGCGCACTCGCGCGCTCACACACGCCCAGATGCGCCGCGCTCTCCTCGTCGGACTCCGCCACCTCACCGGCGACTACACCGTCGGCGCCGCCGCCTCCAATGAACCTAGCTCCGATACCATGTTGGATCGGGAAGGGGAGTACCTTTAGATGGGGTTCATCCTCGTGTCTGGTGACTTGCATGGGTGCTCACTCTGTGTGGGTGTGTCGTGTGTGTGTGGCGGCTCACAAGGAACGGGAGGACTGGATGCCCCCTTCTAGGTCAGCACCTCCACATGGGCTTGGGCCCTAAGAGACAAAGTAGATGGGCTTGGGCCCATAACGGTTCAACAAATTCTTTGAGAAGATCTAATGTTGTGAAAGGATCTTTCCATCAGAATTAGTTGAATTTGGACAAAGTAGAGGATTGCAGAACAATGATAGCTAACTTCTCTATGTCTTGGGGTCTGAAGCATGAGATTTGTTGTTTGCTTTCAGTTCTTGAACCACCTTTTTTAGGAGCCCTTCTTTTACAAGCAAGAATATGCGTTCATAAGTTTTTTGATTATTGTCTTTCCGAATAAGGAACAACACCTAAAATTGGCTCTAAAATGCATTGCTTATATTACATACTGTACATGGCATGTTCTCTCATTGTTAAATAACTTTGTTGCCAAAAAGGATCTAAAGTACATTGTTGGTATTGTCATGTTCCCATTATCCCCGCATTACTGAATAGTGTTGGCAAATTGATGTTCCTTTGCTCTGGGTACTGCTGTTATAGACTGCCATTTGTTTTGTCGAGCTTAGTAACTAATTTATTTATTCTTACATTGTCATGAATATGCTTTGGATATCATATAAACTGCCATTTGTTTTGTCGAGCTTAGTTACTAATTTATTTATTCTTAGATTGTCATGAATATGCTTTGGATATCATATACAACGTCCTGTTCTCTGTTTTGGTCGATCTCTTCATTTTCTGATTACACTCATGTTTTCCTATAATGCAGACGTGATTGGCACCATAACTGTTGTTTATAAAGCTACATGTTAGCTCAATGGGGGCATGGTGATGTATGTAGCCATAGAGAGCGCCTGCTTAGTCTGGTCCTCATGACGTTTGACCAAAGGTTCTTGGACTTGTCCATCACCATAGTCAGGTACGACGAGGTTTTCCAGGAACTCTTTTGGACTGCATGTGTATACATGACATATGTCGTACTATCTTTTCTTCATGAGTTGTCGAAGAGACCTTTTGATGTTTTATTGATAGTTTTTCAATTCAGATGAAGTGATCAGGATCACCAGGTTTTGTAGATCCTGGATGAAAAGCTCTTCTGTTGCATCGACATTACTATTTATTGTAGTTTACCACTATGTCTAAAACATACCAAACCTATTACTAGCACACTGGCGTGTGTTATGCTATAAAATTATGGTTCAACCACATGTATGTACATTTCTATTGTCAAATTGTAATATGTTAATTGTGGGAGGACAATCTATCAGTTCTCTTCAAATATGAACTTACTTGTGGAATTAAATGCTATGCAAGGCTTATAGCTATAAGCGAAAAGCCTTGATATGCAAACAACTCTTGGTTTAAACCAGACCTTCGCCATTTGGTCCAATTGGTCATCTAAATTTCAGTGTCTCACCTATGTTTACAATTGTTTGGCTGTTATGTTAAAGTAGGATCAATATGAGCAAAAGCTATTCGATCTCTTTTGATTTGACCACAAATCTATTGTTTTGGTGGACTGTAAAGAGTAAGTACGAAGTGCACATCAAGCAGTGTTCTATTGATGGTTCCATGGAAGAACATGAAGGTTGTAAAGTAGCCAAGGTACAACATCTATCAGACCTGGTTACAGACAAGCTTAGAATCGCCTTGAGCACGAACATATTTGAATCCCTTCTTAGCAGGATATCTCAACCCCTGGAGCAATGCACAATATTCAGTGGCGTTATTCGTTGCAATACCCAAACCCTCCCATAGTTGAGCAATTTTCAGTTAAAGTAGAAGAACATAGTCGTCATCAGCTAGTCGTGGTAACTAAAGACTAAGAAAACAAACCAGCACGGTAACTATTGGCGTACATACCAAAGATCCATCCGGTCGCCTTATTATTATACCGGCGATTGATTTCCCAGGATTTCCTTTGCAAGCACCATCAAATTCAAGAATGCAGGACAGCTGTAAAGACGAAGTCCAGTGATGAGAACAAGTCAACATTTCCTCAATGGAGATAAGTTGCAAATATGCATATCTCTACTAACTAAAAAAAAGAGTGAGGTTCCAAGCAAGCAATCAGACCTCTCACTCTGAACAACTTTTTTTTTTCTTTTCTTTAAGCTTTGGCAGGCTAATCAAGCATCAAAAACATTCTCATTAACATGTTTGTGCAGATGATTCTATTGATTATTGACTCACTTTCCTCCCATTATTTGTCAGATCCATAGGCATTTAAATGATAACAATGGAAGTTAGAACTTAATTGACAAAAGGATTAAGAGAGAGAAGGGGACAGCTTACCAATTGAAAGAGACGCAGGAGCAGGGATGACGGAGACGCGTGAACAGCGGCACCACAAGCCGGCAGCACCTCGAAGACTGAAGCCCATGACTCGACTCCCGATGTCCACCCGACCACACTTGATCCTCTTGCCCAGGACACTTGTAGGAGGCACCATCTGATAGGGAGATCTCAGGCCCGATGACGCTGGTCATGGCGTGTAGGGCGTGAGAACAACATGTAGGGTTTGGGGAAGAAGAAATGGAGAGAATGAGAGATGAGGAGAAAGATCTCATTGTCTCCACCTCGAAATATGGAGGCGCTACTGACCTTTTAATGGGAAATTTCCCCATACCATCCCCTTCCCCCCTCCTCTGCCACCACCATCGCAGCCGGGTGGAGCGACACGCCTTGCCGCGAAGAGCAGAAGGTTAGGGAGCGGCCGCTCGATCCTCGTACCATCTCTGTTAAAAATCACTTCTGCGCGTACGCTAAATCACATTTTCGACCAAGGATTCGGGACTAGGAATCTAGGAGTGAGATTTGAGGATTTGGGGAGCATGTAGCATTTTCAAGCGGGCCGATTTTTTGCTTGGCATTTGCCGTTTTTATCCGCCATGGTAACGTGAGCTATGCTTAAGTCACTCAACCTCTCACCACATGCAAAGGTTAGAGAGAAATGCGGGAACAAACGGCGGGCTCCTGTGTCCTCTACAGATAGATGAGCACTCAAGCCGGACCGTCTCCATCCCGCTCAACGAAACGGTTGATGACTCGCACCAACTCCCTGTCGGCCTCCGAAGCAGGATCCGCGCCGAAAAATCCGTGCTCCTGGCCGGCGAACACCACGAGCTCCACGTCCTTCCCCATCGCCTTCATCCGCTCGGCGTACTCCACATTCCTGTCCCTGAAGAGGTCGCGCTCCGCGGCGACGACGAGCATGCGGCCCACGCAGGTTGGCTCCAAGCTTGGACTGTCCGGGCCAAACGGGTTCACCAGTGGGTGGTCCCTGCTCGCTCCGGCGGGCATCCCAAGCCGGAAGAACTGATCGAACCTCTCCCGCGTCAGCCATGCGGTGTCCGGCGTGTCCAACTCTGACTGCGTTGGCTCAGCCGAGAACAACCCCGGCATGAGGAGGATGTACCCGGCGATGCTTGCGGCCGGCTCGAGCCCCGACGTGCCGAACCGGACGGCCATGTGGTGCGCCAGGCTGCCGCCAGCGGACACGCCCGAGACGACCACCCGGCGGGAGTCGGCCGAGTCGGCGAGCCACGAGTTGTCGGTGGCGAACTGGTCGCGGAGCCATAGGAGGGCCGCGGCGGCGTCCTCGTGAGCGGCGGGGAGGCGGTGCTCTGGCGCGAGGCGGTAGTCGAAGGAGAGCACGACCGCGGGAAGCTCGGCGGCTAGGCGGAGGCAGACGGCGTGGTCCTTAGGCAAGGAGTAGGAGCCGAGGCAGAAGCCGCCGCCGTGAAAGTACACAAGCACGGGGTGCTTCCCATCCTCTCCGTCGTCGGCCACGTCAGACGCGGCCGTCGTTCACGTCAGCTGGTGGGAATGGCGGCGGCGGGGAGCGGACGACGGTGTCGTCGCTGAGCACCTGAAGTGTGCTCCCTAAGTCATCGACAACGTGCGGTGCCGCCGTGTCCGGAGGAGAGGAGGACGACATGAATATATCCGTGGTGCACTCTTTGAATTGTGGGTTTCCTGGTGCATGCGCTCTCTCTCGCGCGCGCGTAAGATGGCAATGGCCAATGTGGATGACTAATCGATGGTGCTCTACTATAGGATTTATAACGTAGCAATTGTAAGCATATTGGTCTTTTCACACACTAAAAAAATGTTTAATTATTAATTTTGAAAATATGCTTTTCAGTCCGATTAATTCACGCCATCCAATTTGCGTGAAGTTTATGCTTTGATTCCACTAAAATTAAAATGTGTCAACTGTGAGCATCTTCCGGGCAAGAAAAAGCTATGGACATCTATCCAATCTAGCTGGTATGCGTGATTCTCTTTTTCCGTGCGTTCCAGGCCCTTGTCGCGCTCTCTTTGCCTCTTTGACCATACATGCACGGAAATATCAATCTCTCTCTCTCTCTCTCTCTCTGTGTGGATAGCAATGGTCAATGTAGATGACTAATCAATGGAGCTCTACCGTAGGATTTATAATTTAGCATTGTAGATACATTTTTCTTTTCACACATTAAAAAAGTGGTTAATTATTAATTTTGACCCTGCAATTTTTTTATATTAATTTTGAATATTTGCTTTTCAATCAGATTAATTCACGCCATCCATTTGCATGAAGTTTATGCTATGATTCCATTTAAATTTAGGTGTGTCAAGTATGAGCTTCTCCCAGGAAAAAAAGCTATAGCATCTAACCAATTTAGTCGGCATGGGTGATTCTTTTTCCCCCCCGCATGTTTCAGACCCGTGTCAAGCTCTCTTTGGGCATACATGTAGTGAAATATCAATCTCTCTCCCTTTCTCTCTCCCTCTCTCTCTGTCTAGATAGCAATGGCCAATGTCGATGACTAATCAACGAAGTATCATTGTAGGCACATTGGTCTTTTTCACATTAAAAAAGTGCTTAATTATTAATTTTGAATATATGCTTTTCAATCAGATTAAAACCATCCAACACTACTAGGAAAAGGGCTATAGATGATATGGCCACTAATGGCGCACCAGACACTTGGTGCGCCACTACTATATAGTAATGGCGCACCATGAGTTGGTGCGCCATTAGTGTGGTAGACACTAATGGCGCACCGGACCCACGGTGCGCCATTAGTAACAATTTTTTTATTTTTTTAGTTTTCCAAAAATACTAATGGCGCACCATGGTAGAGTGCGCCATTACTAGTTTAACTAGTAATGGCGCACCTCCAACACAGTGCGCCATTACTATATATATATATATATATAATTTTTTTTTGCAAAACTACTAATGGCGCACCTCAAGCTGGTGCGCCATTAGTAATCAGGGTTACTAATGGCGCATTTGTGGGTGGTGCGCCATTAGTAACCCTGGTTCACCAAATGCACACACCCCCCCCCCCCCCCCCGTGGACCGCCTTTTCAGTTTTAAAAAAATAAAAGAAAATGATAGAAATGTCAAAAAAATAAAAAAAAATAAGATTCCCATATGATTTGTGGTCTAGTTGTACGCAAAATTTACAAACATGAATTTCGACTTTTTTTGCAAAATCTCTTGAGAATTTGTAAAATGGGCATAACTTTTGCATACGAACTCCGATGAAAAAGTTTTTTATATGAAAAAGCATCTACGCGAAAAGTTACATCCGAATTTTTGCTTGGCATTTGCCGTTTTTATCCGCCATGGTAACGTGAGCTATGCTTAAGTCACTCAACCTCTCACCACATGCAAAGGTTAGAGAGAAATGCGGGAACAAACGGCGGGCTCCTGTGTCCTCTACAGATAGATGAGCACTCAAGCCGGACCGTCTCCATCCCGCTCAACGAAACGGTTGATGACTCGCACCAACTCCCTGTCGGCCTCCGAAGCAGGATCCGCGCCGAAAAATCCGTGCTCCTGGCCGGCGAACACCACGAGCTCCACGTCCTTCCCCATCGCCTTCATCCGCTCGGCGTACTCCACATTCCTGTCCCTGAAGAGGTCGCGCTCCGCGGCGACGACGAGCATGCGGCCCACGCAGGTTGGCTCCAAGCTTGGACTGTCCGGGCCAAACGGGTTCACCAGTGGGTGGTCCCTGCTCGCTCCGGCGGGCATCCCAAGACGGAAGAACTGATCGAACCTCTCCCGCGTCAGCCATGCGGTGTCCGGCGTGTCCAACTCTGACTGCGTTGGCTCAGCCGAGAACAACCCCGGCATGAGGAGGATGTACCCGGCGATGCTTGCGGCCGGCTCGAGCCCCGACGTGCCGAACCGGACGGCCATGTGGTGCGCCAGGCTGCCGCCAGCGGACACGCCCGAGACGACCACCCGGCGGGAGTCGGCCGAGTCGGCGAGCCACGAGTTGTCGGTGGCGAACTGGTCGCGGAGCCATAGGAGGGCCGCGGCGGCGTCCTCGTGAGCGGCGGGGAGGCGGTGCTCTGGCGCGAGGCGGTAGTCGAAGGAGAGCACGACCGCGGGAAGCTCGGCGGCTAGGCGGAGGCAGACGGCGTGGTCCTTAGGCAAGGAGTAGGAGCCGAGGCAGAAGCCGCCGCCGTGAAAGTACACAAGCACGGGGTGCTTCCCATCCTCTCCGTCGTCGGCCACGTCAGACGCGGCCGTCGTTCACGTCAGCTGGTGGGAATGGCGGCGGCGGGGAGCGGACGACGGTGTCGTCGCTGAGCACCTGAAGTGTGCTCCCTAAGTCATCGACAACGTGCGGTGCCGCCGTGTCCGGAGGAGAGGAGGACGACATGAATATATCCGTGGTGCACTCTTTGAATTGTGGGTTTCCTGGTGCATGCGCTCTCTCTCGCGCGCGCGTAAGATGGCAATGGCCAATGTGGATGACTAATCGATGGTGCTCTACTATAGGATTTATAACGTAGCAATTGTAAGCATATTGGTCTTTTCACACACTAAAAAAATGTTTAATTATTAATTTTGAAAATATGCTTTTCAGTCCGATTAATTCACGCCATCCAATTTGCGTGAAGTTTATGCTTTGATTCCACTAAAATTAAAATGTGTCAACTGTGAGCATCTTCCGGGCAAGAAAAAGCTATGGACATCTATCCAATCTAGCTGGTATGCGTGATTCTCTTTTTCCGTGCGTTCCAGGCCCTTGTCGCGCTCTCTTTGCCTCTTTGACCATACATGCACGGAAATATCAATCTCTCTCTCTCTCTCTCTCTGTGTGTGGATAGCAATGGTCAATGTAGATGACTAATCAATGGAGCTCTACCGTAGGATTTATAATTTAGCATTGTAGATACATTTTTCTTTTCACACATTAAAAAAGTGGTTAATTATTAATTTTGACCCTGCAATTTTTTTATATTAATTTTGAATATTTGCTTTTCAATCAGATTAATTCACGCCATCCATTTGCATGAAGTTTATGCTATGATTCCATTTAAATTTAGGTGTGTCAAGTATGAGCTTCTCCCAGGAAAAAAAGCTATAGCATCTAACCAATTTAGTCGGCATGGGTGATTCTTTTTTCCCCCCGCATGTTTCAGACCCGTGTCAAGCTCTCTTTGGGCATACATGTAGTGAAATATCAATCTCTCTCCCTTTCTCTCTCCCTCTCTCTCTGTCTAGATAGCAATGGCCAATGTCGATGACTAATCAACGAAGTATCATTGTAGGCACATTGGTCTTTTTCACATTAAAAAAGTGCTTAATTATTAATTTTGAATATATGCTTTTCAATCAGATTAAAACCATCCAACACTACTAGGAAAAGGGCTATAGATGATATGGCCACTAATGGCGCACCAGACACTTGGTGCGCCACTACTATATAGTAATGGCGCACCATGAGTTGGTGCGCCATTAGTGTGGTAGACACTAATGGCGCACCGGACCCACGGTGCGCCATTAGTAACAATTTTTTTATTTTTTTAGTTTTCCAAAAATACTAATGGCGCACCATGGTAGAGTGCGCCATTACTAGTTTAACTAGTAATGGCGCACCTCCAACACAGTGCGCCATTACTATATATATATATATATATAATTTTTTTTGCAAAACTACTAATGGCGCACCTCAAGCTGGTGCGCCATTAGTAATCAGGGTTACTAATGGCGCATTTGTGGGTGGTGCGCCATTAGTAACCCTGGTTCACCAAATGCACACACCCCCCCCCCCCCCCCCCGTGGACCGCCTTTTCAGTTTTAAAAAAATAAAAGAAAATGATAGAAATGTCAAAAAAATAAAAAAAAATAAGATTCCCATATGATTTGTGGTCTAGTTGTACGCAAAATTTACAAACATGAATTTCGACTTTTTTTGCAAAATCTCTTGAGAATTTGTAAAATGGGCATAACTTTTGCATACGAACTCCGATGAAAAAGTTTTTTATATGAAAAAGCATCTACGCGAAAAGTTACATCCGAATTTTTGCTTGGCATTTGCCGTTTTTATCCGCCATGGTAACGTGAGCTATGCTTAAGTCACTCAACCTCTCACCACATGCAAAGGTTAGAGAGAAATGCGGGAACAAACGGCGGGCTCCTGTGTCCTCTACAGATAGATGAGCAGTCAAGCCGGACCGTCTCCATCCCGCTCAACGAAACGGTTGATGACTCGCACCAACTCCCTGTCGGCCTCCGAAGCAGGATCCGCGCCGAAAAATCCGTGCTCCTGGCCGGCGAACACCACGAGCTCCACGTCCTTCCCCATCGCCTTCATCCGCTCGGCGTACTCCACATTCCTGTCCCTGAAGAGGTCGCGCTCCGCGGCGACGACGAGCATGCGGCCCACGCAGGTTGGCTCCAAGCTTGGACTGTCCGGGCCAAACGGGTTCACCAGTGAGTGGTCCCTGCTCGCTCCGGCGGGCATCCCAAGCCGGAAGAACTGATCGAACCTCTCCCGCGTCAGCCATGCGGTGTCCGGCGTGTCCAACTCTGACTGCGTTGGCTCAGCCGAGAACAACCCCGGCATGAGGAGGATGTACCCGGCGATGCTTGCGGCCGGCTCGAGCCCCGACGTGCCGAACCGGACGGCCATGTGGTGCGCCAGGCTGCCGCCAGCGGACACGCCCGAGACGACCACCCGGCGGGAGTCGGCCGAGTCGGCGAGCCACGAGTTGTCGGTGGCGAACTGGTCGCGGAGCCATAGGAGGGCCGCGGCGGCGTCCTCGTGAGCGGCGGGGAGGCGGTGCTCTGGCGCGAGGCGGTAGTCGAAGGAGAGCACGACCGCGGGAAGCTCGGCGGCTAGGCGGAGGCAGACGGCGTGGTCCTTAGGCAAGGAGTAGGAGCCGAGGCAGAAGCCGCCGCCGTGAAAGTACACAAGCACGGGGTGCTTCCCATCCTCTCCGTCGTCGGCCACGTCAGACGCGGCCGTCGTTCACGTCAGCTGGTGGGAATGGCGGCGGCGGGGAACGGACGACGGTGTCGTCGCTGAGCACCTGAAGTGTGCTCCCTAAGTCATCGACAACGTGCGGTGCCGCCGTGTCCGGAGGAGAGGAGGACGACATGAATATATCCGTGGTGCACTCTTTGAATTGTGGGTTTCCTGGTGCATGCGCTCTCTCTCGCGCGCGCGTAAGATGGCAATGGCCAATGTGGATGACTAATCGATGGTGCTCTACTATAGGATTTATAACGTAGCAATTGTAAGCATATTGGTCTTTTCACACACTAAAAAAATGTTTAATTATTAATTTTGAAAATATGCTTTTCAGTCCGATTAATTCACGCCATCCAATTTGCGTGAAGTTTATGCTTTGATTCCACTAAAATTAAAATGTGTCAACTGTGAGCATCTTCCGGGCAAGAAAAAGCTATGGACATCTATCCAATCTAGCTGGTATGCGTGATTCTCTTTTTCCGTGCGTTCCAGGCCCTTGTCGCGCTCTCTTTGCCTCTTTGACCATACATGCACGGAAATATCAATCTCTCTCTCTCTCTCTCTGTGTGTGTGGATAGCAATGGTCAATGTAGATGACTAATCAATGGAGCTCTACCGTAGGATTTATAATTTAGCATTGTAGATACATTTTTCTTTTCACACATTAAAAAAGTGGTTAATTATTAATTTTGACCCTGCAATTTTTTTATATTAATTTTGAATATTTGCTTTTCAATCAGATTAATTCACGCCATCCATTTGCATGAAGTTTATGCTATGATTCCATTTAAATTTAGGTGTGTCAAGTATGAGCTTCTCCCAGGAAAAAAAGCTATAGCATCTAACCAATTTAGTCGGCATGGGTGATTCTTTTTCCCCCCCGCATGTTTCAGACCCGTGTCAAGCTCTCTTTGGGCATACATGTAGTGAAATATCAATCTCTCTCCCTTTCTCTCTCCCTCTCTCTCTGTCTAGATAGCAATGGCCAATGTCGATGACTAATCAACGAAGTATCATTGTAGGCACATTGGTCTTTTTCACATTAAAAAAGTGCTTAATTATTAATTTTGAATATATGCTTTTCAATCAGATTAAAACCATCCAACACTACTAGGAAAAGGGCTATAGATGATATGGCCACTAATGGCGCACCAGACACTTGGTGCGCCACTACTATATAGTAATGGCGCACCATGAGTTGGTGCGCCATTAGTGTGGTAGACACTAATGGCGCACCGGACCCACGGTGCGCCATTAGTAACAATTTTTTTATTTTTTTAGTTTTCCAAAAATACTAATGGCGCACCATGGTAGAGTGCGCCATTACTAGTTTAACTAGTAATGGCGCACCTCCAACACAGTGCGCCATTACTATATATATATATATAATTTTTTTTTGCAAAACTACTAATGGCGCACCTCAAGCTGGTGCGCCATTAGTAATCAGGGTTACTAATGGCGCATTTGTGGGTGGTGCGCCATTAGTAACCCTGGTTCACCAAATGCACACCCCACCCCCCCCCGTGGACCGCCTTTTCAGTTTTAAAAAAATAAAAGAAAATGATAGAAATGTCAAAAAAATAAAAAAAAATAAGATTCCCATATGATTTGTGGTCTAGTTGTACGCAAAATTTACAAACATGAATTTCGACTTTTTTTGCAAAATCTCTTGAGAATTTGTAAAATGGGCATAACTTTTGCATACGAACTCCGATGAAAAAGTTTTTTATATGAAAAAGCATCTACGCGAAAAGTTACATCCGAATTTTTGCTTGGCATTTGCCGTTTTTATCCGCCATGGTAACGTGAGCTATGCTTAAGTCACTCAACCTCTCACCACATGCAAAGGTTAGAGAGAAATGCGGGAACAAACGGCGGGCTCCTGTGTCCTCTACAGATAGATGAGCACTCAAGCCGGACCGTCTCCATCCCGCTCAACGAAACGGTTGATGACTCGCACCAACTCCCTGTCGGCCTCCGAAGCAGGATCCGCGCCGAAAAATCCGTGCTCCTGGCCGGCGAACACCACGAGCTCCACGTCCTTCCCCATCGCCTTCATCCGCTCGGCGTACTCCACATTCCTGTCCCTGAAGAGGTCGCGCTCCGCGGCGACGACGAGCATGCGGCCCACGCAGGTTGGCTCCAAGCTTGGACTGTCCGGGCCAAACGGGTTCACCAGTGGGTGGTCCCTGCTCGCTCCGGCGGGCATCCCAAGCCGGAAGAACTGATCGAACCTCTCCCGCGTCAGCCATGCGGTGTCCGGCGTGTCCAACTCTGACTGCGTTGGCTCAGCCGAGAACAACCCCGGCATGAGGAGGATGTACCCGGCGATGCTTGCGGCCGGCTCGAGCCCCGACGTGCCGAACCGGACGGCCATGTGGTGCGCCAGGCTGCCGCCAGCGGACACGCCCGAGACGACCACCCGGCGGGAGTCGGCCGAGTCGGCGAGCCACGAGTTGTCGGTGGCGAACTGGTCGCGGAGCCATAGGAGGGCCGCGGCGGCGTCCTCGTGAGCGGCGGGGAGGCGGTGCTCTGGCGCGAGGCGGTAGTCGAAGGAGAGCACGACCGCGGGAAGCTCGGCGGCTAGGCGGAGGCAGACGGCGTGGTCCTTAGGCAAGGAGTAGGAGCCGAGGCAGAAGCCGCCGCCGTGAAAGTACACAAGCACGGGGTGCTTCCCATCCTCTCCGTCGTCGGCCACGTCAGACGCGGCCGTCGTTCACGTCAGCTGGTGGGAATGGCGGCGGCGGGGAGCGGACGACGGTGTCGTCGCTGAGCACCTGAAGTGTGCTCCCTAA
This sequence comes from Elymus sibiricus, assembly GCA_039707655.1. NCBI lineage: Eukaryota > Viridiplantae > Streptophyta > Magnoliopsida > Poales > Poaceae > Elymus > Elymus sibiricus. The sequence goes on along the minus strand of CM077670.1, from coordinate 319,492,202 downwards.
GTCATCGACAACGTGCGGTGCCGCCGTGTCCGGAGGAGAGGAGGACGACATGAATATATCCGTGGTGCACTCTTTGAATTGTGGGTTTCCTGGTGCATGCGCTCTCTCTCGCGCGCGCGTAAGATGGCAATGGCCAATGTGGATGACTAATCGATGGTGCTCTACTATAGGATTTATAACGTAGCAATTGTAAGCATATTGGTCTTTTCACACACTAAAAAAATGTTTAATTATTAATTTTGAAAATATGCTTTTCAGTCCGATTAATTCACGCCATCCAATTTGCGTGAAGTTTATGCTTTGATTCCACTAAAATTAAAATGTGTCAACTGTGAGCATCTTCCGGGCAAGAAAAAGCTATGGACATCTATCCAATCTAGCTGGTATGCGTGATTCTCTTTTTCCGTGCGTTCCAGGCCCTTGTCGCGCTCTCTTTGCCTCTTTGACCATACATGCACGGAAATATCAATCTCTCTCTCTCTCTCTCTGTGTGTGTGGATAGCAATGGTCAATGTAGATGACTAATCAATGGAGCTCTACCGTAGGATTTATAATTTAGCATTGTAGATACATTTTTCTTTTCACACATTAAAAAAGTGGTTAATTATTAATTTTGACCCTGCAATTTTTTTATATTAATTTTGAATATTTGCTTTTCAATCAGATTAATTCACGCCATCCATTTGCATGAAGTTTATGCTATGATTCCATTTAAATTTAGGTGTGTCAAGTATGAGCTTCTCCCAGGAAAAAAAGCTATAGCATCTAACCAATTTAGTCGGCATGGGTGATTCTTTTTCCCCCCCGCATGTTTCAGACCCGTGTCAAGCTCTCTTTGGGCATACATGTAGTGAAATATCAATCTCTCTCCCTTTCTCTCTCCCTCTCTCTCTGTCTAGATAGCAATGGCCAATGTCGATGACTAATCAACGAAGTATCATTGTAGGCACATTGGTCTTTTTCACATTAAAAAAGTGCTTAATTATTAATTTTGAATATATGCTTTTCAATCAGATTAAAACCATCCAACACTACTAGGAAAAGGGCTATAGATGATATGGCCACTAATGGCGCACCAGACACTTGGTGCGCCACTACTATATAGTAATGGCGCACCATGAGTTGGTGCGCCATTAGTGTGGTAGACACTAATGGCGCACCGGACCCACGGTGCGCCATTAGTAACAATTTTTTTATTTTTTTAGTTTTCCAAAAATACTAATGGCGCACCATGGTAGAGTGCGCCATTACTAGTTTAACTAGTAATGGCGCACCTCCAACACAGTGCGCCATTACTATATATATATATATATAATTTTTTTTTGCAAAACTACTAATGGCGCACCTCAAGCTGGTGCGCCATTAGTAATCAGGGTTACTAATGGCGCATTTGTGGGTGGTGCGCCATTAGTAACCCTGGTTCACCAAATGCACACCCCCCCCCCCCCCCCCCGTGGACCGCCTTTTCAGTTTTAAAAAAATAAAAGAAAATGATAGAAATGTCAAAAAAATAAAAAAAAATAAGATTCCCATATGATTTGTGGTCTAGTTGTACGCAAAATTTACAAACATGAATTTCGACTTTTTTTGCAAAATCTCTTGAGAATTTGTAAAATGGGCATAACTTTTGCATACGAACTCCGATGAAAAAGTTTTTTATATGAAAAAGCATCTACGCGAAAAGTTACATCCGAATTTTTGCTTGGCATTTGCCGTTTTTATCCGCCATGGTAACGTGAGCTATGCTTAAGTCACTCAACCTCTCACCACATGCAAAGGTTAGAGAGAAATGCGGGAACAAACGGCGGGCTCCTGTGTCCTCTACAGATAGATGAGCACTCAAGCCGGACCGTCTCCATCCCGCTCAACGAAACGGTTGATGACTCGCACCAACTCCCTGTCGGCCTCCGAAGCAGGATCCGCGCCGAAAAATCCGTGCTCCTGGCCGGCGAACACCACGAGCTCCACGTCCTTCCCCATCGCCTTCATCCGCTCGGCGTACTCCACATTCCTGTCCCTGAAGAGGTCGCGCTCCGCGGCGACGACGAGCATGCGGCCCACGCAGGTTGGCTCCAAGCTTGGACTGTCCGGGCCAAACGGGTTCACCAGTGGGTGGTCCCTGCTCGCTCCGGCGGGCATCCCAAGCCGGAAGAACTGATCGAACCTCTCCCGCGTCAGCCATGCGGTGTCCGGCGTGTCCAACTCTGACTGCGTTGGCTCAGCCGAGAACAACCCCGGCATGAGGAGGATGTACCCGGCGATGCTTGCGGCCGGCTCGAGCCCCGACGTGCCGAACCGGACGGCCATGTGGTGCGCCAGGCTGCCGCCAGCGGACACGCCCGAGACGACCACCCGGCGGGAGTCGGCCGAGTCGGCGAGCCACGAGTTGTCGGTGGCGAACTGGTCGCGGAGCCATAGGAGGGCCGCGGCGGCGTCCTCGTGAGCGGCGGGGAGGCGGTGCTCTGGCGCGAGGCGGTAGTCGAAGGAGAGCACGACCGCGGGAAGCTCGGCGGCTAGGCGGAGGCAGACGGCGTGGTCCTTAGGCAAGGAGTAGGAGCCGAGGCAGAAGCCGCCGCCGTGAAAGTACACAAGCACGGGGTGCTTCCCATCCTCTCCGTCGTCGGCCACGTCAGACGCGGCCGTCGTTCACGTCAGCTGGTGGGAATGGCGGCGGCGGGGAGCGGACGACGGTGTCGTCGCTGAGCACCTGAAGTGTGCTCCCTAAGTCATCGACAACGTGCGGTGCCGCCGTGTCCGGAGGAGAGGAGGACGACATGAATATATCCGTGGTGCACTCTTTGAATTGTGGGTTTCCTGGTGCATGCGCTCTCTCTCGCGCGCGTAAGATGGCAATGGCCAATGTGGATGACTAATCGATGGTGCTCTACTATAGGATTTATAACGTAGCAATTGTAAGCATATTGGTCTTTTCACACACTAAAAAAATGTTTAATTATTAATTTTGAAAATATGCTTTTCAGTCCGATTAATTCACGCCATCCAATTTGCGTGAAGTTTATGCTTTGATTCCACTAAAATTAAAATGTGTCAACTGTGAGCATCTTCCGGGCAAGAAAAAGCTATGGACATCTATCCAATCTAGCTGGTATGCGTGATTCTCTTTTTCCGTGCGTTCCAGGCCCTTGTCGCGCTCTCTTTGCCTCTTTGACCATACATGCACGGAAATATCAATCTCTCTCTCTCTCTCTCTCTCTGTGTGGATAGCAATGGTCAATGTAGATGACTAATCAATGGAGCTCTACCGTAGGATTTATAATTTAGCATTGTAGATACATTTTTCTTTTCACACATTAAAAAAGTGGTTAATTATTAATTTTGACCCTGCAATTTTTTTATATTAATTTTGAATATTTGCTTTTCAATCAGATTAATTCACGCCATCCATTTGCATGAAGTTTATGCTATGATTCCATTTAAATTTAGGTGTGTCAAGTATGAGCTTCTCCCAGGAAAAAAAGCTATAGCATCTAACCAATTTAGTCGGCATGGGTGATTCTTTTTCCCCCCCGCATGTTTCAGACCCGTGTCAAGCTCTCTTTGGGCATACATGTAGTGAAATATCAATCTCTCTCCCTTTCTCTCTCCCTCTCTCTCTGTCTAGATAGCAATGGCCAATGTCGATGACTAATCAACGAAGTATCATTGTAGGCACATTGGTCTTTTTCACATTAAAAAAGTGCTTAATTATTAATTTTGAATATATGCTTTTCAATCAGATTAAAACCATCCAACACTACTAGGAAAAGGGCTATAGATGATATGGCCACTAATGGCGCACCAGACACTTGGTGCGCCACTACTATATAGTAATGGCGCACCATGAGTTGGTGCGCCATTAGTGTGGTAGACACTAATGGCGCACCGGACCCACGGTGCGCCATTAGTAACAATTTTTTTATTTTTTTAGTTTTCCAAAAATACTAATGGCGCACCATGGTAGAGTGCGCCATTACTAGTTTAACTAGTAATGGCGCACCTCCAACACAGTGCGCCATTACTATATATATATATATAATTTTTTTTTGCAAAACTACTAATGGCGCACCTCAAGCTGGTGCGCCATTAGTAATTAGGGTTACTAATGGCGCATTTGTGGGTGGTGCGCCATTAGTAACCCTGGTTCACCAAATGCACACCCCCCCCCCCCCCGTGGACCGCCTTTTCAGTTTTAAAAAAATAAAAGAAAATGATAGAAATGTCAAAAAAAATAAAAAAAAAATAAGATTCCCATATGATTTGTGGTCTAGTTGTACGCAAAATTTACAAACATGAATTTCGACTTTTTTTGCAAAATCTCTTGAGAATTTGTAAAATGGGCATAACTTTTGCATACGAACTCCGATGAAAAAGTTTTTTATATGAAAAAGCATCTACGCGAAAAGTTACATCCGAATTTTTGCTTGGCATTTGCCGTTTTTATCCGCCATGGTAACGTGAGCTATGCTTAAGTCACTCAACCTCTCACCACATGCAAAGGTTAGAGAGAAATGCGGGAACAAACGGCGGGCTCCTGTGTCCTCTACAGATAGATGAGCACTCAAGCCGGACCGTCTCCATCCCGCTCAACGAAACGGTTGATGACTCGCACCAACTCCCTGTCGGCCTCCGAAGCAGGATCCGCGCCGAAAAATCCGTGCTCCTGGCCGGCGAACACCACGAGCTCCACGTCCTTCCCCATCGCCTTCATCCGCTCGGCGTACACCACATTCCTGTCCCTGAAGAGGTCGCGCTCCGCGGCGACGACGAGCATGCGGCCCACGCAGGTTGGCTCCAAGCTTGGACTGTCCGGGCCAAACGGGTTCACCAGTGGGTGGTCCCTGCTCGCTCCGGCGGGCATCCCAAGCCGGAAGAACTGATCGAACCTCTCCCTCGTCAGCCATGCGGTGTCCGGCGTGTCCAACTCTGACTGCGTTGGCTCAGCCGAGAACAACCCCGGCATGAGGAGGATGTACCCGGCGATGCTTGCGGCCGGCTCGAGCCCCGACGTGGCGAACCGGACGGCCATGTGGTGCGCCAGGCTGCCGCCAGCGGACACGCCCGAGACGACCACCCGGCGGGAGTCGGCCGAGTCGGCGAGCCACGAGTTGTCGGTGGCGAACTGGTCGCGGAGCCATAGGAGGGCCGCGGCGGCGTCCTCGTGAGCGGCGGGGAGGCGGTGCTCTGGCGCGAGGCGGTAGTCGAAGGAGAGCACGACCGCGGGAAGCTCGGCGGCTAGGCGGAGGCAGACGGCGTGGTCCTTAGGCAAGGAGTAGGAGCCGAGGCAGAAGCCGCCGCCGTGAAAGTACACAAGCATGGGGTGCTTCCCATCCTCTCCGTCGTCGGCCACGTCAGACGCGGCCGTCGTTCACGTCAGCTGGTGGGAATGGCGGCGGCGGGGAGCGGACGACGGTGTCGTCGCTGAGCACCTGAAGTGTGCTCCCTAAGTCATCGACAACGTGCGGTGCCGCCGTGTCCGGAGGAGAGGAGGACGACATGAATATATCCGTGGTGCACTCTTTGAATTGTGGGTTTCCTGGTGCATGCGCTCTCTCTCGCGCGCGCGTAAGATGGCAATGGCCAATGTGGATGACTAATCGATGGTGCTCTACTATAGGATTTATAACGTAGCAATTGTAAGCATATTGGTCTTTTCACACACTAAAAAAATGTTTAATTATTAATTTTGAAAATATGCTTTTCAGTCCGATTAATTCACGCCATCCAATTTGCGTGAAGTTTATGCTTTGATTCCACTAAAATTAAAATGTGTCAACTGTGAGCATCTTCCGGGCAAGAAAAAGCTATGGACATCTATCCAATCTAGCTGGTATGCGTGATTCTCTTTTTCCGTGCGTTCCAGGCCCTTGTCGCGCTCTCTTTGCCTCTTTGACCATACATGCACGGAAATATCAATCTCTCTCTCTCTCTCTCTGTGTGTGTGGATAGCAATGGTCAATGTAGATGACTAATCAATGGAGCTCTACCGTAGGATTTATAATTTAGCATTGTAGATACATTTTTCTTTTCACACATTAAAAAAGTGGTTAATTATTAATTTTGACCCTGCAATTTTTTTATATTAATTTTGAATATTTGCTTTTCAATCAGATTAATTCACGCCATCCATTTGCATGAAGTTTATGCTATGATTCCATTTAAATTTAGGTGTGTCAAGTATGAGCTTCTCCCAGGAAAAAAAGCTATAGCATCTAACCAATTTAGTCGGCATGGGTGATTCTTTTTCCCCCCCGCATGTTTCAGACCCGTGTCAAGCTCTCTTTGGGCATACATGTAGTGAAATATCAATCTCTCTCCCTTTCTCTCTCCCTCTCTCTCTGTCTAGATAGCAATGGCCAATGTCGATGACTAATCAACGAAGTATCATTGTAGGCACATTGGTCTTTTTCACATTAAAAAAGTGCTTAATTATTAATTTTGAATATATGCTTTTCAATCAGATTAAAACCATCCAACACTACTAGGAAAAGGGCTATAGATGATATGGCCACTAATGGCGCACCAGACACTTGGTGCGCCACTACTATATAGTAATGGCGCACCATGAGTTGGTGCGCCATTAGTGTGGTAGACACTAATGGCGCACCGGACCCACGGTGCGCCATTAGTAACAATTTTTTTATTTTTTTAGTTTTCCAAAAATACTAATGGCGCACCATGGTAGAGTGCGCCATTACTAGTTTAACTAGTAATGGCGCACCTCCAACACAGTGCGCCATTACTATATATATATATATATAATTTTTTTTTGCAAAACTACTAATGGCGCACCTCAAGCTGGTGCGCCATTAGTAATCAGGGTTACTAATGGCGCATTTGTGGGTGGTGCGCCATTAGTAACCCTGGTTCACCAAATGCACACACCCCCCCCCCCCCCGTGGACCGCCTTTTCAGTTTTAAAAAAATAAAAGAAAATGATAGAAATGTCAAAAAAATAAAAAAAAATAAGATTCCCATATGATTTGTGGTCTAGTTGTACGCAAAATTTACAAACATGAATTTCGACTTTTTTTGCAAAATCTCTTGAGAATTTGTAAAATGGGCATAACTTTTGCATACGAACTCCGATGAAAAAGTTTTTTATATGAAAAAGCATCTACGCGAAAAGTTACATCCGAATTTTTGCTTGGCATTTGCCGTTTTTATCCGCCATGGTAACGTGAGCTATGCTTAAGTCACTCAACCTCTCACCACATGCAAAGCTTAGAGAGAAATGCGGGAACAAACGGCGGGCTCCTGTGTCCTCTACAGATAGATGAGCACTCAAGCCGGACCGTCTCCATCCCGCTCAACGAAACGGTTGATGACTCGCACCAACTCCCTGTCGGCCTCCGAAGCAGGATCCGCGCCGAAAAATCCGTGCTCCTGGCCGGCGAACACCACGAGCTCCACGTCCTTCCCCATCGCCTTCATCCGCTCGGCGTACTCCACATTCCTGTCCCTGAAGAGGTCGCGCTCCGCGGCGACGACGAGCATGCGGCCCACGCAGGTTGGCTCCAAGCTTGGACTGTCCGGGCCAAACGGGTTCACCAGTGGGTGGTCCCTGCTCGCTCCGGCGGGCATCCCAAGCCGGAAGAACTGATCGAACCTCTCCCGCGTCAGCCATGCGGTGTCCGGCGTGTCCAACTCTGACTGCGTTGGCTCAGCCGAGAACAACCCCGGCATGAGGAGGATGTACCCGGCGATGCTTGCGGCCGGCTCGAGCCCCGACGTGCCGAACCGGACGGCCATGTGGTGCGCCAGGCTGCCGCCAGCGGACACGCCCGAGACGACCACCCGGCGGGAGTCGGCCGAGTCGGCGAGCCACGAGTTGTCGGTGGCGAACTGGTCGCGGAGCCATAGGAGGGCCGCAGCGGCGTCCTCGTGAGCGGCGGGGAGGCGGTGCTCTGGCGCGAGGCGGTAGTCGAAGGAGAGCACGACCGCGGGAAGCTCGGCGGCTAGGCGGAGGCAGACGGCGTGGTCCTTAGGCAAGGAGTAGGAGCCGAGGCAGAAGCCGCCGCCGTGAAAGTACACAAGCACGGGGTGCTTCCCATCCTCTCCGTCGTCGGCCACGTCAGACGCGGCCGTCGTTCACGTCAGCTGGTGGGAATGGCGGCGGCGGGGAGCGGACGACGGTGTCGTCGCTGAGCACCTGAAGTGTGCTCCCTAAGTCATCGACAACGTGCGGTGCCGCCGTGTCCGGAGGAGAGGAGGACGACATGAATATATCCGTGGTGCACTCTTTGAATTGTGGGTTTCCTGGTGCATGCGCTCTCTCTCGCGCGCGCGTAAGATGGCAATGGCCAATGTGGATGACTAATCGATGGTGCTCTACTATAGGATTTATAACGTAGCAATTGTAAGCATATTGGTCTTTTCACACACTAAAAAAATGTTTAATTATTAATTTTGAAAATATGCTTTTCAGTCCGATTAATTCACGCCATCCAATTTGCGTGAAGTTTATGCTTTGATTCCACTAAAATTAGAATGTGTCAACTGTGAGCATCTTCCGGGCAAGAAAAAGCTATGGACATCTATCCAATCTAGCTGGTATGCGTGATTCTCTTTTTCCGTGCGTTCCAGGCCCTTGTCGCGCTCTCTTTGCCTCTTTGACCATACATGCACGGAAATATCAATCTCTCTCTCTCTCTCTCTGTGTGTGTGGATAGCAATGGTCAATGTAGATGACTAATCAATGGAGCTCTACCGTAGGATTTATAATTTAGCATTGTAGATACATTTTTCTTTTCACACATTAAAAAAGTGGTTAATTATTAATTTTGACCCTGCAATTTTTTTATATTAATTTTGAATATTTGCTTTTCAATCAGATTAATTCACGCCATCCATTTGCATGAAGTTTATGCTATGATTCCATTTAAATTTAGGTGTGTCAAGTATGAGCTTCTCCCAGGAAAAAAAGCTATAGCATCTAACCAATTTAGTCGGCATGGGTGATTCTTTTTCCCCCCCGCATGTTTCAGACCCGTGTCAAGCTCTCTTTGGGCATACATGTAGTGAAATATCAATCTCTCTCCCTTTCTCTCTCCCTCTCTCTCTGTCTAGATAGCAATGGCCAATGTCGATGACTAATCAACGAAGTATCATTGTAGGCACATTGGTCTTTTTCACATTAAAAAAGTGCTTAATTATTAATTTTGAATATATGCTTTTCAATCAGATTAAAACCATCCAACACTACTAGGAAAAGGGCTATAGATGATATGGCCACTAATGGCGCACCAGACACTTGGTGCGCCACTACTATATAGTAATGGCGCACCATGAGTTGGTGCGCCATTAGTGTGGTAGACACTAATGGCGCACCGGACCCACGGTGCGCCATTAGTAACAATTTTTTTATTTTTTTAGTTTTCCAAAAATACTAATGGCGCACCATGGTAGAGTGCGCCATTACTAGTTTAACTAGTAATGGCGCACCTCCAACACAGTGCGCCATTACTATATATATATATATATAATTTTTTTTTGCAAAACTACTAATGGCGCACCTCAAGCTGGTGCGCCATTAGTAATCAGGGTTACTAATGGCGCATTTGTGGGTGGTGCGCCATTAGTAACCCTGGTTCACCAAATGCACACCCCCCCCCCCCCCCCCGTGGACCGCCTTTTCAGTTTTAAAAAAATAAAAGAAAATGATAGAAATGTCAAAAAAATAAAAAAAAATAAGATTCCCATATGATTTGTGGTCTAGTTGTACGCAAAATTTACAAACATGAATTTCGACTTTTTTTGCAAAATCTCTTGAGAATTTGTAAAATGGGCATAACTTTTGCATACGAACTCCGATGAAAAAGTTTTTTATATGAAAAAGCATCTACGCGAAAAGTTACATCCGAATTTTTGCTTGGCATTTGCCGTTTTTATCCGCCATGGTAACGTGAGCTATGCTTAAGTCACTCAACCTCTCACCACATGCAAAGGTTAGAGAGAAATGCGGGAACAAACGGCGGGCTCCTGTGTCCTCTACAGATAGATGAGCACTCAAGCCGGACCGTCTCCATCCCGCTCAACGAAACGGTTGATGACTCGCACCAACTCCCTGTCGGCCTCCGAAGCAGGATCCGCGTCGAAAAATCCGTGCTCCTGGCCGGCGAACACCACGAGCTCCACGTCCTTCCCCATCGCCTTCATCCGCTCGGCGTACTCCACATTCCTGTCCCTGAAGAGGTCGCGCTCCGCGGCGACGACGAGCATGCGGCCCACGCAGGTTGGCTCCAAGCTTGGACTGTCCGGGCCAAACGGGTTCACCAGTGGGTGGTCCCTGCTCGCTCCGGCGGGCATCCCAAGCCGGAAGAACTGATCGAACCTCTCCCGCGTCAGCCATGCGGTGTCCGGCGTGTCCAACTCTGACTGCGTTGGCTCAGCCGAGAACAACCCCGGCATGAGGAGGATGTACCCGGCGATGCTTGCGGCCGGCTCGAGCCCCGACGTGCCGAACCGGACGGCCATGTGGTGCGCCAGGCTGCCGCCAGCGGACACGCCCGAGACGACCACCCGGCGGGAGTCGGCCGAGTCGGCGAGCCACGAGTTGTCGGTGGCGAACTGGTCGCGGAGCCATAGGAGGGCCGCGGCGGCGTCCTCGTGAGCGGCGGGGAGGCGGTGCTCTGGCGCGAGGCGGTAGTCGAAGGAGAGCACGACCGCGGGAAGCTCGGCGGCTAGGCGGAGGCAGACGGCGTGGTCCTTAGGCAAGGAGTAGGAGCCGAGGCAGAAGCCGCCGCCGTGAAAGTACACAAGCACGGGGTGCTTCCCATCCTCTCCGTCGTCGGCCACGTCAGACGCGGCCGTCGTTCACGTCAGCTGGTGGGAATGGCGGCGGCGGGGAGCGGACGACGGTGTCGTCGCTGAGCACCTGAAGTGTGCTCCCTAAGTCATCGACAACGTGCGGTGCCGCCGTGTCCGGAGGAGAGGAGGACGACATGAATATATCCGTGGTGCACTCTTTGAATTGTGGGTTTCCTGGTGCATGCGCTCTCTCTCGCGCGCGCGTAAGATGGCAATGGCCAATGTGGATGACTAATCGATGGTGCTCTACTATAGGATTTATAACGTAGCAATTGTAAGCATATTGGTCTTTTCACACACTAAAAAAATGTTTAATTATTAATTTTGAAAATATGCTTTTCAGTCCGATTAATTCACGCCATCCAATTTGCGTGAAGTTTATGCTTTGATTCCACTAAAATTAAAATGTGTCAACTGTGAGCATCTTCCGGGCAAGAAAAAGCTATGGACATCTATCCAATCTAGCTGGTATGCGTGATTCTCTTTTTCCGTGCGTTCCAGGCCCTTGTCGCGCTCTCTTTGCCTCTTTGACCATACATGCACGGAAATATCAATCTCTCTCTCTCTCTCTCTCTGTGTGTGGATAGCAATGGTCAATGTAGATGACTAATCAATGGAGCTCTACCGTAGGATTTATAATTTAGCATTGTAGATACATTTTTCTTTTCACACATTAAAAAAGTGGTTAATTATTAATTTTGACCCTGCAATTTTTTTATATTAATTTTGAATATTTGCTTTTCAATCAGATTAATTCACGCCATCCATTTGCATGAAGTTTATGCTATGATTCCATTTAAATTTAGGTGTGTCAAGTATGAGCTTCTCCCAGGAAAAAAAGCTATAGCATCTAACCAATTTAGTCGGCATGGGTGATTCTTTCCCCCCCCCCCCGCATGTTTCAGACCCGTGTCAAGCTCTCTTTGGGCATACATGTAGTGAAATATCAATCTCTCTCCCTTTCTCTCTCCCTCTCTCTCTGTCTAGATAGCAATGGCCAATGTCGATGACTAATCAACGAAGTATCATTGTAGGCACATTGGTCTTTTTCACATTAAAAAAGTGCTTAATTATTAATTTTGAATATATGCTTTTCAATCAGATTAAAACCATCCAACACTACTAGGAAAAGGGCTATAGATGATATGGCCACTAATGGCGCACCAGACACTTGGTGCGCCACTACTATATAGTAATGGCGCACCATGAGTTGGTGCGCCATTAGTGTGGTAGACACTAATGGCGCACCGGACCCACGGTGCGCCATTAGTAACAATTTTTTTATTTTTTTAGTTTTCCAAAAATACTAATGGCGCACCATGGTAGAGTGCGCCATTACTAGTTTAACTAGTAATGGCGCACCTCCAACACAGTGCGCCATTACTATATATATATATATATAATTTTTTTTTGCAAAACTACTAATGGCGCACCTCAAGCTGGTGCGCCATTAGTAATCAGGGTTACTAATGGCGCATTTGTGGGTGGTGCGCCATTAGTAACCCTGGTTCACCAAATGCACACCCCCCCCCCCCCCGTGGACCGCCTTTTCAGTTTTAAAAAAATAAAAGAAAATGATAGAAATGTCAAAAAAATAAAAAAAAATAAGATTCCCATATGATTTGTGGTCTAGTTGTACGCAAAATTTACAAACATGAATTTCGACTTTTTTTGCAAAATCTCTTGAGAATTTGTAAAATGGCCATAACTTTTGCATACGAACTCCGATGAAAAAGTTTTTTATATGAAAAAGCATCTACGCGAAAAGTTACATCCGAATTTTTGCTTGGCATTTGCCGTTTTTATCCGCCATGGTAACGTGAGCTATGCTTAAGTCACTCAACCTCTCACCACATGCAAAGGTTAGAGAGAAATGCGGGAACAAACGGCGGGCTCCTGTGTCCTCTACAGATAGATGAGCACTCAAGCCGGACCGTCTCCATCCCGCTCAACGAAACGGTTGATGACTCGCACCAACTCCCTGTCGGCCTCCGAAGCAGGATCCGCGCCGAAAAATCCGTGCTCCTGGCCGGCGAACACCACGAGCTCCACGTCCTTCCCCATCGCCTTCATCCGCTCGGCGTACTCCACATTCCTGTCCCTGAAGAGGTCGCGCTCCGCGGCGACGACGAGCATGCGGCCCACGCAGGTTGGCTCCAAGCTTGGACTGTCCGGGCCAAACGGGTTCACCAGTGGGTGGTCCCTGCTCGCTCCGGCGGGCATCCCAAGCCGGAAGAACTGATCGAACCTCTCCCGCGTCAGCCATGCGGTGTCCGGCGTGTCCAACTCTGACTGCGTTGGCTCAGCCGAGAACAACCCCGGCATGAGGAGGATGTACCCGGCGATGCTTGCGGCCGGCTCGAGCCCCGACGTGCCGAACCGGACGGCCATGTGGTGCGCCAGGCTGCCGCCAGCGGACACGCCCGAGACGACCACCCGGCGGGAGTCGGCCGAGTCGGCGAGCCACGAGTTGTCGGTGGCGAACTGGTCGCGGAGCCATAGGAGGGCCGCGGCGGCGTCCTCGTGAGCGGCGGGGAGGCGGTGCTCTGGCGCGAGGCGGTAGTCGAAGGAGAGCACGACCGCGGGAAGCTCGGCGGCTAGGCGGAGGCAGACGGCGTGGTCCTTAGGCAAGGAGTAGGAGCCGAGGCAGAAGCCGCCGCCGTGAAAGTACACAAGCACGGGGTGCTTCCCATCCTCTCCGTCGTCGGCCACGTCAGACGCGGCCGTCGTTCACGTCAGCTGGTGGGAATGGCGGCGGCGGGGAGCGGACGACGGTGTCGTCGCTGAGCACCTGAAGTGTGCTCCCTAAGTCATCGACAACGTGCGGTGCCGCCGTGTCCGGAGGAGAGGAGGACGACATGAATATATCCGTGGTGCACTCTTTGAATTGTGGGTTTCCTGGTGCATGCGCTCTCTCTCGCGCGCGCGTAAGATGGCAATGGCCAATGTGGATGACTAATCGATGGTGCTCTACTATAGGATTTATAACGTAGCAATTGTAAGCATATTGGTCTTTTCACACACTAAAAAAATGTTTAATTATTAATTTTGAAAATATGCTTTTCAGTCCGATTAATTCACGCCATCCAATTTGCGTGAAGTTTATGCTTTGATTCCACTAAAATTAAAATGTGTCAACTGTGAGCATCTTCCGGGCAAGAAAAAGCTATGGACATCTATCCAATCTAGCTGGTATGCGTGATTCTCTTTTTCCGTGCGTTCCAGGCCCTTGTCGCGCTCTCTTTGCCTCTTTGACCATACATGCACGGAAATATCAATCTCTCTCTCTCTCTCTCTCTCTGTGTGTGGATAGCAATGGTCAATGTAGATGACTAATCAATGGAGCTCTACCGTAGGATTTATAATTTAGCATTGTAGATACATTTTTCTTTTCACACATTAAAAAAGTGGTTAATTATTAATTTTGACCCTGCAATTTTTTTATATTAATTTTGAATATTTGCTTTTCAATCAGATTAATTCACGCCATCCATTTGCATGAAGTTTATGCTATGATTCCATTTAAATTTAGGTGTGTCAAGTATGAGCTTCTCCCAGGAAAAAAAGCTATAGCATCTAACCAATTTAGTCGGCATGGGTGATTCTTTCCCCCCCCCCCCCCGCATGTTTCAGACCCGTGTCAAGCTCTCTTTTGGCATACATGTAGTGAAATATCAATCTCTCTCCCTTTCTCTCTCCCTCTCTCTCTGTCTAGATAGCAATGGCCAATGTCGATGACTAATCAACGAAGTATCATTGTAGGCACATTGGTCTTTTTCACATTAAAAAAGTGCTTAATTATTAATTTTGAATATATGCTTTTCAATCAGATTAAAACCATCCAACACTACTAGGAAAAGGGCTATAGATGATATGGCCACTAATGGCGCACCAGACACTTGGTGCGCCACTACTATATAGTAATGGCGCACCATGAGTTGGTGCGCCATTAGTGTGGTAGACACTAATGGCGCACCGGACCCACGGTGCGCCATTAGTAACAATTTTTTTATTTTTTTAGTTTTCCAAAAATACTAATGGCGCACCATGGTAGAGTGCGCCATTACTAGTTTAACTAGTAATGGCGCACCTCCAACACAGTGCGCCATTACTATATATATATATATATAATTTTTTTTTGCAAAACTACTAATGGCGCACCTCAAGCTGGTGCGCCATTAGTAATCAGGGTTACTAATGGCGCATTTGTGGGTGGTGCGCCATTAGTAACCCTGGTTCACCAAATGCACACCCCCCCCCCCCCCCCCCCGTGGACCGCCTTTTCAGTTTTAAAAAAATAAAAGAAAATGATAGAAATGTCAAAAAAATAAAAAAAAATAAGATTCCCATATGATTTGTGGTCTAGTTGTACGCAAAATTTACAAACATGAATTTCGACTTTTTTTGCAAAATCTCTTGAGAATTTGTAAAATGGGCATAACTTTTGCATACGAACTCCGATGAAAAAGTTTTTTATATGAAAAAGCATCTACGCGAAAAGTTACATCCGAATTTTTGCTTGGCATTTGCCGTTTTTATCCGCCATGGTAACGTGAGCTATGCTTAAGTCACTCAACCTCTCACCACATGCAAAGGTTAGAGAGAAATGCGGGAACAAACGGCGGGCTCCTGTGTCCTCTACAGATAGATGAGCACTCAAGCCGGACCGTCTCCATCCCGCTCAACGAAACGGTTGATGACTCGCACCAACTCCCTGTCGGCCTCCGAAGCAGGATCCGCGCCGAAAAATCCGTGCTCCTGGCCGGCGAACACCACGAGCTCCACGTCCTTCCCCATCGCCTTCATCCGCTCGGCGTACTCCACATTCCTGTCCCTGAAGAGGTCGCGCTCCGCGGCGACGACGAGCATGCGGCCCACGCAGGTTGGCTCCAAGCTTGGACTGTCCGGGCCAAACGGGTTCACCAGTGGGTGGTCCCTGCTCGCTCCGGCGGGCATCCCAAGCCGGAAGAACTGATCGAACCTCTCCCGCGTCAGCCATGCGGTGTCCGGCGTGTCCAACTCTGACTGCGTTGGCTCAGCCGAGAACAACCCCGGCATGAGGAGGATGTACCCGGCGATGCTTGCGGCCGGCTCGAGCCCCGACGTGCCGAACCGGACGGCCATGTGGTGCGCCAGGCTGCCGCCAGCGGACACGCCCGAGACGACCACCCGGCGGGAGTCGGCCGAGTCGGCGAGCCACGAGTTGTCGGTGGCGAACTGGTCGCGGAGCCATAGGAGGGCCGCGGCGGCGTCCTCGTGAGCGGCGGGGAGGCGGTGCTCTGGCGCGAGGCGGTAGTCGAAGGAGAGCACGACCGCGGGAAGCTCGGCGGCTAGGCGGAGGCAGACGGCGTGGTCCTTAGGCAAGGAGTAGGAGCCGAGGCAGAAGCCGCCGCCGTGAAAGTACACAAGCACGGGGTGCTTCCCATCCTCTCCGTCGTCGGCCACGTCAGACGCGGCCGTCGTTCACGTCAGCTGGTGGGAATGGCGGCGGCGGGGAGCGGACGACGGTGTCGTCGCTGAGCACCTGAAGTGTGCTCCCTAAGTCATCGACAACGTGCGGTGCCGCCGTGTCCGGAGGAGAGGAGGACGACATGAATATATCCGTGGTGCACTCTTTGAATTGTGGGTTTCCTGGTGCATGCGCTCTCTCTCGCGCGCGCGTAAGATGGCAATGGCCAATGTGGATGACTAATCGATGGTGTTCTACTATAGGATTTATAACGTAGCAATTGTAAGCATATTGGTCTTTTCACACACTAAAAAAATGTTTAATTATTAATTTTGAAAATATGCTTTTCAGTCCGATTAATTCACGCCATCCAATTTGCGTGAAGTTTATGCTTTGATTCCACTAAAATTAAAATGTGTCAACTGTGAGCATCTTCCGGGCAAGAAAAAGCTATGGACATCTATCCAATCTAGCTGGTATGCGTGATTCTCTTTTTCCGTGCGTTCCAGGCCCTTGTCGCGCTCTCTTTGCCTCTTTGACCATACATGCACGGAAATATCAATCTCTCTCTCTCTCTCTGTGTGTGTGGATAGCAATGGTCAATGTAGATGACTAATCAATGGAGCTCTACCGTAGGATTTATAATTTAGCATTGTAGATACATTTTTCTTTTCACACATTAAAAAAGTGGTTAATTATTAATTTTGACCCTGCAATTTTTTTATATTAATTTTGAATATTTGCTTTTCAATCAGATTAATTCACTCCATCCATTTGCATGAAGTTTATGCTATGATTCCATTTAAATTTAGGTGTGTCAAGTATGAGCTTCTCCCAGGAAAAAAAGCTATAGCATCTAACCAATTTAGTCGGCATGGGTGATTCTTTTTCCCCCCCGCATGTTTCAGACCCGTGTCAAGCTCTCTTTGGGCATACATGTAGTGAAATATCAATCTCTCTCCCTTTCTCTCTCCCTCTCTCTCTGTCTAGATAGCAATGGCCAATGTCGATGACTAATCAACGAAGTATCATTGTAGGCACATTGGTCTTTTTCACATTAAAAAAGTGCTTAATTATTAATTTTGAATATATGCTTTTCAATCAGATTAAAACCATCCAACACTACTAGGAAAAGGGCTATAGATGATATGGCCACTAATGGCGCACCAGACACTTGGTGCGCCACTACTATATAGTAATGGCGCACCATGAGTTGGTGCGCCATTAGTGTGGTAGACACTAATGGCGCACCGGACCCACGGTGCGCCATTAGTAACAATTTTTTTATTTTTTTAGTTTTCCAAAAATACTAATGGCGCACCATGGTAGAGTGCGCCATTACTAGTTTAACTAGTAATGGCGCACCTCCAACACAGTGCGCCATTACTATATATATATATATATATATAATTTTTTTTTGCAAAACTACTAATGGCGCACCTCAAGCTGGTGCGCCATTAGTAATCAGGGTTACTAATGGCGCATTTGTGGGTGGTGCGCCATTAGTAACCCTGGTTCACCAAATGCACACCCCCCCCCCCCCCCGTGGACCGCCTTTTCAGTTTTAAAAAAATAAAAGAAAATGATAGAAATGTCAAAAAAATAAAAAAAAATAAGATTCCCATATGATTTGTGGTCTAGTTGTACGCAAAATTTACAAACATGAATTTCGACTTTTTTTGCAAAATCTCTTGAGAATTTGTAAAATGGGCATAACTTTTGCATACGAACTCCGATGAAAAAGTTTTTTATATGAAAAAGCATCTACGCGAAAAGTTACATCCGAATTTTTGCTTGGCATTTGCCGTTTTTATCCGCCATGGTAACGTGAGCTATGCTTAAGTCACTCAACCTCTCACCACATGCAAAGGTTAGAGAGAAATGCGGGAACAAACGGCGGGCTCCTGTGTCCTCTACAGATAGATGAGCACTCAAGCCGGACCGTCTCCATCCCGCTCAACGAAACGGTTGATGACTCGCACCAACTCCCTGTCGGCCTCCGAAGCAGGATCCGCGCCGAAAAATCCGTGCTCCTGGCCGGCGAACACCACGAGCTCCACGTCCTTCCCCATCGCCTTCATCCGCTCGGCGTACTCCACATTCCTGTCCCTGAAGAGGTCGCGCTCCGCGGCGACGACGAGCATGCGGCCCACGCAGGTTGGCTCCAAGCTTGGACTGTCCGGGCCAAACGGGTTCACCAGTGGGTGGTCCCTGCTCGCTCCGGCGGGCATCCCAAGCCGGAAGAACTGATCGAACCTCTCCCGCGTCAGCCATGCGGTGTCCGGCGTGTCCAACTCTGACTGCGTTGGCTCAGCCGAGAACAACCCCGGCATGAGGAGGATGTACCCGGCGATGCTTGCGGCCGGCTCGAGCCCCGACGTGCCGAACCGGACGGCCATGTGGTGCGCCAGGCTGCCGCCAGCGGACACGCCCGAGACGACCACCCGGCGGGAGTCGGCCGAGTCGGCGAGCCACGAGTTGTCGGTGGCGAACTGGTCGCGGAGCCATAGGAGGGCCGCGGCGGCGTCCTCGTGAGCGGCGGGGAGGCGGTGCTCTGGCGCGAGGCGGTAGTCGAAGGAGAGCACGACCGCGGGAAGCTCGGCGGCTAGGCGGAGGCAGACGGCGTGGTCCTTAGGCAAGGAGTAGGAGCCGAGGCAGAAGCCGCCGCCGTGAAAGTACACAAGCACGGGGTGCTTCCCATCCTCTCCGTCGTCGGCCACGTCAGACGCGGCCGTCGTTCACGTCAGCTGGTGGGAATGGCGGCGGCGGGGAGCGGACGACGGTGTCGTCGCTGAGCACCTGAAGTGTGCTCCCTAAGTCATCGACAACGTGCGGTGCCGCCGTGTCCGGAGGAGAGGAGGACGACATGAATATATCCGTGGTGCACTCTTTGAATTGTGGGTTTCCTGGTGCATGCGCTCTCTCTCGCGCGCGCGTAAGATGGCAATGGCCAATGTGGATGACTAATCGATGGTGCTCTACTATAGGATTTATAACGTAGCAATTGTAAGCATATTGGTCTTTTCACACACTAAAAAAATGTTTAATTATTAATTTTGAAAATATGCTTTTCAGTCCGATTAATTCACGCCATCCAATTTGCGTGAAGTTTATGCTTTGATTCCACTAAAATTAAAATGTGTCAACTGTGAGCATCTTCCGGGCAAGAAAAAGCTATGGACATCTATCCAATCTAGCTGGTATGCGTGATTCTCTTTTTCCGTGCGTTCCAGGCCCTTGTCGCGCTCTCTTTGCCTCTTTGACCATACATGCACGGAAATATCAATCTCTCTCTCTCTCTCTCTCTGTGTGTGGATAGCAATGGTCAATGTAGATGACTAATCAATGGAGCTCTACCGTAGGATTTATAATTTAGCATTGTAGATACATTTTTCTTTTCACACATTAAAAAAGTGGTTAATTATTAATTTTGACCCTGCAATTTTTTTATATTAATTTTGAATATTTGCTTTTCAATCAGATTAATTCACGCCATCCATTTGCATGAAGTTTATGCTATGATTCCATTTAAATTTAGGTGTGTCAAGTATGAGCTTCTCCCAGGAAAAAAAGCTATAGCATCTAACCAATTTAGTCGGCATGGGTGATTCTTTTTCCCCCCCGCATGTTTCAGACCCGTGTCAAGCTCTCTTTGGGCATACATGTAGTGAAATATCAATCTCTCTCCCTTTCTCTCTCCCTCTCTCTCTGTCTAGATAGCAATGGCCAATGTCGATGACTAATCAACGAAGTATCATTGTAGGCACATTGGTCTTTTTCACATTAAAAAAGTGCTTAATTATTAATTTTGAATATATGCTTTTCAATCAGATTAAAACCATCCAACACTACTAGGAAAAGGGCTATAGATGATATGGCCACTAATGGCGCACCAGACACTTGGTGCGCCACTACTATATAGTAATGGCGCACCATGAGTTGGTGCGCCATTAGTGTGGTAGACACTAATGGCGCACCGGACCCACGGTGCGCCATTAGTAACAATTTTTTTATTTTTTTAGTTTTCCAAAAATACTAATGGCGCACCATGGTAGAGTGCGCCATTACTAGTTTAACTAGTAATGGCGCACCTCCAACACAGTGCGCCATTACTATATATATATATATATAATTTTTTTTTGCAAAACTACTAATGGCGCACCTCAAGCTGGTGCGCCATTAGTAATCAGGGTTACTAATGGCGCATTTGTGGGTGGTGCGCCATTAGTAACCCTGGTTCACCAAATGCACACACCCCCCCCCCCCCGGTGGACCGCCTTTTTCAGTTTTAAAAAAATAAAAGAAAATGATAGAAATGTCAAAAAAATAAAAAAAAATAAGATTCCCATATGATTTGTGGTCTAGTTGTACGCAAAATTTACAAACATGAATTTCGACTTTTTTTGCAAAATCTCTTGAGAATTTGTAAAATGGGCATAACTTTTGCATACGAACTCCGATGAAAAAGTTTTTTATATGAAAAAGCATCTACGCGAAAAGTTACATCCGAATTTTTGCTTGGCATTTGCCGTTTTTATCCGCCATGGTAACGTGAGCTATGCTTAAGTCACTCAACCTCTCACCACATGCAAAGGTTAGAGAGAAATGCGGGAACAAACGGCGGGCTCCTGTGTCCTCTACAGATAGATGAGCACTCAAGCCGGACCGTCTCCATCCCGCTCAACGAAACGGTTGATGACTCGCACCAACTCCCTGTCGGCCTCCGAAGCAGGATCCGCGCCGAAAAATCCGTGCTCCTGGCCGGCGAACACCACGAGCTCCACGTCCTTCCCCATCGCCTTCATCCGCTCGGCGTACTCCACATTCCTGTCCCTGAAGAGGTCGCGCTCCGCGGCGACGACGAGCATGCGGCCCACGCAGGTTGGCTCCAAGCTTGGACTGTCCGGGCCAAACGGGTTCACCAGTGGGTGGTCCCTGCTCGCTCCGGCGGGCATCCCAAGCCGGAAGAACTGATCGAACCTCTCCCGCGTCAGCCATGCGGTGTCCGGCGTGTCCAACTCTGACTGCGTTGGCTCAGCCGAGAACAACCCCGGCATGAGGAGGATGTACCCGGCGATGCTTGCGGCCGGCTCGAGCCCCGACGTGCCGAACCGGACGGCCATGTGGTGCGCCAGGCTGCCGCCAGCGGACACGCCCGAGACGACCACCCGGCGGGAGTCGGCCGAGTCGGCGAGCCACGAGTTGTCGGTGGCGAACTGGTCGCGGAGCCATAGGAGGGCCGCGGCGGCGTCCTCGTGAGCGGCGGGGAGGCGGTGCTCTGGCGCGAGGCGGTAGTCGAAGGAGAGCACGACCGCGGGAAGCTCGGCGGCTAGGCGGAGGCAGACGGCGTGGTCCTTAGGCAAGGAGTAGGAGCCGAGGCAGAAGCCGCAGCCGTGAAAGTACACAAGCACGGGGTGCTTCCCATCCTCTCCGTCGTCGGCCACGTCAGACGTGGCCGTCGTTCACGTCAGCTGGTGGGAATGGCGGCGGCGGGGAGCGGACGACGGTGTCGTCGCTGAGCACCTGAAGTGTGCTCCCTAAGTCATCGACAACGTGCGGTGCCGCCGTGTCCGGAGGAGAGGAGGACGACATGAATATATCCGTGGTGCACTCTTTGAATTGTGGGTTTCCTGGTGCATGCGCTCTCTCTCGCGCGCGCGTAAGATGGCAATGGCCAATGTGGATGACTAATCGATGGTGCTCTACTATAGGATTTATAACGTAGCAATTGTAAGCATATTGGTCTTTTCACACACTAAAAAAATGTTTAATTATTAATTTTGAAAATATGCTTTTCAGTCCGATTAATTCACGCCATCCAATTTGCGTGAAGTTTATGCTTTGATTCCACTAAAATTAAAATGTGTCAACTGTGAGCATCTTCCGGGCAAGAAAAAGCTATGGACATCTATCCAATCTAGCTGGTATGCGTGATTCTCTTTTTCCGTGCGTTCCAGGCCCTTGTCGCGCTCTCTTTGCCTCTTTGACCATACATGCACGGAAATATCAATCTCTCTCTCTCTCTCTCTCTCTCTCTGTGTGTGTGGATAGCAATGGTCAATGTAGATGACTAATCAATGGAGCTCTACCGTAGGATTTATAATTTAGCATTGTAGATACATTTTTCTTTTCACACATTAAAAAAGTGGTTAATTATTAATTTTGACCCTGCAATTTTTTTATATTAATTTTGAATATTTGCTTTTCAATCAGATTAATTCACGCCATCCATTTGCATGAAGTTTATGCTATGATTCCATTTAAATTTAGGTGTGTCAAGTATGAGCTTCTCCCAGGAAAAAAAGCTATAGCATCTAACCAATTTAGTCGGCATGGGTGATTCTTTTTCCCCCCCGCATGTTTCAGACCCGTGTCAAGCTCTCTTTGGGCATACATGTAGTGAAATATCAATCTCTCTCCCTTTCTCTCTCCCTCTCTCTCTGTCTAGATAGCAATGGCCAATGTCGATGACTAATCAACGAAGTATCATTGTAGGCACATTGGTCTTTTTCACATTAAAAAAGTGCTTAATTATTAATTTTGAATATATGCTTTTCAATCAGATTAAAACCATCCAACACTACTAGGAAAAGGGCTATAGATGATATGGCCACTAATGGCGCACCAGACACTTGGTGCGCCACTACTATATAGTAATGGCGCACCATGAGTTGGTGCGCCATTAGTGTGGTAGACACTAATGGCGCACCGGACCCACGGTGCGCCATTAGTAACAATTTTTTTATTTTTTTAGTTTTCCAAAAATACTAATGGCGCACCATGGTAGAGTGCGCCATTACTAGTTTAACTAGTAATGGCGCACCTCCAACACAGTGCGCCATTACTATATATATATATATATAATTTTTTTTTGCAAAACTACTAATGGCGCACCTCAAGCTGGTGCGCCATTAGTAATCAGGGTTACTAATGGCGCATTTGTGGGTGGTGCGCCATTAGTAACCCTGGTTCACCAAATGCACACACCCCCCCCCCCCCCCCCCCCCGTGGACCGCCTTTTCAGTTTTAAAAAAATAAAAGAAAATGATAGAAATGTCAAAAAAATAAAAAAAAATAAGATTCCCATATGATTTGTGGTCTAGTTGTACGCAAAATTTACAACCATGAATTTCGACTTTTTTTGCAAAATCTCTTGAGAATTTGTAAAATGGGCATAACTTTTGCATACGAACTCCGATGAAAAAGTTTTTTATATGAAAAAGCATCTACGCGAAAAGTTACATCCGAATTTTTGCTTGGCATTTGCCGTTTTTATCCGCCATGGTAACGTGAGCTATGCTTAAGTCACTCAACCTCTCACCACATGCAAAGGTTAGAGAGAAATGCGGGAACAAACGGCGGGCTCCTGTGTCCTCTACAGATAGATGAGCACTCAAGCCGGACCGTCTCCATCCCGCTCAACGAAACGGTTGATGACTCGCACCAACTCCCTGTCGGCCTCCGAAGCAGGATCCGCGCCGAAAAATCCGTGCTCCTGGCCGGCGAACACCACGAGCTCCACGTCCTTCCCCATCGCCTTCATCCGCTCGGCGTACTCCACATTCCTGTCCCTGAAGAGGTCGCGCTCCGCGGCGACGACGAGCATGCGGCCCACGCAGGTTGGCTCCAAGCTTGGACTGTCCGGGCCAAACGGGTTCACCAGTGGGTGGTCCCTGCTCGCTCCGGCGGGCATCCCAAGCCGGAAGAACTGATCGAACCTCTCCCGCGTCAGCCATGCGGTGTCCGGCGTGTCCAACTCTGACTGCGTTGGCTCAGCCGAGAACAACCCCGGCATGAGGAGGATGTACCCGGCGATGCTTGCGGCCGGCTCGAGCCCCGACGTGCCGAACCGGACGGCCATGTGGTGCGCCAGGCTGCCGCCAGCGGACACGCCCGAGACGACCACCCGGCGGGAGTCGGCCGAGTCGGCGAGCCACGAGTTGTCGGTGGCGAACTGGTCGTAACTTTTGCATACGAACTCCGATGAAAAAGTTTTGTAAAATGGGCATAACTTTTGCATACGAACTCCGATGAAAAAGTTTTTTATATGAAAAAGCATCTACGCGAAAAGTTACATCCGAATTTTTGCTTGGCATTTGCCGTTTTTATCCGCCATGGTAACGTGAGCTATGCTTAAGTCACTCAACCTCTCACCACATGCAAAGGTTAGAGAGAAATGCGGGAACAAACGGCGGGCTCCTGTGTCCTCTACAGATAGATGAGCACTCAAGCCGGACCGTCTCCATCCCGCTCAACGAAACGGTTGATGACTCGCACCAACTCCCTGTCGGCCTCCGAAGCAGGATCCGCGCCGAAAAATCCGTGCTCCTGGCCGGCGAACACCACGAGCTCCACGTCCTTCCCCATCGCCTTCATCCGCTCGGCGTACTCCACATTCCTGTCCCTGAAGAGGTCGCGCTCCGCGGCGACGACGAGCATGCGGCCCACGCAGGTTGGCTCCAAGCTTGGACTGTCCGGGCCAAACGGGTTCACCAGTGGGTGGTCCCTGCTCGCTCCGGCGGGCATCCCAAGCCGGAAGAACTGATCGAACCTCTCCCGCGTCAGCCATGCGGTGTCCGGCGTGTCCAACTCTGACTGCGTTGGCTCAGCCGAGAACAACCCCGGCATGAGGAGGATGTACCCGGCGATGCTTGCGGCCGGCTCGAGCCCCGACGTGCCGAACCGGACGGCCATGTGGTGCGCCAGGCTGCCGCCAGCGGACACGCCCGAGACGACCACCCGGCGGGAGTCGGCCGAGTCGGCGAGCCACGAGTTGTCGGTGGCGAACTGGTCGTAACTTTTGCATACGAACTCCGATGAAAAAGTTTTGTAAAATGGGCATAACTTTTGCATACGAACTCCGATGAAAAAGTTTTTTATATGAAAAAGCATCTACGCGAAAAGTTACATCCGAATTCAACAGGGGGAACCCCGTTGAAGATTTTTACAATCCTCAAAAACCTAACAGAAAAAAAGTTACGGGGCTTTCAAGATCTGGAGGCAAAAAAATTCAAAAAAATATCAAACTTAGTAATGGCGCACGGTTTGCTAGGTGCGCCATTACTATCTTCCCGCCTTCCAAATTCAAAAGAAGTAAAAAAAATAGAAAAAAAGTTAGTAATGGCGCACCAGCCCACGGTGCGCCATTACTATCTTCCCGCCTTCCAAATTCAAAACAAATCAAAAAAATAAAAAAAAGTTAGTATTGGCGCACCAGCCCACGGTGCGCCATTACTATGCCGTATATATAGGGCTGGCCGGCCTCTCTCCTCCTCTCTTCTTCATTTTTCTCTCCACTCCACCTCCTCCTCTCCCCCACTCCATCTCCTCCACCATACTCCCCTCCTCCTCTCCGGCTGCCTCCTCTCCGGCGACCTCCTCCTCTTCGGTGACCTCCTCCCACTCCTCTCCGGCGACCTCCTCCTCCTCTCCGGCGACCTTCTCCTCCTCCCTCCTCTCCTCTCCTCCCCTCACGGTTTCTCCTCCTCTCCGGTGAGCTCCTCCTCCCTCCTCTCCTCTCCTCCCCTCACGGTTTCTCCTCCTGTCCGGTGAGCTCCTCCTCCCTCCTCCCTCCTCTCCTCCACACGGTCTCTCCTTCCTCCTCTCCGGCGAAATGCTCTCCGGCGAACTCCTCTCCGGTGAACTCCTCTCCGGCGAGCTCCTCTCCGGCGAGCTCCTCTCCGGCCACATGTGGAGCTCGGCAAAAAGAACCAAAAATGAGAACGAAATTTGAAAAAATATCGAGCAAAAACTAGGCAAAAAAAGAGCAAAAAAACGAGCAAAAAAATCACGATCCAGATCCAGATTCAAAATTCAAAATAGTAATGGCGCACCGTGGAGGTTAGAATATGCGCCATTACTATTTTCCCGCCTTCCAAATTCAAAAAAAATAAAAAAAATGGGTAAATATGGCCCCCTGGGTAAATATGGCGCACCGTGGGATATACTAATGGCGCACTGCGTGGTGCGCCATTAGTATACCAGATACTAATGGCGCACCCGTGGTGCGCCATTAGTAAAAAATTCTAATGGCGTGATGCTAGTGGCGCACCTGTAGTGCGCCATTAGTAGCCAAAACAGGTGCGCCACTAGCAGCCCTTTTCCTAGTAGTGCAATTTGTGTGAAGCTTATGCTTTGTTCCATTTAAATTCAAATTTGTCAACTATGAGCATCTCCTAGGCAAAAACAAGTTGTGGGCATCTAACCAATTTAACCGGTATGCGTGATTTTTTTTTCCGCGTGTTCCAGACCCATGTTGTGTTCTCTTTAGTCATACATGCACTGAAATATCCATCTCTCTCTTAGGATAGCAATGGCCAATGTCGATGACTAATCAATGGAACTCTATAGTAAAATTTATAATATAGCATTGTAGGCACATTAGTCTTTTCACACATTAAAAAAAAGTTACCAAATGTTAATTTCGCATATCTGATATTCAATCAGATTAATTCACGCCATCCAATTTGCGTGAAGTTTATGCTTTGATTCCATTTAAATTTAAATGTGTCAACTATGAGCATCTCCCGGGTAAAAAAAAAAGCTATTGGGCATCAAACAAATT
The DNA here is from genome assembly GCA_039707655.1 of Elymus sibiricus. NCBI lineage: Eukaryota > Viridiplantae > Streptophyta > Magnoliopsida > Poales > Poaceae > Elymus > Elymus sibiricus. The sequence goes on along the minus strand of CM077670.1, from coordinate 319,465,383 downwards.
TAGTCGGTATGTGTGATTCTTTTTTTCGCATGTTCCAGACCCATGTTGCGCTTCTTTGGCCATACATGCACTAAAATATCAATCTCTCTCTCTCTCTCTCTCTCTCTCTCTCTCTCTCTCTCTCTCTCTCTCTCTCTCTCTCTCTCTCTCTCTCTCTCTCTCTCTCTCTCTCTCTCTCTCAATGGCAATGTCGATGACTAATCAGTGGAGATCTACCGTAGGATTTGTAATGTAGCATTGTAGGCACATTGCTCTTTTTACACATGAAAAAAGTGGTTAATTATTAATTTTGAATAGCTGATTTTCAGTCAAATTAATCCAGGCCATCCAATTTGCGTGAAGTTTATGTTTTGATTCCATTTAAATGTAATGTGTCAACTATGAGCATCTCCCGGGTAAAAGAAAAACTATTGGGCATCTAACAAATTTAGCCGGTATGTGTGATTCTTTTTTTCGTGTGTTCCCAACACGTGTCGCGCTCTCTTTGGCCATACATGCATTGAAATATCAACCAATCAATCTCTCTCTCTTTCTCCCTCTCTCCCTCCCTCCCTCTATCTCTCTCAATGGCAATGTCGATGACTAATCAGTGGAGATCTACCGTAGGATTTGTAATGTAGCATTGTAGGCACATTGCTCTTTTTACACATGAAAAAAGTGGTTAATTATTAATTTCGAATAGCTGATTTTCAGTCAAATTAATCCAGGCCATCCAATTTGCGTGAAGTTTATGTTTTGATTCCATTTAAATGTAATGTGTCAACTATGAGCATCTCCCGGGTAAAAGAAAAACTATTGGGCATCTAACAAATTTAGCCGGTATGTGTGATTCTTTTTTTTTCGCATGTTCCCAACACGTGTCGCGCTCTCTTTGGCCATACATGCACTGAAATATCAATCAATCAATCTCTCTCTCTTTCTCCCTCTCTCCCTCCCTCCCTCCCTCCCTCTCTCTCTCTCTCTCACGGTAGAAATAGCCAATGTCAATGACTAATCAATGGAGCTCTACCATAGAATTTATAATGTAGCATTGTAGGCACATTGCTCTTTTCACATATTAAAAAAAGTGGTTAATTATTAATTTTGAATAGCTGCTTTTCAATCAGATTAATTCAAGCGCATCCAATTTGTGTGAAGTTTAAGCTTTGATTCCATTTAAATTTAAATGTGTCGACTATGAGCATCTCCTTGGCAAAAAAATACTATGGGCATCTAACGAATTTAGCTGGTATGCATGATTCTTTTTTTTTGCGTAGATCAGACCCGTGTCACACTCTCTTTGGCAATACATGCACTGAAATATCGATCAATCTCTAGTTTAGCTTTTTATGGTATTACATAAAAGGTTGCAAAAAGTTTTTTAGAAATCACTGTCGGGCAAGGCACATTAACAGGTGTAGAAAGGTATGACTGCCACGAGAAGGCAACACCTTCGTTAGCCAGCTTCTTAAGACGGTGAGTCTATTGTGTAAGCAGTGGCGGAGACAGGGGGACCAGCACGGGCCCTGGCACCCCCAACATCACTGATTTAAGCTTATTATGAATAGTAAGAGTGATTTTTTCCTGCTAAAATGATGTTTTTTTATGGATTGCCCCTCCCAACAAGGTTTAACAATACTTGGCCCCCTTCATTCGATTTTCCTGGCTCCGACACTGTGTGTAAGGTCTTCGATGATGAGGTGCAACCTAGTGGAGTTGAGGTGATCTTCATGGCGGAAAGTCATGGTGTTCCTAGAGGCTTAAATCTTTCAATGGATGTTGAGTAGCACCATTGGCCAAATACCTTCCGAGAGAGGCACACGACAAGCCCATAGGTTGCCAATAGAGGTGGAAGGGCAGATGACTGACGATCTGGGGCAGAACCACTACTGTGTGAGGGTGGTGGTGCACTGCTCATATGATTAGGTTCCTTGTGATTGAACTAGCCCATCAAGATTCAAGTCCTAAATATTTTTCTATATTTATTTCAAGCTATCCAACATTGTTCGTTCATTGGGAGGAGACTTTCCCGTCGACTACGAAAGCGTTTTTGGTGACTTCGTCAATTTTAAGTTGTTGTGCCGGTTTAGTCTCTCTGGTATGTGTGCGTGCGTTTGTAGAGATGAATGTGTGTGTGTGTATTTGGACATCTGTGAGTGGCCGGACGAATAAAAACAAGGGTGGGAGCGACGAAAGCGGAGCGTGACGTGCGCGCGCGCGCGCGTGTGGGGGGGGGGAGGGGGTGTCCATTGGCATTTCAGCCTTTCTTCTCCTTTCAGGGCCTATCCGAAAGAGAATCTAGTACCTCTTGGTCCTGAATATCAGAATAGGATGAACGAACCGGTCTCCGCGGATATCTTTGCTTCGGAACAAAACCCTGCAATCAAATAGATTATCCCAAGGGCGCCATATTCTAGGAGCCCAAGTTATTGGACTAGCTGGACTCCTATTAAATGCATCTGCCACCTTATTTTTCATTTTACCCCTAATATTCCGCCTTTGAAAGTCCAAACTCACACTTGCTCATCTTAGCATGTACTCCCTCCGTAAAAAAATATAAGAGTGTTTAGATCACTACTTTAGTGATCTAAACACTCTTATATTTCTTTACAGAGGGAGTAGCTGATTCCGCAGAAAAAGTGTTACCTGCAACTGCAAGTGCTGTTTTTTTTTTGAACACAGTACAGACGCAAGCGCTCATATACACGCGCATACACTCACCCCTATGAACGCACACACGCACACCCTACCCCTATGAGCACCTCCGAGAGACTGAGCCGGCATATCATCTTGAAATTTACGAAGTCACCGTAGGCACCTCGTCGTCGACGGGAACATCTCCTCCCACTGAATGCGCATCGCCGGAAATCCTGAAATAATTCCAGGAATAAATGCGAGCACCAGGATTTGAACCCTGGTGGGCTGGGGATACCACAGTCCCTCTAACCTTTTATCATTGATTGTATTTTTAGTTGGTAGTAACTTTACGTGTTTTTGTAAGTTATTTTTAGTATATAGATTTGCCCTTTTTCATGGCCATGGTAACGTGAGGCCATGCTTAAATCTCTCAACCTCTCACCACGTGCAAAGGTTAGAGAGAAATGCGGGAACAAACGGCGGGCGCGGGCACCCTGCTCCCTCTCTCCCCTCTCCAATCCTACGGAGAATGGGAGCGAGTCATTTTTCCTCCTGTTTACAACAAAGAACCAAAACTTCCCCCAAACTTCTTTGGGGATCTTTTCCCCGCATTTCTGGGCCTCCCGCCCGATTCCGCCATACGCCCCTCTCCCGCATCCGCCCAATCTGTTGATTTGGGGAATCGCAGCTTCTTGATTGGAGATCCGCAGCAGCACCGGTATGTTCCGCTTCCCGATCACAATCTTGTTTGAATCTTCACGGCATTCTGTGCAGATAAGAACCCTAAATGCTAAATCGGTGCAATTCTGTTTCAGGATAGATTGCAATCTTGTTTGAATCTCCAATTGGTAGGAAGATTGGGGGAAAACTGTTACTAGGTTGACGGCATTTCAGCATCGTGATTATCGCAGACCTTTGGCGCATTGCCAAAGTTTTGTTGGGAGAAAAGGTTCCATATCCATCTTATGGAACCTGACGCTGGCATGAGTAAAGATTGCAGGACTGTTGTTTCCTCATTTACAATCTGGTGTGATCTGAGCATCTTTGTGCCGCACTAATGGGAACTTCACAGGATAGGTTGGGCCTTTGAGCAACCTACATGCAAATTACCGGTGCCCTGATCTTTCATGGCTGCGAAAACTCGTGCGAGGCCGCGAGACTCTTCGCGGCGATTCTGGTTGGTCCTGTGCCATGCCTTGAGCGAGTGCTTCCTCATCGTAATGCTCCTTGTGATCGCCGTGGTTTCATATACCGCTACGAGGTTCGCGCGCATCTGCAGGATCCGGTCACCATGCATGCTCTGCTCCAGATTGGACAAGGTTCTACATGGCAAGGCCTGGTTCTCGGAGGAGCTGATTTGTGCAGCACACAGGGTGGAAATCGCGCGTTTATCGTATTGCCAGATTCACAGCTGGCTCGCACATTCTGATGATCTATGTGGAAAGTGCTTCCTTTCATGCTCTGGACCAGTTGGTAAGCCAGGTAACCCAACAAGTATGAGCATTAAGGAGAAGGCGAATTCTCGGTCGGGGCCTACGCACACACAACGATGTTCTTGTTGTTCAGAGCCATTCAAGAAGGGACGTAACGCAGACAAGCTATTTGAGGAGGTGAATGGCAGGTCTCAAAATGATGGCATGAGCAGAGTGAAGGAGAGAAGCATGGCCATGGCAAGTGTTGGGCATTCTTCGGATGAGGATTTTGATCAATTGCCTTACGGAGGCTACAGAAAGCTAAATGCCTGTCGTGACTCTCACTCCAAGATCCATATCTCAGATGATGATGTTGGCGGCGATGCAAAGCCTTATGAAGCTAAACGTCGAACCAAATGTATCGACGAGCACTTGAAAGCTGTGCCTGAGCAAGTTTGTCAGGAGCTTCCGAAAGAGAAAAGTATGTATCGTTTTCCAAAATGCTATAATCCTTATCTAACTCGAACTATTTCTGAGAATTTTCATATTTGTGAAATGTAGCTTTTCTGGTTGGTATTGAGGAAGTCGGCGATTCGGAGGGTGTTTCACGAAGCCCCGACAACGAAGCTACAGAGGCTTTTGCTGCTTCTGCATCTGACGGGGGCCGTTCAACTACAAATCATTATATCAACCGCAACAGTAGCATGAAGAATGCTCCTGGTGGTAGAGGCAATCTTAGATCTCCTCGATGGTCTGAAGTAATCTCCGCTAAGGAAACCAATTCAACAACACATGAAGAAGTGAAGACATTCATGTCCCAGTTGTCTTCTGCGCGAGGCCTTGATGGTCCTTGGAGTGAGGTGGCTGCTAGCCCCAGAATCAGCATACAGATTGATGAGTACAGTCAATCTGATGCCACTGATGGCAGACGGTTCCTTGATCTGGAACCATCTGATGGCCATGTTCCAACTGAAGTTGAAGGTGAAATCTCCCTTGAGTCCCTGAAGCAGCAATGTGAGCTTAACAAGAAAAAACTAAGTATCCTTTATAAAGAGCTCGAGGCAGAACGGAGTGCTTCGGCTGTTGCAGCAAGTGAAGCGATGGCTATGATCAATAGGTTGCAAGTGGAAAAGGCTGCAATGCACATGGAGGCGCTGCAGTATCTCCGGATGATGGAAGAGCAGGCGGATCATGACCAAGAAGAAATTGAAAAGCTAAATGACTTGCTTACAGAAAGAGAGAAAGAAATGCTTGACCTGGAAGCTGAACTCGAAAGTTATGAGAGCAGGTTCCGCATCGAACCATTTGATCTCGGAAAGTTTGACGCCATTGATGGAGATATGGCACTCAGAGTCTTGGATAGCTCAGATTTTGTGAGGAATACCATCTTTGATTTTGAAGATGAGAAGGCCAAAATTTTGGAATCCTTGAGCAGATTGGAGGAAACACTTGGCATACCTTGCACAAATAGATTTGATTTGGGTGGCACAAGTGATAGCCTACAGAGTGGGTCACTGAGAGATCATCCAAGTGACGGGCCTGGCAAACATTTAGAAAACTCAGAATTGGAATGTCGGAGTTCACTATTGCCTCAGGAGCACTTGAACGATGACTCACTGAGAGATCATCCAAGTGATGGGCCTGGCCAACATGTAGAAAGCTCAGAATTGGAATGTCGGAGTTCACTATTGCCTCAGGAAGACTTGAACGATGAATCACTGAGAGATCATCCAAGTGATGGGCCGGGCCAATATGTAGAAAACCCAGAACTGGAATGCCGAAGTTCACTGTTGCCTCAGGAAGACCTGAAAGATGAATCTGTCTCTTTACAACGAAATGATGAAAATCAATCTGTTGAGAACCAAAAATATGTTGGCTCATGTTCGCGCTCAGATGACGATAAAATTAGTTCCATGGAAAGCATTAAACAAGAAATTTCGCTCTTGAATAGTAGATTCATGGCACTTGAAGTAGATCAGAAGTTTCTCAAGCAGATATTGAGTTCTCTTAAATGTAGTAGTGATGGAGAACAATATGTGCAGGAGATAACTAGTCATTTGCGGGAGTTGCGAAGAATCGTTACCGAGCAGAGAGATAGGACAGTTCTATGAGCTCAAAATTATTCAGCATTCAGAAGGTAATAATAGGCCATAGTTGTAGCCCATCTGTTGGCAATGAGTTTGAGAACATGCTGTGGAAAAACAAAATATTTAGTATAGCTTATAGGATGTGTATCAGAATAGGTCGATGTTCAGGAGACCTTATGCATTGTAAGAGGTCCATCAAATGTACTGCAAATATCTATTGAAATTATAGCCTTAGGTTGATTCTTCCATCAAAGTGCCTCTCAGTCATTAATCTCACACAGGACACATCTCACCAATTATCAGGGTAGTGTATGAACTTTCAGACATTCAGTCACTTGGTGTTATATAATGTGATCCCTGGCATTATTCTACTTTTTTTTCTTGTAACTGACAGCAACAACTCACATCAACTGTACCGAATCAGCATGATCATTAGATCTTACACAGTTCCTCAGTTTTTTTGTTTTTGAGGGGACACAGTACCTCCGTTGTGATATCCTTAAGTAACCTCTGATCTTGTGTCATATCCAAATGGAACATATAGCAGAAGTTATTGTTTCTTGGACTGAAAAGAAACAAGTTATTGTTTCAGCAGTGTCGAAATAACCGAAGGCCTAGGTGGCGTGTCATGATGTTTGTTGACATATTACTCCCTCCGTCCGGAATTACTCGTCGGAGAAATGAATGTATCTAGACGTATTTTAGTTCTAGATACATCCATTATTATTCGTTTCTGCGACAAGTAATTTCGGACGGAGGGAGTACATCTTACAGTGTGGAGATTCTTGCAATTTCTGCTTTTGCCAGTCTCTATTTTCTTTGGCTGTCGACGTGCGTCGATCAGCGACAACACCATGGTGTGCGAACTTCATGACACCCAGTGCCTCCAGTTGGGAAGTATGAGCAGTAATCTCTCTGTGACCTTGCAAAACCCGGGATACTATGCATAGCGGCTTTTGTGTCGCGCCAAGGTAACTGGTGAACAGGGGAAGGAACATGGAATATAACTAGGCTGGAGGAAGAGGAATGAGCAGAAAACTATGAAAATCACTTTTTTTTTATCAGATCATGTGAAAGATGATTTCGCAACACGCTTGCCACTTGGTAAAATCACATTCTCATCAGCAAAAGGCTTTCACTCAAGCCTGGATTCCAACTATCATTCATCACCTGAGAGCAGCAGCATGATGAACCAGTAAAAATAAAGAAGAATCTATACGCATTTTAAAAAAATACAACAATCTACTACTCAGCATGACATTAAGCCTGGACGGTGCTTCGCTCCGGTGCCGCCTCTAGCGTCGATAAAAGGTCGGAAACCACACTGCTAACAGGGACAACATTCACAAAGCGGTCGCTGGAACCATTGACTGGCGTCTTGGACAGGACTGAAACTTCAGGACAGGCCGAGCATCCTTCAATCAACTCGGTCCACGTTTTTCCTTCCTCGTTGAGATCAGATTCTCTCAAGAGATGCAATACTTTATCTAGGTGAGCGACATTCCTGCCTGCTCCACATCCGGTGGCGGTCGCAGCACCGACTGCATTTGCTAGTGTCAATGTGCTAATCGCTCGCAAGTCGTGGAGGAACCCGAAAGCTATAGCAGCAGTGAAGCTATCTCCGCATCCAACCGTGTCCACAACGCGGATCTAAGGAAATACAGAGCATAGTGAATACTAAAAATGTGACAATTCAGGAAAATAACTTTCATTACTTCTGCTGCAGTTCAAAAATATCCTTTTATCAGCACGGCAAAGTACCTTGAAAGAAGGTGCACAAGAAACAGCATTTTCAGTTATCATGATTGATCCCTTGGAACCCATTTTGATGACAACCCATTTTGTGTGGGTTCCTGTTCTTAGCAATTCTTGCCCTGCCTGAATTGGGTTTCGGATGTTGGTTAGTGACTCGGCCTGTCAAATAAATAAACAGGAATATGTGAGAAATGAGACAACAAAATGCTAGAATAAGTGTCACTGTCCTCTAAACCAGCTTGACTTCAGAAAATAAAAATCTTTAGAAAAGCAATTGGTGTTTGCCACTGCAGTACCTCTGAATCTTAATTCAGGATAAGTGTTTGCATTTTTATTTAATTTACTTGAAAAAAGCAAACATTCAGAGAAAAGTTCAATGTGCCAACTAGAATATCGTTTTTGTTGGAAAGATATGCACGACCCATATAGTACTGAACATGGAATTACAAGTGTGAAGAGAATCTAGAACAATATGAACGCAAAAACATAATATGGAATGTAAGCTACGTATTTGATTTGTTTTTACCAGAGAAGATCACCAAGCAAATGAATGTGACTACAAGATATCTATGGCACTGGCTATATGATCGCTCTTCTGTAAATAGAAGTAAAACCCGACTTTCAGGAAGGCATGCACAGCCAGTTCAGTGACAGAGGTTTATGAAGGCAAGCAAATCATCAGCACAGAACCCGAATACAGAACAGGTGAAACTCGAATATAAGCGGGTGTCGAAGCAGCATACATAACCAAATAGTAAATAAGCCATAATCCTGCAAACCCATCTCCAGGGCTTATCTATGGGTGAACTAACCTCATCTGACGTCAAAAGGAGAACATCGCTGAGCCTCAGAGCGTGCTCAAGTGCTCTCTGTTCATCCAGGTTCCCATGTAAGAGAGATCTTCCACGAGGCCCGGGATCAAAGAATACTGCTGTTCCCGCATCAATCGCACAATCAATAGCAGATGCGATCACATCAGGGGAAAATTCATCAAAAGCATATCCATTGCTAAACAATATTTTAGAGTGATGAATGGCTATCTTGGTTTCTGCTGGAAGTTTACGTATCCAACTGAAAGCTGGCTCTTTACTAAAGTCTGCACGGCTGAAGTTGCAAAGAAGGAAAGACCAGTAAATATGAAGTAAAAAACGCGTAAATCACACGAGCAAGAATATTGGCTAATCTATTTAATATAATAGGGAGTGCATGAGAACTAACCTGCAGAATCCATGTCTTTGAAATGGATCTACAAGAACCCAGCATAGAAGCGTCTCATAGGCTTGTCGACATGCAGTAACATCAGCATTTTCAAGCATCCCGACAACGCTAATGCCTTCGGCCTCAAGCACATCAAGAAGAAACTTTCCATAAACTTCCTCTCCTACATGTCCCAGTGTGGAGCAGTGAAGCCCAAGCCTAGCTGCAGCAAAGGCCAAGTTGCAGTTCCCACCAGCCTCCCAATATTTCTATTCGGTTGATAAAAGACATACTCAGAACAGCTAACAAATGGATGTTGCATAATAAAACGACAACTACTAATGAATCATGAACCTCAGCAGTTCTGACACCTACAATTTTCATCGCATGCTCACATTTCCCGTCACAATACAACAATCAGGCATAAATACAATGTGTACAGTTTTATATCTCACTAAAAGCCCCCACTCCCCTCCATCCACAGTTTACAGCCAGATATAATTAAGCAAGAATGCTGTGAAATTTTGCAATGGCAGCATGAGCATACCCTAAATAAATTATAACGGAAGGTAAAGCCATGGCAATTCTCGCCCGCTACCATTTCTAACGGCAAATCATAACCACTGATCAGCAGATAAACCCTAGACTATCAACTACCGCGGAACAATTAGGGGGCGAATACAGAGGTTTCCCGCACCGCAACAAGCGAACGGGCTGGGGCTCGACCTGGTCGGGCGGCGAGGCGGCCAGGCCCTCCATGTAGGCCAGGCGCTCGTCGCGCTGCGCGGGCGGGAGGCAGGGCACGCTGAGCACGACGTCGACGCAGAGGTTGCCGAGCATGGCGAGATCCGTCTCCTTCCCCTCCCCGCCCTCCGAAGGCGGGCGCCTCCTGGCCTCGTTGACCGCGCCGGAGACGGCCACGGCGACGGCGGCGCGGGGCCGGACGCCGGCGCCGGCGACGCGGCAGCGGGGCGGGAGGTGCGGGAAGGGCTGCGGCGGGTGGCGCCGAGCGAGGGGGAGCGGGGCCCGGGAGACGGTGGCGGGGTTTAGGGTTTGGAGAGCCATCGGAGAAGGGAATGGGGGAGGGGGGAGGGGGTGGGGAGGGAGGAGGCGGACCGGGGAAGAGATGGGGGCGGGGAGGGAATCGCAAAATTGGAAGATGAGCTGAGAGAGAGATGCGATCGTGTGAATGGAACAGCTCAAAGCTGAATCAGTGTGGAAATTTTCTCTTGGTTATCTCTCTTTAGGCCGAATCTATTCGATTAGGAAAAGTAGTTGCAATATGCTTCACCAACTCAGAAAAACCTACTTCCTCCGTTGCATAATACTCCCTCCGTCCAGAAATTCTTGTCGCACAAATGCATAAAAATGGATGTATCTATAATTAAAATACGTCTAGATACATCCATTCCTATGACAAGTATTTCCGGACGGAGGGAGTATAATATATAGTATCAAAAACGCTCTTATATTATAGGAGGAGGGAGTATTATAAAGTGGTATACGAAAAAAGCGAATAATCACAAAAAGTACATGCCATTTATAAACTTAGAAAAACATGCGAAAGTGATCGAATGGGTGTTAGAATATCGTTCCCTTCCCATGCTTCGTCGATGATCCATGCGGCACCGTTCTACTCGTCCCCGTCGACGAGACCACGTGCCTCCTCTCCTTCCATTTGTCACAACGTCGAAGGATGGGACAGAGAACCCTCGATGCTTCGTTTCAATGGTAAATTTAGGAATACGTTTAGTGTTTCGGTCCTCCGCGTCTTCGTTCCGACGATACTTCCTGGTGTCTTCAGAAGGCGACATGGGTGGGGTGTAGGGGTGGTGTGTTCCCATTTCCGATTCTCCGTATCCAACCGTTTTTTGTGCAGATATTTCTACGACGCTACCTTGCTGAGCAGATGAAGTGGATGTGTGTTTTGGTTCTATGTCTTCAATTTTGTCAGACGAAGGATGGCAACCCAGACTTGTTGCAGGAGCATGTGAGGTTTGTGTTCCCCACGTTTTCTTTCTTACACAAAAAGATAATGTGGTTATGTGTAGTTCGAGGCCCGAGTGTTCGTTCTACTTTTTGTTGTTGTTTTTGACGTTCTGCGGAACACCATGAAAGATCTAACCATGCTGCGGAGAAAAGTTGAAGCTAACATTTCTCATCAAGCTATTCTTTGGCGATTTAAAAAGAAACACCTCATAAACTATTTTAAAAGGCATTTTGAACGCCTCTAAATATCTGCCGGCTTGTAGTGTCACCCAAAGAATATCTGATGTGTAAATGTTATGAAGTACACTAATTTTCTTTTTGCAGAGGTTCGTGAAAAATAACCGGATTTGTGATCCACACAAAAAATGATTAGAACGCAGCATCTTTTTGTGTGTTCCAAATTTCCTTTTATGTAGTACATTTCAAAACCAGTTGAAAAAACATTTCAAATCCCTAACTCTCTCTACCCCCAGAATCCCCAATTTCTCTCCCCGTCACCCGCCGCCCGCTTCGTCTCTCCCGGCGACGACGTGCCGGCCTCTACTCTCCTCCCAAGCCGACCACCCCGCCCGCCCCTGATTTCCTCTTGTCCGCGCTTCTTCCCCCCACAGCTACCGCCGCTCGAGCTGCCACGCTAGCCGCAGCGGCTACAGCTCTCTCCTCTCCTCCGGCCGCCGTCGAGGGTGACCCCGCGGTGCTCCAGTCGCCGCCCGTGATCCGCATCAGGACACACGCAGTCGCAACCCATCGGAATCCCCGCGCCGCCATGCTCCGCCTCCGAAGCTGCATCGTGACCCGTCTCCTCTCGTCTCCATCGGCCCCTCTCTGCCGCCTCCTCTCTGCGGCCGCGCCTGCCGTTTCCCCAAGCACCGGATTTGCCGTGGAGGAGTACCTCGTCGCCACCTGCGGCCTCACCCGAGCGCAGGCCCTCAAGGCTTCCCTGAAGATCTCCCACCTCAAGTCCCCCTCTAATCCCGACGCCGTCCTCGCCTTCCTCGCCGGCCTGGGCCTCTCCAGGGCCGACGTCGCCGCCGCCGTTGCCAAGGACCCCAGGTTACTCTGCGCCCGCGTGGAGAGAACTCTGGCCCCCAACTTCGCTGCGCTCAGCGGCATTGGGTTGTCGAGCTCTGAGATCGTGCGCCTCCTCCGCTTGCGCTGTAGATCTGTCGTCTCCAAGCTGCAGTACTACCTGACCCTCTTCGGCTCCTCCGAGGCCTTCCTCCAGGCGTTGAAGTTCAACTGCAACCTCCTCACACACAGCATCGAGAGTGCGGTCGAGCCCAATGTAGCGTTGCTGCGGGAGTGCGGGCTAGGTGATCTCGATATTGCCAAGTTATGCGTTGGTATGCCATGGCTGCTGACTGCCAACCCAGAATGCATCCGATCAATGGTTGCTCGTGCCGACGGTTTTGGCGTGTGCCGGGAATCTCCGATGTTCAGGCACGCGATGCATTCCACAGCGAGGAGAAGATTGCTGCCAAAATGGAGTACCTGAAAAAGACGCTCAGGTGGTCGGATGCTGAGGTGGGCATTGCTTTGTCCAAGTCTCCAATGATGCTGAGGAGTTCTGAGGGCATGGTGCAGCGCATGTCAGAGTTCCTCATCTCTGAGATGGGGTTGGAACCAGCATACATTGCTCATCGGCCGGCAATGCTCGCTTACAGTCTGGAGCGCCGGATCAGACCCAGGTACTACGTTGTTAAGTATCTTAAGGAAAATGGATTGATAAATCGCGACCGGGACTACTATTCCACACTCACGCCGTCCGAGATGGTATTCTTGGAGAAGTACATATGCCCTCACAAGAAAGCTGCGCCGTACCTTGCTGAAGACCATGATGATGTTTGCAGAGGACAAGTGCCCAATAGATTCAGATTTGCATGAACCAAGAACAAGGTATTCAAATTTTGATGCTTACTGTACCACATATTCCAATCTGTGTCTTTATTTCATTTGTTCTTGCCTAACTAACTGTTGGTTGTCGCATGCTGGAGCTGCTAACACTTGATGAATCTAGTAATTAGGTTCATGAGTCCTAGTATGTGGTTTGGCCATGTCATCACTTAATAAATAAGAAAGCATGGCATGTTATGAACTTGTTCATCCTTATGTCATGTTGGCAAACATAGTGAAACTAAGGGTGTGAGATCAGGTCATTTTGCAGATGCATTGAAATCTCAGTGAGTAGTATATCTGCACTCTTGATATCATTCCATGAAGAAAGGCCCTCAGTTTGGCCATGGAAATGATACAAGATAGTCCAAGTTGAAATGAACTCATAAAATTTCCCTTCGAATGACAAGTCTGGACCCTTCTTTAAACAATTTTGGACTTGTTGATGGGCACAATATGTTAATCACTGCTGACTGCCGAGGATGCAGTTTTGATCTGGTTGTTGGTTCCTTGCTCTAGTTCTTGTAAGCTGAAAATACCCGTTCTTTCCGCAGCATCTTTGTTTGAAGGTACTAACTGTTGTGAAAGTAATTCCCGATTCAATAGTTTCTATCAAGCCTCCCCCCCCCCCCCCCCCCCCCCCCTTCTCCTATATTTCTGAATGGCCAGGCTGATGCTTTCAGTTCTAGGCACAATTGATCTGAAAACTAAATAATGCAGTAATACAATTTCTGTATATGTCCTACTATCTCCCCCAAATACTATGGCTGGTAAAGAGTAAGCCTCCTTTGATCTACGTTGCACGGATACTTGGATACGTATCGGATACGCGATATGGGGATATGCCCAATACGCCAATTTCCTAAAAACATGGATACGGGGATGCGTTTATATATAGATATTACATATATTAATTAATAAAAATATGAAAAAAATATGGAGCTTCTAGGTCAAAGCATGCCTCAATAGGATTACCCCTTTTCTTTTCTTGCACTTTGGTCCATTTCCATTAATTGGCAGTGGGATTTCCCTAGGTTTATTGTTTCAGTCAGTGCATCGACTCTCTCTTGCTCACATTTCAATTGAACAAGAACATGGACAGTCATGTTTTGACATGGACTCTCGCCCATGTTGGGAATCTTCAAAAGGTGCGCCTTTACTATTGAGGGGATTTCACGTTGAACGAGGGGTTTCAGGTATCCAAAACGTATCGCAGAAGTATCCCAGGAGTATCAAACATTATTTTCTTTCTTTTAAATCAAAAAATCGAGGGATACTTACGGGATACGTATCGGGCCTTATCGGGGCAGTATCCGGCAGGATACGCGCGCTTTCTGAAGTATCCGCGCAACGTAGCCTTTGATCTGCACCAATCAAAGGGCTACATGTGTTCCTTTTTTATGCCCAGCAATGTAACAGGTATGAATGAAGTTATGTTGCTAATATGTTATATCATGGTATAAGCCCAGCAACAGCAAATGGTTAGAACATTTACCCTCGGTGTTTAGCGTAGTATCCAATCTGCCTAGATTGATCTCAGTTGTTACATTCACAGGCTATTGCTTTATGCAAACAGAGTTAGGCAGTAACAGATGCAAGCTGGCTCCTCTAGATGGCATCTATCCTGTTTTCAGTGTTGTAAAAATATATCTCCACAACCATATCAAGCTTGTACCGCGTCACTTTGTACTAAAACTTGTTAAAGCCAGATGTGATACTGGACAGTATGAATTATCAGCTATCTAGAATTTTTCTGTCAGATCACAAAATCTACCTGCATATTTAACAATTTTTTAGTTTCCATCTGAACTAGAACTCCTATTTTCATCTAGACATAAATGTCACAATCTTCTGCTATTTCTTAGCATACAAGATGACAACAAAATTATATCAAACTGTTTCTTCTCTGCCAAATCGAATTTCTTCATATATGTGAAGCAGCACAAGGTTGTGGAGGAGCAACTCCACCTTGCTGATACAATGTGTACAGCACAAGTGTTGAAGGAACAGCTTCAACGTGCTGTGCTAGATATCGCTCTAGAGGCGAATGTAGGCCGATAGGGCAGCAGGAGTTCAATCCGAAACTCCTAGAACACAAGATCTTGCTCCAAGATCTTAGACAAGAACAACAAGTTCTATTATAGGTAGTGGGTACATAGTCTGGGTACAAAGTAGAGGTGAGGACCTCTATTTATAGGGCTTTGGAAAGCCTTCACATACTTCTACTTATAGCTGGAATACTCTAGAAAACATTATTTAGGTTTCATCATTCTACTCATAGCTACTCACAACTAGAAGACTCTAGAAAACAGTAGGTAGGGTAGAAAAGAGAAGAAAAGAAAAGAAATACTACACTAGAGTGGAAGCATCTAGAAGTAGCCAAACAAATCTGACATACAATTTTTTTTTATCTAGTGTTCCTCATCATTCTTCCCTGGTTGTTTGGAACTCGCCCTCGAGTTATCTTCATAGAGCGCTTCTTCTGGATGGTAGAGAGTCAAGTTCGCAACATTGAAAGTGTTGGATATACCCATGTCGCTTGGAAGATCTATCACATAAGCATTATCATTTATCTTCCTCACGATAGAGAAGGGCCCATACCTTCGCTGCCTAAGTTTCCCTTTAACACCTAAAGGTAGCCTCTCTTTCTGGAGGTATACCATCACCTTATCACCAACTTGGAATGATTTCGGCCTCCTTTTGCGGTCAGCAAGTTGTTTATATTTCTGATTTTGTGCTTCCAAAACACCACGAATCTCTTCAAATAACTCAGTGTAATTATCAGCAAAGGACAATGCTGATTTTGAGTTTCCCCTTGATGGTAGCTTCACCAGGTCCACCACATGTGTTGGAACTTTAGTGTAGACAATGGAAAAAGGGCTCCTTCCTGTGGATCTATGCTTGGAGTTATTGTAGGAGAACTCT
Organism: Elymus sibiricus; assembly: GCA_039707655.1. Taxonomy (NCBI): domain Eukaryota; kingdom Viridiplantae; phylum Streptophyta; class Magnoliopsida; order Poales; family Poaceae; genus Elymus; species Elymus sibiricus. The sequence continues at coordinate 319,449,509 of CM077670.1, read as the reverse complement.
GCAAGAGATAAAGCCAAATCCCATTGTCCCTTTCTTTCTCCACAAATGCAACGGATCAGATTACCTAAAAACTTGTTCACCACTTCCGTTTGTCCATCTGTTTGTGGATGAGCAGTGCTAGAAAATTTCAATTCAGTGTTGAATTGCTTCCACAAGGTGAGCCAAAATGCAGCAAGAAACTTGCTATCACGGTTTGAGACGATGGACCTTGGAACTCCATGAAGTCTGACCACTTCCCGAAAGAATAGGTTTGCCACATGATGAGCATCCGTTGTCTTGCGGCATGGGATGAAATGAGCCATCTTAGAGAATCTATCCACGACCACAAACACGGCATCACTCCCTTGTCTTGTTCTCGGCAAACCCAAGACGGAGTCCATAGAGATGTCCTCCCATGGAGCAACAGGAACAGGCAAAGGCATGTCTAACCCTGTGTTCTGGATTTGGCCTTTGCAGGTTTGACATATGGGGCATCACTGAACAAACTTTCCAGCATCTCTCTTTAGTTGTGGCCAAAAGTAACGAGCTTCCAGGTTAGCGATAGTCTTGTCGCGCCCAACATGGCCACTAAGATCACTTGAATGGAGCTCTCTAACCATTTTGTCACGTAGAGAACTTCTTGGAATGCACAAACGATCATTTTTGAAGAGAGAGCCATCTTGCACCAAATAGTCATCACCTAACGGTTGGCCCCTTGTGTGCTTTGCCCAAACATGGCCAAAGTCTTCGTCATCCTCATACAACTCCTTTATTTGATCCATGCCCGGAAGTTCAGCTTCAAAAGAAGTCAAGAGGCATGCACGACGACTCAAAGCATCGGCCACTCGGTTAGTTGTTCCAGATTTATGCACGATGAGATAGTTAAACCTCTCTAGATATGCTGCCCATCTCGCTAGCATGCGGTCAACATGCTTTTGATTTCTAAAATGCTTCAAGGATTGATGGTCACTATAAACAATGAACTCTTTAGGCAACAAGTAGACTTCCCAAGTTTTCAAAGCTCTGAAAACGGCATACAATTCTTGCTGATAGGTACTCCATTTCTGTCTAGCTTCGCTTAACTTCTCACTAAAGAAAGCAATGGGGTTCCTTTTTTGAGATAGGACAGCTCAAATGCCTACTCCACTTGCATCACACTCCAACTCAAAAGTCTTGTTGAAATCGGGTAGCACCAAGACAGGAGCTTGTGAGAGTTTTTGCTTGATCTCATTGAAACTAGCTTCAGCCGCTTCTGTCCATTGGAACTTTCCTTTCTTCAGTCACTCGGTATTTGGTGCCATGATAGTGCTGAAATTCTTCACAAATCGCCTATAGAAAGTTGCAAGGCCATGAATACTTCTTACCTCAGAAATGGTCTTCGGAGTTGGCCATTCTCGGATTGCTTCAACCTTGGAATCATCAACACGAATACCGTCACATGTTATGACGAATCCTAGGAAAAGAAGTTGTGTTTGCAGGAAAACACATTTCTTCAAGTTGACGTAGAGCTCATTTTCCCTTAGTACTTCTAGCACCTCCCGAATGTGATCAAAGTGTTCATCCTCATCCTTGCTATAGATCAAGATGTCATCGAAATAGACCACAACAAAGTGGGATAAGAAGGGTCGAAGGACTTGGTTCATCAAGTGCATAAAGGTACTTGGTGCATTTGAGAGTCCAAATGGCATGACTAGCCATTCAAACAACCCTTCCTTTGTCTTGAAGGCGGTTTTCCATTCATCCCCGGGTCTGATATGGATTTGATGATATCCACTTCTTAAATCCAGCTTTGTGAACACTCTTGCTCCACTAAGCTGATCCAACATATCATCCAGACGGGGAATAGGGAATCTATACCTTACAGTGATTTTGTTAATGGCTATTGTCCGTACACATGCGCCAAGATTCATCTTTCTTTGGCGCGAGCAGAGCCGGTACAGCACATCGGCTAATACTTTCTCGAATGTGCCCCTTTTGCAACAATTCCTCCACTTTCTCCTTCAATATATCATGCTCTTTTGGGCTCATTCGATAGTGTGGAAGATTAGGAAGACTTGCTCCCGGAATTAAGTCAATTCTATGTTGAATTCCTCTCATCGGTGGCAGGCCTCGTGGCTCTCCAAGTATGTTTTGAAATTCTGCCAATAAACCACGTACCTTTGCTGGAATTTCAACAGTCAGGTGCTCTTCTCCTTTTACAACAAGTGCAGCACACAAATCTGCCTCCTTCAAGTCTTCCATAAACTCATGAGAGGTATGGGAGATAGTTAACATAGTTTTCCCCTCCTCCTTAGAGGTATTGCCTTCAGTTTTGTTTGGTAGAATAATGATCTTTCTCTTGTTTCAAATGAAAGAGTAAGAATTTTCCTTGCCCTTGTGTGTAGTATCCACATCAAATTGCCAAGGTCTCCCAAGAACATGGCTGGCATCCATGTCAACCACATCACACAACACATTTGAGCGATAATGCTTGCCCAAAGAAAGTGACAGGTTGCATTGTTTGGTGATCCTCATATTCACTCCTTTCTTGATCCACCCAATAGTGTAGGGATTTGGATGATCATGGGTTTCAAGCTTTAAATGGTTCACCAACTTCTGGGAGATAAGATTCTCGCAGCTGCAACTATCAATCACTAATTTGCATACCTTGCCATTCACCGTGCATTTGCTCTCAAATATTTTCTTCCGTTGTGTGTCGTCAGGTTGTGGTGTGGAACATAGGAGACGCTGAATCACACATACCACCTCCTCACCTTCTTGACAAACCTCTTGTCCCTCTACAGCTTTGGATTCGTATTCTTCCTCATCGTCTTCACCATCATGGATAGTTGTGTTAACAAATTTTCTTAGTGGGCAACCGCTGGATATGTGTCCCTCTTCACCACATTTATAGCATTTTGGGCCTTCATTGGACTTACCCTTGCCTCTAGTTTGCTTCTGGATGGGTCGTTTTGCCTTTGGTGGAGCGGTCTTTTCTTCCACTCTATTAGGCTGACTCCTAGATGAGCCTTCGGTATGGGGGTATGGAGGATATGGAGCCTTAGTTGTCTTTCTCATCCTCACAAACCTCTCGGCCTTCAAGGCTAGAGCTTGTGCTTGATCAATGGACCAGATTTGTTGCATCATCAATCGATCTTGAATAGCATCATTGAGACCATTGATGTACCTTGCAACTTGTTGATCTTCAGTTTCGGCAAGCTTGCACCTCACTTGTAGCCTTAGAAACTCCTCGGTGTAATCTGAAACGCTCCTATTTCCTTGGGCACAATTTTGGAATTGGATAAATAGGATCTGTTCATAATCAGCGGGTAAAAATCTCCCTTTCAAAAGACTTTTCATTTGCCGCCAAGTTCTCACACGAGGTTCTCCTCTCAGCCTGCGCTCTTCTTGAACGCGGTGCCACCATGTGCCGGCTCCTCCTTTCAGCTTGTATGCGACCAAAGAAACTCTACGATCTTCCGGAACCTCCATGACCTCAAAGAAAGTCTCCACTTCATATAACCAATCTAGGCACCCTTCAATGTCAACATTTCCATTAAAAGTTGGGATCTCAGCTTTCACCTTGTATGTATCTCTAGCATATGTAGGGTTGGGTACTCTCCGATATGCATAGAGATCAGGTTCTTCAAGGGCTTCATCATATTCTTCACCTTCAGAAGCTTCAACATAAATTGGCCTTCTTGAAGCATGTTGAACAGCACGTTGTTGTGGCGGTCTTGCTCCAAGATTACCTCTCCTTCTTTGTTGAACATCTTCTTCTTCTTTAGATGAATCTCCTTCATTGGCAGCAGGGGGACACCCTTTCTTATCATCTCAACCAGCTGGTCAAATCTCCGATTAAGATCTTCACGCAACTCTTTGATTTGTTGTTCTGCAACATCCATCCTCTTCTCCAATTGCTCCATTGTTTGCTGCAGCTTGCTCTCAAAGAGAACAGCAAGAACTTGTATGGATCAACGGGGCTCTGATACCACCTGAAGCAGCACAAGGTTGTGGAGGAGCAACTCCACCTTGCTGATACAATGTGTACAACACAAGTGTTGAAGGAACAGCTTCAACGTGCTGTGCTAGATATCGCTCTAGAGACGAATGTAGGCCGATAGGGCAGCAGGAGTTCAATCCAAAACTCCTAGAACACAAGATCTTGCTCCAAGATCTTAGATAAGAACAACAAGTTCTATTATAGGTAGTGGGTACATAGTCTGGGTACAAAGTAGAGGTGATGACCTCTATTTATAGGGCTTTGGAAAGCCTTCACATACTTCTACTTATAGCTGGAATACTCTAGAAAACATTATTAAAGTTTCACCATTCTACTCATAGCTACTCACAACTAGAAGACTCTAGAAAACAGTAGATAGGGTAGAAAAGAAAAGAAAAGAAAAGAAAAGAAATACTACACTAAAGTGGAAGCATCTAGAAGTAGCCAAACAAATTTGACATACAATTTTTGTTTTCATCTAGTGTTCCTCATCAATATGATAGTCCATCAGTTAGACTCTTCACCAGTATAGATTGTTGATATCAACGAATGCGTTCATAGTATATAAATAATTGTTTTTGTTAAACAGCACTCCATTTTCACGCATATTTTTGCCATTTAGACCTCACAGTTTCATCAGAATTTGACGTTGTATGTTTCTTCTTTCTGAATTGAATTGTATTACGCTTTACCTTTTCTCCCAGGAAATTACTAATTCTGTACTGACATTTCAATTCAATCTCAGGTTTCCCGTTTGTCTATTAAAAGTGTTCTTTCTCCTACTCAGCGTGCCAGCTCATACGCCATACCGAACCCGTCTCTGCTGTACTTCGTAACAATGAGCTACATACTGACTACCTTTTGACCTCGTGTTGGCATACCAAAGTATACGATTATTACTCATGGATGGGTAAGAACACACCTATAATAAGATGTTTGATGCAGTAGTAGTGTTCTTTTTCTTTAATCTTCTCATAAACCGTCTGCAACTTCTTGCAGGCCCGGTACTGGTATGTGGAACTTGATGTCAGGTTAGATATCATAAGTGTTGCAATACCTTCCATCAATGATGGTGTTCCCTGTCTCCAAGTCCGATCAGGGAGGCGCGCGAGTCGAATAGCTAGGAAACCGACCGGGGAGGTTAATCAATTACCTTACTGGAAACCGTGTCCGTCCATTTGTGCGGATCACAGACTTACTTATCAATGTGGAAAATTTTGCCGAAATTTGACTTCCGGTTGGTTAAACCAGAACTAATATATGTTCTTGCATTATGTGGTCCGCGCTCCTCCGCTGCGCTGAGAGTCCCACGGGCAGTGTGGTGGGCATGTTGTTCCCCTGCACTCGATGGGGCACAGGGTGTCCTGTTACTGGCCGGTTGGGGGCGATCATGGTAATTATCGAGCCTCCAAGTCGCCACTTTCCCGGAAGCTGTTGCTCCCAGGTCGATCGCTGCACCGGTGCAGCAGCAACGCTGATGCTTGAACAAGACCGGACTGAAACTCTCCAAACTGCGGTTCTGGTCTGGTCGGTCGACAGACCTAATTCTACGATACTACTCCAGCATTTAATCTTTTCAGCAACTCAGAAAAACATACGGACCGACTTAACCGCGTATGTACTACGTACATGACCCGATAAAAAAGTCGAGTAGTACAAGTACTACCACTACAAACTAGTAGAATAGACCAGTTCCGCCGGTCCGGTCCGGTCCGGTCCTCTGTTTTGACGGTTAACCATGCATGCATACGCACCTTCACTACACTATAAATTGAAACCACGAGCTCGCCCCTCTTCCACCAAACGGGAGGTTCAAAGTGTCTGTCCATCTGCAGTCACTTAATCAACCTCCTCTCTATCAGCAAGAGCAAGCTATCGATCATAACCCCGGCCTGATCGACTGCGAGGGATCAACTTCGACCCAAGGAAATGGCGTCGACGGCGAGGGCCGTGCTGCTGGTCGCCGCCATCGTGTTGATGCAGTGCTGCAACGCGGTCCTCGCGGCGAGGTTGCTCGAAGGGGACGGCGGGTGGCTGCGGCTGCGGCAGGGCGCCGGGTCGCTGATCATGCAGGTCCTGCCCAGGGGCGGCTCGCCGCCCGGCGCAGGCAACTCGTGCTGGACCGATCCCAAACACCCCCCGTCGTCGGGGAGCTGCCACGGCTAGCCGCCGGCCGGCTGGCAAGAGACCTCGAACCTGGCTGTAGCGGACATTGACATGCTTGTGTAGATTGATATTGGTTCATTCATTTGCTCCCGTTCGTTTGTATGGTACAGTAGCACCTCGCGTCTAAGAGCTCCCATGTATGCGAAAATCGGAGCCTTGGAAGCCAATAGAGCTGATCACATTCTAGTGCTATAGTAGTAGTGAATAAACTTCAATAAAACGTAGACGTAGGTCTTGTAACCGAGCTGATTAATAATTAATTAACAGGTCAACCTGTGCAGAAAGATTTCCACGGCATGCGGAGGACTTTAATTACTTCCACTTTGAGTTTGTTGATCAGGTCCATTTGTTGCACCTCGGTCAGCAGCACTTGCCGAATGTTGTTCAAAGGTCATCTCTTTGACATCTCGCCGTTGGTAACTGAATATAGGTAGTAAAAGCATGATGTCTGAATTCCTCGGACAAGCGTGAACAGTCTAGTTCAATTCAACCTGAACGACATGGTGAATCTTTTCCATTCAACATTTATGTTCTTTGTTTATTCAAAATATGTACGCAGTCAAGTTCTTTTGGCCCAAAATACTACTCTACACGTCTCAACCCACGTTGGCATGAGACACATTTCTAACAAATATTATCAAGCAAATATCCGATTGGCTTTCATTGATTTATTAATTGTCCGAACATTCTGGTAATCTGCCGGAAATTCGAGAGGTATGAAGCTCCAGTTATGGGGAGTTCGTGAATAAACTGAGTGATTATAACCATTCGACGTGAATGGTGAGCATCAAAAACTGAGTGATTATAAATAATTCAATGTGAAGACCACCGTTCCGATTAATAATATTAAGTTTTTATAAAGATGTAACGAACTTAGTAGCTACTTTTAGTCCCCAGATTTACTTCTGCTGTGCCCACCGCTGTCATATGTGACATTTCTGTTCTTGTTCAAGTCCAACTATGAAAGGTCAAGGTAGCATGCTTGTTAGACCCTCTAGAGTTGATTAGCTCTTTGGCAGATGATGTGTTGACATGCAAGCTAGTCCACCTGGATACCCTTTTTTATTACTACTCCCTCCGGTCCATATTCCAAATATGTACGCACCTGCTTACTGCCCGCATGATATGGTCATTATTATTTCCTTGATCAACTATTTTGAGTGTATCTTCAAGTAAGACAAAATAGGTGTAACAGAATATTACAGGAACATGTAACAAACACTATAATTCGAATTCGACCGAACACACTTATTTGCATAGATATTCATTTCAAGACACCATGAATAGAAAGAATTTGCGTAGAAACCAATTAAAGCATTGTCTTCTCTGATTAATTTTATAAGTGGAAGAGAGATAGTTATATATTTGCATGACCCTAAGGGCATTTCTAACCGATCCCCTATATCCGGTTAGTGGAGTACAATCGAAATTTTACTCCACTAACCGGCACCTAGCCGATCCCCTATCCGCGGTTAGTGGAGTATATTTTTACTCCGGCCCCAAAAATTTCCCTATTTTTACTCCACCGATTGGCGGCCGAGTAAAACGCTGCGCCTCTCTCTCGCGTCCGCGCCGCCGCTGCATCTTTGCCGGCGCGCCTCCCGCCGGTCCCCCGCCGGCCCCGCCGCTACCTCGTTCCATCCCTTGCCCTCCACCACCGTTCTGCCCGTTGGCCAGCCCGTTCGGCCCCCGTCGCCGTCGCCGTCGCCGGAATCAAGGTGAAACGCCGCCGCCGTCGCCATTGTTGATTCGTCCGATTTCTTTCGAGTTTCTTCTTTTTCTAGCGGCCGCCACATCTCACCTTGCTTGCGCACCGCTGCAGGTCACCCGCCGCTCGCCGGTTCGGTCTAAACCACGCCGGCCGGCTTGTGCACCACCACCGCACCCCAAGTGTTCGAAGAATTGCCTAGGTGATTTTTTTTTGTTTCTCTTTGAACCGAGCTGTTTGGATTGAACCAAACCATTTGGATTGTAGATGAAGAGGTTGAGGGAGATGGCGTTGGAGGACTCGTCGTCATCCGAAGAGGAAGAAGACGGCGATGACTTTGACACCGTTTTAGGCATGATTTTCAATGATGATGTTCGGCGGCCGAGGAGAGGATCACAATTTGGCCGCATACACATCAACCGTGATAGAGCGGAGGGCCATGCCAAGATCATGAGAGATTACTTTCATCCAAACCCAACCTATCCGGAGAAGTACTTTCGCCGACGCTTTCGGATGCACACAAGTTTTTCTGACTATTGCAAAAGCCATTGAGAGATATGATGACTGGTTCAAGCTCTGGAGAAATGCATGTGGAGAGATCAGTGCAAGCCCTCTGATGAAATGCATTGCGGCTGTTCGAGTCTTGGCATATGGGTGTTCTGTCGATGCCATTGATGACTATGTACGCATTGGCGAAGACACAATCTTGGAGACTGTTCGAAGGTTCACCAAAGCAGTGATCGCTGTCTTTGGCCCGGAGTACTTGAGAGCACCAACCGAGGAAGACACCCAAAGGCTGATGACTGAGAGTGAAGCAAGAGGATGGCCAGGGATGCTTGGATCACTTGACTGTATGTACTGGACATGGAAGAATTGTCCTGCAGGGTGGAAGGGTCAGTACAAAGGCCACTGCAACGATCCAACGATCATTCTTGAGGCAGTTGCATCGCAGGATCTTTGGATATGGCATTCATTCTTTGGTCTGCCTGGCTCTCACAATGACTTGAATGTGCTATCGAGATCACCTCTGTTTTCTAGGCTTATAAAAGGTGAAGCTCCCGCTTGCGACTACTCGGTCAACGGGCACAACTACTCGATGGGTTACTACCTTGCGGATGGCATCTATCCATCATGGGCCACCTTGGTCAAAACAATTCCGCGTCCAAAAGGTAACAAAAACATTCACTTTGCCCAATGTCAAGAAGCTGCAAGGTTCTATGGCGAATCATGACTTGTTGCATCATACTGCATAACATGATCATTGAGGACGAGAGAGATATGCTTGAGAACTTTTAGTACATCACCAACGGGACTCCGGTTGAGCCAGAGTATGATACGAACAGGATACTGTCATTTCTTGAGCATCATTGGAAGATCGAGAACCGTCAAGTTCATACTCAGCTCCAACAAGATCTTGTTGAGCATCATTGGCAACGTCTAAGCGAGTCCTAGTTGTTCTATGAAATGCTATTTGCTACATTTGAACCATTCGGCGTGTTTAAATTTGAATAATTCGGTTTGTAAACTTTGAATTCGGTTTGTAAACTATATTTGTAATTTGGTTGAACATTCAAATTTATGTTTAGTTTCTATATGTGTGCTAATTTGTAGTTGCAATTTATACTAGAATTGCAAAGTTTAGAAAAACAAAAATTTACTCCGTTATATTTAGGTGATCGGCTAGGTTCGGCCAAAACTTAGTGGAGATTATATACTCCACTAAGCCTTTTACTCCACTAAGTTTTAGGGGATCGGTTAGAGATGCCCTAAGTATTGTAACCCGGTAGAAACCCACACATCTGTAATTCAAATGTGTACCATCTCGCTTTGGCCTCTTGTCGGGGGGATGACCCTCGGGTAGGCCCAAGACGGCGAAACGACACTTCAAAACTTTGCCAGGGGAGCAACCCCTGGCATGCTGGCAACCCGTTCGGCTGGCCACCTGGCGTCCCGTCCGGCTGGCCACCTGGCGACCCGTCCGGCTGGCCACCTGGCGACCCGTCCGGCTGGCCACCTGGACATCCGGGTGGAGCCGTCCGGGTGGAGGCTGGAGCCTGGCCATCCGGGTGGAGCCGTACGGGTGGAGGCTGGAGCCTGGCCGTCCGGGTAGAGCCGTCCGGGTGGAGGCTGGAACCTGTCCGTCCGGGTGGAGCCGTCCGGGTGGAGCCCATCCGGCTGGAATCCGGCAAAGTCAAGCTCAGACGTCCCGTCAGACCTGCGCAGACGAGACGGCCATACTCTACAGTAGAGCACTGTAGATGAGTGGCTGGCACTGAAGATGGATAGCTGGCACTGTTCACACATCTTGTGTCCCCCCAACAGTGTAGTTAGGCCATGTAGGCCATCTCTTGTCCCTTGGGCACCCCTTTATAAGGTGACCCAGGGAGCCCATTTTCAGGGAGGGCAAGCCACACACGCCACACACTCTCACAGGAGAAGAGGAGAGCCCAGCGCCTCCTTCTTCCTCCTCCAGACAGCTCTAGGAGCGACTCTGTACTACCATATACACCGCATATACATCAGACATGCAGGAGTAGGGGTGTTACCTCCCACGGAGGGCCTCGAACCTGGGTAAACCACCGTGTACAGTTGCCCAAACCCGTCCCGGATCTCCACTGTAGCCTTGCTCTCACCTCTTTAAGCCATCCCATGGCATCTGCCGTTATCGCGCATGCCCCGCGAGAATACCACGACACCTCTCAGGCCTAGCCGCTCTAGCAAATTGATCTATGTCTGCAAAAGGTGTGAAGGCCTCCTCTCGGTTTGTGAGTCTTTTTTTGGTAAAAATGTGTCACTTTCTCTCCTTTCCAACATTCCAAACCATGAGCAACAATCTTTCACTCATGGATACGATCATACAAATAGAAATATGAGGATCTTTATACACTTTGGTTAGTTGTTACGGACCTACACCAAAGACTACTTTATTACAAATTCATGTACTAAACTAACCAAATTTGAAACAACCACTAGTAGAAAACAGGGCATTGGTTTTTGCCAAATCAGAGCAACAGTCCCGGTCGACTTACGAACCGGGACTAATGCGTGCATCAGTCCCGGTTCGAGCGACTAGGACGCCGGCCGGGCCTCGGCAGGCACCAGTCCCGGTTTGGCTGCGACCTTTAGTCCCGGTTCCAGCCACCAACCGGGACTAAAGGGCCTCGCTCCTAGCGCAACCCCTTTAGTCCCGGTTTTAGACACAAACCGGGACTAAAGTTTTGCCTATATATATCGACGCCCCCCCATCTCCTCTGTTTTTTGGCCGTGGAAGGGTGGAGGTGTGGGCTACTCTGTTTTTTGCCTATATATGCACATTGATGAGGACATGGCTACCTTGGATACGACCAAAAATATTGCATACATGCATATTTGTAAGGTGATTTCTTATAAGAATTATGCAATAATTTATTTATGTTATACGGAACAAAAATACTTTACCTATTTTTATTTCATGCCTAAATGCAGAATTGTTGAACACTTGTACGAACCACGTGTGAAGACAAAGGAAAAGCAAATGATTAGGTGTTGTTCAAGAAGTCCTCTCGCGTCAAAGGAGATGCTTAGGTGCTTTTCAATAAGTTCTCCCATGTCACTTTTGGCCCAAGAGAAGATAGAGTCCAAGTCCCCCACGTTCTGGACTCAGATTCAGACTGCACATACATACCTGACTCAAAATGCCAAGAACTCTTTCATCCGGACTCCGAATTGCGTGATTATTTTTTTGTTGGAAAGTTTATTTCGTGCACTTTCCAACCCAATAGGATTCACCTTCAAATTCGTCCGGAGCATTGAGATATTGACGAAACAATCTGACGCTGCAGCAGAATCCGAGTCAAACTACAAGTCCACAGGTGTTGCATCACCTCCACTTGGGCCCATGGGCCTTGTACGACCTAGGGTTAGTTTTAGGCTGTCTTGGGACGTCCTCCCACCTCCTTGGCCGCCACCCCTTGCTCCTATATAAGTAGATCAATCTAGTAGCTTTTTCCTTGGGTTTTGTTTAGATTAAAAGTTCGCCATAGCTGCAACTTCGCGTACTTCGTTTGTGTTCAACGACCAGACCAAGACGTCACAGAACCCCACTTGATTAATAAAGCTTTCCTCTTATATTCGCAATATCCAGATTGCAATCTCAGTTTCTTGCTTGTTCTTCGTTTGCTCGCAGGAAATAGACCCTCGTGGTCAGGTTGATCGTGCTCCGGCGTGGTCAATAACCTCTCGGAGTTGGTTTAGCGATTGCTAAGGCGCGACGTCCTCGCACGTTCGTAGTCGGATCGTCAAAGTCTGCTCCATCGAAAACGATAGCCACCATCTCATCGAAAGATCGGGACCCTCGTCTCTATCACACATGAGGTGTTTGATGAAATGCCGGAGCCACACTTAAGCTTTCTCCTCTGTTCTTCCTCCAAGCTCGACCTCCAAGCTCCATTTTCCCCAAGATTTGTCTAGGTTTGGCGGTGCACCAACTATCCAAGTGTTCTAAAAAGGTTAGCAACTTCATCCGTTCATCTCTCACTGCTAGTTTAGCTCATTTCAAATGCTCTAGAAGTAGTGTGGTTTGTGGGTTTTAGTGGAGGAGTGTATGTGTGAGTTTATTTGATTTAGATGCACACTTTGAGCTCAAATTAACTTCATAGTTTGCACATGTGTAGGGTGCCGTCCCGTCCCTGTCCCCGTCCTCACCGCCGTCGATCGCCCGCGCCGATCTCGTCGCCGGCACCACCGTGGTGAGCTCAAATTAACTTCTTAGTTTGCACATGTGTAGAGAGCTGTATGTTGTTCTATGAGAACTATGTATGAACTTTATGTATTTATTTTTTCAGTAATAACATTTGATCACTACTGTACTTTGGTTTTAATGTGATGATGAACTTGTATTAATTTGTTCATTTCTCTATTCATGATGTTCTGTAATGGTTTTTGATATACTTAATTATATAATGCACACAGATGAACCGGCAATGGATGTACGGTGACCGACGCACCTCCGACTACATTACGGGCCTGCATAATTTTCTCGATGTGGCTGAGGCAAACAAGCAGAATGGTTTTATGTATTGTCCATGTACTGTCTGTGAGAATACGAAGGATTACTCTGACTCGAAAACCCTTCACTTCCACCTGCTTAAGAACGGTTTCATGCCACACTATAATGTTTGGACCAAGCACGGAGAAAGAGGGGTTATGATGGAAGACAACGAAGAAGAAGAGGATGATGACAACTATCCTATGCTCCCTGAATACGGTGATACTACAACGGGGGAAGCTGAAGATCAAGAGGCACCAGATGTGCCCGATGATGATCTTCGCCGGGTCATGGTTGATGCACAAAGAGGATGCGAAAGTGAAAGGGAGAAGTTGAAATTCGATTGCATGTTAGAGGATCACAAAAAAGGGTTGTACCCAAATTGCGAAGATGGCAACACAAAGCTCGGTACCGCACTGGAATTGCTGCAATGGAAGGCAGAGAATGGTGTATCTGACAAGGGATTTGGGAAGCTACTGAAAATAATGAAGAAGAAGCTTCCAAAGGATAACGAATTGCCTGACAGTACGTACGAAGCAAAGAAGGTTCTCTGCCCTCTAGGATTAGAGGTGCAGAAGATACATGCATGCCCTAATGACTGCATCCTCTACCGCGGTGAGGAGTACGAGAATTTGAATGCATGCCCGGTATGCGGTGCATTGCGGTATAAGATCAGACGAGATGACCCTGGTGATGTTGAGGGCGAGCGCCCCAGGAAGAGGGTTCCTGCCAAGGTGATGTGGTATGCTCGTATAATACCACGGTTGAAACGTCTGTTCAGAAACAAAGAGCATGCCAAGTTGTTGAGATGGCACAAAGAAGACCGTAAGAAAGACGGGAAGTTGAGAGTACCAGCTGATGGGTCGTGTAGGGGAACGCGACAGAAAACAAAAAAAATCGGTACAGCGAGCATGCCCAGGATCACTATGGAGACTGCATACAAGGTTTCATCTGATCCGTACCGACTCGAAGCGCGGCGGAAGAAGAGTCGGAGTAGATCGTCGGTGCAGATCCCTGCAGCTAGGATTTACAACCTCCCAACCGCAAGGATGTACTCCCTCGCCGGAAAGCCCTTCGGGAGGCGGTCAGACAGTCCCCCGAACGATGTCACGGACAGCCCTTCGGGAGGACCCTCGAAACTCGAACCGAAACTCGGACAGCCCTTCGGGAGGACACTCGAACAGCCCCTCGGGCAAAAGATCAGAACTATGACCTCTCTACGGGGTTGCACACATACGGTGTCAGCTATCCGGCAGGGCTTCGCCGTCCAGAACTAGTTCCTGCCGGAACCCAGACAACCTTTCGGCTCTACGAAACTATTTCGCTGGGAGGGAGAGAGAAGCCAGACAAGTCAAATGGCATGTGTATGAGAGCAAGGATGATCTGATTTTGGAGAGCCCTCTCCACCTCTATTTATAGGAGGAGCAAGGGGTAGAGGAAAGAGGTGAAAAAGACCAAAAGGACCTTCCTAGGATCTTTCCACCACATGCCACATAAGGGTGTGTAGAACATATCCACCATGAGGTGGAAGGACACCTCAAGGTGGGGCCCCCCATGCCATGGCCGAAATTGTGCAGCCCCTTTGGGGGGCTCCACCTCCCTTTCACACACCAAAAGTGGTTTTCTTCTAGAAGAAAAACCCCATTTGCAAATCAGCCCAAAAAGTGCTTTTCACTATTCACGAAGACATTTTTCTGCGTCCGTTAAAACCCAAATTATTTCTGTGTGCCTAGAATAATTCTAGCACCCACCAAAACAATTTTGAACGCATTCTGAAACAATTTCAGAACAATGTTTCTTCAGCGAAAAGCAACCAAAGCGGTTCCGGCTGCTCCGGAACATTTCCGTTTTTTGTCCCGGAAAATTCCCAGAAGTTTCCAGAACACTTCTGGCATCCTCCAAGAATTTCCAGGCGTGTGCCAGAACCAATTTGACTTAATGGAATACCCTGAAACAACTTTTCAGTTTCACCGGAACTATTCCGGTGTTCTCTCCGGAACGTTTCCGTTTCGTTCGAAACTTTTTCGGTGATTTTCTCTCAGACTCCCCGTCTAGTATTCAGCAGATAGATGACCCTTAAGCGTGTGACCCTATAGGTTCGGTGAAGTATAGACATGACCCGGAGCTCTTTCCGATCAATGATCAACATCGGAGCCGTGGACACCCATATTGACCCCTATACCCACACGAATGAATATTCGAGTGAGCCTCCAGTTGCCGTGTGCTATTCCTGTTGCTTCACGATATATTACAAATACCCGAGGTGAGATTTATTGCATCCCCGTGGATCAACAACTTGTCCACTATGCAAGTTACCTCGTTATCGGTTTTGTTCTCTTTACTCGTTTCCGTGTTCCGGCATCCCAGTGATCAAATCACAATGTGTCTGGCCAGACGATGATGGATACCATAACACCGAGAGGGCCCAAGAATATCTCTCCATCGTCGGAGGAGCAAATCCCAATCTTGAGCTATCTTGTTACTTGCCATACTTTTCCGTGAACCCGTAAGCCGCCGTAATAGCCACCCATTTACGGATGACGTTTAACAAACCCCAAAGTTCACGAAGCAAGTACGAAGGAACTCGATACTCTCATGGTCTAAGGAATTATGCAAACATTAACTATCTCTGTGTTATTAACCATTAACTTGTGACGAATGAATCTCATAGCATAACATCAATTCGGGTCGATTCAACACAAGTGTTCTACTAACATTGTGCCCTCAAAATTGCTGGCATTGACATGCCCATGATCAGGAAAACAGGATCATCATGCAATACTTGAGCCAGTCTTAGAGGCAAGACTAGGAATACATTTTACCATTTATTATACCACACGTGCACATGAGTTTCCCTCCGAGCCTCGTGGTTATTGTAGACTCGAGAATCATTGCAGTTATAGCATGGAACATAAACATTCATTACAAACTCGGAGATACAAAATAACTATTATTACTGCCTCTAGGGCATATCTCCTACAGACTCCCACTTGCACTAGAGTCATAATCCATTTACATGGCTTCCCTAACACCAATGGTTGTCCGGTGCTGCTCATGCTTTGCTCGTGGTAGAGGCTTCGTCATCGGGTCTGACACGTTCAGATCCGTGTGAACTTTGCGTACTTTCACTAAACCCGCTTCGACATGATGTCGAATGAGTTTATATTTGCGTTCAATATGTCTTGTCTTATGGTGCGAACTTGGCTCCCTTGCTTGAGCCACGGCGCCACTATTATCACAATAGATCTCCACCGGGTCCAGAGCACTTGGAACCACACCAAGGTCTTCAAGAAATTGCTTGATCCATACCGCCTCCTTGGAGGCTTCTGAAGCAGCAACATATTCCGCCTCCGTCGTAGAATCCGCTACAGTCTTTTGTTTGGAACTTTTCCAATCAACTGCGCCGCCGTTCAATATGAAAACATAGCCTGATTGAGATTTGAAGTCATCTGGGTCAGTCATGAAGCCTGCATCAGTGTAACCATTTACAATGAGCTCTTCATCACCTCCGTACACAAGGAGTAAATCCTTGGTCCTTCTGAGGTACTTAAGAATACCCTTGACTGCGGCCCAGTGTTCCAATCCTGGATCACTTTGGTACCGGCTGCTAACACTTAGCGCATAGGAAACGTCCGGTCTTGTACATAGCATGGCATACATAATAGAACCAACTGCCGAGGCATATGGAACATCATTCATTTGTACTCGCTCATCGAGAGTCCAAGGACACTGATTCTTGCAAAGCACCGTGCCAGGTGACATGGGGAGTAGCCCTTTCTTGGAGTTCTCCATGTTGAACCTTTTCAACACCTTGTCAATGTACGTGCTTTGGCTAAGCGCTATTAGGCGTCTTGATCTATCTCTATAGATTCTAATGCCCAATACATATGCCGCTTCGCCTAAGTATTTCATTGAAAAACTTTTCTTCAATGAGTCTTTTATTTCGTTAAGGAAATTCACGACATTTCTAATCAATAATATGTCATCCACATACAAGATTAGAAATGCTTTTGCGCTCCCACTAAACTTCTTGTAAACACAAGATTCTTCGTCATTCCTGATGAAGCCAAACTATTTGACCACTTCATCAAAATGAATGTTCCAGCTCCTTGACGCTTGCTTCAGACCATAAATGGCTTTCTGAAGTTTGCATACCTTTCCAGCATCCTTATGAACGACAAAACCTTCTGGCTGTATCATGTATACATCCTCTTTGAGGTTTCCATTTAGGAAAGCCGTTTTGACGTCCATCTGCCATATTTCATAATCGAAATAAGCAGCAATTGCTAGTAATATCCGAACAGACCTAAGCATAGCTACGGGCGAGAAAGTCTCGTCGTAGTCCACTCCTGGAACTTGCGTGAACCCTTTCGCGACAAGTCTAGCTTTGTGGATAGTAATGTTCTTTCCGTGTCCGTCTTTCTTTTGAAAATCCATTTACAACCAATGGGCTTTACCCCCTCTGGAAGTTCTTCCAAGTTCCAAACTTGGTTTTCGTACATGGATTCCATCTCGGATTTCATGGCCTTGTGCCATTCCTTTGAGCTAGGCCCCGCCATCGCTTCCTTGTAGTGCGCAGGTTCATCGTCTCAAGAATGAAGATTTCGTTATGAAACCATTCAGGTGGCTGGATAGCCCTACCTGATCTGTGCGGTTCAGTTACAACATGGTCTGAAGTTTCCGCATCACATGCGACAACTTCCGGCTCGGTTGTAGGGATAATTAGCGGAATTTCTTCCGGTTCCTTAGCCATATCAACAGTTGCCGAAGATTCAATAATCTCATCAAGTTGTACTGTCCTCCCACTCACTTCTTTAGCGAGAAACTCTTTCTCAAGAAAGACTCCGTTTTTAGCGACAAACACTTTGCACTCGGAGGGTTGGTAGAAAGAATACCCAACTGTTTCCTTGGGATAACCTACAAAGTAACATTTGTCTGATCTAGGATCGAGTTTGCTTGGTTGTAAACGTTTTACATAAACTTCACAACCCCAGATTTTGAGATGTGAAAAATTGGGTTTCTTCCCATTCCATAACTCATATGGTGTCGTCTCAACAGACTTAGACGGTGCTCTGTTTAATGTGTGAGCTGCAGTGAGTAGTGCGTGACCCCAAAAAGATATCGGTAGATCTGTAAGAGACATCATCGACCTTACAATGTCTAGCAGGGTTCGGTTACGTCTTTCCGATACTCCGTTTCGCTGTGGAGTTCCAGGAGGCGTAAGCTGTGAAACGATTCCACGATCACTCAGATGTTGGCCAAACTCATGACTAAGGTATTCGCCCCCGCGATCAGACCGCAGAAACTTAATCTTTTTGTCATGATGATTTTCTACCTCATTCTGAAATTCTTTGAACTTTTCAAAGGTTTCCGACTTATGCTTCATTAAGTAGATATAGCCATACCGACTTAAATCATCAGTAAAAGTCACGAAGTAGAAATACCCACCCCGTGCGGCTGTGTTCATTGGACCACATACATCACTATGTATTGTTTCCAATAATTCACCCGCCCGTTCAGGATGACCCGTGAACGGCGTCTTGGTCATTTTCCCCATCAAGCAAGCTTCACATGTGTCAAATGATTCAAAATCAAAGGACGGTAAAACTCCATCTTTATGGAGTCTTTGCATGCGTTCCTTTCCGATGTGGCCAAGGCGACAGTGCCACATGAAAGTGGTGGTGGTGTTAGCCTTCTTAAGGCGTTTAGCATTCACGTTAAAGACATCATTTCCACATTCAAGATTTAGAATGAAAAGGCCCCCAACAATGGGTGCAAATCCATAAAACATATCCTTACAATTAAGTGAACAACCATTGTTCTCAGACTTGTACGAATACCCATCGTGTACTAAACATGATCCGGAGATAATGTTTCTACACAACAGTGGAACAAAATAACATTTATTCAGTTCTAAGATAAATCCCGAAGGGAGACGTAGAGGCATAATGCCGACGGCTTGAGCGGTGATCCCAGCGCCGTTCCCGACGCGCATCACGACTTCATTCTTTGCTAGTTTGCACACCTTCTGAAGTCCCTGTATCGAGTTGCAAATGTGAGCAACCGATCCGGTATCAAATACTCAAGACGTAGAATTTTCGCTAGCAAGCAAAACGTCAATGACATTAACTCGTATAACAATTATACCTTTTCCGGTTTTCCCGGACTTCTTATCTTCCAGATACTTCTTGCGGTTTCTCTTCCAGTCTCCTGTGCCCTTGCAGTAGAAGCACTCAGTTTCATTCTTGGCTCCGCCCTTAGAGTTGCTTTGGGAGCCGGTCTTACTGGCGCCCTTGCCCTTCTTTGGCTTGCCTTTCTTTTTGAAACTGGCGGTTTTATTCACAAGCAACACTTGCTTGCGATTTTTCCGCAGTCCTCCTTTCGTAGTTTTTAGCATGGCGAGCACCTCTTCCAGTGTCTTCTCCATCCCACTCATGTTGTAGTTCATGATAAAACCGTCGTAAGACGGGGGGAGTGAAGAAAGCAGCATGTCCATCATATGGTCAGGTGGAAGTGGAAACTCCAGGGTTTTAATCCTTTCAGCATAGCCAATCATTTTGACTACGTGTTCGCCAACTGAACTACCCTCAGCCATCTTGCATTCCATCAAGGCCTTCATGACATCAAATCGTTCAGACCTTGCGGTTTCCTTGTACAGGGCATCCAAATCCCGGATCATATCGTGGGGTTTATGGAATTCAAAACGTTTTTGAAGCCCTGCACTCATGCAAGCTAGCATGAGGCACTGCACTAAGTTATGATCATCATCCTTAGTGGCCCAGACATTTGGTTCCTCTTCCGGGGCATCAGCCGCCGGTTTGGCTGGAAGAGCATTTTCAAGCACATACATTTTCTTAGCGCTCCTGAGGACAATCCTCAGGTTACGGACCCAGTCCGCATAGTTGTTTCCAGTCGCAGCTAACTTCTCTTTCTCTAACATCGGGCCTAAGTTGAATGCGGTGTTGCGAGCTATTTGATCTACAACAGAAAACACAAGTTTCACTTAGACTTTGTTCATAATGATTTTGGCACTAGTGAATAAACAATTTTATTCTAAAGTGCGCTCCCACTCAAATCAATATCTCTCAAAATTGATTATGAGTGATTCAAAATCCACATTTAAATTCAACGCCATTGATGTGGACATCACTGATGACGAGAATTTTAATCGGTAGGCAAACTTGCCGATCACATCTCTATGTGACTTTTGTTCATCTTTCGATGGGCGTGTTCCGAGCTCAGGACTATCCTGCCTGAACGTCAAAGACAACCAAGTGATCTTGCTGTGAGGTCTGACCTCACCCGCCTCATTCCTCTCAATTCGTTCGTACCCATGTGGACATGGCGCACCCCGAAAGGATACGAATTTCAGACGGTGCTACACTTGGGTAAACACTAACTACTTTGATATTTTTAAGTGAGAGATCACCCTAATAAAAAGAGACTACCGCGCAATCAAGAAGGGTGCATCATAAGGGATAAACATCTCAGGCAATTCATAATTAGCATGATATGGTATAGCCCCTTCTGACGGAGAAGTCAAGTATTTCTTCGTCTTTGGCATTTGCGTCGGAGTTCACCTTCGCGAAGATTGCCACCACCTTGTCGATGCACCAAATAATATTGCCATCTCTATAGCTAATAAAATAAGTGCATTACTTAAGGTTGATACGTAGGTCATTAAAGTGACAATCATATGGCTCCAGCCATCATGCCGAATCATGACACGCAGGTCATGTTAATAAATTTACATCATATAGTCATCTCATACATAATCGAATTAATATGAGATTTGCTATACCACATCACATGCACTTCCTTCAAAACCAAGTTAGACGCCTCTAATCGGTTTATGCAAAATTTTATTTTACGTGGCTTCTAAGGTTTTGACTTAAACCGCAGCTACCAACGTATTATCATCAAGTATGATTATTCAAGTCGCTAGATTAATATCTCGGGGTGTATGAAACACGAGATAATTAAATCTCGAACCCCATACTAAACTTCGTCATACGCATGACCCCCGTGCAGATCATATCTGCATTGCCCTTTCGTCTGCGAATTTCATCTTTCTTTTGACTATGGCGGAACCCAAAGAACTGAAGCACTTCGTTGATCAATCAGGATCGCGGATTGCCAGAACTTTGTGAAATCCCACCATGCTGTCTCGAGATCAGAAATACGCAAATTCTAGGGAAGCAACAAGAACATCGGGTAACAGATTTCATCTGCTACCCGCATAAATAATTTTCAGCAATAGATCTCATCTACTCCAAAATTATATTATGCAATACCCATACATCTCCATGTATTCTAGATCGTAATCTGCATCTACGCATAGCACGGCTCATGATGCCACTGTAGGGGAACGCGACAGAAAACAAAAAAATTCGGTACAGCGAGCACGCCCAGGATCACTATGGAGACTGCATACAAGATTTGATCTGATCCGTACCGACTCGAAGCGCGGCGGAAGAAGAGTCGGAGTAGATCGTCGGTGCAGATCCCTGCAGCTAGGATTTACAACCTCCTAACCGCAAGGATGTACTCCCTCGCCGGAAAGCCCTTCGGGAGGCGGTCGGACAGTCCCCCAGACGATGTCGCGGACAGCCCTTCGGGAGGACCCTCGAAACTCGAACCAAAACTCGGACAGCCCTTCGGGAGGACACTCGAACAGCCCCTCGGGCAAAAGATCAGAACTATGACCTCTCTACGGGGTTGCACACATACGGTGTCAGCTATCCGGCAGGGCTTCGCCGTCCAGAACTAGTTCCTGCCGGAACCCAGACAACCTTTCGGCTCTACGAAACTATTTCGCTGGGAGGGAGAGAGAAGCCAGACAAGTCAAATGGCATGTGTATGAGAGCAAGGATGATCTGATTTTGGAGAGCCCTCTCCACCTCTATTTATAGGAGGAGCAAGGGGTAGAGGAAAGAGGTGAAAAAGACCAAAAGGACCTTCCTAGGATCTTTCCACCACATGCCACATAAGGGTGTGTAGAACATATCCACCATGAGGTGGAAGGACACCTCAAGGAGGGGCCCCCCATGCCATGGCCGAAATTGTGCAGCCCCTTTGGGGGGCTCCACCTCCCTTTCACACACCAAAAGTGGTTTTCTTCTAGAAGAAAAACCCCATTTGCAAATCAGCCCAAAAAGTGCTTTTCACTATTCACGAAGACATTTTTCTGCGTCCGTTAAAACCCAAATTATTTCTGTGTGCCTAGAATAATTCTAGCACCCACCAAAACAATTTTGAACGCATTCCGAAACAATTTTGGAACAATGTTTCTTCAGCGAAAAGCAACCAAAGCGGTTCCGGCTGCTCCGGAAAATTTCCGGTTTTTGTCCCGGAAAATTCCCAGAAGTTTCCAGAACACTTCTGGCATCCTCCAAGAATTTCCAGGCGTGTGCCAGAACCAATTTGACTTAATGGAATACCCTGAAACAACTTTTCAGTTTCACCGGAACTATTCCGGTGTTCTCTCCAGAACGTTTCCGTTTCGTTCGAAACTTTTTCGGTGATTTTCTCTCAGACTCCCCGTCTAGTATTCAGCAGATAGATGACCCTTAAGCGTGTGACCCTATAGGTTCGGTGAAGTATAGACATGACCCGGAACTCTTTCCGATCAATGATCAACATCGGAGCCGTGGACACCCATATTGACCCCTATACCCACACGAATGAATATTCGAGTGAACCTCCAGTTGCCGTGTGCTATTCCTGTTGCTTCACGATATATTACAAATACCCGAGGTGAGATTTATTACATCCCCGTGGATCAACAACTTGTCCACTATGCAAGTTACCTCGTTACCGGTTTTGTTCTCTTTACTCGTTTCCGTGTTCCGACATCCCAGTGATCAAATCACAATGTGTCTGGCCAGACGATGATGGATACCATAACACCAAGAGGGCCCGAGAATATCTCTCCATCGTCGGAGGAGCAAATCCCAATCTTGAGCTATCTTGTTACTTGCCATACTTTTCCGTGAACCCGTAAGCCGCCGTAATAGCCACCCATTTACGGATGACGTTTAACAAACCCCAAAGTTCACGAAGCAAGTACGAAGGAACATCGATACTCTCATGGTCTAAGGAATTATGCAAACATTAACTATCTCTGTGTTATTAACCATTAACTTGTGACGAATGAATCTCATAGCATAACATCAATTCGGGTCGATTCAACACAAGTGTTCTACTAACATTGTGCCCTCAAAATTGCTGGCATTGACATGCCCATGATCAGGAAAACAGGATCATCATGCAATACTTGAGCCAGTCTTAGAGGCAAGACTAGGAATACATTTTACCGTTTATTATACCACACGTGCACATGAGTTTCCCTCCGAGCCTCGTGGTTATTGTAGACTCGAGAATCACTGCAGTTATAGCATGGAACATAAACATTCATTACAAACTCGGAGATACAAAATAACTGTTATTACTGCCTCTAGGGCATATCTCCTACAGGTCGCAGTGGAGAAAAATCGAGAGAAAGTGGCCGGACTTTGCAGGTGACGCAAGGAACTTATGGTTTGGTTTAAGTGCAGATGGCATTAATCCTTTTGGGGAGCAGAGCAGCAATCATAGCACCTGGCTTGTGACTCTATGTATCTATAACCTTCCTCCTTGGTTGTGCATGAAGCGGAAGTTCATTATGATGCCAGTGCTCATCCAAGGCCCTAAGCAACCCGGCAACGACATAGATGTGTACCTAAGGCCATTAGTTGAAGAACTTTTACAACTGTGGGACATAAAAGTTGTACGTGTGTGGGATGAGCACAAACAGCAGGAATTTGACCTACGAGCGTTGTTGTTTGTAACCATCAATGATTGGCCTGCTCTTAGTAACCTTTCAGGACAGACAAACAAGGGATACCACGCATGCACGCACTGTTTAGATGAGACCGAAAGTATATATTTGGATAAATGTAAGAAGAATGTGTACCTGGGACATCGTCGATTTCTTCCGACCAAGCATGCCTTAAGAAAGAAAGGCAAGCATTTCAAAGGTGAGGCAGATCCCCAGAAGAAGCCTGTCCTCCGTACTGGTGATGCTATACTTGATATGGTCAAGGATTTACAAGTAATCTTTGGAAAGGGTCCTGGCTGACAATCTGTTCCGAATGACGCTGACGGACACGCACCCATGTGGAAGAAGAAATCTATATTTTGGGACCTACCCTATTCGAAAGACCTAGAGATCCGCTCTGCAATCGACGTGACGGACGTGACGAAGAATCTTTGCGTGAACCTGCTAGGCTTCTTGGGCGTGTATGGGAAGACCAAAGATACACCGGAGGCATGGGAGGACCAGCAACGTATGAACGAAAAAGACGGCATGCATCCAAAGCAGTATCAAGGTCCTGCCAGCTACGCTCTTACCAAAGCAGAGAAGGAAATCTTTTTTGAATGCCTGCTCAGTATCAAGGTCTCGTCTGGCTTCTCGTCGAATATAAAGGGAATAATAAATATGGCAGAGAAAAAATTCCAAAACCTAAAGTCTCATGACTGCCACGTGATTATGACGCAACTGCTTCCGGTTGCATTGAGGGGGCTTCTACCATAAAATGTTCGATTAGCCATTGTGAAGTTATGTGCATTCCTCAATGCAATTTCTCAGAAGGTAATCGATCCAGAAATCCTACCAAGGTTACAGAATGATTTGGTCCAATGTCTTGTCAGTTTCGAGTTGGTGTTCTCACCATCCTTCTTCAATATTATGACGCACGTCCTAGTTCACCTAGTCGCCGAGATTGCAATTCTGGGTCCTGTATTTCTACACAATATGTTCCCCTTTGAGAGGTTCATGGGAGTCTTAAAGAAATATGTTCGTAACCGTGCTAGGCCAGAAGGAAGCATCTCCACGGGCCATCAAACAGAGGAGGTCATTGAGTTTTGTGTTGACTTTATTCCTGACCTTAAGCCGATTGGTGTTCCTGAATCGCGGCATGAGGGGAGACTGGGTGGAAAAGGCACGCTAGGACCGAACTCAATAATATGTAGGGACGGGCATTCTTGGGCGCAAGCACACTACACAGTTCTACAGAATTCTACCTTGGTGGCCCCGTATATCAATGAACACAAGAATATTCTACGCTCCAAACACCCGGAGCAGTCTGACGACTGGATTACACATGAACACATGGGGACTTTCGGCGGTTGGTTGCAAACACATCTCATGGGTAACACCACTGTTGGAGATGAGCTGTACTTGTTGGCCAGGACACCATCTTTGACTGTATTGACTTTCCAAGGGTACGAGATAAATGAGAATACATTTTACATGATCGCCCAAGATAAAAAGAGCACCAACCAAAACAGTGGTGTCCGCTTTGATGCAGCAAACACCAATAGGGCAAAGGACACATATTATGGTTACATAGAGGACATATGGGAACTTGACTATGGACGTGATTTTAAGGTCCCTTTGTTTCGGTGCAAATGGGTCAATCTGTCAAGAGGCGGGGTACACGTAGACCTGCAGTTCGGAATGACAACAGTGGATCTCAACAATCTTGGGTACACAGACGAACCATTCGTCCTAGCCAATGATGTGGCGCAGGTTTTCTATGTGAAGGACATGTCTACCAAACCGAGAAAAAGAAAAGATAAGGAAGCGAATACATCATACGATGAGCCAAAGCGCCACATAGTTTTTTCAGGGAAAAGAAACATCGTGGGAGTGGAGGACAAGACAGACATGTCAGAAGATTATGAAAAGTTTCATGAAATTTCTCCCTTCAGAGTGAAGACTGACCCAAGCATCCTATTAAATGATGAAGATTATCCATGGTTATGGCGCAATAAGCAAGGGACACACGCGAAGAAATGGTTTTATACCCCAAGATCCCACTCTGGGATGTGACCGGCTTCATCGCCATCACTTTCTCTCTAGTGTGAGTTTCCGGACTTATAGCTGGAAAGTGCCACTTCGGACAAACCGGAGGGAATCTTTGTAAGAGCTAGCTAGGGCATTTTGTCATTTGAAACATGATTTTAGAATAATTATTTATTAAGTTATGAAATTTCAATTATTCATATCCTTTTAGTATTTTAATTATACAGAGGAGTTAATCAATGCAATTATGTCCAATAGCATACCCCAAGAACTATAATATTCTTCAATAGCAAAAAAATCAACTAAAAAGCTTTTATAAAACTCTAGTTATGATCAAAATAATATTAACTTAAAATTATATAAAGCTGAGGTGCATACCTCCGACTTTACCTCAAGTCCGCTCCTCTCTATAAAATTGACATCACATATGCAAAAAATAACATAAAAAATAAAAAATAAAATTGACATAACATATGCAAAAAATAACATAAAAAAAACATAACATATGCAAAAAAATTAAAATTGCCATAACAAAAAAAATAAAAAGACATAACATATGCAAAAAATTAAAATTGCCATAACATAAAAAAATAAAAAGACATAACATGTGCCATATATTTTATAGTGGTTATGAAAGAATATTAAAATTGACATAACATATGCAAAAAATAACATAAAAAATAAAAAAACATAACATATGCAAAAAATTAAAATTGCCATAACATAAAAAATAACATAAAAAAATAAAAAGACATAACATATGCAAAAAATTAAAATTGCCATAACATAAAAAATAACATAAAAAATAAAAAGACATAACATATGCAAAAAATTAAAATTGCCATAACATAAAAAATAACATAAAAAATAAAAAGACATAACATGTGCCATATATTTTATAGTGGTTGTGAAAGAATATTAGAATTGACATAACATATGCAAAAAATTACATAAAAAATAAAAAAAACATAACATATGCAAAAAATTAATATTGCCATAACATAAAAAATAACATAAAAATAAAAAAGACATAACATGTGCCATATATTTTATAGTGGTTATGAAAGAATATTAAAATTGACATAACATATGCAAAAAATAACATAAAAAATAAAAAAACATAACATATGAAAAAAATAACATAAAAAATAAAAAAAAATACCCGTCTACTAGCAGACACCACAGCCTGCATACGACTAGAAACCCATCTATATATGGGCCAGGATGCAGGCCCGCGGGGCTAGTAGGCCCAACAGGGCAGAGGTTAGGCAATTAACTGCCTGCTTTAGAGAGGAGCTTGGGAGAGAGATCGCAGCCGCGTATATAAACCGCTGCGAGCGCCTCTCGCTTGGCGAGGTGGGACTAAACTCCCACCGCCCCTCGGCTGTGCCAGGACCAGCCCTTTAGTCCCGGTTAGTGGCTCCAACCGGGACTAAAGGCCCCCTTTAGTCCCGGTCCGAGCCATCAACCGGGACTAAAGGCCTGGGTTTCCCGCCCTTTGGGCTGCTGAAAACGAGCTTTAGTCCCGGTTGGTGTCTCGGACCGGGACTAAAAGGGGGCCTTTAGTCCCGGTTGGAGCCACCAACCGGGACTAAAGGGTTGGGTATATAAGCAGCACTTGAGAGTTTTTCTCCCAATCTCTCCCCCGACGCCGAAGCCCTGTCTCGACGCCGCTAGGCTGCTGCGCCAGAGATCGCCGTCGCCTCCGAGCCGTCCCCCCCCTCGCCGACGCCCTCGCCGCGCCCTGCCCCGACGCCCTCGCCGCGCCCTGCCCCGACGTCGCCGTCGCCGAGCCCTGCCCCGACGCCGTCCCCCGCTTCCCTGCAACACACTGTGAGCCACCGCGCCGTTCCCTCCTCCTCCCCCCCCGCGCCCCGCCACCGCCCGCCTGCCCGCCGCCCCGCCGCCGACGATGCCGCTGCGTGCTCTGCTTGCCGCCGCCGCTGCATTGCTGTTGTTAGATGGATGTTAGATAATGATCTTGCTAAAACAAATTGAAGAACAAATTTTTTTCTGAATTTTTTGACAGTGCACATCAAGTGTATGATGAAATGCCAGAGGGCTCTAGTAATTTTAGGAATTTTTGAGAATTTTTGTGGTGAGGTGTTGATGCACAAAAGAGAGTCTGGCAAAGTTTCAGAATTTTTGGAGCAATTTAAATTGGGCTTTGACCATGGAGTTTGAATCTGGTCCAAATTTGAACTGAATGAAATTTGAAAAATTTGAACTATGGAACCAAATGTTTTTGGTGGAATGGATTGTGGGTACTGTCAAATAGATGGAGTAATTTTTGTGGGTGCAAAAGAATTGGGGAGAATATAGCTCCTTTGCAAATCAATGAACAAAATTTTTGCATTAGAGTTCATTTTGTCTTTTTTGTATGTTTTAATGCAAGCATCTTTTGGACAATCTTTGAACATGAAGTAGGAGCATTTTGATGTCATCTTGCTGGTACATTTTAGTTCATGCCATGTTAGGACCTGTAGTGAGTGCTACAAGCTTGTAAACTTGCTATCTATTCATTTCTGCCATGCCATGCAAATATCACGAAGTCTGAAAATCTGTAAATACTTGTCAACTTGTCATGATGATTGCCATTGATCTAGGGGTCATTTGAATTAGTCCAGTAAGCATGTTTTGCCATGTGTTACATGTACATTCATGTCATGCCATTTGTTACCATGTAGAAATTCTGTAGCATGTTCAAATCTTGCTTTCAAATTGGTATCTAGCTGTCTCCGCCACGTCAGCGGACTCCGCCTCCTCCGCCGCGTCAGCGGACTCCGCCGCCTCAGCAACGGCGGAAGAGACCCGCCGCCGCTCCGGCGGCTAGCAGTACAACAACGAAGAAATCCAGAGCAGGTCCAAGCATCAAGAAGGCTCCTCCCAAGTTACCATACGACATGACTGAGGAGAAAAACAACGACATCGTGGCTGCCGATGTGAAACGCCAGCTTGCACCGAAACGTCCAGATCCAAAGGAGAAAATAGATCCGGTAAAAGCGAAGCGCTGTCTGGATGCCCTTCAGCGACCACCATCTCCTCCGCCGCTCTCACACTATGACCGCTGTATTGTAAAGACATTTCATGAAGCGAAAAGGTCGGGAAGTACTAGCAGTGCTGCAAGAAGTGGGAAAACAATTCCCCAGCTCGGCGAACAGGAAAAACAATCGTGCCCCCCGCTCAAGGTGTTTCCCGATATCGCTAATGATCCGGGGGTAGCGGCCGCTCATCCTGGTTACACTCTTGCTGATTACTTAGGCGATGAGGTACAGTTCGAAATGGCTGAGGTAGCCTTTAGATACGAGCACGGGAAGCCTCTCGTCAGACCTAAGCAGCTCCCGCGTCTATCAACGATGATGCGAACATTGCATAACTAGTACTTGAAAGCCTGCAAGGAAGGGACCGACAGTATCTTAGTGGGAATTAAAGATGAGCACTACTTCAATGGAGTCGAGGCGTTGTACATTGAATTTGAAGAATTATTTCAGTTATACAATCAAGCCGCCCTCGACAAAACTATCGTCAGTTGCTATTGTCTGTAAGTATTTTTTCTGTAATTAAGTCTCTAGCTCAGCTCGTTCATTGCATGTATAATTATCCTCACACTATATTATGCAGATTGAAGATCCGCGAATGCAGAGGAAAAATCTATGACATTGGGTTAATTAACCCAAATACCGTAAATGAATATACGGTACAAAAAAGCCCCGATGATACAGAGAATTACTTGCTAAAGGCGTTACTTGGACAACAAAACAAAAGGGAAATACTATTTCCTTACAACTTCAAGTGAGTGTTACTGTCTTGTGCACATTCTGCTTTGCTTACTTGAGGTTAAGTGTAATTGATGAGTTATGCGTGCGCAGGTTCCACTTTATTCTGCTAGCCATTCAGCTTGACGCGGGACTAGTAGTTGTCTTGGACTCGAGACGTAAAGAGGCTAAGGAGTGGGCGGACATGAGTCAAATGCTCCAGAAGTAAGTTCAATCATTATCGCACCATATCGGCAACTTTCGTTCATTTCCTGATATCAAGTAATCATTTTCTTTGCCGGGCAGGGTTTGGAAAAAGTTCACCAACCAGGTTAGGGGTGAATGGAAAAAGGAGCTGCAATTTTCACACCCCAAAGTAAGTACTACTAGCTAGTTCCGCGCATCTCTCATTGATTCTAGTTTCAATATCATTATCATGCTTGATTATCATTTTGATTGAACTCTATTCTC
The DNA here is from genome assembly GCA_039707655.1 of Elymus sibiricus. Classification (NCBI taxonomy): domain Eukaryota; kingdom Viridiplantae; phylum Streptophyta; class Magnoliopsida; order Poales; family Poaceae; genus Elymus; species Elymus sibiricus. The sequence goes on along the minus strand of CM077670.1, from coordinate 319,419,575 downwards.
GTAAAGTTCTTGTGGCAGGAACCAGGGAATAATTTATGTGGATACTACGTTTGCGAGTACATTCGTCACAAGACCTCCGAGCGGGGCAGATCTGAAGAACAATTTGAAGTATGTAAACAATATTCACATTTTTATTTTATTACCATCAATTGTGTTGCCCTTCTTTAAATTAGATCAAGCGGAAGCGGGATGAACTCCTACCAACTGATCGCATACGAGCAATTCAAGAGGAATTGACAGGATTCTTTGTTGAGCATGTCATACCTACAGACGCAGAATTCCATCGGGAGTGGCAATGCGATTTTGGTAATTAGATATTAGGGATCGTAAGAGATGTTACATTGTATATATGCATGAACGTGTACTATACGTAGTAGCGTCGAATAGATATACGAAAACTTGTTGTTCGACCAAGCACGGAGAAAGAGAGGTCACTTCTCTCTATATTCATGACGATTCGTGTAATGGTTCCTTCATTGCTATATGTAGTAGCTAGCGTCGAGTTGAATGGAAAACGTAAAATAAAAACGAAAACCCTAAATGTAAAAGAATTGAATGGTAAACACAAAAAGAAAAGGGGGAAACACAATATGAAACCCCTAAACCCTAAACCCCTCCTTTAAAAAAAACAGCGCTTGGCAGGGGCTAACGCGTGGCGGCCTTTTAGTCCCGGTTGGTGTTACCAACCGGGACTAAAGGTCCTCCTACCTGAGCGCTGCGCAGCGGCCACGTGAAGACCCTTTAGTCCCGGTCGGTGTTACCAACCGGGACTAAAGGTCCTCCTGCCTGGGCGCCCCACAGCGGCCACGTGGAGCTCCTTTAGTCCCGGTTCGTAACCCAACCGGGACTAAAAGTGGGGGCCTTTAGTCCCGATTGTTCAGTCCCGGTTGCAGAACCGGGACTAAAGACCCTCTGGAACCGGGACTGATGCCCTGTTTTCTACTAGTGAACTACCAGGGCTCCATCGTTTCACGGAAGCCCTATAGTTACATTTAGAGAGTGAAAGAACAAATGAACAAAGAATCAATCAGACTGGACGAACTTCATCTACGCATGTACGCAATTGACTAATCGAACTCTGCCGGCGGCTAGCCGTGGCATATCGCGCCAGGCGGGTTGTTGTTGTTGGGGTTGGTGGTGCAGGGATTGGGGTTTCCTGCTCCGGGGGTGCCGCTGGGCAGGATCTGCATGATAAGCGCCCCGGCGGCGCCAACGCCGCCATGCAGCCAACCGTTGTCTCCCTCGAGCAGCCTCGTCGCGAGGACCATGTTGCAGCACTGCACCAGCAGCACGGCCACCACCACCGCCCTCACCATCGTCACCATAGACGTATTCCTTGTTTAACTCTCTGTCTACACAGAGACGGTGCGTACGGGCGGACTGGTTGAGCAGCTGTTGCTGATACGGGGCTAGATTGATGAATGGCTGGCTTGAAGTGGTTGTTGGAATTGGAGACAGGGTGGTGGATTCCTTTTATAGGTTGCTGCATGGCATGCGCGAGCCTGGTTGAAAGATTAGGGTTCTATGGGTCTGGCAGTAGGACAAATGGGAAATGGTGGACCTGGTCTGTTCTACGGGCAGTGGCGGAGCCACGAAATATGTACGAGGGGGGCCGAGTGCCGCTAAAACAGGTTGGGGAGGGCCAAGCTGTTGAAATATGGATTTTTAGTAGCAAATAGTGACTAATTCTACCACTGTTCATATCAAATTAGTAGCAAATGGCTGATGTTAGGGGGGGCCAGGCCCCTGCTGGTCCCCCTGTCTCCGCCACTGTCTACGGGTTGTACTTTTACGCTCGTCCGGTCGAGCCAGCAGCGTGTAGGTCAGACACGCGCTGCTCAACCCGGTCCATCTCCTAATTAAGGTTGACCAGAGTACTGTTGATCAAGAATTCAAGATTGGTCAAAGCAATCCACTACCAAGAAGCAGGCCGTACTGAACACCCCATGGCTGTCAGGTAACTCATAATTTGTAAACATATACTACACCTTCATCTTCCAATGTCGCCTCATATGAATTGAAAGCCAGGGGAAAGCAGATCTCAGAGACAGTATGGTGTCAACTGGGTTTTGTAATGTGTATTTCGATGTGAATTAATACACTTTGGATACAGGGGCGGATCTACTGAGGGTGCCATCGCACCCCCTCCAAAATTGCAAAATAAATTTTACTATATATACCTAAGAGTAAATATCCATCAAGTTGTTATTTTAAGTCTATTTGTTGAGACTATGATGATGTTTAGTGTAAACTTTAACCTATGGTTGTCGGGGCGATGACCCCCGGGTAGGCAAGCGAACCCGGAGCCCCTTTTCAAAAACACCGGGGCAGCTCGTGCCCCTCCCCTCCGGCTGGCCAACCAGACGGCTTCCCAGCGTTAGCCGGCTAGGCCCGGCCCGGGGCCGGGTCCGGCTGTCCGCTAGCCGGCTGGCAATGGGTCGGCGGCCGTCCCATCGCGTCCGACGACAAGACAGTTCCCCGCGAGGGGAGAACATGGCTACAGTGTCATCCGTCTCGGGAGGGCGCGTCGGCAAAGCTGCCAACCCGGTTGACCGCGACGACTGGTGTCAGCACCAGCGCGCCGGTGCAGCCCCCCGCGGCGTCGCCTACTCCGGCACGCCTCTGCAGAGCGCGCACGCGCCGTCTACTCCTGCACGCCACGGCAGAAGCGCGCACGCGCCGACCACTCCTGCACACTTCTGCAGAAGCGCGCACGCACCGTCCACTCCGTGACGCTCGAAGAGACGGGCCACAGTGTCGTGCCGCCCTCGGGCGCCACAGCCGGCGGGGCCCAGCAGCCGGCGGGCCCACTGCCGGCTCCAGATGCCGACGCTCGGGTCCCGGCGTGTGCAGTTTACCCATGTAACCCTGGGGGTCGGGCTATAAGACCCCCCAGGAGGCCTCCATGCAGGGGGGTTGGCTACTTGGTTCACGCCTTCTTCCCCGACACATACACACACAGGAGAGGCTGAACGGAGACCTAGCTCCTTCTGCCTCCTCCACTCAAACAGCTCCAGGAGCACCATTGTAACCATTGTGGCCTCTGAGCCTATCAACCCACTCGGCAGGACTAGGGGTGTTACCTCTTCGGAGGGCCCCGAACCTGGGTACGCCTTGTGTCTCTCGCATGCGCGTGCCAACCTCGCTTCCGGAACCCACCGGCGTCCTCACGCAGCCCCCCACTTTTAGCCATCTCATGGCATCTGCCGTGATTTCACCACGACAGTTGGCACCCACCGTGGGGCTGCTCGCGGCGTTGACCGGAGTCAAGTTCCGGACGAGGCCCTTCACCAGCTCCGGCGAGCGCATCGTGCACGGTTTGATCCATGCGCCTCGCACGGCCAACCCGGCCGGCTGCGGCGCCGTATCAGACGCGAACGCCGCCTACCCCGCAGGCTACCTCGTCGTCCCATTCGGCGCGCTGCGCGTCTTCATCGCGCTCATCCCCGACGTGTTTCCCAGCAGGGTACACAGCTTTGCCGACTCCCCCGTCCCCGTTGGTTGCGCCGTCTCCGACGACGTCGCGGCTCTCTGCGCCCGCGCGGAGGTGCTGACCATCGGCACTAGCTCCGGCTCCCCGCGCGCCAAGGAGAAGGCCGCCGCGGCTGCTGCTGCCGCGGCTGCGGCCCCACCACGCCGGGCCGACCCGCTCCACGAAACGATCCGAAGCCTGTGGGCCCCCATCACGCCCGACGCCGACACGGCGGCAGCGGCGGCTCAGCTCAACGAGGACCGTGAGCATTTGCTGTTCGAGGCCACGAAGCTCGCGGCAACGCGGCGCCGGCTGGAGTCCGACCAGCGAGAGTACGACAGCGCCCACGGCTTCACACCGGCCGCTGCTGAGCCCAGCCGGGTTGCGGAGGTGAGAATCCGTGGGGGTGCAATCGGCCGCGCGCTAGGCGCAGGCCGGCCCGTCTACGACACCCCCGTCAAGAACATGCGCGCGGCGCAGGCGGCCATGGCGGATCTCGAGTTCCTGGAGGGCGAGGAGCTGCTGCAGCAGCAGCAGCAGCGCATCCGCGACCTCATCACCGTGGCGAACGAGCAGCAGCAGCGTTTCGACCCGGCCCAGCCATCCGCCTCCACCTTAGGCAAAACCAGAAACCCGGAGAGGGCTCTTCGGGACACGCAGCAGGCGTCTTCCCCTGCTGGCTCGACGAGTCGCGGCTCTGGCCGGCACCGGGCAAGCCGGAGCTGGCACAACCGCGTCGCGGCCACTGGCGACGGCGTTGCCAACAAGACTGCCGGTGACGGCCGTGCCCAGCAGCCGGAACCTCCTCTCCCGCCGCCTCGACAACCCCGGCCGGCTTCCGCCGGCGCGGTGCCGCGCGGCCCCGTCGCAAGCCGACTGGGACCCCGCGAGCCCTACGACGAAACCGACGCCCGCCACCGCATCGACTGGCTGGCGCGGTCCACGCTTCTCGAGGAGGAGAGCTCTGTCGGCCCGGCGTACTTTGGCCTCCGCATCCGCGAGGAGCCCTTCCCCAAAGGCTTCTCGCTGCCCCGCGACTCCCCCAAGTACAGCGGCGTCTCCAAGCCGGAGGACTGGCTAACCGACTACACCACGGCTGTCGGCATCTCCGGCGGCAACCGGCGTGTAGCGGTTCGCTACGTTCCCCTCATGCTGCTCGGCTCGGCTCGGACATGGCTTAACAGCCTGAGGGCCGGCAGCGTCAATTCCTGGCTAGACTTCGAAGATGCATTCGTGCGCAACTTCACCAGCAAGTACAAGCGTCCTGGTTGGCCTCGCCAGCTCTCCATGTGCGTTCAGAACCCGGGCGAGCCCCTCCGCGACTTCCTCACGCGGTGGACCGAGCTGCGCAACTCATGCGAAGGCGTCCATGAGGTGCAAGCCATCCAGTACTTCGTCGACGGGTGCCGAGACGGCACCCTGCTCAAGCACCGCCTGATGTGCGACGAGCCGGACACCCTGGCGGAGCTCATGGCGGTGGCGGACAAGTACGCCACGGCCGACTCCGCGATGCGTGTAAAGATCACAGTCGACGCGGATGGCAAGCCGGTCCCGGTCCAACCGGCCGCCCCGAAGCCGGCTGGCGAAACCAACCAGCGCCGGCAAGACAACCACAACAACAGTAAGCGGAAGGCCGAGCAGCCGGCTCTTCGCTACAGCAACCAGCAAGTAGCCGCGGTGGAAGGGGAGCGGCAGACCGAGCAAGGCGCCGGCCAGCGCCCGCGCACCGGCAAGGCCGCCTGGCAGCCCAAGCTGTCTTTCGAGCAGATGCTCGACGCCCCCTGCAAGAACCATAGCGGCGCGAAACCGTCGACGCACACGCTCCGGCAGTGCAGTTTCACCCAACGCCTGTTGAAGGGCAACCTTCCACCCCCGCCACCCGGAGCCGGCCCGCAGCAGTCGCCACTTCCGCCTCCCCCGCCGCCTCCGGCAGCCGGCGCCCTCGCCAGCGACCCCTATCCGCAGCAGGACGCGGCCTATGTCGTCTTCACCAGCGAAGGCGACGACAAGCACAACAAGCGCAAGTACCAGCACGAGGTGAACGCCGTCGTCCCCCCGGTCCCCCAGTACATGCACTGGTCCGACCGTCCTGTCAACTGGACCCGGGAGGATCACCCGGCCGTGATGCCCATGCCGGGTGGCTAAGCGCTCGTCCTCGACCCCACCTTCGTCGCGGAGAAGCGCACCTGCCACTTTTCGCGGGTGCTGATCGACGGCGGCAGCAGCATCAACATCCTCTACCGCGACACCATGGTCAAGCTCGGCATCGAGGAGGGCCAGCTGCAGCCAACCCAGACGGTGTTCCACGGCATCGTGCCAGGCACCTCGTGCTCCTCCATCGGCCGGGTGCGGCTGGACGTGCTGTTCGGCACCAGCGCGCATTTCCGCCGAGAGCCGATCTGGTTCGAAGTGGTCAACCTCGCCGGCCCCTACCACGCGCTTTTGGGCCGGCCCGCCATGGCCAAGTTCATGGCGGTTCCGCACTACGCATACCTCAAGATGAAGCTGCCGGGTCCCAAGGGCATCATCACCATCACCGGCGACTACAAGAAGTCCCTGGAGTGCGCCAAAGCCGGCTCCAGGCTGGCCGAGTCGCTGGTCATCGCCGAGGAGAGGCGCCAGCTCGACCGCCTTGTCGCGCTGGCTGGCGAGCAGCCGGTCATGCAGGCTCAGCTCAAGCAGCCGGCCGATGAGGGGTCCTTCAAGCCGGCCAAGGGCACGAGGAAGGTTTCGCTCGACCCATCCAACCCCGACTCTAGCGAGTACGTCGTCGTGGGCTCCGGCCTTGACAGCAAATAGGAAGGCGAGCTCGTCGACTTCCTCCGTGAGAATCGGGATATCTTTGCATGGTCCCCCAAGGACATGCCTGGTGTTCCGAGGAAGTACGCCGAGCACAAACTCCACGTCCAGCCGGATGCCAAGCCGGTCCGGCAGCCGCTACGCCGCTTCTCCGAGGAGAAGCGAAGAACCATTGGCGAAGAGATCGCCCGGCTGCTCAGAGCCGGGTTCATCATGGAAGTATTCCACCCCGAGTGGCCGGCCAAGCCGGTCCTCGTCCTGAAGAAGAACGACACTTGGCGCATGTGTATCGACTACACCAGCCTGAACAAGCCCTGCCCCAAGGACCCGTTTGCCCTTCCCCGGATTGACCAAGTCATCGACTCCACAGCCGGCTGCGAGCTCTTGTCCTTCCTGGACGCTTACTCCGGCTACCACCAGATCAAGCTGGACCCGGCGGATGCCCTCAAGATGTCTTTCATCACCCCTTCGGGGCGTATTGCTACATCACCATGTCGTTCGGCTTGAAAAACGCCGGCGCCACCTTCCAACGCTGCATGCAGAAATGCCTCCTGCCCCAGATCGGCCGGAACGTGCACGTCTACGTCGACGACATCGTGGTGAAGACCAAGCAGCACCTCACCCTCCTCGAGGATCTCAGGGAGACGTTCGCAAACCTGCGCCAGTACCAGATCAAGCTCAACCCGGAGAAATGCGTCTTCGGCGTGCCGGCTGGCCAGCTCCTTGGTTTCCTCGTCTCGGAGCGCGGCATCGAGGCCAACCCGGAGAAGATCAAGGCCATCGACCGCATGCGCAAGCCGGCCCGGCTGCGCGATGTCCAGAAGTTCACCGGCTGCTTGGCCTCTCTCAGCCGGTTCGTCAGCCGGCTGGGGTAGAGGGCCCTGCTCCTATATCAGCTGATGAAGAAGACGACGCCGTTCGAGTGGTCCGACCAGGCGGACGAGGCTTTTCGCGACCTCAAGCGCATGCTCTCCACCACGCCCGTCTTGGCCGCGCCGGCTGAGAAGGAGCCGCTCCTGATGTACATCGCGGCAACCACCCGCGTGGTCAGCATAGTGCTGGTGGTGGAGCGCCCCGAGGAAGGCAAGGCACAGCCGGTCCAGCGCCCTGTGTACTACTTAAGCGAGGTCCTCTCCACCTCCAAGCAGAACTACCCGCACTACCAGAAGATGTGCTATGGCGTGTACTTGGCCGCCAAGAAGCTGAGGCAGTACTTCCAAGAGCACGCCATCACCGTGGCGAGCACGGCCCCCATCGGCGAGATCATGGGCTGCCGGGATGCCTCTGGCCGGATCGCCAAATGGGCCATCGAGCTAGCCGGCCACACCATCCTCTACGAGCCTCGCACCGCCATCAAATCGCAGGTGTTGGCCGACTTCCTCGTCGATTGGGCGGAGACCCAGTACTTGCCAACGGCTCCCGACGTAACACACTGGCGCATGCACTTCAACGGCTCGAAGATGGCATCCGGCTTGGGAGCCGGCATCGTGCTCTCCTCCCCCAAGGGCGACCAGCTGCGCTACGCGCTGCAAATCCACTTCGCCGCCTCCAACAACGTCGCCGAGTACGAAGCCATCGTCCACGGCCTCCGGCTGGCCAAAGAAATCGGCATCCGGTGCATCCTCTGCTTCGGCGACTCCGATCTGGTGGTCCAGCAAGTCTCCAGCGAGTGGGATGCCAGGGACTCCAACATGGCCAGCTATCGCAACCTGGTCCAACAGATGACCGGCAACTTCGACGGCTGCGAGTTCCTCCACGTCCCCCGCAATGAGAACGAGGCGGCCGATACTCTAGCCAAGCTTGGTTCCAGCCGGCAAGCAATCCCAACCGGCGTCTCCCTCGGGCACCTATGCAAGCCGTCCATCAAGCCGTCTCCGTATTCGGAGTCCATCTTCGTCCCGGCCGACCCAACAGCCCTTCGCCCGGCCCCGGGGGCTGCCGGCTCCGGCTCGGGGGCTGCTGACTCCAGCTCGCCGCCTCCCGACCCGACCGAACCCGCGCAAGTGGCCGTCCTCATGGTGCTGGAGGCGCCGTCTTGGGACCAACCAATCCTCGCGTTCCTGGCGAATGGCGAGCTCCCGGCGAACGAGGTCGAGGCTCGGCAGGTGCAACGCCGGGCTTCCGCCTACAGCATCATCAACCGCGAGCTCGTCAAGCGCAGCACAACCGGCGTTTTCCAGCGATGCGTTGAGACGGCCAGGGGCTTCGAGATCTTGCTCGATATCCACCAGGGCGAGTGCGGGCACCACGCCGCCTCCCGATCCCTGGTGGCCAAAGCATTCCGCCACGGCTTCTACTGGCCGACTGCGCTGAAGGACGCCGAGGAGCTGGTTCTCAAGTGCAAGGGCTGCCAGCGCTTCAAGGCCCAGAGCCACCAGCCGGCTTCGGTGCTCCAAACCATCCCCATTGCGTGGCCCTTTGCCGTCTAGGGCCTCGACATGGTGGGACCCTTCAAGACCGCTCGGGGCGGCATGACACACCTTCTGGTGGCCGTCGATAAATTCACCAAGTGGGTCGAGGCGAGACCGATCAAGAAACTCGACGGCCCCACGGCCGTCAAGTTCATCACCGACATCGCTGTCCGCTACGGCGTCCCCAACAGCATCATCACCGACAACGACACCAACTTCGCCAAAGGCGCGCTAGCGCGCTACTGCTCCGTATCCAGCATCCGGCTTGACCTGGCCTCCGTCGCACACCCTCAGTCCAACGGCCAGGCGGAGCGGGCGAACGGCCTCATCTTGGCCGGCATAAAACCGCGACTCGTCGAGCCCCTCGTGCGATCACCCGGCAGCTGGATCGACGAGCTGCCGACCGTCCTATGGAGTCTCCGAACCACCCCCAACCGCTCAACCGGCTTCACTCCATTCTTCCTCGTCTACGGGGCCGAGGCGATCATCCCCACGGATATCGAGTTCGACTCACCTCGCGTCACCCTGTACACGGAAGTGGAAGCCGCAACAGCACGCGAAGACGGCGTCGACCTGCTCGAGGAGGCACGCCTACTGGCCCTTAGCCGGTCAGCCATCTACCAGTAGAGCCTACGCCACTACCACAGCAAGAAGATCAAGCCCCTCGCTTTCCGCGAGGGCGACCTCGTGCTCCGGCTGATCCAGCGAACAACCGGCCAACACAAGCTGTCCTCCCCATGGGAGGGTCCCTTCATCATCAGCAAGGCCTTGCGCAACAACGCGTACTACCTCATCGACGTGCAAAAGCGAAGCAAGCGCAAGAGAGACGCCTCCGGCAAAGAGACGGAACGCCCCTGGAATGCGGAGTTCCTCCGTTCGTTTTACAGTTAAACCATGTATGTATGTATCACTACCCCTTTTGAACTTAATGAAAGCAGCAGGTCCCCCGAACGACACTCAGGGGCTACCTTTTCATCTCTACCAAGTTTTTGCGCACTTTACCGCATTCGCCTCCCTCCCACCGGGTCGGCACGGCCGGCTCGGGGGCTCGAGGGCTCGCCGGCTAGCCCGCGCCGCGTTCTCCTCAACCCAATTAGTAACGTGCGCACCGCCGAAGCCCTCTCTGCCATAAGCCACAGACCGGCTCCCGGCTGTTCAAGGCTGGCAAGAGCCAAAGGCTGCAAGCATCCGCACGCGAAAAGCGGTAAGTACGAACAACCGGCTTGGCTAACCTGGCTCTTCTCACTTCATGCTCCGCCGCACAGACCGGCTGCGCTCCAGCCGGCTTCCCCGGCTGCAGCCAGCCGGCCCAGTGGGTGTTTCGCTTGCGCTCAAATCCTAAGGCCCAAGTACTAGGCGCTCTCTTCGGAGTTCGGCTCCCCGTCCAGCTACAAACCGGCTCCTGGCTGTCCGGCTGGCGGGGAGAGGGACGAAGGCGGAAGCAAACAGGAAAACGGCTAAGGGAAAAGAACAAAAGCAAAACTGCCACACGGCAGGCGCAAGCACACAAGAAACAAACATGCATTCATATATACAGCAAGGCCCGCGGCCGATAAGTTCATTACATTAAACTTACACCCCCAGTGGGTGGATCTGCCGGCTAACAAAAGTTCCGAGTTCAAAAGCAACAGGAAAAAATAAAAAACCCTAGGCTGCGGCTTCGTCGGCGTCGCTCGGCGCCGGGTTCTCCATGGTGGCGGTGTCGTCCAGCTCGCCAGCGTCGTCGTCCGCGTCGGCGATCGTCTCGGCCGAGCTGCCCTCCGGGTCCTCGAGCTTCAGGCCGAAGTCGTCGGCGGGAAGCTACGCGCCGTCTGGCGCCCGCTCCGGCACGAAGTCCCCGTACGGGGCGAACGACGCGATGTCGCTGGCCCGCACGGCGATCGCCGTCGCCCGTTCCGCCAAGTCTGCCTCCGCCCCAGCCCTCCGGGCACGCAGCTGGTCCAGGCGAATGGTCGGGTACCACGACAGCACGACCCCGAGCGCCATATCCGCGCCGGCTCGAGCTGCGGAAGCACTCCACGCGTTAAGTCGCGCCGCGCCGGCCTCCAGCCAACGCGCCAGCCGGCTCACGCTGCTCGGTGCCACCGCACCCGGCCAGAGGGCGGCCACCATCGACAAACCGGCTTCGAATAGCCGGTTCATCTGGCGCTCCACCGCCTCCAGGCGAGCCTTGGTGGCCACGGTGATCTCCGCCACCGACCAGGCGGCGTACTCCTCGACGGCGACCCCCGCCGCCATCTGCTCCTGCCGGTGGGCGTTCACCGCCGCCTCGGCCGACCCTTGGGTCTCAGGGAAGAACCCTGGAAGAGAAGGGGAAGAAGACTGACCAAGACGCCAGAAGACGGGAAACGGAAAAAAGCAAAAGACGCGACCAGAAACGCTTACGCGTGAGAAGCTTGTCGATGTAGAGCGCCTCTTGCAGCGCCTCCCGCTCCCTCGCCGCCAGCGCGTTGGCGCTGCGGTCGCGGTCCGCCTGGAGCTGGCTGACCTCCTCGGCGGCCTTCTTCGCCGCCTCCTCCTGCTGCGCCGCCGCTTGACGGCGCTCCGCGTCAAGCCGGTCCAGCTCGGCCTTATGGGCGGCAGCGGCCTCGTCCCTCTCCTGGACTGCCCGAGCCGCCTCCTCCTGCAGCCGGCCGCGCTCCGTGGCCGCCTGGTCACGGAGTTGGCCGGCCTCCGCCAGTTGGCGCCGGAGCGCCTCCATCTCCGCCCGGTCAACTGCAGCGGCTGCGCATCCGGACCCGGATTCCGGTCAGAAACCGGGCAAGAAAGCAAAACAAGAAGCCAAGAAGATCCGACCCGGCTGCTGCGCAAGTCAGCCCGGATCTTGGGGGCTACACCCAGTGGGAGTGCTGGCGCGCCCCCACTGGAAAAACGCAAGAGAGAGGTTCGAAAAAATACCTCTGGCCTGGCGAAGCACCCCCTCCTTGGCCGCCAGCTGGTCCCTGGACGCGCGGTACCGGCCCAGAAGGCGGTTGTACGCCGCCACCCGCCGGTCGTAGATGGACTGCAAAGAAGAAAGTCAGCACGGACGCCTGAGAAGGCCCGACCCGCCTGCTACGCAGCCGGCCCGGGCCTCGGGGGCTACACCCAGTGGGTGCGCTGACGCGCCCCCACTGGAAAGCGACCAAGCCGGTCAAAAAGGGCAAAAAGAAAACAAAAAACAAGAAGGCACGAAGAGCAAAAGAACTCACCGCGAAGGTCTGCTCCAACTGTCGCAGCCGGCCGCTCTCCGCCTGGGCGAAGCTTTGCCACTGGCTGTGGTGGTTGGCAATCTGCAGCCGCAGAGAGTCCACCGCCGCGTCCAGCTCGCTCCGGGGGGCGCCGCTCGTCGCCTCACTGGAGCTCGCCGCCCAGGTCCGCTGCGGCTGAACGGCGGACCCGGCGCTAGTTCCACTGCCGGCCGGCCTCGGTTCGAGGCTAAGCCCCGCGGCCCGCGGCTCCGCCATCACCAGGGCGCGCCAGCTCCCCGGCGCGGTCTCCGTTCTTGGCGGCGGCGCTCCTCCTCCGCTCGGCGCAGCTTCCGGCTCGCGGTCCCCTCCTCCGCTCGGCGCAGCTTCCGGCTCGCGGTCCCCTCCGCCTCCGCCTCCGCCTCCAGCTCCGTCGACCGGATCTACAGCCAGCGGCACCTCCTGGTCGGCCGTCGGGTCGGCCTCCGGCTCACGGTCGCCGGATTCGCCGCGACCGGCGGCTTCCTCGGCGGCCGCACGGGCATCCGCCTCCGCCCTGCGGGCCGGATCATGCACCGTCTTGGAGCGATGCTCCGCGACCGGCGACGGCGGCGGCGACGGCGCCGTCCACTCCGGCCATGCGGCCCCCTCCGAGGCCTGCGGCTGCCTCGCCACGACTTCGGCCACGGCGACGCTCCACGCCTTGGCCGACGCCTCGGCCATCTCCTTCTCGGCCTCGGCTCGGGCCCTCCAGGCATCCCGCTGGGTGGCCTCCAAGGCGGAGCCGGCTTGGCGGGCCGCGAGCACCTCTTCGGGGGTCTCCCCCGCCTCGCTCTCCCCCGTGCCGCTTCGACCCCGTCGCCGGTCGGCCTCCTCCGCGGCCGCCGCTGCCGTGGCAGCCTCCGCCAGCTCGAGCGCGCTCCTGGACGTCGCGCGAGAGAGATGAAGAAGAAGAAAAGAAAAGAAAGAACGGCAACAGCAGCAAGCAAAGCAGCGACTCCAACTACAAAAAAGAAACTTACCCTATGGCCACGGGAACCGCTCGCGTCAGGCCCGCCGGCGGGGCCATCCGGCGCGCCTTCTGGGCGGACCTCTTCAGGGTGCCCGTCTGCGCCGCAGCCGGGCGCTTCGCAGCCGGCCGCGCCTCGACCGGCTGCTTCCCGTGCGGCCGGCTCGAGCTAGCCGGCTCCCCGGACGCCCTCCTCTGTCGCCCCCTGGGGGCGGCCCCGTCGCCCGCCTCCGCGCCCTGAGGAGCTGCATCGCCTGTCCCGTCCTCGTCATCTTCATCGTCATCCGGCCACTCGCGCAAAACATCCGGGATCAGAGACTTACCGGCTTGAGCGGAGCCGCCGGCTTCCGCGCTCGCGGGGTGCTCCCCGCCGCCTTCGGCTCCCGCGTTGCCGGCTTCCTCGTCTTCCGGGTCCGACTCGTCCCGGTCCGGCTGCAGAACCATGGGACTCGGGCCGTCATTTACCAGCTGACTCGGGAAGCGCTGCAGCCGGCCCAGGGTGTCAGGGCGCATGAGAAGGGCGGACGTAGCAAAGAACAGAGACCAGACACTCACCGCCTGCGCCGGGTCGTCCCGGCTGTACGGCTCCTTGCCGAACTGCCACTCCTTCACCTTGAGCCCGGCAGCGGAGACGTCATTGACACGCACGGCGATCTCCTCTGCCGTCAGCTCCTTCGTCGACAGTCGGCGGGACCAGCCGGCCGAGCCGCTCAGGCTCCGGCGAAACCAAGTACCTCAACCCGGCTCCCGGAAGCCGGCAGATGGCGGCCTCAAGCCGGCACTACCTCGTCACGTTACCGCACTCCTTCGGGGGGGGGGGGGATAAGCTGCAAAGCCTCTCCCGCTTGGAGCCGGCGAGCCTTCACAGCTTCGGGGACTACTGTCGGGGGGATGACCCCCGGGTAGGCAAGCGAACCCGGAGCCCCTTTTCAAAAACATCGGGGCAGCCCGTGCCCCTCCCCTCCGGCTAGCCAACCAGCCGGCTTCCCAGCGTTAGCCGGCTAGGCCCGGCCCGGGGCCGGGGCCGGGGCCGGCTGTCCGCTAGCCGGCTGGCAATGGGTCGGCGGCCGTCCCATCGCGTCCGACGACAAGACAGTTCCCCACGAGGGGAGAACATGGCTACAGTGTTATCCGTCTCGGGAGGGCGCGCCGGCAAAGCTGCCAACCCTGTTGACCGCGACGGCTGGGGTCAGCACCAGCGCGCCGGTGCAGCCCCCCGCGGCGCCGCCTACTCCGGCACGCCTCTGCAGAGCGCGCACGCGCCGTCTACTCCTGCACGCCTCGGCAGAAGCGCACACGCGCCGACCACTCCTGCACACTTCTGCAGAAGCGCGCACGCACCGTCCACTCCGTGACGCTCGAAGCGACGGGCCACAGTGTCGCGCCGCCCTCGGGCGCCGCAGCCGGCGGGGCCCAGCAGCCGGCGGGCCCACTGCCGGCTCCAGACGCCGACGCTCGGGTCCCGGCGTGTGCAGTTTACCCATGTAACCCTGGGGGGTCGGGCTATAAGACCCCTCAGGAGGCCTCCATGCAGGAGGGTTGGCTACTTGGTTCACGCCTTCTTCCCCGACACATACACACACATGAGAGGCTGAACGGAGACCTAGCTCCTTCTGCCTCCTCCACTCAAACAGCTCCAGGAGCACCATTGTAACCATTGTGGCCTCTGAGCCTATCAACCCACTCGGCAGGACTAGGGGTGTTACCTCTCCGGAGGGCCCCGAACCTGGGTACGCCTTGTGTCTCTCGCATGCGCGTGCCAACCTCGCTTCCGGAACCCACCGGCGTCCTCACGCAGCCCCCCACTTTTAGCCATCTCATGGCATCTGCCATGATTTCACCATGACAATGGTACCCGGTTCTAGGTCAGCCACTGTTTGGATATTATAGTTTGCAGGCTAAAACGAGGTGGATCATTTACTGACATTCAAGAGAAATTGCTAGTTTTTTTCCCCATGTCAGATAATAGTGATACCGCAGATAAGAAGAGCGCCTGTACTATTGATTATGGGTGCAATGTAGCCAGAGAAGACTTTTGGATTACTAAACTGTAGCGCTACGGAAAGCCACGTGTGACAAAACTATATATAGACTATAAGCCAGCTGCTCCCTCGTCCCACAATATAAAATCGTATCGTTTCAAACGATCTTATATTATGGGATGGAGTGAGTATATGTAAGCTCAAACGAGCAACTATATATCTCCCATCTAAACAAACCAAAACAAAGTAAAACTACTCTGTCCCCTCAAAAAAAAAAACTACTCTGACTTTGCTGTCACGTGAAAAGGGAGCAGGACAGGCCGGACAGTTCGTTCGATCTGCGGCAGTCGCCGCTCGCGCGCCACCCCCCACTTTCTGGGAAAGCTCTCTCTATTGATTGCTCGAATTTTGGTATGGGCCGGACGACTGCAGAATTTGGTCCGGACGCAGCAGCGGCTCATGAGCTCCGTCATTCGACACGACCAGACTGCTCATAACGGTATACGCATGTATCGGTTCAACTGTACGTATACCGATCAGCATGCCGGCCGAGAATTCTTAGACCCAAGATCTCAATAAGT
This sequence comes from Elymus sibiricus, assembly GCA_039707655.1. NCBI lineage: Eukaryota > Viridiplantae > Streptophyta > Magnoliopsida > Poales > Poaceae > Elymus > Elymus sibiricus. The sequence goes on along the minus strand of CM077670.1, from coordinate 319,404,154 downwards.
TCTCGGAACATGCATACATTACGAATGAACAACGTGTCTACTACGTAACGTACTCACGTACTACTATATGTCACTGTGCCTTTGTACGTACGGAGGTCACTGTTGTACTCGTACTACTACATAACCAGCTACGACCCGGCCGTCAATACCGAGGAACAAATTAGGTTTGTCCAAAGGACCGACCGGACTCAAAGTCAATACTACTACTCCAGAAATGCGTCAAATAACTTGTAGTACAGAGTAAAAAAGAAGAAACCATAATGAAAAGTCAATACTCGAGAGTTAGAGACTACAGATTACAGTAATACTCTCTCCACCTCAAATTATCTGAAATTCTTGGTTTGTCCTACGTCAAACTTCACTCTTTTTATAGTAAAAATAAAAAATCTACTGAAAATATGTTAATACCTAGCTACATATAGACTGCAAAAGTCTATTTTATGATAAATCAAATAAAACTAATTTGAAGTTGTACATGTGAATATATTCTATCCGTTTCATAATATAGATTGTTTTCCAAAAGAGTAACTTTGTAAACTTTCATCAAGTTTCTATAGAGAAATACTCACATCTACAGTATGAAATACTCCCTACGTCCGGAAATACTTGTCTTTTTAGGACAAGTATTTCCGGACGGAGGGAGTACATATCATTAGATACATTGACGAGGCATATTTTTGTATTGTATCTATTAGATATTGTGGGTACAAATAAATTTTCCAAAAAAATTGGTCAAAATGTATAAAGTGTGACTTGACAAAAATCTATATGCATTATAGTATAATAAAACAGATGAAGTGTTCTTTTCATATAGAATTCATCAGATGTAAATTAGTTTAACTAGCTTAGGATGAAACGAGAACTATACTCCTACATGATTTGCATGGGAGTCAGTAGCTAGCTAGTCTAAGATTGCTAAGCAAGCTTGAAAACCTAAGACCACTAGTAGAAAACAGGGCTTTGGTCCAGCCCTGAAAAGCCCATTAATCCCGGTTCACTCACGAACCGGGACCAATGGGGGCATTGGTCCCGGTTCGTGAGGCCAGGGCGCCGGCCGGGCCTCGTGGGCCATTGGTCCCGGTTCGTCTGACCCCTTTGGTCCCGGTTCCAGACACGAACCGGGACCAATGGGCCTCGCTCCTGGCCCACAACCATTGGTCCCGGTTTGTGGCTGGAACCGGGACCAAATGATGTCCTTTAGTCCCGGTTCCAGCCACAAACCGGGACCAATGGTCGGCCTATATATACCCCCCTGCCCGCGAGGAGAGCAGTGCACAACTTGCTTGAAACGTTCCTTACACATCAAAACAAAAGGGAAATACTCTTTCCTTACAACTTCAAGTGAGTGTTACTGTCTTCTGCATATTCGGTTCCGCTTACTCGTGGTTAAGTAATGTAATTGATGAGTTATGCGTGCGCAGCTTCCACTATATTCTGCTATCCATTAACCTTGAGGAGGCATTAGTAACTGTCTTAGACTCGCTCCGTAAAGATTCCAAGTATTATGCGGACATGACTACAATGCTCCAGAAGTAAGTTCAATCAATACCGGGACCATATCGGCAACTTTCGTTCATTTCCTGATATCAAGTAATCATTTTCTTTGCCTGTCAGGGTTTGGAAAACGTTCACCGCTAAGGTTCCGGGTCTGAAGAAGGAGCTGCGATTTACACACCCCAAAGTAAGTAGTACTAGCTAGTTCCGCGCATCTCTCATTGATTCTAGTTTCATCAATACCATTATCATGCTTGCTTATCAGTTTGATTGAACTCTATTCTCGTAAAGTGCTTGTTGCAGGCACCCAACACTCATTTATGTGGATACTACGTATGCGAGTTCATTCGCTACTATACCTCTGAACGGGCCTCCTCTGAGAAACAATTTGAAGTACGTAAACAATATTCACAATTTTATTTTATATATTACCATCAATTGTGTTGAGTTTCATTCATATATATGTATTGACCCCCTTCTTTAAATTAGATCTGGCAGATGCGGGATGAACTCCTACCACATGATCGCATACGAGCAATTCAAGAGGAATTGGCGGGATTCTTTCTTGACCACGTCATACCTGAACACGGAGAATACCATGTGAAATTGAAATGGTTGTAAGGGATGTTATATATTGTACATATGTAGCAGCGTCGGATAGATATATGAAAACTTGTTGTTCGACAAAGCACGAAGATAGAGATGTCACTTCTCTCTATATATGTTCATGACGATCTTGTGTAATTAATGGTTTCCTTTATTTGCTTACTAGCTAGCGTCGAGTTCTCTCTATATGTGTAGTAGCTAGCGTCGACCAAGCACGGAAAAAGAGAGGTCACTTCTCTCTATTAGCTCGCTAACACAATATGAAACCCCTAAATTAACCCTCCAAAACCCCAACCCCCCCCCCCCCCCCCCTCCAAAAAAAAAAAAACCCCAGCGACTGCGAGCTGCTGACGCGTGGCCGCCTTTTGGTCCCGGTTGGTGTTACCAACCGGGACTAAAGGTCCTTCTGCCTGGGCTCCCGCAGCGGCCACGTGGAGCCCCTTTGGTCCCGGTTCGTAAGAGAACCGGGACTAAAGGTTTTGGGCTTTAGTCCCGACCCTTTAGTCCCGGTTCCAGAACCGGGACAAATGAGACTCTGGAACCGGGACAAATGGGCCCTTTTCTACTAGTGGACGCTTATTGTGGAGAGTTAGGTATCGCATGTAGACTAACGTGAGCGTTACTAAAATAACCAAGCCCCTATTTCCGGGGATGATTACGCAACCACGTTTCACCACTTGGCCGGTTTGGATTTGGAAACCTATCGAGAGCGGGCACGTGTATTAGTTTGGGATGCTGCGGGGTAAATTTGCGTGTGGCTGTAGGTCTTCGTTGTAAATTTTGTTAACGTGTGAGATCTGACGAGGTGCGTTCTCGGGTGTATCCAGCGATTTTCTAGCGATTTGATTCCTGGTTAACTCTTCAGTTTGTTGGCGGTGGGTTGTTTCTAGACGCTGCATGCATGCATGATGCTCTCGATGATGTGACCACGTGAATGCTTTGGTCGTTTCTGGTATTCTCTCCATAACACGTGTTCCTTCATCTCCGGAGGATTCTGTAAATTTTCATGGATAGACTTCCACCGTCCACCGCCCACCGATCCATCGTCGCCGCTCTACAAGCTATAAAAGGTTCTCCTCGGTGTCCCTCCATTAGCATCGTCTCCACGGCCCTTGCTCGATCTCCATCGAAGCTGTGTTCTTCTGTTTCTTTTCACGCACCACAATCAAGCCATACGGGGAGCGCAACCGTTGAAAAAGGCGAGCAGGCGAGGTTGATCTTGATGGCGTCCAACTGCTCGCCGGCAAGGCCGTCCCATGGGGAGCGCCGCCTGTCTCTCCCCAGGCACGCGGCCTGTCCCCTCCAGCGTTGGTCCTCCATGCCTTTGCCGTCGTCGGGGGCGCGAGCCCCCTCTCCCTCTGCCTCCCGGTATGTGGGACACGCTGTGTCCCTCGCCTCGCACCTCTGGACTTCGCCCTATTCTATCTTCCCTTCTTCTTAATCAGTCATGTGCAACATCAGGGAGGGGCGGCGGTACGGTTTGGCTTTGGAAGCCGGCCATCAAATCCTGCTGTACAGCGCTGGTGAGATGCAACACCAAATATTTGAGTGGCGGCCATGGTGGCCGCAGGGCCTCGACCTGCTCTTCGATCCTTTTCTCTTTTCTTTCTTCTGAGATGGAATGGTGCTCCGTACGCCGCATCCCCGAGCATGCCCCACCATGGTCGGATCCTAGCGGCCTGCGGCCTTCCTTGACGAGCGGCGTCACGGTCCATGGCGTTGGTGGAGGCGGCGATCGACACGGCGGGCAGCGACAACACGGAACCCTGGATGTTGTGCGCCTGGCCGTGAGGATCACGACCGACGAGCGGATGGACGACAATACCGCGGAGTTGGTTTCTCTGGTCACTTATCTCTCTTATTTTCTAGCTAGAAATTGCTCTTTTTTTTTATGTGCTTCACTTATTTCTACTAGATGCATGTTACTACTCAAATTCTTTGTATTTCGCTTGGGATCTCGATGGACCTCATAATCTTCTCTGAATTTAATCGTGCTGCAGGACCTACGGGAGATGATCTCTGGACACTGCATGAATTCATATGGACCGCCACCAATTTTAATTGAAGATAACCGTGAAATGCATACAGAAGAAACTAAAAACATAGTAGTATACAGAGATCATTGATTCTCATAGTCACTTACCCACCAAGAAATCTACATGATAGTTTCTTTTGTAATAGGTATATAATTTTGTTTTTCTTTCTCACGGTTTGTTTATTTCGGTTGCCTTATCTTCAGTTAAGCACGTATTTTTTTAGAAGTTAACCGCATCTTAGTATCCTCTTTATGTACAGGCCAAGTAAATTTTACAGGTTCAATTATTAATTGTTGCACATAGTTGGATTTGTTTCTAAGTTCTGCTTTGTTCTATAATAGTAGGGATGTAGTTCTCCAGAGTTCAGTGCTATGATTAAGTAATTCATGTAGTGAGTAAATGGGTGACACTCAGATTGTCAGAATGTGCTTAGTGTAGTACATAAATAATCCTACAGATGAGTTACTTGTATAGCACTTTCTGTGGATTGCAGGTTTGTAATGCTTCTTGTGTTTCTAGGTCTGTACAGCACGTAGGATCTTGCAAAGAGAGATAATTTTGAAGTTATTTCGTATTTGCTGTGTGTACATGCAGTTTTTGTTTTTGTTCCATGTGGTACATCAAGAATCTACGAAATAATGTTCAGAGTTGTTAAAACAAGACTCACCACAGGAGTGAGAGACTAGCATGTTCAAGGCTTCAGGCACTGAACAGAGAGAGCTCGGTCACAATTTATATGACAAAAGGAGCATGTTTATTTGTGTGTGGGAGTCAAGAGGTCCACATTTGCAGTGCATCGTGATACTTTTAAAGTTACAAGTACAGTAGTTCAGCATAGGCCAGGGACTTTCCCTGCTGCTCTAATCCGCTTGACCTGTTCAAGGGATGTTTTGTTGTTCCCGTGTGGTCGATGAAAATTGGTCAGAAACTGAGGTCTTCCAATCCACCACACGATATGACCTGCTAATCGACATCGACTACTATGCCTTACAGTTTCATCTATTTTGATGTTTGAAGCATCTATTTTGAAGAAATTAAACATATGTTTGGAATCTTGATTCCTGGGTCTGTATTCAGATCTATATTTTTTTATCTTTTTGTAACGGTTTGATTCCTGCAACCATTTGTTTGCCTCTATCTGCATCCGCATGCAGATTAAAAATGGAAGAGAAATCAATGAACTGTATTATTTCTCAGTACATAGGTCGGACAGATTTGATCGTATGTATAGCATATTCAGATCTTTAAGGCATGGCCATCTCAGCAATAATCAGTAGCAATGTGTACTTCCTACTTTCTAAAATATATCGATCATGTGATGAATAAATCTATGCTTTCCAATTCACCTTTATACATTGATTGCCTTATTGTAACCCCCAAATTGCACACGTACATTTTTAATCTAAATTAGTCAAATAAAAGAAAAGAAATTAGCAAACTAGCATTACTATGCCGTAAGATATTTCATCATGATGCATCAACGGGCGCGGCGTGCCGCCGCGCGGGTATCGCTAGTAGTACTACTAGCACCACGTTCATGGTCTGTTGGTTAGCTTGCATGCTTTCTTGACCCCAAATTAGCATGCTTTGGTCGATCGATCAACACTAGTATTGCTAGTCATTTATTCAAACTCTGGAAAAGTTTCGTAGCGCCTAAAATGAACTGAAGAACAGAGACCCGGTCCGGTCTTATTTTTGAAACGGACGCAATTACACCCTCTTTTGACGGTTAAACGGGCATGCATGCACACATTCTCATTTCCCAGCATACTATAAAAAGAAAGCCACCCTAGCTGCCTCTCTTCCAACAACCAGTAGCCAGCCCAGCTCAAGTCTTACAAAAACACATACAATCCTAGCTGCTACGTGTGATATAGTTCGTCTGCAATCACTTGACTGATCGCTTTCTCTAGCTAGTTCGCAGCAAAGACACGTATCGGCCGATCAACGAAATGTCGTCGACGGCGAGGATCGCGAGGGCGGTGATGTTTGTCGCCGCCGTCGTGTTGATGCAGTGCTGCAACGTGATCGTCGCGACGAGGCTGCTGCAAGGGGACGGCGGGTGGCTGCGGCTTCGGCAGGGCGCCGGGTCGCTGATCATGCAGGTCCTGCCCAGGTGCACTCCGCCGGCTGGCTCAGGCAACCCGGTCTGGACCAACCCCAACCATTCCCCGCCGGCGAGCTGCCCGCCATGAGACTAGCCGCCGGATTGGCTTGCTTATCCGATCGCCCTGGTGATCAGATGGGCCGGCCGTCTGGTCCGGGTTCTATTGTATGTTGACGTGACATGCATGCATGTACGCGTATACGGACGTAGATGTAGATAGAGATGTGTTTCATTCATTTGGTTTGTATGTATGTAGTAGTTCGTACGTCGGAAATAAGAGCTTCCGTGCGGAAAATGGAGCCTGGATGCCAACAGAGCAGATCCCCAATAATCTAGCAGAAGTTTAGAACACAGCACCCATCCGAGGTAGTACAATCTACGCCTGTGACCGAGCTGTATACTTGTATATAGATGGTTTAGTTTGGAAATAAAACAACAAGTACAGAAATGCGAAATAAACCCCAGTATAGACTGGTACGATTCAATTCAACATTTTTTTCATTCAGGTTTGATTGGGACCTATTAATAACTTGTAAAATGAAGATTAGGGACTAATTTGGTTGTGCTATATGCCTATATCTATCAAAGATTATACCATAATGATGGATTTGGTAAATCAACTCCATGGTTTAATAACAAATCGTACGTGTTAACTTACAATAACAACAACCTCAGTTCATACAGAATTCCTATATGATAGAACATATACAAGGTGTACACATTATATAGAATGCAATATATTTCTTAATTTAAGCATGACCTAAATTTTCTTTAATGAGTTGATCTAAATTGATCTACTTTAAATAGAAAAATAAAGCAAAGAGTAAATAAGAAAACATAATATTCTGTCTAATAGTTTTGAAAATTAGTTATTTATTTTTAGTGTTACTTCTCATAATACTGCATATATTATTCTACTATCTTAATTAGATTCTAATTGGTGTATTATTAAATATTAAATAAATGATAAGATATTCCTTTTTATAGCGTAATTGAATATTCCTTATTATTTTTATTGGTTTCGTAGAATTTAAATAGTAAATAAACGATAGAACCATCTTAATTGAATATATATGTGAAGAAGTGTGTTCAGTCGAATTCGAGTTGTAGCGATTGTTACATGTCTCCATAATATTATTTGTGTTACCCCTATTTTGTCTTAGTTGAAGATACACTCAAAATAGTTTAACAAGTGCATAGTATAGTCAAATATTTAACTACGCACTTATATCGATCATAATAGAGTCATGCTATGCGTTTGATGATTTTTGTACGATTTACGTACAACAGTGCATGATGTCCGTCCGTTGCATTCAGTGGAGTGGAGGGGTGAGATAACGTTCATATGAGAATTGTACTCCCTTCGTCCAATATATAGGGCTTAATACATATTTGAAGGTTGGCTTTGACCACATATTAGAGCAATAATATATGACATGCATGTTACACAAAGCATACCATCAAATTGGTATGTGAAAGAAGTTTCTAATGATATAATTTTATACCATACATCTCATGTACTATTAATTTCATCATTGGTCAAACCATCAAAGGCAAACTCAAAAAATGTATTAGACCCTATGTATTTGGATAGAGGGAGTACATGATTTTATTGTATACGGAGCAATTCCGATCATAATAATCACAGCATGCGGCACTAAGCAGGTGCGTAGTTTGAATTCTAAAAGTAATAAACAAGGGTATCCAGCTGGACTAGCTTGCATGTCAACACATCATCTGCAAAAAGAGTAAGTTTAACCGGGTCTAACAAGCATGCATACTAGTTTGACCTTTCATAGTTGGACTTGAACAAGAACAGAAAGGTCACATATGACAGGTGGGCACAGAAAAATTAAATTTGGGGTCTACAAGTAACTACTTCCGTTAACTGAGGGTGACGGCCGGAGCAGGCGAGGGTTTATTCGTTTGGCGCGAACCCTCGCCCGTTCCATAATTAATACAAAGCGTCTGCCCTTTGCAGAGTTTTGGATCTCGGCATAGGAAGACAAACCATCAGCTGGTCAACGACACATGTTTATCTCTACGGGTGCTCGGCATATTCTTACCGAGTTTATCTCTGCGGGTGCTCGGCATACACGTGACTCCCCGATTTCTATACAAAAAAAGGAAAAAAAGCAAAATGATTGTCGAGTTTGTTACCACGGTTACTCGGCATAAAAGTGACCCGTCGAATTCGGTCATAAGAAAAAGAATAAGAAAAGATTGTCGAGTTTCCATTAGCGGAAGCGCAACAAACATAGACCGCCGTCACGGCTCTGTCACCTGCTCGTCTGTGGGGCCCACCTGTCAGTAATTGCCGAGTTTTTATCTGGAGGAACTCAGCGAACTTGAGACATTGTCGAGTTTCTTTCTTTTGCCAAGTCTTTTTTTTTTTTGGTACTAGGCAAAATGTGAAGTTTGCTAAGTTTCTTTCCACTACCGAGTACAAATTTGTATCAAACCCGGTTGATACATCAATCTGGCGAGCTCCCGATGAATGAACTTAGCGAAAGGTCAGAACTCGGCGAAATCACAAATTCCAATAGTGGTTACACCTTTATTTATCAGAAATGTTAAAAATCTTACGTCAGATTTTTTACGCTAAAAATATGACGACCAGATTTGCCATGCGTAAAATTTTCATGCTTATGTATAGGATTTGCCATGTTCGAAAGTGAAAATTGTCATGTAGTGTTAAAATTTGTCCAAAAATATTGTCATGGTGCAGCACTCGATCGGGATCCGACGTACCTGAGGGCGTCAGATTTTTTACCCAAAAAATCTGAGGTCAAATGTATATTGAAATCCTTAATTATTTATAATCCTTCAGTTTATTCACGAACGTACTCTACCGGGGCTTCATAGCGCTTGAATTTACAGTAGATTATCAAAATGTTCCGACATATTAATCTCTAAAAGCCAATAGGATATTCTGATAATATCTGTTAGAAATGTGTCTCATGCCAAATTTATGAATAACGTGTCTTTAAAAAACTGTTTCCCAGATAACGTGGGTGTAGGTAGAGTACTATTTGGATCTAAAATGACCTTTTTAAAAAGAATCTGAAGAGCTAAAAGGACTTGACTGCGTACTTTTTTTGAATAAAAGAACATAAATGTTGAATAAAAAAGTTCATGTCGTTCCCGTTGAACTAGACTTTTCACGCTGTCCGAGGAATTCAGACATCATGCTTTCACAGCGACTGAAGATAAAGATGTTTAGTTGCCCTCCAGCGTGCTACCAACGACGAGCTGTCAGAGATGACCTTGAACATTCAGCAAGTACCGATCGAAGTGCAACAAATGGACCTAATCAACGAACTGAAAATGGAAGGAAATTCCTCCGCATGCTGTGGAGATCTTTCTCCACAGGTTGACCTGCTAATTAATTAATTATTTCGGTTACAAGAGCGACGTCAGAGACACTACATTCTGAACTTCTAATATGCACTACTATAGAACTCCCTCCGTTTACAAATATAAGATGTTCTAACTTTTTTATGAATCAGATGTATATAGATATGTTTTAGTATGTTTGTTCACTTATTTCAGTTCGTATTATAGTCTATATTAAAATATTCAGAACATCTTATTCGGATACCTCAAATTTGAAATCTAGCGGAGCTCGCCCGCTTCCGCCTTGGCCATGTCCGGCGGCCGGCTGCGCTCCCCAGAGTGTTGGTCCGGTCGCCGGCAAGGTAGAGTAGGGCATGGGACACGAGCGAGCTCACGAGACTCAAGGCGCCGCCGCCTCCCATGCCCTACTCTTCCTCGTCGGAACCCGTAACCCGGACGGTGCCAGTGGACGTCAGGTCGATGATGGATCCGTCCTGGGACGAGCCGGCGACTTCCACCACGACGCGGTTGCGGCGCCCGGACTGGTGCACCATACGGGGCGCCGGAGAATGCGACTCCGCCTCGCCGACATCCACCGCCGCGAGGGCTGCCGCCGCCTCCCGCGCCCGCTCCCTCGCACGGCGGGCACGCCGCGCCATGTTTGCACCGGACGACAACCATGGCGCGTCCTGCTGCTCCGCGCGCCAACGGAGGGGTTGCGCGTCCGCCACCGCGTTCGGACGCCAGGCGGACCGCACCGCCTCCGGTGAGGCAGCGACGGCACACCGAGCGCCGGATCCATGCGCCATTTGGGCGGACGCAATGGATTCCCGACGAAAGGAGTCCGCGCGCTGCCTCGCACGGGCCTCGTCCTGGGAGCGGCAGAGCGCAAGCCGGACGGTCATCTCCTCATCCGGGCCGCGTGGGATGAGCTCGGGGTCGACAGATCAGGAGGTGAAGGACTCGGATCCGCTGCCCGCCATGCCAGGGATGGCCGGAGATCGGTGCAGGTGAGCTTGGGTGGCGGAGGGGAATGGAGGGGAGTGGAGTGAAGTGGCTAGGGTTTGTTCCGGCGACCAGATCGGGAGGAATATATATGGGGTCGAGGCGGGCTAGCGCGGGCCAGGCCGGCGGGCGTGCCCGGGCGTCCCCATATCCGCCCCATATTTGGGCTGGATATGAGGGGTGCCGGTCAGGCCGGACGTTTGAGGCCTGTTTGAGGCGCCCGGCTAGGTCGAAATTTCGTGACCGGTCAGTGACCGGGCGGTCCGTCCACGCGTTTGAGGAGGGTTTGGGGAGTGTGGGTGTAGATGCTCTTAGCTTCCAAAGCTCAAATTTTCGCATGGAAGCTGGCTGGACGCGAAGGACTGCTCTACAAACGAGCAGAAGCAAATGAATGAAGGAATGTATCCACACATGCATGCATGTCAATATCACGAGAAACGAGCCCGCCGGCGGCTAGCCATGGCAGCTCCCGACGACGGGGAGTTGTTGGGATCATTCCAGCATGGTTCGACCCATTGGTCCCGGTCTGGCGATCAAGCAAGGGAAAAAAGGTCAAATATATGCGTGCACTAGTTTAGGAGTAAGAGTATACGCATGAATGCATGATTCGACTGATTGGTCCAACCACGAGACCTCATGTATTGTTTTCGACTCGCTTCAGTGTTTGTAGTCGTCATTAGATGGTCTATAGATCTAGATATAATCTTTATTATTTCTGGTGATACATGTCTCTGCGGCCGGGCACGGGTCAATAGACCATTTCACCCGGCAGACCAACGTACGGTTCGGATGGACCAAAAGTGAAAATGATAAACCCACCAAAAAATTGTTGAATGGACAAATGGTGTGACCAAGAAAACCGAGAATGAAGTAGCACGACAAAGGGTATAATGCCGTACGAGTTCGGTACTGCTTGTCCCACTAGTACTGGAGCTGCACAGTACTATCTCTGTCCGGGTTTATTAGGCCCTTAATATTTTGAGCTAGACTTTGACCATCCATATGACTAATCAAATATAAAATATATGCTACAAAAAGTACACTGTAAGATTTGTATTTGAAAGAGCTTTTCAACACTATAATTTTGATGACATATAATTTATATTTAATTAGTTAAATTTGTTGGTCAAATTTTAACCCAAAATAAGAGGGGGCCTAATAAATCCGGACGGAGGGAGTACTACATAGGTCTAGTGGCCTAATTGATCTCTTGATGCCTCGTGGTCGGTGTTGAACAGTACGTAGTGTTCAAACAAACTCAAGGAGATGGACCGGGCTGAGAACCGCGTACCTACACGCTGGTTGGACCAGAGAAAATTAAGCGCAAAAGAAACTACTGCTCTGAAGAATAGACCAGGTCTCCGTCTGTTTGTTCTACCTTTTCTCTTTCAAACGGCGCACCAGGAACCTATAAAAGGAACCGGCCATCAACAACCACTTCAAGCCAGGCATTCATCCACCAGACGTACGCAGAGCTCGGCCTGTCTCTGTCTGCAACATTCGCTCACCAATCTCTCCATCCGCTCAACTAAGAAGGTGTATATGGCGTCGTCGGCGACGATGGCGACTGCGGCGGTGGTGGCCGTGCTGCTGATGCAATGCTGCAACGTGGTCCTCGCGGCGAGGCTGCTCGAGCAAGACGGCGGTTGGCTGCACGGCGGCGTTGGCGCCGCTGGGGCGCTTATCATGCAGGTTCTGCCCAAGGGCGGCGGCTCTGCGGGAGCACCCAACGGCTGCACCAACAACCCCAAACACGCACCCGGTGGGAAATGCCACGGCTAGCAAGCAGCCGGCAAAGCTCGATTAGTCAATTAGCATGGAGTAATACATGTACATGGTGCACATGGGTAGATAGAGTTCGTGTTCATTGACTCATTGTTTCTTTAATTCTAATTACAGGGCTTCTGTGAATATTTTGGAGCACTCGTGTTGTTCAGATTTTAGTTAGTTTTAGTATAGGAGTTTGCAATAGAACAGTCTCAGACGTAGGTCATGTAACCAAGTTGTATATAAGATTTTGATATATTCTATTCATTACTTGGGTAAGCACAACGTAATTTCTAAAAACGTGTTTGCTATGGTAAGTTGCCCGAAAACATAATTTGAGTAAGTCAATTTCGGGAGAGAAGAAGAGAATGCACGTGTGGAGCTCCAATGCCGAGTGGTCGACGTGGCCGGCCGTTGCGTCCCCGGCTAGGCCTCATAAGGAATGAGCCGGAGACGGAGACGATGCAGGTGGCCGCGGTGTCTGGCAGAGGCTTGGTAAGTGTAGGCGTATGGTGGGCTAAGGTCGCTGGCGCCGTACACGTGCGGGGCTTAGGGGGATGGTCGGTGCAGCGGCGACACATTGAAGATGGTGGCTCGGAGAGGCTGGGGTGACAAGGCGGCACGGGGCAGCATCCGCCGGTCGCGAGTGAAGGATGCACATGGTTTGGCCAATACAGATGGGCTGTTTTCTGTGGGGAAAGATCTGGAGGAGGAAGGGCTGGAGAAGAGGAAAGTTGCTCAGCCGTTGGATTTCAGTCCAACGGCTGGAGCAAAATCGGTTACACTTAAAAATCAAGTGCCTTAGAGATAGTGGAGCCTATGACTGGTCCTTAGAAAAATTCTTGTGGCTCAAGGCTTTAGTCAGGGTATGTCCATTGTACTATGCAATTGGTCTATGATGGCTACACGGTTATCTCCATTAACGGGGTTGTTGGCCCTTTCTTTAAGAAGGGTCGTGGCCTTCGTCAAGGAGACCCTATTTCCCCTTTCCCTATCAATTTGGTCGTTGATGCTCTCTCTCTATCTCTCTCTCATATGCTCAACTGTGCGTCCTCGGCTGGCCAGCTCAAGGTTGTTGGTTCTCACCTCTTTCTTTCTGATGTTTCTCATCTTCACTATGCTCATGATATGATTATCCTTATGACCTCCAACTCTCCAAGCTTAAATTTATTCTTCTATGTTTTGAGGCCATGTCCAGATTGAAAATTAATCTCAATAAGAGTGAGACAATTGTGGTGCCTTTGAGCAAAACCACATTGCAAATCTTCTCAATTGTAGGCTAAGTTCTTTCCCCATTGAAAGTCCAAAAAACAAGTAGAAAACAACAACTGACTCTGGGCACTGAATTAATTGATTATTCCAGAAAAATAATAAAAATTGATGTCAAAGTGATATAAACATAGCATGAAACAATAAAAAATTATGAATATGTTCAAAGACGTATAACATGTATATTAAAAATGAGCTATAAATTCAAACAAAATATATATATATATATATATATATATATATATATATATATATATATATAGTAACACTATTTTAATCCCAGGATTAGAATAGTTATTCTGATCTAGCGCGCCCTAGGGCGATCAGTTTTTCCCGAGATCCGAAACCCAGGTAACCGGTGCGCCCTACCTTATCCACTACTGCCCACCACTACCCCGCGAACTTCTCCCCAACCACCGCTGCCTCCCCGCCTCCCGGCGTGCCACCGCCCACCCCACGGCCCGTCGCCTCCCCGCCGCCCGACGCGCCGCCGTCCCACCCCACGGCCCACCACCTCCCGGCAGGTCGCCGTCCCCACCCCACGGCGCATCGCCTCCCCGCCGCCCAACGCGCCGCCGTGTCGCCTCCTGGCACAGCTCATCCCCGCCTCCCAGCGCACCGGTGCCGCGAATCACGCGTGCCTCGCCGTCCCTCGCGTGCTAGCCACCGCGCTCATCACGCCCGCCCCCGCCACCTGAACGTCGATCCAGTCGAGGGGGCGGCAAGATCCAGCCGGCCGTGACCCCAGACGAGGCACGGGAAGCGGCGTGCGGGGGATTCCCTCCTGCTCACGGCCGATGGAGTCGTTGTCTCCGCCGCCGTCCTCCGGGGCGACCATGCCGGACGCCGCTGAACCACTTGCTGGTTTCGTTCATCTTCCCCACGTCCTGCATCACGCGACGCCGCTGGACTTCCAACTGCATGGCAGCTTCCTTCCTTGAGGAAAGGTTGCCGGTTTCGCTTGATCTTGCCCCAAAATCTCGAAATAGCCATGACTTAGTTCGGCCTCGCAAACTACTTGAGTTCGATGTTTTTTCTTTGTTCAGAACAACTTCATTTCAATGTGTGTGTGCTGATGTGTTCGTCTGTGATGCGTGCTCCCGTCCTCCCACCCTAAAAATGCACCGGCGCCAAATTTTCCTGTTATTTAGCCGCAACAATCTTTCTTGATGCCTGCTCTTTTTACAGTGATTAACTGATGCTTGTTGATAATGGCTATTGGTGCTTGATGTTACATGTATATTACAGTGTGCAGCTATGAATTGATGGTGCTTGCTGATGCAACGACCGGTGCTTTGTTTCTATTCTAAAGCATGAAAGGTTCTAATTTTCAATTGGTGATCTTGTTCTATACCTGACCACTTGGTCGATGTTGTGTTGTTTCTTGATGGCATATTATTTGTTATAACTGTATCTGCTCTGCTTGTTTCTTCCTAGCATCTCATCGGCTCTTGTAATGTTGATCGTTTTGGGTGTAAAATGTACGCGGTCTGATGTTTGTTATGTGATTGAAAGACGGTGCAAATCTGGGTGGAGTTGTTCCTCACATATGTATGTTCTCGACATGGTTGAAGCTTCATAGGACTTTTTTCCTTTTCAATGTCAGAAGTTCAGATTTTTTTTCTCATTATTAAAAGAATAAAACCAAGAAGTTCAAATTTAAAAAATGTTGAAGTTCGATGTCTGTAAAAAAAGGATTTTGAGCAAAGAATGATTTCCCCGATTCAAAAAAATATAGAAGTTCAAATTAAAATAACGGTGTAGTTCAAAGTTAAAAAAAATCTGAAATTTTGCTTTTCAAAAAAAAAAAAACCTAGAAGTTCAATTTAGAATAACAGATCATTTGATTTTCCCCGTTTCAAAAAAACCCGAGAAGTTCAGTTGAAGGAACCTAAGAAGTGCGAATTCCAAAACTCAGATTTTCCTTGCTGCTAAACAAATAAAAATCGAGAAGTTCAAAATAAAAAAACGGAGTAGTTCGATGTATACGGAAAAATCAAATTATTTCTGTTTCTAGGAAAAATAAAAGTATGAAAGTTCAATTTTTAAAATTTTGTTTGATGCTTATTTGAAAACATATTTTTTCTAAGAATAAGACTAAGAAGTTCATATTAAAATAATAGAGAAGTTCGAAGCATATAAAAAGCTCAGATTTTTTCTCGTTACTAAAGAATAAAATGAAGAACTTCAAATTAAAATAAAGGAACAACTAAAAAAAGTTTACAAAGTGTTGATGTTTATTAAAAAATCTAGGATTTTCACAGATATCCGTTTTTGTTAAATTATCAACGATGAAGTTCAAAATTGAAAAAGTAGTCAAATTTGATGTTTATTTAAAAATCGAAAACAATTCTTTACTCAAAAAATAAAAAGGTGAAGTTCAAATTGAAATAACACAGAAGTTCAAAGTTTATTAAAACCTAGGATTTACCTGTTCAAAAAATAAAAAACACAACGCCATTTTTTGCACTTTTAAAAACAACTCATAAACGGAAAAAAATGGTTGCTAGAAGTTCAAGTGCTCGGCGAGGAAAAAGTTCAAAAATTCTTGTGAGAGAGGTTCACCGTGTATTTAGATGTCCAAAACACATAAAAAAGATGTTGTTTTTGGTGTTTTAAAATAATTCTCTCAAACTAGAGAGAAGTTAAAGTGATAACAACCGGAAGTTCACGTACTGCATGGTGTGTGTTTCGTATGAGAAAAATACAATAAAAAGGTAAAAAAATTGTTGCTAGAAGTTCAAGTGCTCGGCCCGGGAAAGTTCAGAAATTCGTGTGAGCGAGGTTCACCATGTATTCAAAAACTTTCCAAACGGTATATCGTATGCTCTATTCCAAAGGGTATATCGTATGCTCTATTCCGAAAAACGGTTAAAACAAATTGATGTATGTTGTTCGAAGCAAAAGTTTAACCATATTAGAAAAAAGTTGAGTCTTTTCAATAGGTTTCTAATGGTTTATCATTTATGGAACTCCGGGGAACGGGTGAGGAACTACGAACAAAAATACGAGACCGAAGTTCAACGTGAAAACAGCGAGCAGTTCAACTACTATACGGAATGCGTTTCAGAAGAGAATAAAAGGAAAAAACTAAAAGCCTAAGAGTGTTGTTGCAAGAAGTTCACGTGCTCCTCCCTGCATGGTTCAAAATTTCTAGTGAGAGAAGTCCGTCATTCATTTACATGATAAAAAAATGCAAAAACAACGTTGTTTTTGCCATTTTTAAAACTGCTCGCAAACGGCAACGAATTTGTGACAACCATCTAAATGAAAAAGTTGCTCCTATTCATAAGCTTTCCAACGATATATTATATGATTCGTTCCGATGAACGGGTTAAAAGTTTCAAGTATACCAGTAAAAACAAGTTTTTGTGTATTCAAAAAAAAAATCTTGAACCTTCGCGAATATGAAAAAATGATCAACACATGGAAGTTGCGCGTTTTCAACAGCTTTCCATCGATATATCATTCGCTCAATTCCGACAATGGTTGGGAAGTTACGGGCAAAAAACAACACGTGAAAAATAGAGTGAAGTTCAAGTTGAGATGTACGAGAAGTCCAACTTCTTCACAGAGTGCAGTTTTGAAGACTCTGTATCGCGATGAAGGCGGAACGTATGATCTCGTCATTTTCAAAATTACATCAAAACGGCTGGGAATTAGAGAAAACTTTCTATATAAAAAAGTTTTGCATTTTCCATAGCTTTCCAACAGTATATTATTTGCCCCAATCCGATGAAGTTTGCGAAAATTACAGCCAAAAAACGATTTCGCCCATATTCAAAATTGGCATAAAACCGTAAAGAATTAGGAGAAACATTCTATACATGAAATTTCGCATTTGTTCAAGCTTTCCAACGCCATATCGTTTGCTGCATTTCGACATACCATTTAAAAATTGACGTGAAAATACCATCTCGGCGGAACTTCGGCCGTTTTCTAAATTACATTTAAACCGTATAAAATTAGGAAAAACTTTCTATATGAAAAAGAAGCGCAATTTCATAAGCTTTCCAACGTCGTATCATTTGCCTCAATCGGATTAGCCGTTTTCAAATGGCGCCAAAAATACGAGCTCGGCTGTTCGGTTTGAAAAATTCCGCCATTTGTGAATTTGCTCTTTAACCGTAGGGAATTTGGGAAAACTTTCTACATGTGGAATGAGCGGATTTGCAGCAGCTTTCCAACGCCGTATCATTTGCCTCATTTTGATAAACGGTTTAGAAATGTGCTCAAAAATACGATTCACGTTTTTTTTTGTGAAGAAAAACGGTTTTCAAAACTGCTCTGAAACCGTTTAGATTTTCACAAAAATTCAACTTAGGTCGTGACCCTCGTGTCCACAGCTTTCCAACGGTATATTGCAAGCCTCATTTGGACAATGTTAACGGGAAGTTCAACTTGTCACCAAGTGAAGTTCAGGTCGAACAACTCAAACAGTTCGACTAAGAATCAGAATATTATTCTGATCCTGTGATCAGAATAGTGTTTATATATATATATATATATATATATATATATATATATCAAAAATATAAATTCAAAAGTTTGCTCTTGAAAATCAGAATGAACACATGCATTTTATTCCTTTTTAATTTTTGTCGAGTGTCTTATAGAAAACAATCGGCAAACACCTTTTGTCTTATGAAAAACCCTCGACAAAGCCCCTAATCTTATCGAGTATTTTTTTTTGCCAATGTAATACTCGGCAAAGTACCTGTTTGCCGAGTGTCATATTTTTTCCGAGTGTTGTTCCCAATACACTCGGCAAAGGTCTTGCTTGCCGAGTGCATGATGAAATACACTCGGCAAACAACCGGACACTCGGCACATAATATTTTTCCCCGTAGTGTGGGGCTCGTTGGCCAGGCGATATATAGGAGAATTGTATTCCATCCGCCCATAAGATAGCGTATCGGTGTTCTCAGAAGTCAATTCTCATAAACTTTGACCAAGTTTATATAGAAAAATATATTTTCTGATACATCTAATGGTATAGATTTCGTATTTTAGATGTTACTACTCCCTCCTATCCATATTAATTGACGCATATATACTTAGTACAACTTTGTATTAAAATTATACTAAGTGTGCGTCGATTAATTTAAGATTGGAGGGAGTAGTTTTTTTTCATAAACTTGATCAAAATTTATTAAGTTTGACTTTAAGAAATCCGTCTTTGATCGTTTCAGCATGGTACGTACAACATGTACTCGGTACCCCTAGTAAGCACCGCCAGATATAGCAGAAGGCGTCTCAGAAACGTCTTTATGTAGACAAAAAAGGCCCGACGACCAAGCGAGCCAAAAAAGGTCAAACATATATGTGCACTAGTGTGGAGTAAAGAGTAGCATACGCAACGCATGCATGCATACACGGTCCATACGTGCATGCATGCGTATACATCGACCGAGAGTTCACGTATCCCAGCGACGAGGGCACCCGTGAATAGACCGTTGCAGCCGGCACACCTACGTACAATTCGGATGGAACAACCGTGAGCTTGAATGTTAAACCCACCAAAAAATAATGTTGAATCGGGTGACCAAGACCAAAAAGACTCAGAATGAATTAGCCCAACCAATGGTACAATACCGTACAAGCTCGGTACCTGCTTGTCCATGACTTGATTAAGCTTGATTGATAAGCTGGCCTAATTGATCTCTTGATGCTTGATGTTGAACGGTACGTAGTGTTCAAACTTAAGTAGATGGACCGGGCTGAGAACCGCGTAGCATGCATGGCGCGTGTCCGATTTACACGCTGGCTGGACCAGAGAAAAAGCCTAAAAATATGACCAGTACTGCAATCTGAAAAATAGACCAGGTCTATCAGATTGTTGGACTTTTCTCTCTCAACCAGGCGCGCACGCAGCAACCTATAAAAGGAACTCACCATCCTGTCTCTCCTCCAACAACCACTCTTCAACTCTTCAAGCAAGTCATCCATTCGCAGTTCCTCCAACGGACGTACGTAGAGCTCAACCTGTCTGCAATATTCGCTCACAAATCCGCCCATTCGTGTCGTAGTAGTCGGACACCGAGGGTTAAACTAGGAAGATGTATATGGCGTCGCCGGCGAAGATGGCGAGGGCGGTGGTGGTGGCCCTGCTGCTAGTGCAGTGCTGCAACGTGGCCCTCGCAGCGAGGCTGCTGGAGGGGGACGGCGGCTGGCTGAAGGGCGGCGTTGGCGCAGCCGGGGCGCTTATCATGCAGGTCCTGCCCGGCGGCTCTCCGGGAGCGGGAGCATCCAACGGCTGCACCAACAACCCCAACCACCCTCCCGGCGGGAAATGCAACGGCTAAGCTGCCGGCAGAGCTCGACTAGTCATGTACATGCTGCACATGCGTACATACAGTTCGTGTTCATTGATTCTTTCTTTCTTCAATTGTAATTACATGGCGCCCGTGGAAATTTTGGAGCCCTGGAGTTGGTCAGGTTTAGTTATTTTTTTTAACTTAGGTTTAGTTAGTTTTAGCATAGGGATTTGTAATAAAGCAGTCTCAGACGTAGATCCCGTAACCAAGTTGTATATAGTAAGATTTTGACACATTCTATTCATTACGACACAATGTGAATATTTAGAAAAACGTGTTTGCTATTGATAAATTGTCTGAACATATAATTTGAGTAAGTCGACTTTGGGAGAGAATAAGGGAAAGCACACGTGCAGAGCTCCAATGTCGAGCCAGGGCGACGCAGTTAGCTACTGCGTCCCTGGAGAATAAAGCTAGGAGGAATATTGTGAAATCTGATATATGTAGACTTTGTGGTGGAACGCGAGGACATTTTTCATGCATTTTGTAGATGCCCGACGGGTCTGGGGCTGTGGCATGCGACAAGTGAGCATTGGTGCATGAATAGGTTGGAGGACATCAAGAGTACTGGTAGAATGATTTCTGCACCTCCTCAGACAATGCATTGACGATGAGTGGCTCCCTATCCTGATGACGTTATGGAGGATCTGGAACGTCCACAACAAGAACAAGCACGCGCCTCCCATCACCCTTGCCAAGGGGCAGCTTCCACTTGTACGGTCGTATGGCTCTAGCTTGGACCAGACGAGATTGGCAAGCTGTGCCAAGATGATTGTAATGAATCTCCTTGATTAATGAAATTTCCAATATTAGCAAAAAAAAAAAGCTACAACATATCCGTCAAGGCCTCGTCAGAAATGAGCTGAAGCCGGAGACAACGTGGCTGGCCACGACATTTCAGATGGAGGCGAGGCAGGGGCTTGATAGGTGCGGGTGCGAGGCAATGTGTAGTCCCAGGAAATGGAGACTGGCAGAACTTAGAGGAATTTTCGGACGGCGACAACACGAAGGATGGGGCAGCTCGGGGATTCTGTGGCGCCGAGGCAGCGAGAGGCAGCGCCACCTGCTGTGGGTGGCGGTTTCAAGCGGTTTGGCTTGTGCATGTAGGTGGTTTAGGGTGCAGGAAGATATGGGGGAAGAAGAAGGGTGCCTAACAATTGGATTTCAATCCAACGAACTAGAAGAAAATCAACTTAGGCTCAAAAAAATTCAGGCGCCTTACACATAGTCGTTCCCTACAAAAAACTAAGTATGCGGGCTAGGTGGCGTGGGCCTTGGCGGGGGGCTTATCTAGGGATGCCTCGAGCTCCCGGCACTCCCATTCCACACTAGTGGCATGATGTCATCAGCAGGGACAGAGGCAGCAGGGGGCGAGCTGGGGCCATGGCCCGGGCCAACATTGATAAAACAACACTGTTAGAGCTACTAATTAATATGATGTTTTGGGAACAAAAATTGGTATTTTAGCTGTACTAGCCCTCCCCAACGATGATGCAGCAACAATTGGCCCCCCTCATACAACTTTTCTGGCTCCGTCCCTGGTCATCAATGTCCTCCATGCCAAAGTCGCTCGACATGTCCTCGGTTGCGCAGGCAAGGCCTCATTGAAGGGAGCGGTGGAGAAGGAAGGCACGCGATGTTCGAAGGCAGGATACCAGCGACGAACTTTGCATAGGTGGCATGGCGTGAACGACGCCAATGTCGACGCCTTCTCCACCTCTGGGTTTAACTAGCAGGAGCAGCCCTCCCATGGGGTCGGCGACATCGCGTGTTCTCGGGTGATCCATGGGGCATAGAAGGTGAGAGGGAGAGGCGCCTAAGGATGTGCCAACTACACCGTGTGGTAGTGACGCATGGCGAATGTGAGGTGTGGCTCAGCGGGCAGCCGGGAGACGATGGGGCAGCAATCACGTGTGCACACAGTTAGTTTTTTCAGTTCTTATGTGACAGTACAAACATCACACACGTTTGTTTCTAAATAACCGTAGCAAATGCATAGCCTATGATTCTTTGAAATAGATTGTGTACATCACATCGTTCGCTTCAAATCGTATGTGATGCATCACACATGGTTTGTTTTTCTTACCGCGTGCGATGTCATCGTCACACATAGTTTCTCGATAGTGCAGGCGATTAGAGAAGTACGTGGGTTAAAAGGCCACATATGCAGTGAACTAATATGCTCCACTGGCAAGTGGGACTGATTGGTCAGGTCCATGGCAAACCACAAATGTTTGTAGTACTGTGATGGGACATATGTATAGGAGGACTGTATTTAAAATGAGCGTGCTTTAGGAAAAAGCAAGTGCAGTACAACGTGTACTCGTAGCACGCACAGAAGCTAGCACGCAGAGTATTTATTTAGATCCATGCAAAAAAAAAAGGTATTTATTTAGACCAAAGACCGGTCAGCGGCGACCGAGCAAGCTCAAAAAGGTCAAACATATGTGTGCTCTACCAAGGAGACAGGAGAGCGTACACATGTTACGTACTCCCTCTGTTTTTTGTACTCTGCATATAAGATCTGTCTGTAGTCAAACTTTTATATTTTGACCAAATGTATATAAAAAGTATATGAATTTCTATAATACTAAAGTTATAACAATATAAAAATTGAATTCATGATGCATCTAATGATAATAATTTTGTATTATGAAAGTTAATATTTTTCCCATAAAGTTGGTCAAACTTTATCAAGTTTGACTTTGGACAAATAGATCTAGAAAATTGCTACTCCCTCCGTTCCTAAATATAAGACCTTTTAGAAGATTTCACTATGGACTACATGCGGAGCAAAATGAGTGAATTTACACTCTAAAATAGGACCATATACATCCGTATGTAGTTCATAGTGAAATCTCTAAAAGGTATTATATTTAGAAACGGAGGGAGTAGCACTCATGTCAAAGATGGCACGACATCACACACTTGGTGGGCCGATAGAGGCTTGTGCAGCAGGCATGGTTATTGTCTTCAAGACAAAGATGGCAGCCTTCAGAACGTCCATCTAAAATAAATCTAGAAAATTACTAACACTCATGTCAAGTCTAAGACTTGAATCCATGTACGTCGATTCCAACGGAACCTAACGCATTGAGATACCCTGAGTTTATGTGAATGTAATAGAGCACGCTACATTCCAACTCATGTGATGTTAAATGGACTAAAATTCACAGTAAAGCTTCTCTATGTTATAGTAATACATACCTCAATTTAAGTGAATTCTAGTTTTCCACCCCTTGTTTTGGTTATTTTACAACAATTACCTAGTTGGGACATATTTTACAGTTTTTAGCGTGTTATGTCAACTCGGGTCCAACTATAAAGTTACATGTGGCCTCCACATCCATGGTTTTCCACCGCAGCTGGTTTCCTCCATGCACTCTTGGTTCAGCCACTGGTTCGGCTCCATGCACCAGTTGGTTTAGTCGCACCAAAGCTTGAGGTGAGGCACACTAATCTCGCACACCCCTCATTGTCTCCCAATCGCGCATGCCTAGGGTTGGGTTTTCGTTGGCGGTAGCCACGACGACCTAGCTTCTGAGGAAGCGGCGATGGCGGGTGCTGAAAAGCTGGATCCACACGGTAGTTGCTTCATTGTGAGAGGCTGCAACACGCCTAGAGAGTGGTGAAGGCGAAGCTGAAGCCGAAGGAGGAGGCGATGCCGATGTTCTCCTCCTACACCTAGGAAAGAGAATCATTGAGGAACACATTCTAGTTACATTATTGCCTCGTTTGTCCTATTGCCAAAAAAAATTACTGATTACTAGCTCGAAATTTCTTCACACGCCTTTCATTCTTGATTCAGGGTGTTGTGTATAGCTCCTCCGGTGGGTTCATCGACCCGAATAGCTTCCAGTGTGAGGCAACACCTGTATGCAATTTGTGAGTAGAACGGTGAGCTAGAAGCAAAGAAGTATGAGCTGCACAAGATGGAGGAAATCGGGCGCGAAGGAAAACCGTCAACGTGGTATGCCACGTGTAGCTTGATGGCTGGGACCACTTGAAAGACCGCACAAAAAAAAAGGTAAAATGTGGCAAAATTTTCACTAAATAGCCCATCCTGATGAAATAATATATTAAATGGGCTAATTCCTGTAAAGGAGGCCAAAATAGGAGGGGGGGGGGGGGAGGGTTAAACTGGAATTTCACTCTTTTTCTAAAATTGATCATACTGCAATCTTGGATTTTGTAATGTCCTCGCGGAAAGAAAATTGATTTCAAATTGATTGGTTGATGCCCGTACGTGATCGATCATGTATACTTATTCTTTTATGTAAATGTATATTTATTAGACTGCGGTTTTGGTTCCACTAAAAGAAAAGACTGTGGTTTTTTTGTTAAGTAATGTTGCCAGCAAATTATGTTATTTTAATACCTACTCCAGCCCTCTCCTAAAACGGTCCAATTTTTTTATCCAAGACGATAGGGAGAAAAAAGGATCAACAATCTTAATAAGTATTTCAATTAATGTAATTTTATTTTGTACTGGTCGTTCTACGTTCAGTTGTCTATCCATTGTACTGGCCTTTGTTTTTCTCGATATTAACCAGATCTAAGATGCCCTTTGGGTGTCTTTATTGAAGAAGAAAAAGATGGCCGATTTCATATTTAACTCGATGAAGATAGGATAAGATATCGAATAAGGAGCAATGCACTGCTACTGTCTACATGACCCAACTAATTGTCAACAGGCTCCCCAAGAGAACAAAATATGTTTTATAGTGACATTGTTAAAAAACAATGAGTGAATTAGCAGTACCAATGGTACAATACCGTACAAAGATGGGTACCTGGCTACCTTTTCTTTGTATGGTAATACATGTCTCATTTATATCATAATACAAGCCACATAAACACCGACCTGACAAAACTGAAAAGACGGCATAACGCTAGTCTTTGCATAAAGAAACATCAGCCAAGAAAAAAATACATTTAAGACTGAAGAATCCTCTGAGCTTTACACCAACGCCCGTCACCTGCCTGGCTACCTGCTCGTTCATGGCTTAATTAATGAGCATGAATGTACTGCCGCAGTATGGGCCTTGTAGCCTAATTTGAACACTATGTGCGTATAATGTGTTCAAGTGTTCAACATCAGAAGACGATGGACCGGGTTGAGAACCGCGTAGCGTTGCATGGCGCGTGTCCCACTTACACGCTGGCTGGACCAGAGAAAATTAAGCCTAAAAAATACGACTAGTAGTGCAATCTGAAGAATGACCAGGTCTCCATCAGTTTGTTCTACTTTTCTCCTTCAACCAGGCTCATGCAGCAACCTATAAAAGGAACCCGCCATCCCGTCTCTCCTCCAACAACAACTTCAAGCTAGTCATTTCATCCATCACCCCATCCGACGTACGTAAATTTCGGCCTGTCTGAAACATTCGCTCAACCAATCCGTCCATCCGTACGTTCTCGGAGACTCAGAAGTTAAACCAGGAAGATTTGCATGGCGTCGTTGGTGACGATGGCGAGGGCGGTGGTGGTGGCCGTGCTGCTCATGCAATTCTGTAACGTGGTCCTGGCGGCAAGGCTGCTGGAGGGGGACGGCGCCTGGCTGCAAGGCGGCGTTGGCGCCGCTGGGGCGCTTATCATGCAGATCCTGCCCGGCGGCTCTCCGGGAGCGGGAGCACCCAACGGCTGCACCAACAACCCCAACCATCCTCCCGGCGGGAAATGCAACGGCGGCCCCTAAGCCGCCGGCGGAGCTCGACTAGTCAATTAGCATCTGATACATGTACATGCTGCACATGCGTAGATAGATTCGTGTTCATTGATTCATTCTTTCTTTAATTGCACAGTTAGAGAGCTTCCGTGAACGAAACGGAGCCCTGGAGCAGTTCAAATTTTAGTTAGTTTTTGCGAAAATTTGCGTTAAAGCAGTCTCTGACGTAGGTCATGTAGCCATGTTGTATAGGCGACTTTGATATTCTATTCATTATGACTGAAAATGAATATTTATCAAAAAAAAAAATGCGCAATCGAATTCAGTGTTACACCAAATGATTATAGGTTTCAACTGTTTTACCTTTGGTTGTGTGGCTAAAACAAAAATTATGAGTGAGCATAGAACTGACTAATTTTCACCACCGTTGACTGATATGCAGGATGAATTTTATACGGTACTAGTACAAGTTAAGAATCAAATACACACCATGAAAAATCATGGATGAACAAAATGACGTAAGCTGTGAGCGCTCCTAACTCATAGAAACGTCACTGCAGGTCAGAAAGCATACATACACTTTGTTTCTTCTAAACCAAAAGGCCGGTTGCATATACGAATTATTGATCACTACTAAACAACTCAGATGATCCTAGGAAAAGCTAGAGCGACCCTCAACAAAAGGATACATTTACCCAAAACTGACATAGGCAGGTAGATAGGTAGAGAATACCGGGCAATGAGATAACTCTCTCTAAGTAACTCCGCAATATAGCCTCGTAACTTCTACAGAAGGGGTGCCCCTTCACAAAAGGGGCAATAACTAGACCAATGGCATGCATATATGCAAACCAAGATTATTTTTCTGACCAACAAACAATAGGAAAGGGTCATACTGTGATTACATATTTGAAGTAAAATATGTACAAGGGTTAGAGAAGGAATATACATGCGGGGGAAGATATTTGGGCAAAAGAAGAAAGGAAAGCTAGTTGGCAACAAGCTGCAGCCCGTCCTTCAATTTTTGGAGTAGTTTTCTCTTCACCCTATGTGTAACAAGTGTAAGGTCTTCTTGGATGTATTCTGAGTTGAGGGCTCCTAACCGACCTCTTGAGCGAGGGATTCTTGGCTTGCACGCCAAGATGAAGCTCTTGCTTCGAGCTGGGCCCCCAGATTGCCTACTGGAACCGTGCTGCCGCCGGGGCCCCTCAACCCTGAGGCCGGCCCATTACCGGGCTTCCTAGAGGTGTATTGCACCGTCAGTAGCCTCAGAGCATTTCTGTAGTTTGGAGTCTCGCGTTCTCGGGAATGAAACCCAGGTGGGCTCCTTTTGTATCGGCGATAGGGGCAGTCCGGCTTCCGATCTAACTTCGGGGATCTTTGGCTTTGCCAAGTGTGCAGCCTCTGTGGTTTCGGGGCTCATTGCTTCGTGACCTGTACCTTTACGATTTCAAGGCCCGCGTCTTCACGGCTCACGTTTTAGCGGCTTTGTGACTTGTGACCTCGTGGTTTGTGTCTTCATGGCTTCGCAGCTCACGTTTTCGCGGCTTCATGACTTGTGCCCTTGCGACTTGTGTCTTCGTGGCTTTGGGGGAATCCGGCCTCCATGATGCCTCGTTGCACCCATACCGGGCACTCTAGCTGGTTAGCCCAATCATGGAGGCCCTCGGGCTAAGTGAGTTAGCCCATACTGGTCGTATTATGGGAAGAGCCCACCACTGGCCCACAAACCTCGCCAGACCACGATAAGTTCTATTTTTTGCTTTGCACTCTGCTCCATGCGTTTGCCCGCTCCAGGCCCAGCCTGCATCATCGCTTGAAATTCCAAATACATCCTTATAAATTGCAGAGGGGAATTTTGGAAAATTACACTTCATCTTCCTCCTCGGTCTCTTGCGCGACCCTCCCCCCCCCCCCCCCCCCCGGTTGTTAAAGGCGGAAACTTTGGAGCCAAAGACCATAGTGATGGCTGAATCGAGGGGGATCAGTGCGGTCACCACCCGCGGGGGCTACTGAGCTCCCCAATAAGGAATGCCGCAAACTCCCGCACTGATTTGTCTGCCGGAGCGCCCGCCGCCGGCAAGAGTGCTGGGAGTTGGTCGATCTACACGACTACCCATCATGACTTGGCGGATCTGGTTATGCATGGATTCTTGCCACATAGGAGCATTCTATTGTGGCGGCATGCGACGCCGGTGGACGATGTGTCGAACTCGGATAACTGGAACAGGGTTGTGCACACCTCATTCTTTTGTTGTGGCCTCTCTCTTCCCCTACACAGTTTTCTCCGGGGGCTCCTGCACTTTTACAGCTGCCAATTTCATCATATCACACCCAACGGGGTTCCGCACCTTGGCTGCTTCCTCATGCTATGCGAGTGCTTGTTGGGGATCCTGCCAGACTTTGATTTGTGGCGCTACTTCTTCGAAGTGAAACTGCACAGGGAGAACGGCGAAGTCCAGGACTGCGGCGGAGCCACCATCCAGCCCTGCGCAGATGTGGGGTACTTCCATATCCCGATGCCGCGAATGACAGCGTCATGGCAGCACGGATGGTTCTATGCCCCGGACCTTCCGAGGGAGATTAACAAAGCGGGATTGACACCTTTTGAGAATTCACATCCGCAAGAGCGTCCGTCATGGAGCGCAAAGACCGAGCTCCTTAGCATAGAGGTCTCAATTAGAAAAAGAATGTCAAATATGTTACAACTATTTCCATATTTGTCACTAAGCTGCCATGTTTAGATAGCCAAACTTACCTTTAAATTCTTCACTTACCGCAAACCAACCTGTGGTTGAATGGTTAGGAGGACAGTGGTATACCCAACCCACTAGGGTTCAAGTCCTAGTGCTTGCATTTTTCTGGATTTATTTCAGGAATTTCCGGTGATGCGCGTTCAGTGGGAGGAGACGTTCCTGTCGACTACGAGGCGCCTATGGTGACTTCGTCGATCTGAAGATAATATGTCGGCTCAGTCTCTCGGAGGTGCTCATAGGGGTAGGATATGAGTGTGTGCGTTCATAGGGGTGAGTGTATGCGCGCATATATGAGCGCGCATAGAGGTCTCAATTAGAAAAAGAATGTCAAATATGTTACAACTACTTTCATATTTGTCACTAAGCTGCCATGTTTAGATAGCCAAACTTACCTCTAAATTCTCCTCTTACCTCGTGGGAGGTAAGGAGGACCATGTTAAAAGAGCTCAAGAAAAAAAGATGGGGTGTTTAGCACGGCCTGCGATCAATCTTGAATTTTTTATCAACACTTTGTTCAACCTTAACTAGGAAATAGACTGGGTTGAGAAGCGCGTAACGTGGCGCGCGCGTGTCCATCCTACACGCTGGCTCTACGATCGTACAATCAAATCCGTAGAATAGACCTGGTCCATCGTTTCCCATTCGTTATAGGAAAACTCTTTTTCCTCGGACGACCGGTTACTCTCTGGGCGCATGCACCAACCTATAAAAGGAATCAACCATCGATCTCTCCTCCAAAGAACCACTTCAAGCAAGGCCATTCATCCATCGTACGTGCGTACGTAGCTCAGCTAGCCCTCTATCTGCGACATTTGCTTCACACCGTACGTACCGCAGGTGTACTCAGAGACTCAAAAAGTTACACCATGAAGATTTCTATGGGCTCGTCGGCGACGATGGCGAGGGCGGTGGTGGTGGCCGTATTGCTGGTCCAGTGCTGCAACGTGGTCCTCGCGGCAAGGCTGCTCGAGGGAGACCGCGGCTGGCTGCACAGCGACGTTGGCGCCGCCGGCGCGCTTATCATGCAGGTCCTGCCCAGCGGCTCTCCGGGAGCGGGAGCGTCCAACGGCTGCACCAATAACCCCAACCATCCCCCTGGCGGGCCATGCAACGGCGGCCGCTAAGCCGTCGGCGGAGCTCGGCTAGTCAATGTCAATTAGCATGCATGTGCGTGACGCACGTACATGCGTAGATAGAGGTCGTCTCTTGTTCGTCTGGTTTGATTTATTCTTTGTTCATTGGTTCCTTCGTTCTTTCAAATGTAATTATTTTAGGGCTTCCGTTAAATGATGGAGCCCTGGAAGCTGTTCAAATTTACTTAGTTTTGGTAGATGAATTTTCAATAAAGTAGTCTGTGATGTAGGTCTGTGACCACTAACCAAAGTGTATAAAGATCTTCGTATTTCTATGCATAACCATGCGTGGAAGATTGTTGCACGATGATTTGAAATATTTCGAAAGAGAGAAACAAACTCATTTTCACCGGAAAAAGCCTTACCTGCCGCCTACCGGCTAGGTACCAAAGAAAGATGATTCACATTTGGTAGTAATCTGTATTATGGATGTGTGGGTTTGTACGAGGGTATCAATGCCCAGGGGCATGCAAAATATGTAATTATCTCTTTTCCACTATGTTAAAAATTAACGAGAAGAGAATGCTCCAGCTGGTTTCTTTTTTTTTCTTTTTTTGCGAGAAAAAAACCGATCTATTCATTTTCAATTATGACAGTACAACGAATACCAGAAATAATAAAAATTACATCCAGATTCATAGACCACATAGCGACGACTACAAGCACTGAAGCGAGCCGAAGGCGCGCCGCCGTCATCGCCCCTCCACCGCCGGAGTCGGACATAACTTGTTGTAGTAGACAGTCGGGAAGTCGTCGTGCTAAGGCCCCATAGGACCAGCGCACCAGAACAGCAACCGCCGCCGATGAAGAATAAGGTAGATCGGAAGGATCCATCCCAAAGACACACGAACGTAGATGAACAACGACGAGATCCGAGCAAATCCACCAAAAATAGATCCGCTGGAGACAGACCTCCACACGCCCACTAACAATGCTAAACGCACCGCCGGAACGGGGGCTAGGCGGGGAGACCTTTATTCCATCTTCAGGGAGCCGCCGCCGTCTCGCCTTCCTGAGTAGGACACAAAACCTAACAAAACTGAAAGGAACGACTAAAATTGGAGCCCTCCCGCCGGCCCTTGCCAGGATCCACCACACCTCCATGGCCCTAGGGCCACCGGAGACGAGGCGGACCTGCGACGGCGCCGGCGAGAGGCAGGAACCCTAGGTGTTTTTTTTAGGAGGAGGCGGCACGTTTCGTCGCGCTGTTGATTTGTTGCCTTCCTCCAGCTGGTTTCTTGACAAGAGAAATTATGAAGGATGACTTGGAATGAATATCTCTACATGCAAAGAAGCGGGCTCAGTCGAATTCGAATTGTAGTGTTTATTACATGTCCCCATAATATCCTGTTACGTACCCCTATTTTGTCTTTGTTGAGGATACACTCAAAATTTGTTACATGTCCCCATAATATCCTGTTACCGCTATTTTGTCTTTGTTGAAGATACACTGGAAATAGTTTAACAAATGCACACTAGAAAATATGGCAGGCAACAAAACCAATATTTAATCAAGCGACCACTAACATCAATCAAAGTAATCACATCATGCGTCGCTAAGCAGGTGCGTAATTTTTAGAATAAACAAGGGTATCATATCAATTCTAATTCTAGGTGGACTAGCTTGCATGTCAACACATCATCTGCCAAAGAGCTTCAAACTCGAACGGGTCTAACAAGCATGCATGCTAGCTTGACCTTTCCATGGTTGGACTTGACCGAGAACAGTCAACATATGGCAGCGGTGGCCACAGCAAAAACAATCTGGGGAGGATTACATTTACTACTAGGAATAGTGGTGTTCTTATTTACTCCCTCCGTCTCATAATATAAGACGGTTTTTAACACTAGTGTAGTGTCAAAAAAAAAAGGTCTTACATTATGGGACAGATGGAGTAATTATTTATAATCATTCCATTTGCTCACGAACTCCCACTCCCCATGACTAGGAGCTTCATACCGCTCGAATTTATATCCCTGCGGATCATATTTGTTGGAAATATAGACTTGCCAATGGCATGAATAATGTGCCTAGCATAACCAATTTAATAAAATTGTGAACTAAGAAAATAAAGGTTTCAGGTCGCTGCATGGTTAGCCTGGGTGTAGGTAGAGTACATGTTTTGAATAAACAAAGAACACAAAAGTTGAATACAAAAGTTCATGTCATCCCCGTTGAAATAATAGACTGCTCACACTGTCCGAGGAATCAGACATCATGCATGCTTTCACCGCGACTGAAATACTGGTATCCAGTTACCAACGGTGAGATGTCAAAGAGATGACCTTGAGCAATACATACTACTAGTATTCAGCAAGTACTGGTCGAGGCGCAACAATTTATGGACATGATCAACCGATGCTTACGTTTTATTGAAGTTTATTCACTACTATAAGACTAGAATGTGGCTCCGATTTTTGCATGGAAGCTCTTAGGGCATTTCTAATCGATCCCTTATCCGGCATTAGAGGAGTAAAAAGTTGGTTTTACTCCTCTAACGCGCACCTAACCGATCCCCAATCCGCCGTAAGGGAGTAAAAATTATACTCTGGCGTCTCTCATCTCCTTATATTTACTACATTGAAAGGGACTCGAGTAACATTTCTGCTGCCGTCACCCACGCCTACCTCTGCCCCCCCGTCCTCCCCGCCCCCACCCCCCCCCCCACCCCCGGGGGCGCCACCGGCACCCCTCCCCGGACCCCTCTCCCTCGCCCGCCGCCCGCTGCCGCGTCCCAGCTCGCCACCTCTCTATCGCCATGGCTGCCTCGCGTCTGCTCGTCGTGCGTTGGTGCCATGGAAGAACGCCCGGGTCTGCTCGTCGTGCGTCTTGTGTTGCCGAGGAACGGGACAGACGTCTTGTCCTGCCACGGCATCACCAGCACCGCTACCCCCTCGTCGGCCTTCCGCTTCAGGAGTTCTGGTACAGCATAACACTACAGTTGGTCCGCTCAGGGAAGAAGGTCGGCCTGATCCCCCCGAAGCCGGGCAACCGTATGCTGGCGTCCCAGCACGGGTTGCGCTCGATGTCCAGGAACCGTAGCCGGCCGAGCTGGAGGCCGTGCTGGTGAGCTCGCGTGTGCATGCTCATGTGCAGAGCAGGCCGAGCTGGAGGCCGTGCTCGTGTGCTCGCGTGTGCGTGCCCAGAAGAGGGCGGCGCGAGCTCGTGAAGTGTCGGGAGACTGAGTGTGTGCTAGTGGGGGATGGGGGTAGCTATGCTCGAGGCCATGGCGTCCTCGGCACCGACGGGCGGCGTGAACCGAGCTCGCCATGAACGGTCCCCGCGGGACGTGCGTGGGCTAGTGGCCCTGCTCGTGCGCGCGTGCTACCTTGCAGCTGCTAGCTTGTCGCTGCTACTTGCTGCTTGCCGGCCAGGAGGCGCCGGCACCCACCAGTCGAGCTCCAGCACGCCCAACAGCATTGACATCCAGGAGGCTCCAGCACACCCACCAGTCTGCTTTCATATGTGCATGACAAGTGTCCGACGAAATGCATAAACCAAAAGTAAGTTTTACTCCGTTGTATTTAAGGGATCGGCTAGGTCCGGTCAAAATTTAGTGGAGTAAATTTACTCCACTAAGGTTTACTCCACCGGATACACTATTTTTAGGGGATCGGTTAGAAATGCCCTTAGACGCGAAGGACTACTGTACAAACGAACGGGAACAAAAGAATGAACGAATAGTATCAATCTACACCGATTAGAATCGAGTACAACAGAGACAAGTTCAGTATGGCGTGTGAGCTGGAACGCCGATTAGGAGAAAGGAACACCTTTAGTAGACAAACGGCAAACATGAGATTGAAATGTTGCGTACATGGCTAGTAAATTCATGGGAGAAAAGGTAAAGCATAATACAATTCAATTCAGAAAGAGGAAGAAATAGGCAGCATCGAATTCTGATGAAACTGTGAGGTGTGTTAATCTTAATGGCAAAAATATGTGTGACAGTGGGGTACTGTTTAACAAATCAAAGAAGGGATTTATATGATATGATCACATCCACTGATATCAACAATCTATATTGGTGAAGAATCTAACTGATGGATGGCCCAGATGCAATCTTGCCACATAATCATTGCTCTGAACCATGTTCAAATGTCTCCAAACATTTTTTTCTTAACTATGATCAGAGACAGAAAGGAATGAAAACCTCTGATGGTATAATTCGATTCATAAGAGTTTAACTCGTAATACACCAGGTGCTCATGATTTCAAAGGGTATACAACCAGTCTGACAACAATAGCACAAAAAGGGAGAGCATAACCTTCAATGCACACATGCAATTATACATAGATAAGAAAACCAGTACCTACTCAATGGGATAATTACTTTTCATGAGGAATTGCAGGTGCACGCCCGCAGATTCCAAAAAAGAAAAAACCCGAAGATTAAGAGAATGTTAATATAGCAGGGAGGATGATGCGACAGATGTAAATGATAATTCAACTATGCTTACAATATGGTTCAGAAAATAGCTTTTTCGATGTAAAAAAGGACAGCCATACTCACAATAACAATGGATAAAAAGTTGAAAAGAACATAGAATTGATAAGTTAGCTAAGTTGTACAGCAAATGCAGTAAGAAAAATACAGAAAATGTAGAAACTTGCATTTCAGATGTACAATAGTGCTAATGAACCTACAATATAGGCACTAAAATTGTTTTGGACAAAATCATTTCACAATTGTACCACAAACAAAGGGAACATACAAAAATAAACTTAAATGTAAAAAAAAATCAACTATCTTAGAAAAAGCAAGCCTAATAACCAAAATGTGAACAGACCTCAATATGATATGGGATACAGATAACTTCACATAATTCTAAGATGTTTTAAGTTAATTATACTCAAGCATAGATAATTGATCTGCAGCGCAGAGATTCTCATGAGCGAGAGCCAAGTAGAAGTAGTAAAAATAATAGCTAAATACAAAAAGAAAGAGACCCCCCCCCCCCCCTCCCCCCGGCGCGGCCCCAAACTACTATGAAAGTCACACAGATACATTAGGTGTTACCTGGATTCATGACAAATGCGTAACTAGATACGTACTGCAACTTGAGACAGAAAGTATGGTACCACCTTGTAATCACACTAAAATTCGCATGAAGTGTACCAAAGAAGTAAATTCAAGAACATATCTGAAGTATTGGCATCCAAGTCACACCCAAAAAAACAAAGCAAAACAAATCTGTATGTACCATTTCCAGTAATCTTGAAGGCCTCGTTTGAGGGGTCATTTTTCACACAATAGCGCACAAGATATCATCAGATGAACACAAATTAACAACATATCCCAACCAAGAAAGAAACAAAGATAGAAAATACTGTAAGGCATAAGCACTCCCAACTTTTCCTACTAACTGAATAATCAACTATTACTATTCGAAATCATCACTATATGGAAAGAAACTGAACAATCAACTCCTATACGAAATCATCAATTATATAGAAAGGAACTGCCACAATTGCAAGGGACAAAACTCAACGAGGGTGCAACACTATGACAGGTCATTATGCACACAGTGAACACAAGAGAACTGTATACCAGATGAAAACACAAATCCACATTAACAAATCAGAGCCATGTAAGATGCTACTAATTCAAGAGACAGCACAAAGATTTTTAATGGACACAAACACTTGTATTTATAATAGGAAGATTAACGATTCATTTCAAAACCATACACGACGATTACAAATAGATACTAAAATGTTTTAAGGGGCAAGATTCAATCAGTCAAATTCAAAAAGTAGTTCTACATATTAATGCACTACAGAAAAAAATATAACACATAAATAGCGAAGATGCATGCTAGAGATCTAAAAAAGAAGTGCAAGCTAACAAATACACCGCCAAGTCCCAGACCACATCCAAATTCATCTTTTCAAGTTTGCAATTGTTGCGGTTACCTCAAAATGCACAACTAATATCAGGTACTTGACTGTCCGGTAAACCCAATGAATATTCTTCAAATAGTTGTTATTTTCAACAAATCAAAATGCTGCAAAAGCTTTGGAAAGAGGCCGATAACTAATCCAGACAAAAGGTCAACATGCAAAATTAACACCTTAATAATGACAGTGTACCACAATAAAACTACAAATTCAGCCATGCACCAAATTCGAGACAATGCAGAGTCAAAAAAGTTAATGCACGGCGCACCATCTAAGATAAAATAGCTGTATTCAAAACAACGCTATAACTTCCCTTTCTTTTTGAAAAGTATCAACATCTACAGTATCAAATACAATTTGAAGATATATTCTATGATGAATCTAGTGATATTGTTTTGGTATTGTGAATGTTGGTGTTTTTCTCTATAAACTTTATTAAACTTTAGAAAGTTTGACTTACATACCTAATATGCGTACTAAAAAGAGAAAATTAACTTGACGATGGGATGATATGAGCTTTATGAGTCAAAATATATGTCCTAGTTTGTACGACGCGAAAAGATGTCTGGAAAAAAGTTAAATATATGAACTTTGCATTTCAGAAAGCATGGTACTAATGAACCTACGAGAGCTACTTATTTGCAAAATTATAGGCATGTAATAGTTGTTAAGTTTAGAAGAACATAATAGCTGAAATGTGAACTCAAAGACTTGACTATAATACGGAATAAAAATGACCTCGCTGAAGTAAGAAGAAATCTCAACTTAATTACATCTCATGAATATCTGATGAGGAACACAAAATACAGCCAAGCAATTTAACTACAGAAAGAAATTAAGGATTGCTTATGGTTTTACAACACTAAACCCCCTTCAAGGTCAGTCACACCTTAACTGTCATTTGAATTCATGGCGTAACTTACCTTTAGATGTTTTCTCAATTCATGGCGCAACTAGATACATAAATATTTGTTTAAAGAAACAAGTATGAAACAAAGCTGCGGAGTAGCAAATAACAGTGCCCAAAAGGTCAAAATGCCTTCTTCTACCAGTTTTTTAACCGAAAAGGAAAAAACAAGCAGCTATGAAATAAATAATTGAACTACATCACATGCCTGCTATGTGAAGTATTGACAAATGTGTAACTAGATACATTATGAGGTGTAAACAAACAAGCAATTCTAGCGCTGTGGCATATTAACTAACAGTGCCAAAAAGGCAAAAATACCTTCTGCTACCAATCTTTAACCAAAAAGTGAAAACAAACAAATGAAATAAATATTAGATTCTACATGCACACCTGCAACATAGTAGAATCATATCATAAGTTATAAAGCAGAAAAGGCAATGAGATGATTCTGATTCATCTATTCAATAACTTTGATCTATTATTATATGAAATATTCACAATTATAAGATGCAGACAGAAAAAATTCCAATATTAGCTATCGAGCCAAGTTCTGAATTAAAGTTGAGATCAAAGTTTCACA
Organism: Elymus sibiricus; assembly: GCA_039707655.1. NCBI lineage: Eukaryota > Viridiplantae > Streptophyta > Magnoliopsida > Poales > Poaceae > Elymus > Elymus sibiricus. Next base: position 319,367,268 of record CM077670.1, on the reverse strand, counting down.
CAATTCGAGCAAGGTGATAAATAAATATCTTATACATAAACCTGGAGTCACACAAAGATATAACTAACGAAACTAGCAAAAACCCAAAGTGAGAACGCACAGTGAGAAGAAAAACATCTAGGAAATGGAGTGACCCCGTAGAGTACATATAATTTCACAAAACAAATTGAGGTAAAAACTTTTAAGGGCCTCCAACTATACCATATTACATCATGGTAAATACGATTTATCTAGAGATTTTTAACAAGGTAGTAAGCAGAAAGTCAAAAGCATATTAAGGATTAATTAAATACTTGCTCTTAATTTAGTTAAATTAACGCAAACCACATGTAAATAGGAAAAACATACTTAGCTTAACAACACAACAGTAAAGATTGAAACAATACGACATATATTATATTGTCTTTCAAAATGCAACGGATGAGAAAAGAACAACACACTGTCTGAAAACAATCTGGTTACGAATCAATTTGACATTAGTACTTAATAAATAGGGTGCAGAGCGGCGCCCGAACCCGTCCCGCTTCGTATACAAAATGAAAATTTCTAGTTATAGCTGGATTCCGGTACGCTAGTACAATTTGTGCTAGCTTAGCACGTTGGTGGGTCTTGGCGGGATGCCGCCCTGCACCCCTATTAATAACAGATCACAAGTAGAATTAGCAAAAGATCGTTAAGGTACATAAGTTATTTAATATTATAAATTAACAACATACAAAGATGGTCACTAAGTGCACAGAACTACATACTGAACAAGACTAAACAAACTCTTCCTCAAAATAAGTACCTCTATGTCAACTATACATTGTCAATAAGACGTGCAAACATGAAATAAACAGCACTACGAACAACTCACCCACCTAAAATGTACCTTATGCATGGAAAAAGAACATCAAGCTATTTAAATTCAGTTGCTATTTGGTTACAGCTTTTATACACCCAACCAAACGACGACGAAGGGCTAAATTACGGCATCCATATATCATTCAACAATTACATCAGTTACAGTTCAGAACATCAGACCAGATGCATAATTGACAATGTGTACAACATAAATTGCATTAGAACATACTAATTAACATGGCTATCTGAAGAGGAGGCGGCGGCAGCGGAGGCTGCGTCGAGCGGTGTCGGTGGCGACGTGGAGGAGGAGGCGTAGGCGCGGAAGAGGAGGGAGGCGTCGAGGAGGAGGAGGAGGACGATGAAGATGACGAATCATCCGGTGGAGGCACAGGGGTCGCGGCCGGCCTGACCTTGCAAAGGCCCAGCAACCATGAGATCCCGTACCCGACGAGGACGACCATGGCCCCCGAGCCGCCGAACGCGAAGATGGATGGGTAGCAAGTCTGGTGGCAGTCGCCGCAGGTGGCGTTGATGTTGACGATGGTCGGCATCTCGGGCGGGGGAGAGGGCGGAGGAGCGCCGCGACGGCAGGAGCACGAGGGCTTGAGGGGTGGGTGGGGAGCAGCGCCGCGGCGGCAGGAGCACGAGGGTTTGAGGGGTGGGTGGGGAGCAGCGCCGCGGCGGCAGGAGCACGAGGGTTTGAGGGGTGGGTGGGGAGCAGCGCCGCGGCGGCAGCTTTGAGGAGGAGGGAGAGGAGGGAAGGAAATGATCGAATTTGGGAAATATTTTTTCTATTTAATAATCTTGCAAATACTTGGACACTTGGACAGACCGGTCCGACGAACACAAGTACTCCGTACTTAATCACCCGAGCGTGACCTGCCTCACCGGCGAGGCAGATCTGTTCTGATCGATGAACAGATATTTATCCAGCATGTAATTATGCATGCTTTATACTAAATGAAACCCAAAAAAAATGAAACCGATTGCACTTTCCAAAAGTTTTAAGCCCTCATGTATCAATCAATCGTCTATAATTTCATATTAAAATTACTTAGCAAATTAAATGTTTCCATTTGTTAACATTGATTGATACATGAGCGCTTAAAATTTTCCAAGTATTAATGCTTAGCCAATCATCTATAGTATATTCTTTTGTTACAACAACACTAATGTATCAAACAATAGCCCACTAACAGAGTGATAAACCACCCCCGATTTCCTAGAAACCAGGTGGCACGAGGGAAGCCATGCCCCCAGTCGGGTAAGGTAGATGGTTTTATGGGCCCCCCATAGAAAAATTGCCCGTTTGCAATGGGGGTAGCGGGATAGACATGTGAATCACTCATGTATATGAGCGAGTTGTCCGTCATTGGCGAGGCACGTCCGTTTTGGTCAATCAATTGGATATTGCTCATGGAAGCGGAGGCCATCACATCAAGCATGGGGCGGTAGCCACTCCCCATCGGAGCCAAAGCTGTCGTTGGGCTTAAAACTTCTCCACCAAACTGGATGCCTGCTGCTCGATTGGCCATCCCTCCATTAAAAAGTGATCTAGGGAAACGTACAAGCAATGTGAGGTTCTCCTGGTTCAGCCCGTAATACACAAGCCAGTCTCCCATTATGCCCTCCTGTAATTCATCAAGAAGTTAGGTTTAGAAATTTTGCAAAGCATGTTCAGCACAATTTAAGCATGCAAATTACAATTTTTGTTACACGCCAAGCCATGTAATTAATGTGAATGTTTTTTAATGAATGTAGCTACTGTACTTATTAAATTGAAAGGATTGCATTTTCAAGAAAATACTAATAAGCCTGAATATATCAATCATCTATAATGTCGTAATGAATTAAAATTTAGTTAAAGCAAGATAGCCTACAGATTCTGCGAGCAAAACATGTGAATTGCTATTGAAGAAAAATACCATGTAGAAATAAATTTGGTAGTACCGGAAAACAACAAATTGACATGCTTATAAAATTAGCGAGTAACTAATTAGAAAAAATAATAAGTATAATTAGGAAAACAATAATTATAATTCAGAGCCAATAATTACAAGTATAATCTAAAGCATATATATTCGGTGGCGGCGGAGCCATGGGCCGGGCTAGACTGGGTAGTTGCCCGGGCTCTGTCGACAAACACTTCATTAATTTTACTACAGGTTGAGTGGTTCATCATGAGTTCTTGTGAGTTTTTGCTAGCCAAGTCTGAAGCTCTCAAACCGTTCCCAGGCTCCACAAATGTTCTGGCTCCACCAATATATGTACTCCGCAATTGGTTGAGCCAGTAAAAGATTAGATTTTAAAAGTTTAATGCTTAGATTGACTTTGGGCTATATTTAAATTGGTGAGGCTCAACGAAATCTACTACTCCCTCCGATCCAAAGTAAGTGTCGTGGTTTAGTTCAGTAAAAGATTAGATTTTAAAAGTTTAATGCTTAGATTGACTTTGGGCTATATTTAAATTGGTGAGGCTTATCGAAATTTACTACTCCCTCTGATTCAAAGTAAGTGTCGTGGTTTTAGCTCAAATTTAAACTAAACCACGACACTTATTTTGGATCGGAGGGAGTATTATTTTCACAGTTGTGTTATTCAAGAGTTTTTGTTACAATATTGTATAGCTTTTTCAGACACTTTTGAAAAGTGTCTCCACAATCTCTAAAAATCAACTGTGACACAGTTAACTGTATAGTTTTTATGTAAAATGACTTAAACGGATTAGGTTGTAATGTTGACGTGGGGTTATACCTTAATAATTTTAATTGTGATGGTCTGTTTGAGTCCCATGGGCTGGGAGATGGTCTCAATTACGCCTCCTGGAGTTATGGGTGCACCCTTCTCCGGCTGAAAACCTACGGCGCAGTCGGCATTACGGCAACCGGTTTTTTGAAATCCATCTGTCTACAAGATCAAAGGAGAAAAATATGTTAGTGCCAACGTATGTCTGCCACCTAGTCGATGAGAAAGCACGGTTGATAACCCACCATCCACACAACACCTGTTGGGGAACGGAGCATGAATTTCAAAAAATTTCCTACGCTCACGCAAGATCTATCCATGGAGATGCATCGCTATGAGAGGGGAGAGTGTGTCTACGTACCCTCGTAGACCGTTAGCGGAAGCGTCTCACAACGCGGTTGATGTAGTCGAACAATCCTTCGAGCTCCACCGATCGAGTACCGAACGTACGGCACCTCCGAGTTCTACACACGTGCAGCTCGGTGACGTTCCTCGCCTTCTTGATCCAGCAAGACGTCGAGGTAGTAGATGAGTTCCGTCAGCACGACGGCGTGGCGACGGTGACGGTGAAGTGATTCCGGCAGGGCTTCGCCTAAGCTCTCCGAAAATATGACCGAGGGTGTAAACGGTGGAGGGGGCGCCGCACACGGCTTGGAACAATTGTTGTGTCTCCAAGGGGCGCCCCCCCCCCCTCCGTATATAAAGGAGGGAGGGAGGAGGAGGCTGGCCCTAGGGGCGCACCAAAGTGGGGAGTCCTACTAGGACTCCTTAGTCCTAGTAGGATTCCACCTCCCATACGGAGTAGGAAAGGGGGAAGGGAGAGGGAAAGGAAAGAGGGGGCGCAGCCCCCTCCCCTAGTCCAATTCGGTTTGGGCAAGGGGGGGCGCGCGCCTCCTCACGTGGCCTGCCTCTCCTTTTCCCGTATGGCCCAATAAGGCCCATTACTTCTCCCGGTGAATTCCCGTAACTCCCCGGTACTCCGAAAAATACCCGAATCACTCGGAACCTTTCCGACGTCCGAATATAGCCTTCCAATATATGAATCTTTACCTCTCGACCATTTCGAGACTCCTCGTCATGTCCGTGATCTCATCCGGGACTCCGAACAAACTTCGGCCACCAATCACATAACTCATATAATACTAAATCGTCATCGAACCTTAAGTGTGCGGACCCTACGGGTTCGGGAATGATGTAGACATGACCGAGACGACTCTCCGGTCAATAACCAACAGCGGGACCTGGATGCTCATATTGGTTCCTACACATTCCACGAAGATCTTTATCGGTGAACCTCATATGTCAACATACGTTGTTCCCTTTGTCCGGCGGTATGTTACTTGCCCGAGATTCGATCGTCGGTATCTAATACCTAGTTCAATCTCGTTACCGGCAAGTCTCTTTACTCGTTCCGTAATACATCATCTTGCAACTAACTCTTTAGTCACGGTGCTTGCAAGGCTTCTGTGATGCTGTATTACCGAGAGGGCCCAGAGATACCTCTCCGATAGTCGGAGTGACAAATCCCAATCTCGATCCATGCCAACTCAACAAACACTTTCGGAGATACCTGTAGTGCACCTTTATAATCACCCAGTAACGTTGTGACGTTTGATACACCCAAAGTATTCCTACGGTATCCGGGAGTTGCATGATCTCATGGTCAGAGGAACGTGTATTTGACATAGTGAAAGCAATAGCAATAAACTGAACGATCATTTGCTATGCTAACGGTTGGGTCATGTCCATCACATCATTCTCCTAATGATGTGATCCCGTTATCAAATGACAACTCATGTCCATGGTCAGGAAACCTTGACCATCTTTTGATCAACGAGCTAGTCTAGTAGAGGCATACTAGGGACATAGTATTTGTCTATTATCCACACATGTATTTAGTTTCCGGTCAATACAATTCTAGCATGAATAATAAACTATTATCATGAACGGGGAAATATGATAATAACTAATTTATTATTGCCTCTAGGGCATATTTCCAACAGTCTCCCACTTGCACTAGAGTCAATAATCTAGATTACATCTCCATGTATTTAACACTTAATCAGTTCTAAAGCTGATCATGTTTTGCTTGTGAGAGAGGTTTTAGTCAACGGGTCTGCAATATTCAGATCCGTGTGTTCTTGGCAAATCTCTATGTTATATATGTAGATGCTGCTACCACACTCTGTTTGGAGCTACTCCAAAAGATTTCCCCACTATACTTATCCGGTCTGATACTCATAGTCTTTCGGATCAGTGTTTAAAGCTTGCATCGACGTAACCCCTTACGACGAACTCTTTATCATCTCTATTCCTGAGAAATTCTTCCTTAGTCATCTTAAGGATAATTTGACCGCTGTCCAGTGATCTACTCCTGGATCACTTTGGTACCTCTTTTGCCAGACACATGGCAAGGCACACAGCTTGGCATACTTTATAGAACCTACGGCCGAGGCGTAGGGGATAACCTTCATCCATTCTATTTATTTTGCCGTGGTCGAGATTTGAGTCTTACTCAACTTCACACCTTTCACCACAGCCAAGAACTCCTTCTTTGACTGATCCATTTTGAACTTCTTCAAAATCTTGTCAAGGTATATGTTTTGTGAAAGTCATATGAGGCGTCTCAATCTATTGCTATAGATTTTGATGCCTAACATGTAAACAACCTTTACCTAGATCTTCAAGTCTTACTCCACTTCACACCAGCCAAGAACTTATTTCTTTTGACTTGATCCATTTTGAACTTCTTCAAAATCTCATCAAGGTGTGTGAAAATCTTTTATCAGGTGTCTTGATCTATCTCTATAGATCTCGATGCCCAAACCGTGGATAACTCAAAAACAGGTTTTTATTGAAAAACTCCTTTCAATTAATTCTTTATGCTTTCCAGAAATTCTACATCATTTCCAATCACATATACTTATTAGAAATGTTATAGAGCTCCCACTCACTTTGTTGTAAATACAAGTTTCTCCAGAAACTTGCATAAACCCAAACGCTTTGATCACTTCATCAAAGCAAGTATTCCAGCTCCGAGATGCTTGCACCAGTCCATAGATGGATCGCTGGAGCTTGCATACTTTGTTAGCACCTTTAGGATCGACAAAACCTTCCGGTTGCATCATATACAATTCTTCCTTAAGGAATCCATTAAGGAATGCTGTTTTGACGTCCATTTGCCAGATTTCATAATCATAAAATGCGGCAATTGCTAACATAATTCTGACAGACTTTAGCATCGCTACGGGTGAGAAAGTCTCATCGTAGTCAACTCCTTGAACTTGTCGATAACCTTTAGCAACAAGTCGTGCTTTATAGACGGTGATATTACCATCAGCGTCCGTCTTCTTCTTAAAGATCCATTTATTTTTAATAGCTCGCCGTTCATCGGGCAAGTCTACCAAAGTCCACACTTTGTTCTCATACATGGATCTAATCTCGGATTTCATGGCCTCAAGCCATTTGTCGGAATCCGGGCTTGCCATCGCTTCTTCATAGTTCGAAGGTTCATCGTTGTCTAGCAACATGTCCTCCAAGACTGGATTTCCGTACCACTCTGGTGCGGAACGTGTCCTGGTTGACCTTCGAAGTTCAGTAACAACTTGATCCGAAGTTTCATGATCATCATCATTAACTTCTTCTCTGGTCTGTGTCGATGTCACAGAAATTTCTTTCTGTGGCGTACTACTATCCAGAGGAGGTACAATTACCTCATCAAGTTCTACTTTCCTCCCACTCACTTCTTTCGAGAGAAACTCCTTCTCTAGAAAGGATCCATTCTTTAGCAACGAAAACTTTTCCTTCGGATCTGTGGTAGAAGGTGTACCCAACGGTCTCTTTTGGGTATCCTATGAAGACGCACTTATCCGCTTTGGGTTCGAGCTTATCTGGCTGAAGCCTTTTGACATAAGCATCGCATCCCCAAACTTTCAGAAACGACATCTTAGGTTTCTTGCAAACCACAGTTCATACGGTGTCATCTCAACGGATTTAGACGGTGCCCTTGTTTAAAGTGAATGCAGCTGTCTCTAATGCATAACTCCAAAATGATAGTGGCAAATCGGTAAGAGACATCATAGAACGCACCATATCCAATAGAGTACGATTACGACGTTCGGACACACCATTACGCTGTGGTGTTCCATGTGGCGTGAGCTGTGAAACAATTCCACATTGTCTTAAGTGATTGCCAAACTCGTAACTCAAATATTCTCCTCCACGATCAGATCGTAAGAACTTTATTTTCTTGTTACGATGGTTCTCTACTTCACTCTGAAATTCTTTGAACTTTTCAAATGTTTCAGATTTATGCTTCATCAAGTAGACATAACCATATCTACTCAAATCATCAGTGAACGTGAGAACATAACGATATCCACCGCGCGCCTCAACACTCATCGGACCGCATACATCGGTATGTATTATTTCCAATAAGTTGGTTGGTCGCTCCATTGTTCCGGAGAACGGAGTTTTAGTCATCTTGCTAATAAGGCACGGTTCACATGTCTCAAATGATTCATAATCAAGAGAAAAACCCATCTGCATGGAGTTTCTTCATGTGGTTAACACTGATATGACCTAAGCGGCAGTGCCACAAATATGTGGTACTATCATTATCTTTTGGCATTCGTGTTATGAACATATGTATTACTACGATCAAGATTCAATAAACCTTTTATTTTAAGTGCATGATCATCAATGATATTATCCAAATAAATAGAATAACAATTATTCTCTGAAATTGAATAACCGTCTTGCAATAAACACTATCAGATATAATGTTCATGCTTAACGCAAGCACCAAATAACAATTATTTAGGTTCATCACTAATCCTGAAGGTAGAGAGAGCGTGGCGATGGTGATCACATCAACCTTGGAGACACTTCCAATGCACATCGTCACCTCGTTCTTAGCTAGCCCTCGTTTATTCCGAAGCTCCATGTTTCTAGTTGTAAGCAACTGAACAAGTATCAAATACCCAGGTGCTCCTACGAGTACTAGTAAGGTACATATCAATAACATGTATATCAAATATCTTTGTTGACATTGCCAGTCTTATTATTTGCCAGTTACTTTGGGGAAGTTCCGCTCCCTGAGACATTTCCCTTTGCAATGGGAGCACTAAGTCTCGGGTTTGGTTCAGCCTTGGGTTTCTTCGCGTGAGCGGCAACTGTTTTACCGTTCTTCTTGAAGTTCCCTTTTCTTTCCCTTGCCCTTCTTGAAACTAGTGGTCTTATTAACCATCAACACTTGATGCTCCTTTTTTTTATTTCTACATCCGCAGATTGTAGCATCGCGAATAGCTTAAGGATCTTCTATCCCTTGCATGTTTATAGTTCATCACGAAGATCCAGTAGCTTAGTGATAGTGACTAGAGAACTCTATCAATCACCACTTTATTCGGAAGTCTAACTCCCACTTGATTCAAGTGTTTGAAGTACTCAGACATTCTGAGTACATGCTCACTAACGGAGCTGTTCTCCTCCATCTTGTAGCTATAGAACTTGTCGAAGGTGTCATCCCTCTCGACCCGGGTGTGAGTCTTGAAAAACAAATTTTCAGCTCTTGGAACATCTCATATGCTTCGTGTTGCTCAAAACATATTTGGAGCTCCGGTTCTAAGCCGTAAAGTATGGCGCACTGAACTATCGAGTAGTCATCTTTTCTTGTCTGCCAGACGTTCATAACGTCCTCAGACGAAGCCGTAGGGGTATTTCACTGAGCGGTGCATTAAGGACATAAGCCTTCTGTGCAGCAGTGAGGACAATCCTCAGATCACGGACCTAGTCCGCATAGTTGCTTCCATCAACTTTCAACTTCGTTTTCTCTAGGAACATAATAAAACAGGGGAACTACAGCGCGGTCTATTGATCTACAACATAAATTTGTTAAGACAAGTAAGACTATGTTCATGACAATTGAAGTTCAATTAATCAAATTACTTAAGAACTCCCACTTAGATTAACATCCCTCAAGTTATCTAAGTGTAACATGATCCACATCAACTAAACCACGTCCGATCATCACGTGAGGTGGATTAGTTATCAATGGTGAACATCTTTCATGTTGATCATATCTACTATATGACTCATGTTCGACCTTTCGGTCTCTTGTGTTCCGAGGCCATGTCTGTACATGCTAGGCTCGTCAAGTTTAACCCAAGTATTCTGCGTGTGTAAAACTGGCTTACACCCGTTGTATGCGAACGAAAAAATCCATCACACCCGATCATCACGTGGTGCTTAGAAGCGTCGAACCTTCGCAACGGTGCATACTAGGGGAGAACACTTATCTTGAAATTTAGTGAAGGGATCATCTTATAATGCTACCGTCGTCCTAAGCAAAATGAGATGCATAAAAGGATTAACATCACATGCAATTCAATATATGTGACATGATATGGCCATCATCGTCTTGTGCTTTTGATCTCCATCAGCCAAGCACCGTCATGATCTCCATCATCACCGGATTGACACCATGATCTCCATCGTAGCGTCGTGACACCTTGATCTCCATCGCAGCGTCGTGGTCGTCTCGCCGGCTATTGCTACTACTACTACTGCTAACTCATAGCGGTAAAGAAAAGCAATTACATAGCGTTGGCATTGCATACAATAAAGAGACAACCATAAGGCTCCTGCCGGTTGCCTGATAACTTACAAAACATGATCATCTCATACAACAACTTATATCACATCATGTCTTGACCATATCACATCACCAGCATACCCTGCAAAAACAAGTTAGACGTCCTCTACTTTGTTGTTGCAAGTTTTACATGGCTGCTACGGGTTTGCAAGAACCGTTCTTACCTACGCAAAACCACAACGTGGTGTAGTGATTGCTTTTTGATCTTCTAAAAGAACCCTCTTCATTGAAACCGATTCAACTAAAGTGAGAGAGACAGACACCCGCCAGTCACCTTTATGCAACGAGTGCACTTAGCGGTGAAACCTGTCTCGCGTAAGCATACGCGTAATGTCGGTCCGGGCCGCTTCATCTCACAATACCGCCGAATCAAGTAACAACTAGTAACGGCAAGCAATATGTATACACCCACGCCCACAACTCACTTGTGTTCTACTCGTGCAAATCACATCTACGCATAGACCTGGCTCGGATGCCACTGTTGGGGAACGGAGCATGAATTTCAAAAAAAATCCTACGCTCACGCAAGATCTATCCATGGAGATGCATCGCTACGAGAGGGGAGAGTGTGTCTACGTACCCTCGTAGACCGTTAGCGGAAGCGTCTCACAACGTGGTTGATGTAGTCGAACAATCCTTCGAGCTCCACCGATCGAGTACCGAACGTACGGCACCTCCGAGTTCTACACACGTGCATCTCGGTGACGTTCCTCGCCTTCTTGATCCAGCAAGACGTCGAGGTAGTAGATGAGTTCCGTCAGCACGACGGCGTGGCGACGGTGACGGTGAAGTGATTCCGGCAGGGCTTCGCCTAAGCTCTCCGAAAATATGACCGAGGGTGTAAACGGTGGAGGGGGCGCCGCACACGGCTTGGAACAATTGTTGTGTCTCCAAGGGGCGCCCCCCCCCCCCCTCCGTATATAAAGGAGGGAGGGAGGAGGAGGCTGGCCCTAGGGACGCACCAAAGTGGGGAGTCCTACTAGGACTCCTTAGTCCTAGTAGGATTCCACCTCCCATACGGAGTAGGAAAGGGGGAAGGGAGAGGGAAAGGAAAGAGGGGGCGCAGCCCCCTCCCCTAGTCCAATTCGGTTTGGGCAAGGGGGGGCGCGCGCCTCCTCACGTGGCCTGCCTCTCCTTTTCCCGTATGGCCCAATAAGGCCCATTACTTCTCTCGGTGAATTCCCGTAACTCCCCGGTACTCCGAAAAATACCCGAATCACTCGGAACCTTTCCGACGTCCGAATATAGCCTTCCAATATATGAATCTTTACCTCTCGACCATTTCGAGACTCCTCGTCATGTCCGTGATCTCATCCGGGACTCCGAACAAACTTCGGCCACCAATCACATAACTCATATAATACTAAATCGTCATCGAACCTTAAGTGTGCGGACCCTACGGGTTCGGGAATGATGTAGACATGACCGAGACGACTCTCCGGTCAATAACCAACAGCGGGACCTGGATGCTCATATTGGTTCCTACACATTCCACGAAGATCTTTATCGGTGAACCTCATATGTCAACATACGTTGTTCCCTTTGTCCGGCGGTATGTTACTTGCCCGAGATTCGATCGTCGGTATCTAATACCTAGTTCAATCTCGTTACCGGCAAGTCTCTTTACTCGTTCCGTAATACATCATCTTGCAACTAACTCTTTAGTCACGGTGCTTGCAAGGCTTCTGTGATGCTGTATTACCGAGAGGGCCCAGAGATACCTCTCCGATAGTCGGAGTGACAAATCCCAATCTCGATCCATGCCAACTCAACAAACACTTTCGGAGATACCTGTAGTGCACCTTTATAATCACCCAGTAACGTTGTGACGTTTGATACACCCAAAGTATTCCTACGGTATCCGGGAGTTGCATGATCTCATGGTCAGAGGAACGTGTATTTGACATAGTGAAAGCAATAGCAATAAATTGAACGATCATTTGCTATGCTAACGGTTGGGTCATGTCCATCACATCATTCTCCTAATGATGTGATCCCGTTATCAAATGACAACTCATGTCCATGGTCAGGAAACCTTGACCATCTTTTGATCAACGAGCTAGTCTAGTAGAGGCATACTAGGGACATAGTATTTGTCTATTATCCACACATGTATTTAGTTTCCGGTCAATACAATTCTAGCATGAATAATAAACTATTATCATGAATGGGGAAATATGATAATAATTAATTTATTATTACCGCTAGGGCATATTTTCATCAACACCTAGATGGGTGTGAGAATCGCCGTACTTCTTCGGGTCAACCTAGCACCAAATAGAAAGCGAACCGTAATTAAGCCATGTCCCTCCTCCGCTAGCATGTGAATGTTAATAATATCGATTTTTTGTCGAAAGAGACCACCTGCCCAACAGAATTGCCAGAAAAGACCCCCTCCGAATGAAATTGTCAAAAAAGACCCCCTCGGCCATGGCGGCAGGCACGCCAGGCCACACGTGGCACCTGCCGCCACACCCGTTGGCGGCCGCACTGTTCACGTCACTGTTCGCACAGGGATGTTTTTCGCACAGCAGAACGGAAACAGACGCGAGTAAACAGTGCTGCCGCCTACGGGCGTGGCGGCAGCACTGTTCATCGGGTGAACCGTGTTTTTGAAAAAAAAAACGAACTTTTTTTTTGCAGCAAAGACGATCAAGTGTTCTAAGTGGGTGCAAAATTTTAGTTTTTTTTGAAAAAAAAAATTCGAAATTACTGTCCACCCGCGATGAACAGTGTTGTCGCCATACCCGTAGGCGGCAGCAGTGTTCACTAGCGTCCGTTTTCGTTCTGATGTGCGAAAAACGTCCCCCGTGTGAACAGTGTCGTGAACAGTGTTGCCGCCAACGGTGTGGTGGCAGGTGCCACATGTCGCCTGGCGCGCCTGCCGCCACGGCTGAGGGGGTCTTTTTTGACAATTTTATCCGGAAGGGGTCTTTTCTAACAATTCCGTTGGGCAGGTAGTCCTTTTGGACAAAAACTCAATAATATCACACTCACCTCCCAGCCGATCTGAATTAAGTTCAGGCTGGCCTCCGCGCCGTTCACCATGTCGAAGAGGTGAACAGAGGCCGAAATGCACTGCTCAGTGCTCAGGTTGAAGCCGTACACGTCCATCGTGGCGATGAAACCATAGTAACCCTGATCCGATGGTTTTGTCAAGTGCTCCGCTAGCTAAGTGTTGGCGACAAAAATCACAGATTTAGTCTGTCACCGTTAATCAAGGCAATATATACTACTCCCTCCGTCCTATAATATAAGATCGTTTTTTACACTAGTGTAGTGTCAAAAACGCTCTTATATTACGGGACAGAGGGAGTAGCTATCTCTACACGGCGAATCAACATATATACGTACGTAGCTTATCATCACGGAGCCAGATTCAGCATGGAGTGGCGGTGAAACCTGACCGAGCAATCCTTGAACCTCCAGCAAGCTTGTTTCGCTGCTGGACCTTTGGAATTTCACCTGATCAATGAACGTGCAAATCAGATATCTATTGTCTAAATTAAGATAGGATACAACGAACACATTGCATAAGAGTGAGATTTTTTTTATTTTTATTTTTTTGCGAGGGTATAAGAATGAGTGGTTACCCGGGCAGCATTGGTCCCACGGCCGGCTAAAAGCAGCAGCATCCAAACGACGGCAACGTGAAGAATAAAATTGCCCATCGATCGTATCCCGCCGGCTTTTGCTTGCGCGCGCAATTAGTATTAGTACGTCCGTGGTGACGAGGAGAACATATGCGTGCTTATATATAGAGAGAGATCAATAGGCCGGTTTCATTGTGATAAATTTGGAGAATTCTGCCTAGGATCGATCGATTAATTCCTTGCTGCAGGTGCCACCTTTATGGTAAGATGAGATTGTCCAATAGTCACAGCTCATATATAGCATACCATAATAATTGCGGCTTTTAACTTGGTTACCAATTTTTTGGTAAATCATGTAGTAGTATCGAATAAGAATGAGAGAAGACCATATTACAACCCTGAACTACCACCAAAGTCTAATATACAACCCCGAACTACAAAACCATCTGATTTACAACCTCAAACTTTTAAAACCGGACAAGAATCAACCCTGCTTCCAGTCAAACCGGTTTCAACCCTGTTTTGGCTGGTTTTGACCGGTCAAAATCCTAGTCAGCATAAAAAACAAAAAGAAAAGCCTAGCCAGCTAGTATTCCTTATTCCCTCTCCTCCCGATGCGTTGCTGCTGCTCCTCCAGATCGTGGGCCGCCTCGCCTGCAGATCGAGCTCCACCTTCGACACCCAAAACCGTCTCCATCGACCTCGTCGCTGCAGGCTGCCCCCTTCGAGCGCCAGCCCACGGGCCCATCGCCGGCCGACGCCTCTCAGCTGTCTCTCCGTGCGCCGCCGTCTCCATTGACCTCGTCACTGCAGGCTACGCCTGTCGAGCGCCCGCAGGTCGTCCCTGACTGGAGCCGCAGCTCTCTCTGGCCTTCGCCTACAAGGTTAGGCCGCTGCCGCTGCGTGCTGCTGCCTTCCAGGCCATCGCCGTCTCCCACGCTCTAAGCCAACGCCGGCGGCCCTTCTCTGCTCGCGAGCATGCTGCTGCGCGTGTGCGTTGCTTGGGTGCTGCGTTGTGGGGCGCCTCCTTTCGCCGCTCACCGGAGTCGTGGGAGATGGTGGCCACTTGGGGTGGCGTTGGGGGCGGCAGCAGCGGCTCGCCTCAAGTAGGGTAGGGTAGGAGAGGGAGGGAGGGAATGAGACAAGAGAGGGGGAACGGGCTCGCGTAGGGGAGAGGGGCCGGTGTGGTGGCGCCGCCGATCTCCACTAGCCGGCGTCGGAGGCGGGGCTGTCTGCCGGTCGGGGTGTGGCGGAACTGAACGGAGAGAGAGAGGTGGTGGGCTGACTGGGCGTTGACTGGATGGTCAACCATTCAAAACCAGTCAACAAAACGGTTCGAGGATAGGAGGGTTGGTTTTTGCCTGGTTTTAAAAGTTTGAGGTTGCAAATCAGATGGTTTTGAAGTTCGGGGTTGTATATTAGACTTTGGTGGTAGTACAGGGTTGTAATATGGAATTCTCTCAATAAGAATCCATACGAATTTACTTCATACTCCCTCCGTTTCATAATGTAGTACATATAGGTTATTCGAAAAGTCAAACTTTGTAAACTTTGACCAAATTTATAGAGAAAACTATTTATATTTACAATACCACCCAAGCACGAAGAGGGGCAAGCTGAGATACACTTGGATGGGGCACACCACGCAACACAACACTATACAACTGGCACAAATACACATCGATCATATGCCGCCATTGGGGATTTATGTAGGTGATGTTATCCTTGCTAGGATCCGTGGCCTGCACGCCCTCAAGCCCTCCTTGGAGCTGGTGCACATCATGTCGCACTTCACATCCGCCGTCTCTTCTTTTTAGCAAAGGGAAGGACCCCACAGGGTCAAGCTGCATTACTCGATGGGATTCCATATTACATATACTAGTCATCAACCCGTGTCACTACACAGGCTAGAGATTTGTCTACTGCAAATCCAGATAGCACTATATACGCTCATAAAATACATTATGATTTTTGAACAGAAACAGTTACACAAAGTACACAAAACCTACATATTTTAGTAATTTTCTTTTTTATGATGCAAGTATCATTATTTCCAGTTATTTTGAAGAGAATTGCCATGTGTGTAGTTAGTCTATGGTCCGTTTGTATTGTTTTTCACCCGATTTTCCGTAATTAACTGAGCGATTTTCTTCTATTAGTCGATGAGGCAAAACTTTTGCCTCCGTTTCGAAACTTTATAAGTTACTCGGCAGCGATGGGGCATTTTCCCCGCAAAAAAGAGAAGGAAAAAAGATGGGGTGTTTAGCACGGCCTGCTACGCTGTGGTTTACTTTGATCAATCTTGAATTCTTGATCAACACTTTGTTCAAGCTTAAGTAGGAGATGGACTGGGTTGAGAAGCGCGTAACGTGGCGCGCGCGTGTCCATTCTACACGAGAGCAGATCATACATTCAAACCCGTAGAATAGACCTGGTCCATCATTTCCCATTCGTTATAGGAAAACTCTTTTTCCTCGGACGACCGGTTACTCTCTGGGCGCATGCACCAACCTATAAAAGGAATCAAACCATCGATCTCTCCTCCAAAGAACCACTTCAAGCAAGGCCATTCATCCATCGTACGTGCGTACGTAGCTCAGCTAGCCCTCTATCTGCGACATTTGCTTCACACCGTACGTACCGCAGGTGTACTCAGAGACTCAAAAAGTTTTTTTTTTTTTTTTGCGGGAAGAGACTCAAAAAGTTACACCAGGAAGATTTCTATGGGGTCGTCGGCGACGATGACGAGGGCGGTGGTGATGGCCATGCTGCTGGTCCAGTGCTGCAACGTGGTCCTCGCGGCGAGGCTGCTCGAGGGAGACCGCGGTTGGCTGCACGGCGGCGTTGGGGCGCTTATCATGCAGGTCCTGCCCGGCGGCTCTCCGGGAGCGGGAGCACCCAACGGCTGCACCAACAACCCCAACCATCCTCCCGGCGGGCCATGCAACGGCGGCCGTTAAGCCGTCGGCGGAGCTCGACTAGTCAATTAGCATGCATGTGCGTGACGCACGTACATGCGTAGATAGAGGTCGTCTCTTGTTCGTCTGGATTGATTGATTCTTTGTTCATTGGTTTTTTCATTCTTTATTTTTTGCGAGATCATTGGTTCTTTCATTCTTTCAAATGTAATTATTTTAGGGCTTCAAGCTGTTCAAATTTAGTTAGTCTTAGACTTTTAGTACATGAATTTGCAATAAAGTAGTCTCTGATGTAGGTCTGTGACCACTAACCAAAGTGTATAAAGATCTTTGTATTTCTATTCATAACCATGAGGGAAAGTTTGTTGCGCGTGATTTGGAATATTTGGAAGGAGATAAACAGACTCATTTTCACCGGGAAAAGGCTAACCTAAGCGAGATGATCCACATTTGGTAGTAATCTGTATTATGGATGTGTAGGTTTGTACGAGGGTATCAATGCCCAGGGCCATGCAAAATTCTTTTTTCCACTATGTTAAATTAACGAGAAGACAATGCTCTAGCTGGTTTCTTGACAAAAAAAATCTACTTAGGACGACTTGAAATGAATATCTTTTATATGCAAAGAAGTGTGTTCAGTCGAATTCGAATTGCAGTGTTTGTATGTCCCCATAATACCCTGTTACCGCCATTTTGTCTTAGTCGAAGATACGCTCAACATAGTTTAAGAAGTGCATACTACAAAATATTGCAGCAGGCAACAGAATCAATATTTGATCAAGTGAGCGCTAATATCAATCATAATAATAACATCATGCGGCGGTAAGCAGGTGCATATTTGGAATTCCAGTACGTGATAAACAAGGGTATCATATCCATTCTAGGTGGACTAGGTTGCATGTCAACACATCATCTGCCAAATAAAGAGCTTCTAACTCGAACGGGTCCAACAAGCAAGCATGCTAGCTTGACCTTACCATAGTTGGACCAGACCAAGAAGAGAAAGGTCAAGATATGACAGCGGTGGGCAGAGCTAAAACAATCTGGGGGAGTGTTACTACTAGTAGGAACGGTGGTTTTATTGTTTAATAGTTACTCTCTCCGTCCCATAATATAAGAGCGTTTTTGACACTAATGTAGTGTCAAAAACGCTCTTATATTATGGGACGGAGTGAGTATTTATCATCATTTGGTTTGTTCACGAACTCCCTATGACCAGGAGCTTCAAACCGCTTGAATTTGTGGTAGATTACCAAAAGGTTTCAGATCTCTTCATGGTCAGCGTGGGTGCAGGTAGAGTACTAGTATTTGGAGCCAAAAGAAGTTGACTGCCTACATGTTTTGAATAAACAAAGAACATAAAAGTTGAATTGAAAAATTCATGTCGTCCCCGTTGAACTGGACTGTTTGCGCTGGCTGTCCGAGGAATTCAGACATCATGCATGCTTTCACAGCGACTGGAATTCTACTACAGTACTGATGTTCAACTGCCCTCCAGCTAGCTTGCTACCGACGACGGGATGTCAAAGAGATGACTTTGAGCAATACGAGTAGTGTTTTACAGCAGGCACTGATCGAGGCGCAACAATTTATGGACCTGATCAACCGCACACCTAACTGAGAAATGGAAGCAAAGTCCTCCACATGCCGTGGAATCTTTTCTAAACAGGTTGACCTCCTAATTAATTAATTACTTGCATGTACAATCAGAACCAGGCAGTAATTTTTGGTTTCAGCTAGCATTGCACAAGGAATCGTACTTACAGGATTGACTAGGTGCTGCTCGCCAGTGCCAGCCTAGACAGAGCTTTGTATTATGCTGCATGCATGAGATTTAGTCCAGAGAATCTCAAACTATGTCCTCTAAGAGGTACTAGACAGAGAATCTCAAAACTCTGCTTCATTTATCAACATATCAATGGCCATAAGAGATCTTAACATTTGTGTCTACATCACAGGATTTTGACCAGAGAATATGGAAAATTATTTGAGGGTACTACTGTAACTGATAAACAGTCAAGACATGACCTAGATGGACAAATAGGCACACCTTATAACCATTAGAACGCGATGGGGGGGAGTAGAAATAAAATTCAAAAGGTGGGCACTGTGCAGGATTGTTGGACAAGAATACCAGCAATTTTCAATGGCCAAAATCCTTGAGCCTCCTCTTCAGAACATCCAAGGACCTTGTGCGAGCATTCTGCTTCGCGTTGCGGTTGGAAAGGCTTCCAAACAGCCCGTCTGCCGAGTCCTTGAACTTGTCGACAATAATGGAAACCTTCTTGTAGTCCAGCGATCCATAGTTCTTCCCCCGTATCACCGGATTCATGAAGTTCTCAGGCTGGCTGCTCAGAAGAAGGTTGACGAGCTGCCTTATCTCAACCAAGCAATCTCTGAACGTTGTTTCCTTCCCCATATCTGCCAGCCCGGTGATGTGGAATTTTTCATCCGCAAATGCCTCCAGCAAATTCAGGTCCATGTCGAGGCCAAAAACAGCACTCACCGTGAACCTTTTCACGCCGTCGTTCAGAAGCGTTGTCATTATCGAGTCCGAGATGTGGCTCACTGCACCAGAGACAACCTTGTACAGAGCTTCTAGCGGTAAAATCTCCGAAGCTGTTGATACTAGTGTTTCAAGATAAATAAGAACCTCGTTCATATAGTCATTTGCATTGTCTGGAGTTTCTTCCACTATCCAGTTGACGTCGTCCAAGAGCACCATGAAATCATCGATCTTGGTATTGGCCATATTTATTAAAGCATTATATGCTGCGTTCTGGGAGGCTTTTAGGACAGCTCGAGCAGTCAGAGTAGAACGAGACCTCTCAGCGACGCGCTTGGGGATGCCGCACTGTTTGGCAGAGTACAAGAGGTACAGATCACAAGCATGCTCCAGAACAGCAATATTTCCTGCGAGTTGCATCATCTGTGACATGGCCAATGAGCGAGCATACATCCTGTTCAGAAGACAGTCGTTCAATACCTCAATCAATAGCCTGTCTAGGTAACCTTTCACCACTTCATAAAGGTTCAAGTCACCACCATAAGACAAATAGCTCACAGAATCCTCAACGAAGGACCGGACAATGCGACAAACTTCTGGAACAGAAGAGGAGAATGGCGCTACATATGGAAACTCCGGGATCACATCACTTGGCTCCAGATGAAATGCTGTGACATTCATGTTGTACTCGTATTCCTTCTTTATAACCATCTGCTCATATGAGTCATTAGCAAGGATATCATCTACCTGCCTCCGGCACTCAGAAAGAAGCAGTTGGTGGTACTTGTCCCTGCTTCTCGCAAGAATATCAATCAATGGTGTGGTTTGATAACCATACTTCCTTAGAACTGCAGCCATAAGAGTGATATAATCTTTTATGAGGAGGAGGTGGCTGGCCGTGCCCATGCGAGAAAACTGGCTCTCCAATAGAGATGTCATCTTCCCAACGGCTGTTTCCCATGTTGCTTCGACTTGGCTCTCGGTCAGCAATCTATCTGCAGTTCGAAGGACACGTTGTTCAACAATAAAAAAACCAGCTACCTGTGCAAGAAAGGGCTGATGGGACTCGAGGAACGGTTGTGAAGTGGAAATTTGCATATCCAGGCTGAGTTGCATTTGCCTGTTCTTGTAGTAATAATCTCTGAACTTCTCTCCGATACCGAGGCATACGTGAATGTGATGCGTTCGATAAACTGGTGTGAGATCAAAATCTAGTGCCGTTTCCTCATCTGTATTCTCTGCACCCAAGGTATACATGTGTTGATCTGGTCCAGCGTGGCCATGCTCTTCAGCCTCTCTCTGCCGCGCACGCATTTCCTCCTCTTTTTGGCGAGCCAAAGAGGCGTGACTTATCGAGACCTGCCCGATCTGCTTAGACATTCTTCTGATATGAACAAGCCAATCATTGAACTCGCTACAGGCTTTCTTCTCGATGTGCAGCTTTATCAATGGTATCTGTCTCCCAACCACCTTTTTAATAATCTTTACAGGAATATTTTGCAGGTATCCATGCTCGATCAAATCCAGAGTCTTGAGCGCAGGATGGAACTTAGCTTCTGCAATGTAATTGTTGCACGCCATGCACAGGCTAATGACTTTCATGCAAAGCTTCAATATCGTCATGGCCTCTCCTACGTTTTTCTTGACTGAGTACAACTCAAGAAGTTTGTCAAGCTTCAACAGCAGGGCACTTGACGCCTCCTGTAGGTGCGAGTTCTCACCAGATAACATGCTCTTGAGCTCCTCGGCATCGACCATCACACCGCGTAACTCGTCGACAGCAAGGATGAAATCCTCATAGTGAAGCCTGCATAGCTCTTCAATCTCAACCTCTTTCTTCTTTACAATGCTCCTGAGGCTATGCGTGAGGGCTTCGGGTTTGCCGGAATCAAATCCGTGCCGGATCATGGGACCCAAATCCTCACCGTTTGCAATGAATGCGGCAAGGCCCATACCGAGACCTCCATCGCCGCTTTCCACGATAGTTCTCTTCTTTGGCTGGGCAGCCATGATTTAACTGTAAAAGGAGCAGGTATACAATTTCAGCGCAGTATTGAAAGATGCATCTCTAGAAGTTTTGGAATTAGAAGCAACAAAGAAATAAAGCAAATTGACGCAGCGATTCACGAGCATATTTGTAATAATCTTTTGCCTGATACAGATGCAGTAGCGAAAATAAAAACATCAAGGATCATTCCGTGATTTGCATATCAAAATAACCGATAGTAAACCAAAGAATCACTCAACCAAATTGCTACACGATCACCAGAACGACACCACTCCGACGATTGGGAATTCAAATCGTTGCGGCAGGGTAATTTCCGGTGAATTTACATAGATCACAGGTGGCCGGCCGCTCCCTTGTCTACATCTCTCCTCCCTTCCCCGTTCAAATAATACGGAGCCCTTCCCCGGCGGCGAGCTCCATCCCCTCCCTTGTCGGTGGTAGGCGGAGAAGGCGATGGCGGGAAGACAAGGAGAGGGGCTCAACCCACGCCACGGCGAGGACAGGCCGATGGACAGCATCCGTGCATTATCGAGTTGGTCCATGGCGGAGAGACGTAGAGGAGAAGGGAAGGAATCGGGGTGGGATACTCACTCAGGCGGGATGCGATCGTGCCGCCGTGCAGAGAAGATCGGCGGCGGCGAGGAGGGCGGTGGCCTACGGTTGATCCCTGCGTATGCGCTCAAATCGAGCCTGGCGAGTTGCGCGGCGCGCGCGAGAAGTGCGTGCGGGGAGTGGAACGGGCCCGAGAGCCTCGGGAAAGAAAGTGTGCGTGGCCGGTGGCCGGGGAATAGGGCCATCCATCTATAGCTCCGTTTGGTTTGGTTTGGTTGGATCCGATGTTGAAGGAGAGAAGTGAGAACCATGCTGGCTGGGGAGTATGATGTGCGTGAGTGCGTGACTGACTTCCATGCCGGCTACTGAAGCGGTTTTTTTGAAAGAAAAAAACAAAAAAACATGCGGTTGGTGTCGTTGGGTGCGATCAGGCCATCAGGGTCTGTCTTGTCTGGAGACGGACCGTCCAGCTTCTAATGCATGCGCTGAGCTCCATGGTGATGATTCAAACCTGGCTGCAGCGATGTTGGATCTCCGCACTAATTTCTCCAAAATGGATGCAGGTTCTTGAATGCACTAGGGAGCTAAATAAACCTGCTCATCAACGTGCCAGAATGGAGCGGCTATTTGATGTTCTACAAGTAGCCTTGCTCTGGTAGTATCATGTGCCTGCATGTACTGCTGGCTTTGTGTCGGCCGATTTGCCCTTCCTCGTTGAGTGATAAAGCTATTGCTTTTCCCTCAAAAAAGGAACATACAAAACATACACACGGGTAATTAACCGGTCGCAGATCGATCTGCGGTTAGTTAAACTCTATACACTGGTTTTCTGGTAGTATTCCGGATCGATGTTTCAAGGTTGATGATACCCACACAGCCACATTGTACCATTTATTACACATGAATAGCAGATGGGGAAAAGAAACTCAACGACCAGCGTGCTCAAGCCTCAAGCAGGAAGGAAAGAAGTGTGCAAATGGGAGGGCCAAAAAACAGAGGTAGCAACTCATCGTTATCGTACATCTTCAGAGGTTCATTGTGAAAGATTTCTCAGGCAACGGTGCACTGTTTAGCTGTGTATTCCAATCGGGTTTCGGCCGGTGGCATCCTCGAGAATGACTGCAGCAACAAACTAAATAAGAACCAGAGGAATGATGACAGACATGCCTGGCCAAGCTATTTCCTTGCTAACAACCAGCAAGTGCAAATTAGAATAGAAAAGTGTCATAGTAGATTCAAAAAGATAAACACCTTATAAGAAAACTCAACTAGTCAAAGATGGGGTTTGCAACTATTGTTGATGACTTGGTTAATCAAGATCAATACAATGATGCCGGGCACCATTGCTCAATGATAAACGTACGTGCTAAGAAGAAAGGATGGCATAGAGTGACAGGTCAAAAGAATGCACATGCTTACCTTCTATGTACAACGGTCAACGGCATTATCTACTTCTGAGTAACGACCTCATCCTTAGACTCTGCCTAAAAGGAAATAACCAGCACAAAGTGTAAATTTTCCACAGCGTAGATATAGATAATGTAGCCAATTCTAGCTCAAAAGAGCTGATTGATAGAACATAATATAGTCTCTCACTAATAAATAGGCTAAATGTAGGAATGCGTTTAAAAAGGTAGCATATCATGTACCTCAGCTGCAGTTTTTCTTCGGACTTTTCTAGTTGGACTCCTCATAGTGACAAATTCCTCTGCAGATGTTGGGTGAACGCCAACAGTGACATCAAAATCTTGCTTCGTTAACCCGGCTTTAACACCAATTGCAATTCCCTGTCACATAGTTGTAGAAACATGACAAAGAAGCCTTGAAAGAAGCAACGATGGTGAAGAATAATACAAAATCATGCAGACCTGGATTATCTCAGGTGCATCATCACCGCACATATGCACTCCTACAACTTTGTTCGTAGTAGCACACACAATGAGCTTCATTAGTACACGATCAGGTAATCCAGAAAGAGTGGCTCTAAGAGGTCTGAAGTTTGACAAGTAGACATCAACATCTCCATACTCTTCAATAGCCTGCACAAATATGCATATGAGCGACCTCCTTTGTGTGCAACAAAATTTGATGCATGCGATATATTATCACCTGCTCCTCAGTAAGGCCAACTTGCCCAATGGGTGGTTGGGAGAAAACAGCAGCTGGTACAGCTCTGTCAAAAAACATTTGATTCACAATGAAAAAGCATTCAATAGAGCAATGATATCCAGTCTCAAATAACAAAAGTATCTAAAAAGCAATGAAATTAAATTATGCATTTCAGTACAAACTCAGTTTCAGGAGATTGTCAGGCTGGGTGAAGCAGAAAAATATTAATCCAAACAAATTGACCAAATGAACTCAACTTTCAAAAGTCACATCACTTAAAATTTTAGTTCATTTGGTTGAGGAAGGCTAGAGGGCACCCTAAGGGTCACAAACTTGCGTCCATAGAACTGGGGAATGGGGGACAAACTTGAAAGTTACTCCTGACAATTGACCATATAGGCTACCATAATTTTAAAAATCCACAATACTTTCTGAAAGTGAAAAACAAGGAAATAAAAACAAAATCAAATCTGGTCCTGTAAACTATCATCAGGAGAGGTAACCACTCATGGTCAACTAACAAGGTATACATCATTTCTAGAACAACCATTGCCTCAACGGCTCAACCATATGGTTTTCAAGATTCCTGGTTGTGAGTTGATAAATGATTAAATACCTGTACTCTGGTTTGGTAGGTTCATCACCGAATAAAGTTTTGGCAAATGCTCCACCTTCCATCAGTGCAACCGGAGTCAAGTTGATCCTATCAGTAACATCTCCAACAGCCCAAATTGAATCCACTGAGGTTCGAGAATACTCATCGACCTAGCAAGGACAAATAATATAACAAAGAATCCAGATGTCATGGTGACAATAAAAGCCAGAGGAACTTGAAGGCCACGTATTATTTTACCTACCACTATAGCCCCCTTCTTGTCCATTTTAACCCCAACCTCCTCCAGTCCGAGGTTCTACAAGAACAACAACTATGTTAGGAATCTAGGATGAACAAATTCATAACACAGTGATATATGATATAACTAAGCAAAAACAAAAAGTCTCAGATGGTACTACTAACCTTCGTATTCGGTTTACGACCTGTTGCGAACATTACATGTGAAAACCCACCAATAGTTTCTTTGTTTGTCTTCAGAGATAGTAAACCATCATTTGATTTGGTTATAGCTTGAGGACTATGTTCAGTATGAAATGTGATACCCCTTAAAGACATCTGCTCAGCAACGAAATCTCTGACCTGAAGTTCAAAACTGAAAAAGTAAGTCAGAAGCACAAGGCACCTCATCTATCGTTGACGCTATTATATGTTATTCTTAATACTTGCTCACCTCCTCATCAAACCCTCTTAAAACTTTCGGTTGCCGAATAAACACATGAACGTCACTTTTTAAGCCATTAAAAATGCCAGCAAACTCCAAGGCAATATATCCACCTCCCACTATTGCAATTTTCTCAGGTTTTGAAGGCAGATCTAGTGCAGCATCAGAATCTATAACATGCTCTATTCCTGGGATATCTGGCATCGATGGTCGACCACCAACAGCTATAAGTATGTTCTTAGCGGTGTAGAGCATGCCATCCACACTAACAGTATGTGGATCAACCACCTGTATCAAGTGAACAAAAATTATATCAGTAACTGCACCTTCCAACAGAATTCATTTCAGAAAGCAGTCTATCTATCCCAACTTTAACCTGATTTACAAACATTGCCCAACCTTTCCACGGCCTTCAATTAGATCGACGTTTGCGTTGTTTAAAATATTTTTGTAAATGCCAACTAGGCGTTGCAGCTCTGTATTTTTGTTGGCTATCAGAGTGCTCCAGTCATGCTTTGGATCAGTATCATATGTCCATCCAAAGCCATGAGATTCTTCAAACTCATGAGAGAACTTGGATGCATACACTAACAGTTTCTTCGGAACACACCCACGAAGCACACATCTGTGATGAAAACAAATAAAGTTTTTATAGATGCATTCTGGCATAAAAGTGAGTTAGGAATTCAATATGCATATAACAAAACTAACAAGAATATGCAAATTATGAAGGCCAAAACTGTACTGACAGCCAAGTGCTAAACAGTCCTCAATCGTAAATATTGATGTGGACTGTGGAACACAGAAATATTTGACACATAAACATGATAATTGACAAACCAAGATATTGCGAGAAAAATGCAAGAAGATAAATGCAGAACTGCATGTCTCCCGCAACTTGCTACATACTGCAACTGCACCTCTTGATTCCAGTGGAGCCATTTTTTTATGCAATTATATTAATATCATGACATTTACTCCATAGTAAAGTTAAGAATTATCAAGAGCATGGGTTCAGTTCTACCCATCAAAACAGCAAATGATGCACAATACTGAAATAGGCTAAATTATGATGGTGCAGCATGAAACAGTGTGGAACTTGCCTACAGTCAAATTCCTCTACTAATACCAATTAATTAGAAACCAAAAAACTTTGAACAGCTGTCTGAACCACATATGAACATTATCTTTACTAGCGTAGAAAATTCCAAAGCAAGGATAACTGGGCGTATCGAAATCATATAATAAGACCACTCATGCAACAATAACATCACCAGAAACAAACATCCCCAACATCATGTAGTCTTTAACCCTTAAATGGCATGCGAATGTGATGAGAACTGAATGGCATATTAGGAATCTTCACTCTAAGAACCCAGTTCAGCAAGCTAAGGCGTACGGTGAGGTGGTAGTAGCAATCTAGCTAAGCAGTGCAGAAGTGACCCAATCGCGCAACACATTCAACACTAGTCGCTTGTCATTCCAGAAGAAACTTGGCGAAGCACACATACACTGCAACGCACGGCCTGACCAAACCTTCCTGCCGACAAACGAACCACAGAAGCAGGAGAAGCGTCCACTTACGTCCCCCCGAGGCCGCCGAGGTCGTCCGCGGAGATGGTGGAGAAGGGCATCTCGCAGATGGCGGCGCGGGCGCCGTAGAGGGTGGAGGCGAAGCGCGAGGCCCGCACGCCGCCGCTCCCGGCGCCGATGGTGAAGAGGTCGTAGTCGTACTCCCCCGCGGAGGAGGACCCGTTCGGCGCGGCGGAGGCCGAGACCGGGCGGCGGAGGCGGGGGCGGTCGGGGAGCCGCGGGGAGGCGGCGAGGGAGCGGAGGCGGTGGCGGTGGATGAGGAGGGAGCGGCGCGGGGAGAGGGTCCGGGTCAGGGTCTGGAGGGTGGCGGCGCAGGAGAAGGGGAGGGCCGCGGTTGTCGCCATGGCTCTCTCTCTCTCTCTCCCTCCGAGGTCCGAGCTCTCGCCGCGCTGCCGCCGGCTCCTTTCCGGAAGTGTAGGGAGGGGAGAGGAAGGGGAGAGGCGAGACGATTGGCGATGTGTGGAGTAGTACGAATTTGTTTAGATTCCTCTTTCTTTATTTCGAAAGCGTACTTCCGACTAACAGCACTTCCAGCTGAAAGCGTACTCCATTGTTTACGTAAACGGACAACTAAAGTGCATAACCATGCCATCGTCTCTCGATGTTACAAGGCGTACTCTAGGATGCCTTCTCAACACGGTCACAGAAGTTCTGAAGTTCACAACAATGGTAATAGTCAATCCTCATGTGACAGCAAACAACAGTACAAAACGTCTTTTCGTGCGGCTACAACACAACTCAGCTCTCAGCAGCATAACCTTCCATTTGATCATTCATCCATCCATTCATCTCAGCAACAAAACAACAGCATATCATCAGCAAGAATTCATTACACAAACGAATCACGAACATTCAGAAGTGCGGCATCATATAGTCGGTCATTCATTCATCAGAAGTCAAAACAGACATCTAGATTCTGACAATACAAAATGATACCACGATGATCCACCAATTTCCAGCTTATAAATTGGTTCAGAGCACACCAAAATAAACCTTACATAATATTAGTGGTAGTAATCGCAGTGAAGATGGAGGGTAACTAAGGAAGAAAGATTAGCGATGGTTATATAGAACTTCGGTAGGTAGGTATCACCATAGCTCATCCAGGACAGGTTAGCACCCGGATGAGGTCATCGGTGTTAGTGGAGAATAGTTGCAGGAGTTGTTGATGGGCACGTGCAGACGAATGCCTCCTCTTACAAGGAGTCGCTGCGCTGGGTCTTGGCCTGAGGAGCCTCAGGTTAGGTTTGCCAAGCCATAGCGAAGAGCAGTATGTACAACTGCCGGGCTTGTGGCGGCAAGACATTGGTCCATGAGCTTGAGTTGCCCTTCCCTAACATCATCAGCAGCCTTGGTTCCATTCCCCATTGCTCTACACTGCAAAAGAGCAGATATGTCTTAATGCAGCGGTGTTGATAAGAGAGTGCAGCAAGCAATTCCGTGTACAAAAATATTACTAGCAATGATATTTGCAATAGGCAGCTCCAGGAATAATGTGGATAAACAAGGAAGCATAAGCAGGTACAAAAATAATTCACAAAAGAAATTCTGCTGGACTTGAGGCCACTTGTGCTGACAGTCAAAGTAATCATGTTTTTATTCGTTCCACTGAAAGGCATCATGTTAGCTTGGACTATATGGTACAAGGGCAGCATGCAGACAAGGTTTTTACCAAGCTTACGGAAGTATCCTACTGTTGAAAAATCTTACAAACCATCAGCGATTCAGTGTAACAACTAACGATTTCAAATTTAGGCAATGTCTAGGAGAAAAGCACGGCCTGGGAACTTTACTGGTTAAGTTCGACTTGATCATTTGATCACTAGACTTGAAGGGTCCAATTCCGTTACAATCAGTACATAACAACTTCAACACCTCATTGATACAATCGAATAAGGGTTATTATCATAATTTTCACATGCCACCACCAGTCCATGAATTCTGGAATATATTTTTACCACATTTCTTACTCTAGTTTGGAATAGCCAAGTGAATTGATGCATGTAAAATGACTCGATTGGGTGCAAGATTGATGTCCCAATAGTTACTTTTACTCCTCTTATCATAAGTGCAAAAAGGAGAACAAATTTCGACATATATTCCGCTTGTATTTATGACGACAAAAGTAAAATTAACTATTAAAGCAATAGCCCCCATAGTTTTTTCTCTTCAAGTTGCAAATTATCAAGTGTCATTATTTGTTTTTATAGTCTTTGCCATTAACAAAGGCCATTCACAGTTGCATCTTCAATCACATCCCAGGCTATTGCTCACTCAAATTGTGAGACTGCATAGAACTATCAAAGGCAAGTGTACCAAAGGCCATATGATGGCATCTTATCTCATATAGGACAATGGGCAATATTTGGCGTTGATGGTAGAATGTACAATCCCACCACCAAGAAACAATATGCAAAACACCTCGTTATATACTACACATGTCAGATGTGCACCTGAGGTGAGATGATGCTGTAATGTGAAGTGCTCCAGATTATTTAGAGTCATACAGCACAGAGAAGTTCAGAGTAGGCTCATGGAACCAGCAATAGAATTATGCATCAGTACTTTAGTAACCAGATGTACATCCTACAGTATTCCAACAAAGCAGAGAAAGGTCACCACTGGAGAATCCACATTTTCCATGCTTGGTTTTACCGGATTAACAAGGCACTTTCTAGTTTTGTTCTGCAGGACAAACATACCCAGACCACACTGAATATGCGCAAGCTGAACTAAAGGAAATCTATGGCTAATTGTACCAATCAACCAGTACAGCAACTGGCATTTGACTTTGTAATCCGCAGCAATGAGTGATCCGCAGCTAGATAGATCACGGTTCACTACAAAGTACTAGATTCAATCATGCAGCAACACTGCAAGGATCCCACAAGTCTACAACGAGAAGCATGTGCACAACAGAGTACTGGTCGCAGCAACTCCTTACAGAGACAAGGATGTCACACAAATAGCACCTAAAAACGATCTCGAGCAGCTTACTACCGCTAAGACATCGTCGGAGCACCAACATTCTCCCAGACTGATGCGGCGGCGCTCCCCTTTTCAGAAATGGAACCATCGAGGACACAAACAAAAATCCCCAGCGCCACCGCACATTCCACTAGAGGGTTCATCGCAAGCTACGCCCCCCGAAACAACCCACCAATAAGCGCACAGGCATGGAAGAGAATACAAAACAGCAACACACAGCGGCGCGAGAGGGCGTTTCTGTACCTCGGAACCGGCCGCATCCCGCGAGCGCGAGCCGGCCGGCCGGAGCCCGCCGCGGCGAGGAGGCCCCGGCGCCGACCCGATCGGGAGCCCCTGGCCGGCGAGGGGCGAGGCGGGGAGAGCAGGAAGGAAACCCTAACCCCCACGCGGAATGGGGGGAGAGCTGCTGGTGCGACGATGGCAATAGTCTCGGCCTCTCGGGGTGGTTGTATTGAAACGCTCTGATGGGAAGGACGGACGGACGGGCGACACCCTGGGCCGCAGTACCACGCCACTCCCCTTCCGGATTTCCCGCGCGAGCGCGGCGCGATGATTTTACCCTCCTGCCCCTCCGGCGGACGACGGGACGCCCCGCACTGCGCGCCGGCGCGTGGGCCGCGCGGGACGAGGGTAGCGGGGTAATTTCCAGGCGCCGCCTGGGCTCGCCGGCGAGTGAGACCACACGCACGCACGCACGCCTACTTGTCTCTCTCCTCGCGGAAACCGGAGCGGGATGGGGGGAGTGAATTCCAGCTGGGATGGTGGCGCGGAGAAGCAACGCGGGTCAGCTTGACGTAGGAGGAGGGTGGCAGGGCAGAGAGCAGAGCATTCATCAGTTTTCGTTCCCAAATGGTTTTGCGCGCATCATTGATGGTTGATGTGAGCGCGAGCACCAGGCCCAGTAATGATGCCTTCCTCTCTTCTCCTTCCCTGCTGCAATGCAACTAGATAGGCCCGCCGAACGGCGGGACAACGAATAGTACATTGATATGGGCGTTGATATGATTTTAGCGTGTTGTAAACATATCATACCGATGAATAAAGTTTGCATGCAAAATGTATTCAGTTACATATAAGAATTGATCTGTCATACAAAAAGAGAATGGCATGATCATAGCATATACATGAGGCTAACAATAAATCTTGTGCAGGTACAAAAGCGTAGGATCCCAAGTCTAAGAAATTTCAATGCAGAGTAGAATGGCGAAGGGCTTCATTCGTTCGTACCGATGAGGGTAAGCTAGAAAAACAGTTCGGATGGTAAAATTGAATAGAACATTTCATCAAGCAAATTAAGATACTACTACTCCATACTCCTTACACAAGCATATCATGAATCTAATGGGGGCAGTGATCCGATCTGCCAAAGCCTTCATAACTTTTCCTTCTACACAACCATTTCAGGAGCACATTTAGCTTGCTGTTTGCGTACATGTGTATGTGTGAGCTTTGTCATTTACTCCTTACACAAGCATGCATGCATGTTGGGGGGCTTTGTCATTTACTCCTGAGAGAAACCCAGCCAAGAAAGAAAGAAAGAAAGGCATCAAGCACAGCGTAAGTGGGCTTCGACGGAGAATTGGATTCAGATCTCCGTTCTTAGGCTAATCATCAGGCTGGCAGTTCACTGAGTCCCCTACATCAACAACAAATGCCTCAGGCTAAGCATTTTTCGATGAAAAAAGAACAGGCGGAGGACTACGGAAGAAATTAACACAAGTCATCAGCAACCATGTATGAGGTATGCAAGGAAATCTCAAGGTGGTCAAACCAATGAGAGGAACAATATCCAGTTGCAAGAAAAGATCACAAGAATAGAGATTTAATGGCACTGCAGAAACACCATAATGACCCTCCAAAATAACACCCTAACTATCAGCCAATTAAGCTCTTGATCAGCCAAGCCTTAATTCATACTTCTTGTATCAACATATTTATTTCCTGTAGTCCACTTAGCAGCGTTCTACGTGTGGTGCCCCTCTCTTCCGTAGAAAGCCGGGCGTTGCCCACAGAAACACTGGGCAAACCGAAATGAATAACCAATTTGAAGGATGTTTAAATGGTAACCAATTATGTATGTACGCACGTAAATGTAACTATGTAAACAACCTGTATTGCTTACGATAAGGTAAAGTTGTCCAATCATAGTAATTTAGCTTAAATTGAGTTGTCGCAAAGCATAACCCATATAGAGAAAAAAGGTCACTGAGACTACATTATTGGTAGAAGTTCAAGTGTCACATAAGACGATTCAAAATAATTGCTCAAGTTTCACATAACACAATTCAAAATAATTGCTTAGTTACAGTATATACGCAATAATCATTTGTCTATACTATATAAATAATTCTGTAAGAGACAAATATGAAGAATAGTGTTAAAATATTCTAATGTTAACACAGTATATATGCAAGTAACTTGGCACACAGGAAGTTGTCTAAATTACATAGTTAGAAATATTAAGTTCCATAGCAACAACGAAGCAAAGTAGACATCAAGTTGAAAACGTGTGAAACGTGTGAAGCAGTGTGAAGCAAAGTAGACATCAGTTCTTATTTCGACAAATCTGTAAGGTGACAGCACAAATGGCATAGACTATTATGCAAGATCTATGTAGTATTAATGGTACAATGTTTGTCAAGGGGTGTCTGCCTCACGCCGAGCTTAATCGCTTAGAATAATTAGCCCCAAAAGATAGGCAAAACACTATATAAAAATTGAAAATAATCACAAGGCAGCATGTTTCTAAAGTCTGCTCTGCAGATGACATATAAGTTGTTTAATTAAACTGAATCGCAAACTCATCCACAATTGCCATACTGGTCTGAGACATATTACTGTACCACCCAGGGGTTGATCTGCACGTCAACCACTGAAGTCAAAATGAGATGAACAAAGCAGAGGCTGAACGCATCACCCTGCATAACAATTCCTAGGAGTGTTGGAAAATGCAATGCCCGTAAATTTAGCTGCCATTTGTATCAAAGACGAGTAGGAGAGAATATCAAGCAAACAAAAGATTTGATTACACACCTATATGTCAATTAATTCCTCAGGAGTTTGGAGGCCATAAAGCTCAATTTTATCCAGCAAAGAAAAATTATGTTCTAGCTGTCAAAAAATTGCACTTCGCATCAGATGTTGCCAATAGGAAGGAAACTGTAAATAAAAGCAGAACCTCACTATGATTTCTTACATGTCCCAAACACATAATAATCCAAAAGAACACTATATTTGAGCATGGAGACCTGTACACGCACATTCACTCCCCAAATATCAACTGGATGAGTTTTCTCATACCGGCAAAACAGCTTTTTATGTTTGGGTGATACATGATGATTGGCGAGACAGGAAATTCTTAATAAATGTAAACAGATGAGCTTCTTCAGGTGTTAACCAAGATTACATGTTATGTGGCTTAAATTTGAAGATAGAGCAAGACATTATGGACAAATACTACCATTATTAATTATCTCTAGGAAATTAATCGCCAAATTTCTCCATTCCATTGTACTGGAACTAAACCAAATTAAACCCTCCTAACCTAAGCTAACGCCAAAGAAAATTCACTAAACCAAACGATATTTCTCCATACCATTGTACTTGGACAAGCACATAGATATAACTATGTAATCCAGTTCTACCTCATATGCCATGCTTTCAAAAAGATCTACAATAAAAGTTGGTTCTTAAGAAAAGAAGATCCACATAGGAAGACAAACATCTAATAAGTTGTCGGCATGGCCGCAAGGGACATACAAAGATCTTCGTAGCAGCATCTCTTCTGAAAGACCATCGTATGATTCGCATTTCTTTTATCTCTCCCAAGTTGTTGCCCATGAAATTTTTCTCCTTACACATTTATATAAACAATCGAGGCACGCATCTGCAACCTCAAATTCAGAACACAAATTGAGAAAAAAAAATGCACATCCACCTAAAGAGAATAACCATGAAAGAACACATACATCTCACCAAACCAAGAACTTCTTGTGAACTTGAGGCCAAGACATAAAACGACAGCATAAGAGACACTAAGCTCACCTGCTTCAGCTTGTCGTTCCTACCGCCGATGGTGTTATTACTGGAGTAAATTATGAGACTGGTCATGGCCTTCTTTCCTTCAGTTTCACATCCCTATCTCATGGTGTTTGCACTCCGGGAGCTTGAAGGGCTGGCAGAAGAATATCGTTAGAAGCTATTTTCAGGAGTAAAACATAAGGATAGGAAAATCCAATGATCTCCTCTGACATACGGCCAAAACACCCTATAGAAAAATTCATCATGCATTTTGCATTTATTCAGCTAATATGATCCAGAAACAAAACTGCAACAAATGAAGCGCAAAGATCAGAGACCAGTATCAACGATGCCACTGCTCCATGCGACAAATAGGAGTCCAGTTACATGCTACTAACTATAGTTCCCCATATAATAAATAGTCGGATTTCTTTTGAAGAAGTAGACCTCAAAATACACACATTCAGTACTCATGTGCTGGGTAGTGACAGCGACTCGTTTCATGTGCAATGAAAATTCAGAGGTGTTCTCCAAATAAATAAAAATAGCAGCTTTCTAAGAAAGAAAAAGGTGCATACTCAAAGGCACAAACTATATGCACTGAATACTCGAGTTACATGACAGGCACCAACTATATGCACTTAATACTCGAGTTACATGTCAGCTATAGTGCTTGTTTCATGCAATGAACTGACTGACGGGAAACCAGCTGAACACAACTTAGACAGATAAACACACATGAAAATAGCATAAGAATGCATGAACTGACTCTTTCTAACCGGATATGCATATTAGCCATATAAAGCCCGATAAAAGACATGTTGATCTGACTAATAAGTCCACCACATCTAGAATAAAAACAATAAAGAATCCCAAGGCCAAAGCACACCCTGAACATTAACTTGCATGTTGTTGGCAGCAAAAAAGTAGAACTACCAAAATTAACCCAATAACTAATTAGGCAAAACACTATAGGAGTCAAACATGTTTATAGCTAACAATAGTTTGCATTCATAGGGATAACCGATCTCTCACTTAGTATCCTATATGGGACCACTGGATCGCGCCGTTCAAAAGGCGAAACAGCAATTGAACTCGGAAAAATACCCACCTCTAGAACATGCATTATATGCCCTGCAGAGTCTCCTTCCATCAATGATATTCCGGGAGCTTATCAATCGAGGCACGTAAAAATATTCCAGTCAACCATAGTTTGATGTAATTGTAAAAGCTTAAGGAAGAACTAATATTTTAAAGCAATCCAAATAATCATGTCGACACAAGCAAGCACAAACAGTCCATTTTGCTAAGCTGAATCTGAACTTCGCAAGCAAAATAATATAGGAAATAAACAATTCAATAAGTAAACAAGGGTACCATTGATTCCTATTTTGCAGAAAAACTACAATGCATGCTTGTTGCTGCGAAGATACCAGCCTTGCTTAGGTTATCTTTAACAACAACAAAAGCTTAAGAATATACTTGATTTGGATTAAAAATAATGGAAAGTGTAGGTGGTCACAGGAGCATATACAAAGAAAAATATTGTACAACCATGCATCTCATCTCAAAGACCATTCAGGTTTATTCATGTCATGCTTGAAATATATCTGTTACTACATGGACAAAACATTGGTGCAAAAATTGTTCTTATAAATGATGACTAACCTGCATACTAAAGAACACTGCCGTCGAATTAATCTACAAATTAATTTTTGGGCTAGAAATGCCATATAGTTAATGGAACTATCCATTTTGGTCGATCCTGATTAGTAGATTCCAACTTCTTCTTATGATCAGGGAATCTTCCTTTATGATGATCCAATATTGCAGCGACATCCTAAGCTGAGTTTTTATAAAACACATATAAAGCACCCTGGCAACTGACCCAAACAAAGGCACAAACTGACAGAAAACAAAGGAAGCCACAACAATCCAAAGGAACAACCAAAAAAAGACCAGCACACACAAGAGGAAGAAACAAACGCACATATAAAGGAGGTAAACAAATACAGACAAGGAAAATAACATAATAGAACATGCAGTATACCTGCAAGCTGGACAACCCTAGCCACCAGATAATAGTAATGACTGCTCTTGGCGGCTACAAACCTGGCCAGTAACCTGAAAACACATAGCAGCCCGAACCACTAAATTAGCCTTGTAAGACAGTAAATAAACAAAGCAAATAATAGATCAAATTAACCAGGCAAAGCACAATAGCAGTAATGATCAAACAATTCATACATCATACATAGAAGCCACATTTTACATAGGAATGCACCTTCCTGACAGCACATCCATGGAAGCTGTGTGACAACTACCATTTTCTATAGATCGTATCTGCCATGCAATTGGTTTGCTTTGTGACCCCTGCAACACAACATGGGTAAGCAGCAAAACAAAATAAGGAAGAGAACAAAAACACAAAAAGAACATGCAGAACAATGGTCCTAGGCTCTACCAGAAAGAAGACAAGAAACCAAAAGCATATACCACACTCCACTGAAAGCAACGCCCACAGCCACAGGAAAATTTGCAGACCGACACGAACAACCACCTTGGCAGAGAAAACTATATGGCAGTTCTCGATTGGAGGGGGATCACCACGCCGTAGGTGGTGCGGCTTGCCGCGCGTTGCCCGCAAAGAGGTGGGCAACCAGATATGAAAACTCGAGCACATGGAAGGGAAGAAAAGGAGGTCATGTAAACATCTGAAAGCTCCATGGTGAGACATTTCTTAGTAAACGTTGTGTTTCGAAACAATGGTAAAAAAGCTAAGATACAAGGGCAATTTCTATTTTTTGTGAAGCTTAATTGCCCTCTCAAATGCATAGATAGGAAAAATAGATCGACCTCAACATTTAATAGAACTCAACAGAACAATCAACAACTAAATATCTGCTTATCATATAATTACAAACTGGAAACTGGGAACAAACACGACATGCAAATAAATCTAGCACCTAAGAAAGGCACTTTGATTTCACTGAATTGCAACCACGATAGGCACAGAGCCTCTCTTTTTTCTAACCAGCCGTGTGATTTGTTTAACCCTTAAAGCAGGGATTAAATACAATGACCAAAGCAGGGATTAAATACACACCGGCGCACGAGCACCGGCCTAGATATGCAAAGGAACAGCAGCACAAAGAAGGAGACGAGGGGTCGACCTGCAGGTCCCTGGACGTCGACGAAGACGTGAAGGCCGCCACGGATCCAACGACCAACCAACGAGGGGATCAACCAAAATATGGAGCACCTGCAAAGAACGGATCAGTCCAAAGCAAAAGAAATGTCAACATGGGCTCAGCTGAAGCAGATGATGAAAACCGGGTCAAAACGAAGGTTTACCCACAGATCGATGAGTACGGTAACAAATCCGGACCAGCGACGGGAAGAACTAAAGATCTGCAGGCAAAAGAGACCCGAAATCAATCATACATGACCAATCCAACGGGGAGAAAGCACAAGCAACAGTGGGAATCACCTTAACCAGCGTCACGGCGGGGCGATTCCATCACAGATCGCAGGCGACCACCCCAAGGAATCAGGCAGCAGAACGGCAGGACCCGATTTGGGGGAAGGGCAGCGGAGCGAAAGACGAGAGGAGGAGCGGCGCCACCTTGCCCCACGGTTCCCTCCTGCGCGCGTCCTATCATGCTGTGGCGCCGACGAGCGCGCATCCGGCCACGACCACCTCGCCTCGCTGCTCCCTCCTATGTGCAGCCCATCTTGTCCACCTGTGCGGCTGCTCCTCCACGACTCGAGCAGAAGGGAGGGCCGGTGGCGATCTCGTGGGGAGGAGGGAGGCTCATAGGAGCGGTAGCGGCTGGGGCCGGAGAGAGCGACGAGGGAGGAGCGGTGGCGGCGCGAGAGAGGTGCGGGGGAAAGAGAGAAATGAGATGAGAGAGTCGAAACCTAGCATCTCATCTGATTGGGGACAGAGCAACGAATCGGGGCGATCCACGTGGCATCGGTCGATCTGAAATTCCGCTTGTGCCCCCGGTGAGCATCCAAAACTACAGGCGGTGGCACGGCTTTTCTACCGCATAAGAAGCCCACCCGGAACCCTTTTAGCCGTGGCCGCTGACAGGCGTGGCCCACTGGTGGCTGGACCCCACGAGTCAGTCACATACGACCAATATATATATAGAAGTGAGAAACGAAACGAGGAGAAACAATTGGAAGGAACGAGCGGCCAGGATCGGGACACGTCAGCGAGGACCCACAGATCGGACGGTCCCTATTCCAATTGATCTGGAAGCGCCCTTATTCCGGCAAGAATCAAACATTGAGATGCATCATATCATCTCTCGGCTCGACTGAGCAGATACGAGTATTTTTTTTACACAAAATGCTAAAAATCTGACGTCAGATTTCTAAGCATTGCAAATCGAATTTATATTGTTGTGAGGATGGCAATTTTCTTTAGCAAGCATGTCAATCCTGGTAAAAAAAACATTTAGCAAGGATTTGCCATGCTTGCGAAAACATAACTTGCCACCTCGTGTATTTGATTTGTCATGTTCAAAAATCTAACGTTTGATTTGCAGCAAAATCCTTTTTTCATTGGTATACTCGAGTAATTTTATTTTGGAAATACTTTGTCATGTGAGGTTCAACGGATAACTAGGGCAACTCCAACGTCGTGCACCAAAATGCCCCTAAATGTCCAAACATTTGCGGCGTGATACGGGTGTCTAAAATCCCGTAAACCGGAAACAAACTCGTGGGAGGTTTTGGGGAGTCTAGACGCCCGTTTGTTGGAGATAATTCCGGCGGATCCCTCGGTAGGGTATCCCGGCAACGTGATTAGGTTGGAGGGGAAACAAGAGACAAGATTTACCCAGGTTCAGCCCCTCCGTACGAGGTAAAATCCTACTCATGTGCGTGTATATTGCGATTTGAGTGTACAAAGTACAGGTATAACTAAGAGACTGTAATTGTATTCGACTAACTCGTGTATATTGCAATTGGGGTGTACAAAGTTTTGCTAAGGTCTATTGAAGATACCGTTCTCTACTTAATAATTGTCCTCATCATAATTTGCCCCATGGATGGTGTTAAACTTCTTTTATGGAAGGCTAGATGATAAATGTAAAGTAGATTTATACCTTGCTTCCACAAGAGCTTTTATGGAGTATATTGTTGCTCGAGGTTGGAGATTATTGGATAAAATCCTTGGGGATTAGATAAAGGAGGTGAACTTAATTATGATTTTTTTAAACCTACTCCAAGTCTGAAAGAGTAAAAAACCTCAGTGAAAAAATTCATCTTGATTTTGACATTATCTTGTAGATTGTCAAAAACTACACTACGTAAATGCATGTACCAGAAGAAGGATGGAACCATTACGTCGAGCAAATGAGAGAAACGCCGGTGGCATTCATAAACACTTCTTACAATGTACTTAGATAGCATAAACCTCCCCATGTTGCAGAACAAAGGGTGGTGCATAGTATCTTGAGAAATAATTATCCTAGAAAGAAACAAAGGAAGAGATGTGTACACAAAGTTCCATATCCAAGCAAACATGGTGATACGTCTCAAACGTATCTATAACTTTTGATTATTTCATGCTATTATATTATCACTTTTATATAGTTTTTATATTATTTTTTGGACTAACCTATTAACTTAGTGCCAAGTGTTAGTTCCTGTTTTTTTTTGCTTGTTTTTTATTTTGCAGAAAATCAATACCTAGAAAGGTCCAAACACTGTGTCAATTTTTGACTATTTTTTATGGACCAGAAGGAACACTGGAAGCTTCAGGAGACGTCGAGAGGAGGCCTAAGGGGCCAACAAGGCCAGGTGGCGCAGCCAGGGGGTGGTCGCGCCCCAGAGCTTGTGGGGACCCACGTGCATCGTTTTGACCTAATTCCACCGCCATAAATTCGTATAAATACCGAAACCATCTGTCGTTCCTCAAGAAGACTTTTATCGCCGCCGCAAGCCTCTATTCCGAAGAGATTCCATCTGGAGCCCTGTTATGGAGTTCTGTCGGAGGGGGAAGTCATTTGAGGAAGCTTCTTCATCAACCTTTGCTGCCTCCATGATGATGTGTGAGTAGTTCCTTTAGGACCTACGGGTCCATAGTAGTAGATAGATGGTTCTCTCTCTTTCTCTCTCTCTCTCTCTCTGGATCTTCAATACCATGTTCCCCTTCTTCCTTGTATGATCGGGATCAATCCGATGTAATTTTGCGGTGTGTTTGTTGGGACATGATGAATTGTGGGTTTATGATCAGATTGTTCATTGAATATTATTGAATCTTTTGAAGTTTCTTCGCTGCATAATTAAATATCTATGTATGCTTTCCGATCTATTTGTCTTCTCTAGCCAAGATTGATGAGTAGTTCATCAGAGGGAGTGGTGCATGGTAGTGGGTTCAATCTTGCAGTGCTCTAATCAAGTGACAATAAGGACGAATGCACGTATTGTATTGTTGTCACTAAGGATAAAACGGTGGGGTTTAATCTTATTGCTAGATTTCTTTCTGTCTACATTATGTCATCTTGCTTATTGCAATGCTCTGTTTCTTATAAACTTAACACCTTGAGATGCATGCTAGATAGCGGTTTTGGGGTGGAGTATTAGTAGTAGATGTTGTTGGATTAACGATCTACTTATCACGGACGTAATGCCTATGTGAGATTATGCCATGAATGATCATAGTCATAAAGATTACTATTCTTGTCAATTGCCCAACTGTAGTTTGTCACCATGTCGTTTGCTATCTTTCGAGAGAGATACCTCTAGTGAACCTATGGCCTCCGGGTCCATTCTCTATTAGCCCACGTCTTCCATACAATTTGCTACTTTCATTTATTTGTTTTATTTATTTTGCCGTTTTACTACACAACTATCTATCTATCTATTAGCTTTTAATCAATTAACTAGCAATGACAAGGGGAGTGCCAGCCCTCTTGACGCGTTGGGTGCAAGCATTTATTTTGTTTGTGTGCAGGTGTTGCTTATCTTATTAGCTTGAAGTTCCTACTAGTTCGATAAACCTTGGTTCTTAATTGAGGGAAAACTTTGCTGCTATCTACATCACCCTTTCTCTTTGGGAAAACCCAATGACTCCTGCGGGAGTAGCACATGGTGCACCTCTCCAACAATAGTGGATGTTTGCAAAATCGATATAGCTCCAAAGGGTGGTGAACCAAATGGAAGTAAGGAGGTCGACAAAAAATAACATATCATACATGAACAAGTGTGTTCAGAGAAAGAAGTGTGCTACAAGGAAGAAGGGAAGGAATAGATTGATCACCCGCCCACACCTTTAACCTTTGTCAGTAATTTTTGCACACAAGATAATAAGCTCTTTGATAATGCTACTCTTACGTTGGAAGAACGACGAATGAATCTTATCCGACGCATCATATCTTCGCCGACAATGATGTTATTTATACTAAACTTGAGTATGACGGTTTCTCTAGTTCAGATGAATCTAATGCTTATGAAGTTTATGTGCAGGAATGACATCCTCAAGTTGAGGATGACGACAGTCTAATACACCGGTGGTGGCCTCTTAGTGGGGAGCCCAGCTGATGCGGAGCATCCCGAGGTCATCCCCATGGACTCACCTATGTCACCTCAAGTGCCACGAGGACCTATGACACGAACACGAGCAAGAGCCATCGAGAACGAGGTGACATCACTCCTCTCGCAATTCCCCTTCGATGCACATGAGAATTGGATGCTACCTCAAGCGGAGACCCTATGCATACTCAGGTACCAAGAGGATCATCATGGAGATGCTAAGGACCAAGGCCGAGCGAAGGAGAAAGAGGAACGTGAAGACGGAGGACAAAAAGGACAAGTCAGCACTTGCCCGGATGATCCGGACCCCGGTCCGGACTATCCGGCCAACGCCCGGACGATCCGGACCCAGGCCCGGATGATCCGGCCGAAGCGCACCCCGGCTACAGAACCTGCCCCGACGAAGCCGGATCATCCGGACCCCGGCCCGGATGTCCGGCCCTTCCGCGCCCGCTTCTGACCTGCCCGGACGTTCGGGCGACCGCCCGGGTCATCCGGGCTCCCGTAGGCCGGATCATCCGGACGGCCACCCGGATCATCCGGGCACCCCGCAGCTTGTGTGTGTGTGTGAGGCCCAAGGCCCATGTAACCCATCCGTCCACTAGACTATAAATACCCCCTCCTCCTCTATGTTTTAGGGTTAGCAAAGTGTTGGCTCTTGAGATTAGAGCTTTGCTCATCCATACCTCTCCCATGGAGATCAAGACCTCCATGACACTCATGTGAGAAGACCCACTCCGGATATCAAGACCTCGACTCCTCTCTGGATCGGGATGAACTAGCTACCGTGTATCCTCCCGTGTTGACTTTGTATCATGATTCATCGTATGTGTATGTGGATCTAGTGTATGTGTGACTTGTGATTGTGTCAATTGAGTGATTTGTGTTCTTGTGTTCTTCATGTTCTTGCCTTTTCCCCCTCCAATTGTGAAAAGACGACGAACTAGGGTTCCACCCTACATCATCTTGGATCAGAGCCACGTTGATTCACAATTTGGAGTCCTTCCCCTCCATTTGCTACCCTCAATTTTGTTGTTTTTCCCCAATTTCGAAAATTCCCACAAAATAGCCCCACCAATTTTTTTTGTGATTTGTGAGTTTGATGATGTTTTGTTGATTTTGATCCGTGGATTTCGTGTGTTGCAAGTGGATCTACTCTTCCCCACCATCCCCTCCTCGAACCCCCCTCGAAATTCTCGAATTTTCGATTTTTCATGGATTTTTGAGCCCCTCCCGAGCCCTCCCCAAGCTGGTTTGACCTGCCCGGATCAACCGGACCGGCGCCCAGATCGTCCGGATAAGCCCGGATCAGCCGAACCCAGGCCCGGATCAGCCGGCCTCCTCTGAATTTGCTGATTTTTTTTTCTGACTTTTGCACCACCGCCACCACTTCCGCATAGACTTCCCGAACCCCACCATAGCTCCACCACCTTCACCTATACCCATAGACCACCACCACCACCACCGTTTCACATTTGTTTTGAGATTTTGAGTTGCGATTCCCGTTTCCTAGTGTGTTTTGGCTAACTAGGCACGGTTCGACATCGACTTCACCGCCACTCATCATCGCCATGGACTCGACATCGACAACGACCGTCTCACCATCGTGACACCACCACCGTAAGCAAGGATGGTAACCTCGACGACAACTTGTTCCTTCCCTTGCCATTGCATTGTTACCCAAAGGCCCTCTTTTGCGTCGCTTTCCTACGAGACTAGCCATTTGAGTATTGCCGGACAACGATTACTTGTGCACTCTAGTGTTACCATCATATCATCGTATCATCTCTTGTGCCAAAATTTTGTTCCCGCATATACATCATTGCTACCACCGTGAGCGCATTTCGCGTAAGTGGCCAAAGGAAAATATCACAAGAAAGAAAAGCTTTTAAGCAAAGAGAAAAGAGCAACAACAAGCTTGTAAGCAATAGCCATAGCTTCACCACATTACATATCATATTTGATCATCTTGGATAATCGTGACAAGTTCACCGGGACTCATACATACAAAGCATACTTGAGATAGAAGTTGATTCATTTTGCCTCCTATAGGTTGTGCACAAGTGTCGTATCCACCTAAAAAGCAATCGTGCTAGCGTCTCTCTAGAGTTGTGCAACACGAGCGTTTCCGGGTGCTCCACATTTTGTGCTCATTCCTTGGTTGCACGGCCTCATTTCTCTATCCGTGTGTGTGTTTCGTGTAACTTTGCTTGGTCTACTTGTTTCACTTGCGAATTTGCGAATCTTTCTCAACATTATTGATATCTTGCTTACAATTGCAAATATTTTGTGCCACCATCCTAACCAAACTCCTCCAAAAGCTTTACTTGTGTAGGTGTGAGAATTGACACGATCTGGTACCAATTGCACTATTTCCATAATACCATATCGAGTGATCATTGATCCATCTTCAACATTGGATAAGGTACATTGGTCTAGTTCGTTCCCTTCTTCCACTAACACTTGTTTGAGAATCATGGATAGGTCAGGCACTTCTCCGAATCCTCTCTTCGATGAGCAAGAGGATGCACCGAACGACTACGTCACCAAGGCACACCTCTTTGGCGTCCAACGAGCCTTACATCAAGAAAGTGAAGCTTTGGGAGAACTCATTGAACAACTCGTCTCCGACTTTCGACAAACTCTTGA
Source organism: Elymus sibiricus (assembly GCA_039707655.1). Lineage (NCBI taxonomy): Eukaryota > Viridiplantae > Streptophyta > Magnoliopsida > Poales > Poaceae > Elymus > Elymus sibiricus. Next base: position 319,323,267 of record CM077670.1, on the reverse strand, counting down.
CGACAAGTTATCATCTCAAATGGAAGAGTTCCGTGCTATGATGGTCAACCGCGCTTCTTCCACTTCGTCAAGCTCAAGATCAAGACGGCGCCACTCAAGACGCAACTCTTCGGACACTTCTTCGGATGCAAGTCCTCCACGAGCATGCTCTCATCGCCCTCAAGTACATGAAGACCGGCAAGCACCAAGAAACCCATTCCACAATGGTTTGCAAGACCGTCTTCGAGAGCGCGAAGGACAAAACCGGCAAGCACAAGCTAACATGCAGCAAGATGAAGTCCCACAACGCCAACGTCAAGTACACCAAGACGACGACGCTCTTCTACAAGAACGACAATGTCGTGAGGAGCAAGCACTTGAAGCTCAACGTGCCCTACGTGAAGCAACTCGCAACCTTGCCGACCGCAACCGCCGTGTGCGACAACAAAAACAAGAGGCCCCCCCCAACGTGAGCAACAAGAAGAGGCCGCACGAAATGAGGAGCGCCAAGAGATGAGGAACCGTGCAGGAATTCCACGCCCTCGACGTCAAGACAATCAAGATGAGCATGACGAGCAAGAGCTAGAAGATCCTCCTCCACGTCACGAGCGTCATCGCCATCGCCAACAACACAATGAGGAGCACTACGGCAAGCTCAAGTTCACCATGCCTAAATTCTCCGGTGGAAATGACCCCGAAGAATACCTCTCATGGGCATTGAAGGTCGACAAGATATTCCGTCTTCACAACTACAACGAGGAAAAGAAGATTGCCATGGCATCTCTTGAGTTCCAAGACTATGTTCTCATTTGGTGGGAGCAAGTTATTCAACGACGCCAAGAGAAGGGCGAGCCACCAATCACCACTTGGAATCAAATGAAGGATGTCATGCGAGCTCGCTTTGTGCCTACACACTGTAGCCGTGACCTCTTCAAGAAGCTCCAACTCCTCAAACAAGGCACCAAGTCCGTTGAAGAATACTATCAAGAAATGGAGATTGCAATGATACGAGCCAATGTCAAGGAAGATGGTGAGCAAACTATGGCGAGATTCTTGAATGGCCTCAACCATCCCATCAAGAAAATTGCGGATTTCTAACCATACTCCAACCTCCTAGAGCTAGTACACCAAGCAACCAAAGTGGAGCGACAAGTACAAGAGGACTACAAGTACTCTTCCAAGACCTACGGTTCATACACTCAAGCTTCAACGACATCTACAACTCCTTCCACGACTCGATCTACACCAAGTACCACGACAAGTCAAGCTCCAAGCAACCTACGACATCTTCGAGTCGTCACACAAGTACATCCAAACAAAAGCCTTCGTCATCAACAACTCCTACGGACGACACCAAGATGAGTGACATCAAGTGTTTCACTTGCAAGGGACGAGGCCACAAGTCATTCGAGTGCCCAACACAACGCATGTGATCCTCAATGCCGATGGCACCTGCGATTCCATGAGTGAAGATGAAATGGAAGCCCTCGAGCAAGTGGCCATGCACCGCCAAGTGAATGAAGATGTAGACAATCAAGTCTTTTGCGATAATGATTCAAGCCCCGCTCTTGTTGTTTCCAAGGTCTTGACACTTCAACAACATCAAGATGAAGACCAACGTTGCCACATCTTCCATACCAAAGCGGGTATCCAAGGACGTTCCGTCAAGGTCATCATCGACGGCGGAAGTTGCCACAACTTGGCAAGTGAAGAGTTATGTTCCAAGCTACAATTGGTCAAGAAGAAGCACCCTCGCCCCTACAAGGTCCAATGGCTAAGCGACTCCGGCACCATTCAAGTAGACCACACTGTTCAAGTCTCCTTCAAAATCGGAGCATATGAAGACACCCTAGAGTGTGATGTGGTTCCTATGTCCGTATGCCATCTCCTACTTGGACGACCTTGGCAATTCGATCGCGACGTCATCCACAACGGATGGACCAATCACTATAGCTTCAAGATGGAGGGCAAGGAATTCATACTTCGACCAATGACACCAAGTCAAGTCATCGCGGACAAGCAAGCATCTACCCATCGTGGAGAGACAAGTGAGTGAATGAACCACCAAAAAGAGAGTGAGCGCCACAAGCCAAAAATGAGCGACTCCACGATGAGCGACAAGAGAGACCTAGGTCTTTTAGCCACCAAAAGAGATTTGAGGGATGTGTGTGAGAGCCCATCAAGTGTTCTTCACTTTGTGCTTTTATGCAAAGGTGAAGTTGAGCGGAGTAATACTTCACAACATCTTCCTCTAGTGTTGTCTCATCTCTTGCAGGAATACAAGGACGTGTTTCCCGATGAGCTACCTCCCGGACTTCCTCCTCTACGCGAAATCGAACACCGCATCGATCTCATCCCCGGTGCACCTCTACTGAACAAGGCACCATACCGCGTCAACCCCGACGAGACCAAAGAGATCCAAAGGCAAGTGCAACATCTCATGGAGAATGGGTATGTAGCAAGAGCTTGAGCCCATGTGCCGTTCCGGTAATTCTTGTGCCTAAGAAAGATGGTTCCTATCGCATGTGTTCCGATTGCCGTCCCATAAATGCTATCACCGTTAGATATCGACATCCCATTCCACGACTAGATGACATGCTTGATGAACTTAGTGGAGCCACCATTTTCTATAAAATTGACCTTAAAAGTGGCTATTATCAAATTCGCATGCAAGAAGGTGATGAATGGAAAACCGCTTTCAAAACCAAATTTGGCTTGTATGAATGGTTAGTCATGCATATGGGTTTATCGCAAGCACCTAGCACTTTTATGCATGTGATGCACTATGTTCTTCACAAATTAATTGGCATTTGTGTTGTGGTTTACTTTGATGACATGCTTGTGTTTAGTGAAACTCTTGAAGATCATGTCAAACACCTTAGAGAAGTATTGCAAATTCTTAGAGACGAGCGACTTTATGCTAACATGGAAAAATGCACTTTTGGTGTTGATAAGCTTGTTTTCTTGGGCTTTGTTGTCTCATCTAAGGGTGTTCATGTGGATGAAACTAAAATTGATGCTATTAAAAATTGGCGACAACCAACCAATTTGCTTCAAGTACGTAGCTTCCTTGGTCTAGCCGGATTTTATAGACGCTTTGTGAAGGATTTTAGCACTATTGCATCACCATTGCATGCATTGAGTAAGAAGAATGCACCATTTGTTTGGGGTCCATCCCAAGATGCCGCATTTCATGAGCTTAAGAACTTGCTTACACATGCTCCATTACTTGCATTACCCAACTCTGAGAAAACTTTTGAAGTGCATTGTGATGCTAGTGGTAACGGCATAGGTGGTGTGTTAATGCAAGAGAAGCGACCAATTGCATATTTTAGTGAGAAACTCTCCGGAGCACAACTTAATTATCCTATATATGACAAAGAGTTATATGCTTTAGTGAGAGTCTTGCATGTGTGGGAACATTATCTCCGTCCACGTGAATTTGTCATCCATACGGATCATGAAACACTTAAGTACCTAAAGGGTCAAACTAAATTGAACAAGCGTCATGCTAAGTGGAGTGAGTTCATTGAGTCATTTCCTTATGTTATCAAGTATATCAAAGGTAAGAAAAATGTTGTGGCGGACGCTTTATCCCGCAAGTGCATGTTGGTTACTCAACTTGAATTGAATGTCATAGGATTTGAGCACATTAAAGACTTGTATGAGCATGATGCATCATTGGCAATTCCTTATGCCAAATGTTTACCGCATAAAACTTGGGAGCAATATTACTTGAAATATGGCTATCTTATGCGAGCTAACAAACTTTGTATTCCCGAGTCTTCTCTTCGTTTGCTACTTTTGCAAGAAGCTCATGGTGGAGGACTCATGGGACATTTTGGACGCGACAAGACCTTCGCTACGCTCTCCAAGAACTACTTTTGGCCAAAGATGTTTTGAGACATTTCACGCTACACCAACCGGTGCTCTACATGCCGCAAAGCTAAGTCAAAAGCTCAATCTCATGGTCTATATATGCCACTTCCTATTCCATACCAACCATGGGAAGATATTAGTATGTATTTTGTGCTTGGGTTGCCTCGTATTCAAAATGGCAAAGATTTGGTATTTGTTGTTGTGGAACGTTTCTCTAAGATGGCACATTTCATTCCTTGTAACAAGAGCGACGATGCTTCACATGTTGCAAATCTCTTTTGTAGGGAAATCTTGCGATTGCACGGAGTGCCCAAGACGATTGTATCGGACCGCGACATCAAGTTCCTAAGCTACTTTTGGAAGACACTATGCGCCAAGCTCGGAATCATGCTACTATTCTCTTCAACTTATCATCCACAAACCGATGGCCAAACGGAGGTCACCAACCGGACGCTATCCACACTCCTTCGCGTGTTGATCAAGAAAAACATAAGGGAGTGGGAGGAATGCTTACCCATCGCCGAGTACGCCTACAATCGAGCGAGACATTCGACTACCGGCAAGTCCCCCTTCGAGGTCGTCTACGGCTTCAACCCGTTGTCTCCATTGGACATCCTACCGTTACCACTCCAAGAGCGCATCGACATGGACGCTAGTGCACGAGCTACATACCTCAAGAAGATGCATGAAGATACAAGGCAAGCAATCGAGCGCCAAGTACACCGACTCGCGACCAAGGTCAACATCAACAAGCACCCAATGGTGTTCAACCCCGGAGATCTTGTGTGGCTACACCTTCGCAAAGAACGTTTCCCCAATGAACGCAAGTCAAAGCTACTTCCTCGAGCCGATGGACCGTTCAAGGTGCTAGCACGCTACAATGACAACGCCTACAAGATCGACATACCACGCGACAAGTACAACATGAGTGACATCTTCAACGTCAAGGACTTATCTCCCTTCCATGGTGATGTGGATCTTGATCCGAGGACGGATCTTTCCCAAGGGGGGGGGGATGATGCGGAGCATCCCAAGGTCATCCCCATGGACTCACCTACGTCACCTCAAGTGCCACGAGGACCTATGACACGAGCACGAGCAAGAGCCATCGAGAACGAGGTGACATCACTCCTCTCGCAATTCCCCGCGTGTGCGTCCCGCCACCCTAATACATTGCATCAACAATCTCGTCGGGGTCCACAGCGTTTTCAGCACCGACCTCCAACTCGGAAGGCGACGATCCTGCACCAACTAACCGAGCGCTTGATAACCCACAAGTAAAGGGGATCCTTTGTAGCCTTTTTCGAAAAGTAAGAGTGTCGAAGCCAACGAGGAGCTAAAGGTAGAATCAATATTCTCTCAAGTTCTGTCGACCACCGATACAACTCTACGCACACCAACGTTTTCTTTACCTAGAAACAAGTAATAAAACTAGAAGTACTTTGTAGGTTGATACGTCTCCAACGCATCTATAATTTTTTATTGTTCCATGCTGTTATATTATCAATCTTGGATGTTTTTATATACATTTACAGCTATTATATATCATTTTTTGGGACTAACCTATTAACTTAGTGCCCAGTGCCAGTTGCTGTTTTCTGCCTTTTTTTGTTTTACAGAATATCAATACCAAACGAAGTCCAAATGCCACGAAACTTTTTCGAGATTTTTTTCTGGACAATACCAACACTAGAAGCTTCGGGAGAAGACCAGACGCCAGAGGAGGTGGCCATGAGACACCAGGGTGCGCCTGGGGGGGGGGGCAGGCGTGCCCTGGTGCCTCGTGGGCCCACCTCAGCTCCGTTTGACCTAATTCCACCACTATAAATTCCCAAAAATCAGGAAACCAACAGGGGAGTACACGAAATACTTTTTCCGCCGCCGCAAGCTTCTGTTCTCGAGAGATCCCATCTAGAGGCCTTTTTCGGTACTCTGCCGGAGGGGGAATCGATCACGGAGGGGCTTTACATCAATCTTGCTGCCCTTCCGATGATGCGTGAGTAGTTTACCACAGACCTTCGGGTCCATAGTTAGTAGCTAGATGGCTTCTTCTCTCTTTTTGATCTTCAATACAATGTTCTCCTCGATGTTCTTGGAGTTCTATCCGATGTAATCACTTTTTGCGGTGTGTTTGTTGGGATCCGATGAATTGTGAGTTTATGATCAGATTATCCATGAATATTATTTGAGTCTTTTCTGATCTCTTTTATGCATGATTATTATAACTTCGTATTTCTTCTCCGATCTATTGATTTGGTTTGGCCAACTAGATTGATTTATCTTGCCATGGGAAGAGGTGCTTTGTAATGGGTTCGATCTTGCGGTGCTCAATCCCAGTGACAGAAAGGGACATGACACGTATGTATCGTTGCTATTAAGGGTAAAAAGATGGGGTTTAATCATACGTGAGTTTATCTTGTCTACATCATGTCATCGTTCTTAAGGCGTTACTCCGTTCTTCATGGATTTAATACACTAGATGCATGCTGGATAGCGGTCGATGTGTGGAGTAATAGTAGTAAATGCAGGCAAGAGTCGGTCTACTTGTCTCAGACGTGATGCCTATATACATGATCATTGCCTTGGATATCGTCATGATTATTTGTTTTTCTATCAATTGCCCAACAGTAATTTGTTTACCCACCGTATGCTATTTTCTTGAGAGAAGCCTCTAGTGAAAACTATGGCCCCCGGGTCTATCTAAATCATATACTAAAACCCTAAAAATACTTGCTGCACTTTTTCTTTATTTATTTTATTTTTGTATTTTTGTTTCAATCTATCTATCTATCACATACAATTTAATCTTGCAACTTACCGCCGAGGGATTGACAACCCCTTGTTTGCATTGGGTGCAAGGATTTGTTGTTTTGTGTGCAGGTGCTGCTAACGAGGTGTTGCATGATTCTCCTATTGGATTGATAACCTTGGTTTCATAACTGAGGGAAATACTTATCTCTATTGTACTGCATCTCCCTTCCTCTTCAGGGAATTGCCAACGCAGCTCACAAGTAGCAGGAAGAATTTCTGGCGCCGTTGCCGGGGAGACATCATCAACATCTATCAAATACCTACGCATAAAACTCTCATCTCCTTGCATTTACTTTATTTTATTTGCATTTGCCTCTCGTTTTCATCTCCCCCACTTCTAAAAAGTTTTTACGAAAATACAAAAATATTTTCTGTTTGCCTTTTTCTTGCTTGCTCATTTTATCATTATGGCTAGTTCTCCTCCCGGTTTGCCTCTCCCTCCTTATCTAGGAGAAGGTTCGGGAATTTTGAATTTTAAGTATTTGAGTGATGAATCTTTAAAAGAAGCTTGGGACAGATTGCTGGAAATCCAAATGAAAGCTAGGCCCAAGAGCCACATTAAATTACTTCTTAGAAGCTTTTATGTTGGTCTACCTCTTGCTTATAGGTGTGTCCTAGATTCTATGTTTGAAGATAATTTTCTTGGAAATAATACATTTGACACCTATGAAAAGATGAAAAGTATTTTTGGACAACCAAAGATAGAAACAATTGAGCCTACCACGCTAGTAAGCTATCGTCAAACTGAGTTAGTAAAAGAAACTAAGGCTAGCATGGAGTCCAATTTTGGAGGGATATTTAATCTTGTTTCCAAAGTAAATTGCAATGTGGTGTCGCATAATAGAAGGTTTGATACTTTGGAGCAAAAGGTAGATGCCTTTTGTGTTTTGAAGGAAATAAAAATTCTTAGCACCAAGCTTGATCACTTGGTTCATATTATTGACAATTGCAAAGAAGGTGAAATAGATATTGCTAGGTTCCCTAAAACCAAAGATGACAATACTTGAAACTATGCATTATGCCTAGCTAGGGGCATAAAACAATAGCGCTTGTTGGGAGGCAACCCAATGAATAAAATAAATTTTTATTATTTGTTTCTGTTATTGTGTGTTTTCATATTTATGCTACCGTTATGATTGAGTTTTTGTGTTTTTAATTAGTGTTTGTGCCAAGTAAAGCCTTTAGGATGATTTGGAAGATAGTATAATTGATGCTGTTTGGAAAACCGAAAGTTTTGCGCCCAGTGCTGGAATTTTGTTTCTTTACTGGGGAGTCAGAAAAAACTGAAATTTTTACACAGTATTGGTATTTGAATTGCCCACGTAGTCCTAATTTTGCAGAATTTTTGGAGCTATAGAAGTATGGTTTTTAAATAGATTGCTACAGACTGTTCTGTTTTTGACAGATTCTGTTTTTGATGCACTGCTTGCTTGTTTTGATGAAACTATGGATTGTATCGGAGGGTATAAGCCATGGAGAAGTTAGAATACAGTAGGTATAATGCAAAAATAAAATATGAATGGGTTTGCAACAGTACTTAAAGTAGTGATTTATTTTGTTATACTAACGGATCTCACGAAGGTTTTGTTGAGTTTTGTGTGATTGAAGTTTTCAAGTTTTGGGTGAGATCACGATGGATGAAGGAATAAGGAGTGACAAGAGCTTAAGCTTGGGGATGCCCGAGGCACCCCAAGGTAATATTCAAGGAATACTCAAGCGTCTAAGCTTGGGGATGCCTTCCGGGACATCCCCTCTTTCTTCTACCAACCATCGGTAATTTTACTTGGAGCTATATTTTTATTCGTCACATGATATGTGTTTTGCTTGGAGCGTCGTGTATTATATGAGTCTTTGCTTTGTTTGCTTTTTAGTTTTTCACAATCATCCTTGCTGAACACACCTATTTTGAGAGAGCCACACGTTCATCATAATTTGTTAGAATACTCTATGTGCTTCACTTAAATTTTTTGAGCTAGGCAGTTGCTCTAGTGCTTCACTTAAATCTTTTTTTGCACGGCGGTGGCTAAATTTTGAAGAAATAAACTCTCATGCTTCACTTATATTATTTTGAGAGTTGACAAGATTAAAATTTTGAAGAAATAAACTCTCATGCTTCACTTATATTATTTTGATAGTTGATAAGATTGAAATTTTGAAGAAATATTTGCACTCTCATGCTTCACTTATATCTTTTTGAGAGTTGATGAAAGTAACGGTAATTTGCACAAGATATGAATTTGGTCCCAAAGTGATGAATATTCAAGAGGGATATAATAAAAACTTTCATTTAGATCATTGGATATGATAAGTGTGATTCCTTGCAATAGTTTTGCGATATGGAGATGATGATATGTGAGTCATGTTAGTGAGTAATTGTGATTTAGTAAGAATATTAGTGTTAAGGTTTGTGATTCCCTATGCATGCACATTAAGTCAATAGTTATGCAACGAAATTATATCCTACTTATGGTACATTATTCGGTGTTAGTTATGTTCAATGCATGTTTATGACCGTTTTCGTTTTTTGGTTGGTTGCTTCTCAATCTTTTGCTAGCCTTCATTTGTACTTAGCGGAAATACTGCTTGTGCATCCAAACTCCTTAAACCCAAGGTGTGCCAAATGAGTCCACTATATCTACCTATATGCGGTATTTCCATGTCGTTCCAAGTAAATTTGCGTGTGCCAACTCTAATTTTCAAAATAATTTTTTCGTTTTGTGTGCCTGTACCGCTCATGAAGAGGCAGGGGGTGGCCAATATTTTCCATGCTAGGTGTGTTATTCTCACGATGAGTGTTTATTCACTTGTCATTGCACGAGAGAGTGACTGGTAATAGGGATGCCCAGTCCCACAATGAAATCAAAAATTAATAACAACAAAATTCCTTGGAAAGTGATGGTATGGAAGGCACCCATGGATACGGCTAGCCATGGATTGTGAAAGAATGGTGGAAAGGAAATAAACTTTACTTTCTGTTTGGGAACCGCCTATGATGTGTCTAGCATGGAAGATATTGGGAATTCTCGGTCGTTTTCGTCGACAGGAAAAGCATGCCTCTCAAAATATTTTTATCTCTCTAATTTAAGCTTTGAGCTCTGGCGCATTAGCAAATCTCTGCTTCCCTCTGCGAAGGGCCTATTTATTTACTTTATGCAATTTTTATTTTTATTTTGAGTCTCCATCTTCTCTTATAAAGCACCAACTAGAGAGCACTATTGTCATACTTGTGCATTGTGTGTAGCTAATATTTGAGTGTGTTTCATGAATGGATCAATGATTGAGCATAATGGGCTAGGGATAACTTTCTTTAGCATTGATATTTTGAAAGACATGATTGCTTGTTAGCATGCTTGAGTATTTATATCTTCATGTTAAACTATAGACTATTGCTTTGAATCATTCAAGTCCAATGTCCATGCTACAAAAGAAAGAATATATGATGAATATGATAGGCAGCATTCCACATCAAAAATTCTATTTTTATCATTTACCTACTCAAGGACGAGCAGGAATTAAGCTTGGGGATGCTGATACGTCTCCAACGTATCTATAATTTTTGATTGTTCCATGCTATTATATTATCAATCTTGGATGTTTTTATATACATTTGCAACAATTATATATCATTTTTTGGGACTAACCTATTAACTTAGTGCCCAGTGCCAGTTGCTGTTTTCTGCTTGTTTTTTGTTTTACAGAATATCAATACCAAACGAAGTCCAAATGCCACGAAACTTTTTGGAGATTTTTTTCTGGACAATACCAACACTAGAAGCTTCGGGAGAAGACCAGATGCCAGAGGAGGTGGCCACGAGCCACCAGGGCGCGCCTGGGGGGGCAGGCGCGCCCTGGTGCCTCGTGGGCCCACCTCAGCTCCATTTGACCTAATTCCACCACTATAAATTCCCAAAAATCAGGAAACCAACTGGGGAGTCCGCGAAATACTTTTTTCGCCGCCTCAAGTTTCTGTTCTCGAGAGATCCCAGCTGGAGGCCTTTTCCGGTACTCTGCCGGAGGGGGAATCGATCACGGAGGGGCTCTACATCAACCTTGATGCCCTTCCGATGATGCATGAGTAGTTTACCACAGACCTTCGGGTCCATAGTTAGTAGCTAGATGGCTTCTTCTCTCTTTTTGATCTTCAATACAATGTTCTCCTCGATGTTCTTGGAGTTCTATCCGATGTAATCACTTTTTGCGGTGTGTTTGTTGTGATCCGATGAATTGTGAGTTTATGATCAGATTATCCATGAATATTATTTGAGTCTTCTCTGATCTCTTTTATGCATGATTATTATAGCTTCGTATTTCTTCTCTGATCTATTGATTTCGTTTGGCCAACTAGATTGATTTATCTTGCCATGGGAAGAGGTGCTTTGTAATGGGTTCGATCTTGCGGTGCTCAATCCTAGTGACAGAAAGGGACATGACACATATGTATCGTTGCTATTAAGGGTAAAAAGATGGGGTTTATTCATACGTGAGTTTATCTTGTCTACATCATGTCATCGTTCTTAAGGCGTTACTCCGTTCTTCATGGACTTAATACACTAGATGCATGCTGGATAGCAGTCGATGTGTGGAGTAATAGTAGTAGATGCAGGCAGGAGTCGGTCTACTTGTCTCGGACGTGATGCCTATATACATGATCATTGCCTTGGATATCGTCATGATTATTTGCTTTTCTATCAATTGCCCAACAGTAATTTGTTTACCCACCGTATGCTATTTTCTTGAGAGAAGCCTCTAGTGAAAACTATGGCCCCCGGGTCTATCTAAATCATATACTAAAACCCTAAAAATACTTGCTGTACTTTTTCTTTATTTATTTTATTTTTGTATTTTTGTTCCAATCTATCTATCTATCACATACAATTTAATCTTGCAACTTACCGCCGAGGGATTGACAACCCCTTGTTTGCGTTGGGTGCAAGGATTTGTTGTTTTGTGTGCAGGTGCTGCTAACGAGGTGTTGTGTGATTCTCCTACTCAATTGATAACCTTGGTTTCATAACTGAGGGAAATACTTATCTCTACTGTACTGCATCTCCCTTCCTCTTCAGGGAATTACCAACACAGCTCACAAGTAGCATATGTGTAGTGGGATAAGTTTGCAAGATAATAAAGAACATGAAAATAAAAGTTAGGTGCTGTTTTAAGAAAAGTGCAATTAAGTTAGTATAGCAAGCACTACAAAAAAAGACACATCTGTGACATTATGGCCCGAACGAAAACTTTTTCTGTCATGGTTGTGACACTTCTATGACAATAATTGTGACAAAAACACGTATCATCATAGATGTGGTGGACTCCTACTTCTATGACAAAAAATTATGACAGAAAATGGGCTTTTCGTCCTGGGCGGGCCGGAGACGCACCCGCATGACATTCTTTGGGCCGTCCATGACATAAAAAATCATGGTAGAAGTGAGGGCGAGGAAATTTTTGGGGAGTTCCCGGTTACGGTGGGTGGTCGGGGCCAAGCGATGCAGTGTGGTTTGCGCGTTTCTCTCGTACGTGCGCGCGTGTGCGAGGCGTTCGCTAACTGAACCCGAGCGAGGCATTTGCTTACTGAACCCGAGCGATCGATCGATCCCTCTCGCACTACTACATGTACTGAACCCGAGCGATCGATCCCACTGCGTACTGAAGCCGAGCGATCCCTTCGCTGCTAACTGAACCCGAGAGATCCCTTCGCTGTTAACTGAACCCGATCGATCCTTCTCGCTGCTTACTGAAGCCAATCGAGCCCCCGTGCGAGACGTAGCCAGCCGGTGTTGGGTTGCCTCTCAATGAACAGTGCCCGTTGCTACCGCGCGCGCGATACACATAGACACGAGTCGAGACGCATCGATCGAGCCAGTTGGTTGGCTATGGATGAACAGTTCCCATTGCTGCCGCCCGCTCATACGCCCCCCCCCAGCTGGTGGGGGTTGGATGAACAGGACCCCGGCCGTGAAGGCGGTTGGCGCTGGATGAACAGGACCCCGAGGAGGCCGTGCCGTGGTACGCCATACCCTAGCCGGTTGGGGGTGGATGAATAGAACCCCGTGGAGGCTGGATGAACAGTAGCCGGTGGAGGCTGGAGGAAGTCGACGGTGGATGAATAGTAGCTGGTGGAGGCTAGAGGGAGGTCGACCGTGGATGAACAGAAGCTCGTGGAGTCTCGTTTTGCGGTACGCCACACCCCTCCCGATGAACAGGACCCCCATTTCGACCGTAGGCAGTTGGGGAGAAGTCTGTTTCCTCCGTTTTGCGGTACGCCATAGCCCTCCCGATCAACAGGACCCCGTTTCGACCGTAGGCGCTTGAACAGAAGTCCGTTTCCTCCGTTTTGCGGTATGCCAGACCCCCAGCCGATGAACAGGACCCCGTTTCGACCGTAGGCGCTCGAACAGTAGGCCGTTTCCTCCGTTTTGCGGTACGCCAGATCTCGAGTCGATGAATAGGACCCCGTTACGGCTGTTTCGTCCAAGTCGGTTGGCTCCCGATGAACATGACGCATTCTGACCCAGTCGCTTGGCTCCCGATGAACACGGCGTTGTTTCCTCCGTTCCGACCCAGCCGGTTGGCTGACGATGAACAGGAGGCCGTTTGTGACGCCCCTGGCCCGACCGTGCGCTAACCATACGCGCAAATGCACACGATCAAGCCTAGGGACTCACTTGAAGATATCACAACACAACTCTAAACGCAAATAAAAGCCATACAAGCTTAATAATACAAGCCAGGGGCCTCGAGGGCTCGAATACATAAGCTCGCGATCAAGCGTCAGCGGAAACAACATAATATATGAGTACAGACATAAAAGGGGAACAAGTTTGCCTTAAGAAGGCTAGCATAACAACGACACTGATCGAAAAGGCGCAGGCCTCCTGCCTGGGAGCCTCCGAATCTACTCCTGGTCGTCGGTCTCCACGTAGTAGTAGGCTCCACCGGAAGTGTAGTAGCAGTCGTCGGCGGTAGCAGCTGACTCCTGGGATCCGTCATCTGGTCGCAGCAATCGGGTATGGGGGAAAAAGAGTAGCAAAGCAACCGTGAGTACTCATCCAAAGTACTCGCAAGACTGACATCAGAACTATACTAAGTATGCATCGGTATCAAAGGAATGGGGCGATATCTTTGGACTAAACTGCAGAAATGCCAGAATAGGGGGGAGGGAAGGCCTAGCCTATCGAAGACTAGCATCTTCATCGTCCTGCAGCATTAGAAGGGTGTAGATTAGCATAATATAAAGTAGCAAACATGTAATAGCAAAGCCCTGAGATCCTTCCTCGACTCCCTGCGAGAAAACGATCCCGGAGCTTACAATTAATTAACATGTATCCAGTTCAAGTAGTAGTAGATCGGGATACAACACTGAGCGTCCTGTTACCGTGGACACGGCTATTCGAATAGATAACTTCCCTGCAGGGGTGCACTACTGTTACCCAACACGCTCGATTAACTCTGGCCGGACACACTTTCCTCGGTCATGCCCGGCCTCGGCTGATCGACACGACGTAGTCCTACCTAGGCTCAACAGAGAGGTCCCCGCCGGTCTACATCCTAAGTGCTCAGGGGTCTTGGGCCCATCGCCCTTTGCACTCCGGGTCATTGTGTGCAGGGTTAGATCCAGGCACCACCTCTGTCCTGGATGGCGCCGATCCTGCCGTGCCACAATGCTGAACTGGACGTCTGACAGAGCTTTCGGCTGATACATACGGCGCCGAGGGTCCCATAACCATTATCCCACGTGGTGGTAGTGCGTATATGGCCAGCGGCCAACTCAGATCAAATACCCAAATCCGTTAGCGAATTATTAGGAGCTCGCGGTGATGATCAGTACTCCTGTCGTCCCGTCTCGAGGAAGTGCAACAAGGGCCAGGCCCATCCCTCTCCAGGGCGGTCTCTGCTTGCCCGGCCGCGCCTCGTAATTATCTCGCGGGTACCCTCTTGGTCAACCCGACTTCACATCTCTCGCGGGTACCCCTCGGGGCCTACCCGACTTTAACCGTTATCTGTAGTAAAGTCAAAGTAACCGTGTGTTCATATCATCAAGAGGGAATCCGAGGAATCACCCTCGCTGGATTCCTACTTGACGTAATCCGTCAAGGATAACTAGGAGGAATCACCCTCGATGGTCCACGCTTGAGGGGTTGCACGACAGAGTCATCATCGGGAAGGGGAAAAGTGAGGAATCACCCTCTGCAATCACCACCGATGTGTTATACTACAAAGATATCATCGGGAGTTCAGTACGAGGTATCACCCTCGGCACTCGATAGTAGCCCTGCAGAGTCATACAACTAAGGGGGTTGTGTAGTGATGTGCGGGTCTCAGCCCGTCGATCACATCGAACGGGGCACAGGTAACGAAGCGGGGCGACTAGGACAAGGTGGAGGGGCCACAGATGGATTTCCATCCAACCTATTCTAAGCAGTTTAGGATGACAGGTAAAGTAACAACAACAGGTTACAAAAGCAGGCTATGCATCAGAATAGGAGCAAGCAATTACAGTAGCAAAATCTAATGCAAGCATGAGGGAGAAGGAAATAGGCGATATAGGAATGATCAAGGGGGTTTTGCTTGCCTGGAAGCTCTGCTGCAAAGGAGGGAGGGTCGTCGGTGACGTAGTCGATCTCAGGGGCAACGTCGGTCTCGGGGTCTACCGGAGAGAAGAGGGGGGAGAAACAATAAATACAAGCAACATATGCAATCACGGATGCATGGCATGGCAGCACGCTACTCGAGGAGTGCTCTAATGCAGTACTACGCAAGTTAGTCGGAGCGGGAATTTATCCGGGAGTGTTCTCCCAGCTCCGGGTGATTATCGGTACACTGAACCGGAGGGGACGGTTCCATGTTCAGTATGTTGGAGGGGTGTGGCAGGCATGTGGGTGGCATATTCGGATTCTTCATATTTTTCTGATCATTTTTCATATATAAATTATTTTCATCTGAGTTACGGTTTATTTTATATGATTTTTCAAAGTTTTATTGAATTTCTGGAATTATTTAATTATTAAAATTGAATTATCCGAAACAGTAATAGGTGACGCCAGGGTGACGTCAGCGGGTCAAACCCGGCTGACCAGAGTCAAACCTGACCAGTGGGTCCCACTGGTCAGTGACACAGTAGCGAATTAGGATTTATTTAAACTAATTATTGATTAATTAGATGGTGGGCCCTACCGGTCAGCGACTAATTAGTAATTAATTTAATTAACGAAATAATTAGCTTTTTAATTATTTATAAAAATGTTTTATTACACGTGGGGCCCGCATGTCGGTGGCCCACGGGTGCCCAGTCAGCAGTTGACTAGGTCAACCCAGTCAACTAGGGCCCGTGGGGCCCGCGGTCAGTGGCACAGGGGTGGGCCCCATGCAGCCGCGTCGGCGCCTGTCAGCGCCGGCCGCCGGACTTACTCCGGCGACCTCAAACGCGGCGGAGAGGCCACGGCCGGCGTCGGATTTCGCGTACGGGGCTCCATTTTGAGCGTGGCTAGGTGCGTTCAAAAGAGGAGATGGAGCCGCGTCGGATGGCGGTGAAGACATGGCCGGAGTTGGCCGGAGGTGACGTCGACGAGCGGCGAGGCGGACGCCGGAGTTCGGCCATGATCGGGAATGGCACTTCGGGGCATGGCAAGGTGAGTTAGTGGGCGCGTTGGACTCGCGCGGATGTGCTGAGCACGTCTACGGGCTCGGACAGCCACGACGTCGACTACATCGACGGCGGGCGAGGAAGGAGTCGAGGACGCGGGATCGAGCGGAGGCGCAGCCATGGCCGCGTCGGGCGAGGTGAGGGGAGCGAGGGGGAAGAGGGGGGAAAAGATCTGGGGCGGCTAGGGTTGTTGCGGTGGCCCTCTTATCCTCCCCGTCCTCCTGTAGCGACGCGGGGCGAGCGGGCGCGATTGGGACGGCAAGCCGGCGTCGGGCGCGGGCGTGCGTGCGGGTGAGCAGTGCGGGAGGTGGGAGGCGACCGCGCTGGTGGGCTGGGCCGCCTGGTTTGACTTAGGCCCAGGTGCTGCGGCCCTTTTCTTTTTCTCCTTTTCTTTTATGTTTTTTTTTCTGCTTTGCAAAAATGTGTGGCCACAATTTGAGTTTTGTAAAATATGTGACTTAGCACAATAATTACAGTGCAATATTTTCTACTACCAGAAAATGGTTTGGAGACCAAATGATTTCATTTAAATTTTTGTTAAATAAAATGGGATTAAATATTGCTGTTTGGTACTGTTTCATGATGTTAGAGTCATTTAAATAATTCAATTAATGTTGATTTTATTTTTATAATTGACTTGGGAGTATTTGCAATATTATGAACTATTTTGTTTAATTATTTGAAGAAGTTTATATTTGACTTGCATTTTGAATTTTAAATAGAAGTTGAATTATTTCCTAATGTAATTTAATGAAAAGGATCGTGATGACATGGCACATTATTTAGCTTAATGACATGGTCAAGATCTGGGGATGTTACACCGTTGCCGCCGTCCGTTGCCTCTCTCCATGTACACGAGCCCTGGCCGTACGTATGCGCGAGTACGTGTTCGAGACCCCGCCCGTATGTACGTACATGCCCGTATTTTTTGTCATGTGGCTGTACGTACGTGTACACGATTTAGATGGGGCTGCCTGAACTGCTACGTCGGGGGCTCTACTACGACACGTGCCGCTCCTTACACACCCATGGTTCATCGTTGCAGAGAGACCGATCGACCAGTATGTAAGTACACGTTCGCGACCAGACAGACAACGCTATGTACGCTTCGACCGGGTGGGTCCCAGCTGTCAGGGAGGATAAGGAGGCGCTTCCTTGCGTGCGAAGATATAGCTGCTGGGTCCCAGCTGTCAGGGGGGAGGAATCATTTTTTTTGCACGTAATAAGGAGGCACTTCCTTGCGTGCGAAGATGTAGCTGGTGGGTCCATCTGTCAGCGTCACCGCGTACATTCCTCTTCCGATGGCTGTCGTTCATTGACCACGTTGACCACGCCGCGCCGAGAGCACCAAGGCGGTGGATGATACGTCTCCAACGTATCTATAATTTATAAAGTATTCATGCCATGTTTATAACAATGGTGGGAGTAGGGTGGGCAGTGAGGCCTGCGCGGCAGCACAGCCGGCCACGGGAGGCAAGAACAGGCGGTCCCGCCACTGCTGGTTTGGGCGGCTGGAGCAAGAAGATCAGAGATTGAGGAAGCAGCACGGCCATTGGATTAACATCCAACGGTCACTGCTGCTAGAATCGTTTGTTGACTAAGTTGACAAAGCCCTGCGTATGCGTCAACTTAGTAGGCCCACAAGTCAGCCGCCAAATCCGATGGGTCCTAGTTGTCATGGGGAGAAAAGTTTTTTTCCGCATAATAATGAGGCACTTCCTTCCGTGCGAAGCTATAGCTGGTGGGTCCCAGTGGTCAGGGGGAGGATTCATTTTTTTTGCATAATAAAGAGGCACTTGCTTGCGTGCGGCCATGGACCATGTGGGTCCCTACTGTCAGCCTCTCCACGTACATCCCTCTTCCGATGGCTGTCGTTTGTTGACCACGTTGACCACGCCGCGCCGAGAGCACCAACGCGGTGGACGACGGCGAGGCCCAGGAAGGGAACGACCCGGAGCCGGCGAAGCCACAACAGTGGATGCCCACGCTGAGGGGAGTACGAGGGTTGACTGGTTCGGCTGCGGTGTGAGGCCTGTGTCGCCGGAGAATAACAGGAGGTGTGGGTGAGTAGAGGGATGGCCTGGCCAGCGGTGGGAGTAGGAGGGGGCGGTGAGGCCTGCGCGGCAGCACAGTCGGCCTGGGAGGCGGGAGCAGGCGGTCCCGCCGGCGCTGGTTTGGGCGGCTAGAGCAAGAAGATTAGAGATTGAAGAAGCAGCATGACCGTTGGATGTTATCCAACGGTCACTGCCGCTAGAATCGTTTGTTGACTAAGTTCACAAAGCCCTGCGTACGCGTCAACATAGTAGGCCCACAAGTCAGCCTCCAAATATGTGGCAAACAACATACAACCCATTTGCCATTTTTTTTAATAATTTATAGCCTATTTGCTAATTCTTAAGGATTTTTTTGAAGCCCATGTTCTTTTTGTTAGCATTACAACCCATATTCTGGCCACGGTTAAAAAATTCAACGAATTTTTGCATATGTCGGTGGGGTCCGAACTGTTTTTAATCCTGAAATTTTGAGTCAGATTCAAACTAATTTGAAAAATAAAATTATATTTATTTAAAATCCTACGAAATTTTCACCGCAAAAAAATCAATGAAATTTAAAATATCGAAATCCTAAAAAAACGTAATTTGAAACTAATTACCGGTTTGCTGTGTTGTTTTTAAAATTTACAGCCCATTTCTTACTACTTATTGTCCATTTTTTGGGCAAGCCCCGAATACATCCCTCCTCGTCTTGAAAGATTTGCAGCCCAGCAGGGCTGAGAAAAGCAAGTAAGCCTCGGTTGGGTATTCTGCAAAAAACAATAGAACTGGGCTAGCCATTTTCAGAAAGAGAAAAAAACAACTGGGCTGGTCATGTGGTAAACAGAAAAGAAAAGCCTGGGCTAGGCTGGCTACAGCCCCCGCACAGCCCAGTTGATACCCTGCTCCGTCTCAAAAACAAAAAAACAACTGCGCGAGCTGCTGGGTACCTGGTGTCAGCCGCTCGTTGGGCAATTCTCTCGCTTATTGACTACGTTGACAATGGCGTGGGACCCAGATGTCAAACCATTAGGAGTAAGCATTTTTTGGCTTGTAATAAGGAGACACTTGCTTGCGTACTGCAATGACCCTCGTGGGTCCCTACTGTCATCCTCTCCAAGTACAGTCATCTCCTGATTCCTCTCGGTTGTTGACCATGGTGACAACGCCAGACGGCGGTGCCGCAGCGAGCGAACCAAGGCGGAGGATGACGGCGAGGCCTCGGACGGGAACAAACAGGAGCCGTGGAAGATGCGGCAGTGTAGTCGCAGACTCACATGCAGAGGGGAGTACGAGGGTTGACTGGTTCGGGTGCGGGTTGGGGCTGACGTCGCTGGAGAATAACAGGACGTGTGGGGGAGTGGAGGGATGGACTGGCCAACGTTTGAGGGTACGCTGGGGCGGCAATGCGTGGGCGGAGGCGCAACCAGCCGTGGGAGGCAGGAGCAAGCGGTAGCAGACGGGACCGATGGCGTGGTTTCGTTTGGGCATTTGGAGGAAGAAGACAAGAGATAGAAGAAACACGACAGATGTTGGATGTCAATCCAACGGCTGGCAGGCAGAATCGTTTGTTGGCTAAGTCGACACCACCTTGGATAGGCTTTTGAAAGCACATTTGCTCCCTTGGTGGTTTTGGTAATTTATGCCAACATACATGTTGTTGGACTAATGCTTTTATCTAGTAAATTTCAGACAAGTTCAACAATGGCGTGGCATGGACAAGAGGACGTGGAACCCCTTCAAAATGCTAAGGACAAAAATTGGCAAAGATCAAGACTCTACATTTTTGGTTTGGTGATCCAAGATCACATTGAGTCCATAGGAAAGCCAATACTATTAAAAGGGGATGAGGTGTTGCTTAATGGTCTTTTTGCTCAAGTGCTTAGTGACAGTATTCCTAAACCCTCAACCACTCTCTCTACCCAAATATGACCTAAACCTAAAGTCCAACTCGGCCCCACCGATATTTCCAATCCGGCCCCACCGAGTTCATCCAAGACTTAGCCACTGCCAAACCCTAACAAATCTGATCCACCGAAATGGATCTCGGTCCCACCGAGATGGCCTTGCCAACTCTCTGTAATCGTTTGCATTTACTTCGGTCTCACCGAGTTTGCAAATCGGTCTCACCGAGATGGCTTGCCAAGTCTCTGTTGCCTTATTGCTTCACTTCGGTCCTACCGAGTTGATGCAATCGGTGCCACCGAGATGAGGATTGCCCTAAGCCATTGCACTTCGGTCCATCCGAGTTGTCTGTATCGGTCCCACCGAGATTCCTAAAGTTCATATCTTTTAAATAGTTCGGTGCTACCAAGATTATCGTTTCGGTGCCACCGAGTTGGGTCAAAAGTGTGTAATGGTTGGATTTTGTGTGGAGGCTATATATACCCCTCCACCACATCCTTCTCAGTAAGGAGAGCCATCAGAACGTGCCTACACTTCCACCATTCATTTTTTGAGAGAGAACCACCTACTCATGTGTTGAGATCAAGCCTTTCCCAAGTTGCTTTCCACTCAAATCTCTTTTCCACCATAGCCAAATCTGTGAGGAGTTGATTGAGTGCTGGGAAGACTATCATTTGAAGCACAAGAGCAAGGAGTTCATCAACAACACACCGTCTATTACCTTTTGGAGAGTGGTGTCTCCTAGATTGGTTAGGTGTCGCTTGGGAGCCTCCAACCAGATGTGGAGTTGAACCAAGAAGTTTGTAAGGGCAAGGAGATCGCCTACTTCATGAAGATCTACCCTGAGTGAGGCTAGTCCTTCGTGGACGTAAGCCATGGTGGAATAGACAAGGTTGCTTCTTCGTGGACCCTTCGTGGGTGGAACCCTCCGTGGACTCGCGCAGCTGTTACCCTTTGTGGGTTGAAGTCTCCATCAACGTGGACGTACGATAGCACCACCTATCGGAACCACACCAAAAATCCATCGTGTCTTCATTGCGTTTGATCTTCCATACTCTACCCCTTTACTTTCCGTACTATTGCATGCTTTACTATTTCCGCTGCTCAATCTCTAGATATGCATGTGTAGAAAGATTTGGAGTGATCTTAACTTGTGCTAAAATCTGCCTAAGTTCCAAGAGAAATCAACAACTGCACCTTTGGCTGGTTAGGAGTCTATTCACCCCCCTCTAGACCTATCTCCTCGATCCTACAATTGGTATCAGAGCTTTGGTCTCCATTGCTTTGGTTTCATCACCATTGGAGGGAGATGGATATGTCTACGTTCGGGAGTATTAGACGTAGAGTGCCTATTCTCAATGGGGAGTATTACAACTTTTGGCGGGATGAAATGCTTGATATCTTTGATGAGTTTAACTTGAGCAAGTATATTCATAATCCTTATGTGCCCCCTATTGATCCCTTGCATCCTACTCATGAAGAGGAAATTGACATGCTTCGTAATCTTAGAACTGTCAATCTTATCATTAGAGGATTACCTAAGATTGTGCTTGGTTGTATGCAAAACTTTGCATGTGCTTATACTCTATGGCATGATTTAGAAAAGCAATATCCTGATTATTCCTTAAAGAGTCTTGATAAGATTCTTCATAAGGCTGTTGTTTTTCACAGGATGAGTCCTAATGATCGTAAGTTTGATGATTGCTTGTTTGAGCTTCGTGATCTCATGCGTGCCAAAGGAGATGTTAGAACTATTAGCAACATTATCATGGAAACTATTAGAATCCATAAACTTGAACATTGTCATGATCATGAAACTAATAAATCTATTGCCCTAGGTAATGATCAAATGCATGATGATGATGATGTTGAGCACGGCTATTATGATGAAGATGAAGACTTTGATATTGAATTTGAGAAGACCATGAGGAATCTCAGTCTTATGGCAAATCTTCGAGATTATATGGCCGGAGGAAAAGAGTGGATTCTTGATAGTGGATGTACCGATCACATGACCGAAGATAGAGACATGTTTCGTGAGCTTACTAAAAATGATGGTCCACGCAAGTATGTGACTTTTGGAGACAACTCCAAGGGTAAGGTACTTGGCCTTGGTAAGGTGGCCATATCCAATGATAGCTCCATACAAAATGTTATGCTTGTTGAATCTCTTGGTTACAATCTTCTTTCCGTATCTAGACTAGCTGATTTTGGTTTTAATGTTCTATTTACCGAAGTAGATTTCCAAGTGTTTCGCCAAGATAATCATAATATAGTCTTTACCGGCATTCGTAGAGGTGATCTATACATTGTTGATTTCACTAAGAGAGCCCAACCTCGTACATGTTTAATTGCTAAATCTTCTAAAGGTTGGTTATGGCATAGAAGACTTGGACATGTTGGTATGCGTAACCTTGATAAACTTGTTAAAGGAGATCACATTCTTGGAGTAAAAGATGTTATATTTGACAAAGATCGACTTTGTAGTGCTTGCCAAGCAGGAAAACAAGTTGGAGGAAGCCATCCCGTAAAGAACATTATGACCACGAGGAGACCACTCGAGCTACTTCATATGGATCTGTTTGGTCCCAACGCCTATAAGAGTCTTGGTGGTAACTCTTTCGGTTTGGTCATTGTTGATGATTTTTCCAGATTTACGTGGGTGTTCTTTCTTGATGACAAATCGCAGGTACAAAAGATCTTCAAGAACTTCGCAAGAAAGGCTCAAAACCAATTTGAAGTGAAGATCAAGAAGGTTCGGAGTGACAACGGAACGGAGTTCAAGAACGCCAATGTGGACACCTTTCTTGATGAGCAGGGTATTTCACATGAGTTCTCGGCTACGTACACGCCTCAACAAAATGGAGTTGTTGAGAGGAAGAACCGTACACTTATTGAGATGGCAAGAACAATGCTTGATGAATACAAGACGCCAAGACATTTTTGGGCAGAAGCGGTTGAAACAGCTTGTCATGCAACAAACCGACTCTATCTTCACAAGCTTCTTGGTAAAACGGCGTATGAACTGCTCACCGGTAACAAACCACAAGTTGGATACTTTCGAGTATTTGGCTCAAAATGTTACATTCTTGATAAGCATCGTCGTTCAAAATTTGCTCCTAAATCTCATGAAGGTTTCCTACTTGGTTATGGATCGAACTCTCACACTTACCGTGTCTACAACAACTTCACTCGAAAAGTTGAAGAGACGGTAGATGTGAAGTTTGATGAGACTAACGGCTCGCAAGTCGAGCAATTGCCACTTGATGTAGGAGATAAAGAACCGTCGGAAGCAATCCAAGACTTGCCCATTGGCAAGATTCGCCCCGTGGAAGTAAAGGAGAGTACCTCGTCTATTCAAGTGGAAGCCCCAACCTCACATCAAGGTGAACGACAAGCTGATATGGAGGCATCCACAAGTGGAACACGTCAAGACAATGGGAATGAGGAAGTGCAACAAGATGATCCACCTCAACCCCCTTCTCCACCTCCACAAACAGATAACGACAACATCAACGAAGAAGAAGAAGATGATGATGATGAGGAAGCCTCACCACAACCCAAGAAAAAGCTACCTCGAGTTAGAGCAAGAATCGACAAGGATCATCCCGTCGAACAAATACATGGAGATATCCAAACCGGGAGAATTACTCGCTCTAAATCTCGTTTAGCTAACTTTTGTGAGCATTACTCATTTATCTCTAGTGTTGAACCCTTGAAGGTAGAAGATGCTCTCAAGGACCCCGATTGGGTGAATGCAATGCACGAGGAGCTACACAACTTTGAGAGGAACCAAGTTTGGACATTGGTTGAGAAGCCTAAGGAAGAGCAAAACATCATTGGAACCAAATGGGTGTTTCGGAATAAGCAAGATGAAGATGGACAAGTTGTACGCAACAAGGCTCGTCTCGTAGCACAAGGTTACACACAAGTCGAAGGTATGGACTATGGTGAGACCTATGCCCCCGTTGCAAGACTTGAATCAATTCACATTTTACTTGCTTATGCCAATCACCATGATATCACTCTTTACCAAATGGATATTAAAAGTGCCTTCTTAAATGGTGAAATAGAGGAGGAAGTATATGTTAAACAACCTCCCGGCATTGAGAATCCCAAGAAACCTAATCATGTGTACAAACTTCGTAAAGCTCTTTATGGTCTTAAACAAGCCCCTAGAGCTTGGTACAAATGCTTGACAAAGTTTCTTCTTGAAAAAGGTTTTGAAATTGGGAAGATTGATTCAACTTTGTTCACTAAGAGGGTTAATGGAGAATTATTTGTATGCCAAATTTATGTTGACGATATTATCTTTGGTTCTATTAACCCCTCTTTTAGTGAAAAGTTTGGAAGGTTGATGTCGGAGAAGTTTGAGATGTCTATGATGAGTGAACTCAAATTCTTTCTTTGTTTGCAAATCAAGCAAACTAGGGAAGGTACCTTTGTCTCTCAAACAAAGTATACCAAGGACTTATTCAAGAAGTTCAACATGCAAGAGAGTAAAGGTATGAAAACTCCCATGCCCACGAGTGGACATCTTGACTTGACCAAGGATGGCAGACCGGTTGATTAAAAGGTTTACCGATCGATGATTGGTTCATTATTATATCTATGTGCCTCTCGACCCGACATTATGCTAAGTGTGTGCATGTGTGCACGATACCAAGCGGCACCAAAAGAGTGTCACCTTAAGGCGGTGAAAATAATTGTGAGATACTTGATACATACACCAAACTTTGGCATATGGTATCCCAAAGGATCTTCTTTCAATCTTGTTGGCTACTCCGATTCGGACTATGCCGGAGACAAGGTTGACAAAAAATCCACTTCGGGTACATTTCAATTTCTTGGTAGATCTCTTGTGTCTTGGTCCTCCAAGAAACAAAATTCCGTATCTCTATCTACTGCCGAAGCGGAATACATTGCCGCGGGATCATGTTGTGGTCAATTACTATGGATGACACAAACTCTTAAAGATTATGGTGTGCATGTGAGACATGTACCATTACTTTGTGACAATGAGAGTGCTATTAAGATAGCACACAATCCCGTGCAACATTCTCGAACTAAGCATATTGAGGTTCGTCACCATTTCATTCGAGATCATGTTGAGAAAGGTGATATTGACCTTAAACATGTTCGTACTAACAAACAACTGGCGGACATCTTTACCAAACCCCTTGATGAGAAAGTGTTTTGTCACTTGAGAAGTGAGTTGAACATCATTGATGCTTCAAACGTGAACTAGAGGTTCATGTGGATGCATACAAGGGCATGAGCATTCTTGACTAACCCATGATATCCTTTATGATCAGTTTATATCTTGGACATTTTGCTCCCTTGTATGGTATCTAACCTTTTGTAGGTACTTGGACAAGCTTCATGTCACAAGATTGCATCACACTCTTATCTTGAGCAATGTTGTATAACCCAAGTATCAACAATTGATGGAGTAACAAGGAACAAGACAACCTAAACATATCCTTTGACAACATTTGAGTTATGCTTCATTCTTGTCATTTTGGATACACATGTTGTTCCTTGCAAGTCTAACCCATGTAGGAAGATGAACCACAAATGATAGGATAGCTCCAAACTTCAATTCATGAGCATCCACTTCAAGTTCAACTACATGATGGACTTCACGAAATACCAATGTAAGTTCTCACATCTTAGAGAAGCTTTACTCAAAGACATGAGCTAAAGCAACTCAACAAGATGTGAATACATCAAAAGCTTAAAGGAAAAATGGCAACCCCATTTTGAGCTTAAATGATGAGTATGACCTATGATCAAGTGGTCTCACTTGACTCCTAAGTCAATATACTCTAACATAGGTGACCTAGTCGCCGACCCATCTAGATGAAGTTAAAAAAAAACTTCATCTAGATGTTTCTTTGCTTCTTTTCTGTTTCATTTCGTTTAAGTTTGTCTCGCAATTAATTCTTTGCAAATCCTTGTGTAAATTCCTTGCCTAGTGAGCTGAGTTGACAAAAATTACATTGCACCAAACTCGGTTCCACCGAATTGTCTCAATTCGGTGTCACCGATTTTGACTGCACTAAGGAATTCTCTGTCAAATTTTCCCTGAGTTTTTCTACTCCAGCTCCACTCGATGATTCTTATCCTCTACTTGCATCTAGATGTGTTTCTCAAGGACCAAACCCACTTAATCAATAACCTTGAAGACCCTTCTTGGAAATTGATGTCAAAGGGGGAGAGAGGAATACACCAAAGCTTAAGCTTATCTATTCAAAACAAAGATGCACCTTACAAGAGGAGAGAATGTTACATGTTTCTTTTAGGGGGAGAGAAACATGATAAGTTTGTTCTTTGGTTGTTCTAGTTTTCTCACCCTACCTACTCCCAATATCCATGTCAGATTAAGGGGGAGAGGAAGTTCTTTAAGGGGAGACAGCTATTTCTTTTGGGGACATGTCTGCTTCAAAGAAGTATTCACCTAGTGATACTCTCTTCTACACGTCATCCCAATCTTGGTTTCTTGTTGATCTTGTGTCTTTTTCTTGAAGAAATTATCTTGTGTTATCTAACCCTGTTTTCTCAAGTGTATTTCTTCAGGTACTTGATCAAGAACTTCAAGGTAAGTATATGCATCACACTCATGTACATGATTGACCTCTTGCTAAGTATATATTGTTTGCCAGGAGAAAATCTTGTACATGTGGATACTCTAATGTCATATATATAATGCTCTGATGCATATAGCCAAGATACATGTTGCATGTATATTTTCCCATGAGATATCATCATGTTATGCACATCTTCAGGGGGAGTTCAAGGGAGCTCATACACGTTACATGTTTCCTTCAAAGCATTCATACATACCTCTGCTAAATCTTTATTTAAAGCTTTGATGTATGTTGTCATCAATTACCAAAAAGGGGGAGATTGAAAGCACATTTGCTCCCTTGGTGGTTTTGGTAATTTATGCCAACATACATGTTGTTGGACTAATGCTTTTATCTAGTAAATTTCAGACAAGTTCAACAATGGCGTGGCATGGACAAGAGGACGTGGAACCCCTTCAAAATGCTAAGGAAAAAAATTGGCAAAGATCAAGACTCTACATTTTTGGTTTGGTGATCCAAGATCACATTGAGTCCATAGGAAAGCCAATACTATTAAAAGGGGATGAGGTGTTCCTTAATGGTCTTTTTGCTCAAGTGCTTAGTGACAGTACTCCTAAACCCTCAACCACTCTCTCTACCCAAATATGTCCTAAACCTAAAGTCCAACTCGGCCCCACCGATTTTCCAATCCGGCCCCACCGAGTTCATCCAAGACTTAGCCACTGCCAAACCCTAACAAATCGGATCCACCGAAATGGATCTCGGTCCCACCGAGATGGCCTTGCCAACTCTCTGTAATCGTTTGCATTTACTTCGGTCTCACCGAGTTTGCAAATCGGTCTCACCGAGATGGCTTGCCAAGTCTCTGTTGCCTTATTGCTTCACTTCGGTCCTACTGAGTTGATGCAATCGGTGCCACCGAGATGAGGATTGCCCTAAGCCATTGCACTTCGGTCCATCCGAGTTGTCTGTATCGGTCCCACCGAGATTCCTAAAGTTCATATCTTTTACACAGTTCGGTGCTACCGAGATTATCGTTTCGGTGCCACCGAGTTGGGTCAAAAGTGTGTAATGGTTGGATTTTGTGTGGAGGCTATATATACCCCTCCACCACATCCTTCTCAGTAAGGAGAGCCATCAGAACGTGCCTACACTTCCACCATTCATTTTCTGAGAGAGAACCACCTACTCATGTGTTGATATCAAGCCATTCCATTCCTACCATTTGAACCTTGATCTCTAGCCTTTCCCAAGTTGCTTTCCACTCAAATCTCTTTTCCACCATAGCCAAATCTGTGAGGAGTTGATTGAGTGCTGGGAAGACTATCATTTGAAGCACAAGAGCAAGGAGTTCATCAACAACACACCGTCTATTACCTTTTGGAGAGTGGTGTCTCCTAGATTGGTTAGGTGTCGCTTGGGAGCCTCCAACCAGATGTGGAGTTGAACCAAGAAGTTTGTAAGGGCAAGGAGATCGCCTACTTTGTGAAGATCTACCCCGAGTGAGGCTAGTCCTTCGTGGACGTAAGCCATGGTGGAATAGGCAAGGTTGCTTCTTCGTGGACCCTTCGTGGGTGGAGCCCTCCGTGGACTCACACAGCCGTTACCCTTCGTGGGTTGAAGTCTCCATCAACGTGGACGTACGATAGCACCACCTATCGGACCCACGCCAAAAATCCACCGTGTCTTCATTGCGTTTGATCTTCCATACTCTACCCCTTTACTTTCCATACTATTGCATGATTTACTATTTCCGCTGCTCAATCTCTAGATATGCATGTGTAGAAAGTATTGGAGTGATCTTAACTTGTGCCAAAATCTGCCTAAGTTCCAAGTGAAATAAAAAACTGCACCTTTGGCTGGTTAGGAGTCTATTCACCCCCTCTAGACCTATCTCCTCGATCCTACAACTTTTTCCTTGTGGGTCCCAAATGTTAGAATCCAAATCTGTCACGGCGATGCAGCCTTTCTTATTAGGAATTACAGCCCATTTGGTGTGCTAGCTCAAAATAAGTTTGTGGCTGCTGCTACTTGTAGCTTGCGTTGTTATTTTCCCCGAAGAGGAAGGGATGATGCAGCACAGTAGAGGTAAGTATTTCCCTCAGTTATGAAACCAAGGTTATCAATCCAGTAGGAGAACCACGCAACACCTTGTTAGCAGTACCTGCACACAAACAACAAATCCTTGCACCCAACGCAAACGAGGGGTTGTCAATCCCTCGGCGGTCAATTGCAAGATTAAATTGTATGGTGATAGATAGATAGATTAAACAAAAATACAAAATAAAATAAATACAGAAAAAGTGCAGCAAATTATTTTTAGGATTTTTAATATATGATTTAGATAGACCCGGGGGCCATAGTTTTCACTAGAGGCTTCTCTCAAGAAAATAGCATACGGTGGGTAGAAAGATTACTGTTGGGCAATTGATAGAAAAGCAAATAATCATGACGATATCCAAGGCAATGATCATGTATATAGGCATCACGTCCGAGACAAGTAGACCGACTCCTGCCTGCATCTACTACTATTACTCCACCCATCGACCACTATCCAGCATGCATCTAGAGTATTAAGTTCATAAAGAACGGAGTAACGCCTTAAGCAAGATGACATGATGTAGACAAAGTGAACTCACGCATGAATAAACCCCATCTTTTTACCCTTAATAGCAACGATACATACATGTCATGTCCCTTTCTGTCACTGGGATTGAGCACCACAAGATCGAACCCATTACAAAGCACCTCTTCCCATGGCAAGTTAATCAATCTAGTTGGCCAAACCAAATCAATAGACCGGAGAAGAAATACGAAGCTATAATAATCATGCAAAAAAGAGATCAGAGAAGACTCAAATAATATTCATAGATAATCTGATCATAAACTCACAATTCATCGGATCCCAACAAACACACCGCAAAAAGTGATTACATCGGATAGAACTCAAAGAACATCGAGGAGAACATTTGTGGCACCCCGATAGAGGGCCGACGCACGCCAGTCCCAGGATAAGACCTGGCGCATGTCTGAGACATGATAAAACAATTCCAGGCACAAAAATGGCTTTATTATATTGAATGGAGTATTACAATACTATTGTTTACAACAATATTACATGGCTCCAAGACAAACTAAATGGCAGCGGAGGTCTTGGTTCAGCGGCAACGACGTCTCTGGCTGGGCTCCACAATGCACAGGACTGGCTGGGTTACAATCTAGCACGACGGTTCTTCTCCTGCAACTGGCCACGTGCAAGGCCAGGTGAGTACTTTGAATGTACTCGCAAGACAACCAAATACATAGCATCCAAACAAGCAGATGACAAAGCAAGCCTTATGCTTATACATGAATTTATTCTAAACATGGCATGGAATTAACAGGAAAACATGGATTAAGCATGGCATGACATAGATCAGACATATCAACTACAAATCATGGCATGGCATGGCTATTCCTACAAGACATGGTATCCAAAGTTATACTGGAACCTACACTACACCTACCTCCCGTGAAGCATTAAAGTAATATGTGGTGACATCATTCAGCTTTACTGCCCCTCTGGGCTAACTCATGACTCACCGAGATCTCATCTCGTGATCCCATCGGAACCCCATGGTGGCTACTCACAATCATCCCATAGTCCAAGTTACCACATTTACTTAGTAGCACATTCTTTAACAAGTTTATAACAACAGGTTTGTCCTCCAGATCGACCAAGACCAAATAGTGTGACCTAGTACGAACTGTGTCCAATACCGTGGACTCGACTATTCGAATAGATTCTTACACTCTGCAGAGGTTGCGCACTTTACCCACACTATGGAGCTCCTGGTCCCGTACCTCGGTACACTTCCCTTCCGGGTGAACCGGTGCTGCTCCAACGAAACTTGCCTAACCCGTGACCCTTTTATCGTACCACCGACAATCATCCTCCCTCGGAGTCATGCCCTGGGTGGCCCCTGTGTCACTCCTGACACCTGCCACCGTCGTGGCCAAACTAAACTGTCCCAAACGGGGACTCCCAGGTTAAACCAACAACTGGGCTCACAAGGTTATCGCCACCTACCTGATCAGGGTAGCACGCGCGCATAACCCTCCCTCTTTGGTGGTACCGATAAAAGAGCACAAAGCTAGACCAAGTCAAGGCCGTCCCATAACGGCAAATGTGGCTGCACGGGTAAGCTCGGTTCGGTGGCACTATGACTCGATCCCATCGATGACGCAGGAGGTTTAATTTATAAGTTCAATTTAACACTTCCATCACCGTACCATCACATCAACATTTATAAGCAGGAACTATCACTTAACAACGGCATAGCAAAATCATAATAGTATTGACAATCATGGCATGAGATCAAATCATAGTACTAACATGATACTGGTATTAAAAGTATTGTTACTAGCATGGGAAAATATGACATGAAAGCAATTCATGATAGTATATGGTAAATAACACTAGCATTTGGTACAGATGAAATAACAGGGCTATGTCAGTGCAGACTAACAGATGATCTGAAATATACTGCAATACACACACACAGGGTGCAAGCAAAGTCATCACGCAAGTCCGGAGCTCATGATAAGAGGTTGGCTTGCCTTGGGGTTGACGGAGTCACCGGGAAGAAGTGCGATGAGCTCGCGGAAAGATTTGCCGGAAAAGTTTCCCTCTCGAAGGGGGCTGATTGAAGGCAAGGGCAAAATGGTCATTTTCACAGTGTGAAAACATGTGGGATCATGGAGATAGGTCTAGAGGGGGTGAATAGACCCTTAACCAGCCAAGTTAGCAGATTTTAATTTCTCTTGGAACTTAGGCAGATTTTGTCACAGGTTAAGATCACTCCAAAACTTTCTACACATGCATATCTAGAGATTGAGTAGCGGAAATAGTAAAGCATGCAAGAGTACGGAAAGTAAAGGGGTAGAGTATGGAAGATCAAACGCAATGAAGACACGGTGGTTTTTGGCGTGGTTCCGATAGGTGGTGCTATCGTATGTCCGCGTTGATGGAGACTTCAACCCACAAAGGGTAACGGCTGCGCGAGTCCACGGAGGGCTCCACCCACGAAGGGTCCACGAAGAAGCAACCTTGTCTATTCCACCATGGCTTACGTCCACGAAGGACTAGCCTCACTCGGGGTAGATCTTCACGAAGTAGGCGATCTCCTTGCCCTTACAAACTCTTGGTTCAACTCCACATCATGTCGGAGGCTCCCAAGTGACACCTAACCAATCTAGGAGACACCACTCTCCAAAAGGTAATAGACTGTGTGTAGTTGATGAACTCCTTGCTCTTGTGCTTCAAATGATAGTCTTCCCAGCACTCAAACAACTCCTCACAGATTTGGCTATGGTGGAAGAAGGATTTGAGTGGAAAGCAACTTGGGAAAGGCTAGAAATCAAGGTTAAAATGGTAGGAATGGAATAGCTTGATCTCAACACATGAGTAGGTGGTTCTCTCTCAGAAATGTATGGTGGAAGTGTAGGCACGTTCTGATGGCTCTCCTTACTGAGAAGGAAGTGGTGGAGGGGTATATATAGCCTCCACACAAAATCCAACCGTTACACACTTTTGACCCAACTCGGTGGCACCGATTCAGAAGACTCGGTGGCACCGAACTGTGTAAAAGATATGAACGTTAGGAATCTCGGTGGGACCTATAGGAACAACTCGGATGGACCGATGTGCAATGGCTAGGGCAAACCTCATCTCGGTGGCACCGATTGCATCAACTCGGTAGGACCGAAGTGAAGCAATAAGGCAACAGAGAGTTGGCAAGCCATCTCGGTGAGACCGATTTGCAAAACTCGGTGAGACCGAAGTGAGTGCAAACGATTACAGAGAGTTGGCAAGGCCATCTCGGTGGGACCGAGATCCATATCGGTGGATCCGATTTGTTAGGGTTTTGGCAGTGGCTAAGTCTAGATGAACTCGGTGGCTCCGGATAGGAAATTTCGGTGGGGCCGAGTTGGAATGTAGGTTTAGGACATATTTGGATAGAGAGAGTGGTTGAGGGTTTTGGAGTACTGTCACTAAGCACTTGAGCAAAAAGACCATTAAGCAACACCTCATCCCCTTTTAATAGTATTGGCTTTCCTATGGACTCAATGTGATCTTGGATCACTAAACCAAAAATGTAGAGTCTTGATCTTTAGCCAATCCTTGTCCTTAGCATTTTGAAGGTGTTCCACGTCCTCTTGTCCCTGCCACGCCATTGTTGAACTTGTCTGAAATTCACTAGATAAAAGCATTAGTCCAACAACACGTATGTTGGCACAAATTACCAAAACCACCAAGGGAGCAAATGTGCTTTCAATCTCCCCCTTTTTGGTAATTGATGACAACATACATCAGAGCTTCAAATACAGATATAGCAGAGGTATGTATGAAAGCTTTGAAGAAAACATGTAACATGTATGAGCTCCCCTGAACTCCCCCTTAGGATGTGCATAACATGATGATATCTCATGGGAAATATACATGCAACATGTATCTTGGCTATATGCATCAGAGCAATATATATGACATTTAGATATCCATATGTCCATGATTGTCTTCTTGCAAACAATATGTACTAGCAAGAGGTTAATCATGTT
This sequence comes from Elymus sibiricus, assembly GCA_039707655.1. Taxonomy (NCBI): domain Eukaryota; kingdom Viridiplantae; phylum Streptophyta; class Magnoliopsida; order Poales; family Poaceae; genus Elymus; species Elymus sibiricus. The sequence continues at coordinate 319,289,830 of CM077670.1, read as the reverse complement.
CATAAGTGTGATGCATATACTTACCTTGAAGTTCTTGAACAAGTACTTGAAGAAATACACTGGAGAAAACAAGGTTAGATAACACAAGATAATTTCTTCAAGAAAAGACACAAGATCAACAAGAGACCAAGATTGGGATGACATGTAGAAGAGAGTATCACTAGGTGAATACTTCTTTGAAGCAGACATGTCCCCAAAAGAAATAGTTGTCTCCCCTTAAAGAACTTCCTCTCCCCCTGAATCTGACATGGATATTGGGAGTAGGTAAGGTGAGAAAACTAGAACAACCAAAGAACAAGCTAATCATGTTTCTCCCCTCTTAGAAACATGTAACATTCTCTCCTCTTGTAAGGTGCATCTCTTTTGTAGTGATAAGCTTTGATGTATTCCTCTCTCCCCCTTTGACATCAATTTCCAAGAAGGGTCTTCAAGGTTGTTGGTCAAGTGGGTTTGGTCCTTGAGAAATACATCTAGCCATTGATTTGCTCTAGATGCGAGTTGAGGGTAAGAATCATTGAGTGGAGCTGGAACAGAAAATCTCAGGAAAATATTTGACAGAAATTCCCTTAGAGCAGCAAAATCGGTGACACCGAGTTGAGTCAATTCGGTGGAACCGAGTTTGATGCAATGGAACATTTTGTCAACTCAGCTCACTAGGCAAAGGAATTCTCACAAAGATTTGCAATGAATTAGCTGCGAAACTAACTAAAAGAAAAGGCACACAGAAAAGAAGCAAAGAAACGTCTAGATGAAGTTTTTTTTGTTTTTGAAATAGAAACACTCTAGCAAGAAGAGAACAAACAGAAGAAACACTAGAGAACTTCATCTAGATGGGTCGGCGACTAGGTCACCTATGTTAGAGTATATTGACTTAGGAGTCAAGTGAGAACACTTGATCATAGGTCATACTCATCGTTTAAGCTCAAAATGGGGTTGCCATTTTTTCTTTACGCATTTCAATGTATTCACATCTTGTTGAGTTGCTTTAGCTCATGTCTTTGAGTAAAGCTTCTCTAAGATGTGATAACTTACATTGGGATTTTGGTGATGTCCATCATGTAGTTGAACTTGAAGTGGATGCTCATGAGTAAAAGTTGGGAGCTATCCTATCATTTGTAGTTCATCTTCCTACATGGGTTAGTTTTGCAAGGAACAACATGTATATCCAAACTGACAAGAATGAAGCATATCTCTAGAATTTGTCAAAGGATATGTTTAGAGGGTCTTGTTCCTTGTTCCACCAACTATTGTTGATACTTGGGTGATACAAGATTGCTCAAGATAAGAGTGAGATGCAATCTTGTGACATGAAGCTTGTCCAAGTACCTACAAAAGGTTAGATACAATACAAGGGAGCAAAATGTCCAAGATATAAGATGATCATGAAGGATATCATGGATTAGTCAAGAATGCTCATGCCCTTGTATGCACCCACATGAACCTCTAGTTCACGTTTGAAGCATCAATGATGTTCAACTCACTTCTCAAGTGACAAAACACTTTCTCATCAAGGGGTTTGGTAAAGATGTTCGCCAATTGTTTGTCGGTACGAACATGTTTAAGGTCAATGTCACCTTTCTCAACATGATCTCGAATAAAATGGTGACGAACCTCAATATGCTTAGTTCGAGAATGTTGCACGGGATTGTGTGCTATCTTAATAGCACTCTCATTGTCACATAGTAATGGTACATGTCTCACACGCACACCATAGTCTTTAAGAGTTTGTGTCATCCATAGTAATTGAGCACAACATGATCCCGCGGCAATGTATTCCGCTTCGGCAGTAGATAGAGATACCGAGTTTTGTTTCTTGGAGGACCAAGACACAAGAGATCTACCAAGAAACTGACATGTACCCGAAGTGGATTTTCTATCAACCTTGTCTCCGGCATAGTCCGAATCAAAGTAGCCAACAAGATTAAAAGAAGATCCTTTGGGATACCATATGCCAAAGTTTGGTGTATGTAACAAGTATCTCACAATTCTTTTCACCGCCTTAAGGTGACACTCTTTTGGTGCCGCCTGGTATCGTGCACACATGCACACACTTAGCATAATGTCAGGACGGGAGGCACATAGATATAGCAATGAACCAATCATAGATCGATATACCTTTTGATCAACCGGTTTGCCATCCTTGGTCAAGTCAAGATGTCCACTCGTGGGCATGGGAGTTTTCATACCTTTACTCTCTTGCATGTTGAACTTCTTGAATAAGTCCTTGGTATACTTTGTTTGAGAAACAAAGGTACCCTCCTTAGTTTGCTTGATTTGCAAACCAAGAAAGAATTTGAGTTCACACATCAAAGACATCTCGAACTTTTTCGACATCAACCTTCCAAACTTTTCACTAAAAGAGGGGTTAGTAGATCCAAAGATAATATCATCAACATAAATTTGGCATACAAATAATTCTCCATTAACCCTCTTAGTGAACAAAGTTGAATCAATCTTCCCAATATCAAAACCTTTTTCAAGAAGAAACTTTGTCAAGCATTGGTACCAAGCTCTAGGGGCTTGTTTAAGACCATAAAGAGCTTTACGAAGTTTGTACACATGATTAGGTTTCTTGGGATTCTCAAAGCCGGGAGGTTGTTTAACATACACTTCCTCCTCAATTTCACCATTTAAGAAGGCACTTTTAATATCCATTTGGTAAATAGTGATATCATGGTGATTGGCATAAGCAAGTAAAATGCGAATGGACTCAAGTCTTGCAACGGGGGCATAGGTCTCACCATAGTCCATACCTTCGACTTGTGTGTAACCTTGTGCCACAAGACGAGCCTTGTTGCATACAACTTGTCCATCTTCATCTTGCTTATTCCGAAACACCCATTTGGTTCCAATGATGTTTTGCTCTTCCTTAGGCTTCTCAACCAATGTCCAAACTTGGTTCCTCTCAAAGTTGTGTAGCTCCTCGTGCATAGCATTCACCCAATCGGGGTCCTTGAGAGCATCTTCCACCTTCAAAGGTTCAACACTAGAGATGAATGAGTAATGCTCACAAAAGTTAGCCGAATGAGATTTTGAGCGAGTGATTCTCCCGGATTGGATATCTCCAAGTATTTGTTCGACGGGATGATCCTTGTCGATTCTTGCTCTAACTCGAGGTAGCTTTTTCTTGGGTTGTGGTGAGGCTTCCTCAACATCATCATCTTCTTCTTCGTTGATGTTGTCGTTGTTCGCTTGTGGAGGTGGAGAAGGAGGTTGAGGTGGATCATCTTGTTGCACTTCCTCATTCCCATCGTCTTGACGTGTTCCACTTGTTGATGCCTCCATATCAACTTGTCGTTCACCTTGATGTGAAGTTGGGGCTTCCACTTGAATAGACGAGGTACTCTACTTCACTTCCACGGGGCGAATCTTGCCAATGGGCAAGTCTTGGATTGCTTCCGATGGTTCTTGATCTCCTACATCAACTGGCAATTGCTCGACTTGCGAGCCGTTAGTCTCATCAAACTTCACATCTACCGTCTCTTCAACTTTTCGAGTGAAGTTGTTGTAGACAGGGTAAGTGTGAGAGTTTGATCCATAACCAAGTAGAAAACCTTCATGAGATTTAGGAGCAAATTTTGACCGACGATGCTTATCAAGAATGTAACATTTTGAGCCAAATACTTGAAAGTATCCAACTTGTGGTTTGTTACCGGTGAGCAGTTCATATGCCGTTTTACCAAGAAGCTTGTGAAGATATAGTCGATTTGTTGCATGACAAGCTGTTTCAACCGCTTCCGCCCAAAAATGTCTTGGCGTCTTGTATTCATCAAGCATTGTTCTTGCCATCTCAATAAGTGTCCGGTTCTTCCTCTCAATAACTCCATTTTGTTGAGGTGTGTACGTAGCCGAGAACTCATGTGAAATACCCTCCTCATCAAGAAAGGTGTCCACATTGGTGTTCTTGAACTCCGTTCCATTGTCACTCCAAACCTTCTTGATCTTCACTTCAAATTGGTTTTGGGCCTTTCTTGCGAAGTTCTTAAAGATCTTTTGTACCTGCGATTTGTCATCAAGAAAGAACACCCACGTAAATCTGGAAAAATCATCAACAATGACCAAACCGAAAGAGTTACCACCAAGACTCTTATAGGAGTTGGGACCAAAAAGATCCATATGAAGCAGCTCGAGTGGTCTCCTCGTGGTCATAATGTTCTTTACGGGATGTCCTCCTCCAACTTGTTTTCCTGCTTGGCAAGCAGTACAAAGTCAATCTTTGTCAAATATAACATCTTTTACTCCAAGAATGTGATCTCCTTTGACAAGTTTATCAAGGTTACGCATACCAACATGTCCAAGTCTTCTATGCCATAACCAACCTTTAGAAGATTTAGCAATTAAACAAGTACGAGGTTGAGCTCTCTTAGTGAAATCAACAATGTATAGATCACCTCTACGAATGCCGGTAAAGACCATATTATGATTATCTTGACGAAACACTTGGCAATCTACTTTGGTGAATAGAACATTAAAACCAAAATCGGCTAGTCTAGATACGGAAAGAAGATTGTACCCAAGAGATTCAACAAGCATAACATTTTGTATGGAGCTATCATCGGATATGGCCACCTTACCAAGGCCAAGTACCTTACCCTTGGAGTTGTCTCCAAAAGTCACATACTTGCGTGGACCATCATTTTTAGTAAGCTCACGAAACATGTCTCTATCTCCGGTCATGTGATCGGTACATCCACTATCAAGAATCCACTCTTTTCCTCCGGCCATGTAATCTCGAAGATTTGCCATAAGACAGAGATTCCTCATGGTCTTCTCGAATTCAATATCAAATTCTTCATCCTCATCATAGTAGCCATGCTCAACATCATCATCATCATGCGTGTGATCATTACCTAGGGTAATAGATTCATTAGTTTCATGATCTTGACAATGTTCAAGCTTATGAATTCTAATGGCTTCCATGATAATGTTACTAATAGTTCTAACATCTCCTTTGGCACGCATAAGATCACGAAGCTCAAACAAGCAATCATCAAACTTAGGATCACTAGGGCTCATCTTGTGAAAAGCAACAGCCATATGAAGAACCTTGTTGAGACTCTTTAAAGAGTAATCGGGATATCGCTTTTCTAATTCATGCCATAGAGTATAAGCACATTCAAAGTTTTGCATACAACCAAGCACAACCTTAGGTAATCCTCTAATGATAAGATTGACGGTTCTAAGATTACGAAGCATGTCAATTTCCTCTTCATGAGTAGGATGCAAGGGATCAATAGGGGGCACATAAGGATTATGAATATACTTGCTCAAGTTAAATTCATCAAAGATATCAAGCATTTCATCATTCCAAAAGTTGTAATACTCTCCATTGAGAATAGGCACTCTACGTCTAAGACTCCCCAAAGTAGACACATCCATCTCCATCCAATGGTGATGAAACCAAGGCAATGGAGACCAAAGCTCTGATACCAATTGTGGGATCGAGGAGATAGGTCTAGAGGGGGGTGAATAGACCCTTAACCAGCCAAGTTAGCAGTTTTTAATTTCTCTTGGAACTTAGGCAGATTTTGGCACAGGTTAAGATCACTCCAAAACTTTCTACACATGCATATCTAGAGATTGAGTAGTGGAAATAGTAAAGCATGCAAGAGTACGGAAAGTAAAGGGGTAGAGTATGGAAGATCAAACGCAATGAAGACACGGTGGTTTTTGGCATGGTTCCGATAGGTGGTGCTATCGTACGTCCACGTTGATGGAGACTTCAACCCACGAAGGGTAACGGCTGCGCGAGTACACGGAGGGCTCCACCCACGAAGGGTCCACGAAGAAGCAACTTTGTCTATTCCACCATGGCTTACGTCCATGAAGGACTAGCCTCACTCGGGGTAGATCTTCACGAAGTAGGCGATCTCCTTGCCCTTACAAACTCTTGGTTCAACTCCACATCATGCCGGCGGCTCCCAAGTGACACCTAACCAATCTAGGAGACACCACTCTCCAAAAGGTAATAGACGGTGTGTAGTTGATGAACTCCTTGCTCTTGTGCTTCAAATGATAGTCTTCCCAGCACTCAAACAACTCCTCACAGATTTGGCTATGGTGGAAGAAGGATTTGAGTGGAAAGCAACTTGGGAAAGGCTAGAAATCAAGGTTCAAATGGTAGGAATGGAATAGCTTGATCTCAACACATGAGTAGGTGGTTCTCTCTCAGAAATGTATGGTGGAAGTGTAGGCACGTTCTGATGGCTCTCCTGACTGAGAAGGAAGTGGTGGAGGGGTATATATAGCCTCCACACAAAATCCAACCGTTACACACTTTTGACCCAACTCGGTGGCACCGATTCAGAAGACTCGGTGGCACCGAACTGTGTAAAAGATATGAACGTTAGGAATCTCGGTGGGACCTATAGGAACAACTCGGATGGACCGATGTGCAATGGCTAGGGCAAACCTCATCTCGGTGGCACCGATTGCATCAACTCGGTAGGACCGAAGTGAAGCAATAAGGCAACAGAGAGTTGGCAAGCCATCTCGGTGAGACCGATTTGCAAAACTCGGTGAGACCGAAGTGAGTGCAAACGATTACAGAGAGTTGGCAAGGCCATCTCGGTGGGACCGAGATCCATATCGGTGGATCCGATTTGTTAGGGTTTTGGCAGTGGCTAAGTCTAGATGAACTCGGTGGCTCCGGATAGGAAATTTCGGTGGGGCCGAGTTGGAATGTAGGTTTAGGACATATTTGGATAGAGAGAGTGGTTGAGGGTTTTGGAGTACTGTCACTAAGCACTTGAGCAAAAAGACCATTAAGCAACACCTCATCCCCTTTTAATAGTATTGGCTTTCCTATGGACTCAATGTGATCTTGGATCACTAAACCAAAAATGTAGAGTCTTGATCTTTAGCCAATCCTTGTCCTTAGCATTTTGAAGGGGTTCCACGTCCTCTTGTCCCTGCCACGCCATTGTTGAACTTGTTTGAAATTCACTAGATAAAAGCATTAGTCCAACAACATTTATGTTGGCATAAATTACCAAAACCACCAAGGGAGAAAATGTGCTTTCAAAACATTATGAAAATGATACCATCAAACGGGCTCGACGAACAGAGAACGTGGGCGTTGGATTTACCTCAATCGGAGTTACGGTCGCGGAGAAACGGCCGTTCGTTCGTTAAGCGGTAAAACAAACAGAAACTGTTTGTTTTAGCCCTTAACGGGTGAACGCCCGCTATATATCCATTTCGGTCGCAGCTGAGAAAACGAAGGCACATTTCACCGTTTACGCTTCCACTATAGTGAAAGCGCATTTACTGCTGAAGCTGTGACCGAATGCGCTTTAACTAGTGGAAAGCATATTTTCGCGAGTGCGCTTCCACTTACAGCAGCTGGGCCCGGGCTATAGTGGCTGACGGGCGGGGCCCGCCTCATCCCTTCTCTCACCTGGGTCTTCTTCTTCCCCGACCAGGAACAGAGGCTGACCGGTCGCCGGCGTGGCCGTCGCCTCGCTGCTCCCCTGGGCCGTCCGTCGGGCACGGAAGCACGGCCGCTGCACGCCGCGCCCAAGGGTAGCCGCGAGGAAGCCAGAGGTGGCCTATGGCGCCGTTGCCACAGGGCCGAGCCACGGCGGCCGAACCACGGCGGCCGAACCACGCCAAGGGAGCCGTGCCGGCAGAGTTTCCCTCGGAGGAGTGGAGGGCGGCAGCGGCTTCGCAAGCTCCGGGGAGGGCCGAGGACGTGGATGGAGAGGACGGAGAGGGCCGAGGTGCGGGGTTGTCTCGAGGGGAAACGGCGGCAGATGATACATCTCCAACGTATCTATAATTTATGAAGTATTCATGCCATATTTATAACAATTCTATATGGTTTTGATATGATTTGATTAGAACTAACCCGGACTGACGCTGTTTTCAGCAGAACTACCGTGGTGTTGTTTTTTGTGCAGAAATGAAAGTTTTCCAAATGAGCTGAAACTTTTTGGAGATTTTTTATTGGACAAATAAAAAATATTGGCACCAAGACCCACTGGAGGGGGGCCACCCAGTGCCCACGAGGCACCAGGGCGCGCCACCCCCCCAGGCGCGCCCTGGTACCTCGTGGGGCCCACGTGGCTCCGTCTGGCCTGATTCCAACGCTGAAAAATCCTATATATTCAGAAACCCCCGAAAGTTAACCTAGATGAGTTTTTACGCCGCCGCAAGCCTCTCTACCAGAGAGATCCCATCTACAGCCCTTTTCCGGCACCCTGCCGGAGGGGGGAAGGCATCACCGGAGGCCATCTTCATCTTCCCGGCGGTCTCCATGATGAGGAAGGAGTAGTTCACCCTCGGGGCTGAGGGTTTGTACCAGTAGCTATGTGTATGATCTCTCTCTCTCATGTTCTTGAGATGGCACGATCTTGATGTATCGCGAGCTTTGTTGATATAGATGAATCATATAGAGTTTTTCCCTCTCTATCTTCTTGTGATGAATTGAGTTTCCCCTTTGAAGTTTTCTTATCAGATTGAGTCTTTAAGGATTTAAGAACACTTGATGTATGTCTTGCATATGGATATCTGTGGTGACAATGGGATATTCACTTGAGTCACTTGATGTATGTTTTGGTGATCAACTTGCGGGTTCAGTGACCTTGGGGATTTATGCATAAGGGTTGGCACACGTTTTCGTCTTGACTTTCCGGTAGAAACTTTGGGGCACTCTTTGAAGTTCTCTGTGTTGGTTTGAATAGATGAATCTGAGATTGTGTGATGCATATCGTATAATCAAACCCGTGGGTACTCGTGGTGACATTGGAGTGCCTAGGTGACATTAGGGTTTTGGTTGATGTGTATCTTAAGGTGTTATTCTAGTACGAACTCTAGGGCTGTTCGTGACAATTAATGGGGATGGCTCATAAGATTGATCGGGAAGGATAACTTTGAGGTGGTTTCGTACCCTACAACAATTTCTTCGTTTGTTCTCCGCTATTTGTGACTTTGGAGTGAACTCTTTGTCGCACGTGAGGGATTTACATATGATTCAACTATGTCAACAATGTTGGGAGATCGCACTAGTGAAAGTATGAACCCTAGGCCTTGTTTCTAAGCATTGCAATACCGTTTTTATTCCTGTTTACTTTTTGTTACCTTGCTGTTTTTATATTTTCAGATTACAAAAACCTATATCTACTATCCATACTACACTTTTATCACCATCTCTTCGCCGAACTAGTGCTCCTATACAATTTACCATTGTATTGGGTGTGTTGGGGACACAAGAGATTTCTTGTATTTGGTTGTAGGGTTGTTTGAGAGATACCATCTTCAACCTACGCCTCCCACGGATTGATAAACCTTAGGTCACCCACTTGAGGGTAAATTGCTACTGTCTTACAAAACTCTGCGCTTGGAGCCCCAACACGAGTCTACAAGAATAAGTTGTGTAGTAGACATCAGCAGAGTGCGGCCATGGGCGAGGAGAGGAGCTCCACGAGCTCGAATGAGAGGGGGCTGGGCTTGCTGCTGGCCGGGAGGGGCTCGGGAATGCGCTTAAATAGCCGCGGGAGGGGCTACGCGATGCCGGCCGAAGCTCCGAGAGCTCACCACCGTGGCGGCGACCTAGCGGAGCATCGATGTCGGAAGAGGCGGCCATGAGCTAGGGGACGAGGGGGAAAGCTTCTAGGCGGCGTACATGTGTGGTGGGGAGCTCGCCGGCGCGCCCGGACGAGCTGGAACCCGCTGGAGGTGCCCTCTCGAAGACTCCAGTGCACATAGCGCTGGTTTGGCGCGCTCTGCCCATGGTCACCGCGTGGCCACGGCAGTGCCACGCCCCACACATTGCCAAATCTAGTCTAGGGGGTTCTCCTTCCTTCCTTGAGTTGACTTGTGCAGCTGGATGGCACGGGAGAGCTCTGGTGTGACTACACCTAGGTCAAACAGTTTCCAGTAGCAAAATGTTGACAGGTGTTGTGGCCACCACAGTGCTCCTCTTGGAATGGTCTTTAGCAGAGGTCAATCATCTACCAAGGTAGTCAGCTTGGCAAAATTTCAGCACAAATGGACAACTCTAGATGGTACTTCCTTTGTAACCTTGCAATCTGGACAGAAATGGAAATGAAGATGTTGGGGAAAAATGGCTAGATAGATTTGGCTGATTTTTGGTGTGCGGTGATGATATAGTCATGAGAGCTATCTGAAAAAAATTCAGCTCAAATTGATCATCTATGAAGGTACTTCCTTCACAGAGATGCAGTCTGGACAGAAATTTGGTAATTTACTAGGGGAAATTGGCTAGATGAAATGGGCTGGTTTTTGGTATCCAGAGGTGATTTATCATTTTTAACCACCATGAAAAATTTCAGCCCAAAAAGATCAAGGGTTCAAGCACTTCCTTTGCAAACTGGAAATCTGAACAGAATTTGCAAATGGATGTTGTGCTCAAAATTTGAATTGTGGAACTAGAGATTTTGATGGAAATGGTGAATATATAGATAGGATATGCTCCACAAATTATTTGGGATTTTTCCTAGCTACCAAAATGGTAGTTCCTTTGGAAAGGACCCAAATTTAAATATTGGCTTTAAATAGGAAAATGTAATTTCCCTTGTTTAATTATGGCAAATATTTTTGTGAGAGATCAATATGATCACAATGAATATCTCCACAAGTTTTCATGAACTTTGGAGATGGGCAAATATTTTCCTGGATTTAATTCCTCAGAAAGGTAGAAAAAGGAATTAATTCTAGATAAAAAATATTGCATATGACTTGGCAATATTTTTGCACATCTAGGGTTTATGGATGAAGGAGGGTCTCTAGAATTTTTTTGGAGGATTAACAGAGCAAGGAAAATGATAGCTCCTTTGTAAACACAAAGGCTGGATTTCCAGTCCCAATATTTTGGAACTAGGGTTTGAATGAGGTTTGGGGTTTACTAACGAGAGCTTGGCTGACACATGAGCATGGGAAAGGCATTGAGAGGCTGAGGATTGTCTGGATTCACCTGGTCACTCACCAGATTCCAGAGGAAAAATTTGGGAGAGAAAAGCTAGGAAGGAATAACAACACAAAAATCGATAACCCGATTTTTGGGGTGTTACAAACCTTCCCCCCTTAAGAGAATCTCGTCCTCGAGATTACTAGGGTTAGCTCAAAACAAATACTCCTCCTGGAGAAGTCTCTGGGAAAAAGATTTTGGGACCGGGGATTTTTTTAGGAAAAACTGGCTCTCCGGAGTTCTGGGTTTGGAAGGCTGGCAAATGGAGAAAGCACGAATGGATGTGGGTATGCGACTTTGCATTCCACCCGTGTACTGCTGCGACTGCACTCAGGAAGCTGAACTTGGCGTGCCACATTGCTCACACGATACACATGCAATCTATTCAAACAAATATGCAAGCAAATGCAGAAGGCATAAGGGAGCAAAATACATGCAAAGGAAAAAGAACACATCCAGCAAATTACACTAAGATGTTTTAATGCTAGTGGGTGTATGTACTCCTGGTATACATACACCTACACCAGCTCGCATTTCATTAGGGCCTCCGAGCGAGTCTATTGTTATTAGGTGTAAGTGCTCTACTGACTAAAATCTTGTTAAGAAACCATTGCCAGCTCTGTTAAGCATTTCTGCTGAACGGGGAGGCAGATGAACCAAACACACAGAGCAAACATACATAACGTTACAACATCACACAAGTTACAAGCAATACAAGCATACAACAACATGCAACCCTACTAGGCACCTAACAACAACTACTCACTACGAACTACAGGGTTCTACTCTTGCTGGGGTTCTCCTGGGGGACGAAGGCTGAGCCAACTTCCGTCTTCATCGTCGGACACCTCTATAGGTTGGGGCTCAACTGCTGGAGCTGCGGTGGGAACTTGACGAAACACATCTCGACGGCGAAGACGCCGAATAACTCGTGAGAAGGAACTTGGGGAAATGATGCCTGGTCGGTATGGGTTCACGGGCTGCGAGGGTGGCACTAGCTGCGAAGGTGGCACTGGGTTTGCATCAGAGAACTGGTGGCCTGGGATGCAGTTTGACGGGCCTCATGGTATGCTTCCGTAACAACCCGAATGGTGTCACAGTCAATGGCTTTAAACTCTCCAAGAATGACGGAGAGCAGCAGTCCCTGGGCAGCAATGAACTGAACCAGGCGAGCCATTGCCGAGTCAGCATCTTCGACTGTACTGGAGAACTCGCAGCCTTCGGTGGATGCAGAGGGAAAGTAGCGGAACTCCCGCATCTCTGCTACTTGTGAGAACTGGAAATGAAGACGCGCGGTGGCTTCCGCAGCAGCTGTCTGGACAGCCAACGCGGGGGTGGGCATGGGTTTGCCCTGGAAAGTCATGGGCTTCCCATCCTCCGCTGGACCTGGGCAGATATGCGCCTTCGCATAGCATCGGCAAAGGTGAGGAACGGGTTATGATTGGAACACCAGATACACTGGGCTAGTACTACAACCAAGGGCTTGGGTGAGCATACTCGAAAGGATGGGCGGAAAGCCAGCATAACCATTAGCCAAAGTTCGGCTATGAAAAGTGGGTGCTCTGGAAGAACTAGCCATGGCTGCTGGTTTGAGATTACTGGCTTGGGTTCTCTTGTGGAGATATGGCTTACTGAACGGAGAGGGCTGCGTCTCGCAGGTGGGAGGGATTTAAAATAGGCAGCCAGGCTGGTACATACCAGCATGGCGTGGATCTTTCTAGGGCCGAGTAAAGGATATGCTGGCACGGCCGGCAACTGGGTAGAGTCGCGGTCCAATCCAGGGATGGCTGGGTGGGCGGACAGCTGGGTAGGAGCACGTCAATTCCGACTGCGCCGCCTGTTGATCAACAGTGGCCATGTCGGATGCCGGGGATGGGTCAACTCTATTGGGCTCACTACCGGTTGCTAATAGGGGTGGTTTGATGCTAGGGTAACCTACAACCAGCCTGGCTCTGATACCACGCTCTGTGGCACCCCGATAGAGGGCCAACGCACGCCAGTCCCAGGATAAGACCTGGCGCACGTCTGAGACATGATACAGCAATTCCAGGCACAAAAATGGCTTTATTATATTGAATGGAGTATTACAATACTGTTGTTTACATCAATATTACATGGCTCCAAGACAAACTAAATGGTAGCGGAGGTCTTGGTTCAGCAGCAACGACGTCTCTGGCTGGGCTCCACAACGCACAGGACTGGCTGGGTTACGATCTAGCACGACAGTTCTTCTCCTGCAACTGGCCACGTGCAAGGCCAGGTGAGTACTTTGAATGTACTCGCAAGACAACCAAATACATAGCATCCAAACAAGCAGATGACAAAGCAAGCCCTATGCTTATACATGAATTTATTCTAAACATGGCATGGAATTAACAGGAAAACATGGATTAAGCATGGCATGACATAGATCAGACATATCAACTACAAATCATGGCATGGCATGGCTATTCCTACAAGACATGGTATCCAAAGTTATACTGGAACCTACACTACACCTACCTCCCGTGAAGCATTAAAGTAATATGTGGTGACATCATTCAGCTTTACTGCCCCTCTGGGCTAACTCATGACTCACTGAGATCTCATCTCGTGATCCCATCGGAACCCCATGGTGGCTACTCACAATCATCCCATAGTCCAAGTTACCACATTTACTTAGTAGCACATTCTTTAACAAGTTTATAACAACAGGTTTGTCCTCCAGATCGACCAAGACCAAATAGTGTGACCTAGTACGAACTGTGTCCAATACCGTGGACTCGGCTATTCGAATAGATTCTTACACTCTGCAGAGGTTGCGCACTTTACCCACACTATGGAGCTCCTGGTCCCGTACCTCGGTACACTTCCCTTCCGGGTGAACCGGTGCTGCTCCAACAAAACTTGCCTAACCCGTGACCCTTCTATCGTACCACCGACAATCATCCTCCCTCGGAGTCATGCCCTGGGTGGCCCCTGTGTCACTCCTGACACCTGCCACCGTCGTGGCAAAACTAAACTGTCCCAAACGGGGACTCCCAGGTTAAACCAACAACTGGGCTCACAAGGTTATCGCCACCTACCTGATCAGGGTAGCACGCGCGCATAACCCTCCCTCTTTGGTGGTACCGATAAAAGAGCACAAAGCTAGACCAAGTCAAGGCCGTCCCATAACGGCAAATGTGGCTGCACGGGTAAGCTCGGTTCGGTGGCACTATGACTCGATCCCATCGATGACGGAGGAGGTTTAATTTATAAGTTCAATTTAACACTTCCATCACCGTACCATCACATCAACATTTATAAGCAGGAACTATCACTTAACAACGGCATAGCAAAATCATAATAGTATTGACAATCATGGCATGAGATCAAATCATAGTACTAACATGATACTGGTATTAAAAGTATTGTTACTAGCATGGGAAAATATGACATGAAAGCAATTCATGATAGTATATGGTAAATAACACTAGCATTTGGTACAGATGAAATAACAGGGCTATGTCAGTGCAGACTAACAGATGATCTGAAATATACTGCAATACACACACATAGGGTGCAAGCAAAGTCATCACGCAAGTCTGGAGCTCATGATAAGAGGTTGGCTTGCCTTGGGGTTGACGGAGTCACCGGGAAGAAGTGCGATGAGCTTGCGGAAAGATTTGCCGAAAAAGTTTCCCTCTCGAAGGGGTTGATTGAAGGCAAGGGCAGGTCATTTTCACAGTGTGAAAACATTATGAAAATGATACCATCGGAACGGGCTCGACGAATAGAGAACGTGGGCGTTGGATTTACCTCAATCGGAGTTACGGTCGCGGAGAAACGACCGTTCGTTCGTTAAGCAGTAAAACAAACAGAAACTGTTCGTTTTAGCCCATAACGGGTGAACGCCCGCTATATAGCCATTTCGGCCGCAGCTGAGAAAACGAAGACGCATTTCACCGTTTACGCTTCCACTGTAGTGAAAGCGCATTTACTGCTGAAGCTGTGACCGAATGCGCTTTAACTAGTGAAAAGCGTATTTTCGCGAGTGCGCTTCCACTTACAGCAGCTGGGCCCGGGCAATAGCGGCTGACGGGCGGGGCCTGCCTCATCCCTTCTGTCCCCTGGGTCTTCTTCTTCCCCGACCAGGAACAGAGGCAGACCGGTCACCGGCGTGGCCGTCGCCTCGCTGCTCCCCTAGGCCGTCCGCCGGGCGCGGAAGCACGTCCGCTCCATGCCGCGCCCAAGGGTAGCCGCGGGGAAGCCAGAGGTGGCCTATGGCGCCGTCGCCACAGGGCCGAGCCACGGCGGCCGAACCACGGCATGGGAGCCGCACCGGCAGAGTTTCCCCCGGAGGAGTGGAGGGCGGCAGCGGCTTCGCATGCTCCGGGGTGGGCCTAGGACGTGGATGGAGAGGAGGGAGAGGGCCGAGGTGCGGGGTTGGCTCGAGGGGAAACGGCGGCAGAGTGCGGCCATGGGCGAGGAGAGGAGCTCCACGAGCTCGAATGGGAGGGGGCTGGGCTTGCTGCTGGCCGGGAGGGGCTTGAGAATGCGCTTAAATAGCCGCGGGAGGGGCTACGCGACGCCGGCCGAAGCTCCGAGAGCTCACCACCGTGGCGGCGACCTAGCGGAGCATCGATGTCGACAGAGGCGGCCACGAGCTAGGGGACGAGGGGGAAAGCTTCTATGCGGCGTACATGTGCGGTGGGGAGCTCGCTGGCGCGCCTGGACGAGCTGGAACCCGCTGGAGGTGCCCTCCCGAAGACTCCAGTGCACAGAGCGCTGGTTTGGCGCGCTCTGCCCGTGGTCACCGCGTGGCCACGGCAGTGCCATGCCCCACACGTTGCCAAATCGTGTCTAGGGGGTTCTCCTTCCTTCCTTGAGTTGACTTGTGCAGCTGGATGGCACGGGAGAGCTCTGGTGTGACTACACCTAGGTCAAACAGTTTCCAGCAGCAAAATGTTGACAAGTGTTGTGGCCACCACAGTGCTCCTCTTGGCATGGTCTTTGGCAGAGGTCAATCATCTACCAAGGTAGTCAGCTTGGCAAAATTTCAGCACAAATGGACAACTCTAGATGGTACTTCCTTTGTAACCTTGCAATCTGGACAGAAATGGAAATGAAGATGTTGGAAAAAAATGGCTAGATAGATTTGGCTGATTTTTGGTGTGCGGTGATGATATAGTCATGAGAGCTATCTGAAAAAATTTCAGCTCAAATTGATCATCTATGAAGGTACTTCCTTCACAGAGATGCAATCTGGACAGAAACTTAGGTAATTTACTGGGGAATATTGGCTAGATGAAATTGGCTGGTTTTTGGTATCCAGAGGTGATTTATCATTGTTAACCACCATGAAAAATTTCAGCCCAAAAATATCAAGGGTTCAAGCACTTCCTTTGCAAACTGGAAATCTGAACAGAATTTGCAAATGGATGTTGTGCTCAAAATTTGAATTGTGGAACTGGAGATTTTGATGGAAATGGTGAATATATAGATAGGATAAGCTCCACAAATTATTTGGGGTTTTTACTAGCTACCAAAATGGTAGTTCCTTTGGAAAGGCCCCAAATTGAAATATTGGCTTTAAATAGAAAAATGTAATTTCCCTTGTTTAATTATGGCAAATATTTTTGTGAGAGATCAATATGATCACAATGAATATCTCCACAAGTTTTCATGAACTTTGGAGATGGGCAAATATTTTGCTGGATTTAATTCCTCAGAAAGGCAGAAAAAGGAATTAATTCTAGATGAAAAATATTGCATATGACTTGGCAATATTTTTGCACATCTAGGGTTTATGGATGAAGGAGGGTCTCTGGAAATTTTTGGAGGATTAACAGAGCAAGGAAAATGATAGCTCCTTTGTAAACACAAAGGCAGGATTTCCAGTCCTAATATTTTGGAACTAGGGTTTGAATGAGGTTCGGGGTTTACTGACGAGAGCTTGGCTGGCACATGAGCATGGGAAAGGCATTGAGAGGCTGAGGATTGTCTGGATTCACCTGGTCACTCACCAGATTCCAGAGGAAAAATTTGGGAGAGAAAAGCTAGGAAGGAATAACAGCACAAAAATCGATAACCTGTTTTTTGGGGACAAACCTTCCCCCCTTAAGAGAATCTCGTCCTCGAGATTCCTAGGGTTAGCTCAAAACAAATACTCCTCCTGGAAAAGTCTCTGGGAAAAAGATTTTGGGACCGGGGAATTTTTAGAAAAAACTGGCTCTCCGGAGTTCTGGGTTTGGGAGGCTGGCAAACGGAGAAAGCGCGAATGGATGTGGGTATGCGACTTTGCATTCCACCCGTGTACTCCTGCGACTGCACTCAGGAAGCTGAACTTGGCGTGCCAACATTGCTCACACGATACACATGCAATCTATTCAAACAAATATGCAAGCAAATGCAGAAGGCATAAGGGAGCAAAATACATGCAAAGGAAGAAGAACACATCCAGCAAATTACACTAAGATGTTTTAATGCTAGTGGGTGTATGTACTCCTGGTATACATACACCTACACCAGCTCGCATTTCATTAGGGCCTCCGGGCGAGTCTATTGTTATTAGGTGTAAGTGCTGTACTGACTAAAATCTTGTTAAGAAACCATTGCCAGCTCTGTTAAGCATTTCTGCTGTACGGGGAGGCAGATGAACCAAAAATCAAAAATTATAGATACGTTGGAGACGTATCAGCATCCCCAAGGTTAATTCCTGCTCATCCTCGAGTAGGTAAATGATAAAAACAAAATTTTTGATGTGAAATGCTGCCTATCATATTCATCATATATTCTTTTCTTTTATAGCATGGACATATGGACTTGAATGATTCAAAGCAATAGTCTATAGTTTGACATGAAGATATAAATACTCAAGCGTACTAACAAGCAACCATGCCTTTCAAAATATCAACGCTAAAGAAAGTTATCCCAAGCCCATTATGCTCAATCATTGATTCATTCATGAAACACACTCCATATTAGCTACATCCAATGCACAAGTATGGCAATAGTGCTCTCTAGTTGGTGCTTTATAAGAGAAGATGGAGACTCAAAAAATGAAAATTGCATAAAAGTAAATAGATAGGCCCTTCGCAGAGGGAAGCAGAGATTTGCAAATGTGCCAGAGCTCAAGGCTTAAATTAGAGAGATAAATTTTTTGGGAGGCATGCTTTTCCTGTCAACGAAAACGAACGAGAATTTCTAATATCTTCCATGCTAGACACATTATAGGCGGTTCCCAAACAGAAAATAAAGTTTATTCCTTTTCCACCATTCTTTCACAATCCATGGCTAGCCGTATCCACGGGTGCCCTCCATACCAACACTTTCCAAGGAATTTATTATTATCATCATATAAAATTTTCATTTCATTTCATTTCATTTCGGGACTGGGCATCCCTATTACCTGCCACACTCTCGTGCAATGACAAGTGAATAAACACTCATCGTGAGAATAACACACCTAGCATGGAAAATATTGGCCACCCCCTTCCGCCTCATGAGCGGTACGGGCACACAAAACAGAAAAATTATTTTGAAAATTAGAGTTGGCACACGCAAATTTACTTGGAACGGCATGGAAATACCGCATATAGGTAGATATGGTGGACTCATTTGGCACAACTTGGGTTTAAGGAGTTTGGATGCACAAGCAGTATTCCCGCTTAGTACAAATGAAGGCTAGCAAATAGATCGAGAAGCGACCAACCAGAAAGCGAAAACGGTCATAAACATGCATTGAACATAACTAACACCGAATAATGCACCATAAGTAGGATATAATTTCATTGCAGAACTATTGACTTTACGTGCATGCATAGGGAATCACAAACCTTAACACTAATATTCTTACTAAATCACAATTACTCACTAACATGACTCACATATCATCATCTCCATATCGCAAAACTATTGCAAGGAATCACACTTATCATATCCAACGATCTATATGAAAGTTTTTATTATATCCCTCTTGAATATTCATCACTTTGGGACCAAATTCATATCTTGTGCAAATTATCGTTACTATTATCAACTCTCAAAAAGATATAAGTGAAGCATGAGAGCACAAATATTTCTTCAAAATTTCAATCTTATCAACTCTCAAAATAATATAAGTGAAGCATGAGAGTTTATTTCTTCAAAATATTAATCTTGTCAACTCTCAAAATAATATAAGTGAAGCATGGGAGTTCATTTCTTCAAAATATAGCCACCACCATGCTCAAAAAGATTTAAGTGAAGCACTAGAGCAACTGCCTAGCTCAAAAAATTTAAGTGAAGCACATAGAGTATTCTAACAAATCATGATAACGTGTGGCTCTCTCAAAATAGGTGTGTTCAGCAAGGATGATTGTGACAAACTAAAAAGCAAACAAAGCAAAGACTCATATAATACAAGACGCTCCAAGTAAAACACATATCATGTGACGAATAAAAATATAGCTCCAAGTAAAATTACCGATGGTTGGTAGAAGAAAGAGGGGATGCCTTCCGAGGCATCCCCAAGCTTAGACGCTTGAGTCTTCCTTGAATATTACCTTGGGGTGCCATGGGCATCCCCAAGATTAGGCTCTTGCCACTCCTTATTCCTTCATCCATCGTGATCTCACCCAAAACTTGAAAACTTCAATCACACAAAACTCAACAAAACCTTTGTGAGATCCGTTAGTATAAAAAATAAATCACTACTTTAATTACTATTGCAAACCCATTCATATTTTATATTTGCATTATACCTACTATATTCTAACTTCTCCATGGCTTATACCCCCCGGTACAATCCATAATACATCAAAAACAGAATCTGTCAAAAACAGAACAGTCTGTAGAAATCTATTTAAAAGCCATAGTTCTGTAATCCACAAATTTTTAAAAATTAGGACAACGTGGGTAATTCATATACCAATACTGTGTAAAAAATTCAGATTTTTCTGACGCTCCAGTACAGAACCAAAATTCCAGCACTGGACGCAAAACTTTCTGTTTTCCAAATAGCATCAATTATACTATCTTCCAAATCATCCTAAAGGCTTTACTTGGCACAAACACTAATTAAAAACACAAAAACACAATCTTTACAGTAGCATAAATATGAAAACACACAAGAACAGAAACAAAAGGTAAAAAATTATTTTATTCATTGGGTTGCCTCCCAACAAGCGTTATTGTTTTATGCCCCTAGCTAGGCATAATGCATAGTTTCAAGTGTTGTCATCTTTGGTTTCCAACTCCTCAATCACACATCCATTTTTTCTAATAGATTTAACATAGGTGTTTCTCACCATCACACTTCTAGGCACAAAATCACGAATTTTACTTTTGTGAATAGGTTCCTTAATTATATCAATGAAATTGGGGTGCACGCTAATCATTTTAAGATCCTCACTTCCCTTACTAGAAGTAGCACCAATTGTCTTAGGAACATATATAAACTTGCAATTCTTGCTAGGAGTAGTTTTTTCAATAGTTTTAGCGGAAGAAAAAGCGGAACCCAAATTATTAATAATTTCTTCCAACTTATCGATCCTAGAGGGACTTTGTTCCATCCTTTCATTAATTATTGGTTCTTTCTCTTTTACATCTTAAGAGTAATCCCTGCCTTTGATCCAAATTGAGTAACATGGTTATGAATCTTTTTATCTAAATTTTCAATATGCTCAACGGTAGGCATTTTATTTTCAATAGCATCTAACCTTTGCATAACATGTTCCAAGGTCAAAGTTGTTTCATTAATAGTAATAGGTGGTGATCCCACTAAATTTCCCATAGCATTAAAAGCATCCGTAGAGGGACACATCAAGAAATTCCCTCCAGTAATAGTATCAAGCACAAATCTATACCAAGTAGTAATGCCCACATAAAAATTGCGAATAAGGATGGTAGATGATTGCTTATGAGTTGATCTATTATGAGCATCACAAATCCTATACCAAGCATCTTTTAAATTCTCTCCTCCCCTTTGTTTAAAATTAAGCACTTCATTTTTAGGGGTAATAGTAACGAGCGAAGAACTAGCCATAACGAAAAAGCAAGCAAGCAAAGAAGCAAACAAGAAAAATGCAAACGGAAAATATTTTTGTATTTTTGTAAAAAAAATTAGAAGTGGGGGAGATGAAAACGAGAGGCAAATAAAATAAATGCAAGGAGATGAGAGTTTATGCGAATGTACTTGATAGATGTTGATGATGTCTCCCCGGCAATGGCGCCAGAAATTCTTCCTGCTACTTGTAGCTTGCATTGGTATTTTCCCCGAAGAGGAAGGGATGATGCAGCATAGTAGAGGTAAGTATTTCCCTCAGTTATGAAACCAAGGTTATCAATCCAGTAGGAGAACCACGCAACACCTCGTTAGCAGTACCTGCACACAAACAACAAATCCTTGCACCCAACACAAACGAGGGGTTGTCAATCCCTCGGCGGTCAATTGGAAGATTAAATTGTATGGTGATAGATAGATAGATTAAACAAAAATAAAAATAAAATAAATAAAGAAAAAGTGCAGTAAAGTATTTTTAGGGTTTTTAATATATGATTTAGATAGACCCAGGGGCCATAGTTTTCACTAGAGGCTTCTCTCAAGAAAATAGCATATGGTGGGTAGACAGATTACTGTTGGGCAATTGATAGAAAAGCAAATAATCATGACGATATGCAAGGCAATGATCATGTATATAGGTATCACGTCCGAGTCAAGTAGACCGACTCCTGCCTGCATCTACTACTATTACTCCACCCATCGACCGCTATCCAGCATGCATCTAGAGTATTAAGTTCATAAAGAACGGAGTAACGCCTTAAGCAAGATGACATGATGTAGACAAAGTAAACTCACGCATGAATAAACCCCATCTTTTTACCCTTAATAGCAACGATACATATGTGTCATGTCCCTTTCTATCACTTGGATTGGGCACCGCAAGATCGAACCCATTACAAAGCACCTCTTCCCGTGGCAAGATAAATCAATCTAGTTGGCCAAACCAAATCAATAGATCGGAGAAGAAATACAAAGCTATAATAATCATGCATAAAAGAGACCAGAGAAGACTCAAATAATATTCATAGATAATCTGATCATAAACTCACAATTCATCGGATCCCAACAAACACACCGTAAAAAGTGATTACATCGGATAGAACTCCAAGAACATCGAGGAGAACATTGTATTGAAGATCAAAAAGAGAGAAGAAGCCATCTAGCTACTAACTATGGACCCGAAGGTCTGTGGTAAACTACTCACGCATCATCGGAAGGGCAGCAAGGTTGATGTAGAGCCCCTCCGTGATCGATTCCCCCTCCGGCGGAGTGCCGAAAAAGGCCCCCAGATGGGATCTCTCGAGAACAGAAGCTTGCGGCGACGGAAATAGTATTTCGTGGACTCCCCTGTTGGTTTCCCGATTTTTGGGAATTTATAGTGGTGGAATTAGGTCAAAAGAGGCAGAGGTGGGCCCACGAGGCACCAGGGCGCGCCTGCCCCCCAGGCGTGCCCTGGTGGCTCGTGGCCACCTCCTGGGGCTTTTGGCCTTCTCCCGAAGCTTCTAGTGTTGGTTATGTCCAGAAAAAAATCTCCAAAATGTTTCGTGGCATTTGGACTTCGTTTGGTATTGATATTCTGTAAAACCAAAAACAGGCAGAAAACAACAACTGTCACTGGGCACTAAGTTAATAGGTTAGTCCAAAAAAATTATATATAATTGCTGTAAATGTATATAAAAACATCCAAGATTGATAACATAACAGAATGGAATGATAAAAAATTATAGATACGTTGGAGACGTATCAGCTGCTGGCGGGCGCTAAGCACTTGGGTTTTGTAATGCACAATGAGCTCAAGGAGCCGGCGAGAGTGATGTTATTTCCCTTGCTTGAGATTGGTTATAGTATTTCTCTCTTTATTAAATAAATGATAAGCCATTTGCCTTGTTTCAAAGAAAATATGACAGCCACAGCCGAGTTGAAAAGGGCAACAACATCTAACTCCAACTTACAAACTGTACAAGAGCACGAGGGTTAATTGTTCATCAGGTTTAGACTAAATCCAGATTGAAAAGGGCAACAATATATAACTGCAGCAGTGTTTTCAGCAGTCACAATCAAATGGATCGGTCAGATCCATAAAATGAACATCACGGGTCGTAAAATTTAATGGAATATGACCATAGGATGATGTAAAAAGAAGACTGGCATGTTCAGAAGCCCATTTGTCCACCTAAACTCCTTTTTTTGCTCTTCAACATATCCATCCGTCAAAACTTCGTTGTTAATAAATTTAAGCCTGATGGACAATAGTGCCCTCGCATTCAGCAGGAAGAATGTGACAAATCTAGTGTTTGCATGGGTGGCTACATATCCTTCCAGCGTTATTGTCTTCAAACGAATGTCATGAGAACTGAGAAAATCCCGGTTCTTGCGATGCCACCGATTGGTTATACCTTTTGTACCCCGTCCTGCTGCCTAAATAGACATGAAGATTGAAAACAGTTAAGGTCTAAAAAAAGAGTATGTCAAAAGAGCAACAACTGAACGGTTAATTCTTGTACACTATATATGGGCTTCCAATGTGCGTGAAATCATCACCTTTATATACAACTTATCCAGACATGGAAAGCATCGCAACAAGCCAATAATCTTGTTCAGATCAAAAGTATTAATACTGATATATAAGATCTTGACAGAATCCAGCACCACTGATAGGCTATCCATGGACAAACTCTTCATTGAGCATAGAACATAATATTAGTACAAAAAGTGTACTCCAAGATGATATAAAACTTAGGCGAACATATGAAAAATGCAGCTTATGATTACAAAAGTGTAGATGATACTCCCTCTGTCCCATAATATAAGAACGTTTTTGAAGCTAAAACAGTTTGAAAAACATTCTTATATTATGGGACGGAGGGAGTAATATACAATACCTGGATAACTGTGGACCCAAACACCATCTGGAAATGATCACATAGATCATGAATTACACCCAAGGTCTCCAGTTTAGGTGCAGAGACGACCGTTATTTGCGAAGGTGAATAACAAGAATCAAGGATCAACCTTTGAAGTGAAGGGGCATCTTCGATGATGAGCTCCCCAACGTCAAAAGAAATTCCAATTCTTACAAGGTTAGGCGACTTTATTCGGAGACAACCAATTTTAACTGTCAAAAGAAGCACTAAGTACTCCAGGGCAAGGCAACTGGATTGGATGATGCTGTGTGCAGTGAGGCCTCCGATATACGAACCACCACAAGTGAATTTTTTTTATAAGTGGGAGTCGAAGCTTTTGTACCAGATTGTCTGGTAGTTTGCACAGGGCGAAGGTGGCGGTGTGGAGAGAGGAGGAAAACCGCGAGATGGAAATTGGTGCTGAGGGCACAAGTACATGGCGTTCGGAATGTGGTATGTGATTTATGTGGGAATAGTACAACTCAAGCAGCTGGAGTTTTTCGAATCCAGGGGGTTTCAGCCAGGCGTCCACCATGAAGGGCATGCACAGGTAGCATGTCGGGATGCAGAGTCATTGAACGGAGCCCTGGTGCGAGGAGATGATGGCTCCGGGGAGTTCAAAATCATTGAACAGAGATAGGCCACGACAGTCGAGATTAAGAGGCACGGCGCGCCATAGAGGGCGCCACCGAGATGCGAGGACTGATGACCCACAAGTATAGGGGATCAATCGTAGTCCTTTCGATAAGTAAGAGTGTCGAACCCAACGAGGAGCAGAAGGAAATGACAAGCGGTTTTCAGCAAGGTATTTTCTGCAAGCACTGAAATTATCGATAACGAGTAGTTTGATAGCAAGATAATTTGTAACAAGTGACAAGTAGCAATAGTAACAAAGAGTGCAGCAAGGTGGCCCAATCCTTTGTGTAGCAAAGGACAAGCCGGAACGATCTCTTATAATAAGCAAAGCGTTCTCGAGGACACATGGGAATTTCATCTAGTCACTTTCATCATGTTTGTTTGATTCGCGTTCGCTACTTTGATAATTTGATATGTGGGTGGACAGTTGCTTGGGTGCTGTTCTTACTTGGACAAGCCTCCCACTTATGATTACCCCTTCTCGCAAGCATCCGCAACTACGAAAGAAGAATTAAGATAACTCTAACCATAGCATTAAACATATGGATCCAAATCAGCCCCATACGGAATAGCGCATAAACTAGGGTTTAAGCTTCTGTCACTCTAGCAACCCATCATCTAATTACTACTCCACGATGCATTCCCTTAGGCCCAAAGATGGTGAAGTGTCATGTAGTCGACGTTCACATGACACCACTAAGAGAATCAACAACATACATATCATCAAAATATCGAACGAATACCAAATTCACATGATTACTTATGACAAGACTTCTCCCTTGTCCTCAAGAACAAAAGTAAATACTCACAAACCATATTCATGTTCAAGATTAGAGGGGTATTAAATAGCATATTGGATCTGAACATATAATATTCCACCAAATAAACCAACTAGCATCAACTACAAGATGTAATCAACACTACTAGCAACCCACAGGTACCAATCTGAGGTTTTGAGACAAAGATTGAATACAAGAGATGAACTAGGGTTTGAGATGAGATGGTGCTGGTGAAGATGTTGATGAAGATTGGTCCTTCCACGATGAGAGGATCGTTGGTGATGTCGATGGCTTCGATTTCCCCCTCCCGGAGGGAAGTATCCCCGGCGGAATCGTTCCGCCGGAGAGCAAAAGTGCTCCTGCCCAAGTTCCGCCTCGAGACGGTGGCGCTCCGTCCCAAAAGTCTTTTCCTTATTTTTTAGGGCAAATGGGCTTATATACCATAAAATGGGCACCGGAGGCTGGCCAGGGGCCCCACAAGCCACCAGGGCGCGCCTGGGGGGGGGGGGGGTGGCGCGCCCTGGTGCCTCGTGGGCACCTAGGTGGCCCCCTCTGGTACTTCTTTCTTCCAATATTTTTTATTTATTCCAAAACAAATCTCCGTGAAATTTCAGCTCATTTGGAGATGTGCAGAATAGGTATCTCTGACATAGCTTTTTCAGGTCCAGAATTCCAGCTGCCGGCAATCTCCCTCCTTGTGTAAATCTTGCATATTAAGAGAGAAAAGGCATTAGAATTGCTCCACAAAGTGTTATATTGATTGAAAATACTATAAATAACAGTAGTAAAACATGATGCAAAATGGACGTATCAACTCCCCCAAGCTTAGACCTCGCTTGTCCTCAAGCGAAAGCCGATATCGATAATCATGTCCACATGTTTAGAGAGAGAAGTGTCGATAAAAACAAAATACGGACATAGTAGCATCATGATCATTATTATCACAGCAATATTTATTATCATAAAACTTCTCATGAGCAAGTAACAATTCATCACAACAACGAAGTATAAGGCATAAACTTTCTTGAAAGCTAACAAATTGTGTTCTCAGTCAACAATGCAATTGCAATTCATCATATTTTCAGGAAGGGTCTCATGTAGGAGCTTTTTAGCAAGTCCACATACTCAACCATCATATAGTCTTCTATGATTGCTAACACTCACAACATATATATGGAGCAAAAAGTTTCAGCCAGACACAAAGAAAGATAGGGGCTTATAATTTTGCCTCCCAACTTATTCACCTCAAGGGTGATGTCAACAATAATAACTCATGATCACTCATATCCAACTGGATATATGTGCCTAGATCTTTCCCCACCACATGATGCTTGCAAAAGAGAAAAATAAAAAGGAATAGAGGAGAACACTATTGAATCTTGCATAAAAAGTAAATACATAAAAGTAAAAGATAGGCCCTTCGCAGAGGGAAGCAGAGGTTCTCATGCGCTTTTTGTTGTTGGATGCACAAGCTCTTAACGCAAAGGAACGTCACTTTATATTGCCCCTTGTGATAGCAACCTTTATTATCCAGTCTGTCGCTTTTATTTCTTTACCATCACAAGTTCGTACAAAGCTTATTTTCCCTTACAATAAAAGTTCATACACATTTAGAGGCAATTTTTATTGCTTTATGCACCGATGACAACTTACTTGAAGGATCTTATTCAATCCATAGGTAGATATAGTGGACTCTCATGACATGAAACTGGGTTTAAGGGTTTTGGATGCACAAGTAGTATCTCTACTTGGTGCGGATTTTTGGCTAGCAAAGATATTGGGCAAGCACCACATGTTGAAGGACCTATGACAATATAGCTTCTATGTGAATATAAGCAAACATAATTCATTACGTTGTCTTCTTTGTCCAACGTCAACAATTTGACATAAAATACTTAATGGGGGCTCACAATCATAAAAGATGTCCAAGATAGTGTATTTGCATGTGAATCTTCTCTCCCCTATTAATTTTTTCATGAATTGCATCATTGACTAATGCTATGCTTGTTAACTTCCAATAAATTTTACCACTTATACTTTTCTTTATGTAATGTCATTACTTTCCATAAGATTAGCATATGATCTTTTTCATTATTTTCATTGCTAGGATTGAAACATAAAATTAAAGAAGCAAAAACTTAAACTACTCTTTATTATATAACTCTCAACTCAATTACATAGATAGATAGATCACGAAACTAGCACTCGAAAATAGATCATACTAAACTTTTATTTAACTAAATCACGAAATCACTAAGGTTCGAACTAAAAATAGGTAAAGATAGCAAAAGTGATGGTGATACCTGGGGCACCTCCCCCAAGCTTGGCACAAGCTAAGGGGAGTGCCCATACCCATGTACTCAAGTTTCCTTCTTCGGTGATGGTGGTGGTGATGAAGTGGTGGGCTTGTCCTTCAGCTTTTGCAAATACTCCAGTTTACGGTTGATGCTCTGAAGGGCGATGTTTTGCTCTTCCAACAAAATAACTTCAGGAGCGAGAGACGTATTCTGAGCACTAACTGTTTCAAAGACTCTCAGGGCTTCAATTACAGATAGGGGGAGATGATCATAGAGGGGTTGAAGGATATCTCCCTTCTCTGCGGCCTCCTCCATGGGGATGGCTTGCCCTCCTTCCGGAGCCTGGCTTCCCGCAACTTCCTCGGCCTCGTCCTCCTTGCCAATGTCTTCCTCCCCCGACGACCACTCGTAGTAGACCTCGTTGTATGGGCGTTTGCCCGGCGATGGTTGCACAATACGGTGCTTGGTACGGAGCCTTCGGGGAGCCATGGCGATCAAGATCTATTAGAAAAACAGCACAAAACAAGAACAGAGGAGATTTCTGCGATACGGTGGTCAAAACGTCCAGGAGTGTATATAAAGAATTTTTATCTTGCAAAACAAGTAATCCACAAGACAACGGAGTCGGGAAGGCTCACGAGGGGCCCACGAGCCACCAGGGCACGCCTGGGGGGGGGGGGTGGCGCGCCCTGGTGCCTCGTGTGCACCTCGTGGGTCCCCTCGGCTGTTTCTTATTTTTGTATTTTTTCTAATATTCCAAAACTGACAGAAAGTATTTTTATGGAATTTTTGGAATCGGTTTACTCACTGTATCACGTACCTCTTCCTTTTCAGGGTTCTGGAGTGTTCTGGAAGGTCTCTCTTATGTATTCCTCCGGTGTAATTGTTTCAATAATATTAGTTTCAACATTAATGGGAGTACCTGAAATATAGTGCTTAATTCTTGGCCCATTCACCACTCTCGGATTAGTGCCTTCGGAGTTGTTTATTTTGATGGCTCCGGAGCGATAAACTTCTTCGATGATATACGATCCTTCCCATTTAGAGAGAAGTTTTCCTGCAAAGAATCTCAAACGAGAATTGTACAATAGAACTTGCTCACCCACTTTGAATTCCCATTTTTGAATTCTTCTATCATGCCATCTTTTAACTTTTTCTTTAAACAATTTGGCATTTTCATAAGCTTGGGTTCTCCATTCATCTAATGAGCTAATATCAAATAACCTCTTTTCACCGACAAGTTTAAAATCATAATTGAGTTCTTTAATTACCCAATATGCTTTATGTTCTAACTCAAGAGGTAAATGACATGCTTTTCCATAAACCATTTTATAAGGAGACATACCCATAGGATTTTTATTAGCAGTTCTATAAGCCCATAATGCATCGTCAAGTTTCTTAGACCAATTCTTTCTAGATCTATTGACGTTTTTTTTGCAAAATTAATTTTATTTCTCTATTGCTCAATTCTACTTGACCACTAGATTGAGGGTGATAGGGAGATGCAATTCTATGGTTGACATCATATTTAGCAAGCAGTTTACGGAATGCACCATGAATAAAATGTGAACCACCATCAGTCATTAAATATCTAGGGACTCCGAACCTAGGGAAAATAACTTCTTTAAGCATTTTAATAGAGGTGTTATGATCAGCACTACTAGTTGGAATAGCTTCTACCCACTTAGTAACGTAATCAACAACAACTAAAATATGAGTATACCCATTGGATTTAGGAAAAGGTCCCATATAATCAAATCCCCAAACATCAAATGGTTCAATAACAAGTGAATAATTCATAGGCATTTCCTGACGTCTACCAACATTACCAATTCTTTGACATTCATCACAAGATAAGACAAACTTACAAGTATCCTTGAAAAGAGTAGGCCAATAAAAACCAGATTGTAATACCTTATGTGCAGTTCCGTCTCCTGCATGGTGTCCTCCGTAAGCCTCGGAATGACACTTCCGTAGGATTTGTTCCTGTTCATGCTCAGGTATACAACGTCTAATAATACCATCTACTCCTTCTTTATAAAGATGTGGGTCATCCCAGAAGTAATGTCTTAAATCAAAGAAGAACTTTTTCTTTTGTTGGTATGTGAAACTAGGTGGTATAAATTTAGCAACAATATAATTAGCATAGTCCGCATACCAAGGAGTATTATGAGAAGCATTTATGATAGCTAATTGTTCATCAGGAAAATCATCATTAATTGTTAGTGGGTCATCAAGAACATTTTCCATTCTAGACAAATTATCTGCTACGGGATTCTCAGCTCCCTTTCTATCAATAATATGCAAGTTAAATTCTTGTAGCAATAGAACCCACCTAATGAGTCTAGTTTAGCATCTTTCTTTTCCATAACACATTTAATAGCAGCATGATCGGTGTGAACGATTACTTTAGAATCAACTATGTAAGATCTAAATTTATCACATGCAAACACAACTGCTAGAAATTCTTTCTCAGTAGTAGCATAATTTCTTTGGGCACTGTCTAGTGTTTTACTGGCATAATGGATAACATTTAATTTCTTATCAACTCTCTGTCCTAGAACAACACCAACAGCATAATCACTAGCATCACACATAATTTCAAAAGGCAAGTTCCAATCAGGTGGTTGAACAATAGGTGCAGTGGTTAAGGCTTTCTTAAGTGTTTCAAAGGCTTCTACACAATCATCATCAAAAACAAATGGAACATCTTTTTGCAAGAGATTGGTAAGAGGTCTAGAAATTTTAGAGAAGTCTTTTATAAACCTTCTATAGAAACTAGCATGACCTAGGAAACTTCTTATACCTTTTAATATCTCTAGGACACGGCATTTTCTCAATAGCATCAATCTTAGCTTTATCAACTTCAATACCTCTTTCAGAAATTTTATGCCCCAAGACAATACCTTCATTCACCATAAAGTGGCACTTCTCCCAATTCAAGATAAGATTAGTTTGTTCACATCTCTACAAAACTCGATCAAGGTTGCTTAAGCAGTCATCAAAAGAAGTTCCGTAAACGGAAAAATCATCCATGAAAACCTCAACAATATTTTCACAAAAGTCGGAGAATATAGCAGTCATACATCTTTGAAAGGTAGCAGGTGCATTGCATAGACCAAAAGGCATACGTCTGTAAGCATAAGTTCCAAAAGGACAAGTAAAGGTGGTTTTCTCTTGGTCGTCTTGTGATACAGGTATTTGAGAAAAACCAGAATAACCATCTAGGAAACAAAAGTGTGTATGCTTAGACAATCTTTCTAACATTTTATCAATAAAAGGTAAGCGGTAATGATCTTTTCTAGTGGCTTTGTTTAATTTTCTAAAATCAATTACGATCCTATAACCAGTTACAATTCTTTGCTCAATGAGTTCATTTTTATCATTAGGAACCACGGTAATACCTCCTTTCTTAGGGACACAATGAATGGGACTTACCCATCTACTATCAGCTATGGGATAGATTATACCTGCTTCCAGAAGCTTTAATATTTCGGTTCTTACCACCTCTTTCATCTTAGGATTTAGTCGTCGTTGGTGGTCGACAACTGGTTTAGCATTAGACTCCATATTAATTTTGTGCTGACATAGAGTGGGACTAATGCCCTTAAGATCATCAAGAGTATATCCAATAGCAGCTCGGTGCTTCCTCAGAGTTTTCAGTAATATCTTTTCTTCGTGCTCTGAAAGGTTAGCACTAATAATAACAGGATATATCTTCTTTTCATCTAGATAAGCATATTTCAATGTATCAGGCAATTGCTTCAATTCAAATACAGGGTCACCCTTAGGTGGAGGAAGGCCTCCAAGAGTTTCAACAGGCAAATTGTGTTTAAGGATAGGTGGTTGATCAAAGAACATCTTATCTATTTCATTTCTTTCATTCATATGCATATCATTTTCATGGTCTAGCAAATATTGTTCTAACGGATCAGTAGGAGGTACTGCAATAGAAGCAAGACCAATAATTTCATCTTTACTAGGCACTTCTTTATCATGAGGTTGTCTACGAAACTTGGAGAAATTAAACTCATGAGACATACCACCAAAATTAACACTAACAGTTTCTTTAGCGCAATCAATCTTGGCATTAACAGTGTTCAAGAAAGGTCTACCAAATATAATGGGACAAAAATTATCTTGTGGAGAACCGAGGACTAGAAAATCAGTAGGGTATTTTATTTTTCCACTCAAGACTTCAACATCTCTAACGATCCCAAGCGGCGTAATGGTATCTCTGTTTGCAAGCTTAATAGTAACATCAATGTCCTCTATTTCAATCGGTGCAATACCATTCATAATTTCCTGATATAAGGTAAACGGAATAACACTCACACTAGTACCCAAATCACATAACCCATGATAACAATGATCTCCTATTTTGACAGAGACAACATGCATGCCTACTACGGGTCTGTTTTTATGTTTAAGATCTGGTTTAGCAATTCTAGCTGCTTCGTCACAGAAGTAAATAACATGCCCATCTATATTATCGACCAAGAGATCTTTAACCATAGCAACATTAGGTTCAACTTTAATTTGTTCAGAGGGTCTAGGTGCTCTAATATTACTTTTGTTAACCACAATGGAAACTTTAGCATGTTCCTTAATCCTAATAGGAAAAGGTGGTTTCTCAATATAAGCAGTAGGCACAACTGGATCAACATGGTAAACAATTGTTTCTTCTTTAACACTAATGGGTTCCTCAATCTTTTCTTTAATAGGGGGATGATATTTAAACCACTTCTCCTTCGGGAGATCAACATGAGTAGCAAATGATTCACAAAAGGAGGCTACTATCTAAGAGTCAAGTCCATATTTAGTGCTAAACTTATGAAAAGCATCGGTATCCATAAAAGATTTAACACAATCGAACTAAAGTATTATACCTGACTCATTACCTTTGTCGAGTTCCCAATCTTCAGAGTTGTGTTTAATTCTTTTCAGAAGATCCCATCTGAATTCAATAGTTTTCTTCATAAAGGAGTCAGTCAAAGAAGAATCGAGCATGGTTTGATCATCATGAGAAAGCCGAGCATAAAAATTCTGTAAGATAATTTCTCTTGAGAGCTCATGATTGGGGCATGTGTACATCATGTAATTAAGCCTCCCCCAAGCTTGAGCGATGCTATCTCCTTCACGAGGCCAAAAATTATATATATAATTCCGATCACGATGAACCAAATGCATAGGATAAAATTTCTGGTGGAATTCCAATTTCAATCGGTTCCAGTCCCATGTATCAGTATCATCACATAGCCTATACCATGTCAATGCCTTTCCCTCCAAAGATAAAGGGAATACTTTCTTCTTAACTCCATCTCCGGATAAACCTGCAAGCTTAAACAATCCACAAATTTCATCCACATAGATCAAGTGCATATCAGGATGTATCATTCCATCTCCTGCATAAGGATTAGCCAGCAGTTTCTCTATCATTCCCGAAGGAATCTCATAAGAAATATTTTCAGTAGGTGCAGTAGGTTGAGGAGCAACACTTGGTGCTTCCGGTCGAGGTGAAGATACCCTGAACAAACCCCTCAAAGGATTACTTTCCATAGTGACAAGTGATAGTAAATTTCAGCACGTAATATAAATGTTTCCTTACCAAATTCCACTCACCAAAGGCGCTTCACTCCCCGGCAACGGCACCAGAAAAGAGTCTTGATGACCCACAAGTATAGGGGATCAATCGTAGTCCTTTCGATAAGTAAGAGTGTCGAACCCAATGAGGAGCAGAAGGAAATGACAAGCGATTTTCAGCAAGGTATTTTCTGCAAGCATTGAAATTATCGGTAACGAGGAGTTTGATAGCAAGATAATTTGTAACAAGTGACAAGTAGCAATAGTAACAAAGAGTGCAGCAAGGTGGCCTAATCCTTTTTATAGCAAAGGACAAGCCGGAATGATCTCTTATAATAAGCAAAGCGTTCTCGAGGACACATGGGAATTTCATCTAGTCTCTTTCATCATGTTTGTTTGATTCGCGTTCGCTACTTTGATAATTTGATATGTGGGTGGACCGGTGCTTGGGTGCTGTTCTTACTTGAACAAGCCTCCCACTTATGATTACCCCCTCTCGCAAGCATCCGCAACTACGAAAGAAGAATTAAGATAACTCTAACCATAGCATTAAACATATGGATCCAAATCAGCCCCTTACGGAATAGCGCATAAACTAGGGTTTAAGCTTCTGTCACTCTAGCAACCCATCATCTAATTACTACTCCACAATGCATTCCCTTAGGCCCAAAGATGGTGAAGTGTCATGTAGTCGACGTTCACATGACACCACTAAGAGAATCAACAACATACATATCATCAAAATATCGAACGAATACCAAATTCACATGATTACTTATGACAAGACTTCTCCCATGTCCTCAAGAACAAAAGTAACTACTCACAAACCATATTCATGTTCAAGATCAGAGGGGTATTAAATAGCATATTGGATCTGAACATATAATCTTCCACCAAATAAACCAACTAGCATCAACTACAAGATGTAATCAACACTACTAGCAACCCACAGGTACCAATATGAGGTTTTGAGACAAAGATTGAATACAAGAGATGAACTTGGGTTTGAGATGAGATGGTGCTGGTGAAGATGTTGATGAAGATTGGTCCTCCCACGATGAGAGGATCGTTGGTGATGTCGATGGCTCCGATTTCCCCCTCCCGGAGGGAAGTATCCCCGGCGGAATCGCTCCGCCGGAGAGCAAAAGTGCTCCTGCCCAAGTTCCACCTCGAGACGGTGGCGCTCTGTACCAAAAGTATTCTCCTTATATTTTTAGGGCAAATGGGCTTATATACCAGAAAATGGGCACCAGAGGCTGGCAAGGGGCCCCACAAGCCACCAGGGCGAGCCTAGGGGGGGGGGTGGCACACCCTGGTGCCTCATGGGCACCTGGGTGGCCCCCTCTGGTACTTCTTTCTTCCAATATTTTTTATTTATTCCAAAATAAATCTCCGTGAAATTTCAGCTCATTTGGAGATGTGCAGAATAGGTATCTCTGACATAGCTTTTTCAGGTCCAGAATTCCAGCTGCCGGCAATCTCCCTCCTTGTGTAAATCTTGCATATTAAGAGAGAAAAGGCATTAGAATTGCTCCACAAAGTGTTATATTGATTAAAAACACTATAAATAACAGTAGTAAAACATGATGCAAAATGGACGTATCAAGGACTTGGGGGTGCGGCAGCAATCCTTGGTGGGGAGAAGCGAGATGATCTCCCCAAGGATGGCATCCGGGAGATCGCTGATGCGGTCCGCCCGAGATTCTTCGGGTTCCTCAGATCCAGGGGGGAGGCTCACCGCTTCTCCTCGCCCTGCCGGGTGCGGGAACTACAACCGGCGTTGCCGCTGGCGGGAGCCTCATCTTCTTAATGATGGGGCCAGTCGACTCCATTTTCCTTGCGGGCGCCGCGTCGAGCTCACGGGTTTGAGCAGAGTAGCAAAAGACGAGCCTAGTTAAGGGGGGCTGGAGTTTTCTGTAGGAGTGAGGAAGATGGCGAGCAGGGGTTTTCTGTAGGAGTGAGGAAGAAGGGGAGCGGGGGTTTTCTGTAGGAGTGAGGTGAGGAAGAAAGGGAGCGGGGGTTTTCTATAGGAGCGAGCTGCAGTGAATAGTGAGGTGGGAGCGAGGAGGAAGAAGGTTTTTTTTGGAAGTGCCCCTCTTCAAGTAATATGGGCTTTTCCTACAAAAATATGGGCTTTAAGATGGATCGGCTCTTGTACTGGTCGGTCTTAACACTAGAGACAGCCCCTTAGAGACACTCTCCAGCTCTCCAGCTTATGGCCCATTCGCAAAAAAAAGACGTACTCCAGCTTGTGGCTCCTGCAGTCCTGCTCGGTAACCTTTTTCAACTTGAAAAAAACTTATGGCTCCTCCTCGGGCCCGCTTGGCATCCACCAAATTAGAGGGTGCGGTAATGCATGCAGACACTCACACTGGTCGAAGAGCGGCACAAATGAGGTGTCAAATAACAGGCCCACAATATAGATTCTAAATGTTCACACGCTAGTCAACATTCACATTAAACTAAGCTTCACAAGATACATATGAGTACTAGCTAACATTCACAAGCACATATATAAGTTCAGCATGTTTATGCATCTCAATGATTCACCAGACTATAACCAAGACAAAGCTGTGAGAAGGTGTAGAAATCAAGAAAAAACAATCGATGCTTCTCTGAGCAAAGGGCCTCCCTACGCATTAATTTCTTGGGCATGCTTCTTTCTTCTCAATGTTGAGTGCACTTTGAGCATGTTGGCAACTCCACAGCTAGCTCGCTGGCTCATCTTGCAATTGACGCTGACACATTGCAGCAAACAGAGGAGGCAATAGAGATCACTCAACATCAGACCAGTTTGTGCAGTTCCGCTGAAATCATCTTCATTGTCCTGAATGTGAACAGATAGGAAACAATAACTTTACTTAAACAGTGTTGCAAAACAGTAGCACGTATCAATAGCTCGGCATGACAAAACACGATCATCTGGACGAAGGGGTACTGACCTACGTGAGGAAGATTATCCATAATTTTATAAGTGGTTAGTTGATTTCCACCTTGGGGTCTCATCTCATGCCATGGAGGAAATTCGATCCAATCGATCAGTGCAATTACTTCCGTCTGGCTGTAGAAAATTTGTCCGACTCACCGCAATATCTTTTTTGTGCAGTTCCACTAAAATTATGCACCATTGTTTGCACAACCCCTACTCGCCGGCCAGGCCATCTATGACTCGGTCTCTTTTATCTTGCATTGACAGGGCGGCTACAGTGCTTGTTCGCTCCTCCACACATGATAGGCTCGTTCCACACTGCGATCAGCAAGTCAACGTACGAATAAGCTTATTTCATCTTGCGTTGGTCATTCTACCTAGTTACAAATGTAGGAATACCTCAAGCACCGTGAGGTTAGCTGACAACAGGTAGATGCAGCCATCTAATTTTGTGCGGTTCTACTAAAATTGTGGTTTGTGCTTCTGTTTGCACAAATAGAAACCACATGGAGATAGACAACCCTGTTTGCAGAAATATGTGATAGGGTTATTTAAGCAGTGTCATTTTTTGCTGTGGCATATGATTAACAGCAGCATCTCATATGTTATCAATGGCATTACATTGACAGTATGAAAAAGTGCCATTAACTAAGAAGTGCCATCACATCAGATCAACACGGGCACTAGATTAACGGGGCCTTAGATTAACATGCACAACAATTGCATTATAACTCTGTGATGACAGTTGCACATGATCTGTAGCTACGTGCACAGTTAACATGAACGATTGTTCTAACAAAGGGTGATACGGAAAGGAGAAATACATCGTCGTGTCAACCAAATGTGCAATTAAATTTCTGCAGTTCCACTGAGATGAAGCTATGTTACCGGCGTGAGATCTAAGTGTGACACCCCAAAGCACTCTTCATGGGAAATAAAGCAAGACAGAAGCATTTCATAAAATGGTGGCGGCATTGCTTCAGTTTATCAATGGCAATAGATTGACAGCAGCATTACTTAAGAGTGACATCACATTAACAGTGGCATTGTTTCATTTTACCAGATATTAGATTAATAGCTGCAGTAAGGGCATAGGGACAGGTGAGGCACAAGCATGTTTTACCTCCACCGAGGCATAAAGTGGTGAGGCAGAGGTGGTTGCCGAGAGCGGCAAACATGTAAGCCGAATGTCTGGATTTGTGCCATTTTTGTTCTTGTGATCTCGTCAGTGACCTTTTGCTGCGTGACCACAGGAAATCAGCCGTGCTCATTCTCAGTTGCGTTGTCCACCCAGCACCCCCTCACTTTCTTTCCTTTTTTGACCAAGAGACCGGTCAGGCCAGAATCTTAATACTAGTACTTCTCCCCACCCTTCACCCCCACCCTACTTTATTGCCCTTTTCAACAAAGAGATCGGTTCGTTAACCAGTCTTTGCTACCCCGCCCACCAGAAAAAAAATTCCACATTCAACGAGGCCATCTATTTATCTTCATGCATTACCTTTTTTCCTCTAATAGTAAAAATTTAGGTGGTGTTCGAGTGTTCGACAAGCCGACGCGGCTATCTAGATACATGGTGAGCTTTGGACTGAAGAATATCCACATGCATGATGCAGCAACGTGGGGAGCAAACCAAACTTGATGGGAAAAAAGGATGCAGCGACATGGGGAGCTGCCCATTAGAAGAAGGCCGGTTCAGAAGTTATACCTCCGGTCGGCGGGATGTGGCGAGGCAGGTGGCGGGATCTGCCAACACGACGGCAGCGAGCAAGGGTGCGGAAGACCACCCACGCCGGCGCCAGGTCAGAGAAGACGGTGTGCGTCAGCTTCCTCCCTCGCCAACGGCGACCGTGTCAATGTTGCACCTCGTACCCTACCCATCGGAAGGGATCCGGCCGGATCTGTGACCACCGGTGAGAAGAGAGAGAAATAGAGAGAGTGGATACCACCGTCTTGTTTAGATCTGGAGAGGGTGAGAGAGTGAGAAGAAGGGAGCAACCCTCGCAAGCAAGTCCCGAAGCTCCAGCCTACATATATAGTGGAGTAATTTTTTTCTCTCCGTAGCAATCATTTTAAATTGAATACGCGCGGCGCCATCTTTTCATTTAACGTACCAGAAAAAAAACTCGATCAATAACCGCGCCACCACGTTCAGGTCGCACTTTGTATGGCTCACATGTGGTCCCAAACCCTACATTAAGTGGACAACTAGATGGGTCAAATTATCATAGCTGCCTCTTCGTGTGCAAATGCGCTCCACCGTGTACCCGCGCGTGTGTGTGAGGGAACGATCGAGTGCATGCGTGCGCTTCTTCTCTTCGTGTGTGTGCATCTCTCTCTCTCTCAGAGACAAGGAGACACTGACCTGGACAGAGATGGTGTGTACAAAAAGTCATGAGCGTGTGTGTGTGCGCGCGCGTGTGCGTGAGAGCGGACATGGATGTGGGAGGACGCCATCCAACTGTAGCCGCATACATTTTGACAATAGTTTGAACCAACAAGACGAAATTCGTGCAAACACGGCCGGATTTCATATAAACATGACGGATTTTCATATAAACATGACGGATATCATTACATTTACATCAACTAAGCGGTGCTAGTTTGGCTCTTGAGGTATAATTAATACCTAATCTAAATGGTCACCGGCGGCTCCTTTTGTCTTCCTCATGTCTGGCAGCCCGATCACCGGACTGCCGGGAGCCCCAGAGGTATATGCTTCAGCGCAAAGGGCGGCTCACTTCCCCACCGCTCATCGGAGTGGAACCCCCGGCTAATGCTTCAGCCGGAGGGGAAGGGGCGCCTCCGCTTCCGTGGAGCCCATGCGGGGTCGACGATGGTCTGCGCTGAAGAAGAACCGTGCAAGACACCGGCTGTGTACGCCAGCGTCGCCTCGGCGGTGGCCTTCATGGGATACAAGTGGCGGCGGCCTCCCGTGTTCTACTTCTCCTCGATGATGGCGGCGGGCGCGGACATGCTGGCCGCCACCTCATCGACATCCGTGCAGCCGGCTTCTTTCTCTGCCTACATGGCGCGGCTACGCGTGCGTCGACGGCGGATGGCGTGGTCGCAGGCACTGGAGGCGCCGTGCGGGCGTGGAGCAACTCGCCAGTCCTCCTCGAGCTGGCCTGGAGCGTTGAGTTACTGAACCACGCACTGGCTGGAGGTGGCAACTGGCTCCGTCGGGCTAGGCGAGGGAGGTGGAGCAGCGAGCCACCTCACTCGTAACCGCCGGGCTAGGCGGGCCACCCAGCCGGCTTTTATGCCGGAGAACTGCCCTTCCTGCTCGTCGGATGCCATCGAAAGAGTGGAGAAAATGGTGGAAGGAGGAGCTTGGCCGGCGTTGCGTTTAATGCCAGCCCACTCCTTAACGGACGTGTGGATGTACTAGGTTTCTCGGCTTCCACGCGGGGTTTAATGGAGGCGTTTGAATGCGGCGAGGATGCGCGTTCAGCCGGGCGTGCAGCGGGGGGCACCCTCGGCTGGCGCGCCGCTTCAATGGCGGACGCGACCTCTCACTCTCACTTCATCTGCCCTGAGCCGCCTTCAATGTGGAGTGGCGCGCTCTACAGTGGCATGAATGCGGGCAGCTGGCGCTGGGTGGGAAGCGCGCGCGGGAGGGGGAGGGGTTTTTGGTGGACCAGGGCGGTCAGAACCTCAGAAGCGGGCTTGGGATCGGTCCGAACTCCTGATTTATGCTGCTTCAGCTAGGATGAATCTCCATCATGTGGAACCACACTAGAAAGCTGCGACCCTGGTTCCCGTTGCCGCCGCTATGGATCGTGCCTTCTATGAAGAACACCTGGGACTAGAACCAGGTGGTGTACATGGAGTCCATCGATAACGTTTAAGTGGAGTAGTCGTGCACAAAATTATGGGGGCGCTGTTAATCTATGTAGAGTAGTGCACAAATTTGAATACAGGAATGGGGTATGAACTTGTGTGGCATGTTGGCATATGTCCCTTAGAACTTACTAGTAAATGTGTACGTGCTACTTGTGTGGCTGTTGCACGGGCTCCGACACGCTTTGTGAGATTACTAAAAGGTGGCGCAACTTTGGCTATAACTGACCATGCGCTTGGCTCTTCGCCTCTTCCGAAAGTCGAACAATGATGATGGTACTACTACTGGTAATACTACTGTAGTACGAGTACGAGTAGTAGGAGTATACAGTTCTGGCAATCTAACACCGAATGAACTGCTGCATGTCCACCGCGTAGTAAGCAAAAGCTTCTCCTCGTCCTGTGAGCCACCAAGCGCGCGTGGGTGAGGGAGAGGGCATAGTAAGAAAGCTTCTCCTCGTTCTGCGAGTTGACGAGACACATCATAGTAGTACTCCCTCCGGTCCTTTTTATAGTCCGCATATAAGTTTTGTCCGAAGTTCTGTACTAGTAGTCTCCAAAAAGGGCCGACCATGTACATGGCTACCATCCCGTGCTCCGTCACTGTACGTGCACGATTCACGTGCCATTGAAGAAGAAAAAAATGCATACGTGCCATTGAAGAAAAAAACTTTATTTACAAATAATGCGCCACCGCGTCATGGTCGAGCTTTGATTCGTTCACGCGTGGTTCCCGCCCCTCCACTTAAGTGAACAACTACTACACGCGTCAAATTATCATGTGAGCTGCCTCTTCATACAGAAATGAGCTCCACCGTGTACCCGTGCGTGTGTGTTAGGGAAAGAGGCAAAGAGTACGTGCGTCGGTGCGTGCACCTCTTCTCTTCATGCATGTACTCCTTTTTTTGCGGGTGATTCATGCACGTACTCCACCTACATTGGTGAATGTTGGTGAGTCTCACTTACACTACTTATCTCCATATTGTTGCATGGCACCTGGACCTGGATGCTGGATGTCCCACGTGTCGGCAAAAGGAAGAAGAATGATTTCCGACGATCGAGAAGGAGCCAGGAACCGCGCGGTGGAGTACTAGACCGGGAGGAGTCCGAAACATGGCAGCCCAGTGTAGTTACATCATACATGGCCCACCTCACGCTATCACCATATTATCGGCCTCCGTGCGACACCTAGCTCCACCAGCCCGTATCGCTTCTAGTTCCTCTTCTCTCTCAAAGTGCGGCGGGTTGGCGATTTTGCCGTCAATTGAGGCCTCTCCCACTCCCTCCCACATGTTAGTGATATGTGATACGTCTGCAACGTATCTATAATTTATGAAGTATTCATGCCATGTTTATAACAATTTTATATGGTTTTGGTATGATTTGAATGGAACTAACCCGGACTGACGCTGTTTTCAGCAGAACTACCGTGGTGTTGTTTTTTGTGCAGAAATAAAAGTTCTCGGAATTGGCTGAAACTTTTTGGTGATTTTTTGGAACATAAGAGACCCCCAAAGCTTCATGGAAGGACCAGAAGAGTCACGAGGAAGCGACAAGCCTGCTAGGCGCGCCCTGGGGGGTAGGGAGGGCCTAACGAGCTTGTCTCTCCCTCGTGGACCCCCTTGACGTGAAACCAACGCCAAAAATTCCTATAAATACCAAAAACCCTAGAAAGAAACCTAGAACTTCCGCTCCACCGCCACAAGTGTCGGGTCCGGATTTCCGGGACACGATATCCCAGAAATTAAACCCCTCGTGTCGTCACCAGTCCCAGGATTACTGTTACTGGTGGACACGTCCTTGTTACAGATTACCAATCAATTATAAGAATTGGATACAAGACCATAAAGGTCTAATGATACAACAATGATTTCTGGTGACGGGTGACGGAAGCGACTCGTGGTTCACCAACGCCGATGGGGCTCCATTCCCACAGGAACAGCTGACCCGAATAATTCCTATCCCGCATGGCTGCTATCCTAGGCTCCGCATGGACGTCGTTATAGTACTCCTCGTTGAAATCCTGACCTAGCCAATTAAATAGCCAGGGACAAGCCAGTGAGTACGTTTGAATGTACTCGCAAACATAATGAACAAAAGATATACCGAATGCATATGCTCATGCTGGATTAAATACTATGCATATGTTAACCGAAATTTAATCATGGCATGATAAGTATTAATACGGTGCGGAAGAATAAATATAAAATTTTAGTGACAAGCAAAGAAAGTTAATGGAGAATCGGGCGAGACAGGACTGCCCGAGAATCCAAAAGAAAATATAAGTGGAGAATCGGGCGAGACAGG
This sequence comes from Elymus sibiricus, assembly GCA_039707655.1. Lineage (NCBI taxonomy): Eukaryota > Viridiplantae > Streptophyta > Magnoliopsida > Poales > Poaceae > Elymus > Elymus sibiricus. Next base: position 319,247,617 of record CM077670.1, on the reverse strand, counting down.
ACCGCCCGAGAATCCAAAAGAAATGCCAAACGGGTGTCTAAAAGCGACGCCTCGAGAGTTCTTGAAAAGAAATGCCAAACGGGTGTCTAAAAGCGACGCCTCGAGGGGTCTTGAAAAGAAATGCCAAACAGGTGTCTAAAAGCGACGCCTCGAGAGGTCTTGAAAAGAAATGAATATCTCGGGTAGTCCAGCCATCCCAAGAGATATTCAGAAAGAAAATAAAACTGAGTATCCGGGTAGTCTAGCCATCCCATGAGGTACTCAGAAAAGAAAAATGAATATCTCGGGTAGTCCAGCCATCCCAAGAGATATTCAGAAAGATGCACATAAAAGAAAAGATTAGTCCATAATGATATTTATGATAACAATAATATTCATGATATCATCAGTAGTGTCAATAATAATCCTGCAAAAATGGATCATAACCAATTTAATTATTTCCTCCGGAGACCGACACTAAGACCGACACTTGACCAACCCAGACTGTAGTCCTTAACCGCGGACACGGCTATTCGAATAGGTATAACTCTGTAGAGGGTGTACTCTTTACCAACAAATAAAGGATTTCTTTAGCCAGCACCGAGACGCTGACTAATTCCCATTATGGTCTTTGGGTTGAAAACACACCTAACCCGCACGCACCAGCCTTAATTTTTCCCGGGCCAGGAATCACCCAAAGCAGCGGTAAAGTAAAACTCTAAGTGGGACGGCCTCACACAACGGCCTCCAATAGCATGAACGTCCAGCTTCGGCCCCAGACCGGCCATTCATGCCCCCGGACCAAGTGACATGCCTACCAGTGATCAGATGGTATCTTTCACTATGGCCTCTCTGTACGGTGTGTGCAGGAAAGGGGTTAACAACTTACTGAACCGTACCCTACCTGCGGCAGGGACAAGTGGCAGCACGAAACAAGTATGGGGGTTACCGGAACAAGACTCGATCTACGGTCGACTCAGGAGGTTAAGTTTTCCTGCAGTGGTTAGCACAATAAAGTGTTCTTTCAACAGTAACACCAAAACAAGGCCACAGCCCTTGCATGTCCCAACATGCATAACCAACAAGGCATGATCACGCTCTGACGTGATCACCCTTCTACCGGTAATAGTATTTCTCTTATACCCGCTCCTTCAAGTTAGTCATGACAAGCACACGTTGCACGATACGAGGAAACATGCCAACACTACATGCATGCAAATTTTATTTGAATTCAACATATGCATGATACAATTATTCTTGCAAATATTTAACCATGCAATCACCATATCAAGTGTTCAAGATGCTTCCCTTGAGTATGCAGAAAGATTGGGTGCACTCCAAAATTTTGAAAATTATATCTTCCCTCCATTTCCTATTTTCAAAAATATTGCAATTACCACATAAAGCAAAAACAGTACTAAAAAGTTGTTTGGAAATTTTTGAAATAAATACTAAAATAAACTAGATGAAAAATGATGAATTTCAAAAAAAGAATCAAGTTATTTGGAGTCAATATGATTTTCCTAGGAATTTTCTAAGCTGGAATAAATAAAGAAAGCGACTATTTAATATGTCCAACAGAAACAAGGCTTAGGGGAAAATGTTCACCCTGGTTGAACTAATAGAGCATGAATTTAGGATGATTTAGAAATTTAAATCATCAGATTTGATTTAGAAATGAATTCTGTAAAATTAAATGAAACCTACTGGAAAAGAAAAAGAAAAGGGCAGAAGCGCGCTCTGGGCGGAACTTAGCCGTCTGGCGCTACTGGGCCAAGCCCAGCCGCTCGGCCGCGCGGTAGGACTGTCGATGTTGTAGGCGCACTCGCGGAAATACGCCTTCCGGTGAGGGAGACGTACTTTCAGATAAATACGCCTCCACTTACAGATGCGGGTCCCGACCTCCAGTCACTGACGGTGGGTCCCGTGGGCCCACCAGTCAGGTTTGACTGGGTCAACACCGATGCCTTCTCCCTCCTCTCCTCCGGCCGAATAGGGGAGGCACGCCGTCGACGATTCCTGGTGGGCGGCTGCGTCATTCGGGAGGCCGAGGCCATCCACGAGCTCGGGAGGTCCTGGCGACTCTATGGAGCTAGGCCGCGGACTCCGGCAAGCCCCAGAGCTCTAGCGGTCTCGATCCCGGCGGGCGGCGTCCTCAGTCGAAAGAGGGCTTTTGCCCATGAGGTTACTCCGGCGAAATTTGAAGCATGGGATGGATCGGCGGTGTTAAGAGAAAGCCAACAGTGAAGAAATCAAGGAAGAAGAGGTTCGAGAGGCATCGGATTTAACCGAAAGGTGGCAGCGGTGGTTTCGGCCAGAGATGAAGAAGACGGTCATCCCCGGCTCTCTTGGCTGCTCGGGAGGGTGTCTAGAGGATGGAGGAGGGGTTGTGGTCGTGAGGGGGTGCCCGGGGCGGCCTCTTATAGGCGGGCGAGGTCGGTTGGTACGCTCCCGTGGTAGGCATGGCGGTGGCGGCCATTAATGCAGCCAGTGTGGCCGTTGCTTGGCCGGTGGGGGATGGTGGGGAGTTTGTATGGATGGTGGCCGCCCAAATTTCCTCAGGAGGGGTGCTGGTTAGCTCGAGGGCGCGCCACGCATCCTGGCAGAGCCGTGGCAGAGACGGCGGCAACGAACGGCGGCGGTTGGCAGTGGTAGACGGCGCTAGCGGCCAAGGGAGAGTGTCGGCAGGGCGCGTGTGTGTCTCGCGAAGCTAGTGGAGGAGGTGCGCGACTGGGAGGCAGTAGGGCGGCGACAGGGCTCAGGCGCCGGTGGGTGCAGCACGGGCGCTCTAGCCACGTCCAGAGCACGCACGCAGCGTGCTCGACACAATGCCAGAGTGGCCTAGATGGTCCCAATGCAAGTGAAATTTAACAGAGTAGGGCTCCCCTAGAGGGCAAAGCTGGTGGACATGCTGGTTTGGCCATATGCCCAAGTGCCCAATGCAATTTGAGGAGCTTGCAAGATTCTGCCATGCACACAATGTGCTTGATAAAATGCTAGAGCTAGCTAGGAAACATTTTTGGATGTGAGACTTGGCAGGTTGGTGTCTCCTTAGATGATAGTGAGGATGGAAACTTTGGTTGGACAAAAAGAATAACTTGAAAATGCAAGTTTAGGCCAAATTCAGTTCTGGACAGAAACTACAGGGAATTATTTGGAGGTGTTCCAAGATGCAAATGGAGTTGATCTTCTGGACTTAAGAGTTTGGTTGGAAGGACTATAAGTGGGAAAAATTTCAGAATTTTTGGAGCAAATAAAATTAGGATTGTAGTTATAACCTAGGAATGGGACAGAATTGAAAAGAGGATGTTTTACTCAAAATTTTCAAAAGACCAAGTTGGATTTTTGCATAAAAGTGATCTATAGGCATCACATGACCCCTCATAATTTTTGTGGAATTTTTAAGGAATTATTTAAAATAGTTGTAGTGCAACAGAAGGATTTCAAGGATTATAAATGCTATTAAAAGAATTATTTTGGGCAAATTTTTATTATGAAAATATTTCCTACTGTTATTTAAAATATAATTGAAATGATTTAAGAAAACTACCGAAGCCCACAATATTTCACAAAAAATTCTATATGGAGGGAAGAATTTTGGAAAACAGAAAACAGAAAATACTCTAAAATAAATAAAAGACCTAATATAATTCAAAATTTTATTTTTGGCCAAATTTTACTTAATAAAAATATGGTTAAATTTTTGGGGTGTTACAGCAAGCCTCTGTTCCGAAGCGATCTCATCCGGAGCCCTGTTCCGGCACTCTACCGGAGGGGGGAATCATCACCGGAGGCCATCTTCATCATCCCGGCGGTCTCCATGACGAGGAGGGAGTAGTTCACCCTCGTGGTTGAGGAAATGTACCAGTAGCTATGTGTTTGATCTCTCTCTCTCTCGTGTTCTTGATTTGGCATGATCTTGATGTATCGCGAGCTTTGTTAATATAGTTGGATCATATGGTGTTTCTTCCCTCTCTATCTTGTTGTGATGAATTGAGTCTTTCCCTTTGAAGTTTCATTATTATCAGATTGAATATTTCAGATTTGAGAATACTTTATGTATGTCTTACATGTGGATACCCGTGGTGACAATGGGGTATTCTATTGATTCACTTGATGTATCTTTTGGTGATCAACTCGCGGATTCCCATGACCTTGGGGTAATCTAGGCATAGGGGTTGGTTGCACGTTTTCATCTTCTTTTCTCCGATAGAAACTTTGGGGTACTCTTTGAAGTTCTTTGTGTGGATTGAATATTATGAATCTGAAGTTGTTTGATGCATATCGAATAATCAACTCGCGGATACTTGTGGTGACATTGGAGTATCTAGGTGACATTAGAGTTGGTTGATGCGTATCATATGGTGTTATTTTAGTACGAACTCTAGGGCTGTCTGTGACACTTATAGGGATGGCTCAATAGATTGATCGGAAAGGATAACTTTGAGGTGGTTTCATACCCTACAACAATTTCATCTTATGTTCTCCGCTAATAGGAACTTTGGAGTGATTCTTTGTTGCATGTTGAGGGATTGTTATATGATCCAATTATGTTAGCACTGTTGAGAGATTGCACTAGTGAAAGTATGAACCCTAGGCCTTGTTTTCAAGCATTGCAATATTGTTTGTGCTCCATTTTATCACTTGCTACCTTGCTGTTTTTATATTTTCAGATTACAAAAACCTATATGTACTATCCATACTACACTTGTATCACCATCTCTTCGCCGAACTAGTGCACCTATACAATTTACCATTGTATTGGGTGTGTTGGGGACACAAGAGATTTCTTGTATTTGATTGCAGGGTTGTTTGAGAGAGACCATCTTCATCCTACGCCTCCCATGGATTGATAAACCTTAGGTCATCCACTTGAGGGAAATTTTCTGCTGTCCTACAAAACTCTGCACTTGGAGGCCCAACAACGTCTACAAGAATAAAAGTTGCATAGTAGATATCAAGCTCTTTTCTGGCGCCGTTGCCGGGGAGGTGAGTGCTTGAAGGTATGTCTTTAGATCTTGCAATTGAATCTTTTTGTTTATTAATTATCACTAGTTTGGTTTATAAAAATAAAAGTACAAAAAAAAAATGGAATTGAGGTTGCCTCAAATGCTTCATCTATATGATGTCTTTCTTGAAAATAAGGATTCCGATAATTGTGCGCAATTGTTAGAGGAAGAATTTAATAAAATGTTTAACGTGAGTCCTTTGAATGATGAGCATGATTGCAATGTTGTTAGTATGCTTTCTATGAATATCCATGATGCTAATGATATGCAAAGCCACAAGCTTGGGGATGCTATGTTTGATGAATATGATATTTTTAACCCCCAGGTTTTGATGAGCAAATTTATTATGATGAAAGTATGCCTCCTATTTATGATGATTATATTGATGAAAGTGTGTTTGGAAGAGTGTCAACTCTAGGCACTAGTGATCCCACTATTTTGGAGGGTGTTGAATCTTATTGTAATAATCACGAAAGTGGATTTGGAGAGGTCATGACTTTATTTAATGATGATTCCACTATTTCGGAAAAGGTTTCACTTGACTATGATAACAAAGTTGCTATATATGATGATTATTGTGATGACATGTATGCTATAAAGAATAATGATAACTATGGAACTTGTCATCATGATTTTAATTTCCAATTGGAATATGCCAATCAAGTATCTCATGATAGTTATTTTGTTGAGTTTGCTCCCACTATTATGAATGAGAAGAAAATTGCTTATGTGGAGAGTAATAAATTTCTATGCTTGTAGATCATGAAAAGAATGCTTTATGTGATAGCTATATTGTTGAATTCATTCATGATGCTACTGAAAATTATTATGAGAGAAGATCATATGCTTGTAGGTGTTGCAATGATATCAAGTTTCCTCTCTATGTGTTCAAAGTTTTGAAGTTATACTTGTTTTGCCTTCCTATGATAGTTGATTCTTGCTCCCATAAATTGTTTTTTCACAAAATCCCTATGCATAGGAAGTGGATTAGGCTTAAATACGCTAGTCATATGCTTCATGATGCTCCCGTTATGTTTCAATTCTTTACTTTTATGAGACCATCATTGAAATCATAATGCCTAGCTAAAAGGCTTTAAAGAAAAGCGCTTCTTGGGAGAGAGCCCAACATTTATACCTACTGTTTTTGTGTGTTCACATGATTAAGCTACTGTATTAATCATATTTTATATGTTTTCTTTCAATAATGTGCCAAGTAAGACCTTTGGGATAGTGTGGATACTTGTTGATTTGATTCTGTGCAAAAACAGAAACTTTTGCATCAAGAGCTGGAATTTCTATTCTGTACTGGAGTGTGAGAATTTTTTTAATTTTTCTTCAGATTATTGGGTTACAATTTTTTTACGTTTTCCTAATTTTTTAGAATTTTTTAATGTAGATAAGTATGGTTTTTTAAATCTCTCACTACATGCTTTTCTGTTTTTGACAGATTCTATTTTCGGTGCATAGTTTGCTTGTTTTAGTGTTTCCATAGCTTATATTGGTCAATATAAATTGTGGAAATGATAGAATACAGTAAGAATTATGTGAGAACAATTATGAATCTTGTCTTGACAGTACCTAAGTGGATGATTTATTTTTATCATACTAACCTATCTCACAAGTTCCGTTAAGTTTTGGGTGATTGAAGTTTTCAAGTTTTGGGTGAGATATCGATATGAGGAGAATAAGGAGCGGCAAGACCCTAAGCTTGGGGATGCCCAAGGCACCCCAACGTAATATTCAAGGAAGACTCAAGCGTCTAAGCTTGGGGATGCCCTGGGAGGCATCCCCTCTTTCGTCTTCAACACTATCGGTAACCTCACTTGGAGCTATATTTTTATTCATCACAAAATATGAGTTTTGCTTGGAGCGTCATTTATTTTGTTGATATTTGCTTGATGTTATCAATAATCATGTTGTGTATCTTTTATTTCAATAAAATGCCAATTATAGCCTTTACCATGCTCAGTTTGCAAGTTCACGTGTTGCTATTTGAAAACAGAAAGTTTTCTGTTATGTCCAGAATATTCCTGAATAGTCAGGACATGATAAAAATCTGAAATTTTTACACAGTAAGCATGCATGAGTTCCATGTCACGTGGAAATTTTAAAGAATTTTTTTAGTTAGGGAAGTATGAACTCATATTCCCCCTCTACAGACTGTTCTGTTTTGGTAGATTTCGGTTATAGTTGCATTGTTTGCATATGTTTGCTTGTTTAATGTTTCTATTTGTGGATAGGAGTATTAAATATGCTGAGGCATTTAGTATGCAATGTTTAGTTATAATTTTAGTGATTTTCTACAATAGAGAATTCTAAGGCTTTGAGTTGATTTATACTAACTTATCTCACGAGTTCTTGTTGAGTTTTGTGTGGATGAAGTTTTTCTAGATTTAGGAGAAGCCATGATATGAGAGGAATTAAGGAGACACAAGAGCTCAAGCTTGGGAATGCCCAAGGCACCCCAAGATAACATTCCAAGAAGTCTCAAGCAACTAATCTTGGGGATGCCCCGTTAGGCATCCCACCTTTCTTCATCAACATCTATCGGTTAGCCTAAGTTTTTACTTGTTCACATGATATGTGCTATTCTTGGATTGTCCTTTTATTTTCATTTTGCTTGCTGTTTTAATAAAATCCTTGGATATGAAATCTTGAATGAGAGAGAGTCCTCACATAGCTACTTAATTGTTTGACTACTCATTGATCTTCACTTATATCTTTTGGAGTAGTTGTCATTTACTCTCGTTCTTCACTTATATCCTAAGAGTAAATTGTTGAATGAATTGAATATCATAAAGTTGAAATTATATGTGCTTCATATGCTTGTCTCATGCCTAGTAGTAGTTTCACATTGGGTTTAGAAAGTAAGATCTATTGAAATTTGACAATCATAACATTGGTCATACAAGCAATTCATGAAAGAGAGTATATGGAAGAGAACTTTCACATACAAATATATTATCTTGGACATCTTTTATGATTGTGAATACCCATTAATTATTTTCAACTTGACCAAATTAGTTGAAGTTGGACATGGAAGACAACGTAATGAGTTATGTTTGGGTATATTTGCATGGAAGTTATATTGTTATGGATCCTCTAACATGTGGTGCTTGTTTAGAATCTTTTGCTAGCCTAAATTTCTGTACTAAGCGGGAATACTGCTTGTGCATCCAAAATCCTTGAGCCAAGTTTCTTCCATGAGTGTCCACCATACCTACCTATATACGGTATTACCCTGCCATTCCAAGTAAATTTGCATATGCCATCTCTAAAACCTTCAAATAAACATCTGTTTTGTGTGCCCGTACCGCTCATGGAGCGACGGGGCGTGTAACACCCCTGTGTAATGAGATACAATGATCCTTAATGATTATGCTAAGTCACCTTGATTTGCAATGCTTGATCATATTGGATTCATATCTCATTTCAAATTCCACCACTGAAATCAATTCAAATTGCAAGTGAAATTTAAAGTTTCACAAACATGGCTGCAAAATAGTCCATCATTTAGCAAATATTCCATAACAATTATTTGTTAAGGAAAACAACATCACCTATTTGCTTAAATGGGCTATAGCAATTAAAACAGTGCCAAATCAGCATATTTAAATGCTTTTCCAATTATGAAAAATTCAAACAAATTCATATGCCTCCCAAACTTTTTGTGACAGTGCCAAATATTGCAATGTATTTATGTGGCCAAGTCCCACATTTTACAAAGTCCATTTGGCAGCCCAAAGAAATGCAAAACAGAATGGAATAAAGAAAACGGAAAAGAATCAGAAAAAGAAAAGAGAAAGGCCACTGTGCACTGGGCCATAGTGCATAGTGCTTGGCCCAGCCGGCCCAGCCCGCTCCCCCGCCGTCTCCCTCCTCTCACTCCTCCCCGTGTCAGCGCCGCGCGCGCGCGGCCGACGCCGAGCGCCGTCGCCGCCGAACCAGCTCCCCTCCTCGCGCCGCTATAGCGTCGCAGGATGGATAAGAGCACCACCGCGGATGCCCTGGACTCACCAGATCTTTTCCCCCTCCTCTGCCTCGCTCGCTCTCCTCTTCCCCATCGAGCCCGAGCGCCTTGCCGCCATGGCTATCATCGTCTGCGCGCTCCCCGTCGTCCCCGTCGGCTGAGTCCGTGTCTGCTCGCTCCATCATCGTCCGCTACGCCCTCCGGTGCCACCCGTTTGAGCTCATCGCCTCTGCATCGATCGCGATGACCTCTTCTTCTTCCTCGGTCGCCGGAGATCGCCGTCGCCGCGCCGTCTGCTCCAGGCCTCCCCCGAGCCCACTTTGCTCACCTGCAGGCTCACTGTGAGCCCCTCTCTCTTTCCCCTCTCTCCAGACACTCGTTTGGGAACTCTAGCGCCTGATCCACCATGGCCGAAGCTCGCCGCCACTCGAGCTCGTCACCGGCCGTGCTCCGGTGACCTTTTGGTCACACACACGTGCCCATCCGCGTCGCAGCCACCTGTAGAGCCTCGCTAGCCCCTTCCTTCGCTTGTTTGCACGCTGCCGCCGCTAACCCGATTGCACCTGAGCTCCGGCAGCCGCCCCGCTTGTCGCCGTCGATGCTGTAGTGCACCCCCGGCCACACCACCACCACCATTCGACGCGCCGTTGTCTACCCGATCGAACGCGCCTAACCGCACGCCAAATGGTGCCCCCTAGCGCTTTTCCGACGAGATCCGAGGCGCTCCGTCGCGGATTTGGTCGTCGGATCTTGCTCCGGCAACGCCGCTGACGTGGCTGGCCCTAGGGCCCACCCTGGGCCACTGCAGGTGGGTCCCGTGGGCCCGTTGACCACGTTGACTTAGTCAACGTGCTGACTGTGCAACCCCAATCAATGACATGTAGGCCCCACCAAATTAATTAACTATTTTGCTAACTAAATTAATCTGTTAACTAATGTGACACTGACATGTGGGTCCCACTAGCTAATTAAATTAGTTAGTTAAAGTTAACCTCTGTTAAATAGCTCAGTCACTGATGTGTGGGCCCCCCTGGTCAGTTTGACCAGTCAACCGTTGACTGTTGACTGCTGACTTAGCAGTCAACTAGGCCCCACTGTCAGCCTCATAAGCATTCCGTTGGGGACATTTCTGGGTACCCGTAGCATTTTATCCATTTAATTTCGAATTAATAATTAACCCAGTAATTTCATAAAATGATTAAAACTTTGAAAAATCATATAAATTCAACCGTAGCTCGGATGAAAATTTTTTATATATGAAAAACGAATCCAATTATGCCATCCACATACCTGCCACATGCCTCCAACACTGCAAACATGGAACCTTCCCCTCCGGATCATCTAACCGATAAATGCCTAAAGCCAGGGAAATATTCCCATATATTTTCCCGCTCCGTCTGTAACGTGTAGCACCGCGTTAGCTCAACCCTAGCACATCATATTTCCATGTCATGCAATGTGTTGCATTTGTTTGCTTTATATTTATTGTTTCTTCCCCCTCTTCTCTCCGATAGACTCCGAGATTGCCGCTGGCACCGTTGGTTACGACTACGCCACAGACGACCAGCCCCTTTCAGCAGAGCTTCCAGGCAAGCAAAACCCCCTTGATCATTCCTATATCGCCCGTTCTTTCTCTCCCGTTCTTGCATTAGATTTTGCTACTGTTGTTCGATAGCTCCTATTCTGATGCATAGCCTGATTTTGTAACTTGTTGTTGATACCTTACCTGCTATCCTATATGCTTAGTATAGGTCGGTTAGTGATTCATCAGTGGCCCCACACCCTTGTCCGTGTTGCCATGCTTTGTTTCCGGATGCTCGATCAGTGTGGTTGACGTGCAGAGACCGACACATCACCGCACACCCCCTTAGTTGTACGACTCTGCAGAGCTACTATCGAGTGCCGAGGGTGATACCTCCTACCCCACTCCTGATGATATCTCTGTAGCGTAGCTAGTTGGTTGTTTGTTACCGAGGGTGATTCCTCTTTCACCACCTCCGATGATGCCTCTGTCGTGCAACCCCTCAAGTGTGAACCCATCGAGGGTGATTCCTCCAAGTTCACCTTGACGGTTACATCGAGTAGGAATCCATTGAGGGTGATTCCTCGGATTTCCCCCTTGATGTAATGGACACACGGATACCCTATATTTACCTCAGTCCCTTGTTGAAGTCGGGTCGACCCCGAGGGGTACCCGCGAGAGATGTGAAGTCGGGTTGACCATGAGGGTACCCGCGAGATTTATTGACGCGGCATGACCGGGCAGGCAGAGACCGCCCCAGGAGAGGGATGGGCCTGGCCCTTGTCGTAAGTCCGCGAGACGGGGCGACAGGATCATTGATCGTCTCCGCGAGGTCCCAATACACTAACGGTTTGGATATGTGATCTGAGCAGGCCTCTGGCCTTTTCGCACTAACCACCACGCGGGATAATTTATGCGCACTCGGCGTTGTACGATTCTCCCGAAAGCTCTGTCAGACGTCCTGTTCAGCATTGTGGCATGGTCGGATCGCGCCATCCAGGACAGAGGTGGCACTGGTATTCACCGTCCTCACAACGACCCAGAGTGCATAGGGCGATTGGCCCATGACTCCTTTGCGCTTAGGATGTAGACCGCCGGGGACCTCTCTGCGGAGCCTAGGTAGGACTACGGCGTGTCGATCCGCCGAGGCCGGGCATGACCAGGAAAAGTGTGTCCGGCCAGAGTTAATCGAGCATGTTGGGTAAGTTGGTGCACCCCTGCAGGGAAGTTATCTATTCGAATAGCCGTGTCCACGGTAACAGGACGCTCGGAGTTGTATCCCGACCTACTACAACTAGAACTGGATACTTGTGACACTAAATTGATATGTTGGCTCCGGGATCGCTTCCTCGCAGGGTAGACGAGGAAGGATCTCTGGGCGTTACTAATATATATTTTTTATTACATGTTATGTTATTCTACTCTCTTCTGTTGCTACAAGACGCTGCAAGATGCTAGTCTTCGATAGGCTAGGCCTTCCCCTCTATTCTGGCATTTCTGCAGTATAGTCCACAGATACAGCCTCTTCCCTTTGATACCGATGCATACTTAGCATAGATCTGATGTAAGTCTTGCGAGTACTCACGGTTGCTTTGCTACCTTTTTCCCCCCTACCCGATTGCTGTGATCAGATGACGGAGCCCCGGATTCAGATGATCCCATCGACGACTACTGCTACCCCTATGGAGCCTACTACTACATGGAGACCGGCGACCAGGAGTAGTTAGGAGGCTCCCAGGCAGGAGGCCTGCGCCTTTTCGAGTTGTCGTTGTTTTGCTCAGCCTTCTTAAGGCAAACTTGTCTGATTATGTCCGTACTCAGATACTGATGCTTTCGCTGATTCTTGTGTAACTCGAGCTTATGTATTCGAGCCGTCGAGGCCCCTGGCTTGTAATATAAAGCTTGTATTTTTTTTGTGTCTAGAGTTGTGTTGTGATATCTTCCCGTGAGTCTCTGATCTTGATCATGCGCATATGCGTGTATGATTAGTGCACGGTCGAGTCGGGGGCGTCACAAGTTGGTATCAGAGCCGACTGCCTGTAGGAAGCCCCTTTCCAACTCCTTGGCCGAAGTTGAGTCTAGTCTTGAAAACTATTTTGCTAACCTTGTTGTGTGGCTTACGGGCCCACATCACCAATGGATGGGTTTAGGATCTTTTATTCCTCTTCCTTACTCTGGGACTCTGATCTCTTCTATTCGGGTTAAAGATTTTGATAACTCTAACATTAGGTTCTTGTGTTCACATCCACCCGGAGAGCTGGATTACCTACAACTATTTCATTAAATGTCTGACACATCATACACATACTGTCTTTTGACATCTTTGAACTCCTTGAGCTTAAGGAGGAAATCGATAATCACTTCGTAAGGGTTTCATTCATCCCAGTTCCTCTGCTTGGGGAGCACCTTCTCTCTTTGTCAAGAAGAAAGATGGTACGAATCAGTTGGTCCAAGATTACCATCCTATTAACCAGGCAACCATTCAGAATAAGTATCCGCTTCCTCAGATCAATGATCTGTATGATCAACTTGCTGGTTCCTCCGTATTCTCAAAACTCGATCTGAGGTTGGGTTACCACCAGATCCGAGTTCGTGAAGAGGACATTCCCAAGACCGCTTTCGTTACTCGCTATGGTTCATATGAGTACACCGTCACGTCCTTTGGTTTAACTAATGCTCCAGCTATGTTCTCCCGATTGATGAATTATATCTTCATGGATTACCTCAACAAGTTCGTCGTGGTTTATCTAGATGATATCCTGGTATATTCCAAGAATAAGGAAGAACATGCTGAACATCTTCGTCTGGTTCTGGAAAGGCTTTGAGAGCATCAGCTATATGCCAAATATTCCAAGTGTGAATTCTGGTTATCCGAAGTGACCTATCTTGGTCATGTGATTTCCAAGGATGGTATTGCTGTCAACCCAGAGCGAGTTCAGGCTATTCTTGACTGGACTCCTCCGAAGAATGTTAAGCAAGTCAGGAGTTTTCTCGGACTCGCTAGCTATTGCCGCCATTTTGTCGAGAACTTCTCCAAGATTGCCAAGCCTTTGACTAATTTGCTTCACAAAGGCGTTAAGTTTGAGTGGACAGAAAAATGCCAGGAAAGTTTCCAGACACTCAAAGACAAGTTGACATCTTCCCCAGTGCTTGCTCCTCCAGATTCTCGCAAGGACTTCGTGATTTATTGTGACACATCACATCAAGGATTAGGATGTGTCCTAATGCAAGAACGCAAAGTGATTGCTTATGCCTCTCGATAGTTGCGTCCTCATGAGAAGAACTACCCAGTTCATGATCTCGAACTCACTGCAGTTATATATGCACTGAAGTTGTGGCGACATTACCTTCTCGGTAATCATTGAGAGATCTACACTGATCATCAAAGTCTGAAGTACCTGTTTACTCAGCCGGATCTGAATCTCTGTCAACAACGATGGATGGAAGCAATTGCAGACTATGACTGCGGTATTTCATATACCCCTAGTAAAGCTAATGTCATGGCTGATGCTTTGAGCCACAAGTCTTATTGCAACAACCTCATGGTTCAGCAAGCTCAACCCCTTCTTTATGAAGAACTTCGCAAAATGAACCTCCATATTGTTCCACAGGGTTCTCTCAATACCCTTGTCCTGGAACCAACTCTTGAGAAATCCATCAAGACTGCGCAAGAGAATGACTCTGAAGTAGCTCAGATTAAGAGTGATCTTGCCTTAGATAAAGCCAAAGATTTCTCGCTTGATGAAGGTGGAGCCTTATTCTTCAAGGATCGCCTTGTGGTGCCCCAATCTGGCGATATGACAGTAAAGGTTATGATAGAAGCACATGACACATCTCTGTCTATTCATCCAGGTAGTACCAAGATGTACCAAGACATTCGTCAGAGGTACTGGTGGTCTAATATGAAGCAAGACATTGCACGATATGTTGCTGAATGTGACGTTTGCCGTCGCGTCAAAGCAGAACATCAGAAGCCTGCTGGACTTCTGCAACCGCTTCCTATCCCTGAATGGAAATGGGACAAGGTTCAAATGGATCTCATTACTAGCTTACCCAAATCAAAAAAAAGGTCACGATGCTATTCTTGTCGTCGTCGACCAATTCTCCAAAGTTGCACACATTCTGCCAGTCAAGGAGACAATCACTGCTAGTCAGTTAGCGGACTTGTATATCTCCAGAATTGTGACACTCCACGGTATTCCGAAGGAGATCAGTTCAGACCGTGGCAGCCTCTTCACCTCAAAGTTCTGGGAAAGTTTCCAAGAAGGTATGGGAACTCATATAACCTGGAGCACAGCTTATCACCCCCAGTCCCAAGGTCAAGTTGAACGAGTTAACCAAGCGCTTGAAGATATGCTACGAGCTTGTGTCATCTCATTTGGCAAGAAGTGGGAAGAATCTCTCCTGTATGCTGAATTCTCATACGACAACAGCTATCAAGCTAGCTTGAAGATGGCACCCTTCAAGGTATTATATGGACGTAAGTGCCGAACCCCTCTGAATTGGTCAGAAACTGAGGAACGACCGCTCATCGGTCCGGATATTATCCAACAAGCTGAAGAGCAAGTCCGTATTGTCCGGGAAAATCTCAAGACGGCCCAGTCCCGTCAGAAGAGCAACTATGACCGTAAACACTGGGGACCGATCTATCAACCTAGTGAACAAGCTTATCTGCGTGTCACTCCTATGAAGGGCACTCATCATTTTGGAATCAAGGGCAAGTTAGCTCCTCACTACATTGGTCCCTTCCGCATCCTCGCCAGACGTGGATATGTGGCTTATAAATTGGAATTGCCACCGCAGTTTTCTCACATCCACGATGTCTTCCATGTATCACAACTTCGTCGTTGCTTCAAGGATCCGCACCGTGCCGTCGATCATGAAATGCTCGAATTGCAAGATAATCTCTCTTATAAGGAGCATCCGATCCGAATCCTTGACCAAGCTGAACGTTGGACCCATCAGAAGGCAATCAAGTTCCTTAAAGTGTAGTGGTCAAATCACACTGAAGATGAAGCCACTTGGGATCGCGAGGATCATCTTCGCGAAGAATACCCCGATCTTCTTCCTTCTACCTCCAGAATTCTCGGGACAAGAATTTCTTTTAGAGGAGTAGAATTGTAACACCCCTGTGTAATGAGCTACAGTGATCCTTAATGATTATGCTAAGTCACCTTGATCTGCAATGCTTGATCATATTGGATTCATATCTCATTTCAAGTTCCACCACTGAAATCAATTCAAATTGCAAGTGAAATTTAAAGTTTCACAAACATGGCTGCAAAATAGTCCATCATTTAGCAAATATTCCATAACAATTATTTGTTAAGGAAAACAACATCACCTATTTGCTTAAATGGGCTATAGCAATTAAAACAGTGCCAAATCAGCATATTTAAATGCTTTTCCAATTATGAAAAATTCAAACAAATTCATATGCCTCCCAAACTTTTTGTGACAGTGCCAAATATTGCAATGTATTTATGTGGCCAAGTCCCACATTTTACAAAGTCTATTTGGCAGCCCAAAGAAATGCAAAACAGAAAGGAATAAGGAAAACGGAAAAGAATCAGAAAAAGAAAAGAGAAGGCCACTGTGCACTGGGCCTTAGTGCACAGTGCCTGGCCCAGTCGGCCCAGCCCGCTCCCCTATCGTCTCCCTCCTCTCTCTCCTCCCCGAACCAGCGCCGTCGCCGCCGAACTAGCTCCCCTCCTCGCGCCGCGGGATGGATAATAGCGCCACCGCGGACGCCCTGGACTCGCCAGATCATTTCCCCTCCTCTGCCTCGCTTGCTGTCCTCTTCCCCATCAAGCCCGAGCGCCTTGCCGCTATGGCCATCGTTGTTTGCGCGCTCCCCGTCGTCCCCGTCGGCTGAGTCCGTGTCCGCTCGCTCCGCCGTCGTCCGCTATGCCCTTCGGTGCCACCCGTTGGAGCTCCTCGCCTCTGCATCGACCGCGACGACCTCTTCTTCTTCCTCGGACGCCAGAGATCACCGTCACCGCACCGTCTGCTCCAGGCCTCCCTCGAGCCCACTTTGCTCACCTACAGGCTCACTGTGAGCCCCTCTCTCTTTCCCCTCTCTCCACGTGCTCGTTTGTGAACTCTACCGCCCGATCCACCATGGCCGAAGTTCGCCGCCGCTCGAGCTCGTCACCGACCGTGCTTCAGTGACCTTTTGGTCACGCAGTGTGCCCATCTGCGTCACAGCCGCCCGTAGAGCCTTGCTAGCCCCTTCTTTTGCTTGTTTGCATGCTACTGCCGCTAACCCGACCTCACCCGAGCTCCGGCAGCCGCCCCGCTCATCGCCGTCGATGCTGTAGTGCAGCCCAGGCCACGCCACCGCCAACATTCGATGCGCCGTCGTCTGTCTAATCGAACACGCCTAACCGCACGCCAAATGGTGCCCCCTAGCGCTTTTCTGACGAGATCCGAGGCGCTCCGCCGCGGATTTGGTCACCGAAGCTTGGTCCGGCGCCGCCGCTGACGTGGCTGGCCCTGGGGCCCACCTTGGGCTACTGCAGGTGCGTCCCGTGGGCCCCGTTGACCACGTTGACTTAGTCAACGTGCTGACTGTGCAACCCCAGTCATTGACATGTAGGCCCCACCAAATTAATTAACTGTTTTGCTAACTAAATTAATCTATTAACTAATGTGACACTGACATGTGGGTCCCACTAGCTAATTAAATTAGTTAGTTAAATTAACCTCTGTTAAATAGCTCAGTCACTGACGTGTGGGCCCCCCTGGTCAGTTTGACCAGTCAACGGTTGACTGTTGACTGCTGACTCAGCAGTCAACTGGGCCCCACTGTCTGCCTCATAAGCATTCTGTTGGGTACATTTCTGGGTACCCGTAGCATTTTATCCATTTAATTTTGAATTAATAATTAACCCAGTAATTCCAGAAAATGATTAAAACTTCGAAAAATCATATAAATTCAACCGTAGCTCGGATGAATGAAAAATGATCAGAAAAATAAGACGAATCCAATTATGCCATCCACATACCTCCCACATGCCTCCAACACTGCAAACATGGAACCTTCTCCTCCGGATCGTCTTACCGATAAATGCCTAAAGCCGGGGAAATATTCCCAGATATTTGGCGCTCCGTCTATAACATGTAGCACTGCGTTAGCTCACCCCTAGCACAGCATATTGCCATGTCATGCAATGTGTTGCATTTGTTTGCTTTATATTTATTGTTTCTTCCCCCTCTTCTCTCCGGTAGACTCCGAGATTGCCGTTGGCACCGCTGGTTACGACTACGCCACAGACGACCAGCCCCTTTCAGCAGAGCTTCCAGGCAAGCAAAACCCCCTTGATCATTCCTATATCGCCCATTCTTTCTCTCCCGTGCTTGCATTAGATTTTGCTACTGTTGTTCGATAGCTCCTATTCTGATGCATAGCCTGATTTTGTAACTTGTTGTTGATACCTTACCTGCTATCCTATATGCTTAGTATAGGTTGGTTAGTGATCCATCAGTGGCCCCGCACCCTTGTCCGTGTTGCCATGCTTTGTTTCCGGATGCTCGATCAGTGTGGTCGACGTGCAGAGACCGACACATCACCGCACACCCCCTTAGTTGTACGACTCTGCAGAGATACTATCGAGTGCCGAGGGTGATACCTCCTACCCCACTCCTGATGATATCTCTGTAGCGTAGCTAGTTGGTTGTGGGTTACCAAGGGTGATTCCTCTTTCACCACCTCCGATGATGCCTCTGTCGTGCAGCCCCTCAAGTGTGAACCCATCGAGGGTGATTCCTCCAAGTTCACCTTGACGGTTACATCGAGTAGGAATCCATTGAGGGTGATTCCTCGGATTTCCCCCTAGATGTTATGGACACACGGATACCCTGTATTTACCTCAGTCCCTTGTTGAAGTCGGGTCGACCCCAAGGGGTACCCGCGAGAGATGTGAAGTCAGGTTGACCGTGAGGGTACCCGCGAGATTTATTGACGCAGCACGACCGGGCAGGCAAAGACCGCCCCAGGAGAGGGATGGGCCTGGCCCTTGTCGTAAGTCCGTGAGACGGGGCGACAGGATCACTGATCGTCTCCGCGAGCTCCCAATACACTAAAGGTTTGGATATGTGATTTGAGTAGGCCTCTGGCCTTTTCCCACTAACCACCACACGGGATAAGTTATGGGCACTCGGCGTCGTACGATTCTCCCGAAAGCTCTGTCAGACGTCCAGTTCAGCATTGTGGCACGTTCCGATCACGCCATCCAGGACAGAGGTGGCGCTGGTATTCACCGTTCTCACAATGACTCGAAGTGCTTAGGGCGATCGGCCCATGACCCATTTGCGCATAGGATGTAGACTGGCGGGGACCTCTCTGCGGAGCCTAGGTAGGACTACGGCGTGTCTATCAGCCGAGGCCAGGCATGACCAGGAAAAGTGTGTCTGGCCAGAGTTAATCGAGCGTGTTGGGTAAGTTGGTGCACCCCTGCAGGGAAGTTATCTATTCGAATAGCCGTGTCCACGGTAACAGGACGCTCGGAGTTGTATCCCGACCTACTACAACTAGAACTGGATACTTGTGACACTAAATTGATATGTTGGCTCTGGGATCGCTTCCTCGCGGGGTAGACGAGGAAGGATCTCTGGGCATTACTAATATATATTTGTTACTACATGTTATGTTATTCTACTCTCTTCTGTTGCTGCAAGACGCTGCAAGATGCTAGTCTTCGATAGGGTAGGCCTTCCCCTCTATTCTGGCATTTCTGCAGTATAGTCCACAGATACAACCCCTTCCCTTTGATACTGATGCATACTTAGCATAGATCTGATGTAAGTCTTGCGAGTACTTTGGATGAGTACTCACGGTTGCTTTGCTACCTTTTTTCCCCCTACCCGATTGCTGCGATCAGATGACGGAACCCTGGATTCAGCTGATCCCGTCGACGACTACTACTACCCCGATGGAGCCTACTACTACATGGAGACCAATGACCAGGAGTAGTTAGGAGGCTCCCAGGTAGGAGGCCTGTGCCTTTTCGATCTAGTTGTCGTTGTTTTGCTCAGCCTTCTTAAGGCAAACTTTTCTAATTATGTCTGTACTCAGATACTAATGCTTTCGCTGACTCTTGTGTAACTCGAGCTTATGTATTCGAGCCCTCGAGGCCCCTTGCTTGTAATATAAAGCTTGTATTATTTTATTTTGTGTCTAGAGTTGTGTTGTGATATCTTCCCGTGAGTCTCTGATCTTGATCGTGCGCATATGCGTGTATGATTAGTGCACGGTCGAGTCGGGGGCGTCACAGGGCGGTCAGTATCTTCCATGTTAAGCGGGTTATTCTCATGACGGGTGTTTATTCACTTGTCCTTGCACAAGAGAGGCTGGTAAAAGGGATGCCCAGTCCCGTCAATCAAAAAGAAAATAAATAATAAAACAAGGCTCCCCCTAGAAAGTTGAAAGTTTGGAGGGCACCCGTGAATTCGGCTAGCCATGGCTTGTGTTTGAATAGTTGAGGGAGAGTTAAACATTTCATTTCTGCATGGGAACCGGCCATAATGTGTTTAGCATGGAAGATATTGAATACCTTAGTCGTGACGTTGATAGGAAAGGCACACCACTCAAAATGTATTCATCTCTATTTCAAGCTATGAGCTCTGGCACCTCTGCAAATCCCTGCTTCCCTCTGCAAAGGGACATTCTATTTACTTTTATGCTATTTACTTTCATGTTATATATTTTTGTTGAGTCAACTTCGTATTCAAACCTATTGTCACGTTGGCAAGCATCATGTGGTGGGGATAGATCCAGGCACATATATCCATTCAAATATATTCGATCATGAATTATTATTGTTGACAATTATCTCTATGATAAATAAGTTGGGAGGCGAAACTTTAAGCCCCTATCTTTCTCTGTGTTTGATGGATGCTATTTGTTCTTAAAATATGCTTTGAGTACTAGCAATCATAGAAGACTATATGATAATTGAGTATGTGGAGCTCTTACATAGACCCTTCCTGAAAATAAGATGAATTGCAATTGTTTGATGACTGAGAACATAGTTTGTTAGTTTTCAAGAAAGTTTATGGTCTATACTTTAGCATGTGAATAGCTTGCTACTTAATCATGAGAAGTTTTATGACATGAGCTACTGTTTATGATAGATAATGGTGCTAGAAAAAGTGATTGAAATTGTCATTGATCAAACTTGTGCACTATGCTAGCATTCACACTTCATAAATTATTTCTTTTATCATTTACCTACTCGAGGATGAGCAGGAATTAAGCTTGGGGATGCTGATATGTCTCCAACGTATCTATAATTTATGAAGTATTCATGCCATGTTTATAACAATTTTATATGGTTTTGGTATGATTTGAATGGAACTAACCCGGACTGACGCTGTTTTCAGTAGAACTACCGTGGTGTTGTTTTTTGTGCAGAAATAAAAGTTCTTGGAATTGGCTGAAACTTTTTGGTGATTTTTTTTGGAACATAAGAGACCCCTGAAGCTTTGTGGAAGGACCAGAAGAGTCATGAGGAAGCGACAATCCTGCTAGGCGCGCCCTGGGGGTAGGGAGGGCCTAGCGAGCTTGTCGCTCCCTCGTGGCCCCCCTTGACGTGAAACCAATGCCAAAAATTCCTATAAATACCAAAAACCCTAGAAAGAAACCTAGAAATTCCGCTCCACCACTGCAAGCCTCTGTTCTGAAGCGATCTCATCCGGAGCTCTGTTCCGGCACTCTGCCGGAGGGGGGAATCATCACCGGAGGCCATCGTCATCATCCCGTCGGTCTCTGATACGTCCATTTTGCATCATGTTTTACAACTGTTATTTATAGTGTTTTTAATCAATATAACACTTTGTGGAGCAATTCTAATGCCTTTTCTCTCTTAATATGCAAGATTTACACAAGGAGGGAGATTGCCGTCAGCTGGAATTCTGGACCTGAAAAAGCTATGTCAGAGATACCTATTCTGCACATCTCCAAATGAGCTGAAATTTCACGGAGAATTATTTTGGAATAAATAAAAAATACTGGAAGCAAGAAGTACCAAAGGGGGCCATCCAGGAGCCCACGAGGCACCAGGGCGCGCCACCCCCCCAGGCAAAAGTGGCAAGTAAAGCCTTTGGGATAGTGTGGATGCTTGTTGATTTGATTCTGTGCAAAAACAGAAACTTTTGCGTCTAGTGCTGGAATTTCTATTCTGTACTGGAGCGTGAGAAAATTCGGAAATTTTTACACAGTATTGGGTTACAAATTTTTTACGTTGTCCTAATTTTTCAGATTTTCTGGAGGTACATAAGTATGGTTTTTAAATAGGTTACTACATGCTGTTCTGTTTTTGACAGATTCTGTTTTCGGTGCATAGTTTGCTTGTTTTAGTGTTTCCATAGCTTATATTGAGTAATATAAATTGTGGAAATGATAGAATACAGTAGGCATTATGTGAGAACAATTATGAATCTTGTCTTGATAGTACCTAAGTGGATGATTTATTTTATCATACTAACCTATCTCACGAAGTTCCGTTAAGTTTTGTGTGATTGAAGTTTTCAAGTTTTGGGTGAGATATCGATATGAGGAGAATAAGAAGTGGCAAGACCCTAAGCTTGGGGATTCCCAAGGCACCCCAAGGTAATATTCAAGGAACACCCAATCAACTAAGCTTGGGGATGCCCCGGAAGGCATCCCCTCTTTCGTCTTCAACACTATCGGTAACCTCACTTGGAGCTATATTTTTATTCGTCACATGATATGTGTTTTGCTTGGAGCGTCATTTTTCTTTTGTTGATATTTGCTTGGTGTTATAAATAATCATGTTTTGCATCTTTTAGTTCAATAAAATGCCAATTATATCCTTTACCATGCTTAGATTGCAAGTTCATGTGTTGTTGTTTGAAAACAGAAAGTTTTCTGTTATGTCCAGAATATTCCTGAATAGTCAGAAAATGATAAAAATCTGAAATTTTTAGACAGTAAGCATGCATAAGTTTTCTGTCACGTGGTAAGTTTTCAGAATTTTTGGAGTTAGGGAAGTATGGATTCTTATTCACCCTTTACAAACTGTTCTGTTTTGGCAGATTGCTGTTATAGTTGCATTGTTTGCATATGTTTGCATGTTTAATGTTTATATTTGAGTATAGGAGTATTAAATATGAAGAGGAATTTAGTATGAAATGTTTAATTATAATTTTTGTGATTTTCTACAGTAGAGAATGTTAAGGTTTTGAGTTGATTTATACTAACTTATCTCACGAGTTCTTGTTGAGTTTTGTGTGGATGAAGTTTTTAAAGATTTAGGAGAAACTGTGATATGAGAGGAATTAAGGAGACACAAAAGCTAAAGCTTGGGGATGCCAAGGCATCCCAATATAATATTTCAAGAAGTCTCAAGCATCTAAGCTTGGGGATGCCCCGGTAGGCATCCCACCTTTCTTCTTCAACAACTATCGGTCAGTTTTGGTTGAGCCTAAGTTTTTTGCTTCTTCACATGATATGCACTATCCTTGGAATGTTATTTTTTTTGTTTTTCTTGCTGTTTGAATAAAATAATAAGATCTGAATTTTTTTAAATGAGAGAGAGTCCTCACATAGCTACCTATTTACTTAACTACTCATTTGATCTTCACTTATATATTTTTGGAGTAGTTTGTCATTTACTCTTGTTCTTCACTTATATCCTATGAGTAAATTGTTGAAATGAATTGAATATCGTAAAGTTGAAATTTATATGCTTCATATGCTTGTCCCATGGGGAGTAGTGACTTCACATACAAGAAATATAAGTGGTAAAATTTATTGAAAGTTAACAAACATAGCATTGGTCACTTGAACAATTCATGAAAGAATTTTGAAGGAAGAGAAATTTCACATATAAATATACTATCTTGGACATCTTCTATGATTGTGAGCCCCCATTAATTATTTTCAAGCTTGATCAAGTAGTTGACGTTGGACAAGGAAGACAACGTAATGAGTTTTGTTTGTTTATATTCACATAGAAGTTATATTGTCATGGATCCTCTAACATGTGGTGCTTGCTTAGGATCTTTTGCTAGCCAAAAATTCGTACTAAGTAGAGATACTACTTGTGCATCCAAAAACCCTTAAACCCAGTTTCTTGTTGTCGGTGTACTAAAGTATGGGTTTTTTTAGTACCCCTTACTTGTGCACGGGCAGTTGTAGTCGTACCGCGGCCAGCCTTGCCGGGGAATAGCTAGGAGTAATCACGAGACTAAGATGCCAAGGAGACGTTCAAGTCAACGATCAGACCAGAAGACAGAAGGCCAAAGGGTTGCGGAGGCCCGGCAAGACCCTTGCCGGCAAGGCCTCGCACCCGGCAAGACCCGATCCCGGCAAGCCCCGGGCCCGGCAAGGATTCAGCCCCGGCAAGGCTCTGCACGGTGCAGCGCTATCGCTCCAGTGCAGCGGCCAGCCTTGTCGTTTAGGGCTTGTCCTCATGGTGACGTGGTGCGATGCTGGCCACGAGATGCTTAAGCGGTGCTGATGGGATGGCTGCTTTTGCCCATCCCCTGTAAAGCTTTTCCAAGCCCAAGACGCTGAGGGACACCTCGACGGACACCTCACGGTGTATTTAATGAGCTTGTCCCAAGCCGTCAGGGTTAGGTATGATAAGACTGTAGCTACTTTCCACCTCATGCCTTATCTCGTACGCCATTGTGGTAGCCCCTTTGACTCATATAAAAGGAGGCCCGAGGCGTACAGGAGGGCACCCTTTTTTGGGGGGGGGGGGGGAGATAGCACTTCCGAGGGCCGGTTCTACACGCGCAGCTACCGAGCACTGTAGCTCCCAGAACTTGGCCAAGAACATCCACAATAATACAATCAAAGCAGGAGTAGGGTTTTACGCATCCGTGCGGCCCGAACCTGGGTAAATCCCCGTGTGCTGTTCGTTAGTTCTGCTCTTTGTGCAATCCTCTCCCCTTGCCAAACCGTAAAGGGATCTCCTTGATCCCATAGGTGTTCGTTTCCCACGACATCTATGGCGCGCCAGGTAGGGGGATCGAGGTTGTGCGAACCTGATCTAGCGATCAGCGCGTCAGATCTTCGATCATCTTCACCACCATGGCTCCCAAGAAGAAGGGTTTCATGGCGGTTGGTCCATCTGCATCTGTCGTGCCTGATGCTGCGCGCACAGGCGATGGGGTAGACGCGGGTGGAGGAGGTGGAGGCTCCGAGCTTCCACGGCGTTCCGGCGATCCGAGCCGGACGAGCAACAGGTCCAAGGATGGAGCTGCGCAACCTGCGGGTGGTGCAGCGACTTCCAAGGATGGAGCGGCGCCTTCCAGGACGAATACGCCGGCGCATGCACCGCGACCTTCTCAGGACGCACGTGACGTGCGGCCTCAAGACGTTGGTGGTTCTAGGCGTCCGCATGGGAAGACCCCTGCGCATCACTCCCAGGGTGCGCAGGGCCAAGATCCGCGCCAGCGCGCTGGAGGAAGCCGCGCGCGGGTGCAGAGTCGTGATGGTGCTCCTTCTAACCCTGTTAGGAGTTTGAGCACCTCACGTTCTTCGCACCTGTCGCCGCCACCTACGCCAGCAGAGGCGTTGGCGCGAGCTCAGCTGCTCCTAGACTTCCCTCCCGCCGCGGAGAAGCTAGACGAGTGGCGAGCCGCTATCCAGAGCCTCATCGGCCTAGCCAACAATGACGTACCGCAGCAGGGTGAACCCTCGCGGCTGCAGTCGTCTAGGCTGGTGCGTGGCGATGGAGAGAAGACCGGAGCTGGAACGACTACGTTGCGTTCCCCTCCGCTGCATCAAGAGCGGTCATTAACTCGACGGACCAGCGCCCGTGAGGATGATTCCACGGCGTCGTCTGATCCGCGGGTTCGCCGCGATCAACGTCACGTTCTTCGGGAACGGAAGAAGGAGGACGCTCGAACCACCATCGAGCGCCGAAGGGAAGCGTGTCGCCAGTCCGACAAGCGCGCTGGGACCGCTGTTGACGAGCCCGCGCTAGGGTACCCTGGCTGCCTACCCTACGAGGTGGGTTGTCCAGCGTTTACTCGTGAGCTGCGGCAAGTCCAGTGGCCTAGCTCCCGCTCCTTCAAGCCGGAAGTACTGGAGAAGTACGACGGCAAGACCCATCCGTCCGAGTTCTTGAGCATCTACACCATCGCGGTGCAGGCTGCCGGGGCTCGTGACGATAAGGTACTGGCCAACTACTTTCCGTTGGTGCTGAAGCCCAACGTGAGATCGTGGTTGATGCACCTGCCCGAGAATTCCATCTCTTCTTGGACCGACCTGTGCCACCAGTTTGTTGGCGCCTTCACCGGCGGCCATCAAGCTCCTGGCCAGGAGAGTGATCTGCACATCATCCCCCAGAAGGAGGGCGAAACCTTGCGCAAGTATATCCAGAGGTTCAGCCGCATCCAGCACAACATTCCTGACGTTCATCCCGCCGCCGTCATCAGCGCCTTTCATCAGAATGTGCGCAATCGTAAGATGCGGGAGGAGCTGGCGATGAACAAAGTCAGGGATGTCGCCGAGCTCTACGCTTTGGCCGACAAGTGTGCTCAGGTAGAAGAAGGAAGGAGGCTCTCCGGCGAGAACGCTGGCGCTGGAGTCGACTCCGAGAGCGAAGACGCTCCTGCCCCGGCAAAGAAGGGAAAGCGGAAGAACAGGAAGCGCAAAGGCAAGGCCGTGCTTGCCGTTGAAGGTTCCGGCAACACCGGCACTGCCAAGAAGTCCAAGACCGACGACCCCGGCAAGGAGGTTGCCGGGTGTGCGGCGTGTCAGGCCTTGGCGGCTGCCGACAAGCCAGAAGGATCCGGCAAGCAGTACTGCAAGATCCACCGCACCAAGGGCCATGATCTCCAAGACTGCCGGCAAGTTGAGAAGCTTGCCGAGAAGCAGCGCGCCGAGTACGAAAGGCGCGACAAGGAGAGAGCCCAAGATGGTGCCGGAGGGTCTGGCAGGAAGCGCGGTCGAGGAGGTCGCCGCGGCAAGCCCAGGCAGCAGCAATAGAAGCCTGCCCGGGGCCGCGCCAAAGAGCAAGGAGATGATGATGATGATGCAGAGGGCGACGAGTCCAGCGAACACGAGTTCCAAAAGGCTACAGAGGCCATGTGCGTCGACGGGGGTGCTTCGTTGCATTCCTCTCACCGCCAGCTCAAGCAGTGGGCGCGCGAGATTAATGCGGCAGAGCCATCCCTCGATGCCCGGAAGCCACTGAAGTGGTCCCACACGCCTATCGTTTTTGACGCCGAGGATCACCCTGATCGCACAACTGCGGTCGGGTATTTGCCGTTGTTGGTTTCACCAACGATCCGCAACCTCCAAGTGACGAAAATGTTAGTTGATGGTGGGGCCGGCCTGAACCTGATCTCGCCCGATGTAATCAAGAGGCTGCAAATTCCCGACGAAGATCTCGAGGAAACGGGCTCTTTCCAAGGGATCAATCCGGGAAGGAACCAGCCGAAGGGCAAAATCACGCTGCCGGTAACATTCGGCAGCGAGCTGAACTTCAGGATGGAGAAGGTCGTCTTTGACGTCGCCAAGATTCCGTTGCCATACAATGGAATCCTTGGCCGCCCAGCGCTGGCTAAGTTCATGGCGGCCTCGCACTACGCCTACAACGTCTTGAAGATGCCCGGTCCAATGAGCGTCACCACTGTCCACTCTGACAAGAAAAATGCGCTCATTTGCACCGACAAGCTTTACCGGGAAGCAGTTGCAGCGTCCGCCACCAAGGCGCATGCTCCTGCCGCTCAAGATCCCGGCAAGAAGAAGAAGCCCGACAAGACCTCTGTGACAAACTCCGGCAAGCGCGCCTCTCCAGAGTGCTGCGCTACCGTCGAGGATGCACCGGAGAGCTCTGCCGGCCAGACCAAGAAATCCAAGGCTGCTCCGCCTGAGACCAAGAAGGTGCCCGCCAAGGAGGACGGGACGAAATAGGAAAGCGCGCTCGTTGCCTTCCTGCGGGAGAATGTCGATGTGTTTGCATGGCAACCATCTGACATCCCCGGTGTTCCCAGGGAGGTAATTGAGCACCACCTAGCTGTCTGTCCTCACGCGCGGCCCGTCCAACAGAAGGTGCGGAAGCAAGCTTTGGAGCGGCAAGAGTTTATTGCAGAAGAGATTAAGAAGCTTGAGGCGGCAGGCCTGGTTAGAGGAGTCCTCCATCCTACATGGTTGGCCAATCCAGTTGTTGTGCGCAAGGCGAATGGTAAATGGAGGCTATGTATTGACTTTACAGATATCAATAAAGCTTGTCCAAAAGATCCCTTTCCCTTGCCGCGCATCGACCAGATTGTGGATTCCACTGCCGGCTGCGATTTGCTGTCATTCCTTGACGCATACTCAGGCTATCACCAGATCTTCATGGCGAAAGAAGACGAAGAGAAGACCGCATTTATCACCCCGTGTGGCACATATTGCTTCTTGCGTATGCCTTTCGGGTTGAAAAGTGCTGGTTCGACCTTCGCAAGAGCTGTCCAGATTGGTTTCGGGGCCCAGCTGCATAGAAATATGGAAGCTTACATGGATGACATAGTGGTCAAAACCAAGGACAAGGCAACGCTCATTCAAGATCTGGAGGAGACTTTTGCAAATCTGCGCAGGATCAACCTGAAGCTCAATCCCGAGAAGTGCGTGTTTGGTGTCCCATCCGGCAAGCTTCTCGGGTTCTTTGTATCTCAGCGAGGAATTGAAGCCAATCCCGACAAGATCAAGGCAATTGAGCATATTGAAGCGCCAAGACGAGTTAAGGATGTGCGCCGCCTTGCCGGCTGCGTCGCTGCTTTGAGTAGGTTCATCTCAAAGTCTGCTGAGCGCGCCCTGCCATTTTTCAAAATTTTGAATAAGGCAGGTCCAATGAAATGGACTCCAGAAGCGGAGGCAGCGCTGCAGGATTTGAAGAAGTACCTCTCCTCTCCGCCAATACTAGTCGCGCCTAGGCCACAAGAGCCGTTGCTGCTATATCTAGCGGCAACGAATCAAGTGGTTAGTGCTGCGCTGGTGGCAGAGAGAGAAGCAGAGGAGGATGCAGCGGCAACGGCAGGCCCGCCAAGCGACTTGCCGGGGCCAGCCCCGGCAGAGTCTGGTGCCGACAAGGAAAGGTCCGCGCAGTCAAGTCAAGCAGTGCAGAAGAAGAAGATGGTGCAGCGCCCAGTCTATTTCGTCAGCTCCCTGTTGCAGGGGGCTAGGTCGAGATATTCTGGTGTGCAAAAGTTGCTCTTCGGCTTTCTCTTGGCCTCGAGGAAGCTGCGCCATTACTTCCAAGCACATGAGATCACCGTCGTCACTCGCTTTCCGCTGCAACGGATTCTCCGGAACCCAGAAGCAACCGGCAGGATTGTGGAGTGGGCGTTGGAGCTGTCATGCTTTGGTCTCAAGTTTGAAAGTTCTTCAACTATCCAGAGCAGAGCCTTGGCAGAGTTCATTGCAGAATGGACCCCAACGCCAGACGACAAAGTTCAAGAATTAGCGATTCCCGGCAAGGAAACAGATCACGAATGGATCATGTACTTTGATGGAGCCTTTTCGCTGCAAGGCGCCGGTGCCGGTGTGCTACTTGTCGCACCCACCGGAGAGCACCTCCACTACGTCATCCAGATGCATTTTCCCCGGGAGAGATCGACCAACAACACGGCAGAGTATGAAGGACTGCTTGCCGGTCTCAGGATCGCGACAGACCTTGGGATCAAGAAGCTCATCGTCAGAGGTGACTCCCAGCTCGTCGTGAGGCAGGTCAACAAAGATTATCAAAGCCCGTTGATGGAAGCGTACGTCGATGAAGTGAGGAAGCTAGAGGAGCGCTTTGACGGTCTTCAGACAGAGCATGTTCCTCGATCAGAGAACAGCATTGCCGACGACCTGTCGAAGCGTGCTGCACTCAAGCTGCCTGTGGAACCAGGGACTTTTGTGCTCCGCTTGACTCAACCATCCGTGTCGCCATCGACAAGGCCTGATAAGAGAAGAAAGTTAAGTACCGGCGAGTACTTCCCGGCAGGGCTTCCCGAAGCCCCCGGCAAGGATCTTGCCGGGAACGACCCGGTTGCCGGTGAGCAGCGGCTTCGCGCAGAACCTCGGGTCCTTGCCGCCGAAGCAAGCGCCCCTGCTGCCGAAGAAATACCGGTTGCCGGTGAGCAGCGGCTTCGCGCAGAACCTCGGGTTCTTGCCGCCGAAGCAAGCGCCCCTGCTGCCGAAGAAATACCGGTTGCCGGTGAGCAGCGGCTTCGCGCAGAACCTCGGGTTCTTGCCACCGAAGCAAGCGCCCCTGCTGCCGAAGAAATACCAGTTGCCGGTGAGCAGCTGCTCCGCCAAGAACCTCAGGTTCTTGCCGTAGAAGCAAATGCTCCCGCAGCTGAAGAGTCGCCTTTAGTCCTTGTCGTCGAGCCACAGGCTCCGGCATGGGCACATCAAATAGTCCATTTCCTTCAGACAGGAGAACTCCCTGAGGAGCAGGAAGAAGCTGAGAAAGTAGCCCGTCAGTCAAGTATGTACCAGTTCGTCGACGACGTCCTGTACAGAAAGAGACCCAACGGTGTGAAATTGAAGTGCATTCCTCGGGAGGATGGACTAGAGCTGTTGGCAGAGATTCATGGGGGCATATGTGGATCCCACATAGGCTCAAGGGCCCTTGTCGGCAAGGCATTCCGGCAAGGATTCTTCTGGCCTACTGCTCTCCAGGATGCAACTGCACTAGTAACCAAGTGTGAAGCATGCCAGCTTCATTCAAAGCAACTTCATCAGCCAGCTCAAGCTCTCCAGACGATCCCTCTCTCCTGGCCCTTCTCGGTCTGGGGGCTCGACATACTGGGTCCTTTCCCCCGCGCTGCCGGGGGCTTCGAGTACTTGTACGTTGCTATCGACAAGTTCACGAAGTGGCCAGAAGTGGAAGCAGTGAGGAGGGTGACAGCACAGTCAGCAGTCAAGTTCTTCAAGGGGATTGTGTGCCGTTTTGGTGTGCCGAACAGGATCATCACCGACAACGGTACGCAGTTCACTAGTCGCACCTTCATGCAGTATGTCCAAGACCTTGGCGGCAAGATTTGTTTTGCCTCTGTTGCTCACCCAAGAAGCAATGGCCAAGCGGAAAGGGCGAACGCTGAAGTGCTGCGTGGTCTCCGGACCAGAACTTTCGAGAAGCTGCACAAGCATGGAAGAAGCTGGATTGATGAGCTGCCGGTGGTTCTTTGGTCGATCAGGACGACGCCAAATCGAGCCACCGGCCAGACACCCTTCGCTCTGGTTTACGGAGCGGAAGCAGTTCTCCCCACGGAACTCATATACGGGTCACCTCGAGTGCTCGCTTATGATGAGCTTGAGCAAGAGTAGCTGCGGCAAGATGACGCGCTGGTCCTTGAGGAGAACCATCTTCGGGCTGCTGTGCGAGCCGCTCGCTACCAGCAAGCTTTGCGCTGCTACCATAGCCGCAAGGTTCACGCCCGGAGTCTTGAGGAAGACGACCTTGTTCTTCGGCGCGTTCAGTCGGCCAAGAATTCCAACAAGTTGACGCCGAAGTGGGAAGGCCCTTACCGGGTAGTGCGAGTCACCAGGCCTGGCGCTGTCCGCCTGGAGACCGAAGAGGGCTTGCCAGTGAGCAACTCCTGGAATATCGAGCACCTTCGCAAGTTCTACCCGTAAGGCGCAGTTGTTCGGGTTTCTTGCTGTGATAGCGATATGGCCAGCAGGCTGCTGACGACCCGAATCCAGCGCTCGCGGCAGCGTAACGCTCCGGCAAGATCCCGACAACGCCATTCTGTACAAGTGTTGCCGCTGGCATGTAATCCTTTGTACAGAGCAGGCACATCCCTGTGCATATTTTATAAGATCTGTGTGCTTTACATTTCTTGTTGATTTCATGTCATATATATGCACGTGTTATCTGAGATATGTATTGCACTCGATCCCGGTAAGAGCTAACAAACCGTCAAGGTTCCATACTTTTATTTTCTCTTCTTTCTTTTTCTCAAAGAGACAGAAGATTCCCTCGCGCGCAAGTTTGCCGGGGGGGGGGGGGGGAAGGAGAATAGTGGTATGGATACCAGACGACGTTCAAGGTTGGCGCCTTGCCGGAAGAAGAAGAATAGCAACGAAAAGCAGAGCTAAGTTGCTAAACCCCTTAAGCAGATTTTGATTTTTGTAAGGCTGTATTCCCTTGAACGATTTCGGCTTTGTATGGAAAACCTGCACGCGATGGAATCTTGTCGTGATCGGCTGCGCCCTTACTCTGTTTCGAGTCCGCTCAACAGTCTAGGTGGCCGCGCTGAAAGCGTTAAGATTTCTTGCCGTGAGCAGCACTGCCCGCAAGCTGCTGACGACCCGAATCCAGCGCTCGCGACGGGGTTATGCTCCGGCAAGTTCCTAGCAAAGCGTAGGGTATATGCTATACAGAAAGAAATTGAACAAGGGGAATAGCATGCCATAATTCAAAGAGAGCAAGTTATATTACATCTAGTGCTTGCCGCGTTTCTGACATAAGGCAAATTGTCTTTTACATGGAACGCTGGCGGCAAGATGAAGAAGAGATGAGGCGGCTACAGCTAATCCCGGCGATCGCCCTCGACCCTCTTCACCTGGCTCACCCGATCGACGATGGGCGCGACAAGCTCTTCGAGAGCCTTGACGTCCGCATCCTTCGGCAAGCTCTTCGAGGCTTTGGAGAGGTCGACGCCAGGGTTCCTGTACGCCACCTTCATCAACACCTTGCGGAGGATGAGCTGGCAGAGTTTCCGGGATTCGTCGGCCAGCTTGCTTGTCTGGTTCGCCTGGAGTAGCTTGAGGGCGTCGACGAGCTTGTCGAAGAACATGGTTAGCCTGGCGCTTGAGGATACGTTGTCGTCGACAAAGTATCCGAAGCCCGGCAAGTCCATGGCCTCCAGCTCCGCGCCAAGCTTCTCGGCGACGTCCGCCAGCCTGGCAGTCCAGAGCTTCACGCTAGAAGTGTACTCGTTGTGGGTGGCGGCGGCGTTCTTGAGCAGCTCCTGTTCGTCGTGGAGGTCTTTGATAAGAGTCCTCTCGCGAACTCGGGCGGCCTCAAGAGACTCCTCCAGCGTGGATAGCTTCAGCTTCAGATCTTCAATGGAGTCCTTGGCGAAGGAAAGCTGCTGGACCTTCTCGGATGCGGCAGCCTGCGTCTCCATCAGGCTGTGGAGAGCCTTGTCTCTCTCGGCCTCGAGTGCTGAGACCTTCTTGTCGTGGTCCTCGAGAGCGGCCTCCAGCTGCTTCGTCTTCTCCTCCAGCAAGCTCTTGGCGGTCTCCGCAGCTCCGGCAGCGTCGAGGGCCTCTTTGAGCTTGCCGGCGTGGTCTTCAGTTAGAGCTCTGAGCGTCTTCAAGTGTTTCTGCTCAAGCTCCTGGACCCGCCGTGCGACAAGACTTTCGAGCTCTTCATCCTTGTTGCGAAGCTTGGCGGCAAGCGCCGCCTCGCGCGCGGCAAGGTCCTCTTCTTGGGCGTCAAGGCTGATGCGGCGCTGCGTCAAGAGGGCTCCTGCCGCGGCGGCTTGCTGGGCGGCCTCCTCCTACGCTTTCTCGATGTCTGATTTCTTCAACAGGAGGATGTTCTGCTCTTCCGCCAGCTGCTCCCGATAAACATTCAGCTCTTGGAGGGCCTCGCCGTACCAAGCCCGTGTCTCCGTGATGCGTTGTTGGAAGTCTCCTTCCGCTGCCTCGACGAGCGCTGCCCGGGAGTCCAGTTTCTCCTTCCGGGCACGGTAGAGCGTTTGGAGCTTCCGATAGTTGTCATTCATGGCTTGGAGTAGCTGCTCCTCCTTGAGCTCGCTGGCGGCGGCGACGATGATTTCCCCGTCAAGATGTTCTCCTTCAACCAGCTCTTCGATGTTTGCCGACCCCGGCATGCTGACAACGTTTTTGCCGGCCCTGATGTATTGGCTTGAGGAAGGGGCCTGGGACGACGAGGGTTGGTCTTCGGCAGTCGAGGGCCCCGCGGCAGTAGAAGCGCCTGGCGCTCCTGCGGCGGAAGCGCCGTCAGTATGGCCGCGGGTCTCCTCACCGGCTCCCTCGGCGGGCATCTTGGCGGCCTCCTCTTGCGCGGCCTTGGCGGCCTCAGCGGTAGCGGCCTTGGCGGCCTCAGCGGCAGCAGCCTCGGCGGCAGCAGCTTTGGCGGCCTCGGCGGCGGCATGCTTGGCGGCCTCTTCGGCAGCAACCTTGTCGGCTTCAGTGGCGGCATCCTTGGCAGTCTCTTCAATGACAATGTCAGCGTCCATGAGCTCTGTCAGAAGAAGATTGAAAGCCAAGGAGTTGATTAAGATGAAGCTGAGAAGGAAGTTCGAGAAGACAAAAAGAAGAAAAACCAAAGCGACAAGTTCTTTGAAGTAAGTAACTTTACCTGCGTCAGGGAAGGGGTTGCCGGAGCCTGCTCTTGCCGACCCCTCCCCTCCGTCGCAGTAGGGCTCGCTCGAAGGTTCCTCCCTGGGCGGTGTGGTCGATGGAGATGGCGCGGCAGAGGCAGCTCCCGCTGTTGCTTCTCGCTATTGCTCCGCTCCTGCACGCCCGGAGATGTCAACAGAGAAGATGCACACCCCGGCACGCGCCAGTGGGTAGTGAGTAGAAGACTCACGCTGGGGGCTGCGCCGGGGGCTGCGTCGAGGGCTGCATCGAGGGTTGCGTTCTGGGCTTGACTCCGAGCTGACGAGAACCGTTTCCGGCGCGCCCGAGATGCTTGCCGGCGGCTCGACGCTTGTTGAGGTCTTGGCCCTCTTCGCCATCCTCTGCGCCAGAGTCTCCGTATCCCTGAGGAGGCAAAAACAGAGCAAGTTAATCAAGCAAAACTAGAAGGATAAGAATCAAAGCTGTGGCGGGACTCTTACTCTTCTTCTTCTTCCTCGGAGCTGATGGCGGAGAGGTCGAAGCCGACCCCCGCCGCAGTTCCTGACGGAGGAGGAGGAGGAGTGGTCCTGGGCCGCTTGGCAGCGGCAGGTTGCGGTGCGGCCTCGCC
Source organism: Elymus sibiricus (assembly GCA_039707655.1). NCBI lineage: Eukaryota > Viridiplantae > Streptophyta > Magnoliopsida > Poales > Poaceae > Elymus > Elymus sibiricus. Next base: position 319,213,237 of record CM077670.1, on the reverse strand, counting down.
GGCCGCCCCTTTGCCGGAAGCCTCGCTGCTTGAGGAAGGTTGGCGGGCTGGAGCGCCAGTGGCGTTCTTCCGGAGGACGCGCCTCTTCCTGTGTTGAAGAGCTGGGGGCTCTTCCTCCTCTTTTTCCTCTTCGGCGGCGCCTCCGACAGAAGAGCTCCCGGCAGCGGCTCCACTCGGCTCCCCGGCAGCCTGACCTCGCCCGGCAAGATCTTCCCGCAGCAAGTCCTCGCCTTCGCTGGACTCAGCGCTGCCGGCTTCTTCGGCAAGGTTCGCCTCTTCCGCCCTGCTGGCGATGTAGGCGAGCTCCTCCTCCGTGGTGGCGCAGACAAGGTTCTCCGCGCGGATGGCCTTTTCCGTCAAGTTGTCGAAGAACGCCAGCGCCTGCTCCGCGGACGGCTCGATCCACCTCTCGTCGATGCTTTGGGCGTTGAGCGCCGGCATCATGGCGATGATGGAGGTCAGCGACGAGTTGTTGCATAGTGGGACGACGCCTGCCGGCAAGTCTCCCACTGCTCCAGTTTTGAACAGCTGTTGGCAGAGGGCTGCGTGCCCTATGGCTGTCAGATCATTATCCAGCCCAGGCCGCACCCTCATGACGTCGGTAGCGTTCATGTACTCCCAGGCAGGGCGCCCCTTGTTCTGCAGTGGGGCGATGCGCCGGCGAAGGAAATCTGAAGCAATCATCTCCACCTTCAACCCGGCAGCCTTGAGGCGCAGTATCCTGGTGATGGCGATGGTGAGCTTGCTGTCGTCAGGGTCCGTGGCGCTCCAATCCTTGCCGCGGACCACCTTCTGCTTCCGCACCTCGCAGAACGGTTTGGGCTCCTTTTCCCAGACCCAGCACCACTTGCCGCGCCACTCATCCCATCTCTCGCGGTAGAGCCCCTCTGGGTACGTCTCCTTGGTTGCCGTCCTCGGAATCCAAGTGATGCTGCCGGAGAGGGCGTCGCCCTTTTGGATGCGGGGGTAGAAATAGTGCCAGAAAAGTGCAGTGCTCGGGATGACCCCAACAAAATTCTCGCAAAGGTGCGCGAAGACGGACATGCAAGTCACGGCATTCGGCGTAAAATCTAGCAGCTGGAAGCCGTAGGTGAGCATGATGTCTACGAAGAAATCCGAGTACGGAGGACAGAGACCGCACCAGAAGTAATCGGCAAAGAAAGGATAATCTCCTGGCTCTGCCTTACGAGAAGCTACACTCACTCTGGTGGCTGGATGCGCCGTGGTCTCAGTCGCCCATGCAAACTGGTACCTCTTCTTCAAGGTCTCCGCATCAAGCGTCGAGGGGAAGACAGCGCGTTCCTTCCGCATCTTCGCCAACCTGCTCTCCGCGGCGGCCGCTTCCGCCGCCTTGCCCTTGCTCGGCTTGGGCGGCATGGTGGCTATGGAGGTGGGCGCTGAAGACGTCGAGAGCGCGGTGGAGGCAGGTGGAGGGAGAAAGGCTCTGCTTTGGGCGCGAGGAAGAAGACGATGGCGACGGCTCTGAGATTGAGATTGGAAAGGCGGAGGGGGTAAATGAGCAGTGCCCTCTGCGATTCCCTTTTTATGGGGAAGGCGCGAGGCAGGCCCTTTACCGCCCGCTTTTGCAGCGGGGTTTCCGCCCACGTCTCCCACGTCGCGCGATTAATGCGCGTAGTGGAGGGGCATGGTAAAAGAGATAATGATTGCGAGCAGTTATTCCCTGGCACGCGTGCCCGTGCACTGTTTTGGGCCTAGCCCAACAGGCCTGACACCCGTGTATGGCCTAGGCCCGGGGGCTCCTGTCGGTGTACTAAAGTATGGGTTTTTTTAGTACCCCTTACTTGTGCACGGGCAGTTGTAGCCGTACCGCGGCCAGCCTTGCCGGGGAATAGCTAGGAGTAATCACGAGACTAAGATGCCAAGGAGACGTTCAAGTCAACGATCAGACCAGAAGACAGAAGGCCAAAGGGTTGCGGAGGCCCGGCAAGACCCTTGCCGGCAAGGCCTCGCACCCGGCAAGACCTGATCCTGGCAAGCCCCGGGCCCGGCAAGGATTCAGCCCCGGCAAGGCTCTGCACAGTGCAGCGCTATCGCTCCAGTGCAGCGGCCAGCCTTGTCGTTTAGGGCTTGTCCTCATGGTGACGTGGTGCGATGCTGGCCACAAGATGCTTAAGCGGTGCTGATGGGATGGCTGCTTTTGCCCATCCCCTATAAAGCTTTTCCAAGCCCAAGACGCCGAGGGACACCTCGACGGACACCTCACGGTGTATTTAATGAGCTTGTCCCAAGCCGTCAGGGTTAGGTATGATAAGACTGTAGCTACTTTCCACCTCATGCCTTATCTCGTACGCCATTGTGGTAGCCCCTTTGACTCATATAAAAGGAGGCCCGAGGCATACAGGAGGGCACCCTTTTTTTGGGGGGGGGGGGGAGATAGCACTTCCGAGGGCCGGTTCTGCACGCGCAGCTACCGAGCACTGTAGCTCCCAGAACTTGGCCAAGAACATCCACAATAATACAATAAAAGCAGGAGTAGGGTTTTACGCATCCGTGCGGCCCGAACCTGGGTAAATCCCCGTGTGCTGCTCGTTAGTTCTGCTCTTTGTGCAATCCTCTCCCCTTGCCGAACCGTAAAGGGATCTCCTTGATCCCATAGGTGTTCGTTTCCCACGACACTTGTCATGAGTGTCCACCATATCTACCTATGGATTGAATAAGATCCCTCAAGTAAGTTGTCATCGGTGCAAAAAGCAATAAAAATTGCTCCTAAAATATGTATGATCTTTTATTGCAAGGGAAAATAAGCGTTGTACGAACTTGTGATGGTAAAGAAATAAAAGTGACGGACTGCATAATAAAGGTTGCTATCACAAGGGGCAATATAACGTGATGTTCCTTTGCATTAAGGGCTTGTGCATCCAACAACAAAAAGTGCATGACAACCTCTGCTTCCCTCTGCGAAGGGCCTATCTTTTACTTTTCAGTATTTACTTTTATGCAAGAGTCAATAGTATCCCTTCTCATTTCAACCTCAATTATTCTCTAGTTGGTAAGCATCATGTGGTGAGGAAAGATCCAGGCACATATATCCAGTTGAATATAGGTGATCATGAGTTATTATTGTTGACATTATCCCTGAGATAAATAAGTTGGGAGGCAAAACATTAAGCCCCTATCTTCCTATGTGTTTGACTGAAACAGTTTGTTCTAAAAATATGCTTTGAGTGTCAGCAATCATGGAAGACTAAATGATGGTTGAGTTTGTGGAATTTGCTAGATCAAAGCTCTTACATAGACCCTTCCAGAAAATAAGATGAATTGCAATTGTTTGATGACTGAGAACATAGTTTGTTAGTTTTCAAGAAAGTTTATGGCCTATACTTTAAACATGTGAATAGCTTGCTACTTGATCATGAGAAGTTTTATGAGATGAACTACTGATTATGATATATATTGATGCTAGAAAAAGTGATTGAAATTATCATTGATCAAACTTATGCACTATGCTAGCATTCACACTTCATAAATGATTTCTTTTATCATTTACCTACTCGAGGACGAGCAGGAATTAAGCTTGGGGATGCTGATACATCTCCAACGTATCTATAATTTATGAAGTATTCATGCCATGTTTATTATAGTTTTGTATGATTTTGGTGCACTTTTATATGGCTTTTATATGATTTTCATGGACTAACATATTGACCTAGTGCCCAGTGCCAGTTGCTGTTTTCTGCTTGTTTTTGGTTTTCCAGAATATCCATATCAAATGAAGTCCAAATGCAGCGAAACTTTTTGACGATTTTTTCAGGAGGAGGCCAGAAGACTCACAAGGGCCCCACGAGCCACCAGGGCGCGCCACCCCCCCAGGCACGCCCTGGTGCCTCGTGGGCCCCCTGTGGCCCCTCTTCGCGTGATTCCAACGCTGAAAAATCATATATATTCATAAACCCCCAAAAGTTAACCTAGATGAGTTTTTACGCCGCCGCAAGCCTCTGTACCTCCACGATCTAATCTACAGCCCTTTTCCGCCACCCTACCGAAGGGGGGAATCATCACCGGAGGCCATCTTCATCATCTCGGTGGTCTCCATGACGAGGAGGGAGTAGTTCACCCTCGGGGCTGAGGTTATGTACTAGTAGCTATGTGTTTGATCTCTCTCTCTCTCTCTCTCTCTCTCTCTCTCTCTCTCTCTCGTGTTCTTGACATGGCACGATCTTGATGTATCGCGACCTTTGTTAATATAGTTGGATCATATGGTGTTTCTTCCCTCTCTATCTTTGTTGTGATGAATCGAATCTTTTCCCTTTGAGGTTTCGTTATTGTCGGATTGAATATTTCAGATTTGAGAACACTTGATGTATGTCTTGCATATGAATACCCGTGGTGACAATGGGGTATTATATTGATTCACTTGATATATGTTTTGGCACTCAACTCGCGGATTCCCGCGGTGACATTGGGGTAATCTATGCATATGGGTTGATGCATGTTTTCATTATCTTTTCTCCGATAGAAACTTTGGGGTGCTCCTTGGAGTTCTTTGTGTGGATTGAATATTATGATTATGAAGTTGTTTGATGCATATTGTATAATCAAATCACGGATACTTGTGGTGACATTGGAGTATCTAGGTGACATTAGAGTTGGTTGATGTGTATCATATGGTGTTATTTTAGTACGAACTCTAGGGCTGTTTGTGACACTTATAGGAATAGCTCAATAGATCGATCGGAAAGGATAACTTTGAGGTGGTTTCGTACCCTACAAACAATTTCTATCTTATGTTCTCCGCAAATAGGAACTTGGGAGTGATTCTTTATCGCACGTTGAGGGATGGTTATATGATCCAATTATGCTATCATTATTGAGAGATTGCACTAGTGAAAGTATGAACCCTAAGCCTTGTTTTTTAAGCATTGCAATACCGTTTGTGCTCACTTTTGGTACTTGCTACCTTGCTGTTTTTATATTTTCAGATTACAAAAACCTATATCTACTATCCATACTACACTTTTATCAACATCTCTTCGCCGAACTAGTGCACCTATACAATTTACCATTGTATTGGGTGTGTTGGGGACACAAAAGATTTCTTGTATTTGGTTGCAGGGTTGTTTGAGAGATACCATCTTCAACCAACGCCTCCCACGGATTGATAAACCTTAGGTCATCCACTTGAGGGAAAATTGCTACTGTCCTACAAAACTCTGCGCTTGGAGGCCCAACACGAGTCTACAAGAATAAGTTGTGTAGTAGACATCAATGAAGCAGCTAGAATTGCTAAACCAGATCCTAAAGAAAAAAACAGACCTGTAGTAGGCATGCTTGTTATCTCTGTTAAAATAGGAGATCATTGTTATCATGGCTTATGTGATTTGGGTGCTAGTGTGAGTGCTATTCCGTTTACCTTATATCAAGAAATTATGAATGATATTGCACCTGTTGAAATAGAGGACATTGACGTTACTATTAAGCTTGCAAACAGAGATACCATTACACCGCTTGGGATCGTTAGAGATGTTGAAGTCTTGTGTGGAAAAATAAAATACCCTACTGATTTTCTAGTCCTCGTGTAACACCCCCAGTGGTTAGTTACAGTGACCACATGCTAATGTGCCATGCCATCATGATCATTTTAATTAAATTGCATTTAGGAATTAATCCAACATTCGAATTCGAATGTTGAATGCAAGTCAAATAATTACATCTTCAAACATGCCAACAAAATAGTTCATAATTTTGTAAATAATCCATAAGTAATTGTTTTAAGGAAAACATCATCACCAAAAAATCACTAGGTGACTCTAGCATCAAGAAAACATGTCCAACAGCACCTATCCATCCCATTTAAATTCAACAAAAAATAAATGAATTCAAATAGATCCCAAGCTTTTTGTGCCACCCCAAGATATTGTGTTAGAATTATGTGCCAAGTTTCATTCAAAGCAAAAATCGTTTGGTGCCTCAACTTAATACAAAACAGTAACAGAAAAAGAAATGGAAAAGAAAACAACTACACTGTGCACTAAAGCCTACAACTATAGTAAACGGCCCAGCCCACCACCAGGCCCTTCCTCAACCCCTATACAGAGGGAAGGCAGAGCCATGGCGTGGATCTGGGGCACCCGTCCACGCCGCCGATGGGCACGTGTTGGCCATCCGCCGACACCCCCGATCTAGATAAGACGGAGCCCGACCAAGTGGACGAACCCTAGCCTCCCCATTATCTCTCTCGTTCGTCCCCTTCAGTTTCTTCGTCGCCCAAGCGTGTGGTCGCCTCCACCTCATCGATCCCGCGACCATCGGCCTTCCCGTCGCCTAAGATGATGTCCAGGAGCTCCCTCGTCGTCGACTCCTTCGACTACCCCCGTTGAATCAAGCCGGGCCGCACCGTACGCTCGCCATCGAGTCCATCTTCATCGCGTACATCGCCGGCGTCCGCCATCATTACCGCGGCTCCGGTCCACCCCTGGCCTTCTCGAGCTCGCCTACGACATCACAGTGAGCTCCTCATCCGATTGCCCCTCTTCCCCGGCTCGATCCGTGCCTGTAGTCACCATCCCCACGAGCTCCAGCTGTCATGGCCGTAGCTTGGACCGTGGCCTTGTCCGAGCCAAGTGCTCGCGCCGCGCTAGTGCCCCGTGCCCATGCGCCTCGCGTGTGCCCGCACGCGCGTGCTTGGTCGCCCGCACGCCTCCTCCTGCGTCCGTTGCCCACGCCCTCCGCTGTTGCTGCGTTGCTTTGCTGCTCCCGCTGCTTTCTGCCGCTACTGTTGCTCCTCCTGCTGGCCGCTGCGGCTTGCTACTCCTGCTGCTATCCACTGCTACTGATGCTGCTCTCTATTGCTGCTCTTGCACTGCTAGCTGCCGCCACTGCTACTTTGCTGCTGCCTGCTAGCGCTGCTCAGCTGCTGGCCGCTGCTACTGCCGCTGCTCACTGCTACTCCTCCTAGCTGATGCCATGGCCGTGTGTGTGTGTGTGTGTGTGCAACGTGTGTGTGTTGTGTGTGTGGCCGGTGTGCCACTTCAGTGGACCGATCCTTGTTTAATTAGGCTAGGGCTAATTCGGACTAGTTTACATAGTACTAATTTAGTGCTAAGTTAGTCTAGTAGTAGATGACATGTAGGACCCCATTAAATTAGTTAGATATTTTATTAACACTTGTGACAATGACATGTGGGCCACACCTGCCCCTTTTGACTAGTCAAATTGACTTGGTCAATTTGGATTAAATCAAAATAAAATAAAACCAGAAATTTCCGAAAAACAATAAAACTTTGAAAATTAATATAAAATAAACCGTAAATCGGATGAAAATAATTTATATATGAAAAATGATCAGAAAAATATGAAGAATCCGAATATGCCATCCACATACCTGTCACATGCCCCCAACACTGCAAACATGGAAACTTCCCCTCCGGATCGTCTGACCGAATAATACCTGGAGCTGGGAAAATATTCCCGGATATTTTCCCTCTTCTTTTAAAAATGTTTAGTGATGCGTTAGAGCATGTGACCCACACATCTTGCCGTGCCATTGCATTTGTGTTGCATTTGTTTGCTTTGTTATTTATTATTTTCCCCTCTGTTACTTCTTTTCCGGTAGACCCCGAGACCGCTGTTGATCCGGTGATCGACTACTTCACCGTCGAGGATCCGTTTCTGTCTGCAGAGCTTCCAGGCAAACAAAACCCCCTTGATCATTCCTATTGTTGGAGGTATGCCCTAGAGGCAATCATGTATGATGATATTTCCGATGTGTTTTTGAACCGGCGTAGTCCTCGGATGTTATCAATGATACATGTTGACGAGTACGTGACTTGTCTGTGAGATCTTGTGTTGCATGATACGTCCTAAAATGGTCCCTAGTCGTAAGTGACGTGTGGGCACATGTCAGACTAGACTAGCATGCAATACGGTGGATGGTTTTGTCTCACTAGCCATGAAGCAAGTGATGCTGCCGAACTGCATGGATCTGATCGGATCCGAGATAGGATACGGGTGACCGGATCCGAGCTCGGATGGAATTCGGATTGGACAGACCCAACTATGAGACACAGCGATAGGTCATCTGTGAGTCTCTAGTACACATACGTTATGTGTCCTCGGACCTGAGCTGACCACTACTAGAAAAAAGGCTATTAGTGGCGCACCTGTTTTCCTTATTAGTGGCGCACTATGGGTGCGCCACTATTATCACGCCACTAATAGTAAATAATAATGGCGCACCCCTGGTGCGCCACTGTTAATCTATATAACAGTGGCGCACCATCTGATGCGCCATTACTATGCCTAGAAGTGCGCCACTGATATACCTCGAAGGGGCCATGTGTACTGGGTTACTAATGGCGCACTGTCATATGATGCGCCACTAATGTGTTAATCCATGTGCGCCACTAAAATGCTATATGGTGCGCCACTAATGTGTTAATCCATGTGCGCCACTAAAATGCTATATGGTGCGCCACTACTGTGTTAATCCATGTGCGCTACTAAAGTGCTATATGGTGCGCCACTGTTATGAATATTAGGATTTTTTTTTTGCTTTTCTGATATTTGCACAGGTTACAAAATACATTACAGCACAGAATATAAACAGCACAACATATAAACAGCAGATTTATCGAATACAATAGAAGATTAGTCTCCGAATACAATTCATCATATTAGTCTCCGAATTCAAAATACCGAACAAAGTTAGAACATTACAAGTCTCGAGACCGCGAGTAGCGAGTTTGTCGTCACATTACAAAGTCGATATCATCTAAACTACCATCACATAAAAGAGAGCTGCGGTCACGATGAGCATCATCGCGATGAAACTGGTCTTCATCCGGTTCCTCCTCCGCTCCCTCCTCTCTCCCGCTAGATAGCGCGCGTATCTAGCTTCTGCCTCTACCCTAGTGACGTACCCTTTGTAACTGTTCCCGCTGAAACGGTAAACCTGTTTCCGACACTCCTCCCAGTCGTCGTAGACTCCGGGAACATTACCCTTGTACACGACATACCACGGCATCTCTATGCAATAGACAAACAAAACGTTAGTAACAATTCACAGATAATATATAAGCAATATATGAGTATGCAACAAAAGGATCGGAAGAGAAAAGCAACACATTAATAGCACGGTTCATGGTCCTACTAATAAATAGCATCGATTACATATAAGTTGAACGACTGTCCAAACTGAGGAGACATACAAGTTCATTAAAGTTTAATTACAACATGAGCTAATCGATATTTCAGAACTACATAGCATCAATACTTTCGACTCGACTCAGGGACCGGAGCGTGGATGAAGCCGCCGTCTTTCGTGATGGTCATGAATGTGCGGTCGTTGTCAGCCTGCATTTGTAGCGTTGTTTCTATGTCACTATTGGACGGTTGATAGTTGAGGTAGAACTGCCCCGAGGTACGAAGGACATCTTCATAGATGATTTCCGCTAACTCCGACTGGATGCGAAAGAATTCTTGTCTGATGTCCTCGTCCTGGATTGCCGACAAGCGTGCGGCCCATTCTTTGAGCTCATTTGGTAGCATACGCTGATGATGGTTCCGTACGATCGCCCGCATGTGATGGAGGGCATAGTAGGCATCCTTCTGACTGCCAGGCGGCTGCTTGACGCAGGGAAACGTCATTGTGTGGGTGAACACGTGCTTGCCGTACCTACAAATTGGCCTCCTGAAGGTGCCTCCAGATTTGGCGTAGCCGGGGAGAACATCATCAAGAACTTTCTTGATATTTGTGTAGTCTTTCTTCGACTGACGGTCCGAGTCGAAATACGTGGCCGTGGAATATTTCGGGCTTAAGAGGATGAGTGTGCAATGTGTGTCACTGCACAAAACACGGAATGTTAGAAAAAAAAAGAACGATCGAAATCTAAGAAATCATATGTTACGGGGCGGTGAGGGGATGACTTACTCGGAAAAGTAAGGCACGAGGAAGTTATCCTTATCCTGGTTCGCCAGGATGACGCCTTCGAGGTATGAACTCGCGACTTGCCGGTCCCCAGCGCTGCCCAAGATCTTGGCACGCATGTAGAAGGGGTCGACTATCACGATGTCCGGGGTCTTGTCTCTAATGATCCGCATCTCCATACTGAGCGAAAATAGCCGAATGAAGGTGTAGTGCAGCGGATAAAGGTTAAACATAGCGAAGATGTCATCAAACCGCAGGACGATCATACGCCCGGCGGTGCTATCGACAAAGCCCTTGCCCTCTGGCACCTTGGCCACGAAAACCGGGTAAGCCACATCATTCTCGGAGAGACGCCTCTTCTCCATAGTAAGAACACCGTCATGCAGACTCCGCATAGCAGCGGTTGCAGCATTGAGCAGATTAGTCGGTAGCATCGGCCTACCCGCCACATGCACCCTCCTCGAGATATCCTTAGGTATTGGTGGCCCGTCCTGAGCACGGATCGTACTCGGTGCCGGCTGGCTCGCACCCTTGCCATTTTTTCTTTTCCGTCCCTTCTCCTTCTTCTTCTGCTGTAATGGGATCGAGTTCTGCTCAGAGACCACCTTCTTGAGTGTGTTGGGGCTGATAATATTTCGCACCTCGGCTGTTTGAGTCTCGGTGAAGGCGTCAGCTGGAGGCGTCTCCTGAGAACTGAACAGACGACGCCTGTTGCAATTGGGTTTCTCCGCGGTACCAGCTAGATCGCGATCGTCTTTTGCAGGGTTGGGTTCTTGAGAAGGAGGCCCCGCCAAGAAGTCGTCACCGTACCCATGTTCGTTGAAGTACTTATCGACGTCGTCGTCCGGATCCTGTGCCATATGCATGTCCGGATCAGCTGACGGCGGTAGCGTTGCGGCGGTCTTGCCATGGCTTGGCGCCGGCACGACTGGTGGTGTTGTCTGTGGGGTGGTGTCCCCCACCCCCAAACGAATCTGGCTCTTCGGCCAAAGCATGGACCAGTTTAAGCAGGCGCTGAGGGTCATCACATCATCTTCGTCAGCCCCATGGGGTCGATGCGGAGGTAACAAGTCGTCGCAGCCCCGCAGCACCCGAACCAGTTGAACCCTATACAAGGTGGGTGGCATCGGATTACCGTGGAACACGCGGTTGTCCGGTTCAACGATTTTGGCCTTGGCGACATCGATCAACTCGCCGTTCACGAAGTGCAGGAGAGTGCATGGAATGTTGGCGGCGCCCTGCGAAAACATGTAGGGCGTCAGGGATGCCCAGTCAAAGGCAAGGAGATGAAGTCATCGGCCGAGGCTTAGTTACCGTGATGGTGTCGAGCTCGGCTAATGTCGAGGCACCGCCAACGGCGGGCGTGCAAGTGACGGAGGGGCCGCTTGCTGCCGAGGTGCCGGCCGGCGTATTCTTCCCACTCCCGGGTGCATTAAGCTCCAATACTGGCGCCGGCCCCGGAGTCACCAACGCCGCCTCCGCCAGAGACACCAATGCCGGCGCGTTGTGCGAGTTGCTGCCCGTGAAGCTGGGAATCGGGGGCGGCCCTTGTTGGCCGCCCGCAATCCACCCCCGCAGCCCCTCAAGCAAGGTAGGCATAATGGCGGTGATCGTCGCTCCCAGTTGGTCTCGCACTTGCTCTTGGACTATCTCCGGAATCCGCGCCACTTGTGCCTTGAGTTCTTTAACCTCGCGCTCCTGGCTTTCCGAGCTAGTCTTTTTCTCCTTTCGCCCAGCCTTATAGTATTCTGACCATTTCATGGACAAGCCTTCGCCGGCCACACGACCAGCTGACGACGGCTTACTGAACTTATCCTTGTGTTTCATTACGTTCAACGCCCTATTTAAAGTGGTGTCCCAAGGGGTAGACGGGGAGCTCTGAGACCCCGCGCTACTGCTTTCAGTTTCCCGCGGAAGAAGGAACGTGAACCATTTAGAAATTTGGCTTCATTAATTAGAATGCAACCATATGGAGCTAATTACGCGGGGGTGTATTCCTTACCAGAACACGCTCACGATCCTTCATCTTCGGATCCATGGTAAGCTCCTTTGTTACCGGGTCCACCTTGTACCGGGCCCTGACATAGTTCCTGGTCTGCTTTTCATGGTATTTATCGAAGAGGGGCGGTAGGCCTTGCGCGGCACGTTCCGCGTCCTCCTTGTCCCATTTAGGTTCCGCCACTCTGTAACCGCCGGGACCGAGTTTGTGGACCCCTAAGTTCAAGTCCCGCATATCTTTCCCCCACTGACTTGATTCCGCGGATGCGGTGCTCTCGCACTTGATCTTGAACTCCAGGTAGTCAGCTTCGCTGATCGAAGGATTTTTCTCCTTGATCTTCTCATAACTATCACCTCTTAGAATCATTCTCTTCACCGCGGCTCTCCAAGTAGCCAGGGCCGTGCTCATCTTCGTGAGGGCGGCACTGTTCACTTTATTCCCTGAGAGGCGTGTGTTTGCGTACTCACCGGGGAACTTGTATCGTTCATGCAGCTTCGTGAAGAGGAGGTTGCGCAAATTCCCTCGGTCACGATGCCTTAGGTTCTCGGTGTTGATCGAGACGGTGCTCCGGAGAATGCACCCGAGTTGTCCCGCGTACCCACCGACTAATTCTTTGGGCGCCGTTGGATGCCCAGTGGAGGACACTTCAGTAAATTCCTCCTTGACGGTGCCGAGCACGTTCGGGCACCGGTCCTTCCGTTGCCTCTTCGGTTGGCTGCCATCTGTGCGTTCGCTGCCATCATCAGTGGTGGCATCCCCGGCGGCACCATCAGTGGTGTCATCCCCGACGCCACTAGGGGTTGTGTAGTCGGGATCGGTGTCTTCCGCGGCGTCCTCATAGCGGTGAGGTTCTTCCTCCATCTCCTGGGACAGCTCCCAGAATGGCTTGCCCGAACCGCCGGCCTCATCGTTGTCGGCCATGTTCGCTCTAAATAGGAAAAAATGGATAACTTAGCTAAACAAACATAAATTCGGTCATTTTAGTGGTAATGGGTCATTTTAGTGGTAATGGGTGGGTAACTTCACTGACAGGGGTAATTTAGCTGGCAACATAAATTCTAGGAAAAATTCGGCATGACCTTTGCTAAAAAAGGTCATGCCAGAGTGCCAGAAATTTGCCGGACGGAAATTAATCAACGTTCCGGCAAAACATTGGCAACTCAATCTACCTGCACATAAACCCCAAACCAAAAGGAACCACTATTGGTTCACCCAACAGCAGGAGATGCGTGTATTGCATAGAAGTGCTCAAATGTGGGAGTGTCACGCTTGGCACCCCCTGCTGTGAGTAAAACAGACAATCAGGTTCTACCACCTCCTTTCAGCCAACCATCTCTTTCACACACTGAAAACAGAGTCATTACTTGAATATTTATTTATGAGTAATATAATGTAGATACATTGACAGCAAGTTTCAGTCCATAAAGCGAGACCACCATAACAGTCATTTCAATCGTAACAGTCATTGACCCGTTCTAGTAAAATTGCTTGACAAAAATTCAAAATTCGATATACAATTAAACTGGGATGGAATTTAAACCAAGTGAAATCACTGGACCTGCATCCCTAACTATGATCTGCAGTTCAAGCACCTAGAAGGCTAGAATAGAAGCACACCACGCAATCAAATATCATCTCAACTCTTGTGTGATCAAAGTTTCAGGTGCAGGCAACCATGGAAAACCTGGATGCATTAAGATCCCGAGCTAATATAGTCCAGACACAAACAATAGCTTCACTTGTTCTTCAGTCTTCACTAATTTCATTGACAGTCAAGACTCAACCCAAAAAAATTCAAGAAAATATGCTGGATGATCTGAAAAGGAGGACACTGGAAGCTGCTTTGATGCCTAGGTACCTCAAAACACTGGATTAAGGAGAAAGGAACTGCTTACCTAGTAGTTCTCTTTGTCGGGGGCGCGGGGGCGCGGGGTCGGGGTCGCCGGAGGAGACGGGCGCGGGGGCGCGGGGTCGCGGGGTCGGGGTCGCCGGAGGAGACGGGCGCGGGGGCGCGGGGTCGCGGGGTCGGGGTCGCCGGAGGAGACGGGCGCGGGGGCGCGGGGTCGCGGGGTCGAGGTCGCCGGAGGAGACGGGCGCGGGGGCGCGGGGTCGCCGGAGGAGACGGGCGCGGGGGCGCGGGGTCGCGGGGTCGGGGTCGCCGGAGGAGACGGGCGCGGGGGCGCGGGGTCGCCGGAGGAGACGGGGGAGACGGGGAGGCGGGGGCGCGGGGGGGGGTCGAGGGGACTGGTGGTGCGTACTGTGTGGGGAGGCGGGGAGGGGAGGGGAGGATACCCTAATCTAGGTGGAATGATAGCAATGGCGCACCTCTTAGGGGTGCGCCATAAACATCGTTATATCAATGGCGCACCTTTTAGGGGTGCGCCATAAACATCTTCATAGCAATGGCGCACCACTTTGGGGTGCGCCATTACTAACCTTTTTTTTTTGAATTTTTACCTCCTGCATGCCAGTAATCTAGGTGGAATGATAGCAATGGCGCACCTCCTAGGGGTGCGCCATAAACATCTTCATAGCAATGGCGCACCACTTAGGGGTGCGCCATTACTAACCTTTTTTTTTGAATTTTTACCTCCTGCATGCCAGTAATCTAGGTGGAATGATAGCAATGGCGCACCTCCTAGGGGTGCGCCATAAACATCTTCATAGCAATGGCGCACCTCTTAGGGGTGCGCCATTAATAACATTTTTTTATTTTTTTGAATTTTTAGTTGCATGTAATAATTTAAGATTTGAGATAAAAGAAAAGGAAAATGCAAATGGAGTGATAAAATCTTATAAAAATAAGATTTGATATTATTGATTTATTTCTGATTTTATAAAAATAAGATTTTTAGTTGCATGTAATAATTTAAGATTTGAGACAGGCATTTGAATTAAATGTCTAAGATTTAGAATTAGATGACATGGTTGAAATCAAGTGACATGAAATAACAGTCATCAAAGATTGAGCTTGCCACTGACACACACACACGCGGCCGACACGTCGTGATTCGATCTTAGCTATCTTTTCACAATCTTCTTGCCCTTCTTTCTCGCGGTTGAATAATTTAGCCCCGGAACCCCTTGAATTCTTCTCTTAAACGGACGTCCTTTAGGTAGGGTGGTCCTGCTTCTTCTTGTGGTGTGTGGTACTTCATCGTCGTCATCATCTTCCATCTTCGGGTCGCCGTACTTGTCGAAGTCTTGCTCATTGGCGACTCCATCCATTCCGATGATGTTCCTTTTGCCTCTCCTCACGACAACACGACTGGGCTTTGACGGGTCGGTAATGAAGAAGCATTGGTCCACTTGGCATGCCAGTACCCATGGCTCATTTTTCGCGGTGACGTTTGCGCCCGCGGTCTTGGATTTGGCTTCGGGTATAACCATGGTGGTGAAATACCGGTCTTCTTTTAGGACGCTCTTGGCCCATCTGACACGGAACATCGGGACCTTCTCTCCAGCGTAGCTCAGTTCCCAGATCTCCTCGATCCTTCCGTAGTATCTGTCCTTGTCGTTACCGGTGTAGGATTCCATCGTTACCCCGGAGTTCTGATAATCGCTCTTCATGTCCTTTTCCTCGGTGTAGAATGTGTAGCCGTTGATATCGTACGCCTGATAGGTCATCAGGTTGTGCTCGGCGCCCTGTGACAAGGCGAATATGAGTTTTTCTTCCGCGGAAGAATCCTCATGTAAATGGTATGACAGAAGCTTGTCCTTGAACCAACGCGTGAAACATGAGTTGTGCTCTTTGACTATATCTCCGTCCGTCCTCTGTTGGCCTCGGTCATTGTACGTCTTCTCAATAGAGGTTTTGTGCTCTACCACCCAAGGATCGACCACGTCTATGTGTTGTAGCGCGACTAGGTTTGCTCTTTCAAAGTCGGCGAGTCGACCCTCAAAGTCGACATGCATTTCGCGGCGACCCTCGCGGTGACCCCATCCAGCGAGCCTGCCGAGGTGCCTATTGACGGGCAGACCAACGGTGTTCTCGATGCCTAGATAATTCGTGCAGAATGAGATGCACTCTTCGGTCAGAAAGCCCTTGGCTATGCTTCCATCTGGACGTGCCCTGTTGCGAACGTATCCTTTGATGACACCATTCATCCTTTCGAACGGCATCATGCTGTGCAGGAACGTCGGCCCGAGTTGGATGATATCCTCCACGATATGGACCAGCAGATGCACCATAACGTCGAAGAATGCGGGCGGGAAGTACATCTCAAGCTCGCATAGTATCACCACGATCTCTTCCTGTAGCCTTCTGAGTTGCCTCATGCCAACCGACTTCCGAGAGATGACGTCGAAAAAGTTGCATAGGCCAAATAGCGTTTCACGGGTGTGCGCGTCCATGATCCCACGGATTGCAACTGGAAGTATCTGCGTCATCAGCACGTGACAGTCGTGAGACTTCATCCCGCTGAACTTCTGCTTCGCTGAGTCTAGGTATCTGCTTATCTTCCCCGCGTAACCGTAAGGAAGTTTTACTCCTACGAGGCAGGTGAAAAACTGCTCGATCTCCTTCGGACTTAGAGTGAAGCACGCGGGAGGGCAGTCATATTCGATCTTCTTGGCCTTTTTGCCTTTGCGACGACTTTCCGTGTCCTTCACCTCATCATCATCATCATCATCATCATTAGGGCGTTTTGCGTGAAGCTCCTCCCTGATGCCCATTGATTGCAAGTCTGCCCTTGCTTTCGGCCCATCTTTGGTCCTCTCTGGCATGTTGAGCAGGGTACCAAGCAGACTCTCGCACACATTCTTCGTGATATGCATGACATCAAGGCTGTGAGGCACACGGAGGATCTTCCAGTACGGCAAGTCCCAGAAAACAGACCTCGTTTTCCATACCTTCAGCAGCGGCTCTGGCGCCTTTCGCTTCTTTCCCGGCGGTGGGCACTCTTTCCAATTTTTCAACAGCTCGTCTATTTCCTTGCCGCTCCTCGTACGTGGGGGTCTTCGGGGTTCGGTTTCACCATCGAACAGATCCTTGCGTTTTCTCCATGCGTCATCGTCGCGAAGCCACCTTCGATGTCCCATGAACACGGTTTTCGAAGACCCGGGATCTCTATCTAGCTGGCGATACGTTGTGTCATCCATGCACCTGACGCATGCACAAAATCCGTGGACCACCTGCCCCGCGACATATCCGTAACCGAGATAGTCGTGCACCGTCGTGAGCAGTGCGGCTCTCATAGGGAAATATTCTTTCGCTGCGGCGTCCCATGTATTGGTTGGCGTTTTCCACAGCGTGTCTAGCTCCTCTTTCAGCAGCCACAGATACAGATTGATGTCGTTCCCTGGTTGTTTCGGCCCTTCAATTAGCATACTCATGTGAATGTACTTCCTCTTCATGCACATCCAGGGGGGAAGGTTGTACATCCACACAAACACAGGCCAGGTGCTATGTGTGCTTCTCTGGCTGCCAAACGGATTGACTCCATCGGTGCTCGCGCCCAGCATGATGTTCCTTGGATCGTCCCCAAATTCTGGGTGTTCGAAGTTCAACGCTTGCCACTGGCTCGCATCCTTAGGGTGACTCAGCATCTTGTCTTTTTTATTTATCTCCGGATCATTTCCGTCATCTTCTCGCTTCTTCTCCTTCCTATCCGCGTGCTAACGCAGGAGCTCTGCTAGCTTAGGGTCAGCGAAATACCGCTGCAGACGAGGAGTGATCGGAAAGTACCACACCACTTTTCGAGGAGCTTTCTTCCTCTTCTTGTATCGAGTGACGCCGCACACCGGACATATGGTAGACTCCGCGTGCTCGTCCCGATAAATGATGCAATCGTTCATGCACACATGGTATTTCACGTGCGGTAAATCCAGAGGACACACGATTTTCTTCGCCTCCTCGAAACTGGTCGGGCACTTGTTCCCCTTGGGAAGACGTTCGTGCCAGAATGACATGTTCTCGTCGAAGCATGCGTCGGTCATTTTGTGTTTTACCTTCATCTCCAGAGCCATGAGCGTTACTTTCAGGCGGGTATCCTCGGGCCTGCATCCTTCATACAATGGAGTAACCGCGTCTATCTCCAGTTGATCCAGCTTGGCTTTCTCTCGGGCGGCAGCTCTTGCGTTACCCGTCTGCTTGAGAAGCAGCTCTTGAATATGAGGGTCCTGCACCCAGCCCATCGATGGTCCATCGTCGTCTGCTCCGGCATCTTCATCTTCATGATCATGCCCTTCGTCTTGATCTTCCTCATCATCATGTCCGGCATCTTCTACATGATGACTGTGTCCTGCATCTACTTCGTGATCATGTCCTGGAGATTCTTCGTCTTCTCGCCCGCCCTCGCCGCTGTTGTCTTGCTGCCCTTCCTTATTTCTTGCCCGGCCCCCATGGACGACTTCATAATCATCTTCATCACCTTGCCACCGATAGCCATCCATGAAACCACGCACGAGCAGGTGGTCCCGCACCTGTCTGGAATCCGGGTCCATAAGGCTCTTCTGCTTGCATCTTCGACACGGACATCTTATCTCCGTCTCGTTCTTTTTAAGCATCTCGGCCTTCGCGGAGGTCAAAAACCTATTCACGATGCCTTCGGTCATCGTGCGGACCATGGTCGCCTGCGGGGTAGAGCAAAACGATATTTTAGAACCAAAAAAAAAATTGGCATGACTTTGCCTAAAAATAGGACCAAAAAGAATGCATAGTGCTCGATTCTCGCCGAAACAGAAATGAATCAACATTCCGGCAAAAAATTGGCAACTATCGCATTTCAAATACCGGTACCTGCAAACACAAACATATGCAACACCACAAACATACGTAGATCTAGCTCAATGAGAAAAGTGTAGATCTAGGCCATAAAAAGTGTGTACGTTGGAGGGAGAAAAAAGTAGATCTACAACATAAAGAAAGCTTTCCCCTTACTTACCTATCAAAAAAAGGAAATTTAACCACTTAATTTGGGTGAATCTATGGTGCAAATGAGGTGAGGAGGAGGAGGCAGCCGAGACCAAGCTTGGTAGAGGTGGAGAGAATGAAGTGGGGAAAGTGAGTGTGGTAGGTGGCTGTCAAAAATATCTAGATGATCTCAGGCTATTAATGGCGCACCTCCTAAGAATGCGCCATTAGTAACCAGGGTTACTAATGGCGCACCTGGTGTGGGTGCGCCATTAGTAGTTTTGAAAAAAAAATTGAATTTTTTTTTTAGTAGTGGCGCACCATGGAGTGGTGCGCCATTACTAGTTAGAACTAGTAATGGCGCACCACACCCAGGTGCGCCATTACTAGTTTTGGAAAAAAAAATTGAAATTTTTTTTTTTAGTAGTGGCGCACCGTTGTGTGGTGCGCCATTACTAGTTAAAACTAGTAATGGCGCACCACACCACGGTGCGCCACTGATATGTCTGGGGACGGGGGTGTGCACAGGACAAAATTAGCAGTGGCGCACCAGACAACAGGTGCGCCATTAGTAATATGGACATTAATGGCGCACCGGATTCTGGTGCGCCACTGCTATATAGCAGTGGCGCACCACATATATGGTGCGCCATTAATGTCCATATTAGCTATAGCCGTTTTCCTAGTAGTGGACGCATGTGCTCGGGATGGTGACCGACCTGCTTTGGGCCGCCCAAATGCTACTCCGTAACTGGGTAGTTATAAAGGTAGGTTTCGGGCTTGTCCAGACCCATGCTGCGAGACATGGTTGAGCAAGATGGGATTTGCCCCTCCGATGAGGAGAGATATACTCTGGGCCCCTCATGTGATCCGACTTGTATAAGCATGGCCATGCGATGAGGATTATGAGATAATCCGAGGTGTTGGTCGGATTCACTGAAACAAGAGAGAGGTCGGGCTGTAACAGGGATGGCCACATCGCCTTGAGCCCGACAACATATATCGTGTGGCAAAGGGAACGGAAGTGTGACGTATAGGTTCGCCAACCGGCTTCATAGTCTACTTGGTGGTCGGCACGCCTTGCTAGAGGCCGCTACCTGCCGAGCAGGTCGGAGGTGATCCGAACTGCGACCAAGCCGACTTGAACCTAAGGGGTCGCGCGCTTAAGGGAAGGAACCTACGAGGTCGGATCCGAGGACACTCCGGATGTGATCCGAGCTGGACTTGGACCGTGACTGAGTAGACTTTGGGCTTTAGGATCTATGTGAGGCCCAAGTGTTGAGCCCACGACGGATGCCTATATATAATGGAGGTAAAGCACGCTTATGAAGGTTGATCGCTTTGGCGTCGTCATTAGGGCTTTGCATGTGTTGCAACTAGCCACCTCCACGTGCCGCAGGTTGTGCGATCGGACCTAGCAGTCCGCCGCATAGCGTTCCTCCCGCACGTGCGGATACCATTAGAGGTGGTGCAATTGTGCCACTCCGGTGAACCTGTTCGTGGGACTTGGTGATCGGCTGTACGTGGGAGATCGATGAGGAGGAGACGACTCCGGTGACGCGCTGCCACGACTCTACTTCCGCTGCACGGCACTGCGCGTCTAGTGGTAATGATCTGTGATCCATCTCTGTTAGCATGTTCCTGGTTGTTCTGCGGGTAGTAAAATTTAATTTGCAGTTGACGCACCCTACCGTAGAACCCAACAGTGGTATCAGAGCCTCTGTTATAGGATTTGGATTCAGATCGTATGCATATTAGATATGTGGAGGCAGCAAATATGATCTGTTGTCATTTAAGAGATCGGCTATGTGCACGGTTGATGATATCAATTGCACAATGGATCGTTGAGGCTATGTTTTCTGACGATCGGAATCGATGAGGTCGTGACACAACCTACCCCTACCGGTCGGTTTCCGCCATCGGGGTTAATAGTGAAACATAAATCCGATTCGGATTCGTGATGATCGATGAGATCGGTCTGATCGGAAAATTCGGCGTGATCAGAGTACAGATCCGATCTGTGATTTCCGAAAACGTCGGGCACTGCCCCTTCGAACCCCGCCCGCTAACCGGCTAGTGGGACCGCCGTTTGTGTAGCACCATAGATTTCGTACATGTTCACTCAAACCGGTAGAATGCGATTCTATGCATGACTTTGTTTTGCAGGTTTGATGTGAATAGTATGGCTCATGTGTATGTGATGCATGTGTGTAAATTATACATGGCCTGCGCGTCATGATTTGTCAGCCGGCAGGAGCCAAAGTGCTGTCATTATAATGTATAACGACATGCGTGTCGACTTGTGATTCTCTGTAAATTCATTACTAGTTGTAGTAGTTGGAGGACAGAGATCAAGTCGCTGCTCGGATAGAGATCCGAGGTGGTGTTCCGGTATGACAAGATGGAGCCGACCTGGTCCTCGGAGTTGGAGCCGACCTGGTCCTCGGACGTCCATGAAGGAGCCATACTATTTCACAAAATTTATTTATTTATTTATTTGTGATTGATATTGCTTCTTGTCTTCTACACATGTTAAAAATGGTAGAAAGATCCCTCGTTAATATCAAGCAAATTGCCATCCCCGATGTTGCACCTTCGCACGTCAAGTACGTCTAGTAGTGGGCTCATAAAATTGGGGTGCTGCTAGGTGTCCTTGAACTGAAGGGTTCGTGTCGGACACGAACATGCACTGCATCAGGTTAACTTGACAAGGCTATCAAAACGGTTTTGGGCCTTGTGGCAAAAGAGGTTGGGAGCCGTGGTATAAGATACCAACCCAACCGACAGGAGTCGTATAGAGATACGATTAGAAAGAGTTGCTTACCGGATGGCCACTTCGGCTAGCAGTGATGCTAAAGCTCACTAGTCGGATTGCACTACTCGGATCCTGGATCACTGGAAGTTGCAGAGGGATGTCAACTTCAGTGGGAGTATATCTGTTTAGGCTTGATTTACTCTACATAAACACAGTGCTTAGTGTTTGCGTATTTTTCTGTTGTAGATCAATGGCACCAACTGCTCAACCCAACTTTGCATTGAAATCAATCTTAGAAAAGGATAAACTTAATGGAACAAATTTTACCACCTGGTATAGAAATTTGAGAATTGTTCTCAAGCATGATAAGAAGGAACATGTTCTAGAGAATCCACTTCCAGATGAACCTGCCGAGAATGCTAATGCCACAACAAGGAATGCCTACCAGAAACTCGTTGATGATTCAACGGAGATCAGCTGTCTGATGCTGGCTTGTATGGAGCCCGATTTGCAACAACATTTTGAAAATGTTTAGGCTTTCGATATGATCGAAAATCTCAAGAGCATGTTTCAGATGCAGGCTAGGACCGAAAGGTTCAACGTCTGGCGATCCTTGATGGATTGTAAGCTGAAGGAGGGTGATCCACTGAGCCCACATGTGATCAAGATGATCGGATACGTGCAAGCTTTGGAACGCTTAGGCTTCCCGCTCTTGGATGAGCTGGCTACCGATGCAGTTCTGGGTTCTCTTCCAGCTAGCTATGGGACGTTCATTTCAAACTATCATATGCATGGCATGGATAAGAAGCTCACTGAACTACATGGGATGCTTAAGGTGGCAGAGTAGGATATTAAGAAAGGCACGCATCAAGTGTTGATGGTGCAGAATTCAGGCAAGTTCAAGAAAAGTTGGTCCAAGAAAAAGGCTAAGGCAAAGGGCAAGGAGAAGGAATCTGGTCCGAGCTCCGCCGCTACGCCAAAGTCTGGACCGGACTCGGGAACTGTTTGCTATCACTGCAAAGAGACCGGTCACTGGAAGAGGAACTGTAGCAAGTGGCTTGCCGAGCATGGCAAGAAGGCCGGAAGTGCGACTTCGGGCAAAGGTACACTTGTTACATATGTTATAGACATTTACCTTGCCGACATACCTAGTAGCTCTTGGGTATTTGATACCGGATCGGTTGTTCATATTTGCAACTCGATGCAGGGGCTGGTAAGAACTAGGCGTGTGTCACAAGGGGAGATTGACATCAGGGTCGGCAACAAAGCAAGAGTTGCTGCGTTGGAGGTCGGTACGATGCAACTCCAGCTACCTTCCGGATTCATTTTGGAATTGAATAATTGTTATTATATTCCTGCGCTTAGTCGGAACATTATTTCTGCCTCATGCTTGATGAGTCAGGGTTATGAATTCAATTTAAAGGACAATGGTTGTTCAATATCTTTGAATGGAATGTTCCATGGCTATCCACCCATAGTTGATGGGTTATTTATTTTGAATCTGGAATCTGAACCTGTCTATAATATGAATGTTAAGAGGCATAAGCCTAATGAGATAAATCCAACATACTTCTGGCATTGTAGGCTTGGACACATTAGTCTGAAACGCATGAAGAAGCTCCATGATGATGGGTTTCTAACTTCGTCTGACTTCGGGTCATTCGAGACATGTGAATCGTGCCTCCTCGGCAAGATGACTAAGTCACCTTTTGCAAAGAGTTGTGAAAGGGCGTCTGAGCTATTGGAACTGATTCACATTGATGTGTTTGGTCCGATGAGCACAACTGCTAGAGGTGGCTATCAGTACTTCGTGACTTTTACTGACGACTTGAGTAGATATGGATATATCTATTTGATGAGGCACAAGTCGGAAACTTTTGAAAAGTTCAAGGAGTTTCAGAACGAGGTTGAAAATCAGCTCGGCAAGACTATAAAGCTTCTACGATCTGATCGTGGAGGTGAGTACATGAGCCAGGAGTTTGATAATCATCTGAAAGGCCGAGGTATAGTACCTCAACTCACACCTCCGGGTACACCACAGAGAAATGGCGTATCGGAACGGAGGAATCGTACCTTGTTAGACATGGTCCGATCTATGATGAGCAAATCGGATTTACCCTTGTCATTTTGGGGATATGCTCTAGAAACTGCAGCTTTTACACTCAACAGAGTACCATCAAAATCCGTAGACAAGACACCACATGAGATGTGGACTGGGAAGAGTCCCAAGCTGTCTTTTCTAAAGATTTGGGGTTGTGAAGCATTTGTCAAGCGACTCATGTCAGACAAGCTTACACCCAAGTCGGATAAATGCATATTTGTGGGATATCCGAGGGAAACCTTGGGATATAGCTTCTATAACCGCGAAGAAAACAAAGTGTTTGTTGCTCAGAACGGGGTCTTCCTTGAGAAAGAGTTTCTCGGACGGGAAGCCAGTGGGAGGCAGGTGCAACTCGAAGAAATTCGAGAACCACTTGGGGATAGCTCGGCTGGTGATGTGATCATACCGGAGTCTGTCAGGGAACCCGAAGTGGAAGCAGCACCACAACCACGGAGGTCGGAAAGATTGCGCAGAGTGCGCGATGTGCTGTTGCTGGAAAGCGACGAGCCGGCTACGTATGCGGAAGCGATGGTGAGCCCGGATTCCGAGGAGTGGCTGGAAGCCATGAGATCTGAGTTAAAGTCCATGGATCACAATCAAGTTTGGGACTTGGTTGATCTGCCACCTGGCGTCACAGCCATTGGTTACAAATGGGTTTTTAAGAAGAAAACCGATGTGGATGGAAATGTTCAGATCCACAAAGCTCGGCTTGTCGCAAAAGGATATGCACAAGTTCAAGGGATTGACTACGACAAGACCTACTCGCCAGTAGCGATGCTGAAGTCGGTGAGGATCGTACTAGCTATAGCTGCATATTTCGATTACGAGATATGACAGATGGATGTCAAAATAGCTTTCCTTCATGGAAATTTAATCGAGGACGTGTATATGATACAGCCCGAGGGTTTTGTTGATCCGACTAGTGCTAGTAAGGTATGCAAGCTCAAGAGATCCATTTATGGATTGAGACAAGCATCTCGGAGCTGGAACATTCATTTTGATGAGGTTGTTACAGACCTCGGATTTATCAAAAGCGAAGAGGATGCTTGTTTATACAAGAAGTTGAGTGGGAGCTCGGTAGTGTTTTTGATCCTGTATGTGGATGACATACTACTGATCGAAAACGATGTTTCGATGCTGAACTCGGTCAAAGAATCATTGAATGAAAAGTTTTCGATGAAGGACCTCGGTGAAGCAGTTTACATATTAGGCATTAAGATCTATAGAGATAGATCGAGGAGACTGCTCGGCTTGAGCCAGTGCACGTACATAGATAAAGTGTTGAAACGGTTCAACATGAGTGAGGCCAAGAAAGGGTTCTTGCCACTCTCACATGGTATAAGGCTGAGCGAGACTCAGAGTCCTTCGACATCTGATGAGCAAAGCAGGATGAGCCGGATACCGTATGCCTCGGCAATCGGATCCATCATGTATGCCATGATATGTACCCGGCCTGATGTTGCTTTTGCAATAAGCTTAACGAGCAGATACCAGGCAAACCCCGGTGAGGCTCACTGGGTGGCGGTAAAGAATATTCTAAAGTACCTGAAAAGGACTAAAGAAATGTTTCTAGTTTATGGAGGTGAGGAGGAGCTCATCGTAAAGGGCTACGCCGATGCTAGTTTCCAAACCGATCGAGATGATTGTCGATCACAGTCCGGATTCGTGTACATCATGAATGGAGGAGCAGTGAGCTGGACCAGTTCCAAGCAAGATACGGTGGCCGATTCCACAACAGAAGCCGAATACATTGCGGCTTGTGAAGCTGCAAAGGAAGGTGTTTGGATCCGGAACTTTCTAGATGATCTTGGTGTTTTCCCAACCTCGGTAAAACCGTTGGACCATTATTGTGATAATTCTGGTGCCATTGCACAAGCCAAGGAGCCAAGGAACCACCACAAGACCAGACACATAGATCGGAAATATCACCTGATACGTAAGATCGTAAAGAGTGGTGATATGGAGTTATGCAAAATTCACACGGATGCAAATGTTGCAGATCCGTTGACTAAGCCGCTTCCACAACCCAAGCATGAGGGCCATATTAGAGCCATGGGCATACGATGCCTGTTTGATTGACTCTAGTGCAAGTGGGAGACTGTTGGAGGTATGCCCTAGAGGCAATCATGTATGATGATATTTCCGATGTGTTTATGAACCTACGTAGTCCTCGGATGTTATCAATGATACTTGTTGACGAGTACGTGACTTGTCTGTGAGATCTTGTGTTGCATGATACGTCCTAAAATGGTCCCTAGTCGTAGGTGACGTGTGGGCACACGTCGGACTAGACTAGCATGCAATACGGTGGATGGTTTTGTCTCACTAGCCATGAAGCATGTGATGCTGCCGAACTGCATGGATCTGATCGGATCCGAGATAGGATACGGGTGACCGGATCCGAGCTCGGATGGAATTCGGATTGGACAGACCCAACTATGAGACACAGCGATAGGTCATCTGTGAGTCTCTAGTACACATACGTTCTGTGTCGTCGGACCTGAGCTGACGCATGTGCTCGGGATGGTGACCGACCTGCTTTGGGCCGACCAAATGCTACTCCGTAACTAGGTAGTTATAAAGGTAGGTTTTGGGCTTGTCCAGACCCATGCTGCGAGACATGGTTGAGCAAGATGGGATATGCCCCTCCGATGAGGAGAGATATACTCTGGGCCCCTCGTGTGATCCGACTTGTATAAGCATGGCCATGCGACGAGGATTATGAGATAATCCGAGGTGTTGGTCGGATTCACTGAAACGAGAGAGAGGTCGGGCTGTAACAGGGATGGCCACATCGCCTTGAGCCCGACAACATATATCGTGTGGCAAAGGGAACGGAAGTGTGACGTACAGGTTCGCCAACCGGCTCTATAGTCTACTTGGTGGTCGGCATACCTTGCTAGAGGCCGCTACCTGCCGAGCAGGTCGGAGGTGATCCGAACTGCAACCAAGCTGACTTGAACCTAAGGTGTCGCGCGCTTAAGGGAAGGAACCTACGAGGTCGGATCCGAGGACACTCCGGATGTGATCCGAGCTGGACTTGGACCGTGACCGAATAGACTTTGGGCTTTAGGATCTGTGTGAGGCCCAAGTGTTGAGCCCACGACGGATGCCTATATATAGTGGAGGTAAAGCACGCTTATGAAGGTTGATCGCTTTGGCGTCGTCATTAGGGCTTTGCATGAGTTGCAACTAGCCACCTCCACGTGCCGCAGGCTGTGCGATCGGACCTAGCTGTCCGCCGCATAGCGTTCCTCCCGCACGCGCGGATACCATTAGAGGTGGTGCAATTGTGCCACTCCGGCGAACCCGTTCGTGGGACTTGGTGATCGGTTGTACGTGGGAGATCGACGAGGAGGAGACGACTCCAGTGATGCGCTGCCACGACTCTACTTCCGCTGCACGGCACTGCGCGTCTAGTGGTAATGATCTGTGATCCATCTCTGTTAGCATGTTCCTGGTTGTTCTGTGGGTAGGAAAATTTAATTTGCAGTCGACGCACCCTACCGTAGAACCCAACACCTATATCGCCCATTCTTTCTCTCCCCTGCTTGCATTAGATTTTGCTACTGTATTTGATTGCTCCCATTCTGATGCATAGCCTGATTTTGTAACTGTTGTTGATGCCTTACCTGCTACCCTAAATGCTTAGTATAGGTTGGTTAGCGATCCATCAGTGGCCCCACACCCTTGTCTGTGCTGCTATGCTTTACTACCGGATGCTTCGATCAACGGGATCGATGTGTAGAGATCGAACACCGCACCGCACACCCCCTTAAGTTGTACGACTCTGCAGAGTTACCATCGAGTGCCGAGGGTGATACCTCCTACCTCACTCCTGATGATATCTCTGTAGCGAAGCTAGTCTGTTGTGGGTTACCGAGGGTGATTCCTCTTTCACCACCTCCGATGATGCCTCTGTCGTACAACCCCTCAAGTGTGAACCCATCGAGGGTGATTCCTCCAAGTTCACCTTGACAGATACATCGAGTGGGAATCCATCGAGGGTGATTCCTCGGATTTCCCCCTTGATGTCATGGCCACTCGGTTACCTTGGCATTTAACTCAGACCCTTGTTAAAGTCGGGTCGACCCCGAGGGGTACCCGCGAGAGGTGTGCAGACGGGTTGGTCATGAGGGCACCCGCGAGAGATTATTGTGGCGGAACGACAGGGCAGGCGGAGACCACCTAGGAGAGAGGTGGGCCTGGTCCCTGGTCTTTGGACTGCGGATTACCAAGTCGGTGCGACAGGGAGTCGAAGGTGAATCCTTGAGCCCTGTTCGTGTCCGCGAGCTACTAATAATATGCTTAACGGATTTGGGTATTTGATCTGAGTTGGCCACTGGCCTATACGCACTACCACCGCGCGGGATAATGGTTTAATGGGGCCCTCGGCACCGTATGTATCAGCCGAAAGCTCTGTCAGATGTCCAGTTCAGCATTGTGGCCGGGCCGGATCGCGCCATCCAGGCAGAGGTGGTGCTGGTATCCCCCTGCACACAACGACCCGGAGTGCAAAGGGCGATGGGCGCAAGACCCCTGAGCGCTTAGGATGTAGACCGGCGGGGACCTCTCTGCTGAGCCTAGGTAGGACTACGTCATGTCGATCAGCCGAGGCCGGGCATGACCGAGAAAAGTGTGTCCGGCCAGAGTTAATCGAGCGTGTTGGGTAACAGTAGTGTACCCCTGCAGGGAAGTTATCTATTCGAATAGCCGTGTCCACGGTAACAGGATGCTCAGTGTTGTATCCTGATCTACTACAACTTGAACTGGATACATGTTAATTAATATGTAAGCTCCGGGATTGCTTTCTCGCAGGGAGTCGAGGAAGGATCTCTAGGCTTTGCTACTACATGCTTGTTACTTTATGTTATGCTGCTAATCTGCACTCTTCTAATGATGCAAGACGCTGCAAGATGCTAGTCTTCGGTAGGCTTGGCCTTCTCTCTATTCTGGCCTTTCTGCAGTTTAATCCAGAGATACAGCCCCTTCCCTTTGATACCGATGCATACTTAGCATAGTTCTGATGTAAGTCTTGCGAGTACTTTGGATGAGTACTCACGGTTGCTTTGCTACCCCCTTTTCCCCCTACCCGATTGCTGCGACCAGATGACGGAGCCCCGGAGCCAGCTGATCCCGCCGACTACTACTACCCCACCGGTGGAGCTTACTACTACGTGGAGACCGACGACCAGGAGTAGATGGGAGGCTCCCAGGTAGGAGGCCTGCGCCTTTTTGATTAGATGTCGTTGTTTTGCTCAGCCTTCTTAAGGCAAACTTGTTTAACTTTATGTCTGTACTCAGATATTTTGTGTTGCTTCCGCTAACGCTTGTACGCGAGCTTATGTATTCAAGCCCTCGAGGCCCCTGGCTTGTAATATAAAGCTTGTATGACTTTTATTTGTGTTTAGAGTTGTGTTGTGATATCTTCCCGTGAGTCCTTAGGCTTGATTGTGTGCATTTGCGTGTATGATTAGTGCACGGTCGGGCCGGGGGCGTCACAAGTTGGTATCAGAGCCGACTGCCTGTAGGAAGCCCCTTTCCAACTCCTTGGCCGAAGTTGAGTCTAGTCTCTAAAACTATTTTACTTACATGGTTGTGTGGCTTACGGGCCCACATCGCCAATGGGTGGTATTAGTATATTTTATTCCTCTTCTTTACTCTGGGATTCTGATCTCTCTTCTTTTCGGGTTAAAGATTTTGCTAACTCCAACTTTAGGATCTCGTAACCACTTCCTCCCGGAGAGCCCTCATTACAGATGATGGCTAGATTCACCAGAAGATTCTGAAGATACTCCTCGATGTTTCCCGAGACCCTTGTGCCCACTGCTTTTGCAGTTCCCTTCCACCAATAAATCCCCGTGGATAACTACACATCCTTGCCATTTGTACCTTCATTCCCAGTTGCTCTTGTATTTACAAGATACCCCGAAATACTCTCCGATTTCCCGAGAACCCTATATGTCCTACTGCTAATGAAATTCCTTGCTGCCCACTTACACTTGTGATTAAATCCAGGTGTTCGACAATCTTCACTATAATCCTCTGTGATTGTCATTCTGATCCTATTGATTCAACATGTGTGCGAATACTCGCAATCATCCATTGATCCCTGGAAATTATCCTTCCGGCTCAGACATCATTCAGGATATGAGCTGGTTCCCGGCCAATCAAGTCTTGACTGATTGTCCATCTAACTCTATTCAACTTTTTCATTCTTGGATCAGAGCATATGCTACCGATCCCCTGATTCGGAAATCGTAATTCCTTTGTAATTAAACTTCAAATTATTCAGATGTTTCCATAGACGATGCGCTTGCATTCTTTGCTCTTCTGGTTGAGTACCGATACTCACATCAGGTTCTTTGCGGACCGCCAGACCTTTTGGTGGATTACCATCCGACAGTTCCTTCGTGTTTTAAATCATTGATGAAATTTCCCTGATACAAGATGCCTTCGCGAATTGTATCCTCAGCTTTGCCGTCTGTACTCTGCTTTCGAGCTTGTATTCGTAGCTTCTATAAGTGTGAAGTACAGCTTCCGAAACTCCCCTGATGAGGTGTATCTGTGCTTTCTGAAATTTGCGTGAACCCGGTAATTTTTACGGGTCATGCTCTTCTGGTGTTTCGCCAGATAAATCCTCAACACTACAACTTCATCAAAAGCGAGAAGTGAGTGAAAGGTTATGCGTTGAAGAAGAGGGAGTCGACCTTGAACTTTGTGTTCATGCCCATGGAAACGATGTAGACCGTCATGGAAGCTTCTTGCAAAATATTTGTTCATTTGTATAATTCTTTCGGTATCCTTAACTTGATTCCATGCAGTGATGGTTCCGACCAGGCTGACCTCATTTGATAACTTCATTCCGTGCCTCGTCTATTCTTCGGCAAGGTTAAAGTATCTGTTGTCCGCAGGTCAACGATCCAGTCCAGCTTCTATTTTGTTCTGCCTTCGAATGTCACCCTATGGTATCTCGAGGATATCATGCTCTGCTTCTCCTTGGGAAAGAATATACTCCTAATTCTTGTGTATAATCACATTCTCCTTTTCATTAGTTGGGTTAATCTATCAATCACATTTTCCGTTCCGTTGGTCTGTTTAACCCTTGAAATAATTTTTATGATCTAAGCAATGATAATTCCCTTCTTATGTAAACCCCTCGGGGTACAACTCTGTCAGTAAGCCCCTATTACTATAGTTGTTGACATTTCGGTACCCATCGATGGACGAGAACTTTGCCTATTGGACCGCCTCGTCTTAACGAGCAGGAAAATGGTTCTCTTCGTCCCCCGCCCTTGGTACCAACGTTGTTGCCAACATAACTGACAAATTATCCTCTGACATGCCTGGCTATCATGACCATGCAAGATGTCACCGCCCTTCCTACTTTTAACCCACACTAACCACAGTTCCACAGGATTGAAACCTGACTCTCCTGTACATCCCTGTTTCCAAAGTTATTCCCCGCGCTTGGCTTCGTATGTAATTCATGAGGACCTTCCTAGAGATGATCTATTCTGGTATCAGACGCAATACTTATTCTCGTTGATTTGAACCCCATTCGCACCCTAGGTTGGGCATTAAATTATTGCCTATCCATTTGGAACTTCTTTCACCTTATTACATTGCTCTCGATATAATTCCTTAGTTCCAATTCGAGAAACACCTTACCTTCATTCCCTGAGATAATTACCAGATGCCAATCCTCCCAGACATCCATCTCTATAAAGTTTTCCCCTTTTGTCCTATTCGTAAGTACGATGGAGATTCTGAAGAAAGGATGACGACTTCATGATGATGCCCTGATGCAGCGAATTGAAGACATCAACATAATGGATCAACCTCTTCGATGAGAGCAACAAGAACAAGAAGATCCGTTAGAATTTCGTAACCAATTCTTTCCCCCTTACTCTACCTCTTAAATCTCAGGACGAGATTTCTTTCAGTGGAGGAGATTTGTAACACCCCCGGTGGTTAGCTACAGTGACCACATGCTAATGTGCCATGTCATCATGATCATTTTAATTAAATTGCATTTAGGAATTAATCCAACATTCAAATTCAAATGTTGAATGCAAGTCAAATAATTACATCTTCAAACATGCCAACTTAATACAAAACAGTAACAGAAAAAGAAATGGAAAAGAAAACAACTACACTGTGCACTAAAGCCTACAACTACAGTAAATGGCCCAGCCCACCACCAGGGCCTTTCCTCAACCCCTGTACTGTTGGAAATATGCCCTAGAGGCAATAATAAATTGGTTATTATTATATTTCCTTGTTCATGATAATCGTTTATTATCCATGCTATAATTGTATTGATTGGAAACTCAAATACATGTGTGGGTACATAGACAACACTGTGTCCCTAGTAAGCCTCTAGTTGACTAGCTCGTTGATCAAAGATGGTTAGGGTTTCCTAGCCATTGACATGAGATGTCATTTGATAATGGGATCACATCATTAGGAGAATGATGTGATGGACAAGACCCAAACTACGAACGTAGCATATGATCGTGTCAGTTTATTGCTATTGTTTTCTGCATGTCAAGTATCTGTTCCTTTGACCATGAGATCATGCAACTCCCTGACATCGGAGGAGTACCTTGTGTGTATCAAACGTCGCAACGTAACTGGGTGACTATAAAGGTGCTCTACAGGTATCTCCGAGGATGTCTGTTGGGTTGGCATGGATCAAGACTGGGATTTGTTACTCCGTGTGACGGAGAGGTATCTCAGGGCCGACTCGGTAATACAACATCACAATGAGCCTTGCAAGCAATGTGACTAAAGTGTTAGCCACGAGATCTTGTATTACGGAACGAGTAAAGAGACTTACCGGTAACGAGATTGAACTAGGTATAGAGATAGCGACGATCGAATCTCGGGCAAGTAACATACCGAAGAACAAAGGGAACAACATACGGGATTAACTGAATCCTTGACATAGAGGTTCGACCGATAAAGATCTTCGTAGAATATGTAGGAGCCAATATGGGCATCCAGGTCCCGCTATTGGTTATTGATCGTAGAGGTGTCTCGGTCATGTCTACATAGTTCTCGAACCCGCAGGGTCTACACACTTAACGTTTGGTGACGATTAGTATAGTTGAGTTATTTTGTTGGTGACCGAAGGTTGTTCGGAGTCCCGGATAAGATCCCGGACATGACGAGGATCTCCGGAAAAGTCCGGAGGTAAAGATTGATATATGTGATAATAGTGTTTTGATCTCCGGAAGGGTTCCGGAATTCATCGGAAGGGGTTCCGGATGTTTACCGAAGTGTTCGGGTGCAGCAACACTTTATATGAGCCAAAGGGGTAAAGCCCACGCGGTATTGGAAAGTGCAAAAGGAAGTTTTGCTGCTGCCTTAAGCGGTACTGCCGCTGGTAAGGCAGTACTACCGCGTAAGTGGTACTACCGCTTGTGTGAAGCGGTACTACCGCATAAGCGGTACTACCGCTTGTGTGAAGCGGTACTACCGCTCAAGCGGTACTACCGCTTGTGCGCGGGACTGCTGGGATCCGAGTTGGACTCTTTCCCTGCGGGCCAAACCGACCTTGTGCGGGCAAAACCGACCTGGAGGAGGCTTTTACTCCAAGTTTAGACCCCAAGGCTCAACATATAAATAGAGGGGCAGGGCTAGCACACGGGATACATGAAGATTTCCCAAGCCGTGTGTCGGCAACCCTAACCCTCTAGTTCTCCCGTCATAATCTCCGTAGTGCTTGGCGAAGCCCTGCAGAGATTGTTCCTCACCACCATCACCACGCCGTCGTGCTGCCGGAACTCATCTACTACTTCACCATCGCTCGCTGGATCGAGGAGGTGAAGGCGTCATCAAGCCGTACGTGTGTTGAACGTGGAGGTGCCGTCCGTTCGGCACTAGTTCGTGATCGGATCGAGGGAGGACTTGCGATTTGGATCGCGGAGACGTTCGACTACATCAACCGCGTTTCTTAACGCTTCCGCTTAGCGATCGACAAGGGTATGTAGATTCACTCTCCCTCTCGTAGATGCTCATCACCATGGATTGATCTTGTGTGTGCGTAGGAAATTTTTTGTTTCCCATGCAACGTTCCCCAACAGTGGCATCTAAGCTAGGTCTATGCGTAGATGAGATCTCGAGTAGAACACAAACGAGTTGTGGGCGTGGGTGTATACATATTGCTTGCCGTTACTAGTTGATACTTGATTCGGCGGTATTGTGAGATGAAGCGGCCCGGACCAACATTACTCGTACGCTTACGAGAGACCGGTTCCTTCAACTGACATGTAACTTCGTTGCATAAAGATGGCTAGCGGGTGTCTGTCTCTCTCACTTTAGTTGAATCGATTTCAATGAAGAGGGTTCTTTTAGAAGATCAAAAAGCAATCACTACACCACGTTGTGGTTTTGCGTAGGTAAGAACGGTTCTTGCAAACCCGTAGCAGCCACGTAAAATTTGCAACAACAATTAGAGGACGTCTAACTTGTTTTTGCAGGGTATGTTGTGATGTGATATGGCCAATTACATGATGAGATATATGTGATGTATGAGATGATCATGTGTTGTATAGAATATCACGACTTGCATGTCGATGAGTACGGCAACTGGCAGGAGCCATAGAGTTGTATTTAATTATTTTCGCCGTTTGCTTTACTTTATCGCTATGAGTTAGCAATAGTCGTGGAAGCAACAGTCGGCGCGACAACCTCATGGCGAGACGTTGATTTAGATCAAGATGATGGAGATCATGGTGTCATGCCGGTGACGATGGAGATCATGCCGGTGCTTTGGAGATGGAGATCAAAAGCACAAGTTCATGGCCATATCATGTCACTTATGATTTGCATGTGATGTTAATCCTTTTATGCATCTTATTTTGCTTAGGACGACGGTAGCATTATAAGGTGATCCCTCACTTAAATTTCAAGATAAAATTGTGTCCTCCCCGAGTGTGCACCGTTGCGAAAGTTCGTCGTTTCGAGACACGCCGTGATGATCGGGTGTGATAGACTCTACGTTCACATACAACGGGTGTAAGCCATGTTGCACGTGCGGAACACTCGGGTTAAACTTGACGAGCCTAGCATGTACAGACATGGCCTCGGAACACAAGAGACCGAAAGGTCGAACATGAGTCATATAGTAGATATGATCAACATGAAGATGTTCACCATTGAAACCACCTCAACTCACGTGATGATCGGACTTGAGTTGGTGGATTTGGATCATGTTTCACTCGAATGACCGGAGGGATGTCAATTTGAGTGGGAGTTTTTAAGTAATATGATTAACTAAACTCATTATCTAGAACAATAGTCTAAGTTGTCTTTGCTATATTTATGTTGTAGATCATGGCTCGCACAGTAGCACCCCTGAATTTTAATGCGTTCCTAGAGAAAGCTAAGTTGAAAGATGATGGAAGTAACTTTGTGGACTGGGCCCGTAATCTAAGGATTATCCTTACGGCTTCCCAGAAGGCTTATGTCCTTGATGCACCGCTTGGTGATCCACCCGCTCCAGTTGAGTCTCTAGACGTTGTGAACGCCTGGCAGGCTCGTTCTGAAGATTACTCAATAGTTCAATGTGCAATATTGTATGGCTTAGAACCGGGACTTCAAAGACGTTTTGAACGTCATGGAGCATATGAGATGTTCCAGGAGTTGAAGTTTATCTTTCAGAAGAATGCCCGGATCGAGAGATATGAGATCTCCGATAAGTTCTATGCTTGCAAGACGGAGGTTGGCAAAGGACGAAGTGACGATGCGCGTGGGAAATGGTTCCAAGGTTGATGTGATCGCCGTTGGCACGCTCGCTCTTCGATTACCATCGGGATTAGTGATGAACCTGAATAATTGTTATTTAGTGCCTGCGTTAAGCATGAACATTATATCTGGATCTTGTTTATTGCGAGACGGTTACTCATTTAAATCAGAGAATAATGGTTGTTCTATTTATATGAGTAATATCTTTTATGGTCATGCACCCAATGTGAGGGGTTTGTTCTTGTTGAATCTCGATAGTAATGATACACATGTTCATAACATTGATGCCAAAAGATGTAGAATTGATAATGATAATACCACTTTCTTGTGGCACTGCCGTTTAGGTCATATTGGCGTAAAACGCATGAGGAAGCTCCATGCTGATGGACTTTTGGAGTCACTTGATTTTGAATCACTTGACACATGTGAGCCATGCCTCATGGGCAAGATGACTAAAACGCCGTTCTCTGGTACAATGGAACGGGCAAGTGACTTGTTGGAAATCATACATACTGATGTGTGTGGTCCGATGAGTATTGAGGCGCGCGGTGGTTATCGTTACTTTCTTACCTTCACTGATGACTTAAGTAGATATGGGTATATTTACTTAATGAAACACAAGTCTGAAACATTTGAAAAGTTCAAACAATTTCAGAGTGAAGTTGAGAATCATCGTAACAAGAAGATTAAATTCCTACGATCTGATCGAGGAGGAGAATATCTGAGTTATGAGTTTGGCAGTCACTTAAGACAATGTGGAATTGTTTCACAACTGACACCGCCTGGAACACCACAGCGTAATGGTGTGTCCGAACGTCGTAATCGAACCTTATTGGATATGGTGCGATCTATGATGTCTCTTGCCGATTTGCCACTATCGTTTTGGGGTTATGCATTAGAGACAGCTGCATTCACTTTAAATAGGGCACCATCGAAATCCGTTGAGACGACGCCATATGAACTTTGGTTTGGCAAGAAGCCAAAGCTGTCGTTTCTTAAAGTTTGGGGATGTGATGCTTATGTCAAAAAGCTTCAGCATGAAAAGCTGGAACCCAAAGCGGAGAAATGCGTCTTCATAGGATACCCAAAAGAGACAGTTGGGTATACCTTCTACCTCAAATCCGAAGGCAAAGTGTTTGTCGCTAAAAACGGAACGTTTCTTGAGAAAGAGTTTCTCTCGAAAGAATTGAGTGGGAGGAAGATAGAACTTGATGAGGTTGTTGAACCTTTACTTCAACCTGAAAGTAGCGCAGCGCAGAAAGATGTTTCTGTAGAGCCTACATCAGCTGAAGAGGAAGTTAATGATGATGATCATGAAACTTTGGATCAAGTTTCTATCGAACCTCGTAGGTCGACAAGGACGCGTACTGCTCCTGAGTGGTACGGCAACCCTGTCTTAGAGGTCATGTTGTTGGACAACGATGAACCTACGAGCTATGGAGAAGCGATGATGGGCCCGGATTCCGAGAAGTGGTTAGAAGCCATGAAATCCGAGATGGGATCCATGTATGAAAACAAAGTATGGACTTTGGAAGTATTACCTGAAGGGCGTAAGGCCATTCAGAACAAATGGATCTTTAAGAGGAAGACGGACGCGGACGGTAATGTCACCGTCTATAAAGCTCGACTTGTGGCAAAGGGTTTTTCACAAGTTCAAGGAGTTGACTACAATGAGACCTTCTCACCCGTAGCGATGCTTAAGTCCGTCAGAATCATGTTAGCAATAGCTGCCTTTTTCGATTATGAAATTTGGCAGATGGATGTCAAAACAGCGTTCCTTAACGGTTTCCTTAAGGAAGAGTTGTATATGATGCAACCAGAAGGTTTTGTCGATCCAGAGAATGCTGACAAAGTTTGCAAACTCCAGCGATCCATTTATGGACTGGTGCAAGCATCTCAGAGTTGGAATCTTCGCTTTGATGAGGTGATCAAAGCGTTCGAGTTTATACAAGTTTACGGAGAAGCTTGTATTTACAAGAAAGTGAGTGGGAGCTCTATAGCGTTTCTAATATTATATGTGGATGACATATTACTGATTGGAAACAATATAGAAATGTTGGAAAGCGTGAAGGGATATTTGAACATGAGTTTTTCAATGAAGGACCTAGGAGAAGCTGCTTTCATATTAGGCATCAAAATCTATAGAGATAGATCGAGACGCTTAATAGGACTTTTACAAAGCACATACCTTGACAAAGTTTTGAAGAAGTTCAAAATGGATCAGTCCAAGAAGGGGTTCTTGCCTGTATTGCAAGGTGTGAAGTTGAGTAAGACTCAATGCCCAGTGACTGCAGAAGATAGAGAAAAGATGAGTGTCATCCCCTATGCTTCAGCCATAGGCTCTATCATGTATGCAATGCTGTGCACAAGACCCGATGTCAGCCTTGCCATAAGTATGGCCGGAAGGTTTCAAAGTGATCCAGGAATGGAGCACTGGACGGCGGTCAAGAATATCCTGAAGTACCTGAAAAGGACTAAGGACATGTTTCTCGTTTATGGAGGTGATCAAGAGCTCGTCGTAAAGGGTTACGTCGATGCAAGCTTTGACACTGATCCGGATGACTCTAAGTCGCAAACCGGATACGTATTTATTCTTAATGGGGGTGCGGTTAGCTGGTGCAGTTCCAAGCAAAGCGTGGTAGCTGATTCTACATGCGAAGCGGAGTACATCGCTGCCTCGGAGGCGGCGAAGGAAGGTGTCTGGATGAAGGAGTTCATGACAGATCTTGGAGTAGTGCGTAGTGCGCTTAACCCAATGACTCTGTTTTGTGATAATACTGGTGCCATTGCTCTAGCCAAGGAACCAAGATTTCACAAGAGGACCAGACACATAAAGCGACGTTTCAATTCCATCCGTGATTACATCAAGGAGGACGACATAAATATTTGCAAAGTACACACGGATCTGAATGTTGCAGATCCGATGACTAAACCTCTTCCAAGGGCTAAACATGAACAACACCAGAACTGCATGGGTGTTCGATTCATTACAATGTAAATCACATAGTGATGTGAACTAGATTATTGACTCTAGTGCAAGTGGGAGACTGTTGGAAATATGCCCTAGAGGCAATAATAAATTGGTTATTATTATATTTCCTTGTTCATGATAATCGTTTATTATCCATGCTATAATTGTATTGATTGGAAACTCAAATACATGTGTGGGTACATAGACAACACTGTGTCCCTAGTAAGCCTCTAGTTGACTAGCTCGTTGATCAAAGATGGTTAAGGTTTCCTAGCCATTGACATCAGATGTCATTTGATAACGGGATCACATCATTAGGAGAATGATGTGATGGACAAGACCCAAACTACGAACGTAGCATATGATCGTGTCAGTTTATTGCTATTGTTTTCTGCATGTCAAGTATCTGTTCCTTTGACCATGAGATCATGCAACTCCCTGACATCGGAGGAGTACCTTGTGTGTATCAAACGTCGCAACGTAACTGGGTGACTATAAAGGTGCTCTACAGGTATCTCCGAGGATGTCTGTTGGGTTGGCATGGATCAAGACTGGGATTTGTTACTCCGTGTGACGGAGAGGTATCTCAGGGCCCACTCGGTAATACAACATCACAATGAGCCTTGCAAGCAATGTGACTAAAGTGTTAGCCACGAGATCTTGTATTACGGAACGAGTAAAG
This sequence comes from Elymus sibiricus, assembly GCA_039707655.1. Taxonomy (NCBI): domain Eukaryota; kingdom Viridiplantae; phylum Streptophyta; class Magnoliopsida; order Poales; family Poaceae; genus Elymus; species Elymus sibiricus. The sequence continues at coordinate 319,174,236 of CM077670.1, read as the reverse complement.
AGACTTACCGGTAACGAGATTGAACTAGGTATAGAGATAGCGACGATCGAATCTCGGGCAAGTAACATACCGAAGAACAAAGGGAACAACATACGGGATTAACTGAATCCTTGACATAGAGGTTCGACCGATAAAGATCTTCGTAGAATATGTAGGAGCCAATATGGGCATCTAGGTCCCGCTATTGGTTATTGATCGTAGAGGTGTCTCGGTCATGTCTACATAGTTCTCGAACCCGCAGGGTCTACACACTTAACGTTTGGTGACGATTAGTATAGTTGAGTTATTTTGTTGGTGACCGAAGGTTGTTCGGAGTCCCGGATAAGATCCCGGACATGACGAGGATCTCCGGAAAAGTCCGGAGGTAAAGATTGATATATGTGATAATAGTGTTTTGATCTCCGGAAGGGTTCCGGAATTCATCGGAAGGGGTTTCAGATGTTTACCGAAGTGTTCGGGTGCAGCAACACTTTATATGAGCCAAAGGGGTAAAGCCCACGAGGTATTGGAAAGTGCAAAAGGAAGTTTTGCTGCTGCCTTAAGCGGTACTGCCGCTGGTAAGGCAGTACTACCGCATAAGCGGTAATACCGCTTGTGTGAAGCGGTACTACCGCATAAGCGGTACTACCGCTTGTGTGAAGCGGTACTACCGCTCAAGTGGTACTACCGCTCGTGAGCGGTACTACCGCTTGTGCGCGGGACTGCTGGGATCCGAGTTGGACTCTTTCCCTGCGGGCCAAACCGACCTTGTGCGGGCAAAACCGACCTAGAGGAGGCTTTTACTCCAAGTTTAGACCCCAAGGCTCAACATATAAATAGAGGGGCAGGGCTAGCACACGGGATACATGAAGATTTCCCAAGCCGTGTGTCGGCAACCCTAACCCTCTACTTCTCCCGTCATAATCTCCGTAGTGCTTGGCGAAGCCCTGCAGAGATTGTTCCTCACCACCATCACCACGCCGTCGTGCTGCCGGAACTCATCTACTACTTCACCATCGCTCGCTGGATCGAGGAGGTGAAGGCGTCATCAAGCCGTACGTGTGTTAAACGCGGAGGTGCCGTCCGTTCGGCACTAGTTCGTGATCGGATCGAGGGACGACTTGCGATTTGGATCGCGGAGATGTTCGACTACATCAACCGCGTTTCTTAACGCTTCCGCTTAGCGATCTACAAGGGTATGTAGATTCACTCTCCCTCTCGTAGATGCTCATCACCATGGATAGATCTTGTGTGTGCGTAGGAAAATTTTTGTTTCCCATGCAACGTTCCCCAACATGTACAAAGGGAAGGCAGAGCCATGGCGTGGAGCTGGGGCGCCCGTCCATGCCGCCGATGGGCACGTGTTGGCCATCCGCCGACACCCCCGACCTAGATAAGACGGAGCCCGACCAAGTGGACGAACCCTAGCCTCCCCATTATCTCTCTCGTTCGTCCCCTTCAGTTTCTTCATCGCCCGAGCGTGTGGTCGCCGCCACCTCGTCGATCCCGTGGCCATCGGCCTTCCCGTCGCCTAAGATGATGTCCAGGAGCTCCCTCGTCATCGACTCCTTTGACTACCCCCGTTGAATCAAGCCGGGCCGCGCCGTACGCTTGCCATCGAGTCCATCTTCATCGCGTACATCGCCGGTGTCCGCCATCATTGCCGCGGCTCAGGTCAACCCCTGGCATTCTCAAGCTCGCCTACGACATCGCGGTGAGCTCCTCATCCGATTCCCCCTCTTCCCCGGCTTGATCCGTGCCTATAGTCACCATCCCCACGAGCTCCAGCCGTCATGGCCGTAGCTTGGACCATGGCCTTGTCCGAGCCAAGCGCTTGCGCCGCGCTAGCGCCCCGCGCCCATGCGCCTCGCGTGTGCCCGCGCGCGCGTGCCTGGTCGCCCGCCCGCCTCCTCCTGCGTCCGTTGCCCGCGCCCTCCGCTGCTGCTGTGTTGCTTTGCTGCTCCCGCTGCTTGCTGCCGCTACTGCTGCTCCTCGTGCTAGCCGCTGCGGCTTGCTACTCCTGCTGCTATCCGCTGCTGCTGATGCTGCTCTCTGCTGCTGCTCTTGCACTAGTAGCTGCCGCCACTACTGCTTTGCTGCTGCCTGCTAGCGCTGTTCAGCTGCTGGCTGCTGCTAGTGCCGCTACTCGCTGCTACTCCTCCTAGCTGCTGCCATGGCCGTGTGTGTGTGTGTGTGCAGCGTGTGTGTGTTGTGTGTGTGGCCGGTGTGCCACTTCAGTGGACCGGTCCTTGTTTAATTAGGCTAGGGCTAATTAGGACTAGTTTACATAGTACTAATTTAGTGCTAAGCTAGTCTAGTAGTAGATGACATGTAGGACCCCATTAAATTAGTTAGATGTTTTATTAACACTTGTGACAATGACATGTGGGCCACACCTGCCCCTTTTGACTAGTCAAATTGACTTGGTCAATTTGGATTAAATCAAAATAAAATAAAACCAGAAATTTCTGAAAAACAATAAAACTTTGAAAATTAATATAAAATAAACCGTAAATCGGATGAAAATAATTTATATATGAAAAATGATCAGAAAAATATGATGAATCCGAATATGCCATCCACATACCTGTCACATGCCCCCAACACTGCAAACATGGAACCTTCCCCTCCGGATCATCTCACCGAATAATACCTGGAGCTGGGAAAATATTCCCGGATATTTTCCCTCTTCTTTTAAAAATGTTTAGTGATGCGTTAGAGCATGTCACCCACACATCTTGCCGTGCCATTCCATTTGTGTTGCATTTGTTTGCTTTGTTATTTATTATTTTCCCCTCTGTTACTTCTTTTCCGGTAGACCCCAAGACCGTTGTTGATCCGGTGATCGACTACTTCACCGTCGAGGATCCGTTTCTGTCTGCAGAGCTTCCAGGCAAGCAAAACCCCCTTGATCATTCCTATATCGCCCATTCTTTCTCTCCCCTGCTTGCATTAGATTTTGCTACTGTACTTGATTGCTCCCATTCTGATGCATAGCCTGATTTTGTAACTGTTGTTGATGCCTTACCTGCTACCCTAAATGCTTAGTATAGGTTGGTTAGCAATCCATCTGTGGCCCCACACCATTGTCCGTGCTGCCATGCTTTACTACCGGATGCTTCGATCAACGGGATCGATGTGCAGAGACCGAACACCGCATCGCACACCCCCTTAAGTTGTACGACTCTGCAGAGTTACCATCGAGTGCCGAGGGTGATACCTCCTACCTCACTCCTGATGATATCTCTGTAGCGAAGCTAGTCGGTTGTGGGTTACCGAGGGTGATTCCTCTTTCACCACCTCCGATGATGCCTCTGTCGTACAACCCCTCAAGTGTGAACCCATCGAGGGTGATTCCTCCAAGTTCACCTTGACAGATACATCGAGTGGGAATCCATCGAGGGTTATTCCTCGGATTTCCCCCTTGATGTCATGGCTACACGGTTACCTTGGCATTTACCTCAGACCCTTGTTAAAGTCGGGTCGACCCCGAGGGGTACCCGCGAGAGGTGTGAAGACGGGTTGGTCATGAGGGCACCCACGAGAGATTATTGTGGCGGAACGACAGGGCAGGCGGAGACCACCTAGGAGAGAGGTGGGCCTGGTCCCTGGTCGTTGGACCGCGGATTACCAAGTCGGTGCGACAGGGAGTCGAAGGTGAATCCTTGAGCCTTGTTCGTGTCCGCGAGCTACTAATAATACGCTTAACGGATTTGGGTATTTGATCTGAGTTGGCCACTGGCCTATACGCACTACCACCGCGCGGGATAATGGTTTAATGGGGCCCTCGGCACCGTATGTATGAGCCGAAAGCTCTGTCAGATGTCCAGTTCAGCATTGTGGCCGGGCCGGATCGCGCCATCCAGGCAGAGGTGGTGTTGGTATCCCCCTGCACACAACGACCCGGAGTGCAAATGGCGATGGGCTCAAGACCCCTGAGCGCTTAGGATGTAGACCGGCGGGGACCTCTCTGCTGAGCCTAGGTAGGACTACGTCGTGTCGATCAGCCGAGGCCGGGCATGACCGAGAAAAGTGTGTCCGACCAGAGTTAACCAAGCGTGTTGGGTAACAGTAGTGCACCCCTGCAGGGAGGTTATCTATTCGAATAGCCGTGTCCACGGTAACAGCACGCCCAGTGTTGTATCCCGATCTACTACAACTTGAACTGGATACATGTTAATTAATATGTAAGCTCCGGGATTGCTTTCTCGCAGGGAGTCGAGGAAGGATCTCTAGGCTTTGCTACTACATGCTTGTTACTTTATGTTATGCTGCTAATCTGCACTCTTCTAATGCTGCAAGACGCTGCAAGATGCTAGTCTTCGGTAGGCTAGGCCTTCTCTCTATTCTGGCCTTTATGCTGTTTAATCCACAGATACATCCCCTTCCCTTTGATACCGATGCATACTTAGCATAGTTCTGATGTAAGTTTTGCGTGTACTTTGGATGAGTACTCATGGTTGCTTTGCTACCCCCTTTTTCCCCTACCCGATTGCTGCGACCAGATGACGGAGCCTCGGAGCCAGCTGATCCCGCCGACTACTACTACCCCACTGGTGGAGCTTACTACTACATGGAGACCGACGACCAGGAGTAGATGGGAGGCTCCCAGGCAGGAGGCCTGCGCCTTTTTGATTAGATGTCATTGTTTTGCTCAGCCTTCTTAAGGCAAACTTGTTTAACTTTATGTCTGTACTCAGATATTTTGTGTTGCTTCCGCTAACGCTTGTACGCGAGCTTATGTATTCGAGCCCTCGAGGCCCCTGGCTTGTAATATAAAGCTTGTATGACTTTTATTTGTGTTTAGAGTTGTGTTGTGATATCTTCCCGTGAGTCCTTAGGCTTGATCATGTGCATTTGCGTGTATGATTAGTGCACGGTCGGGCCGGGGGCGTCACACCTCGGTTCTCCACAAGATGATTTTGTCCCATTATATTTGGTAGACCTTTCTGGAACACTGTTAATGCCAAGATTGATTGCGCTAAAGAAACTGTTAGTGTTAATTTTGGTGGCATGTCTCATGAGTTTAATTTCTCCAAGTTTCGTAGACAACCTCATGATAAAGAATTGCCTAATAAAGATGAAATTATTGGTCTTGCTTCTATTGCCGTACCTCCTACTGATCCGTTAGAACAATATTTGCTAGACCATGAAAACGATATGCATATGAATGAAAGAAATGAAATAGATAGGATGTTCTTTGATCAACCACCTATCCTTAAACACAATTTGCCTATTGAAACTCTTGGAGGCACCCCTCCACCTAAGGGTGATCCTGTTTTTGAATTGAAGCAATTGCCTGATACATTGAAATATGCTTACCTTGATGAAAAGAAGATATATCATGTTATTATTAGTGCTAACCTTTCAGAGCATGAAGAAAAGAGATTATTGAAAACTCTGACGAAGCACCAAGCTGCTATTGGATATACTCTTGATGATCTTAAGGGCATTAGTCCCACTCTATGTCAGGATAAAATTAATATGGAGCCTGATGCTAAACCAGTTGTCGACCACCAACGATGATTAAATCCAAAGATGAAAGAGGTGGTAAGAACCGAAATATTAAAGCTTCTGGAAGCAGGTATAATCTATCCCACAGCTGATAGTAGATGGGTAAGTCCCATTCATTGTGTCCCTAAGAAGGGAGGGATTACCGTTGTTCCTAATGATAAAAATGAACTCATTCCACAAAGAATTGTAACTGGTTATAGGATGGTAATTGATTTTAGAAAATTAAACAAAGCTACTAGAAAAGATCATTACCCCTTACCTTTTATTGATCAAATGTTAGAAAGATTGTCTAAGCATACACACTTTTGTTTCCTAGATGGTTATTCTGGTTTTTCTCAAATACCCGTATCACAATCCGACCAAGAGAAAACCACCTTTACTTGTCCTTTTGGAACTTATGCTTATAGACGTATGCCTTTTGGTTTATGCAATGCACCTGCTACCTTTCAAAGATGTATGACTGCTATATTCTCTGACTTTTGTGAAAAGATTGTTAAGGTATTCATGGATGATTTTTCCATTTACGGAACTTCTTTTGATGATTGCTTAAGCAACCTTGATCGAGTTTTGCAGAGATGTGAAGAAACTAATCTTGTCTTGAATTGGGAGAAATGCCACTTTATGGTGAATGAAGGTATTGTCTTGGGGCACAAAATTTCTGAAAGCGGTATTGAGGTTGATAAAGCTAAGGTTGATGCTATTGAGAAAATGCCATGTCCTAAAGATATTAAAGGTATAAGAAGTTTCCTAGGTCATGCTGGTTTCTATAGGAGATTTATTAAAGACTTCTCTAAAATTTCTAGGCCTCTTACCAATATTTTGCAAAAAGATGTTCCATTTGTTTTTGATGATGATTGTCTAGAAGCCTTTGAAACACTTAAGAAAGCCTTAACCACTGCACCTATTGTTCAACAACCTGATTGGAACTTGCCTTTTGAAATTATGTGTGATGCTAGTGATTATGTTGTTAGTGCTGTTCTAGGACAGAGAGCTGATAAGAAATTAAATGTTATCCATTATGCTAGTAAAACTCTAGACAATGCCCAAAGATATTATGCTACTACTGAGAAAGAATTTTTAGCAGTTGTGTTTGCATGTGATAAATTCAGATCTTACATAGTTGATTCTAAAGTAACTGTTCACACCGATCATGCTGCTATTAAATATCTTATAGAAAAGAAAGATGCTAAACCTAGACTCATTAGGTGGGTTTATTGCTACAAGAATTTGACTTGCATATTATTGATAGAAAGGGAGCTGAGAATCCCGTAGCAGATAATTTGTCTAGAATGAAAAATGTTCTTGATGACCCACTACCTATTAATGATGATTTTCCTGATGAACAATTAGCTATCATAAATGTTTCTCATAATACTCCATGGTATGCGGACTATGCTGACTATATTGTCGCTAAATTTATACCACCTTGTTTGACATACCAACAAAAGAAAAAGTTCTTCTTTGATTTAAGACATTACTTCTGGGATGACCCACATCTTTATAAAGAAGGAGTAGATGGTATTATTAGAAGTTGTATACCTAAGCATGAACAGGAACAAATCCTACGGAAGTGTCATTCCGAGGCTTACGGAGGACACCATGCGGGAGACAGAACTGCACATAAGGTATTGCAATCTGGTTTTTATTGGCCTACTCTTTTCAAGGATGCTCGTAAGTTCGTCTTATCTTGTGATGAATGTCAAAGAATTGGTAATGTTGGTAGACGTCAGGAAATGCCTATGAATTATTCACTTGCTATTGAACCATTTGATGTTTGGGGCTTTGATTATATGGGACCTTTTCCTAAATCCAATGGGTATACTCATATTTTAGTTGTTGTTGATTACGTTACTAAGTGGGTAGAAGTTATTCCATCTAGTAGTGCTGATCATAACACTTCTATTAAAATGCTTAAAGAAGTTATTTTCCCAAGGTTTGGAGTCCCTAGATATTTAATGACTGATGGTAGTTCACATTTTATTCATGGTGCATTCCGTAAACTGCTTGCTATATATGATGTCAACCATAGAATTGCATCTCCCTATCACCCTCAAACTAGTGTTCAAGTTGAATTGAGCAATAGAGAAATAAAATTAATTTTGCAAAAAACCGTTAATAGATCTAGAAAGAATTGGTCTAAGAAACTTGACGATGCATTATGGGCTTATAGAACTGCTTATAAAAACCCTATGGATATGTCTCCTTATAAAATGGTTTATGGAAAAGCATGTCATTTACCACTTGAGTTATAACATAAAGCATATTGGGCAATTAAAGAACTCAATTACGATTTTAAACTTGCCGGTGAAAAGAGATTATTTGATATTAGCTCATTAGATGAATGGAGAACCCAAGCTTATGAAAATGCCAAATTGTGTAAAGAAAAAGTTAAAAGATGGCATGATAGAAGAATTCAAAAAGGGGAATTTAAAGTGGGTGAGCAAGTTCTATTGTACAATTCTCGTTTGAGATTCTTTGCAGGAAAGCTTCTCTCTAAATGGGAAGGACCGTATATCATCGAAGAAGTTTATCGCTCCGGAGCCATCAAAATAAACAACTCCGAAGGCACTAATCCGAGAGTGGTGAATGGGCAAAGAATTAAGCATTATATTTCAGGTACTCCCATTAATGTTGAAACTAATATTATTGAAACAATTACACCAGAGGAATACATAAGAGAGACCTTCCAAAACACTCCAGAACCCTGAAAAGGAAGAGGTACGTGATACGGTAATTAAACCGACTCCAAAAATTCCATAAAAATACTTTCTGTCAGTTTTGGAATATTAGAAAAAATACAAAAATAAGAAACAGCCGAGGGGACCCACCTGGTGCCCACGAGGCACCAGGGCGCGCCACCCCCCCAGGCGCGCCCTGGTGGCTCGTGGGCCCCTCGTGAGCCTTCCCGACTCCGTTTTCTCCTGGATTACTTGTTTTGCAAGATAAAAATTCTTTATATATACTCCCGGACGTTCTGACCACCGTATCGTAGAAATCTCCTCTGTTCTTTTTCGTGCTATTTTTCTGACAGATCTAGATCGCCATGGCTCCCAAAAAGCTCCGTACCAAGCATCGTATTGTGCAACCTTCGCCGGGCAAACGCCCTTACAGCGAGGTTTACTACGAGTGGTCGTCGGGAGAGGAAGACGATGGCAAGGAGGACAAGGTCGAGGAAATTGAAGGAACCCAGGCTCCAGAAGGAGGGTAAGCGATTCCCCTGGAGGAGACCGCGGAGAAGGGAAATATACTTCAACCCATATATGATCATCTCTCCCCATCCATAATTGAAGCCCTAAGAGTCTTTGAAATAGTTTCTATTCAGAATACATCTCTCACTCATGAAGTTATTTTGTTGGAAGAGCAAAACATCGCTCTTCGGAGCATCAACCGTAGATTGATGTATCTACTACAGCTGAAGGAGAAGCTCGCCACTTCATCATCACCACCATCACCGAAGAAAGAAACTTGAGTACATGGGTATGGGCACTCCCCTTGGCTTGTGCCAAGCTTGGGGGAGGTGCCCCTGTATCGTATCACCATCACTTTTATTATCTTTACCTACTTTTAGTTCGATCCTTAGTTGTTTCGTGATCTAGTTGAATAAAAGTTTAGTATGATCTATTTTTGAGTGCTAGTTTCGTGATCTATCTTTCTATGTAATTGAGTTGAGAGTTATATAATAAAGAGTAGTTTGAGTTTTTGCTTCCTTACTTTTATGTTTCAATCTTAACAATGAAAATAATGGAAAAAAGATCATATGCTAATCTTATGGAAAGTAATGACATTACATAAAGAAAATTATAAGTGGTAAAATTTATTGAAAGTTAACAAACATAGCATTAGTCAATGATGCAATTCATGAAAAAATTAATAGGGAAGAGAAGATTCACATGCAAATATACTATCTTGGACATCTTTTATGATTGTGAGTCCCCATTAAATATTTTATGTCAAATTGTTGACGTTGGACAAGGAAGACAACGTAATGAATTATGTTTGCTTATATTCACATAGAAGTTATATTGTCATAGATCCTTCAACATGTGGTGCTTGCTCAATATCTTTGCTAGCCAAAAATCCGCACCAAGTAGAGATACTACTTGTGCATCCAAAACCCTTAAACCCAGTTTCATGTCATGAGAGTCCACTATATCTACCTATGGATTGAATAAGATCCTTCAAGTAAGTTATCATCGGTGCAAAAAGCAATAAAAATTGCCTCTAAATATGTCTGAACTTTTATTGTAAGGGAAAATAAGCTTTGTACGAACTTGTGATGGTAAAGAAATAAAAGCGACAGACTGCATAATAAAGGTTGCTATCACACGGGGCAATATAAAGTGACGTTCCTTTGCATTAAGAGCTTGTGCATCCAACAACAAAAAGCGCATGACAACCTCTGCTTCCCTCTGCGAAGGGCCTATCTTTTACTTTTATGTATTTACTTCTTATGTAAGAGTCAATAGTGTTCTCCTCTATTCCTTTTTATTTTTCTCTTTTGCAAGCATCATGTGGTGGGGAAAGGTCTAGGCATATATATCCAGTTGGATATGAGTGATCATGAGTTATTATTGTTGACATCACCCTTGAGGTGAATAAGTTGGGAGGCGAAATTATAAGCCCCTATCTTTCTATGTGTCTGGCTGAAACTTTTTGCTCCATATATATGTTGTGAGTGTTAGCAATCATAGAAGACTATATGATGGTTGAGTATGTGGACTTGCTAAAAAGCTCCTACATGAGACCCTTCCTGAAAATATGATGAATTGCAATTGCATTGTTGACTGGGAACATAGTTTGTTAGTTTTCAAGAAAGTTTATGCCTTATACTTCATTGTTGTGATGAATTGTTACTTGCTCATGTGAAGTTTTATGATAATAAATATTGCTGTTGTAATAATGATCATGATGCTACTATGTCCGTATTTTTTTTATCGACACCTCTCTCTCTAAACATGTGGACATGATTATCGATATCGGCTTTCGCTTGAGGACAAGCGAGGTCTAAGCTTGGGGGAGTTGATACGTCCATTTTGCATCATGTTTTACTACTATTATTTATAGTGTTTTTAATCAATATAACACTTTGTGGAGCAATTCTAATGCCTTTTCTCTCTTAATATGCAAGATTTACACAAGGAGGGAGATTGCCGGCAGCTGGAATTCTGGACCTGAAAAAGCTATGTCAGAGATACCTATTCTGCACATCTCCAAATGAGCTAAAATTTCACTGAGAATTATTTTGGAATAAATAAAAAATACTGGAAGCAAGAAGTACCAGAGGGGGCCACCCAGGAGCCCACGAGGCACCAGGGCGCACCACCCCCCCAGGCGCGCCCTGGTGGCTCGTGGGGCCCCTGCCCAGCCTCTGGCCCCCATTTTCTGATATATAAGTCCATTTGCCCTAGAAAAAATATAGAGAAGACTTTTGGGATGGTGGGCCACCGTCTCTAGGCGGAACTTGGGCAGGAGCACTTTTGCTCTCCGGCGGAGCGATTCCGCCGGGGATACTTCCCTCCGGGAGGGGGAAATCGTCGCCATCGACATCACCAATGATCCTCTCATCATGGGAGGACCAATCTTCATCAACATCTTCAACACCACCATCTCATCTCAAACCCTAGTTCATCTCTTGTATTCAATCTTTGTCTCAAAACCTCAGATTGGTACCTATGGGTTGCTAGTAGTGTTGATTACATCTTGTAGTTGATGCTAGTTGGTTTATTTGGTGGAACATTATATGTTCAGATCCAATATGCTATTTAATACCCCTCTGGTCTTGGACATGATGATGGTTTGTGAGTAGTTACTTTTGTTCTTGAGGACATGGGAGAAGTCTTGTCATAAGTAATCATGTGAATTTGGTATTTGTTCAATATTTTGATGATATGTATGTTGTTGATTCTCTTAGTGGTGTCATGTGAACATCGACTAGATGACACTTCACCATCTTTGGGCCTAAGGGAATGCATTGTGGAGTAGTAATTAGATGATGGGTTGCTAGAGTCACAGAAGCTTAAACCCTAATTTATGCGCTATTTCGTAAGGGGCTGATTTGGATCCATATGTTTAATGCTATGGTTAGAGTTATCTTAATTCTTGTTTCGTAGTTGCGGATGCTTGTGACAGGGGGTAATCATAAGTGGGAGGCTTGTTCAAGTAAGAACAACACCCAAGCACCGGTCCACCCACATATCAAATTATCAAAGTAGCGAACGCGAATCAAACAAACATGATGAAAGTGACTAGATGAAATTCCCATGTGTCCTCGAGAACGCGTTGCTTATTATAAGAGATCGTTCCGGCTTGTCCTTTGCTACAAAAAGGATTGGGCCACCTTGCTGCACTCTTTGTTACTATTGCTACTTGTCACTTGTTACAAATTATCTTGCTATCAAACTACTCGTTACCGATAATTTCAGTGCTTGCAGAAAATACCTTGCTGAAAACCGCTTGTCATTTCCTTCTGCTCCTCGTTGGGTTCGACACTCTTACTTATCGAAAGGACTACGATTGATCCCCTATACTTGTGGGTCATCAGTCTCCATGACGAGGAGGGAGTAGTTCACCCTCGGGGCTGAGGGTATGTACCAGTAGCTATGTGTTTGATCTCTCTCTCTCTCTCTCTCTCTCTCTCTCTCGTGTTCTTGATTTGGCCCGATCTTGATGTATTGCGAGCTTTGTTAATATAGTTGGATCATATTGTGTTTCTTCCCTCTCTATCTTCTTGTGATGAATTGAGTCTTTCCCTTTGAAGTTTCGTTATTATCGGATTGAATATTTCAGATTTGAGAACACTTGATGTATGTCTTGCATGTGGATACCCGTGGTGACAATGGGGTATTCTATTGATTCACTTGATGTATGTTTTTGTGATCAACTCGCGGATTCCCGTGACCTTGGGGTAATCTAGGCATAGGGGTTGGTTGCACGTTTTCATCTTCTTTTCCCCGATAGAAACTTTGGGGTACTCTTTTGAAGTTCTTTGTGTGGAATGAATATTATGAATCTGAAGTTGTTTGATGCATATCAAATAATCAACTCACAGATACATGTGGTGACATTGGAGTATCTAGGTAACATTAGAGTTGGTTGATGCGTATCATATGGTGTTATTTTAGTACGAACTCTAGGGCTGTTTGTGACACTTATAGGGATGGCTCAATAGATTGATCGGAAAGGATAACTTTGAGGTGGTTTCTTACCCTACAACAATTTCAGCTTATGTTCTCCGCTAATAGGAACTTTGGAGTGATTCTTTGTTGCACGTTGAGGGATTGTTATATGATCCAATTATGTTAGCACTGTTGAGAGATTACACTAGTGAAAGTATGAACCCTAGGCCTTGTTTTCAAGCATTGCAATACCGTTTGTGCTCTATTTTATCACTTGCTACCTTGCTGTTTTTATATTTTCAGATTACAAAAACCTATATCTACTATCCATACTACACTTGTATCACCATCTCTTCACCGAACTAGTGCACCTATACAATTTACCATTGTATTGGGTGTGTTGGGGACACAAGAGATTTCTTGTATTTGATTGGAGGGTTGTTGGAGAGAGACCATCCTCATCCTATGCCTCCCATGGATTGATTAACCTTAGGTCATCCACTTGAGGGAAATTTGCTACTGTCCTACAAAACTCTGCACTTGGAGGCCCAACAACGTCTACAAGAATAAAAGTTGCGTAGTAGACTTCAATATGCCAAGAGCATTCTAAAAAAATGATATGCCAAGAGGAACCGCTTTGACCGACGGACCAAACGCGACAGGCGTGCCGTGAGTGAGTCCAGTTTCTCATTTTGAACTTGTTTGGTGTAGTAGTAACACTTGGTTTTGCACCTTCATAGATTGATGCAAATCCTCGCTAAAAAGGCGCTTCACTTTCTACTAATCCCGTCAACCGTCCTGCTACAGTATATCACTCACATCTGGTTTATAGAGCTTAATCTCCAAATTTTTGTATTACTATACCATTTTGCCAGTCTAAATTTTACTGGTCACAATCACATGTTTAGATTTCAAAGCGCATTAAATTGTTGCGTGCAAGGATTAACAGAAAACTAACCAATGCATGTAAATGTTATTGGTCATTGTACTCCTCATGCATGCATGCGTTGATATGTAGGAGTACTACCCTAAACGCTCACCGTCTAGTAGTTCATTGGTTGGTTTCGATTTTTGAATTGAGCCCCATAAACCCATATTGATGCTATGCCGCTACCGTCCAATATTCGCGTGTGGTGGTTTCTAAAATAGAAATGAGATACTTACTGTGGGAAAGGTGAAATGATGGTTGCTTCATCCGAGCAACTTACTGTGGGAATATTGGAGTACGAGCGGATTCAACGAATAGTGAAATGATGGTTGCTTCGTCCGAGTAACTTACTGTGGCAAAGGTGGGGCCCTGTGATTTGACTGCTCAATAGTCATTATTACTACGGCGCAACGACCGGGGTGAACCCCCCTGCGGATGTGCACTCAATATTGGTGCATGGTACGTGGACCAGGATGCTGGATGTCCCACATGTAAAGGAAGGAAGTTCAATGTCCCACATGTCACATAATTTTCCAGCATAATTAATTATACTGTAATGCTATGAAGCTTTCAACTTTGGTTTCGTGTGTCCACTTGCCTCCAAGGTTGTCTCGTTACAACATTCCATCAAATACAAGGTTGTCTCGTTACAACATTCCATCAAATACATAAAAACTAACATGGATGCTAATGCATCACAATGATTCATAGATCAGCCCCAATATTTAAATCACAACTAAAGAAAAAGTTGTGAGAATGTCTACAAATAAATAAAAATTAAAAATTGATCGATGCTGTCCGTAGGCATGGTTCCATTTCCTAGCCACGGTGTTCATTGGTCGGCAGCTAGTTTCACGCAGCTCTGTCGAACTTAACAAGACATGTTAGCCAAGAAAGAAGTCTATGGAGGACATGGACCATCCGATCATTTTGTGTAGTTTCACTAAAATCGAGCTGAGCATCCCTGTTTGCAAAGATATGAATACGTATTTTTACAATAATAGTGGCACTAGGTGATGAAACATACACACACAAAAGAAGCCGATCACGTTTGCAATCTCTCGTAAAACTAACTAATTGTTGGAGAAGATTAGGCTCGGAGTTGGATGAGGAGGATAGCACAACCAATCTCCCTTTGTGCAGTCCCACTGAAATGTAGAAATATTGCCCGTGTGGCATTTTAGTGGAACTGCACAAAACACTCTTAAGAAAAAAGTGATTTGTGCAGTTCACCAAAAGGTCGCAATAGAAACGAGGTGAAATGGATAGCCCTGTTTGCAAAAAGAGGTAGAAAGGAAACAATTACTAGTCAATAATAGTTGATGACACATACGCCGACAAAAAGAAGCATATTCATTGTCTTCAGGGGGAGATAGCAGCACAGTGGTTTCTCTCAAAGGGTGTGAGGACGAGATTGCAAAATGGGAGGTACGCCGGTCGAGCTACGTTTTAGGCAAAGAACAAGAGAAGATCTACATGCAGGGTTTTCCACATGCAGCGACCTGGGAAGTTGGGCAGTGGAGCAAGGCCGGTTCCAGAGGAAGTAGTACCTAAGGGTCGTCGGGATGTAACTAGGAGGGCGGCGGCGGCCGGGATCTGCTGTGGCAGCGAGCAAGGGGTGAAGGCCCTACCGCGCCGGAGCTTGGTCGGAGAGAACGGCGGGTACCGCAGATCGGGACATGCCGGAAGTGAGTTTCCTGTCTCGACGCCGGCGAGCGGGGCAATGTTGCACATCCTCCCTTTCCGCCGGCGGACGGGATCCGGCCGGATCAGTGACCAGTGGTGAGAGAGAGAGATTGGCCCCCGCCGTCTTGTGTGAGAAAGTGTGAAGAGACAAACTCCAGCAAGCAAGCAGTGAGGCTCCTGCCTATATTTTATACTAGTATAGTAGAGGGGTGTTCTTTTTTCTCTCGATAACAATTGTTTTATATTCTGTACGTGCCATTGAGAAATAAACTTTATTTAAAATTAACGCGCAAACGCGTCAAGTCGCACTTTGTTTCGTTCACGCGTGGTACACGACCCTCCATCAAGTGAACAACCGCTACACACATCAAATTATCACGTGGGCTGCCTTTTCGTACAGAAATGAGCTCCACCGTGTACCCGCGCAGGTGTGGTTGGGAACGAGACATGAGTACGTGCGTTGTGCGTGCACCTCTTCTCTTCGTGCACGTACCCCACCTACGTGGGTGTGTGTGAGAGATATACAAACCTAGAGAGAGATGGTGAGTGTGTTCGTGAGTGTTTTTTGGGGGGGGGGGGATTTCGTAAGTGTATTTGGTGTGCGTGAGAGATGGAGAGGGAATATGAGTCAATGATATCTCAAAAAATAATTTAACATGTGCAATGTGTGTGAAATGGAGGCCTAGATATATCATATATAGAGGGGGCGATCCACGAGAAGAGAGGGGAGGGATCATCGGCGTGAGATATATATCGATAGAATCGAAGAGAGGGATGAAAGTGTATGGGTGCAAGATCGATAAAGAGAGCCAGCGAAATTGTGTGTGCGCACGTCAAGGATATAGGATGGCTGGCCTACTGGAACATGAGAGGGGACAGGTGCAGTTTGTGTGTGGCAGGGAGACCTAACTAGAGCGTTCGACTATCGGTATGTGTGGGGGGAGGGGCAGAGACCTAACTAGAGGGGTAGATCGACTAGTATATGTGTGGAGAAGGAGACACCTAGCTATGTATCGAGGGAGATCGATCGGCATCCATACATATGTGTAGGAGAGGAATAAGGTTGGGAGAGAGACAGAGCTAGAGTGCCGGAGGGGTGGTGGTGGAGTTGCTTCTCGGAGATGGTGGGAGAGGCCTACTAGACAAACGGAGGGTACGACTGCAATATCAATAAGAGAGGGGATGTGTGTCTGTGTGTGCGCGTGCGTGTGAGACACTACTGTAGGTGTGTGCGATAGACGGCAAACAATTCACTCGGATGAACTGTTTTCGATGAGCAAAAACAACAGAAACGGTCGGCCAGATCAAGGTGTGTGCGATAGACGGCAAACAGTTCACTCGGATGAATTGTTTCCGATGAGCCAAAACAACAGAAACGGTCAGAGCATCTCCAACAGCCTTTGTATATTGGATTGCTATAAAAACATGTTATAACAAGAGGGGAGAGAAGGTTTACAAAGCCAACATGTTTTTTGCTTTGGTAGCCTTTGTATATCGGATTGCTATATTTGCACAAAACACACAATGACATGTGGGGACAGTTTGCCATAGACACATCACACGTCTACTAGCACAACTCGTGTACACGTGTGCACACACGTACGCGTACACAGAATCAGCACACACGCGTACATGTACACACATGCATACATGTACACACATGCGTACACGTACACACGCATGTACACGTACACACGCGTACACGTACACGTCCACACGCACGCATCACACACATACACGCACACACGACGCACATACGCAGCTCACACATACACATACACATCACACACTGGCCCACTAGTCATTGAGACAAAAATATGAAGGGGACCACTTTTACAAAGCCTTGCCAAAATTTAGCAAGTGCCCTTTCGATAATCATCTTCTGAGCCCGGGTTCATCTGCACCCGCGCTAACGAAAAAAATCAAAACAAATAATAGAAAAATTCCAAAAATTCCAAATTTTTGGCATGGTCGATAATTTGATGCATGAGGTCTACTCCAATTTTCAAATCATTTGGACATGTGAGCAGCTCTCGGCAAAAAAGACAAATTCGGGGTCAGTTAAAAAGTTTACTGTTCATGCACTGTTCTGACGCGATTTGTCTTTTTTGCCGAAAGTTGCTCAGATGTCCAAATGATTTGAAAATTGGAGCGGACCTCACGCATCAAATTTTCTACCATGATTTTTTTTTTGAATATTCTGTGAATTTTTTTCTGACCGGGTGCAGATGAGCCTGGGCACCGAATCCTTTGGGTTTGCAAATATACAAAGTGGGATAGCAGATTTAGCAAGCTTTGTAAAAAAATCGGTGCCCAGGCTCATCTACACCCGGGGAGAAAACAAATCACAAAAAATTCAAAAAAGTTCCACAAATTCCAATATTTTTACATGGTAGCAAATTTGATGCATGAGGACCGCTCCAATTTTCAAATCATTCGGAAATCTTAGCAGCTCTCAACAAAAAAGACAAATCGGATCAGAACAGTGCATGAACAGTAAACTTTTTTACAGACCCCGAATTTGTCTTTTTTGCCGAGAGCTGCTCAGATGTCCAAATGCTTTGAAAATTGGAGTGAACCTCACACATCAAATTATCTACCACGCAAAAAAAAATTGGAATTTTTTGAATTTTTCTAGTGTTTGTTTTGATTTTTTTCTTCAGCACGGGTGCAGATGAGCCTGGACTCAGAAGTGGATTATCGGGTGGGGGACCACTTATACAAAGGCTGTTGGAGGAGGTTATTTTTTAATATAAAGTTAGTCAAACTTTACAAAGCTTGACTTTGACCAAACTTTATATGCAGACTGAAAAGAAATGGAGGGAGTAAGTGAGTGCAAATATAGAAAGGCTGTTGGAGATGCTCTCAGCCAGATCAAGGAGTCTGTGATATACGGGCACCGATAATCCTATACACACGGACCTGTTACGGGCCATTTACACGATCTTCAACTAACTAATGTTCCCCCCCCCTGATTTTCAGCCGTGGTGGGCCCTAACCTCACCTAATCTCCAATTCTATTGGTCCACTTCAGCTACCCTATAAAATCCTTAAGTAAATCTCCGTGCATCTAGCATTACTCATACGGACACACAGTCTAATTACAAGAATTGTGCACGATGGAACAAGTCGTGTGCTGACATCGCCGATTGCGGTGCACACGCCACGTACGCATCCGAGAACGCTTGCCACGTTACACCATCCGGGAATCGTGCCGCACTTCGAAACCGAAAGCGTCAATAAATTTTGAACTTGTTTCCCGTCACATTCCAAATTACCATGCTATATTTAATTGCAAACCTCTTCACACCAATCAAAACCTAAACGTTTTCCCACTTAGCAGCTTATTACTAGGTTTTAAATACTACCTACATGAAAATGTCTGCACAATCCACCTCAATTCCTCATCAACAAACAAACAAGTGTTTCTTCGTCGTTCCTTGCATCTGCCATGGCCCGTAGGAGTTCTTCGTCAAGAATTGACCAGGGAGTGGCGAGCATGGAAGCGGAAGCAGCAGAGATGTCCCGCCTCGCCACGATAGCAACCGCAAGGTCCCGCCGCGCCTCCGATGCAACACAGAGGTCCCACGACGCCACCGAAGAAGCGCAGAGGTCCCGCGACGCCGCCGAAGCAGCACAGTGGTCCGGCCGCGCCGTGGAAGCCGCAAGGATGACCCGCCGTGCCACGGAATCAGTAGAGAGGTCTTGCCGCGCCGCGACGGCCTGGGAAGATCTCTTCCGGGAAGGCGAGGGCTCTCGCAGGCGCATGAGCGCTGAGCTAATTAAGCTGAAGGATGAGATCTCCGGCTGGGCGAAGCTGCACGAGGAAATCAATGCCTCCTTTGATAAGGCGATCGGCGTCATCCGGGGACTAAGGGATGACAAGGCAAAGCTCCGCACCCAGCGTGACGTGCTGAGGGCCAAGATCATCGGCAGTGCGAAGCAGCACGAGGAGAGCTCTGCCGTGATGAAGAAGACGGCTGCCATGGTCGAGAAAATTATGGACGATAATGCCAACCTCCGCATCGAGCGCGATAGGCTGGTGCGGGAATCCAAAGCTGGTGTCAAGCGAAGTATTGAGGACGTGAAAGAGATCATTGCCGTTCACCGCGAGAACTCCATCGCCATGGATGCAATGACGAAGATGGCGGAGGAGAGGTGAAAGGAGGTGAAGGTCGTGGAGGTGATGAAGAAGGAGTTGGAGGAACTCCATGCCCTGCAGCAACCCATCAAGAAGGAGTAGAGTAGCGACCCAGATTGTTGTCTGCGTCTTCTTCCTTCTTCTTTTGCCCCTGTGTCTTTCGGGCGTTGCCGCGTGTGGCATTTTAAATTGTCTTCCTGAATATGTAAGACAATTACTATCCATTGCCATCGTCATCATATATAACAGTCTTGCTAAGTCTTCGTTAAGTTTCAGTCGAGGCTATGTCCGTGAGTTATCCGTGCAAATTTTTGTTTTCAATTTTTCTTTTTTCTCCCTTAAATCTCAGTCGACTGAGACCTAGCCAGGCTCGGGCGCCGCTAATGGAGAAGTTGGGAGCGCGGTGGGCGGCGGATGGAGGTCAAAGGGCTCGCCTCCCGGTAAGCCTGCGCAGTGGTCTGCTTCACGCCTCCCGTCTACTCAAATAGCTACCCCGCATGACGCCTCCTAGCCAATAAAAATGGGGACGCGTGGCGGCACGTAAATGGTTAGTACAACGCCCACGGTTTGAATAACACTTGTGTTTCCGATTGTAATGTGGCAGCTCTTTGTTCCAAAACGACTTTGTTTGTTGTTAATGTGTGCGCCTTCAAAAACTCAGACAAATTTTTTTCCACGGCATGTTGGTGCCATGTCAAGGCAACATGCCAAGTTTCATGATTTTCAGGCAAGTTTTGGACTTACAGGAATTTAAAAACTAAGTTTGTCAATGTTTTCGGCTGAGCCACGACGCCCGGATGTTTGAAATTCATTCCCATTTCTTGCATGGGACCTAAACATTCACCCAAGGACACATATACGATTTTTCAACCCATCTTGGTGCACTGGAGCAAGTGCATGTAGTTCAAATTTGAATTGTGCACATTAAATGCCTACAAAACTCAATAAATGTATAAAAAGGCCAAACGAACCCGGAATAATTCCAAATTATAGCGCGACACTCCTATTGGTCTTTGTTGCTTTTGTAAAAAAAATCAAGGCAGGAAGAGGCAGTATATGTCGTTTCGCCCACAAAGGTGACACATTCCCTATCGGAACCATGAGCCTTCTTGAGAGAAGCTCCGGTTTGTAAGAAGCTTATACCAAAACTTGTCCCAAATCAAACAAAATTTTTACCATAGCATGTTGGTGCCATGTCAAGACACCATGCCAAGTTCCGTGATTTTTAGGCAATTTTTGGATTTACAGGAATTTAAAAACGAAGTTTCTCAATGTTTTCGGCCGATCCACGACGCCCACATGTTTGAAATTCATTCCCATTTCTTATATGCGACCTAAATATTCACCCAAGGACACATATACGATTTTTCAACCCATTTTAGTGCAGTGGAGCATGTGCTTGTAGTTCAAATTTGTATTATGCACATTAAATGCCTAAAAACTCAATTAATGTATAAAAAAGGCCAAATAAACCCGGAATAATTCCAAATTTCAGCACGACACTCCTATCGGTCTATGTTGCCTATGTAAAAAAAAATCAAGGCAGGAAGAGGCAGCGTATGTCGTTTCGCTCACAAAGGTGACACGTTCCCTGTCGGAACCATGAGCCTTCTTGAGAGAAGCTCCAGTTTGTAAGAAGCTTATAACAAAATTTTTACCAAGGCATAAAGTGCTCAAGTAATGGATCCATCCGGATCCCAAGGTATATCAAAGCCAATTTTAATTAACAATGATTTGTAATTTAGTAGTGAGCACAAAGTAATATATATCATGTAACAACGAAGTCTAACTCTCTTCCTATGCATCGGCATGTCATAAAAGAACAATTCATGCACATCAAGTAAAGGCCAATGCATAGCATAAGTAGTTTCTTGCAATTTTATCGTATTGGAAACATAGAGAGGTAGAGATGTAGTTCCTCTCTCATAATAATTGCAATTAGGAGCAGCAAGCACATGCGTATTATATTTATCATAATTCTCCGTAAAATTTTATTGCAGTTGGACTTCGTTTGATATGGATTTTCTGTGAAACTAAAAACAAGCAAAAAACGGGAACTGGCACTGGGCACTGGATCAATATGTTAGTCCCAAAAAATAATATAAAATGTTGCCAAAAGTATGTGGATATTGTAGGATATTGGCATGAAACAATCAAAAATTATAGATACGACGGAGACGTATCAACATCCCCAAGCTTAATTCCTGCTCGTCTTCGAGTAGGTAAATGATAAAATAGATAATTTTTGATGTGGAATGCCAACTAGCATAATCTTGATCATATAGTTTAATCATGGCATGAATATTAAGACACGAGTGATTCAAAGAAATAGTCTATACTTTGATATAAAGACATCAATACTCAAGCATACTAACAAACAACCATGTCTTTCAAAATATCAACGCTAAAGAAAGTTATCCCTTGCCCATTATGCTCAGTCATTGATCCATTCATGAAACACACTCAACATTAACTACACCCAATGCACAAGTATGACAATAGTGCTCTCCAGTTGGTGCTTTATAAGAGAAGATGGAGACTCAATAAAAATAAAAATGCATAAAAGTAAAATAGATAGGCCCTTCGCAGAGGGAAGCAAAGATTTGCAGAGGTGCCAGAGCTCAAAGCTTAAATTAGAGAGATAAAATTATTTTGAGAGGCATGCTTTTCCTGTCAACGAATACGACCGAGAGTTCCCAATATCTTCCATCCTAGACACATTATAGGCGGTTGCCAAACAGAAAATAAAGTTCATTTCCTTTCCACCATTCTTTCACAATCCATGGCTAGCCGTATCCACGGGTGCCTTCCATACCAATACTTTCCAAGGAATTTTGTTGATATTAATTTTTGATTCATTGTGGGACTGGGCATCCCTATTACCAACCACTCTCTCGTGCAATGACAAGTGAATAAACATTCATCGTGAGAATAACACACCTAGCATGGAAAATAATGGCCACCCCCTGCCGCCTCATGAGCTGTACGGGCACACAAAACGGAAAATTATTTTCAAAATTAGAGTTGGCACATGCAAATTTACTTGAAATGGCATGGAAATACCGCATATAGGTAGGTATGGTGGACTCATTTGGCACGACTTGGGTTTAAGGAGTTTGGATGCACAAGCAGTATTCCCGCTTAGTACAAATGAAGGCTAGCAAATAGATTGAGAAGCAACCAACCAGAAAACGAAAACGGTCATAAGCATGCATTGAGAATAACTAACACTGAATAATGCACCATAAGTAGGATATAACTTCGTTGCATAACTATTGACTTTACGTGCATGCATAGGGAATCACAAACCTTAACACCAATATTCTTACTAAATCACAATTACTCACTAGCATAACTCACATATTATCATCTCCATATCGCAAAACTATTGCAAGGAATCAAACATATCATATTCAGTGATCTACAAGGTTTATGTAGGATTTTCTGACTAACCATGTGAATGACCAATTCCTGTCGACTCTCTAAATAGATATAAGTGAAGCAAGAGAGTTTAATCTTTCTACAAAAGACCACACTCTAATAAATATAAGTGAAGCAAAAGAGCATTCTATAAATAACGGTTTTCTATGAAGAGAAACAGGCATCCAGACTTCAAATGATATAAGTGAAGCACATGAAGCATTCTATAAAGCCATACTCAAAAGATATAAGTGAAGTGCAAAGAGCATTCTATAAATCAACCAAGGACTATCTCATACCAGCATGGTGCATAAAAGAAAAGTGAAAAATAAACACAAAATATGCTCCAAGAATTTACGCATATCATGTGAACAAAACAAAAACCGAAACATATCGATACTTGTTGAATAAAGATGGGATGCCTTCCGGGGCATCCCCAAGCTTAGACGCTTGAGTCTCCTTGAATATTTACTTGGGGTGCCTTGGGCATCCCCAAGATTGAGCTCTTGCCTCTCCTCATTCTTCTCATATCAATACCTCCTCGATCTTTGAACACTTCATCCACACAAAACTTAACAAAATCTTCGTGAGATCCGTTAGTATAATAAAGCAAATCACTACTTTAAGTACTTTTGCAAACCCATTCATATTTTATATTTGCATTATACCTACTGTATTCTAACTTCTCCATGGCTTACACCTTCCGATACAATCCATAGTTTCATCAAAACAAGCAAAACAGTGCATCAAAAATAGAATCTGTCAAAAACAAAACAGTCTGTAGTAATCTGAACATTGACCATACTTCTGTAACTCCAAAAATTCTGAAAATTAGTAAAAAATAAAAAATTTGCATAGCAGTACTGTGTAAAAAATTCAGAATTTTTGCACGTTCCAGTAAAAAATGTAAATTCACGCACTACAACAAAAGTTTCTGTTTTTGCACTGCACATACCAAACAAGCAATTTAAACATCCTAACGGTATATCTTGGCACATTATTTTTATAATACAATGGATTTGTACAAGGGGATAATTATTTTTGTTGAAAATTTTCTGTAATTCAAGATTCACAAAGTTTCCATGGGCATGAACAAAGTTCAAGGAGCTCCCCCACTTCAACGGTGCTCGTCTTTCTTACTTTCACTTTCCTTTTTGAAAATTTTTAGGTTCCCCTCTATATTTTTTTTGTTTTTAAACTTTATAAAATCACTCAACAGAAATAAATGACTGTCTAAAACTTCCGGGTTGTCTCCCTGGCAGCGCTTTCTTTAAATCCATTAAGCTAGGCATAAAGTGCTCAAGTAATGGATCCACCCGGATCCCAAGGTATATCAAAGCCAATTTTAATTAACAATGATTTGTAATTTAGTAGTGAGCATAAAGTAATATATATCATGTAACAACGAAGTCTAACTCTCTTCCTGTGCATCGGCATGTCATAAAAGAACAATTCATGCACATCAAGTAATGGCCAATGCAAAGCATAAGTAGTTTCTTGCAATTTTATCGTATTGGAAACATAGAGAGGTAGAGATGTAGTTCCTCTCTCATAATAATTGAAATTAGGAGCAGCAAGCACATGCGTATTATATTTATCAAAATTATCATGTGTAGTAGTAAAACGTAACCCATCAATATAATCCTTAATAAGAGCAAACTTCTCCGATATAGTGTGGTTGGGAGAATTCAAAGAGATAATAGGACTATCATGTGTGGGTGCAATAGCAACAATTTCATTCTTAACATAAGGAACTATAGCAAGTTCATGTCCATAAGCATAATTCAAATTGGCATCATGGCCACAAGCATAGCAAGCATCAATTTCATCAAAAAGGGATATTTCAAACGAATCCAAGGGATCATAGCAATCATCATAGCATTCATCCTTCGGTAAGCTTGAAGGGAAATTAAACAATGTATGGGATAAAGAGTTACTCTCATCAGAAGGTGGGGACGGGTGATCAATCCGCTCTTCCTCCTTTTGTTCTTCGCTCTCCTACTCAATTTTTTCATCTAATGAGCTCACAGTGTCATCAATTTCTTCTTCCATAGATTCCTGCAAAATATTAGTCTCTTCTTGGACAGCGGAGACTTTCTCAATAAATTCATCAATATCGGCATTGTATTTATAATTCTCATAGCAGTATTTAAGTATAACAAAATTTTCAGATCTGTAAACGGCATCATCACAATCTTCATACTTTTCAAACAAAGATTCAATTTCATATGCACCCTTAAAAGCAACAAATTCTTCTATTCGTTCCACATCATAGTAATCATATATACCATTAGCATAAGAAGCCAAGGTTTCATTATCATTAAATTCACATGAAAAGGGAAGGTGTGGAGCCTTCATCCTAGAGCAACAAGTATAATCATATCTCAAGCATTAATTCTAAGCATACCAATGCAAATAATAAATTTGATCCCATAAGAGTTTCCCTTTTTGATATAAGCGATAATCCCTAAAGTATTCCCGTTGATCCAAAGTAACTCCCATTATCAAGTTAAATGGAGTTTTATCAGGATTATCAAAGTAGTATTTAATGTTTTCCACATAACGAGCATCGAGGGTTTTAGGAGGTTCCCCATCTCCATGAGTAGCAAGTACAACTAATTATTTTAGTGTTTCGTGTTCCATATCCATAACTAAAGATATAAAACAACTTAGAACAGAAAATAAAATTTACTTAGTGATAAAGCAAACAAGCACACATGAGAATATCAACCCCACGCTATTGCTCCCCGGCAACGGCGCCAGAAAAAGGTCTTGATAACCCACAAGTATAAGGGATCAATTGTAGCTTTTTCGATAAATAAGAGTGTCGAACCCAACGAGGAGCTAAAGGTAGAATTAATATTCCCTTCAAGTTCTATCGACCACCGATACAACTCTACGCGCACTTAACATTCGCTTTACCTAGAACAAGTATAAAACTATTTTGTAGGTGATAGGATAGGTTTGCAAGAATAAAACTAGAAGTACTTGCGAGAATAAAACTACGAGTAGTTTGCAAGATAATAAAAGTTAGTTGTTTAGTAGAAAGCTTTTTGTAACACAAGAGAATGATTTGTCCCTAGGCAATCGATAACTAGACCGGTAATCATTGTTGCAATTTTATATGAGGGAGAGGCATGAGCTAACATACTTTCCGTACTTGGATCATATGCACTTATGATTGGAACTCTAGCAAGCATCCACAACTACCAAAGATCATTAAGGTAAAACCCAACCATAGCATTAAGTATCAAGTCCTCTTTACTCCCATACGCAACGACCCCCTTACTCGGGTCTAAGCTTCTGTCACTCTAGCCGCCCACCATAAGAGAATTATGAACGTATTGCAAACCCTACAGCGGGAATCCCCCACGTGTGCGCGGCATGGAGGGCACCATAGGACAACACCAAAATAAAACATACAACTCAAACCAATCACGATCGTCAATCAACCCATAGGACAAAACGAATCTACTCCAACATCATAGGATGGCCACAAATCTTTGGATAATAATATGTAGCATTATGCACCATGTTTAAGTACAGAATTACAGCAGGAAAAGAGAGGTTACACCGCTGCATAGAGGGGGAGAGAGTTGGTGTTGACGGCGGCGAAGTTGTTGGTGTAGATCGCCGTCACGATGGTTCCCCCGGCAGCATTCCGGCGCCACCGGAAGAGAGGGGGAAAGAGCACCCCTCCTTCTTCTTCTTCCTTGGCCTCCCCCCTAGGTGGGAGGAGAGTTTCCCCTCTGGTCCATGGCTGCCATGGCGGCGGAGGGGCAGGAGCCCCTCCTAGATTGGATCTCTCTCTCTGTTCTCTTCTGTTTCGCGCTCCTGTTTTCTGGCCCTTCACCGTTTCTTAAATTCCCGTAGATCCGTAACTCCGATTTCGCTGAAATTTTAACATGATTTTTTTCCGGATATTAGCTCCCTGCGGCTGAAGAAGGGCACCAACCGACCTAAGAGGGCCTCACGAGGCACCACGGCACGCCGGGCCCACATGGCGCGCCCTGGTGCCTTGTGGGGCCCATGAGCACCGCCTTGCATTGATTCCACCTCCCAAAAATCACATATATTCCAAAATAATTCTCCGTAAAATTTTATTGCATTTGGATTTCATTTGATATGGATTTTCTGTGAAACAAAAAACAAGCAGAAAACAGGAACTAGCACTGGGCATTGGATCAATATGTTAGTCCCAAAAAAATAATATAAAATGTTGCCAAAAGTATGTGGAAATTGTAGGATATTGGCATGAAATAATCAAAAATTATAGATACGACAGAGACGTATCACAGCACCCAAGCACCGGTCCACCCACATATCAAATTATTAAAGTAGCGAACGCGAATCAAACAAACATGATGAAAGTGACTAGATGAGATTCCCATGTGTCCTCGAGAACACTTTGCTTATTATACGAGTTCGTTCCGGCTTGTCCTTTGTTATAAAAAGGATTGGGCCACCTTGCTGCACTTTTGTTATCCTTACTACTTGTTACTTGTTACGAATTATCTTGCTACCAAACTATCTGTTACCTACAATTTCAGTGCTTACAGAGAATACCATGCTGAAAACCGCTTGTCATTTCCTTCTGCTCCTCCTTGGGTTCGACACTCTTACTTATCGAAAGGACTACGATTGATCCCCTGTACTTGTGGGTCATCAAGACTCTTTTCTGGCGCCGTTGCTGGGGAGTGAAGCGCCTTTGGTGAGTGGAATTTGGTAAGGAAACATTTATATTACATGCTGAAATTTATTGTCACTTGTCACTATGGAAAGTAATCCTTTGAGGGGTTTGTTCGGGGTATCTTCACCTCGACCGGAAGCATTGAGAGTTGCTCCTCAACCTACTGAACCTACTGAAAATATTTATTATGAAATTACTTCGGTATGGTAGAGAAACGGCTAGCTAATCCTTATGCAGGAGATGGAACGGTGCATCCTGATATGCACTTGATATATGTGGATGAAATTTGTGGATTGTTTAAGCTTGCAGGTCTATCCGGAGATGGAGTTAAGAAGAAAGTATTCCCTTTATCTTTGGAGGGAAAGGCATTGACATGGTATAGGCTATGTGATGATACTGAAACATGGGATTGGAACCGGTTGAAGCTGGAATTTCACCAGAAATTTTATCCTATGCATGTGGTTCATCGTGATCGGAATTATATATACAATTTTTGGCCTCGTGAAGGAGAATGTATCGCTCAAGCTTGGGTGAGGCTTAAGTATATATTGCACACATGCCCCAATCATGAGCTCTCAAGAGAAATAATTATTCAAAACTTTTATGCTCGACTTTCTCATAATGATCAATCCATGCTTGATACTTCTTCTGCTGGTTCCTTTATGAAGAGAACTATTGAATTCAGATGGGATCTTCTGGAAAGAATTAAACGTAACTTTGAAGATTGGGAAATCGACAAAGGTAAAGAGTCAGGTGTAACTCTTGAGTTTGATTGTGTTAAATCTTTTATGGAAACTGATGCTTTTCACAAGTTTAGTACTAAATATGGACTTGACTCTAAGATAGTAGCTACCTTTTGTGAATCTTTTGCTGCTCATGTTGATCTCCCTAAGGAGAAATGGTTTAAATATCATCCACCTATTGAATTAAATGAAGAACCCGT
The DNA here is from genome assembly GCA_039707655.1 of Elymus sibiricus. NCBI lineage: Eukaryota > Viridiplantae > Streptophyta > Magnoliopsida > Poales > Poaceae > Elymus > Elymus sibiricus. The sequence goes on along the minus strand of CM077670.1, from coordinate 319,145,820 downwards.
TATTGGTAAAGAAGAAACAATTGTTTATAATGTTGATCCAGTTGTGCCTACTGCTTATATTGAGAAACCTCCTTTCCCTGTTAGGATTAAGGAACATGCTAAAGCTTCAACTGTGGTTAATAAAAGTAATATAAGAACACCTAGACCTTCTGAACAAATTAAGGTTGAACCTAATATTGCAATGGTTAAAGATCTTTTGGTTGATGATATTGATGGGCATGTTATTTACTTTTGTGATGAGGCTACTAGAATTGCTAAACCTGTTAGAAATGAACGAGATATGCTAGATAAGAATAAGCCCATAGTTGGCATGCCTATTGTTTCTGTTAAGATTGGAGATCATTGCTATCATGGCTTATGTGATATGGGTGCTAGTGTGAGTGCCATTCCGTTTTCTTTATATCAAGAAGTAATGAATGATATTGCACCTATTGAGATTGAAGATATTGATGTTACTATTAAGCTTGCAAACAGAGATACTATTACACCACTTGGGATTGTTAGAGATGTTGAAGTCTTGTGTGGTAAAATCAAATACCCTACTGATTTCCTTGTGCTTGGTTCACAACGAGATAATTTTTGTCCAATTATATTTGGTAGACCTTTCTTGAATACTATTAATGCTGAAATTGATTGTGTTAAAGTGAAGATTAGAGTTAAGTTTGGTGATATATCTCATGAATTTAATTTCTCTAAGTTTAGTAGACAACATCATGATAAGGAATTACCTAATAAAGATGAAATTATTGGTCTTGCTTCTATTGCTGTGCCTCCTACAGATCCTTTAGAACAATATTTGCTAGACCATGAGAATGTTATGAATATGAATGAAAGAAATGAAATAGATGAGTTGTTCTTTAAGCAAGCACCTATTCTTAAACATAATTTGCCTGTTGAAACCTTGGGAGATCCACCTTCACCCAAGGGTGATCCTGTGTTTTAATTGAAGCAATTACCTGATACACTTAAATATGCATATCTTGATGAAAAGAAGATATATCCTGGTATTATTAGTGCTAACCTTTTAGAGCATGAAGAAAAGAGATTACTTAAAACTCTGAAGAAGCACCGTCCTGCTATTGGATATACTCTCGATGATCTTAAGGGCATTAGTCCCACTTTATATCAGCATAAAATTCATATGGAGCCAGATGCTAAACCCGTTGTCGATCATCAAAGAAGGCTGGATCCTAAAATGAAGGATGTGGTAAGAACTGAAATATTAAAGCTTCTGGAGGCAAGTATAATTTATCCCATAGCTGATAGTAGATGGGTAAGTCATGTTCATTGTGTTCCTAAGAAAGGAGGTATTACCGTTGTTCCTAATGATAAAAATGAACTTATCCCACAAAGAATTGTAACTGGTTATAGGATGGTAATTGATTTCAGGAAATTAAATAAAGCTACAAGGAAAGATCATTACCCCTTGCCTTTTATTGATCAAATGTTAGAAAGATTATCTAAGCATACACACTTTTGCTTCCTAGATGGTTATTCTGGTTTCTCTCAAATACTTGTTTCACCTGAAGATCAATACAAAACCACCTTTACTTGTCCTTTTGGAACTTATGCTTATCGTCGTATGCCTTTTGGTTTATGTAATGCACCTTCTACCTTTCAAAGATGTATGACTGCTATATTCTCTAACTTTTGTGAAAAGATTGTTGAGGTTTTCATGGATGATTTTTCCGTTTACGGAACTTCTTTTGATGATTGCTTGAGCAACCTTGATCGAGTTTTGCAGAGATGTGAAGAAACTAATCTTGTCTTGAATTGGGAGAAGTGCCACTTTATGGTGAATGAAGGTATAGTCCTTGGGCATAAAATTTCTGAAAGAGGTATTGAAGTTGATAAAGCTAAAGTTGATGCTATTGAGAAAATGCCATGTCCTAAAGATATCAAAGGTATAAAAAGTTTCCTAGGTCATGCTGGTTTCTATAGAAGGTTTATAAAAGACTTCTCTAAAATTTCTAGGCCTCTTACTAATCTTTTGCAAAAAGATGTTCTATTTGTTTTTGATGATGATTGTGTAGAAGCCTTTGAAATACTTAAGAAAGCCTTAATTTCTGCACCTATTGTTCAACCACCTGATTGGAACTTACCCTTTGAAATTATGTGTGATGCTAGTGACTATGCTGTTGGTGCTATTCTAGGAGAAAGAGTTGATAAGAAATTGAATGTTATTCATTATGCTAGTAAAACTCTAGACAGTGCTCAAAGAAATTATGCAACTACTGAGAAAGAATTTTTAGCAGTTGTGTTTGCATGTGATAAATCCAGATCTTACATTGTTGATTCCAAAGTTACTATTCACACTGATCATGCTGCTATTAAATATCTTTTGGAAAAGAAAGATGCTAAACCTAGACTTATTAGGTGGGTTCTTTTGCTACAAGAATTTGATTTGCATATTGTTGATAGAAAGGGAGCTGAGAATCCCGTAGCTAATAATTTGTCTAGAATGGAAAATGTTCTTGACGACCCACTTCCTATTAATGATGATTTCCCTGATGAACAATTAGCTATCATAAATGCTTCTCGTAATACTCCTTGGTATGCAGACTATGCTAATTACATTGTTGCTAAATATATACCACCTAGTTTCACATACCAACAAAAGAAAAAGTTCTTCTTTGATTTAAGACATTACTTTTGGGATGACCCACACTTATATAAAGAAGGAGTAGATGGTATTATTAGACGTTGTGTACCTGAGCATGAACAGGAACAAATCCAATGAAAGTGTCACTCCGAGGCATATGGAGGACACCATGCGGGAGACAGAACTGCACACAAGGTACTACAATCTGGTTTTTATTGGCCTACTCTTTTCAAAGATGCACGTAAGTTTGTCCTCTCTTGTGATGAATGTCAAAGAATTGGTAATGTTGGTAGACGTCAGGAAATGCCTATGAATTATTCACTTGTTATTGAACCATTTGATGTTTGGGGTTTTGATTATATGGGACCATTTCCTAAATCCAATGGATATACTCATATTCTAGTTGCTATTGATTCTGTTACTAAGTGGGTAGAAGCTATTCCAACTAGTAGTGCTGATCATAACACTTCTATTAAAATGCTTAAAGGAGTTATATTCCCGAGGTTTGGAGTCCCTAGATATTTAATGACTGATGGTGGTTCACATTTTATTCATGGTGCTTTTTCCGTAAATTGCTTGCTAAATATGATGTTAATCATAGAATTGCATCTCCTTATCATCCTCAGTCTAGTGGTCAAGATGAATTAACTAATAGAGAAATAAAATTAATTTTGCAAAAGACCGTTAATAGATCTAGAAAGAATTGGTCTAAGAAACTTGATGATGCATTATGGGCTTATAGAACTGCTTATAAAAATCCTATGGGTATGTCTCCATATAAAATGTTCTATGGAAAAACATGTCATTTACCTCTTGAACTAGAACATAAAGCATATTGGGAAATTAAAGAACTTAACTATGATTTTAAACTTGCCGGTGAAAAGAGGTTATTTGATATTAGCTCTCTAGATGAATGGAGAACCCAAGCCTATGAAAATGCCAAGTTGTTCAAAGAAAAAGTTAAAAGATGGCATGATAAAAGAATTCAAAAACGGGAATTCAAAGTAGGTGATCATGTTCTATTATACAATTCTCGTTTAAGATTTTTTGCAGGAAAACTTCTCTCTAAATGGGAAGGACCATATATCATCGAAGAAGTTTATCGCTCCGGAGCCATCAAAATAAACAACTCCGAAGGCAATAATCCGATGGTGGTTAATGGGCAAAGAATTAAACATTATATCTCAGGTACGCCCATTAATGTTGAAACTAATATTATTCAAACAATGACACCGGAGGAGCACATAGAAGAAACCTTCCGGAACGCTCCAGAAGCCTGAAAAGGAGTAGGTATGTGGTACAGTAAGTAAACCGACTCCAAAACTTCCATAAAAGTACTTTCTGTCCGTTTTGGAATATATAAAAAATTAGGAAAATAATAAACAGTTTGAAAAGTGCACGAGGAGGCGACAAGCCTGGGGGGCGCGCCCTACCCCCCAGGACGCGCCTACCAGGCTTGTGGCTCCCTCGTGGACTTTCCCGACTCTGTTTTTCTTCCATATTACTTGTTCTACAATGGAAAAATTCATTATATATACTCTCGGATGTTTTGACCACCATATCGCAAGTTTCTCCTATGTTCTTGTTTCGTGCTGTTTTCTATCTGACTTTCGTGGCCAGGCATCATGTCCCCTTCTTCCTCCAACAACGTGGGAGACGATGCTTGGTTGCTGCAGATGGAGCTCGGGAGGGAGGAGGAAGGAGAGGTTACCATGGAAGAATATGATGGAGATTCGCTAGAGGTCCACCCTCCGGCTTCTGAGAGGGGTACCCTTGCCGGCATCTCCACAACTCCAAATCCTCATCAAGCTGTGAGAAGCACTACAAGCCATGGGAGTGCAGGGGTACAAGAAGGGCTTCCTCCTTGGAGACCCTTACACAGGTTACATCGGAACAATTTTCATAATTTGGTCCACAATTATGGGGTTGAAAACACTCCCCGCATGCACATACCTTCCAATTGGGACATTTCCCGTCCAAGTGATAATAATGCAGGAAAGGGATCATGGTGGCCGAAAAATAAATATATTATGGTTGAAGTGCAAAAGAACGCCACCACAATTCAGCAGTTGCTCCGGGAGGTCCAAAGTTTGAAGGATATCTTATTAAATATTTTGAAGGACAAGCCCACCACTTCATCACCACCATCACCAAAGAAGGAGACTTGAGCACATGGGTATGGGCACCACCTTTGGCTTGTGCCAAGCTTGGGGGAGGTGCCCCGGTATCGTATCATCATCACTTTTTATTATCATTATCTATCTTAGTTCGATCTTTAGTTATTTCATGATTTAGAAGAATAAAGTTTTAGTATGATTTAGTTTCGAGTGCTTGCTTTGTTATCTATCTATCTATGTAATCGTGTGTGAAAGTTATATAATAAAGAGTAGTTGAATTGAGTGTTTTGCTTTTGTTGATCCAATCCTAGAAATAAATAAAGAAAAAATAAGATCATATGCTAATCCTATGGGGAGTGATGACTTCACATAAAAGAAGTATAATTGATAAAACTTGTTGGAAGTTGACAAACATAGCATTGGTCATTGTTGCAATTCATGAAAAAGTAATAAAGGAAGAGAGGTCTCACATATAAATACACTATCCTGGACATCTTTTATGATTGTGAGCCCCCATTAAATATTCTATGTCAAATAGTCGACGTTGGACAAGGAAGACAACGTAATGAGTTATGTTTGCTTATATTCACATAGAAGTTATATTGTTTTGGATCCTCTAACATGTGGTGCTTGCCCACTATCTTTTGCTAGCCAAAATTCTGTACTAAGTAGAGATACTACTTGTTCATCCAAAAAATCCTTAAACCCAGTTTCATGCCATGAGAGTCCACTATATCTACCTATGGATTGAATAAGATCCTTCAAGTAAGTTGTCATCGGTGCAAAGCAATAAAAATTGCTCCTAAACATGTATGAACTTTTATTGTAAGGGAAAATAAGCTTTGTACGATCTTGTGATGGTGGAGTAATAAAAGCGACAGACTGCATAATAAAGGTCACTATCACAAGGGGCAATATAAAGTGACGTTCCTTTACATTAAGAGCTTGCACATCCAAAAACGAAAAGCGCTTGACAACCTCTGCTTCCCTCTGCGAAGGGCCTATCTTTTACTTTATGTATTTACTTTCATGCAAGAGTCAATAGTATTCTCCTCTATTCCGTTTTTATTTTCTCTCTTGGCAAGCATCATGTGGTGGGGATTGATCCAGGCATATATATCCAGTTGGATGTAGGTGATCATGAGTTATTATTGTTGACATTACCCTTGAGGTAAATACGTTGGGAGGCGGAATTATAAGCCCCTATCTTTCTATGTGTCTGACTGAAACTTTTGCTCCATAAGTATGCCATGAGTGTCAGCAATCATAGAAGACTAAATGATAGTTGAGTATGTGAACTTGCTAAACAAAGCTCTTACATAGACTCTTTCTGATAATATGATGAATTGTAATTGCTTCAGTGACTAAGATCATAGTTTGTTAGTTTTCAATTTGGTTTATGGTTCATACTTTAACTTGTGATTGAATTGTCACTTTTTCATGAGAAGTTTTATGATGATATATTGCTGCTATAATAAAGATCATGATGCTCCATGTCCGTATTTTATTTTTATCATCGCCTCTCTCTCTAAACATGTGGTCATGATTATCGATTTCGGCTTTCGCTTAAGGACAAGCGAGGTCTAAGCTTGGGGGAGTTGATACGTCCAATTTGCATCATGATTTCCTACTGTTAATTAATATGTTTTTAATCATTATTTCACTTCATGGTATAATTCTTATGCCTTTTCTCTCTAATTTTGCAAGATTCACATGAAGAGGGAGATTGCCGACAGCTGGAATTCTGGACCCAAAAGGGGTGAAACAGAGATAGCTATTCTGCACAACTCCAAATGACCTGAAAATTTACGAAGAATTATTTTGGAATATATAAAAAACACTGGCGAAAGAATTAACAGAAGGGGGCCCACCAGGAAGCCACAAGCCTAGGGGCGCGCCCTACCCCCTGGGTGCGCCCCCCCGAGCTTGTGGGGCCCCTGGCAGGCCTCCGGCCCCCTCCTTCTGCTATATGAAGTCATTTGCCCTAGGAAAAAAATAGAAGAAGACTTTCGGGATGAAGCGCCGCCGTCTCGAGGCGGAACCTGGGCAGGAGCTATTTTGCTCTCCGGCGGAGCGATTCCGCCGGGGATACTTCCCTCTGGGAGGGGGAAATCGAAGCCATTGACATCACCAACGATCCTCTCATCGTGGGAGGACCAATCTTCATCAACATCTTCACCATCACCATCTCATCTCAAACCCTAGTTCATCTCTTGTATTCAATCTTTGTCTCAAAACCTCAGATTGGTACCTATGGGTTGCTAGTAGTGTTGATTACATCTTGTAGTTGGTGCTAGTTGGTTTATTTGGTGGAAGATTATATGTTCAGATCCTTATTGATATTCAATACCCCTATGATCTTGAACATGAATATGATTTGTGAGTAGTTACTTTTGTTCTTGAGGACATGTGAGAAGTCTTGTCATAAGTAATCATGTGAATTTGGTATTCGTTCGATATTTTGATGATATGTATGTTGTTGCTTCCTTTAGTGGTGTTGTGTGAACGTCGACTACATGACACTTCACCATCTTTGGTCCTAAGGGAAGGCATTGTGGAGTAGTAATTAGATGATGGGTTGCTAGAGTGACAGAAGCTTAAACCCTAGTTTATGCACTATTCCGTAAGGGGCTGATTTGGATCCATATGTTTCATGCTATGGTTAGAGTTATCTTAATTCTTCTTTCGTAGTTGCGGATGCTTGCGAGAGGAGGTAATCATAAGTGGGAGGCTTGTTCAAGTAAGAACAACACCCAAGCACCGGTCCACCCACATATCAAATTATCAAAGTAGCAAACGCGAATCAAACAAACATGATGAAAGTGACTAGATGAGATTCCCATGTGACCTCGAGAACGCTTTGCTTATTATACGAGTTCGTTTCGGCTTGTCCTTTGTTATAAAAAGGATTGGGCCACCTTGCTGCACTTTTGTTATCATTACTACTTGTTACTTGTTATGAATTATCTTGCTACCAAACTATCTGTTACCTACAATTTCAGTGCTTACTGAGAATACCTTGATGAAAACCGCTTGTCATTTCCTTCTGCTCCTCGTTGGGTTCAACACTCTTACTTATCGAAAGGACTATGATTGATCCCCTATACTTGTGGGTCATCAGACGCCGACGCCGCCGGCGACATCCTCCACGGCGGATCTCCCCCATTGCGAGGCTCCCTCGGCGGCGGCGGCCATACCAGCCGGAGCTGCTGCTACTGCTCCGGCTCTCGCTTGCGCTGCTGCTCTGCTCTTGCTCTCGCTCATGCTGTTGCTCTTCTCTTGCTCTCGCTCGCGCTGCTGATGCTGGTACACGGGCTGCTGCAGCTACACGAGTTACTGCTCTGGCTCTCGTTCGCACTGCTGCTGTGGCTGCTAGCTGCTAGTGCGTTCCTTGTTGAGCGGCTACTAATTTAGATCACTGCTTCTCTGCTACCAGTGCTCGAGCGGCCTAAACTACCAACGAAGTGCTTGTCTGCTACTAGTGCGTTCAGTTTCGACAGTAAAATTCAGTTTCGACAGTAAAATTCAGTTTCGACAGTTAAGTTCAGAGTCAACAGTTTTTACATCATCTGTTGGAGTTGGTTGTCTTTTGGTGATGTAAATTTTACAACTAGCACTTTTTGGTGATGTATTTTACATCATCTATTGGAGATGGTATTAGAATCCCACTTCAGATTAATGATGTCCGTCTTGTACTGCTTCAGCCTTGACGTCGTACAGCTCGCCAGAGCTGCTCCAACGACGGAACCATCCATCACAACAGAGCAGTACCCTCGACGCTGTCTACAGATGCCTCAGATCTTCTTCCCCAGCTCCGACATCCACCTCCGCCGCAACATCTTTAGCGACCGACCCAATGATGCTGAGGTCGACACGGCTATGCCAAAGAGGTTGTACACTTGTCGCATCACTTTTTACTCTACATTCATGTCGATCCCTTAGGGCTATTTTGGTTCAAAGGAAAAAGTGAAGGAAAAACATAGCAATAGGAAATTTTCCTATGGTACCCTACTATTCAATTATTCATGCATTTGGTTGAAAGGAATGGAGCAAAACAAAACTGAAGGATTTTTTTCCTTTCGTGTCTATTTCAAAGGAAAAACACAGGAATTTTAACATCCACCTGAACCTACTTATCAAAATCCTATGCATGAAAAGAAGACTAAGTGCATTAGTGGCATAATAACATTCTAACTATACACATGCAGGTGGTTTGACTTTAATTTGGCCGTGTTTCTTTGCATTCCTGTGCTCTTCCTGCAAGCTAAAGGAGCCCTTACAGAATTACTTCATTTACAGATAGGTGTCAAAGAAAACTTTGTGTGGTTTGTCCTGCTCCTGCCGCGCGTCGTCCACCTCACCTGAGCTACTCCATTGACATAAGCGTCCACCATACCAGACATCACGACTCCTTACCGTCTTTCACCGCCTCAGATCTCCTTCCCCGCCACTGGCAGCCACTGCAACTGCATCACCATCATCGACTCAGTAGATGAACCAGAGGAGTACACAGGTCCGCAAGAGAGGTCACACTCTTTTGTTTCTACTTACTTTATGCATTGCTTAATATTACCTGCTAGTTTATCATCTTGTTCATCTCTTAGACTCCAAGTCAGGTCCAAATTAATGTTCAAACTTGAGTTTGAAAATGCTTGTGGGGCACATATCGAGGCAACAATGAACAGTATATCGATCTACTATATATTTCATCTAGGATATCTACTATGTCGTTCATCTTGGGTGGGAAACAAACAGTAAAGCAGCCATCATCTGTCTTTTTATTAAATTAAGCTATCATTTGCCTGCTATCATTATTTTTGGATCTATCCACTGGTTGTTACCATCAATCTAGATTTCTGCATGCTCTCCTTACTTAATCTCACTATATTTTTTTCGTATGCATGTCAGTTATTGTACACAATCATGCTGAACATGTATAGAAAAAGAGAAGAGTCTTGTGCGGCAATACAATGTCATGCAGACATCGCTCCATGGTGGGTGCAATGGCAACCCCACCCCCCTCCTCCAGATTGTAATCCAGAGGACGATAGTTGTTCAGAGGTGGAGTCAGAGGGAGCTGACCACTCCTATTTATCCCCTGAGGTATTTGCTCTAACTTGGAATGATGATGTTGGTCATATCATGCATATGGTGCCTTGCTTTGCTAACTTTCGACATCATATATGTCATCTGCTTAGTTTAGACATGTTCTGTAATGCCACCTGTTTAGTTTCTATATCACATATGTGAATTATGCAATGCCATCTTTTTTAGCCAGCCATAGTATATGTGAAATATGCAATGCCATCCTGTTTAGCCAGGCATCATATATTTGAATTATATCTTGCCATTCCTTTTTTCCATTACATTTCCATTTGTCGACAATGTTTGTACATTCAACTACTCTTCCCGTGAATCAGCCATTTGGGTGGGTGATGAAACAATCTGGAATGAGAACAAGTTCTTCAGAGCAGACAGTGCTACCAGTCAAAGCAAATCTCTTACTGGGTCTAGATAGATCCTCAGAGGAGGATTCAGAGACAGATGACCAGTCATATCCCCCCCGAGGTGTATGCTCTAACTTGGCACGGTTATACTGCTCGTATCATGCATATGTTGTCTTGCATTGCATAGTTTAGACATCATATACACAATATTCAACACCATCTGCTTAGTTTAGGCAACATATATGCGAATGCCATCTGCTTAGTATATAAATCACATATGTGAATTATATCATGCCATCCTGTTTACTTAGATAACATGTATGTGAATTATGTCATGCAAACCTGTTTACTAAAGACATCATATAATTATCTCATGCCATCCTTTTTAGTTAGTCATCATATCTTTGAATTATGTCATGCTATACTGTTTAGATAGACATCATATATGTGAAATTATGTCATGCTATCCTGTTTAGTTAAATAACATATATGTAAACTATTTCATGCCCTCTTTTTTCCTCACTATCTATTGCATCTGTCTCATACAAGGTCTGTACATTCAACTACTTTTCTTGTTTATCAGCCATTTGAATTGGAGGGGGTGATGGCAGTATCTAGCGGAGTAAAAACACGGTCTTCAAATAAAACAGCGCTACCTGTCGATGGCGATAGCACCCCGGTTGTACTTGCACAAGAACTAGCCCTACCACACATAACCCAAACTATCGCAGATTGTACCCCTACTCCAATGGACAGAGAACCAGCTTCACCCAATCTAACCCGAATCCCAGCAGATAGTAACCCAATTCCAGTTGACACAACACCATCTCCACAACAGAGATCCCAAACAAGAGCAGTTAGTAAGGCAACTCCAGTGCCCAAAGCGTCAGGACTACCACGGCGAACCCCAAATCCACCAGTTAGTACACCTATTCCTGTGGACGAAGCAGAACCAGTCATCCGTAGTTTAGCATCTATCGCATTTGATGTTGTTAAATCCTATGTGCGTATCTTCCCATCATGGAAATATTATACTGAAGATGAAGGAAAAAGCCAGTTGCAGGTGTTCCTCCAGGATTTATGTGTAAGTATTCATGGCAATTACTTTGCTTTGTCCCATACATTCTACCTCCCTGCTGGTTATAACACAGCAAATGTTCCCATTTTTCTGTGTAGAGAATGACCGATTTGGAAACTCAGGATGAGGTCACCTGTGCTTATACCTGTGCTATCTTCAAGAATGCTTTGCGGCAGTATCGGAATTACCTGAAGAAAACGTATTTCACTGGCAAGGAAACTCATCAAATTCCCTTACTTTCTCCGGAGACACATTTAAGGGATGATGACTGGGAACGCCTTGTTCTGTATTGGTCTAGACCCATGAATCTGGTAGGGTCTATGAGATCATATTTCATTTTGAAGTACTATATGGCTGTGTCTTACTGTACTCTCTTCTTGTAGAACAAGTGCTTAAACCTGAAGAACAGTTGTTCTCAGGTAAGATTCCATATCTATGGTGCATACTGCTTTGCTCTTGTATCACTGTATTTACTCATACCAACTAATTTTTAAATAGAAGGATCCAATCGAAACTCCAATGGCACAACAGGTATGTTTAAACATGTTTCTTTAACTGGTTTGCTCTTCTAAATTGATCTATGTTGATTTCAATTTCAATTGTGTAGACAGTTGTCTTCTCATATCATGCACATGACTAGCATCAAAACAGAGCCAATAGTGTTGTTAGTTGTACATGTATACCCGTGGTACCCATCTGAAATCTTGTGGTACCGTGTACTTTCCCACACTTATATTCTTTCAATGCTATTTTGTCTTGAACTGATATGATTTGAACTGTGTCTCTATTTTGATTTGGCAAGACAATGCAGTGACAGTAGCACATAGATATATGTTTGTTTGATGCTTTTATAATGTACTACTTTGCAATAGAAGACTTGATAGTTTAATCCTGTCCACCTTCCTACTGAACTGGTTCACCAAAATGAGTTTCATATACTACACGCTAAACATGTTATGTGTCTGCTTGTTTCTTCTTTTAGAATGCTGACAGAATATTGGAGAAGAGTACCACATTAATTAATGGTAAAGGAAGTAATGCAGATAAGGTTGAAGATAGTGAGACAACCTTGCTGGTCTCCAACAAAGCTGATAAAACAGATAAGGAAAACTATCTTGAAGACAGTGAGACAACCCCAAAGTCATGTCTTGATGTAGTGTTCGAGTTACTGGCCACTACCGCTTGCAGAAGCTCTTCAAACTCGTTGTCTGAATCAGTTCGGTTTCTTGAGTCTCAACTACAAGCTGAAAGACATCGATCAGCTGTGCTGCGACAAGAAGCCGAAGGACCGAGGATGTCCCTGGAGAATTCAGATGCATACTTTCTGGTGCAACAGCAAGCGTTAGAGGATTTTAGCGCCAAACAAGAGAAAGCTAATAAGCTTGCTAAGCTTATTGCCAGCATGGTGGATACCCAGGATAACGTTTCTTGAGCTGTTCTGAAGTTGTTTCAGTTCTGGACTTGTTTTGCTGCCGCGTTTATTTGCACTGGTGGCCAATTTAGACGCCTAGTGTATGTAATATGCTGCTTTGTTGTTCCCTTTATTTGCACTGGTGGAGAACTTTGATGCCCAGTGGATGTAATGTCTGTAATCACCGTAATAGCCTAGCGTTAGTTGCTTGCTTATTTATTTACTTATAGACTTGTTTATTTGTTTGCTTGTAGACACTGCAGTTCTTTTTTCCTCGGTTTGCTAGTGGCCGCAATAACCATGGGTCACATACAGGCCGTGGTAACGATGGGCATCCTACGGGCCGTAGGATCCATGGGCATCCTATGGGCCGTAGGATCCATGGGTCGTACTGTTCGTGGGCCAAAACCAGACCGCAATATGGACTGTAAACGGGCCAAAATCGGAACCGCCCTCTTATGGGCCCAGACCATAACAGGCCGTTAACAGGCCGGAAGACAGCACAGGCTTAATTCTACCAAGAGGATGACGGGTCATTAATGGGCCGGATTACAGGACAGGATGAAAACGGCCCAACGGGTTAACGGGCCACAAACGGACCGAATGTTACCACGGGCTGAATTTGGCCCATTAGCATAATAGGCCAGTAACGGACCGTAAGTAATCGAGGGCCGGAAATGAGCCCAAGAATGTATGGGCCCTTGGAAGGCCGAAAGGGAGCATGGGCTTGAAACGGCCCAATTGAATCATGGGCCGTTAATGGGCTCAAAGCAGTTTACTATTCATGATGGGCCTGATTCACCACGGGCCGTCAATGGGCCCATAGATGTAAAAGGCCTCATATGGGCCAAAAGACTTCACGGGCCATAGATGGGCAGAAAGTGACAACGGGCTGGAATCATATGGGACAGCCCATATGACGCTACTGGGCCGAATATTGAAAGGCCATAACGGGCCGTGAGTACCCGGGCCGTAGATAGGCTGTATGCGAACAGGCCGTTAACAGGCTTTCCATGGGCCGGCCTGCTAACTTTTGACCAAGTCAAATGGGCCGGCCTTTTTAACCTAAATGGGCCACTGTTGGGCCGTGCCACGTGTCGACGTATCATAGGCGTCTCTCGTCCAATGAATGGATGACATCTGTCGAACCGCCGAGCTGACACGTGGATCGGCCGGTGAATGAGAAATTTACACGTGGAAAATCGCCATTGGTCAGGGCTGTTAACGGGTTATCGGATCCAAAACCAGACCCGATAGCTTAACGGCGACCCGTTACGGTGGAAGCCACGTGTCGATCACCCTTGATGAAAACACTTCCATGACGCGACATTTATCATCATGGAAGTGGACACTTCCGTGATGATAATTTTAGTATTGTCATGGAACACTTCTAAGACAACACATGTATGACTATCTTGATTCTGTCATAAAATTGTCATGTATGTACATGCATGACAGAAAACTTGACCTACTGTGACAAAGACGTATCATCACGAAAGTGTTTTTTTTTGTAGTGGAGTGTGGAAAAGTGGTGGTAGGATTTGCGAGATTGTCCTAGGCAATTGATAACAAGATCGGTAATCATTATTGCAATTTTATATGAGGGAGAGAAATGAGCTAACATTCTTTCCGTACTTGGATCATATGAACTTATGATTGGACCTCTAGAAAGCATCCGCAACTACTAGAAATCATTAAGGTAAACCCAACCATAGCATTAAGTAACAAGTCCCCTTTACTCCCATACACAATGACCCCCTTACTCGGGTTTAAACTTCTGTCACTCTCGCAACCCACTATAAGCGAATCATGAACATATTGCAACACCCTGCAGCGGGAATTCCCACACGTGTGCGCGGCACGGAGGGCACCATAGGACAACACCAAAATAAAAGATGCAACTCAAAGCAACCAAGATCATCAATCAACCCATAGGACAAAAGGAATCTACTCAAACATCATAGGATGGTTACACATCATTGGATAATAATATGTGGCATAAAGCACCATGTTCAAGTAGAGATTACAGCGCGAAAAGAAGGGTTACACCGCTATAAGGAGAGGGAGAGAGTTGTTGTTGATGGCGGCGAAGTTGTTGATGAAGATTGCCATCACGATGATTCCCCCGGCGGCACTCCGGCGCCACCGGGAGAGAGGGGGAGAGATCCCCCTCCTTCTTCTTCCTCCTTGGCCTTCTCCCTTGATGGGAGAAGGGTTTCCTCCTCTGGTCCTTGGTCTCCCCGGCCCCCGAGGGGCGGGAGCCCCTCTAGATTGGATCTCTCTCTCTCTCTGTTTCTCTTCTGTTTATGCGTCAGTTTTCAGAGCCCTTCACCATTTCTTATATTCCCGGAGATCCGTAACTCCGATTGGGCTGAAATTTTGAGGGGATTTTTCTCCGGAAATTATCTTTCTTGCAGCAAAAGAAGGTGTAACACCCCGATAATCATGCTACAGTAATTCCAACCTAACGATGCTATGTCATCATGCTTTACTAAGCCAAGTTGCCACTTGATAAAAATCAAAGCCAAATTCAAATTCAAAAGACAAGTCAAATTATTACATCTTCAAACTTCCAAGCAAAATAGTTCATAATTTTGTAAATATTCCATATGTAATTAAGGTTAAGGAAAACAACATCACTTGTTTGCTCTTTTTGAACCTATCATCCAAAAACAGTACCTAAACAACCTCTTTTAAATCATTTCTAATTAAACCAAATTCAAATGGATTCAAATAATCCTCAAACTCTTTGTGGCAGTGCTAAATATTGCAAGTTAATTATGTGACCAGGTTCCACATTTTACAAAAGTCCAATGGTGTGAAAAGTAATGCAAAACAGAAGTTGGAAATATAGCAGAAAAAGAAAATGCAAAAGACCTAACGTTACTGTGCAACTGGGCCTAAGTGCCACAGTGCACTCGGCCCAGCCCACCCCAGGCCTTCTGCTTTCGCAGGACAGAGGAGAGGCAGGGGCCATGGCGTGGCAGCCATCCCATGGCGCCATGGCCGGATGGCCACCACATGCCCCTCCCAAGCCCTACAAGTACGCCCAGGCGAAACCCTAGATCGCCCTCTTCCATTCCCCCTCGTTCCCTATTCGCCCCCTTTCTCCCTGGCTCGAATTCGAGCTCGTGAAGTCGTGCGGTGACCACTGCCTTACCGTCATCGTCACGGCCATCGTCATCTCCGGTGTGCAGGAGCATGCCCGGGAGGTTCTTCGGGCTCCACCTCGTCCGTTCTGGGCATTAGAGCAAGCTGGGGGGCTGCGTAGCCGTCGCCATCGTCATCATCTCCGCACGGTCGCCACCAACTCGCCATCGATGCCGTCGCTCCGGTCCACCCCGACCCTCCCTGAGCACGCCAACGGACTCACCGTGAGCTCCTCCTCCATTCCCCCTTGCTTGCCCCCTCGATTCGTTGCTGTAGCCTTCGTCCCCGAGCTCGTCCATGGCAGCGCTGCTGCTGCTATGTTATTGTGCGCTGCTCCTTGTGCTACTGCTCGCTAACTGCTGCCGGCTACTGCTACTGCTGCTTGCTGCCACTACGTGCTTGCTGCTGCTACTTTGACCGCCGCTGCTGCGCTGCTGCTGCTCGCTGCTCCCCTGCCGCCGCCGCTAGTTGCTGCTCCCTGCTGCTGCCATCGCCGCACGCCGTGCTTGGCCGCCGCGCCCCGCACCCGCTCGCCCCGCGCTCGCTCGCCGCTGCTCCTGGCCGAGTAGCCCCTAGCCGCGCCCAGGCGTGCGCCGCACCACTGCCTGGCTTACTGCCATGGCCGCCGCACACACGCACGCTTGCATGCCCAGCCGGCTGGGCTCTTCCCAGTAAGGCCGGCCCTGCATAGAATTAGATTAGGTTAGTTTAATTACTAATTAGCCTAATAGCAAATGACGTGTGGGACCACCCCTATTAAATATCATTTAATCAAATACTAGGCTATGACATGTGGGTCCCCGGGAGATTAAACTAAATAACTAAAATCAATTTAGCTACTGTCTATGACATATGGGCCCCACCATTCACTATTCACCAGTTGACCAGTCAGCGTTGACTGCTGACCGGGCAGTCAACAAGCCCCACTGTCTGCCTCACATGCAAATAGCTGGGTGCACTTCTGTGTACCCATAGTATTTTATTGTTTTAATTCGAATTAATAATAATCCCAGAAATTGTTTAAAACTTTGAAAAATCATATAAAATAATCCGTAACCTGGATGAAAATAATTTATATATGAAAAATGATCAGAAAAATAAGACGAATCAGAATATGCCATCCACATACCCGTTACATGCCTCCAACACTGCAAACATGGAACCTTCCCGTCCGGATCGCCTGTCCGACAACTGCCCAGAGCCGGGAAAATATACCCAGATATTTTCCCGCACCGTCTGTAATGTGTAGCACTGCATGAGGTCACCCCTAGCACAACATATTGCCATGTCATGCATTGTGCTGCATTTGTTTGCTTTGTATTTATTGTTTCTTCCCCCTCTTCTCTCCAGTAGACTCCGAGACTGACGCTGCTCCCGAGTACGACTACGCTCCTGACGTCCAGCCCCTCTCGGCCGAGCTTCCAGGCAAGCAAACCCCCTTGATCATTTCAATATCGCCCATTTCTTTCTCTCCCATGGTTGCATTAGAATTTGCTACTGTTGTCCGGAAGCTCCTATTCTGATGCATAGCCTGTTTTTGTAACTGCTATTGTTACCTTACCTGCTATCCTAAATGCTTAGTATAGGTTGGTTAGTGATCCATCAGTGGCCCTGCACCCTTGTCCGTGTTGCCATGCTTTGCTTCCGGATGCTCGATCAGTGTGGTCGACGTGCAAAGACTGACACATCACCGCACACCCCCTTAGTTGTACGACTCTACAGAGCTACTATCAAGTGCCGAGGGTGATACCTCCTACCTCACTCCTGATGATATCTCTGTAGCGTAGCTAGTCGGTTGTGGGTTACCGAGGGTGATTCCTCTTTCACCACCTCCGATGATGCCTCTGTCGTGCAGCCCCTCAAGTGTGAACCCATCGAGGGTGATTCCTCCAAGTTCACCTTGACGGTTACATCGAGTGGGAATCCATTGAGGGTGATTCCTCGGATTTCCCCCTTGATGTTACGGACACACTGTTACCTTACGCTGCTCCCCTTTTACTGTTACTGCAGGACTGAAGGGACAGGCGGTACCACCCCGGTAGAGGTGGACCTGAGTTCCCGACAGTCTCTGGATAAGTTGGGTTGACCAGGAGGGTACCCGCGAGATAATTACGCGGCACGGCCGGGCAGGCAGAGACCGCCCTAGAGAGGGATGGGCCTGGCCCTTGTCGTAAGTCCGCGAGACGGGGCGACAGGATCACTGATCGTCACCGCGAGCTCCCAACACACTAATGGGTTTGGATATGTGATCTGAATAGGCCTCTGGCCTTTTCGCAGTAACCACCACGCAGGATGAGTTATGGGCACTCGGTGTCGTACGATTCTCCCGAAAGCTCTGTCAGACGTCCAGTTCAGCATTGCGGCACGGCTGGGCCGGTGCCATTTAGGACAGAGGTGGTGCCTGGATTCACCCTGCGCGCAATGACCTGGAGTGCTTAGGGCGATTGGCCCATGACCCCTTCGCACTTAGGATGTAGACCGGCGGGGACCTCTCTGCGGAGCCTAGGTAGGACTATGTCGTGTTGATTAGCCGAGGCCGGGCATGACCCGGAAAAAGTGTGTCCGGCCGGAGTTAGTCAAGCATGTTGGGTAAGTTGGTGCACCCCTGCAGGGAAGTTATCTATTCGAATAGCCGTGTCCACGGTAACGGACGCTCGGAGTTGTATCCCGATCTACTACAACTAGAACTGGATACTTGTGATACTAAATTGATATAATGGCTTCGGGATCACTTTCTCGCAGGGAGTCGAGGAAGGATCTCTGGGTGTTGCTAATATATACTTGTTACTATATTATATGTTACTCTACTCTCTTCTGTTGCTGCAAGACGCTGGAAGATGCTAGTCTTCGGTAGGCTAGGCCTGCCCCTCTATTCTGGCATTTCTGCAGTATAGTCCACAGATACAGCCCCTTCCCTTTGATACCGATGCATACTTAGCATAGATCTGATGTAAGTCTTGCGAGTACTTTGGATGAGTACTCACGGTTGCTTTGTTACCTTTTTCCCCCTACCCGATTGCTGCGATCAGATGACGGAGCCCTGGAATCAGTTGATACCGCCGACGACGACTACTACTACCCCGACGGAGCCTACCACTACGTGGAGACCGATGACCAGGAGTAGTTCGGAGGCTCCCAGGCAGGAGGCCTGCGCCTTTTCGATCTAGTTGTCGTTGTTTTGCTCCGCCTTCTTAAGGCAACCTTGTCTAATTAGGTCTGTACTTAGATACTGATGCTTCCGCTGACTCTTGTATTCGAGCTTATGTACTCGAGCCCTCGAGGCCCCTGGCTTGTAATATAAAGCTTGTATTATTTTATTTTGTGTCTAGAGTTGTGTTGTGATATCTTCCCATGAGTCCCTGGGCTTGATCGTGTGCATTTGCGTGTATGATTAGTGCACGGTCGAGTCGGGGGCGTCACAGAAGGGGTCCAACCGACTGCTACTTGTAACCTGCGTTGGGATTTCCCCGAAGAGGAGAGGATGATGTAGTATAGTAGAGATAAGTATTTCTCTCAGTTAAGAACCAAGGTTATCAATCCAGTAGGAGAACCACACAAAACCTCGTTAGCAGCACCTACACACACAA
Organism: Elymus sibiricus; assembly: GCA_039707655.1. NCBI lineage: Eukaryota > Viridiplantae > Streptophyta > Magnoliopsida > Poales > Poaceae > Elymus > Elymus sibiricus. The sequence goes on along the minus strand of CM077670.1, from coordinate 319,126,428 downwards.
AAGCAAACACTTGCACCCAACGCAAATAAGAGGGTTGTCAATCCCCTTAGCAGTTACTTGCAAGGATTAATTCTGATAGTGATAGATAGAAAGGTAAATTGCAAAATAAAATAAAAGTAAATAAATTGCAGCAAGGTATTTTTGGATTTTAATATATGATAAAGGTAGACCCGGGGGCCATAATTTTCACTAGAGGCTTCTCGCTCGAACACATAGCGTACGGTGAGTAAACAAATTACTGTTGGGCAATTGATAGAAAAGCAAATAATTATGACGGATTCATGGCAATGATCATGTATATAGGCATCACGTCCGAGACAAGTAGACCGACTCCTGCCTGCATCTACTACTAGTACTCCACCCATCGACCGCTATCCAGCATGCATCTAGGGTATTAAGTATAAAACAGAGTAATTCCTTAAGCAAGATGACATGATGTAGACAAAGTAAACTCAAGCAATATGATTAAACCCCATCTTTTTATCCTTAATGGCAAGAATACAAATACGTGTCATGTCCCTTTCTGTCACTGGGATTGAGCACCGCAAGATTGAACCCATCACAAAGCACTTCTCCCATTGCGAGATAAATCAATCTAGTTGGCCAAATCAAAAGGATAGATCGAAGAGAAATACAAAGCTATAACAATCATGCATAAAAGAGTTTAGAGAAGACTCAAATATTTCTCATGAATAATCTGATCATAAACTCACAATTCATCGGATCCCAACAAACACACCGCAAAAGAAGATTACATCAGATAGAACTCCAAGAACATCAAGGAGAACATGGTATTGAAGATCAAAGAGAGAGAAGAATCCATCTAGCTACTAGCTATGGACCCGTAGGTCTGTGGTAAACTACTCACACATCATCGGAAGGGTAGCAAGGTTGATGAAGAAGCCCTCCGTGATCGATTCCCCCTCCGGCAGAGTACTGGCAAAGGCCTCCAGATGGGATCGCGGAACAACAGAGGCTTGCGGCGGCGGAAAGGTTTTCTCTTCTGTCTTTCTGGTATACGGGGAATACTTTGGAATTTATAGCGTTGGAATTAGGTCAAGAGGTGCCACGAGGGGCCCACAAGCCTGGGGGGCGCGCCTCCCGAGCTTGTCGCTCCCTCGTGGCTCTTCTGGTCTTCTCCCAAAGCTTCGAGGGCCCTACTGGTCCTGAAAAAATTAATCCAAAGTTTTTTCTTCGTTTGGACTCCGTTTGATAATGATTTTCGAAAAAGGCAAAAATAGGCAAAAAAACAGCAACTGGCATTGGGCACTAGGTTAATAGGTTAGTCCCAAAAAAGATATATAATTGCATATCAAATATCCAAGATTGATACTATAATATCATGGAGCAATCAAATATTATAGATACGTTGGAGACGTATCAAGCATCCCCAAGCTTAGTTCCTGCTCGTCCTCGAGTAGGTAAATGATAAAAACAGAATTTTTGATGTGGAATTCTACCTAACATGTTTCATCATGTAATCTCTTTACGGTATGAATATTAAGATCCGAGTGATTCAAAGCAATAGTCTATAATTTGATATAAAGACATCAATACTCAGGCATACTAACAAACAATCATGTCTTTCAAAATAAAAATGCTAAAGAAAGTTATCCCTACAAAATCATATAATCATGTCATGCTCCAACTTCTTAACACAAAGTATTTATTATGCACAGCCCCGGTTTTAGCCAAGCAATTGGTTCATACTTTTTAACGCGCTTCAGCGTTTTCAACCCCCATGCAATACATGAGCGCAAGCCATGGACATAGCACTATGGGTGGAATAGAATGTGGTGGTAGAGATTAATAAGGGAAAGTCAAAAAGAAGAAGATAGCCTCACATCGACGCGGCTAATCAACGGGCTATGGAGATGCCCATCGATTGATGTCAATGCAAGGAGTAGGGATTGCCATGCAACGGATGCACTAAGAACTATAAGTGTGTGAAAGCTCAACATGAAACTAAGTGGGTGTGCATCCAACTCGCTTGCTCATGAAGAGCTCGGGCATTTGAGGAAGCCCATCATCGGAATATACAAGCCAAGTTCTATAATGAAAAATTGCCACTAGTATATGAAAGTGACAAAATAGGAGACTCTCTATATGAAAAACATGGTGCTACTTTGAAGCACAAGTATGGAAAAGGATAGTAACACTGCCCCTTCTCTCTTTTTCTCTCATTTTTCTTTTTTTCTCTCTGTTTTCTCTTTTTTTTCTTTTCTTTTTTTTTCTTCGTGGGCTCTTTTTGGCCTCTTTTTTTCTCTTTTTTATTTATTATTTCATCACTCGGACAATGCTCTAATAATGATGATCATCATACTTCTATTTACTTACAACTCAAAAAATTACAACTCAAAACTAGAACAAATATGACTCTATATGAATGCCTCTGGCAGTGTACCAGGATGTGCAATGATACTAGCATAACATGTATGAAAAATGATGAACAGTGGCTGAGCCACAAATACTATGTCAGCTATATGATCATGCAAAGCAATATGACAATGATGATGTGTGTCATAGAAAAAAGAATGGTGGAAGTTGCATGGCAATATATCTCGGAATGGCTATGGAAATGCCATAATAGGTAGGTATGGTGGCTGTTTTGTGGAAGATATGAGGAGGCTTATGTGTGATAGAGCGTATCATATCACGGGGTTTGGATGCACCGGTGAAGTTTGCGCCAACTCTCGATGTGAGAAAGGGCAATGCACGGTACTGAAGAGGCTAGCAAATTGCGGAAAGGTGAGAGTGCGTATAATCCATGGACTCACATTAGTCATAAAGAACTCACATACTTATTGTGAAAGTTTATTAGCCCTCGAAGCAAAGTACTACTACGCATGCCCCTAGGGGGAGGTTGGTAGGAGTTAACCATCGCGCGCCCCCGACCGCCACGCAAAGGAAGACAATCAATAAAAAATCATGCTCCAACTTCTTAGCATAACGACAGATCATACGTGCATGCTTCGGGAATCACAAACCTTAACACCAATATTCTTATTAAACCACAATTATCTACTACCACCTCCCACATATTACCATCTTAATATCACAAAACTATTGCAAGGAATCAAACTTATCATATTCAGTGATCCACATGAAAGTTTTTATTATATCCCTCTTGAATATCTATCATATTAGGACCAAATTCATAACCCGTGCATATTACCATTGCTATGTATTAGACTCTCAAAAAGATATAAGTGAAGCATGAGAGTGCAACTATTTCTTTAAAATATAACCACCGCAGTGCTCTAAAAGATATAAGTGAAGCACTAGAGCAACTGCCTAGCTCAAAAGATATAAGTGAAGCACATAGAGTATTCTAACAAATCACGAATAATGTGTGTCCCTCTCAAAAAGGTGTGTTCAGCAAACATGATTATGGCAAACTAAAAAACAAAAAAGAGCAAACAAATTATAGCACAAGACACTCCAAGTAAAACACATATCATGTGATGAATAAAAATATAGCTCCAAGTGAGTTACCGATAGATTGTAGACGAAAGAGGGGATGCCATCCGGGGCATCCCCAAGCTTAGATGCTTGAGTATTCCTTGATTATTACCTTGGGGTGCCTTGGGCATCCCCAAGCTTAGGCTCTTGCCGCTCCTTATTCCTTTATCCATCGTAGTCTCACCCAAAACTTGAAAACTTCAGCACACAAAACTCAACAGAAACCTCGTGAGATCCATTAGTATAACAAACAAATCTTAAACTTTAGGTACTGTTGTAAATTGATTCATATTTAATATTGGCATAATGCTACTGTACTCCAACTTCTCCATGACTCATACCCCCCGATACGATCCATAGATTCATCAAAATAAGCAAACTATGCAACAAAAACAGAATCTGTCTAAAATAGAACAGTCTGTAAAGATCTGAATTAAAGTCATACTTCTGTAACTTCCAAAATTCAGAAAAATTAGGACAACGTGGGAAATTCATATATAACTAATTTTTAAAAAATTCAGAAGGTTCGGACACTCCAGAAAAAATTCAAAATTCCAGCACTGGATGCAAAAGTTTCTGTTTTCAAACAACATCCATTATACTATCATCCAAATCGTCCCAAAGGCATTACTTGGCACAAACACTAATTAAAAGATAAAAACACAATCATAACAGAAGCTACAATTGTGTAAACACAAAAAACATAATATAAAAGTATTGGGTTGTCTCCCAACAAGCTCTTCCTTTATAGCCATTAAGATAAGCTTTGAAATTTCAATGATGCTCACATGAAAGATTATAACTGAAACACAAAGAGAGCATCATAAAACATGTGACAAACACATTTAATTCTAACATACTTCCTATGCATAGGAATTTTATAAGCAAACAAATTATCAAGACAAGAAATATCTAGCATATGCAAGAAAGAAGAATAAAACATTGACAATCTCAACATAACGAGAGGTAATTTAGTAACATCAAAATTCCTATAACCATATTTTCCTCTCTCATAATAATTGTATGTAGGGTCATAATCATATTCAACAATATAGATATCATATAAAATATTCTCTTCATCATCCCTATGCATAAAAGTTTTATAATCTTCCAAGATAGTGGGATTAACATCAACTAAAGTCATGACCTCTCCAAACCCACTTTTATCAAAAATTGCATAAGATTGAACACTCTCCGAATATGTGGGAATCTTTTTACCTAAAGTTGAAACTCTTACAAAACCACTTTCAATAGTATTGCAATCATTATTATCAATATCATATTCATCATGAGGCTTAAATAAATTTTCAAAATCATAAGAAGCATCTCCCCAATCATGATCATTACAACAAGTAGTGGACATAAAAAAATCATCATCCGCAAGCTTGTAGTTTTGCATATTATTAACAAAATTGACATTAATAGAATTTATAATAACATCATTGCAATCATGCTTTTCATTCAAAGAGCTATCATGAATCATTTTATAAATTTCTTCTTTTAACACTTCATCACAATTTTCAGATTCATGATTTTCAAGCAAAACTTCATAGAGATAATCAAGTGCACTCAACTCACTAGCAATTGCTTCATCATAATTGGATCTTTTGAAAAGATTAGCAAGTGGATGAGGATCCATATCAAAAGATTTTTAGCAAGCGAAGATGCGAGCAAATAGAAGGCACATGGCAACACAAACAAAGATAGCACACAAAATATTTTTGTATTTTTGATTTTTATGAGAAGTGGGGGAGATGAAAATGACAGGCAAATGCAAATAAAAAGGCAAATGAAAATAAGAGCAAGTAGATGATAGTTTGTGCGAAGGTACTTGATAGGTTTTGGTGATGTCTCCCCGGCAATGGCGCCATAAATTCTTCCTGCTACTTGTAACCTGCGTTGGGATTTCCCCGAAGAGGAGAGGATGATGTAGTATAGTAGAGATAAGTATTTCCCTCAGTTAAGAACCAAGGTTATCAATCCAGTAGGAGAACCACACAGAACCTCGTTAGCAGCACCTACACACACAAAAGCAAACACTTGCACCCAACGCAAATAAGAGGGTTGTCAATCCCCTTAGCGGTTACTTGCAAGGATTAATTCTGATAGTGATAGATAGAAAGGTAAATTGCAAAATAAAATAAAAGTAAATAAATTGCAGCAAGGTATTTTTCGATTTTAATATATGATAAAGGTAGACACGGGGCCATAGTTTTCACTAGAGGCTTCTCTCTCGAACACATAGCATACGGTGGGTAAACAAATTACTGTTGGGCAATTGATAGAAAGCAAATAATTATGACAGATTCATGGCAATGATCATGTATATAGGCATCACGTCCGAGACAAGTAGACCGACCTGCATCTACTACTATTACTCCACCCATCGACCGCTATCCAGCATGCATCTAGGGTATTAAGTATAAAACAGAGTAACACCTTAAGCAAGATGACATGATGTAGACAAAGTAAACTCAAGCAATATGATTAACCCCATCTTTTTATCCTTAATGGCAACAATACAAATACGTGTCATGTCCCTTTCTGTCATTGGGATTGAGCACCGCAAGAGTGAACCCATCACAAAGCACCTCTCCCATTGCAAGATAAATCAATCTAGTTGGCCAAACCAAACGGATAGATCGGAGAGAAATACAAAGCTATAACAATCATGCATAAAAGAGTTCAGAGAAGACTCAAATATTTCTCATGAATAATCTGATCATAAACTCACAATTCATCAGATCCCAACAAACACACCGCAAAAGAAGATTAAATCGGATAGAACTCCAAGAACATCAATGAGAACATGGTATTGAAGATCAAAGAGAGAGAAGAAGCCATCTAGCTACTAGCTATGGACCCGTAGGTCTGTGGTAAACTACTCACACATCATCAGAAGGGCAGCAAGGTTGATGAAGAAGCCCTCCGTGATCGATTCCCCCTCCGGCAGAGTACCGAAAAGGCTTCCAGATGGGATCGCGGAAGAACAGAGGCTTGCGGCGGCAGAAAGGTTTTCCCTTCTGTTTTTCTGGTATACGGGGAATATTTTGGAATTTATAGCGCTGAAATTAGGTCAAGAGGTGCCACGAGGGGCCCACAAGCCTGGGGGGCGCGCCTACCCCCCTGGGGCGCGCCTCCCGAGCTTGTCGCTCCCTCGTGGCTCTTCTGGTCTTCTCCTGAAGCTTCAAGGGTCCCTTCTGGTCCAGAAAAAATTAATCCAAGGTTTTTTCTTCATTTGGACTCTGTTTGATAATGATTTTCTAAAAAGGCAAAAAACAGCAACTGGCACTGGGCACTAGGTTAATAGGTTAGTCCCAAAAAATGATATATAATTGCATATAAAACACCCAAGATTGATACTATAATAGGATGGAACAATAAAAAATGATAAATATGTTGGAGACGTATCACAGACCTATGAGGTGCCCAAAAGGCATCAAGGCGCGCCCTGTTGCCTTGTGGGGTCCTCGGGTATCGTCTTGCATTGATTCTTTTTCCCAAAAATCACATTTATTCCAAAAAAAATATCCGTAAAATTTTATCGTGTTTGGACTTCGTTTGATATGGATTTTCTGCGAAATAAAAAACATGCAAAAAACAGGAACTGGCACTGGGCACTAGATTAATATGTTAGTCCAAGAAATCATATAAATTGTTGCCAAAAGTATGTGGAAGTAGTAAATATTGTCATGCAACAATCAAAAATTATAGATACGATGGAGACGTATCAGCGCTCGAGGCCCGAGCCTTCGCCTCGAGACTAGATTGCTACCTTGGCATAACAGTGAACCACCAGCCCGCCCCGATGTCGCACTTGGTCGCTATGGTGTGTGACAACTGCTTTGTTGACCACATACCAGAGGACCGCATCTTGGATGGGTACACCTTGGATTGTAGCTTGATGTCTACTACGCAACTTTACTCTTGTAGACTCTGTTGGGCCTCCAAGCGCAGAGTTTTGTAGGACAGTAGCAAATTTCCCTCAAGTGGGTGACCTAAGGTTTATCAATCCGTGGGAGGCGTAGGATGAAGATGGTCTCTCTCAAACAACCCTGCAATCAAATACAAGAAATCTCTTGTGTCCCCAACACACCCAATGCAATAGTAAATTGTATAGGTGCACTTAGTTCGGCGAAGAGATGGTGATACAAGTGTAGTATGGATAGTAGATATGGGTTTTTGTATTCTGAAATAATAAAAACAGCAAGGTAGCTAGTGATAAAAGTGAGCACAAACGGTATTGCAATGCTTGGAAACAAGACCTAGGGTTCATACTTTCACTAGTGCAATCTCGCAACAGTGCTAACATAATTGAATCATATAATAATCCCTCAACGTGCGACAAAGAATCACTCCAAAGTTCATATCTAGCTGAGAACATAAGATGAAATTGTTGTAGGGTACGAAACCACCTCAAAGTTACCTTTTCCGATCAATCTATTGAGCCATCCCTATAAGTGTCACAAACAGCCCTAGAGTTCATACTAAAATAACACCATATGATACGCATCAACCAACTCTAATGTCACCTAGATACTCCAATATCACCACAAGTATCCGTGAGTTGATTATTCGATATGCATCAAACAACTTTAGATTCATCATATTCAATCCACACAAAGAACTTCAAAGAGCACCCCAAGGTTTCTATCAGAGAAAAGAAGATGAAAACGTGTACCAACCCATATGCCTAGATTACCCCAAGGTCATGGGAATCCGCAAGTTGATTACCAAAACATGCATCAAGTGACTCAATAGAATACCCCATTGTCCCCACGGGTATCCACATGCAAGACATACATCAAGTGTTCTCAAATCCAAAGTATTCAATCCGACAATAATGAAACCTCAAAGGGAAAGACTCAATTCATCACAAGAAGATAGAGAGGGAAGAAACACCATATGATCCAACTATATTAACAAACCTCGCGGTACATCAAGACCGTGCCAAATCAAGAACACAAGGGAGAGAAATCAAACACATAGCTACTAGTACATACCCTTGATACGTCTCCAACGTATCTATAATTTATGAAGTATTCATGCCATGTTTATAAAAAAATTATATGTTTTTGGTATGATTTATTAGAACTAACCCGAACTGACGTTGTTTTCACCAGAACTACCGTGGTGTTCTTTTTTTTGCAGAAATAAAAGTTCTCGGAATCGGACGAAACTTTTTGATGATTTTTTTTGGACCAAAAGAGACCCCCGAAGCTTCATGGAAGGACCAGAAGCCTCACGAGGAGGTCACAAGGTATCACGGCGCGGCCTGGGGGGGCGTGTGGTGTTGCCTTGTGGGCCCCTCGTAACTCCATTTTGCGTGATTCCAACGCTGAAAAATCCTATAAATAGAGAAACCCCCAGAAATAAACCTAGAACTTCGACGCCGCCACCGCAAGCCTCTGTACCAAAGAGATCCCATCTGGAGGCCTTTTCCGGCACCCTACCAGAGGGGGAAATCATCACCGGAGGCCATCTTCATCATCCCGGCGGTCTCCATGACGAGGAGGGAGTAGTTCACCCTCGGGGCTGAGGGTATGTACTAGTAGCTATGTATTTGATCTCTCTCTCTCGTGTTCTTGATTTGGCACGATCTTGATGTATCACGAGCTTTGCTAATATAGTTGGATCATATGGTGTTTCTTCCCTCTCTATCTTCTTGTGATGAATTGAGTCTTTTCCTTTGAGGTTTCGTTATTGTTGGATTGAATATTTCAGATTTGAGAATGCTTGATGTATGCATTGCATGTGGATACCCATGGTGACAATGGGGTATTCTATTGAGTCACTTGATGTATGTTTTGGTAATCAACTTGCGGATTCCCGAGGTGACATTGGGGTAATCTAGGCATAGGGGTTGATTGCACGTTTTCATCTTCTTTTCTCCGATAGAAACTTTGGGTACTCTTTGAAGTTCTTTGTGTGGATTGAATATTATGAATCTGAAGTTGTTTTGTTGCATATCGAATAATCAACTCACGGATACTTGTGGTGACATTGGAGTATCTAGGTGACATTAGAGTTGGTTGATGCGTATCATATGGTGTTACTTTAGTACGAACTCTAGGGCTGTTTGTGACACTTATAGGGATGGCTCAATAGATTGTTCGGAAAGGATAACTTTGAGGTGATTTCGTACCCTACAACAATTTCTTCTTATGTTCTCCACTAATAGGAACTTTGGAGTGATTCTTTATCGCACGTTGAGGGATTGTTATATGATGCAATTATGTTAACACCGTTGAGAGATTGCACTAGTGAACTATGAACCCTAGGCCTTGTTTTTAAGCATTCCAATACCATTTGTGCTCCGTTTTATCACTTGCTACCTTGCTGTTTTTTAATTTCAGATTATAAAAACCTATATCTACTATCCATACTACACTTGTATCACCATCTCTTCGCCGAACTAGTGCACCTATACAATTTATCATTGTATTGGGTGTGTTGGGGACACAAGAGATTTCTTGTATTTGATTGCAGGATTGTTTGAGAGAGACCATCTTCATCCTATGCCTCCCACGGATTGATAAACCTTAGGTCATCCACTTGAGGGAAATTTGTTGCTGTCCTACAAAACTCTGCACTTGGAGGCCCAACAACGTCTACAAGAATAAAAGTTGTGTAGTAGATATCAAGCTCTTTTCTGGCGCCGTTGGCGGGGAGGTGAGTGCTTGAAGGTATATCTTTAGATCTTGCAATTGAATCTTTTAGTTTCTTGTTTTACACTAGTTTGGTTTTATAAAAGAAAACTACAAAAAAAATGGAATTGAGGTTGCCTCAATTACTTCATCTCTATAATGTCTTTCTTGAAAATGATGGATCGGAAAATTGTGCCAAAGTGTTAGAAGAAGAATTCAATAAAATGTTTGGCATAAAATCTTTGAATGGTGAGCATGATTGCAATGTTGTTACTATGCTTTCTATGAATATCCCTGATGCTAATGATATGCAAAGCCATAAGCTTGGGGATGCTATGTTTGACGAAGATGATCTTTTTAGTCCCCCTAGTTTTGATGAGCAAATTTATTATGATGATTGGATGCCTCCTATTTATGATGATTACAATGATGAAAGTGGGTTTGGAAGAGTGTCAACTTTATGTAATAGTGATCACACTATTTTTGAGGGTGTTGAATCTTATTGGAATGATTATGAAACTGGATTTGGAGAGGTCATGACTTTATTTAATGATGAATCCACAATTTTGGAAGAGGTTTCAATTGATTATGACAACAAAGTTGCTATCTATGATGATTATGGTGATGACATGTATGCTATAAAGAGTAATGATAACCATGAAACTTGTCATCATGATTTTAATTTTCAATTGGATTATGCCAACCAAGTATCACATGATAGTTATTTCATTGAATTTGTTCCTACTAAGCTTGATGAGAAGAAATTTGCTTATGTGGAGAGTAGAAAAAATTCTATGCTTGTAGGTCATCAAAAGAATGATTTATGTGATAGTTATGTTGTTGAATTTGTTCATGATGCTACTTAAAATTATTATGAGAGAGGATCATATGCTTGTAGGTGTTGCAATAATATCAAGTTTCCTCTCTATGTGTTGAAAGTTTTGAAGTCATGCTTGTTTTGCCTTCCTATGCTAGTTGATTCTTGCTCCCATAAATGGTTTGATAACAAAATCCATATGCATAGGAAGTGTGTTAGGCTTAAATGTGCTTGCCATATGATTCATGATGCTCTCTTTATGTTTCAATTCTTTACTTTTGTGTGAGTACCATTGAAATCATCATTTCCTAGCTAAAAGGCTTTAAAGAAAAGCGCTTGTTGGGAGGCAACCCAAAATTTATACCTACTGTTTTTGTGTGTCCACATTATTAATGTACTTTAGTAATCATGTTTTATATGTTTTCTTTCAATAATGAGCCAATTGAAGCCTTTGGGATAGTGTGGATGCTTGTTGATTTGATTCTGTGCAAAAACAGAAACTTTTGCGTCCAGTGCTGGAATTTCTTTTCCATACTGGAGAGTGATAAAATTCTGAAATTTTTACACAGTATTGTGTTACAAATTTTTTACTTTGTCCTAATTTTTCAGAATTTTTGGATGTACAGAAGTATGATTTTTAATTCGCTCACTACATGCTGTTCTGTTTTTGACAGATTCTGTTTTCAATGCATAGTTTGCTTGTTTTAGTGTTTCCATAGCTTATATTGAGCAATATAAATTGTGGAAATGATATAATACAGTAGGTATTATGTGAGAAAAATTATGAATCTTGTCTTTACAGTACCAAAGTGAATGATTTATTTTCATACTAACCTATCTCACGGAGTTCCGTTAAGTTTCGTGTGATTGAAGTTTTCAAGTTTTGGGTGAGATATCGATATGAGGAGAATTAGGAGTGGCAAGACCCTAAGTTTGGGGATGCCCAAGGCACCCCAAGGTAATACTCAAGGAAGACTCAAGCGTCTAAGCTTGGGGATGCCCCGGAAGGCATCCCATCTTTATTCAACAATTATGAATCTTGTCTTGACAGTACCTAAGTGGATAATTTATTTTTATCATACTAACCTATCTCACGAAGTTCCGTTAAGTTTTGTGTGATTGAAGTTTTCAAGTTTTGGGTGAGATATCGATATGAGGAGAATAAGGAGTGGCAAGACCCTAAGATTGGGGATTCCCAAGGCACCCCAAGGTAATATTCAAGGAAGACCCAAGCAACTAAGCTTGGGGATGCCCCGGAAGGCATCCCCTCTTTCGTCTTCAACACTATCGGTAACCTCACTTGGGCTATATTTTTATTCATCACATAATATGTGTTTTGCTTGGAGCATCATTTTATTTTGTTGATATTTGCTTGCTGTTATCAATAATCATGTTTTGTATATTTTAGTTCAATAAAATGCCAATTATAGCCTTTACCATGCTCAGTTTGCAAGTTTGTGAGTTGCTGTTTCAAAACAGAAAGTTCCTGTTATGTCCTGAATATTGGTGAATATTCAGAATATGATAAAATCTTGAAATTTTTACACAGTAAGCATGCATGAGTTCTCTGTCACTTGGTAATTTTTCAGAATTATTTGAGTTAAATAAGTATATTTTTTATTCCATCCTTTACAGACTGTTCTGTTTAGACAGATTTCGGTTATAGTTGCATTATTTTCATATGTTTGCTTGTTTAATGTATCTATTTGTGGATAGGAGTATTAAATATGTAGAGGCATTTAGTATGCAATGTTTAATTATAATTTTAGTGATTTGTTACAGTAGAGAATGTTAAGGTTTTGAGTTGATTTATACTAACTTATCTCACGAGTTCTTGTTGAGTTTTATGTGGATGAAGTTTTTAAGATTTAGGAGAAAACATGATATGAGAGGAACTAAGGAGATACAAGAGCTCAAGGTTGGGGATGCCCAAGGCTCCCCAAGATAACATTCCAAGAAGTCTCAAGCAACTAAGCTTGGGGATGCCCCGGTAGGCATCCCACCTTTCTTCATCAACACCTATCGGTTAGCCTAAGTTTTTACTTGTTCACATGATATGTGCTATTCTTGGAGTGTCCTTTTATTTTCATTTTGTTTGCTGTTTGAATAAAATACTTGGATCCAAAATCTTTATTGAGAGAGAGTCTTCACATAGCTACCCATTCACTAAACTACTCTTTGTTCTTCACTTATATTTTTTGGAGTAGTTTGTCATTTGCTCTCGTGCTTCATTTATATCCCAAGAGTAAATTGTTGAATGAATTGAATATCATAAATTTGAAATCATATATGCTTCATATGCTTGTCCCATGGGGAGTAATGACTTCACATACAATAAGTATAAGTGATAAAATTTATTGAAAGTTAGCAAACATAGCATTGGTCACTTGAACAATTCATGAAAGAATATTGAAGGAACAGTGTAGGATCGAAAGTATGTCTAGAGGGGGGGGTGATTAGACTACTTGACCAAATAAAAATCTATCCTTTTCCCAATTTTAGTTGTGGGCTGATTTTAGCAAGTATGACAAGTCAAGCATCAGCCTACACATGCAATTCTAAGAGTATAGCAGCGGAATGTAAGTAATTGCACAAGTAAGTAAAGGGAAGGGTTTGGAGAAGGCAAACGCAATGGGGACACGAAGATTTTTTGCATGGTTCTGATAGGTGGTGCTATCGTATGTCCACGTTGATGGAGACTTCAACCCACGAAGGGTAACAGTTGCGTGAGTCCACGGAGGGCTCCACCCACGAAGGGTCCACGAAGAAGCAACCTTGTCTATTCCACCATGGCTTACGTCCATGAAGGACTAGCCTCACTCGGGGTAGATCTTCACGAAGTAGGCAATCTCCTTGCCCTTACAAACTTCTTGGTTCAACTCCACATCTGGTTGGAGGCTCCCAAGCGACACCTAACCAATCTAGGAGACACCACTCTCCAAAAGGTAATAGACGGTGTGTTGATGATGAACTCCTTGCTCTTGTGCTTCAAATGATAGTCTCCCCAACACTCAACTCTCTCTCACAGATTTGGCTATGCTGGAAGAAGGATTTGAGTGGAAAGCAACTTGGGAAGGCTAGAAATCAAGGTTCAAATGGTAGGAATGGAATCTCTTGATCTCAACACATGAGTAGGTGGTTCTCTCTCAGAAAATGTATGGTGGAAATGTAGGCATGTTCTGATGACTCTCTCCTCTGAGGAAGAAGGGGTGGAGGGGTATATATAGCCTCCACACAAAATCCAACTGTTACACACTTTTGACCCAACTCGGTGGCACCGATCAGAAATCTCGGTGGCACCGACCTGTGTAAAAGATATGAACGTTAGGAATCTCAGTGGGACCGACTGGAACATCTCGGATGGGCCGATGTGCAATGGTTACGGCAAACCTCGTCTCGGTGGCACCGATTGCATCAACTCGGTGGGACCGCAGTGAAGCAATAAGGCAACAGAGAGTTGGCAAGCCATCTCGATGGTACCGAGATCCATATCGGTGGATCCGATTTGTTAGGGTGTGGCAGTGGCAAATCCAGATAAACTCGGTGGCTCCGGATAGGAAATTTCGGTGGGGCCGAGTTGGAATGTAGGATTTTGACATATTTGGATGGAGAAAGTGGTTGAGGGTTTTTGGAGCAATGTCACTAAGCACTTGAGCAAAAAGATCATTAAGCAACACCTCATCCCCTTTTAATAGTATAGCTTTCCTATAGACTCAATGTGATATTGGATCAGTTAACAAAAATGTAGAGTCTTAAGCTTTTGCCAATCCATGTCATTAGCATTTTGAGGGGTCCACATCTCTAGTCCTTACCATGCCAATCATTGAACATCCTGAAATATTTAACTTGAATGGACATTAGTTCAATGAGATATATGTTGTTATGAATTACCAAAACCACCCGGGGATTAGTTGCACTTTCAAAGAGAGATTTCACATATAAATATACTATCTTGGACATCTTCTATGATTGTGAGCCCCCATTAATTATTTTCAAACTTGATCAAGTAGTTGGCGTTGGACAAGGAAGACAACGTAATGAGTTATGTTGGTTTATATTCACATAGAAGTTATATTGTCATGGATCCTCTAACATGTGGTGCTTGCTTAGGATCTTTTGCTAGCCAAAACTTCGCACTAAGTAGAAATACTACTTGTGCATCCAAAAACACTTAAACCCAGTTTCTTGCCATGAGAGTCCACCATATCTACCTATGGATTTAATAAGATCCTTCAAATAAGTTGTCATCGGTGGAAAAAGCAATAAAAATTGCTCCTAAATATGTATGATATTTTATTGGAAGGGAAAATAAGCTTTGTACGAACTTCTGATGGTGAAGAAATAAAAGTGACAGACTGCATAATAAAGGTTGCTATCACAAGGGGCAATACAAAGTGACGTTCCTTTCCATTAAGAGCTTGCACATCCAAAAATACAAAGCACATGACAACCTCTGCTTCCCTCTGCGAAGGGCCTATCTTTTACTTTTCTATATTTACTTTTATGCAAGAGTCAGTAATGTTCATCCCTATTCTGCTCTATTTATTCTCTAGTGGGCAAGCATCATGTGGTAGTGAATGATCCACGCACATATATCCAGTAGAATATATTTGATCATGATTTATTATTGTTGACAATTATCTCTAAGATAAATAAGTTGGGAGGCGAAACATTAAGCCCCTATCTTCCTATGTGTTTGACTGAAACGGTTTGTTCTAAAAATATGCTTTGAGTGTCAGCAATCATGGAAGACTAAATGATAGTTGAGTATGTGGAATTTGCTAAAACAAAGCTCTTACATAGACCCTTCCTGAAAATAAGATGAATTGTAATTGTTTGATGACTGAAAACATAGTTTGTTAGTTTTCAAGAAAGTTTATGGCCTATACTTTAAACATGTGAATAGCTTGCTACTTGATCATGAGAAGTTTTATGAGATGAGCTACTGTTTATGATATATAATGATGCTACAAAAAGTGATCGCAATTATCATTGATCAAACTTATGCACTATGCTAGCATTCACACTTCATAAATGATTTCTTTTATCATTTACCTACTCGAGGACGAGCAGGAATTAAGCTTGGGGATGCTGATATTTCTCCAACGTATCTATAATTTATGAAGTATTCATGCCATGTTTATAACAATTTTATATGGTTTTGGTATGATTTGATTAGAACTAACCCAGACTAACGCTATTTTTAGCAGAACTACCGTGGTGTTGTTTTTTGTGCAGAAATAAAAGTTCTCGGAACTGGACGAAACTTTTTGATGATTTTTTGCACCAAAAGAGACCCCTGAAGCTTCGTGGAAGGACCAGAAGCCTCACGAGGAGGTCACAAGGTATCACGGCGCAGCCTGGGGGGTGTGTTATTGCCTTGTGGGCCCCTTGTAACTCCTTTTTGCATGATTCCAACGCTGAAAAATCCTATAAATAGAGAAACCCCCAGAAATAAACCTAGAATTTCGATGCCGTCGCCGCAAGCCTCTGTACCGAAGAGATCCCATCTGGAGGCCTTGTCTGGCACCCTGCCGGAGGGGGAAATCATCACCGGAGGCCATCTTCATCATCCCGGCGGTCTCCATGACGAGGAGGGAGTAGTTCACCCTCGTGGTTGAGGGTATGTACTAGTAGCTATGTGTTTGATCTCTCTCTCATGTTCTTGATTTGGCACGATCTTGATGTATTGCGATCTTTGTTAATATAGTTGGATCATATGGTGTTTCTTCCCTCTCTATCTTCTTATGATGAATTGAGTCTTTTCCTTTGGGGTTTCATTATTGTCGGATTGAATATTTCAGATTTGAGAACACTTGATGTATGTCTTGCATGTGGAGGTATTCTATTGAGTCACTTGATGTATGTTTTGGTAATCAACTTGCGGATTCCCGAGCTGGCATTGGGGTAATCTAGGCATAGGGGTTGATTGCACGTTTTCATCTTGTTTTCTCCGATAGAAACTTTGGGGTACTCTTTCAAGTTCTTTGTGTGGATTGACTATTTTGAATCTGAAGTTGTTTTGATGCATATCGAATAATCAACTCACAGATACTTGTGGTGACATTGGAGTATCTAGGTGACATTAGAGTTGGTTGATGCGTATCATATGGTGTTATTTTAGTACGAACTCTAGGGTTGTTTGTGACACTTATAGGGATGGCTCAATAGATTGATCGGAAAGGATAACTTTGAGGTGGTTTCGTACCCTACAATAATTTCTTCTTATGTTCTCCGCTAATAGGAACCACTACTGTAGGTGACCGCTAACGCGACACATGAATCAGAGACCCCGCGACCAAAGTGTGTGCAATGCATGCATCGCAAACGGTGTCGTAATAAAACCGTCGCCAATAATACGAACTGTTTGCGATGCCGGAGACATAAAAAACGATTCAGATTAGAGACGCATGTGCGATACATGGCATACAGTTGATCCATACGAATTGTTTGCGATGAGCCAAAACAACAGAAATGGGCAGTCAGTTCGAGGTGTGTGCGATACACGGCATACAGTTCACTCGGATGAACTGTTTGTGATTACCCAACACAACAGAAATGGTCAGACAGATCAGGGTGTGTGCGATGCACAGCATGTGGTTCACTTGGATGAACTGTTTGCGATTACCCAACACAACAAAAACGGTTCAACTTAACAAGGTGTGTGTGATACGCGGCAAACAGATCAGTATTCCAAAATGTGTGGGAAGACGGATAACAACACGGACGATTCCTGCGAATAAGCCGTCTGTGTTGTGGGCAAATGGTTCGTGGTAAATAATTGTCAGCGATTGATGAATTCATCACCGACGGGTTCTGTAGTTTAGTCCATGTGCGATGTGATTTGCTCTGTCTGCACAACATCTATGCTCTGTCTACAGAACAACAACATATATACTTATAAGGACATGATTGCATAACCAAATTTAACATCCAATGACGTTATATCACAGATACCAAAAATGTTGCAAGGTTCAAATTCCAGCATTACAAGGCCCAAATTCAAAGATTACAAGGTTCAAACTGTTCTTACAAATCAGATTCATCTACTTCAGAATCCGAGCCATGCACTATTTGTGCGAATGGATCAGTCACCGAGAAGTCATATATCGGTTTGATAGTGTGACTTCCCAATAATTTGTCATTTGTAGTTCCAAATTGAAATTCAGCTTCTACAGAGACTTTTCCATTCAGTTGTAGACGCCTGCACTGATCAGCAAACCATTCACTTCTTCACAATAAATATAGTGCAAACCTCATTACCTTGAGCACACTTGCTCTCTGAACAAAGAACCTGGCGAATTTAATCTCTGGTGTGGTGCCTCGGTAGTGGTTCAATGTAATTTCTGTGAGATGAAGATCATGGCATTCAATGGGATTGTTATATTGCGCCACATTTTCCACTTTCGGGCCTGCTTCTATCTGCAAACGAAGACAACATATTAGTGCCTAGCTGCGGTTTTGAAAACTTTGGGCCTCTTTGATTTGCAGGATTTCTTAAATACATGAATAGAGTGACATGACATCTTCAATCATTCATGATTAAAATCTCAAAAAAATATGTATTGAAATCCTCCAAATTTCCTTTAGAAATCATACTACATTTGTCATTGTAATCATGGGTAAAAGTAACAACAAATTGAACTCTGTTGTGGTTAACAATTAACAAGAAAGGAGCATCACCTCAACGTATAGCTTCTCCGTGCACGGAAAGCATCTAAGGAATCTAACAGCTTCATCTAGATCGGGGCCGGCAGATTGTAGTGCCAAGATCTTCACTGTGCGTGGAGACGGGGTCAAGCTTGTGGGAATCATTTTCTGGATGACAGCCAAACATAGATCAACAAAACTTAAATAAAATGTGATTTCCAATAAGAAGAATGAGAAGAATAAGACTGTTGTACCTGAGCGGGTAATGATCCAGCAACAAGTTCGGAGAATTCAGCACACGAATAGCCCAACACTGTCAATTTCGATGCGTCGTTGACCCTGATTCTTGTTGGACCTTCTTTATCAAATACAATCAATCTCTCAAGGAAAGGCGCATTATCAATGACCATTTCGTCAAACACCTGAAATGACAGCCTGTTGCGGCACCAGCAATGCACATAAATTGTACAGACATTCGTCGAGGCGATGCCGAGGCTACTGAACCCATCCATCACCTGAAGGAGAAGAGCGAACGGTGGCAGCGAACGCGGATGTCTAGCATGAAAGCTGAGCTCCTCGAGCTGATCTAGGGCGGGGGATAGGAACCACTCGTGAAACTTGCGTTCAGCCTTGCAGTTGGAACGGAACTTGCCGATGACAAGGCGTCTGACCGGCCCAGGGTGCGTGGCGAGGATGTGGGACAATGCATCCAAGCGTTTGCGCTCCCCTCTGCAGAGCTCGTCGTCCTCGATGAGGTCCAGGGGGTGGAGAGCCAGAGCGGGTGCCACCGCTAGGAGAGGACAGTGGTCCGCACGCCAGATTTGATGGGGAGGAGGGATATGATGGTTACCAACATCTCGTCGGGGAGGCTGCTGATGAAGTCCACGCTCGCCGGAGGCTCTTGCAGTTCTGGCTCAACCCTCCCCCACTTGTTGGCCGGCTCGTTCTCCATCGCAGTAGGCGGCGATCCTCGGTGGCGGCGCTTATTGATAAGAACGGAGGAGTAGGAGGAGCACTGGAAACTGTTCTACGTACCTTCCCGAGGCGGCCGAAACCAAGGCCATCAATAAATTTTGCTTGCTGGCAGGTCAAAGGGCTCGCTTCCCGGTGAGCCTGCGCGGCGAACTGCTCGCACGCGTCCCGTCGAGCCTGCACGACGGAAAGCTCACACATGTCCTGTCTAATCAAATAGCTGCCCACGGTAGTAAATGGTTAGCGGAACGCCCATGGTTGGAAGAATACAACCGTTTGCGATAATAACGTGGCAGCTATTTGTTCCAAAATGCCTAGAAAACTCAAATAATGTAAAAGGAAGGCAAAACGAATGCTGAATAATTTCATATTTTAGCACGGCACTCCTATAGTTGCATGTTGCCTCTGTAAAATAAATCTAGGTGGGAAGAGTCAGCGTATGTCGTTTCGGACACAGAGGTGACACGTTCCCTCTCGGAACCATGAGGCTTCTTGAGAGAAGCCACGGTTTGTAAGAAACTTATACCAAAACCTGTCCCCAAATCGGAGAAAAAATTACCACAACATGTTGGTGCCATGTCATGACACCATGCCAAGTTTCATGATTTTCAGGCGAGTTTTGGATTTACAGGAATTTTAAAACCAAGTATCTCAATGTTTCCGTCCGAGCCACGATGCCCAGATGTTTGAAATTCATTCTCATTTCTTGCATGACACCTAAACATTCACCCAAGGATACATATATGATTTTTCAACCCATTTTGGTGCACTGGAGCATGTGCCTGTAGTTCAAATTTGAATTATGCACATTAAATGCCTAAAAACTCAATTAATGTATTAAAAAGGCCAAACGAACCCAGAATAATTCCAAGTTCTAAGATGAAACTCCTATAGTTGCATGTTGCCTCTGTAAAATAAATCAACGCGGGAAGAGGCAGCGTATGCCGTTTCGCACACAGAGGTGACACGTTCCCTCTCGGAACAATGAGGCTTCTCGAGAGAAGCTACGAGTTGTAAGAAGCTTATACCAAAAGTTGTCCCAAATCGGCCAATTTTTTTACCACAACATGTTGGTGCCATGTCATGACACCATGCCAAGTTTCATGATTTTCAGGCGAGTTTTGGATTTACAGGAATTTTAAAACCAAGTTTCTCAATGTTTCCAAACGAGCCACGATGCCCAGATGTTGGAAATTCATTCCCATTTCTTGCATGGGACCTAAACATTCACCCAAGGACACATATATGATTTTTCAACCCATTTTGGTGCAATGGAGCATGTGCCTGTAGTTCAAATTTGAATTATGCACATTAAATGCCTAGAAACTCAATTAATGTATAAAAAAGGTCAAACGAACCCGGAATAAGTCCAAATTGTAACACGAAACTCCTATGGTTGCATGTTGCCTCTGTAAAATAAATCAACGCGGGAAGAGGTAGCGTATGCCGTTTCGCACACAGAGGTGACACGTTCCCTCTCGGAACCATGAGGCTTCTCGAGAGAAGCTACGGTTAGTAAGAAGCTTATACCAAAAGTTGTCCCAAATCGGCCAATTTTTTTACCACAGCATGTTGGTGCCATGTCAAGACACCACATGCCAAGTTTCATGACTTTCAGGCGAGTTTTGGATTTACGGGAATTTTAAAACCAAGTTTCTCAATGTTTCCGGACGAGCCACGCTGCCCAGATGTTTGAAATTCATTCCCATTTCTTGCATGGGACCTAAACATTCACCCAAGGACACATATATGATTTTTCAACCCATTTTGGTGCACTGGAGCATGTGCCTGTAGTTCAAATTTGAATTATGCACATTAAATGCCTAGAAACTCAATTAATGTATAAAAAAGGCCAAACGAACCCTGAATAATTCTAAATTGTAACACGAAACTCCTATAGTTGCATGTTCACTGTAGATAAATGGTCTAGCAATTCAAACATCGTCCTTTCCCGCCGTAACCCCATTTTGTTTTTCAAATCACAATGAAAAAAATCAAGTACACCACAAACAGTTTATTAGCAAGAATCGTGTGCGATGGAGTATAAAATATCTATGGGCACCGTCATGTATGGCCTACGCCGGAAGTTTCGTCGGCTACAGTCCACCGCCAGCGCGGCAACCACACTTGGGCGCCAGTTTTTCGCTGCACAGAGCGAAAATTTGGCAACCACGGAAATATCTAGCTCCCCGCCTCTCCCTTCCCCGACCAAAAGCCACATTTCCATTGTTTCCTCCTACCTTTCCAAGTTCAAACCATCACTGCTAGCTTGTAGCACCGCCTGCTCGCCGGCGACGCTCCTTCCTGCTGCGCAGCCTCGTCGATATAGTCAGGTAATCCACACCCCACCCCCATCCTCCTCCTCCTTCTCCATCCCACATGCCCCGACCGCCGGCGCGACACCTTCCACCCAAATCACTGCTCCATCCTCCAAATAAGCGCCGCCCATAGCCATTTTGCATGCAGTATAGCCAGGAGCTCAAGGAGCATCTGGCAGCGGAGAAGCAAATCGCGGCCGCACACGCGGATGAGGTCGCGATGGCTGCCATGCGTGCCGACCGCAAGATCTTGCAGGAGCACCTCGTCGTCGAGGCCACCGTCGACGCCTCGCACGCGGACGCCGCCACGTGGTTGGCTGCTTTAAACGACAGTTCATGGTGTTTTCTTGAGGCCACCGCCGGTGCCTTCTAGTGAATTATCCTTTGTAATGTTAATATGCAATCTGATCTACTAAAATGTGATGTTCAGTTAACAGTTTTGTTCAACAATTGCTATATTTCCCAGTAGTTCTTAAGCATGCTTGGTTTGGTCAACTGTCTGACTTCTAGTATACGTTCTATTCTGCAATACGGTGCTCAGTTAACTGTTTGGTTCATTTGTTGTGCTGTCCAGTTAACTGTTTGGTTCAATTCTGCAATGTGATGTTCATTTGTTGTGGGTACAATTTTGTATTGTTATGCATGTGAGAAATACATCGAATTTGGCTGTACAAAATACGTAGTACATGAGAAACATATACATTTGCCATATTTCCTAGTTTTAAAGCATGCTTGGTTTGGTTAACTAGCTTTTCCATGCGGCTCGAATTAATCTGCTGGATCTGTAATTTGTTTATTTTTCATTAACATATTCTACTGATAGTATGCCAACTCTCACTTAACCTGATCAATAACTGCCTTATATGTGTTGCAGGGAAACAATGGGAGGCACTGAGGTTTACCATCGAGGTTCACACATGCATGGTCCTTTGTCTAATAGCACATTATTGTGCAATTGCAGGAACCATTCTAATATTTAGGTTTTTAACAATTTGGTCTTGCACATGTAAGTCCTGCTGTCAGAGGTTTAGACCCACTGTTCGGCCCATTTTGCATACGGGGAAATGAGATGTCCATGAATATCAGTCAAGTCAAGAAACTCAGAAAGATTGTTAGGATAAAGAAACTAGCGACGAATAACAACAATATCTTTTTTTGCACAATGAAGAAGACATCAGTCAACTATAGGATGGTACTAACTCTTTTACCTTTTTTTCCCTTTGCACCATTTCAAAATTTAGAACAAATATTTATGCATATCTTTGTTTCCAGTCCTTTCCAAAGCACTTCTCCGATGATTACCTCTCAAACCACCTGCATGGTCAAGAGGCGAGGAAGGTATTCATTCAACACCCACGGTGCAATATTGAAGTCTTCCTCAAGAGGACGAAGGTTGGGCGGGCAATTATCCATAGCCACTGGCCTACAGTTGCAAGGACATTCAACATCACTGAAGGCTCAATATTCGCCTTCTGCTTCAGCAGTTTTCCAGATGAGATTCATTTGTCTATTTACCGTGTATGATGCTACTTTCGAAAGGCTTTAGATGTTGCATGTGAAACTTGGCGCTGTTGTGTAATGCCGTAGGTAGCTACATGCCTTTATGGTGTAACTGAGTGCTGAAGCTATCTGATGTAATTCAATTATGAAATCCTAGTTGCCGTAATACGGATATGAAATATATGGTGTGTTTGATATGAAATGTCAATTTGATTACTCAATGGATTATCAATAATTGGCCAATTAGCCTGCTTATTGGGTTTTTCTATTGCAGACGGTTTCTCAGACAATACCGTGGGCGATGAACTCAAACAACCCACATAGTTTCTAGAAAGTAGGCGTGTTGGATCAATGAACAATCACACATGACTTCCGCCCGACAAATGTTTGCGTTAGGCCACCTTACACAAACGTTTCCACATAAAAAATGTGTGTGATGTACATACGAACGGAAATGTTTGTCTGGGATTCACCGTGTGCGATGTACATATGAACGGAAACGATTGGGCTTATATAATTGTCTGCGATAGCTCGCACGATCGCACACGAGTTATTTTTGCCCCACGTGTGTGACCGGAGCCTCCATCGCCGACGGTTTCTGGGTCGTGTGGGTTGGACCCCCCCTATCGCACACACAGGCAAGGCGACGGTTTAAAACTCCGTCGCGGAAAGAGGGTAAAACCGTTTGTATAGGACATCTCTGCACAAGTGAACTTTGGAGTGATTCTTTATCGCACGTTGAGGGATTGTTATATGATCCAATTATGTTAACACCGTTGAGAGATTGCACTAGTGAAAGTATGAACCCTAGGCCTTGTTTTTAAGCATTGCAATACCGTTTGTGCTCCGTTTTATCACTTGCTACCTTGCTGTTTTTTTATTTTCAGATTATAAAAACCTATATCTACTATCCATACTACACTTGTATCACCATCTCTTCGCCGAACTAGTGTACCTATACAATTTACCATTGTATCGGGTGTGTTGGGGACACAAGAGATTTCTTGTATTTGATTGCAGGGTTGTTTGAGAGAGACCATCTTCATCCTACGCCTCCCACGGATTGATAAACCTTAGGTCATCCACTTGAGGGAAATTTGCTGCTGTCCTACAAAACTTTGCACTTGGAGGCCCAACAACGTCTACAAGAATAAAAGTTGCGTAGTGGACATCAACCCTCAGCCCCGAGGGTGAACTACTCCCTCCTCGTCACGGAGACCGCCGGGATGATGAATATGGCCTTCGACGATGATTTCCCCCTCCGACAGAGTGCCAGAACAGGGCTCCGGATGAGATCGCTTCAGTATAGAGGCTTGCGGCAGCGGCGTAAGAGTTCTTGGTTTCGTTCTGGGGTTTTCCCAATATATAGGAATATTTGGCGTTGGATTCATGCCAGGAGGGTGCCCGAGGGTCCCACAATCTCGGGGGGCGCCCCCCAGGCTTGTGGCACCCTCGGCCACTCCCTGGTCCATCTCCGGTGCTCCCTGGGTCTCTTTTGGTCCTTAAAAAATCATCGTAAATTTTGGGCCCAATCCGAGAACTTTTATTTCTGCACAAAAAACAACACCACGGTAAATCTGTTGAAAACAACGTTAGTCCGGGTTAGTTGTAATCAAATCATACCAAAACAATATAATTTTTTTATAAACATGGCATGAATACTTCATAAATGATAGATATGTTGGAGACATATCAGCATCCCCAAGCTTAATTCCTGCTCGTCCTCGAGTAGGTAAATGATAAAAGAAATAATTTATGAAGTGTGAATGCTAGCATAGTGCACAAGTTTGATCAATGATAATTCCAATCACTTTTTCTAGCATCATAAATAGCAACTATTTCTCATAAAACTCATCATGATAAAGTAGCAACCAATTCACATGTTATAGTTCAAACAATGCATTCTCTTGAAACTTAACAAACTATGTTCTTAGTCACCAAACAATTTCAATGCATCTCATTTTCAACAAAGTCTAAGTAAGAGCTCCACATACTCAATTATCATATAGTCTTCTATGATTGCTAATACTCAAAGCATATTTTTAGAACAAATGGCATCCATCGAACACAGAGAAAGATAGGGGCTTAATGTTTCGCCTCCCAACTCATTTATCATAGAGATAATTGTCAACAATAATAATTCATGATCAAATATATTTCAATGACCATATGTGCCTGGATCTTTTCCCACCACATGATGCTTGCCAACTAGAGAATAGGTTGGAATAAGAAATTGACTCAACAAAAAAGTAAATAACATGAAAGTAAATAGCATAAAAGTAAATAGAATGTCCCTTCGCAGAGGGAAGCAGGGATTTGCAGAGGTGCCAGAGCTCATTGCTTAAAACAGATATGAATACATTTTGAGTGGTGTGCTTTTCCTATCAATGTCATGACTAAGGATTTCAAAATCTTCCATACTAAACACATTATGGCTGGTTCCCATGCAGAAATGAAAAGTTTAGCTCCCCATCAACCATTCAAACACAAGCCATGGCTAGCCGAATTCACGGGTGCCCTCCAAACTTTCAACTTTCCAGGGGGAGCCTTTGTTTTATAATTTATTTTCTTTTTGATTGACGAGACTGGCCATCCCTTTTACCAGCCTCTCTCGTGCAAGGACAAGTGAATAAACACCCATCATGAGAATAACCTACTTAGCATGGAAGATACTGACAGCCCCGTCGCTCCATGAGTAGTACGGGCACACAAAACAGATGTTTATTTGAAGATTTTAGAGATGGCACATGCAAATTTACTTGGAACGGCAGGGTAATACAGTATATAGGTAGGTATGGTGGACACTCAAGGAAGAAACTTGGCTCAAGGATTTTGGATGCACAAGCAGTATTCCCGCTTAGTACTAAATTTTTTGGCTAGCAAAGATCCTAAACAAGCACCACATGTTGGAGGATCCATAACAATATAACTTTGATGTAAATATACCCAAACATAACTCATTACGTTGTCTTCCTTGTCCAACTTCAACTTATTTGCTCAAGTTATAAAATAATCAATTGGTATTCGCAATCATAAAAGATGTCCAAGATAATATATTTGTATGTGAAAGTTCTCTTCCTTATACTAATCATTCATGAATTGCTTGTATGACCAATATTGTGATTGTCAAATTTCAATAGTTTTTACTTTCCACACCCGATGTGAAACTACTACTAAGCATATGGAACATAGATTATTTCAGATTTATGATATTCAATTCATTCAACAATTTACTCAAAGGATATAAGTGAAGCACAAGAATGAATGACAAACTACTCTAAAAGATATAAGTGAAGATCAATGAGTAGTCAAACAATTAAGTAGCTATGTGAAGACTCTCTCTCATTCAAGATTTTAGATCCAAGGATTTTATTCAAACAGGAAGCAAAATGAAAATAAAAGGACACTCCAAGAATAGCACATATCATGTGAACAAGTAAAAACTTAGGCTAACCGATTGGTGTTGATGAAGAAAGGTGGGATGCCTACCGGGGCATCTGCTACTTGTGAGCTGCGTTGGGATATCCTCGAAGAGGAGAGGATGATGCAGTACAGTAGAGATAAGTATTTCCCTCAGTTAAGAACCAAGGTTATCAATCTAGTAGGAGAACCAAGCAAAACCTCTTTAGGAGCACCTGCACACACAAAATCCAATACTTGCACCCAACGTGAACATGGGGGTTGTGTATCCCCTCTGTGGTTAATTGCAAGGATTAAATCTCGTAGTGATAGATAAATTGATAAAGTAAATTGCAAAATAAAATAAAAGTAAATAAATTGCAGAAAATTATTTTTAGGATTTTTGTTTATATAATAATGATAAATGACCCGAGGGCCATAGTTTTCACTAGAGGCTTCTCTCTCGAGCGCATAACATACGGTGGGTAGACAAATTACTGTTCGGCAATTGATAGAAAAGCGCATAGTTATGGCGATATTCAAGGCAATGATCATGTATATAGGCATCACATTTTAGACAAGTAGACCGACTCCTGCCTGCATCTACTACTATTACTCGACTCATCGACCGCTATACATCATGCATCTAGAGTATTAAGTATAAAATAGAGTAACGCCTTAAGCAAGATGACATGATGTAGACAAAGTAAACTCAAGCAATATGAATAAACCCCATCTTTTTATCCTTAATGGCAATAATACAAATACGTGTCTTGTCCCTTTCTGTCACTGGGATATAGAACACCGCAAGATTGAACCCATCACAAAGCACCTCTCCCATTGCAAGATAAATCAATCTAGTTGGCCAAACCAAACGGATAGATCAGAGAGAAATAGAAAGCTATAACAATCATGCATAAAATGTAACATCCCCAGATCTTAACCCTGTCATTAAGCTAATTAAATTGACATGTCATTATGATCATCCTAATTAAATTGCATTTAGGAAATAATACAAATTCAAATTCCAAATTCAAATGCAAGTCAAATTATTACTTCTTCAATTAATTGGATAAAAATGTTCATAATATTGCAACAATTCCCAAAGCAATTATAAAAATAAAATCAACATTATTAAAATTCCCAAGTTGACCCTAACATCCAAAAACAGTGACTTTAACAGCCACTTTAATTCATTTCCAATTAAGCAAAATTCAAATGATTTCAAATGACCCTCAAACTTTTTGTGATAGTGAGGTATATTGCATCTTAAATCTTGAGGCAAGTTGCACATTTTACAAAATTGAATTGATACTAAAAGAAAATGCAAAACAGACACTATAAAAGAAAACAGAAAAGAAAATAAAGAAAAGAGAAAAGTTACTGTGCATGGGCTCTAAGTCCGACAGTGCACTGGCCAGCTGGCCCAGCCTGCGCAGCGTCGTCTCCCACCTCTCGTCGTGCTGGCAGAGCGCGCGCACTCGCCGCGCCGCCCCCCCTCTCTCCCTCTCGACAACAGGGCGCTACAGGCCCTCGGGGTGGATAAGGGCAGCGCCTGCACCTCTCCCAGAAACCCTAGCCGTCTCTCTCTTCTCCCTCGCGCCGTTCTCTCTCTCCCGCAAAGCGCCCGAACGCGCCGTTGCCACCGCAGCTCGCCTGCGCGGCCACCGGCCTCCCCGCGCCCCCTGCTGATGTCCAGGAGGACCGCCGTGCTCCGCTTCGTCCCCTCCGACCCCTGCCTCGAGCTCGTTGCCTCTACACCGAGCCCAACGTCCTCGTCTTCGTCTCCGATCGCTGTCGCCGCCCTGTCCACCCAAGCCCTCCCCGTTCCCGCTTAGCTCCTCTACAGGCTCTCTGTGAGCCCTCCTTCCCTCTCCCTTTCCCTTTGCTCTTGTGCATGCCCGCTAGCTGCTGCAGCCGCCGCCGTGAGCTCGCCGCCGCTGTACGCCTCGCCGTCGCGGCCACCGCTAGCGCTGCCCGCGTCTGAGCATTGGGCCGTGCTCCTGGGATCCCCAGGAGGCCAACGCGCCCATCCGCGAGCCTCGCCGCGCCCTGTAGCAACGAATCCCCACCGTGCCCGAAGCCACCTCCGCTTCCGCTCGTCGCCGACGTCCATTCCGGCCACCCCACGGCCAGCCACCGCCACCGATCGACGCGCCTCGTCGCGCTCGTTCGAATGCCGCAAATCCCGCTTCAAACCGCGCACCATAGCCGAAACCCGAGCCTCTCCCGTGCGCTCCGCCGCGATTTCGGTCGCCGGCAGCTAAACGCCGGCGCGCCACCGTGAAAACTCCGGCCGGGCCCACCCGCCAGGCCGATTAGGCACTAACCACGCCCTAAGCACCCACTGACATTTGGGGCCCGTACTGTAGCAATTAGATTAATTAAAATAACTTAAATACTAACCCAAGCCACTGACTACTGGGTCCCGCACTGACTAATTAGGTAATTAAATTTAACTAAGCACTGTCAGTTAGCTTTGTCACTAACAAGTGGCCCCCCTCTGTTAATTAGATTAATTAAACTGTTTTCTAAATAAAATTAATTTGATTAATTAATTAGACGCTGACAACTGGGGCCCACTACTAGATAATCTCTGTTTAGTTTAATTAAGCCTCTGTTTAACCTACTGGGTATGACATGTGGGACCCACTAGTCAGGTTTGACCCTGGCCAGCTCAGTTGATCCGCTGATGTCACCCTGACGTCATGCTGACGTCACAGTCCACTGTTTTGGATTACTCGGATTTAATAATTCAAATAATTCCAGAAATTTGAATAAACTTTGGAAAATCATATAAAATAAACCGTAACTCAGATGAAAATAATTTATATATGAAAAATGATCAGAAAAATGAGACGAATCCGAATATGTCATCCACATACCTGCCACACCCCTCTAACATGATGAACATGGAACTTTCCCTCCCGATTCAATATACCGATAACTGCCCAAAGCTGGGAAAATATTCCCGGATATTTTCCCGCTTCGTTTAAAATACCTAGCTCTGCGTTAGGGCACCTCTAGCACAGCCTATTGCCATGCCAAGCATCTACGTGCATTTGTTTGCTTTGTATTTACTGTTTCCTCCCCCTCTTCTCTCCGGTAGACTCCGAGACCGACGCTGCCCCTGTGATCGACTACGTCACCGACGACCCTTCTTCCTTTTCAGCAAAGCTTCCAGGCAAGCAAAACCCCCTTGATCATTCCTATATCACCTATTCCTTTTTCCCCGTGCTTGCATTAGAATTTGCTACCGTATTTGATTGCTCCTATTCTGATGCATAGCCTGTTTTTGTAACTGCTGTTGATACTTTACCTTTTGTCCTAAATGCTTAGTATAAGCTGGTTAGTGATCCATCAATGGCCCCACACCCTTGTCCTTGTTGCCATGCTTTACCACCGGTGACTTGATCAATGTGATCGATGTTCAGAGACCGACACAGCACCGCACACCCCCTTAGTTGTACGACTCTACAGAGCTACTATCGAGTGCCGGGGGTGATACCTCCTACCTCACTCCTGATGATATCTCTGTAGCGTAGCTAGTCGGTTGTGGGTTACCGAGGGTGATTCCTCTTTCACCACCTCCGATGACGCCTCTGTCGTGCAACCCCTCAAGTCTGAACCATCGAGGGTGATTCCTTCGAGTTCACCTTGACGGATACATCGAGTGGGAATCCATCGAGGGTGATTCCTCAGATTTCCCCCTTGATGTTACGGACAAATGGTTATCTTACACTGTTACCCCTTTTAACTGTTACTACGGGACTGAAGGGACAGGCGGTACCACCCCGGTAGAGGTGGACCTGAGTTCCCGACAGTCTCTTGAGAGTCGGGTTGACCTGGAGGGTACCCGCGAGATAATTACGAGGCGCGGCCGGGCAGGCAGAGACCGCCCTAGAGAGGGATGGGCCTGACCCTTGTTGCACTTCCTCGAGACGGGGCGACAAGAGTATTGATCGTCACTGCGAGCTCCTAATAATTCACTAACGGATTTGTGTATTGAGTTGGCCACTGGCCTATACGCACTACCACCACGTGGGATAATGGTTTAATGGGGCCCTCGGCGCCGTATGTATCAGCCGAAAGCTCTGTCAGATGTCCAGTTTAGTATTGTGGCCGGGTCGGATCGTGGCATCCAAGAGAGGGGTGGCGCTGGATCCACCTTGCGCACAACGACCCGGAGTGCAACGGGCGATGGGCCCAAGACCCCTGAGCGCTTAGGATGTAGACCGGCGGGGACCTCTCTGCGGAGCCTAGGTAGGACTACGTCGTGTCGATCAGCCGACGCCGGGCATGACCCGGAAAAGTGTGTCCGGCCAGAGTTAATCGAGCGTGTTGGGTAACAGTAGTGCACCCCTGCAGGGAAGTTATCTATTCGAATAGCCGTGTCCACGGTAACAGGACGCTCAGTGTTGTATCCCGATCAAATACAACTTGAACTGGATACATGTTAATTAATTGTAAGCTACGGGATCGCTTTCTCGCAGGGAGTCGAGGAAGGATCTCTGGGCTTTGCTTCTACATGCTTGTTACTTTAGGTTATGCTGCTAATCTGCACTCATCTAATGCTGCAAGACGCTGAAGATGCTAGTCTTTGATAGGCTAGGCTATCCCCTCTATTCTGCCATTTCTGCAGTCTAGTCCACAGATACAGCCCCTTCATTTGATACCGATGCATATTTAGCATAGATCTGATGTAAGTCTTGCAAGTACTTTTGACGAGTACTCACGGTTGCTTTGCTTCCCCTTTTTCCCCATACCCGATTGCTGCGACCAGATGACGGAGCCCGGAGCCAGTTGACCCCGTCGACGACTGCTACTACTTCGATGATGCCTACTTCTACGTGGAGACCAACGACCAGGAGTAGTTTAGGAGGCTCCTAGGCAAGAGGCCTGCGCCTTTTCGATCGTTGTCGTTGTTTTGCCTCGCCTTCTTAAGGCTTATCTGTTTAACTTTTATATCTGTACTCAGATATCTGATGCTTCCGCTGATGCTTGTATGTCTCAAGCTTATGTATTCGAGCCCTCGAGGCCCCTGGCTTGTAATATAAAGCTTGTATTATTTTATTTTGTGTCTAGAGTTGTGTTGTGATATCATCCCGTGAGTCCCTGGGCTTGATCGTGCGCATTTGCGTGTATGATTAGTGCACGGTCGGGCTGGGGGCGTCACAATAAAAGAGTTCAGAGAAGACTCAAATATTTCTCATGAATAATCTGATCATAAACCCACAATTCATCGGATCCCAACAAACACACCGCAAAAGAAGATTACATCGGATAGAACTCCAAGAACATCGAGGAGAACTTTGTATTGAAGATCAAAGAAACAGAAGAAGCCATCTAGCTACTAACTACGGACCCGTAGGTCGGTGGTAAACTACTCACACATCATCGGAGGGGCAACAAGGTTGATGTAGAAGCCGTCCGTGATCGATTCCCCCTCCGGCAGAGTGCTGGAAAAGGCCTCCAAATGGGATCGTGAAAGAACAGAAGCTTGAGCTGGCAGTAGGGTTTTCTCGTCTAGCACTCTGTTGGTTTCCCAATATTTGAGAATTTATAGAAGTGGAATTAGGTCAAAAGAAGCCACAAGGGGCCCACAAGGCATCAGGGTGCGCCCCCTGGGGCCGTGCCCTATTGCCTTATGGCCTCCTCGTGAGGCTTCTGCCATCCTCCCAAAGTTTCCAGGGTCTCTTTTGTCCAGAAAAAATCGTCAAAAAGTTTTGTGGCATTTGGACTTCGTTTGGTACTGATTTCCTGAAAAACCAAAAACAAACAGAAAACAGCAACTGGCACTGGGCACTAGGTTAATAGGTTAGTCCCAAAAAATGATATATAATTGCATATAAAACATCCAAGATTGATACTATAATAGCATGGAACAGTCAAAAATTATTGATACGTTGGAGACGTATCAACATCCCCAAGCTTAGTTGCTTGAGACTTCTTGAAATATTATCTTGGGGAGCCTTTGGCATCCCCAAGATTGAGCTCTTGTGTCTCCTTAATTCCTCTCATATCATGGCTTCTCCTAAATCTTAAAACTTAATCCACACAAAACTCAACAAGAACTCATGAGAAAAGTTAGTGTAAATCAATTCAAAACCTCAACATTCTGTACTGTACAAAATCACTAATATTATAATTAAACATTGCATACTAAATGCCTCTGCATATTTAATACTCCTATCCTCAAATAGAAACATTAAACAATCAAACATATGCAAACAATGCACTATAACCGAAATCTGTCTAAACAGAACAGTCTGTAAAGGTGGAATAAAAATTCATACTTCCCTATCTCCAAAAATTCTGAAAACTTACCACGTGACAAAGAACTCATGCATGCTTACTATGTAAAAATTTCAGATTTTTATCATGTTTTGAAAATTCACAAATATTCAGGACATAACAGAAAACTTTCTGTTTTCAAACAGCAACACATAAACTTGCAAACTGAGCATGGCAAAGGCTATAATTGGCATTGAACTAAAAGATACAAAACATGATAGTTGATAAAGCAAGCAAATCTCAACAAAATAAAATGACACTCCAAGCAAAACACATATTATGTGATGAATAAAAATATAGCTCCAAGTGAGGTATACCGATAGTGTTGAAGACGAAAGAGGGGATGCCTTCCGGGGCATCTCCAAGCTTAGACGCTTGAGTCTTCCTTGAATATTACCTTGGGGTGCCTTGGGAATCCCCAAGCTTAGGGTCTCGCCACTCCTTATTCTCCTCATATTGTTATCTCACCCAAAACTTGAAAACTTCAATCACACAAAACTTAACGGAACTCCGTGAGATAGGTTAGTATGAAAATAAATCATCCACTTAGGTACTGTCAATACAAGATTCATAATTGTTCTCACATAATTCCTACTGTATTATATCATTTCCACAATTTATATTACTCAATATAAGCTATGGAAACACTAAAACAAGCAAACAATGCAATAAAAACAGAATCTGTCAAAAACAGAACAACATGTAGTGAGAGAATTAAAAGGCTTACTTCTGTACCTCCAAAAATTATGAAAAATTAGGACAACGTAATTTTTTTAACCCAATACTGTGTAAAAATTTCATAATTTTAACACTCTCCAGTACAGAACAGAAATTCCAGCACTGGACGCAAAAGATTCTGTTTTTGCACAGAATCAAATCAACAAGTATCCACACTATCCCAAAGGCTTTACTTGGCACATTATTGAAAGAAAACATATAAAACATGATTACTACAATAGCTTAATCATGTGGACACACAAAAACAGTAGGTATAAATGTTGGGTTGTCTCCGAACAAGCGATTTTCTTTAATGCCTTTTAGCTAGGCATGATGATTTCAATGATGCTCGCATAAGAATAAAGAATTGAAACATAAAGAGAGCACCATGAATCATATGACAAGCACATTTAAGTCTAACCCACTTCCTATGCATAGGGATTTTGCGAGCAAACAATTTATGGGACCAAGAATCAACTAGCATAGGAAGGCAAACAAAGCATGACTTCAAAACTTTCAACACATAGAGAGGAAACTTGATATTATTGCAAAACCTACAAGAATATGTTCCTCTCTCATAATAATTTTCAGTAGCATCATGAATGAATTCAACTATATAAATATCACATAAAGCATTCTTTTCATGACCCACAAGCATAGGATTTTTATTACTCTCCACATAAACAAATTTATTCTCATTCATAATAGTGGGAGTATTATATGAAACTTGAATACTATAAATTGTTTCCAAATTAAAAGAGTAATGTTCAGTAAGAGGGTATTCATAATTATGACAAGTTTCATAATAATAATCATCATTACTTTTTATAATAAAAGTATCATCGCAATAATCATCATAGGTAGCAACTTTGTTCACATCATAATCAATTGAAACCTCTTCCAAAGTAGTGGATTCAACACTAAATAAAGTCATGACCTCTCCAAATCCACTTTTATCATTTTTATAAGATTCAACACCCTCCAAAATAGTGGGATAATTATTACCTAAAGTTGACACTCTTCTAAACCCACTTTCATTATTATTGCAATCATCATAGATAGGAGGCATGCTATCATCATAATAAATTTGATCATTAAAAGTAGGGGGACTAAAAAGATCATCCTCATTTAACATAGCATCCCCAAGCTTAGGGTAAACATTATTTTCAGCAAATAAATTCTCAAACATGTCACTCTCATCAAACATAGCATCCCCAAGCTTGTGGGTTTGCATATCATTAGCATAATCACTATTATCATGAATAGTATGAATAGCACCAATATTATAACAATCATCATAATTTCACAAGTTTGTGCCAAAAATATTTTCAAGATTATAAGAAGTATCATTATCTTCCCAATCATAATTATCACAACAAGTAATAGGCATAACAAAATCATCCTCAAGTGTATCATCTTCCACAATTATTTTTGATTCATTCTCATCTGGCACAACAATAATAGGAGCAACATTATTTGGGGGAGATACCTCTTTACCTATACTTTTCCTTCTTTTCTTCTTCTTCACCACATTATGTGTGGGTTTATTTAATTTTTCTGAGCTTCTTATTGAAGAGATTGGTTGGATAGGAAGCTCCTCCTCGTTACTTGTTTCATCATGAGAGAAAATAGGAGGGAAAGGGGGGATCTTAACCTTTCCATTATCATTTCTTTTATATTCTATTGGTTTTCCCTTCTTTCTATAGTTGGCTATATAAGCATTCTCTCTGCAATTTACCACAAAAAACATATAGATTTCCTTTATATTAGTTTCAATGTCGTCTGTGAGAATTAATACTTCAAACCAACTATTCTTATGTGTCAATTCTTCACACCCCAAAAATAGACAAAGCTCATTATAAAGTTCAAGGGTAATCAAGTCATTACAATATTTGGCCATGATTCGATCATGAAAAAGTATGCATTGAAAATTAAGATGACCAACCTTATTGCAAAGTTCACAAGTAATGGG
Organism: Elymus sibiricus; assembly: GCA_039707655.1. Taxonomy (NCBI): domain Eukaryota; kingdom Viridiplantae; phylum Streptophyta; class Magnoliopsida; order Poales; family Poaceae; genus Elymus; species Elymus sibiricus. The sequence continues at coordinate 319,090,680 of CM077670.1, read as the reverse complement.
ATGAAGAGAGCATAATTTCGTAGCAAATTTATCTATCACTTTAAGGCACAAGTTGGATTTATCGTGTTTATGCTTCTTACAAAATCTATCATCCCTATAAGGCATGTGTTCACAAATTTTGTTCACTCCACAAAAATTGACATGCTTATAAGAAACCTTTTTATAATGACTACTGCAATTATCAATAGCATTTTGGGTATTCAAAGAATTCATACTAACAACATTGCAATCATGCTTATTGATACGTCTCCAACGTATCTATAATTTTTTATTGTTCCATGCTATTATAGTATCAATCTTGGATGTTTTATATGCAATTATATGCCATTATATATCATTTTTTGGGACTAACCTATTAACCCAGTGCCCAGTGCCACTTGCTGTTTTCTGCTTGTTTTGCCTTTTCAGAAAATCATTATCAAAAAGAGTCCAAACGACAAAAAAACTTTGGATTGATTTTTTCTGGACCAAAAGAGACCCATGAAGCTTCGGGAGAAGAACAGAAGAACCACGAGGAGGCGACAAGCCTAGAGGGCGCGCCTAGGGGGGTAGGCGCACCCCCAGGCTTGTGGGCCCCGCGTAGCCCCTCCTGACCTAATTCCAGCGCTATAAATTCCCAAATATTCCCAATATACCAGAGAGACAGAAGAGAAAGCCTCTGTTCTTCCGCGATCCCATCTGGAGGCCTTTTCCGGTACTCTACCGGAGGGTCAATCGATCATGGAGGGCTTGTTCATCAACCTTGCTACCCTTCCGATGATGTGTGAGTAGTTTACCACAGACCTACGGGTCCATAGCTAGTAGCTAGATGGCTTCTTCTCTCTCTTTGATCTTCAATACCATGTTCTCCTCGATGTTCTTGGAGTTCTATCCGATGTAATCTTCTTTTGTGGTGTGTTTGTTGGGATCTGATGAATTGTGAGTTTATGATCAGATTATTCATGAGAAATATTTGAGTCTTCTCTGAACTCTTTTATGCATGATTATTATAGCTTTGTATTTCTCTCCGATCTATCGATTTGGTTTGGCCTACTAGATTGATTTATCTTGCAATGGGAGAGGTGCTTTGTGATGGGTTCAATCTTGCGGTGCTCAATCCCAGTGACAGAAGGGGACATGACACGTATTTGTATTGTTTCCATTAAGGATAAAAAGATGGGGTTTAATCATATTGCTTGAGTTTACTTTGTCTACATCATGTCATCTTGCTTAAGGCGTTACTCTGTTTCATACTTAATACCCTAGATGCATGCTGGATAGCGGTCGATGGGTGGAGTAATAGTAGTAGATGCAGGCAGGAGTCGGTCTAGTTGTCTCGGACGTGATTCCTATATACATGATCATTGCCATGAATCCGTCATAATTATTTGCATTTCTATCAATTGCCCAACAATAATTTGTTTACCCACCGTATGCTATGTGTTCGAGAGAGAAGCCTCTAGTGAAAACTATGGCCCCCGGGTCTACTTTATCATATATAAAAAACCTAAAAATACCTTGCTGCAATTTATTTACTTTTATTTTATTTAGTATTTTTATTTATCTATCTATCACTATCAGAATTAATCCTTGCAAATAATCGCTAAGAGGTTTGACAACCCTCTTATTTGCGTTGGGTGCAAGTGTTTGCTTTTGTGTGTGCAGTTGCACTTAATGGGATTTTGCTTGGTTCTCCTACTGGATTGATAACCTTGGTTCTTAACTGAGGGAAATACTTATCTCTACTATACTGCATTATCCTCTCCTCTTCGGGGAAATACCAACGCAGTCTACAAGTAGCAGGAAGAATTTCTGGCGCCGTTGCCGGCGAGACATCATCAAAATTACCAAGTACCTTCGCACAAACTATCATCCACTTGCATTTATTTTATTTTGCCTTTTTATTTGCATTTCCCTCGCGTTTTCATCTCCCCCACTTCTATTATTTTTTACAAAAAACACACAAAAATATTTTATTTGCTTGCTTTTATTGCCTTCATGTCAAACAAACAAGAACAGAAAATAAAACAAAAGTTTAAGACGCTATGGATCACCTTAAAGTTTTCTACTTGGATCATCTTCGATCCATTTGTGCTCGTGCTGAAACCCCAACTAGTTTAGTTGAGGGAAAATCATTAGATGAGCATGCTCATTTTGTCCATCACCGTTTGTCTAAAAAAGGGAGACTCTTATGGAATCAAATAAATTGTTTGCTATGCTATGCTTGGAATCTATGTGAAATTCATGATTTTACTTGTTGCTCTGAGAACCCTATAAAACACCTTCCCTACCTATGTGAGTTTAATGATAATGAAATCTTATCTTCTTATGCCAAGGGTGTTTATAGCTATTATGATATCGAACAAATTGAAAAAATTGTTGCTTTTAAGCGTGCCCATGAAGTTGCTTCTTTGATTGAAAAGTATGATATTACTCTCTACAAATCTGGAAATTTTGCCATACTTAAATATTGCGATGAAAACTATGCTTCCAATACCTATGTTAGTGAATTCATTGAGAGAATGTCTGCTGCTTTGGAAGAGAATAATGATATGCTTGAATCTATAGATAATTATGATTCCGTTGATTCGATTGAAATATCCCCTCTTGATGAATGTGATGCTTGCTATGGCCATGATGCCAATATTAATGATGCTTATAGAGATGAACTTGCTATAGTTCCTTATGTTAAAAATGAAATTATTGCTATAGCACCCATACGTGATAGCTCCTTGAATGAAAAGCATGATTGCAATGATGTTACTATAAATTATATTAATGTCAATTGTGCTAATTATGTGCCAAGCTACAAGCTTGGGGATGATAATTTTGTTATGTCTACTACTTATAGCAATGATCACGATTGGGGTGATAATGCTCCTTATGATCTTGAAAATTTATATAAGCCTCATGATGAATATGTTATTGATAATAATGTTTGCAATACTATTAAAAGTGGGTTTGGAAGTGCGTCAACTTTATGTAATAATGATCCCACCACTTTGGAGAATTATCAATCTTATGAATTTTTTGATAAGAGTGGGTTTGGAGAGGTCATGACTTTTGTTTATGTTAATCCCACTATCTTGGAAGATTATAAACTTTTATGCATGCGGATCATGAAGAGAATATTTTATATGATAGCTATATTATTGAATTTGACTATGATCCTTGATACGTCTCCAACGTATCTATAATTTTTTATTGTTCCATGCTGTTATATTATCACTCTTGGATGTTTTTATATACATATACATCAATTATATATCATTTTTGGAGACTAACCTATTAACCTAGTGCCCAGTGCCAGTTGCTGTTTTCTACCCTGTTTTTGTTTTACAGAAAATCAATACCAAATGAAGTCCAAATGCCATGAAACTTTTAGGAGATTTTTTTCTGGACAAGATAAACACTAGAAGCTTTGGGAGAAGGCCAGAAGCCCCAGGGGGTGCCCACGAGGCACCAGCGCGCTCCTGGGGGGGCAGGCGCGCCCTGGTACCTCATGGGGCCCACAGAGCTACGTTTGACCTAATTCCACCACTATAAATTCCAAAACAACCAGAAACCCTCAGGGGAGTCCACGAAATACATTTTCTGTCGCCGCAAGTTTCTGTTCTCGATAGATCCCATCTAGAGGCCTTCTCCAGTACTCCGCCGAAGGGGGAATCGATCACGGAGGGGCTCTACATCAACCTTGCTGCCCTTCCGATGATGCGTGAGTAGTTTACCACAGACCTTCGGGTCCATAGTTAGTAGCTAGATGGCTTCTTCTCTCTTTTTGATCTTCGATACAATGTTCTCCTCGATGTTCTTGGAGTTCTATCCGATGTAATCACTTTTTGCGGTGTGTTTGTTGGGATCCGATGAATTGTGAGTTTATGATCAGATTATCCATGAATATTATTTGAGACTTCTCTGATCTCTTTTATGCATGATTATTATAGCTTCGTATTTCTTCTCCGATCTATTGATTTGGTTTGGCCAACTAGATTGATTTATCTTGCCATGGGAATAGGTGCTTTGTAATGGGTTCGATCTTGCGGTGCTCAATCCCAATGACAGAAAGGGACATGACACGTATGTATCATTGCTATTAAGGGTAAAAAGATGGGGTTTATTCATATGTTAGTTTTGTTCGTCTACATCATGTCATCGTTCTTAAGGCGTTACTCCGTTCTTCATGGACTTAATACACTAGATACATGCTGGATAGCGGTAGATGTGTGGAGTAATAGTAGTAGATGCAGGCAGGAGTCGGTCTACTTGTCTCGGACATGATGCCTATATACATGATCATTGCCTTGGATATCGTCATGATTATTTGCTTTTCTATCAATTGCCCAACAATAATTTGTCTACCCACCGTATGCTATTTTCTTGAGAGAAGCCTCTAGTGAAAACTATGGCCCCCGGGTCTATCTAAATCATATTACTAAAACCCTAAAAATATTGCTGCACTTTTTATTTATTTATTTCATTTTGTATTTTTGTTTCAATCTATCTATCTATCACATACAATTTAATCTTGCAATTGACTGCCGAGGGATTGACAACCCCTCGTTTGCGTTGGGTGCAAGGATTTGTTGTTTGTGTGTAGGTACTGCTAACGAGGTGTTGCGTGATTCTCCTACTGGATTGATAACCTTGGCTTCATAACTGAGGGAAATACTTACCTCTGCTGTGCTGCATCATCCCTTCCTCTTCGGGGATAATACCAACGCAAGCTACAAGTAGCAGGAAGAATTTCTGGCGCCGTTGCCAGGGAGACATCATCAACATCTATCAAGTACCTTTGCATAAACTCTCATCTCCTTGCATTTATTTTATTTGCCTCTCGTTTTCATCTCCCCCACTTCTAAAAAGTTTTTTACAAAAATACAAAAATATTTTCCGATTGCCTTTTTCTTGTTTGCTTGTTTGCTTGCTTGCTTTATCATTATGGCTAGTTCTTCGCTCGTTACTATTACCCCTGAAAATGAAGTACATAATTTTAAACAAAGGGGAGGAGAGAATTTAAAAGATGCTTGGTATAGGATTTGTGAGGCTCACAATAGATCAACTCGTAAGCAATCCTCTACCATCCTTCTTCGCAATTTTTATGTGGGCATTACTACTTGGTATAGATTTGTGCTTGATACTATTACTGGAGGAAATTTCTTGATGTGTCCCTCTACGGATGCTTTTATGGCTATGGGAAATTTAGTGGGATCACCGCCTATTATTATTAATGAAACAACTTTGACCTTGGAACATGTTATGCAAAGGTTAGATGCTATTGAAAATAAAATGCCTACCATTGAGCATATTGAAAATTTAGATAAAAAGATTCATAACCATGTTACTCAATTTGGATCAAAAGTAGGGATTGCTCTTAAGATGCTAAAAGAGAAAGAACCAATAATTAATGAAAGGGTGGAACAAAGTCCCGCTAGGATCGATAAGTTGGAGGAGATTATTAATAAATTTGGTGCCACTTTTTCTTCCACTAAAACTATTGAAAAAACTACTATTAGCAAGAATTGCAAGTTTATGTATGTCCCTAAAACCAATGGTGCTACATCTAGTAAGGGAAATGAGGATTTTAAAATGATTAGCGTGCACCCTGATTTCATTGGTATACTTAAGGAACCTATTCACAAAAGTAAAATTCTTGATTTTGTGCCTCGAAGTGTGATGGTGAGAAACACCTATGTTAAATCTATTAGAAAAAATGGATGTGTGATTGAGGAGTTGGAAACCAAAGATGACAATATTTGAAACTATGCATTATGCCTAGCTAGGGGCATAAAACAATAACGCTTGTTGGGAGGCAACCCAATGAATAAAATAAATTTTCACCTTTCATCTGTTATTGTGTGTTTTCACAATTATGCTACTGGTACGATTGTGTTTTTGTGTTTTTAATTAGTGTTTGTGCCAAGTAAAGCCTTTCGGATGATTTGGAAGATAGTATAATTGATGCTGTTTGGAAAACAGAAAGTTTTGCCTCCAGTGCTAGAATTTTGTTTCTGTACTGGAGCGTCAAAAAAATCTGAAATTTTTACACAGTATTTTTATATGAATTTCCCACGTTGTCGTAAATTTTCAGAAGTTTTGGAGTTACAGAAGTATGGCTTTTAAATAGATTTCTACAGACTGTTCTGTTTTTGACAGATTCTGTTTTTGATGCACTACTTGCTTGTTTTGATGAATCTATGGATTGTATCGGGGGGTATAAGCCATGGTGAAGTTAGAGTACAGTAGGTATAATGCAAAAATAAAATATGAATGGGTTTGCAACAGTACTTAAAGTAGTGATTTGTTTTGTTATACTAACGGATCACACGAAGGTTTTGTTGAGTTTTGTGTGATTGAAGTTTTCAAGTTTTGGGTGAGATCATGATGGATGAAGGAATAAGGAGTGGCAAGAGCCTAAGCTTGTGGATGCCCGAGGCACCCCAAGGTAATATTCAATGAAGACTCAACCGTCTAAGCTTGGGGATGCCCCGGAAGGCATCCCCTCTTTCTTCTACCAACCATCGGTAATTTTACTTGGAGCTATATTTTTATTCGTCACATGATATGAGTTTTGCTTGGAGCGTCTTGTATTATATGAGTCTTTGCTTTGTTTTCCTTTTAGTTTGTCACAATCATCCTTGCTGAACACACCTATCTTGAGAAAGCCACACGTTTATCATCATTTGATAGAATACTCTATGTGCTTCACTTAAATTTTTGAGCTAGGCAGTTGCTCTAGTGCTTCACATAAATCTTTTTGAGCACGGTGGTGGCTACATTTTGAAGAAATAAACTCTCATGCTTCACTTATATTATTTTGGGATTTGATTGATATTTTGAAGAAATGAATTCTCATGCTTCACTTATATTATTTTGAGAATTGATAAGATTAAAATTTTGAAGAAATATTTGCACTCTCATGCTTCACTTATATCTTTTTGAGAGTTGATGATAGTAACGGTAATTTGCACAAGATATGAATTTGGTCCCAAAGTGATGAATATTCAAGAGGGATATAATAAAAACTTTCATATAGATCATTGGATATGATAAGTGTGATTACTTGCAACAGTTTTGCGATATGGAAATGATAATATGTGAGTCATGTTAGTGAGTAATTGTGATTTAGTAAGAATATTAGTGTTAAGGTTTGTGATTCCCTATGCATGCACATTAAGTCAATAGTTATGCAACGAAATTATATCCTACTTATGGTGCATTATTCGGTGTTAGTTATGTTCAATGCATATTTATGACCGTTTTCGTTTTTTGGTTGGTTGCTTCTCAATCTATTTGCTAGCCTTCATTTGTACTAAGCGGAAATACTGCTTGTGCATCCAAAATCCTTAAACCCGAGTTGTGCCAAATGAGTCCACTATATCTACCTATATGCGGTATTGCCATGCCGTTCCAAGTAAATTTGCGTGTGCCAACTCTAATTTTAAAAATAATTTTTCCGTTTTGTGTGCCCGTACCGCTCATGAAGCAGCAGGGGGTGGCCATTATTTTCCATGCTAGGTGTGTTATTCTCACGATAAGTGTTTATTCACTTGTCATTGCACGAGAGAGTGGCTGGTAATAGGGATCTGGCACATTAGCAAATCTCTGCTTCCCTCTGCAAAGGGCCTATCTATTTACTTTTATGCAATTTTTATTTTATTTGAGTCTCCATCTTCTCTTACAAAAGCACCAACTAGAGAGCACTATTGTCATACTTGTACATTGGATGTAGCTAATATTTGAGTGTGTTTCATGAATGGATCAATGATTGAGCATAATGGGCTAGGGATAACTCTCTTTAGCGTTGATATTTTGAAAGACATGGTTGCTTGTTAGCATGCTTGAGTATTTATATCTTCATGTCAAACCAATGTTGAAGATATCGCTTACCGTTATCATCTCGGTCAGCTAGGGATTAGAGATTAATCGGAAATCGGCCGATTAATCGATTTTATCGGTCGACTATTAATCGGATATTTTTTGCAAATCTCAGGTTCCCAACACTACAATACGCTATATTCAACACCAAAACAATATTGGACAGAAGTGTTACCTTGATTCCTAGCCTTTGAATCCTCAAATAATGACAAACAAAATAAGACAACAGTACATATTGCGTAACAAGGTCCACAAAACACAAATAAACATAGTTTTTGCAAACATAGTGCTATGAATAGGGCCGATTTATTCGTAGATTACCGATAAATCTTTTGTCAGAGCGATAAATCGGTCCAAAAGATAAACGGTGAAGATAAGGCATAATCTTATCGGTCACCCCCCGATTAGCGATAAATCGGAAGATTAATCGCTGAATCGGAAGATTTTTTGAACAGTGTGTCAAACTATAGACTATTGCTTTGAATCATTCAAGTCCAATGTCCATGCTATAAAAGAAAAGAAAATATGATGAATATGTTAGGCAGCATTCCACATCATAAATTCTGTTTTTATCATTTACCTACTCGAGGACGAGCAGGAATTAAGCTTGGGGATGCTGATACGTCTCCAACGTATCTATAATTTTTGATTGTTCCATGATATTATATTATCAATCTTGGATGTTTTTATATACATTTACATCAATTATATATCATTTTTGGAGACTAACCTATTAACCTAGTGCCCAGTGCCAGTTGCTGTTTTCTGCCCTATTTTTGTTTTACAGAAAATCAATACCAAATGAAGTCCAAATGCCACGAAACTTTTTGGAGATTTTTCTCTAGACAAGATAAACACTAGAAGCTTTGGGAGAAGGCCAGAAGCCCTAGGGGTGCCCACGAGGCACCAGGGCGTGCCTGGGGGGCAGGCGCGCCCTGGTACCTCGTGGGGCCCACACAGCTCCGTTTGACCTAATTCCACCACTATAAATTCCAGAAAAATCAGAAACCCTTAGGGGAGTCCACGAAATACTTTTTCCGCCGCCGCAAGTTTCTGTTCTTGAGAGATCCCATCTGGAGGCCTTCTCCGGTACTCCGCCAGAGGGGGAATCGATCACGGAGGGGCTCTACATCAACCTTGCTGCCCTTCCGATGATGCGTTAGTAGTTTACCACAGACCTTCAGGTCCATAGTTAGTAGCTAGATGGCTTCTTCTCTCTTTTTGATCTTCAATACAATGTTCTCCTCGATGTTCTTGGAGTTCTATCTGATGTAATCACTTTTTGCGGTGTGTTTGTTGGGATCCGATGAATTGTGAGTTTATGATAAGATTATCCATGAATATTATTTGAGTCTTCTCTGATCTCTTTTATGCATGATTATTATAGCTTCGTATTTCTTCTCCGATCAATTGATTTGGTTTGGCCAACTAGATTGATTTATCTTGCCATGGGAAGAGGTGCTTTGTAATGGGTTCGATCTTGCGGTGCTCAATCCTAGTGACAAAAAGGGACATGACATGTATGTATCGTTGCTATTAAGGGTAAAAAGATGGGGTTTATTCATACGTGAGTTTTCTTCATCTACATCATGTCATCGTTCTTAAGGTGTTACTCCGTTCTTCATGGACTTAATACACTAGATGCATGCTGGATAGCGGTCGATGTGTGGAGTAATAGTAGTAGATGCAGGCAGGAGTCGGTCTACTTGTCTCAGACGTGATGCCTATATACATGATCATTGCCTTGGATGTCGTCATGATTATTTGTTTTTCTATCCATTGCCCAACAGTAATTTGTCTACCCACCGTATGCTATTTTCTTGAGAGAAGCCTCTAGTGAAAACTATGGCCCCCGGGTCTATCTAAATCATATTACTAAAACCCTAAAAATATTGCTGCACTTTTTCTTTATTTATTTTACTTTGTATTTTTGCTTCAATCTATCTATCTATCACATACAATTTAATCTTGCAATTGACCGCCGAGAGATTGACAACCTCTCGTTTGCGTTGGGTGCAAGGATTTGTTGTTTGTGTGTAGGTACTGCTAACGAGGTGTTGCGTGATTCTCCTACTAGATTGATAACCTTGGTTTCATAACTGAGGGAAATACTTACCTCTGTTCTGCTTCACCCCGGGCATAAAAACCGAAGACCGGAAACCAAACCCGAAAAGACCGAGACCGAACCCGAAAAGACCGAACTAGAAAAGACCGGAAAAAAAACGGTATGCACATATAGAAGACCGAACTAGTTACGGTCTGTTCGGTCCTAGTGTCTTCGAGACTGAATAGCCCGTATAGACCGAACTACTAATAAAAGCCCATATGAAGAGTTTAGCAAAGGCCCATCCGGCCAGCCCAAGTCACGAGCGAGATACACACACCTCACGTCCACGGTCCACAGCCTCACCTCACGATTCACAATAACCAGCAGCCGCTTCACTCTCATTCCTCTTTTCTCTCCCACGCAACGAACCCTAGCCATCGCACGCCGCTGTGGCCCGATGCCCCATCCCCCGCGAGCCGTCAGCCCGTGATGACCGCTACACCGAGGCATGCCGCACGCCCCTGACTAATGAAGGCCGGCGCCCTAAGCCACGCCAAGGACCGGTGAGGCGGTGACGGTCAACATCAAGTCGCCAATCATCGTGCCCCATCCGTCGTGCCGTGCCGCCAACCCCGACCCTCCTCCATCGCTCCACTGCCTGTGACGCGGCCATCCATCCCATGCTCCGCCTCGCAGTTCATCACCGCCATCTAAGCTATAGTTTGTCACCACCTCGTCCTCTTCCACGTTGGTCACCGGCTCACCGCCTACTGTCGTCTCCCCATGTTCCACCTCGCAGCTGAAGGTGAGCCAACTATTTCATCCTTGATCTCTCTATGTGCATCAAACTAATGAGGAATATTCTGGTCAGAGAAGAAAGATAGAACAACAAGAACAGTGATGGTCAGGTTGTATAAATGACATGATTGGGATTATAATGCAGGAAAGAAGATGTTAAGTGTGTGACCAGAAATCTGTATATATTGTATGGCCAGGTCATGGTTAACCTCATTTGTGATGTTCATGTCCTGTGATGTCCAGATTTTGTTCAGATGTTCATGTTCTGTGATGTACAAATTTTGTGATGTTCTTGTTCTGTGATGTCCAGATTTTGTGATGTACAAATTTTGTGATGTTCATGTTCTGTGATGTCCAGACTGCATACAACTGTTACTTGTCTAAATTTTTCTTATGTACACATGCACCTCTGTACACACATTTGTTGTCTCTATGCACATGCACCTCTGTACACACATACATCTCAGTACTCCATGCAGTTTGCATACAACTGGTACTTGAAGTAACATAAATCTGAGTTGTAGCAATTAATTTGGTCTGTTTGGTCGGGACCGAAGACCGAATATTAAAGACCGAAGACCAAATAGTGAATAACCGAAAAGACTGAAATTATTTCGGTCTTCAATTATGGAAGACCGAATTTTTGAAAGACCGAAAAGACCGGACCGAACAAACCGAAAAGACCGAACGCCCGGGCTGAGCTGTGCTGCATCATCCCTTCCTCTTCGGGGATAACACCAACGCAAGCTAGAAGTAGCAATCCTACATGTAATTATTATGAGAGAGGAAAATATGGTTGTAGAAATTTTCATGTTACTCAATTACCTCTCTTGAAGTTCAAATTGTTAATGCTTCGTTCTTCTTCCTTGCATATGCTAGATACTTCTTGTCTTGATAATTTGTTTGCTTATAAAATGCCTATGCATAGGAAGTATGTTAGACTTAAATATGTTTCTTACATGCTATATGATGCTCTCTTTGTGCTTCAATTCTTATCTTTTATGTGAGCATCATTAAAATCTCGAAGCTTATCTTAATGGCTATAAAGAAAGAGCTTGTTGGGAGACAACCCAATACTTTCTGTTATTGTGTGTTTACACAATTATAGCCTCTGTTATGATTGTGTTTTTATCTTTTAATTAGTGTTTTTTCCAAGTAATGCCTTTGGGATGATGTTGATGATAGTATAATTGATGCTGTTTGGAAAACAGAAAGTTTTGCGTCCAGTGCTGGAACTTTAATTCTGTGCTGGAGCATCAGAAAAATCTGAAATTTTTACACAGTATTGTTATATGAATTGTTTGTGTTTTCCTCATTTTTCAGAATTTTTGGAGTTACAAAAGTTTGGCTTTTAAATAGATCTTTACAGACTGTTCTGTTTTAGACAGATTCTGCTTTTGTTGCATAGTTTGCTTATTTTGATGAATCTATGGATCATAACGGGGGGTATGAGTCATGAAGAAGTTGGAGTACAGTATCATTATGCCAATATTAAATATTAATCAATTTACAACAGTACCTAAAGTTTAAGATTTGTTTGTTATACTAACGAATCTCACGAGGTTTCTGTTGAGTTTTGTGTGCTGAAGTTTTCAAGTCTTGGGTGAGACTACGATGGATAAAGGAATAAGGAGCGGCAAGAGCCTAAGCTTGGGGATGCCAAAGGCACCCCAAGGTAATATTCAAGGAAGACTCAAGCGTCTAAGCTTGGGGATGCCCCGGAAGGCATCCCCTCTTTCGTCTACAATCTATCGGTAACTCACTTGGAGCTATATTTTTATTCATCACATGATATGTGTTTTACTTGGAGCATCTTGTGATATAGTTTGTTTGCTTTTGTTTGCTTTTTAGTTTATCACAATCATCTTTTCTGAACACACCTTTTTGAGAGGGACACACATTATTCGTGATTTGTTAGAATACTCTATGTGCTTCACTTATATCTTTTGAGCTAGGCAGTTGCTCTAGTGCTTCACTTATATCTTTTAGAGCACGGCGGTGGTTATATTTTAAATAAATAGTTGCACTCTCATGCTTCACTTATATCTTTTTGATAGTATAATGAATAGCAATGGTAATATGCACGGGTTATGAATTTGGTCCTGATATGATAGGTATTCAAGAGGGATATAATAAAAACTTTCATGTAGATCACTGAATATAATAAGTTTGATTCCTTGCAATAGTTTTGCGATATTAAGATCGTAATATGTGGGAGGTGTAGTAGATAATTGTGGTTTAGTAAGAATATTGGTGTTAAGGTTTGTGATTCCCAAAGCATGCACGTATGATCTGTCGTTATGCTAGGAAGTTGGAGCATGATTTATTCTTGATTGTCTACATTACGAGTGGCGGTCGGGGACGAGCGATGGATTTTTCCTACCAATCTATCCCCCTAGGGGCATGTGCAATAGTACTTTGCTTCGAGGGCTAATAAACTTTCGCAATAAGTATGTGAGTTCTTTATGACTAATGTGAGTCCATGGATTATACGCACTCTCACCTTTCCGCAATTTTCTAGCCTCTTCGGTACCGTGCATTGCCCTTTCTCACATCGAGAGTTGGTGCAAACTTTGCCGGTGCATCCAAACCCCGTGATATCATACGCTCTATCACACATAAGCCTCATTAGATCTTCCTCAAAACAGCCACCATACCTACCTATCATGGCATTTCCATAGCCATTCCGAGATATATTGCCATGCAACTTCCACCGTTCCGTTTTTATGACACACATCATCATTGTCATATTGCTTTGCATGATCACATAGCTGACATAGTATTTGTGGCTCAGCCACCATTCATCATTTCTATACATGTTACGCTAGCATCATTGCACATCCTGGTACACCGCCAGAGGCATTCATATAGAGTCATATATTTGTTCTTGTATCGAGTTGTAATTTTGAGTTGTAAGTAAATAAAAGTGTGATGATCATCATTATTAGAGCATTGTCCCAGTGAGGAAAGGATGATGGAGACCCTGATTCTCCCACAAGTCGGGATGAGACTCCGAACGAAAAAAAAGAGGCCAAAAAGAGCCCACGAAAAAAATGAGAGAAAAAGAGAGAAGGGGCAATGTTAATATCCTTTTTCCACACTTGTGCTTCAGAGTAGCACCATGTTTTTCATATAGAGAGTCTCATTTTGTCACTTTCATATACTAGTGGGAATTTTTCATTATAGAACTTGGCTTGTATATTCTGATGATGGGCTTCCTCAAATGCCCGAGGTCTTCATGAGCAAGAAAGTTGGATGCACAACCACTTAGTTTTCATGTTGAGCTTTCATACACTTATAGCTCTTAGTGCATCCGTTGCATGGCAATCCCTACTCCTCGCATTGACATCAATTGATGGGCATCTCCATAGCCCGTTGATTAGCCTCGTTGATGTGAGACTATCTTTTTTTTTACTTCTCCTTATTAATCTCTACCACCATTCTCTATTCCACCCATAGTGCTATATCCATGGCTTATGCTCATGTATTGCGTGGGGGTTGAAAAAGCTGAAGCGCGTTAAAAAGTATGAGCCAATTGCTCGGCTTGTCATCGGGGTAGTGCATGATAAATATTTTGTGTTAAGAAGATGGAGCATGATAGGATTATATGATTTTGTAGGGATAACGTTCTTTACCATTTTTATTTTGACAGACATGATTGTTTATTAGTATGCCTGAGTATTGATGTCTTTATATCAAATTATAGACTATTGCTTTGAATCATTTGGATCTTATTATTCATACCGTAAGAGAGATTACATGATGAAACATGATAGGTAGCATTCCACATCAAAATTTCTGTTTTTATCATTTACCTACTCGAGGACGAGCAGGAATTAAGCTTGGGGATGCTTGATACGTCTCCAACGTATCTATAATATTTTATTGTTCCATGCTATTATAGTATCAATCTTGGATGTTTTATATGCAATTATATGCCATTATATATCATTTTTTGGGACTAACCTATTAACCCAGTGCCCAGTGCCAGTTGCTGTTTTTTGCTTGTTTTTGCCTTTTCAGAAAATCATTATCAAAAAGAGTCCAAACGAGAAAAAAACTTTGGATTAATTTTTTCTGGACCAAAGAGACCCACGAAGCTTCGGGAGAAGACCAGAAGAGCCACGAGGAGGCAACAAGCCTGGAGGGCGCACCCCCCAGGCTTGTGGGCCCCTCGTAGCCCCTCCTGACCTAATTCCAGCGCTATAAATTCCCAAATATTGCTAATATACCAGAGAGACAGAAGAGAAAACCTTTCCGCCGCTGCAAGCCTCTGTTCTTCACGATCCCATCTGGAGGCCTTTTCCGGTACTCTGCCGGAGGGGGAATCGATCACGGAGGGCTTCTTCATCAACCTTGCTGCCCTTCCGATGATATGTGAGTAGTTTACCACAGATCGACGGGTCCATAGCTAGTAGCTAGAAGGCTTATTCTCTCTCTTTGATCTTTAATACCATGTTCTCCTCGATGTTCTTGGAGTTCTATCCGATGTAATCTTCTTTTGCGGTGTGTTTGTTGGGATCCGATGAATTGTGAGTTTATGATCAGATTATTCATGAGAAATATTTGAGTCTTCTCTGGACTCTTTTATGCATGATTATTATAGCTTTGTATTTCTCTCCAATCTATCGATTTGGTTTCGCCTACTAGATTGATTTATCTTGCAATGGGAGAGGTGCTTTGTGATGGGTTCAATCTTGCGGTGCTCAATCCCAGTGACAGAAGGGGACAAGACACGTATTTGTATTGTTGCCATTAAGGATAAAAAGATGGGGTTTAATCATATTGCTTGAGTTTACTTTGTCTAGATCATGTCATCTTGCTTAAGACGTTACTCTGTTTCATACTTAATACCCTAGATGCATGCTGGATAGCGGTCGATGGGTGGAGTAATAGTAGTAGATGCAGGCAGGAGTCGGTCTACTTGTCTCGGACGTGATGCCTATATACATGATCATTGCCATGAATCCGTCATAACTATTTGATTTTCTATCAATTGCCCTGTGGCACCCTGATCCGCCTGGAGCAAGGGGCCTTCGCACGTCAGCCCAGGATAACAGCTGACGCACGACAGGTCCATGGTACAGCATTCCAAGAACAAAATATATTTCATTTACATGAAATAGAGTACAACATCACTGATGAATATAATGGTTTTCATAGCTCTAAGGATATCTAAATGGTGGCGGAAGTCTTGGTTTAGCGGCACATCGCCTCTGGCTGGGCTCCACAACTCACAGGACTAGCATGGTTACGGTCTAGCACGACGAGTCTTCTCCTGCAGCTGGCTATGTGCAAGGCCAGGTGAGTACTTTAAATGTACTCGCAAGACAACCAAATACATAGCATCCAAACAAGCAGATGACAAAGCAGGCCCTATGCTCATACATAAATTTATTTCACGGCAAATGATAAGCATGGCATGATGCTAGCAAGTAACATGGATCGAACAAATCAAAGCATATCATGGCATATCATAGCATATCATGGCATGGCATAGTTGTATCTACAAGATAAACTAAGTTGGAAAGTAAACTACTCTTACCTCCCGTGAAGAGTTAAAAGAATATATTGTTCATTAATCAGTTTTACTGCCACTGCCCTGCTGGGCTAACTCATGATTCACCGAGATCTCATCTCATGATCATGTCAGAATAACATGGTGATTACTCACAACTATCTCATAGTCCAAGTTACCACATTTACCGTGTAGCACATTCTTTAACAAGTTTATTATAACAGGTTCATCCTCCATGTCGACAAACACTAGATAGTGTGACCTAGTACGAATTGTGTCCATAACCGAGGAAGCGGCTATCAATAGATTATACACTCTGCAGAGGTTAGTACACTGTACCCACACCACGGAACTCATGGCCTCGTGCTCCCATTCGGCTGGACCAACGACATTCCGCAAAACCAATCTATTGCATGACACTCTCCCGGCCACTCCGACAAACTCCCTTTTGGGCTATGTCATGGGTGACCCCGTGTCACCGAGTGACACACCGCCACCATCGTGGCCAAACAAAACCGTCCCAAACGGGGACCTAAGCTCAATACCAAAACCGAGTACACAAGGTTATTGCCGCCCACCGGGATAGGGTAGCGCGCGCACATAACCTTCCCTGGTGAGAGGCATGACAATAGACCGAATTAGGGCCTCCCCATCCAGGCAAGTGTGGCTGCACTGGTGAGCTAGATTCGGTGGCACTATGACACGATCCAGCCGATGGAGGCGGTTGTTTTATTAAGACATGTTCTTGTCATCACCATTATCTTACCATATCATCAATGTTTATGAGCATGAATATCATGAATGCATTAATAAACATATTTACTAAACTTCTTAAGTGAATAGCATATATGACATATGAAGCATGGCAATAGCATGATACCGATATAGTATGATAGGATCACAATAGCATTGACAAACATGGTATGAGATACAGGCACAGTATTAACATGATATTACCGATAAAAGTATTATTGCTAACATGGCAAAAGATAGTATGAAGTCCGGTCATAGCATGACATAGCAAGCAATACTAACATATAGCACAAATTGCAGACGGAAACATCATATGAATATACTGCAGCTTACACCCGCACTGGGTTCAAGCAAAGTCAACATGCAAGTCCGGTGCTCATGATAAGAGGTTGGCTTGCCTTGGGATGGACAAATACACCGGATGGAAGTGCGACGATCCACTGGATATGAGGCGTCGGAACCGGTGCTCTCGGGAGGGGCCTAGAAAAGAAGAAGGGCAAAGATGGCCTTTTCAACATGTGACAACTTTATCAAAATGGCATTATCGGAACGGGCTCGACGAATAGAGAACGTGGGCTTTGGAATTACCACAATCGGAATTACGGTCGCGAAAATATGGCCGTTCATTCGTTAGGCAGAAAACACACAAAATCTGGCCGTTTCTGTCCATAAAGGGCGAACGGTTCGGCGGCGGGCTGGGCTGAAGGCGTATTTTACAGAATGCGCTTTCGCATAGAGAAAACGTATTTCAGCGCGAGGCCGAGGCAGAATACGTCTTCTTAAAGGAAAAGCGTATTCCGCACATTACGCTTCCACTTATACCGGTCAACAGGCCCGCCAGGTCAGCGTTGAGCGGCTTACATGCGGGACCCACGGCATCCTCTCTCTCCTCCTCCCTGGTCTCCTTCTAGCTCGTGACAGGGGCACCGGGGCGGGCCGGCTGCTGCCCTGGCCGTTGCCTCGCCGCCCGAGGGGGCCGGCCGGCGAGCACAGGGGCTCAGCCACTCCTCGCCGCGCCCGCTAGTGGCAGCGGGGCCGACCGGCGTGGACCACCGCGCCGGCTCCATGGGGAGACCACGGCGACCGAAGAGCTCCAGAGGAGGGACCGCGCTGGCAGGGCTCCCTTGCCGGAGTTCGGGACGGCGGCGGCGCGCGGTCGTCCAGGGGAGCTAGGGGACAAAGGTGGGGGAGGGGGGAAAGGCCACCGGAGGAACTGGCCTAGGGGAATGGCGGCGGCCATCTCCGGCAATGTGGAAATGGAGAAGCTCTGAGGCTCGGGGAGGGGTTGCAGACTGCGAGGAGACTCGGGGACACGCCTAAGAAACCGCGAGGAAGGCTCGAGAAGGGAGAGGAGGTGGCACCGCGTCTCGGGAACGTGGCGGTGCTTCGGTGGAGAACACTGCGTCGGCACACGCGGCCAGGGGCTAGGGGACGGGGACTGCAGGGGCACAGGCGACGCGGACGAGCTCGTGGCACGATGTGGTGCGCTGAGAGGCCGGGGAGGGCCTCCCGCGGGTCCAGTGCATAGTGCACACGTTTTGCAGGCAACGCGCACGCTCTACGCATGGTCACCGCATGACTACAGCGTTGCCACCCGTTCTGGACGGCCCGAGCATGTCTGGCGAGTTAGGCACTCCCCCAGTAGCAGCTCGGAGCAAAGAAACAACACCCAGGGCCCATGATGTGACCACAGAATGCACAACGCCTAATCAGCAGTAAGGTGTTTGATAGAAGTTTAGAGCAATGCATAGATCCATTAGGTGCCTGGAATTTGCAGGAGAGTAATGATCTACTAAGGTGATCATTGTGCCAAAATATCAGCTCAAAAAAATGAGGCTAGTTGGTACTTCCTTTACAAAGTGTCCAACTGCCCAAAACTGAAAAGCAGGGTGCTGGGGAAAAAGGGCTAGATGGAAATGGCTCAAATTTGGTGGAGACCAATGATTTAGTCTTGAGAATGATCTGGTAAAATTGCAGCTCACTTGGATGCTCTATGAAGGTATCTCCTTCACAAATAAAGAATCTGAACAGAAGCTTGAGAAAATTATAGGGGAAAATTGGGTAGATGAATTGAGTTGATTTTTGGTTTGCAGTAGTAATATAGCAATATGAACTACTGCAAAATTTCAGCTCAATTGGATCAAGGAATCAAGCACTTCTTTCACAAAGTTTCAGACCAGGCAGAAACTTGCATTGGATCATGTGCTCAAATTTTGAATTGGGAAAATGGGGTTTGGATGAAAATGGTGAAGATATATCTAGGAGAAACTCCACAAATTATTTGGGAATTTTCCTGGCTACCAAAATGGTAGTTCCTTTGGAAAGTGGCAGAGAGGCAATATTGGCCTTATCAAGGAAAAGTAAATTTTCCTTATTTAAATTTGACCAATATTTTTACCAGAGCTTGGGATAGTCACAAAGATCATCTCCACAAATTTTCATGAAATTCAGAGATGTCTAGCCATCCTTCTGGATTTAATTCCTCAGAAAGACATGAAAAAGGAATTAATCTCAGATGAAAAATATTGCATATGACTTGGCAATATTTTTGCATATCCAGGGTTTATAAGTGTAGGAAGATCTCTGGGAATTTTTTGGAGGATCAACAGAGCATGGGAAATGATGGCTCCTTTATAATCACAAAGGCAGGGTTTCAAATTCCAAATTCTGGAATTAGGGTTCTGGTGAAGGTCTGGATGAGGCAGATGGGGTCTTGACAGGCATCAAAGACATGGACAAGGCTCTGAAAGGTTGAAGATTGCCTGGATTCACCTGATCATCCAGCAAACTCTGGAGAAGGATTTTGAAAAAGAAAGCTTGGAAAGGAATAACAGCACAAAAATTGATAACCCAATTTTTGGGGTGTTACAAACCTTCCCCCCTTAAGAGAATCTCGTCCTCGAGATTCCTAGGGTTAAAGCAAGACGGTGTCCACTGTTGGGAAAAACCTTTGTTAACCCTTTGGTCGGACACGACTGAGTTGGGGTACCGATAATTGGTGCACCCAGGGAGAGACACGGGTACAGCGAGGCGATATCCACTGCTAGGGTCACTATGGATCAAATTCCAAAAATGCTGGAGGCAACCCAATGAACAGTGGTTTCTCCTGCTGACAGATGGGCCCGGGGCCCACTGGCAGCCTCCTTCTTCTACCTCTAGCTCTCGGCTTCTACCTCGCTGCTGCTCCACCCGCGGCTTGGCATAGCGCACATCTAGCTCCTAGGGCACTAAGTACCCTAGTTGTCGTAGTGCGCGTGTGCACGGTGCCGATGCAGAGAGCACTTACATCATGGGCCAGCGCCTTGTCGGAACTGCTCGCAGATTCGCCTCTTGGACGCCGGTGATCGAGCGACGCGCGATCCTCCTGGACCTCGCTCACCGTACACCAGACTCGGGCTATAAAAGACAGCGGTGCGGTTCTGCCCAACTCACACCATGCCGCTATTCCATCTCTTTGGTTTGGACGAGCTCAAGCCGAGATCCTTCGGCGATGCGGTGTTCCTGGTGGGGCTACGGTGGTTCCTCACTGCGGTGCTGGCCACACTGATAGGTTCGTCGCTCTACCTACTGCAGCTTATCTTGTTGGAACGGGCTCGCGACAACGAGGGTCGTGGTGCGGCAATTGGAGGTGTGGCCAAAGATGGTGTGGTGGCTGGTCCTCCGCCGCGCTTGCTCCTCCGCCACTTCATGCCGATGGAGTAATCGCGTGCTGCGGCGAGTCGGGATGGCAGCTTGTCCGGCGTCATGCCAAACAGTGACGGCGGCGCCGTTGGTTCCGGGGAATTACGAGATGCAGAAGAGGTGGATTCACCAGCAAGGGGATCACGCTACTGGTTCCACAAAGGAAAATCTTCACGGATAGCTCCACGAAGAGTAGGCATCAAGGATGAATCGGAGATAGAATCGGCACTGGGATAGTTGTACTAATTCGAGTGAAATAAAGCTGGCAGTGTTCCTCTGAGAATGCAATTGGGGCTATGGGAAAAAAATTAGGGACGAGGAATTGCCAGGTGGAACTGCCTCTTTGAGGCTCTGGATCTGGAGATCTGGCACACGGGGTATGCACAAAAAATGGTAGGTAAGCGACTTTGCATTCCCTCGGGTACTGCTCAATCGTACTCGTGGGTATGAACTTATGCACATGCAAAATACATGCAAGGAAAAGCACATCAGACAAATTGCACTAAGGTATTTTAATGCTAGTGGGTATATGTATTCCTGGTATACATATACCTACACCAGCTCACATTTTATTAGGGACTCAAGGCGAGTCCAATGTTGTTGGTGTATGTGCTCTACCCATAAAAGTCTTTTTAGGAATTCGTTGCCAACTCTGTCAAATATTTCTACTTGACAGAGAGACAGATGAACCACAAAGCAAAAGGAGCATACATAGAACATTACCACAACACACATGTTATAAGCAGTACAAGCATACAACAAAGCACAACCTTACTACGCATCTAAAATCAACAACTCACTCCAGGATACATGGTTCTATCCTCCTAATGAGGATGAACAGACGGGCTAGGCATACTCGCAGGATCGCCTGACTGCGCGATTGGGGTTACATAAGGGCCTAGTCTTGCTGGGGCTCTCCTGCCGGACGCAGACTGAGCCAATCTCCATCTTCCTCGTCGGGCACCTCTATCGGTTGGGGCTCAACTGCTGGGGTTGCGGCTGAAGCAGGTATGAGCTTGCCCTAACGAAGAAGACGATGAACCGCCCTGTCGATGGACTGGATGTTGACGATGCCTGGCTTCAACCAAGGCACGGGCTGAGAAGAGAGCACTGGGTCGGATGGCATGGGGTCGGCGATCTGGGATGCAGCTTGACGGGCCTCGCGGTATGCTTCCGAGACAACCCGGGTAGCATCGCGATCGATAGCTTTAAACTCTCCAAGAATGCTACCGATCATCATTCCCTGAGCAGTGATGAACTGAACCAGGCGAGCTATTGCTGGGTCATCATCTTGGACAGTGTTGGGGTACTCACACCCTGAGTTTGACGCGGAGGGGAAATAACGGAATTCCCGCATCTCCGCTACACTCGGAAACTGGGATCGGAGGCGTGCGATAGCCTCTACAGCGGCTGTCTGGATAGCCAACACCGGAGTGGGCATGGGTCTGCCCAGAAAAATCACGGACTTCCCATCCTCTGCTGGACCTGGGCAGATGTGCACCTTTGCTTGGTATCGGTGAAGATGAAGGACGGGTTCCGATTGGAACACCAGGTACTCGGGACTAGCACTACAATCAAGGGCTTGGGTGAGCATATCTGAAAGAAGGGGCGGAAAGCCAACATGGCCGGCCGCGAAAGTGCGTCTATGAAAAGTGGTTTCCCAGGGAAGACTTGCCATGGCTTCTGATCTGGGGCTACTAGCTAGGGTTCTCGCAGGGATATGGCTTACTGAGCTGGGGGTTGCAGCTAGCAAGTGGGAGGGGGTTGTATAGGCGACTAGGCTGGGACACACCAGTACAGCATGAATCCTTTCCCTACAGGGAAAAAGATATGCCGATACGGACGACAAAAAGATAGGGTCGCTGTCCAACCCAAGAAAACTGGGTGGGGGGCAACTGGGTAGGGACGCGTCAGTTCTGACTGTGCCACCTGTTGGTCAACAGAGGTCATGCTGGACGTCAGAGATGGGTCAAATCTATTGGGATTATTATGGGTTGATGATAACGGTGATTATACGCTAGGGTAACCTATCACCAGCTTGGCTCTGATACCATCTCCTGTGGCACCCCGATCCGCCTG
Organism: Elymus sibiricus; assembly: GCA_039707655.1. Lineage (NCBI taxonomy): Eukaryota > Viridiplantae > Streptophyta > Magnoliopsida > Poales > Poaceae > Elymus > Elymus sibiricus. The sequence continues at coordinate 319,067,950 of CM077670.1, read as the reverse complement.
GAGTAGGGGGGCTTCGCACGTCAGCCCAGGATAACACATGATGCACGACAGGTCCATGGTACAGCATTCCAAGCACAAAATATATTTCATTTACATGAAATAGAGTACTACATTGCTGATGAATACAATGGTTTGCATACCTCTAAGGCTATCTAAATGGTGGCGGAAGTCTTGGTTTAGCGGCACATCGCCTCTGGCTGGGCTCCACAACTCACAGGACTGGCATGGTTACGGTCTAGCACAACGAGTCTTCTCCTGCAGCTGGCCACGTGCAAGGCCAGGTGAGTACTTTGAATGTACTCGCAAGACAACTAAATACATAGCATCCAAACAAGCAGATGACAAAGCAGGCCCTATGCTCATACATAAATTTATTTCATGGCAAATGATAAGCATGGCATGATGCTAGCAAGTAACATGGATCGAACAAATCAAAGCATATCATGGCATATCATAGCATATCATGGCATGGCATAGTTGTATCTACAAGATAAACTAAGCTGGAAAGTAAACTACTCTTACCTCCCGTGAAGAGTTAAAAGAATATATTGTTCATTAATCAGTTTTACTGCCACTGCCCTGCTGGGCTAACTCATGATTCACCGAGATCTCATCTCATGATCATGTCAGAATAACATTGTGATTACTCACAACTATCTCATAGTCCAAGTTACCACATTTACCGTGTAGCACATTCTTTAACAAGTTTATTATAACAGGTTTATCCTCCATGTCGACAAAGACTAGATAGTGTGACCTAGTACGAACTGTGTCCATAGCCGAGGACGCGGCTATCGATAGATTATACACTCTGTAGAGGTTAGTACACTGTACCCACACCACGGAACTCATGGCGTCGTGCTCCCATTCGGGTGGACCAACGACATTCCGCAAAACCAATCTATTGCATGACACTCTCCCGGCCACTCTGACAAACTCTCTTTTGGGCTATGTGATGGGTGACCCCGTGTCACCGAGTGACACACCGCCACCGTCGTGGCCAAACAAAACCGTCCCAAACGGGGATCTGAGCTCAATACCAAAATCGGGTACACAAGGTTATTGCCTCCCACCGGGCTAGGGTAGCGCGCACACATAACCTTCCCTGGTTGGAGGTACCGGCGAGAGGCATGACAATAGACCGAATTAGGGCCTCCCCATCCAGGCAAGTGTGGCTGCACTGGTGAGCTCGCTTCGGTGGCACTATGACACGATCCAGCCGATGGAGGCGGTTGTTTTATTAAGACATGTTCTTGTCATCACCATTATCTTACCATATCATCAATGTTTATGAGCATGAATATCATGAATGCATTAATAAACATATTTACTAAACTTCTTAAGTGAATAGCATATATGACATATGAAGCATGGCAATAGCATGATACCGATATAGTATGACAGGATCACAATAGCATTAACAAACATGGTATGAGATACAGGCACAGTATTAACATGATATTACCGATAAAAGTATTATTGCTAACATGGCAAAAGATAGTATGAAGTCCGGTCATAGCATGACATAGCAAGCAATACTAACATATAGCACAAATTGCAGACGGAAACATCATATGAATATACTGCAGCTTACACCCGCACAGGGTTCAAGCAAAGTCAACATGCAAGTCTGGTGCTCATGATAAGAGGTTGGCTTGCCTTGGGATGGACAAATACACCGGATGGAAGTGCGACGATCCACTGGATATGAGGCATCGGAACCGGTGCTCTCGGGAGGGGCCTAGAAAAGAAGAAGGGCAAAGATGGCCTTTTCAACATGTGACAACATTATGAAAATGGCATCATCGGAATGGGTTCGACGAACTGAGAACATGGGCTTTGGAATTGCCTCAATCGGAGTTACGGTCGCGAAAATATGGCCGTTCGTTCGTTAGGCAGAAAACAGACAAAATCTGGCCGTTTCTGTCCTTAACGGGCGAACGCCCGCAAATTAACTGGTTCGGCGGCGGGCTGGGCTGAAGGCGTATTTTACAGAATGCGCTTTCGCACAGAGAAAACGTATTTCAGCGCGAGGACGAGGCAGAATACGTCTTCTTAATGGAAAAGCGTATTCCGCACATTACGCTTCCACTTATACCGGTCAACGGGCCCGCCAGGTCAGCGCTTAGTGGCATACATGCAGGGCCCACGGCATCCTCTCTCTCCTCCTCCCTGGTCTCCTTCTAGCTCGCGACAGGGGCACCGGGGCGGGCCGGCCGCTGCCCTGGTCGTCGCCTCGCCGCCCGAGGGGGCTGGCCAGCGAGCGGAGGGACTCAACCGCTCCTCGCCGCGCCCGCTGGTGGCCGCGGGGCCGCCCGGCGTGGACCACAGTGCCGGCTTAATGGGGAGGCCACGGCGACCGAAGAACTCTAGAGGAGGGACCACGCCAGCAGGGCTCCCTTGCCGGAGTTCGGGACAGCGGCGGCGCGCGGTCGACCAGGGGAGCTAGGGGACAGAAGTGAGGGAGGGGGAAAGGCCACGGGCAGGAACTGGCCGAGGGGAATGGCGGCGGCCATCTCTGGCAATGTGGAAATGGAGAAGCTCCGAGGCTCGGGGAGGGGTTGCAGACTGCGACGAGACTCGGGGACACGCCTAAGAAACCGCGAGGAAGGCTCGGGAAGGGAGAGGAGGTGGCACCGCGTCTTGGCAACGTGGTGGCGCTCCGGTGGAGAACACGGCGTCGGCACACGCGGCCAGGGGCTAGGGGACGGGGACTGCAGGGGCACAGGCGACGCAGACGAGCTCGTGGCACGCTGTGGCGCACTGGGCGGCCGGGGAGGGCCTCCCGCGGGTCCAGTGCATATTGCACACGTTTTGCAGGCAACGCGCGCGCTCTACGCGTGGTCACCGCGTGACTACAGCATTGCCATGTGTTCTGGGCGGCCCGGGCATGTCTGGCGAGTTAGGCACTCCCCCAGTAGCAGCTCGGAGCAAAGAAACAACACCTAGGGCCCATGATGTGACCACAGAATGCACAAAGCCTAATCAGCAGCAAGGTGTTTGATAGAAGTTTAGAGCAATGCACAGATCCATTAGGCCTGGAATTTGCAGGAGAGTAATGATCTACTAAGGTGATCATTGTGCCAAAATATCAGCTCAAAAAAATGAGGCTAGTTGGTACTTCCTTTACAAAGTGTCCAGAACTGAAAAGGAGGGTGCTGGGGGATAAGGGCTAGATGGAAATGGCTCAAATTTGGAGAATACCAATGATTTAGTCTTGAGAATGATTTGGTAAAATTGCAACTCACTTGGATGCTCTATGAAGGTATCTCCTTCACAAATAAAGAATCTGAATAGAAGCTTGAGAAAATTATAGGGGAAAATTGGTTAGATGAATTGAGCTGATTTTTGGTTTGCAGTAGTAATATAGCAATATGAACTACCCTGCAAAATTTCAGCTCAATTGGATCAAGGAATCAAGCACTTCCTTCACAAAGTTTCAGACCAGGCAGAAACTTGCATTGCATCATATGCACAAATTTTGAACTGGGGAACATGGGGTTTGGATGAAAATGGTGAAGATATATCTAGGAGAAACTCCACAAATTATTTGGGAATTTTCCTGGCTAGCAAAATGGTAGTTCCTTTGGAAAGTGGCAGAGAGGCAATATTGGCCTTATCAAGGAAAAGTAAATTTTCCTTATTTAAATTTGACCAATATTTTTACCAGTGCTTGGGATAGTCACAAAGATCATCTCCACAAATTTTCATGAAATTCAGAGATGTCTAGCTATCCTTCTGGATTTAATTCCTCAGAAAGACAGGAAAAAGGAATTAATCCCAGATGAAAAATATTCATATGACTTGGCAATATTTTTGCATATCTAGGGTTTATAAGTGTAGGAAGATCTCTGGGAATTTTTTGGAGGATCAACAGACCATGGGAAATGATGGATCCTTTGTAATCACAAAGGCAGGGTTTCAAATTCCAAATTCTCGAATTAGGGTTCTCGTGAAGGTCTGGATGAGGCAGATGGGGTCTTGACCAACATCAAAGACATGGACAAGGCTCTGAAAGGTGGAAGATTGCCTGGATTCACCTGATCATCCAGCAAACTCCGGAGAAGGATTTTGAAAAAGAAAGCTTGGAAAGGAATAACAACACAAAAATTGATAACCCAATTTTTGGGGTGATACATGCCCAACAGTAATTTGTTTACCCACCGTATGCTATGTGTTCGAGAAAGAAGCCTCTAGTGAAAACTATGGCCCCCAGGTCTACTTTTTCATATATAAAAAACCTAAAAATACCTTGCTGCAATTTTTTTACTTTTATTTTATTTAGTATTTTAGTTTATCTATCTATCACTATCAGAATTAATCCTTGCAAATAACCGCTAAGAGGATTGACAACCCTCTTATTTGCGTTGGGTGCAAGAGTTTGCTTTTGTGTGTGCAGGTGCGTTTAATGAGATTTTGCTTGGTTCTCCTACTGGATTGATAACCTTGGTTCTTAACTGAGGGAAATACTTATCTCTACGATACTGCATCATCCTCTCCTCTTCGGGGAAATACCAACGTAGTCTACAAGTAGCACTTATCATTCAAAGATTTTATGCCAAACATTTTATTGAATTCTTCTTCTAACACTTTGGCACAATTTTCCGATCCATCATTTTCAAGAAAGACATTATAGAGATGAAGTAATTGAGGCAACCTCAATTCCATTTTTTTTCTAGTTTTCTTCTATAAACCAAACTAGTGATAAAACAAGAAACTAAAAGATTCAATTGCAAGATCTAAAGATATACCTTCAAGCACTCACCTCCCCGGCAACGGTGCCAGAAAAGAGCTTGATGTCTACTACGCAACTTTATTCTTGTAGACTCTGTTGGGCCTCAAGTGGATGACCTAAGGTTTATCAATCCGTGGGAGGCGTAGGATGAAGATGGTATCTCTCAAACAACCCTGCAACCAAATAACAAAGAGTCTCTTGTGTCCCCAACACACCCAATACAATGGTAAATTGTATAGGTGCACTAGTTCGGCAAAGAGATCGTGATACAAGTGTAGTATGGATAGTAGATATAGGTTTTTGTATTCTGAAATAATAAAAACAGCAAGGTAGCAAGTGATAAAAGTGAGTACAAACGGTATTGCAATGCTTGGAAACAAGGCCTAGGGTTCATACTTTCACTAGTGCAATCTCGCAACAGTGCTAACATAATTGAATCATATAACATTCCCTCAATGTGCGACAAAGAATCACTCCAAAGTTCTTATCTAGCGGAGAACATAAGATGAAATTGTTATAGGGTACGAAACCACATCAAAGTTACCTTTTCCGATCAATCTATTGAGCCATCCCTATAAGTGTCACAAACAGCCCTAGAGTTCGTACTAAAATAACACCATATGATACGCATCAATCAACTCTAATGTCACCTAGATTCTCCAATGTCACCACAAGTATCCGTGAGTTGATTATTCAATATGCATCAAACAACTTCGGATTCATAATAGTCAATCCACACAAAGAACTTGAAAGAGTACCCCAAAGTTTCTATCGGAGAAAAGAAGATGAAAACATGTACCAACCCATATGCCTAGATTACCCCAAGGTCACAGGAATCCGCAAGTTGATTACCAAAACATGCATAAAGTGACTCAATAGAATACCCCATTCTCACCACGGGTATCCACATGCAAGACATACATCAAGTGTTCTCAAATCCAAAGTATTCAATCCGACAATAACGAAACCTCACAGGGAAAGACTCAATTCATCACAAGATAGAGAGGGAAGAAACACCATATGATCCAACTATATTAACAAAGCTCGCGGTACATCAAGATCGTGACAAATCAAGAACACGAGAGAGAGAGAGAGAGAGAGAGAGAGAGAGAGAGAGAGAGAGAAAGATCAAACACATAGCTACTGGTACATACCCTCAGCCCCGAGGGTCAACTACTCCCTCCTCGTCATGGAGACCGCCATGATGATGAAGATGGCCTCCGGCGATGATTTCCCCCTTCGGCAGAGTGCCGGAACAGGGCTCCGGATGAGATCGCTTCGGTACAGAGGCTTGCGCCGGCGGCGTGGGAGTTCTTGGTTTCGTTCTGGGGTTTTCCCAATATATATTAATATTTGGCATTGGATTCACGCCAGGGGGTGCCCGAGGGTCCCACAAGCTCGGGGGGCACGTCCTGGGGGGGGGCGCCCCCCAGGCTTGTGGCGCCCTCGGCCACTCCCTAGTCCATCTCCGGTGCTCCGTGGGTTTCTTTTGGTCCATAAAAAATCACCGTAAATTTTGGGCCCAATCCGAGAACTTTTATTTCTGTACAAAAAACAACACCCGGTAGTTCTGCTGAAAACAACGTCAGTCCGGGTTAGTTCTAATCAAATCATACCAAAACCATATAAAATTGTTATAAACATGGAATGAATACTTCATAAATTATAGATATGTTGGAGACGTATCATAGCCTGATAACATATCTATAATCTTTGATTGTTTCATGCTATTATAATTCCATTTCTAGATACTTTTTGTAGCAATTTTTTTCTGGACTAACCTATTAATTCAATGTCAGAGCTAGTTGTTGTTTTCTGCATTTTTTTTGTTTTACAGAAAATATATGTGCAGGGCTTCATCCCCTGTTTGGGTCTTTGGCACCGGTGTCTTGACGGAGCAGACAACGGCGAGTTCTCGAATAAAGGTACACTAGCTCTTGCTCTGGCTCGTCGGTGTCGTGGCTGGTGCTGCCAAGGGGCTCATGGAGCATAGCCTTTTAGTGCAATGGTGGTCCGGTTCTTCGGCCTTTTATGGTAATGTCGACCCGTCGTGTAGGGAGAAGGGTGGTTTCGTCTGTCATCGGTGATGGCTTGTGGGAGAGGGATCCAGTCATCTGTTACGAGGTAAGTTGGCGTCGTCCCCGGATTCGGTGCAGGAGCGGCTTGGGGAGAATCCTCAATATGGGGATTGCCTCCGACCGATATTCGTGTGGGAATTTTGATCCGGGTCTTTTGATTTGGTGGCTGCCTGATACGTCTCCAACGTATCTATAATTTTTGATTGTTCCATGCTATTATAGTATCAATCTTGGATGTTTTATATGCAATTATATATCATTTTTTGGGAATAACCTATTGACCTAGTGCCCAGTGCCAGTTGCTGTTTTCTGCTTGTTTTTGGTTTTTCAGAAAATCAGTACCAAACGGAGTCCAAACGCTACGAAACTTTTTGACAGTTTTTTGGGGACAAAAGAGACCCTAGAAGCTTCGGGGAAGGACCAGAAGACCTACGAGGAGGTGACAAGGCAACAGGGTGCATCCAGGGGGGATGGCGGCGCCCCATTACCTTGTGGGCCCCACGTGGCTCCTTTTGACCTAATTCCACTTCTATAAATTCTCAAATATTGGGAAGTCCAATAGAGAACCACCTCACATAACTTTTCCGCCGCCGCAAGCTTCTGTTCTTCTGCGATCCCATCTGGAGGCCTTTTCCGGCACTCTGCCAGAGGGGGAATCGATAACGAAGGGCTTCTACATCAACCTTGTTGCCCTACCGATGATGTGTGAGTAGTTCACTACAGACCTACGGGTCCATATCTAGTAGCTAGATGGCTTCTTCTCTCTCTTTGATCTTCAATACAACATTCTCCTCGATCTTCTTGGAGTTCTATTCGATGTAATCTTCTTTTGCGGTGTGTTTGTTGGGATCCGATGAATTGTGGGTTTATGATCTGAATATTCATGAGAAGTAACTGAGTCTTTTCTGAATTGTATTATGCATGATTTTTATAGCTTTGTATTTCTCTCCGATCTATCCGTTTGGTTTGGCCAACTAGATTGATTTATCTTCAGCAAGAGAAGTGCTTTGTAATGGGTTCAATCTTGCGGTGCTCTATATCCCTGTGATAGAAAGGGACAAGACACATATTTATATTGTTGCCATTAAGGGTAAAACAACGGGGTTTATTCATATTGATTGGGTTTACTTTGTCTACATCATGTCATCTTGCTTAAGGCGTTACTCCGTTTTCATTAACTTAATACCCTAGATGCATGTTGGATAGCGGCCGATGGGTGGAGTAATAGTAGTAGATGCAGGCAGGAGTCGGTCTACTTGTCTTGGACGTGATGCCTATATACATGATCATTGCCTTGAATATCATCATAACTATGTGCTTTTCTATCAATTGCCCAAAATTAATTTGTCTACCCACCGTATGCTTTGTGTTCGAGAGAGAAGCCTCTAGTGAAAACTATGGCCCCCGGATCTACTTTAAACATAAAAAGAAAACCTAAATATACTTTGCTGCAATTTTATTAGTTTTATTTTGTTTTGCAATTTATCTATCTACCACTACAAGATTTAATCCTTGCAAGTAACGAGTTCAAGGGGATTGACGACCCTCTTGCCCGCGTTGGGTGCAAGTATTTGCTTTTGTGTGTGCAGGTGCTGTTCACGAGGCATTGTGTGATTCTCCTATTGGTTCGATAACATTGGTTCTCACTGAGGGAAATACTTATCTCTACTGTACCGCATCTCCTCTCCTCTTCGGGGAAAATCCCAACGCAGCTCACTAGTAGCAGGAAGAATTTCTGGCGCCGTTGCCGGGGAGACATCATCAAAACCTATCAAGTACCTTCGCACAAACTATCATCTACTTGCTCTACTTTTTATTTGCATTTGCCTCTCGTTTTCACCTCCCCCACTTCTCATAAAAAATACAAAAACACAAAAATATTTTTGTTTGCTCGTTTGCTTGCTGTGTCGCTATGGCTCAAGAAAAACTTCACGATAGTTCTTATCACAAGAGGTTGGCTGAGATTGAAAATGCTACTAAGAATTTCATGTTTTCACAATATGAGCATAACAAATTCTTTTCCGAGGAACTTAAGGAACATTCTATCTTATAAACAACTTGATGAGGTTAATCAAGAAGTAGCGAATCTTCAGTCCCAGCTTGCTCGCACAGAAAGCTTGTTAGGAAAGATGCCTGATAAACAAACCACGCTAGTAAATAAGATGGCTGCTAAACCAGAGTCACATTCTAGTGATGATGAAGATATTAAAATGATTGGTGTCTCACCTATTGAATCGTTATTTGGTAATATAAAACTTGATGAAAAAGGGACTGGAGATGAGTCAACTTTAGCTAGAAGGTGTCCCAATTGTTCGGAGGGTGATGATCTTAATGATAAAAATGATAAAAGTGGGTTGGGAGAGGTCGAGACTTTAAATAGTGATGTGCCCACTACTTTGGATTACAAGGACTTTAATTATGATAGTTTCTCTTTAATTGAATATATTTCCTTGTTGCAATCCATGATAAATTCACCTAATACTTATGAACAAAAAAAATACTTTACTAAGCATATTGTAGAAGCTATAATAAAAGCTCATGAAGAAAAGCTAGAGTTGGAAGTTTCAATACCTAGAAAATTGCATGATGAATGGGAACCTACTATTAAAGTAAAAATTAAAGATTATGAATGTAATGCTTTTTGTGATCTAGGTGCTAGCGTCTCTACTATACCAAAATCTTTATGTGACGTGCTAGGTTTCACCGATATAGATGCTTGTTCCCTTAATTTACATTTAGTGGATTCAACTATTAAGAAACCATTTGGTAGAATAAATGATGTTGTCATACTTGCAAATAGGAATTATGTACCCGTGGATTTTATTGTGCTAGATATTGAATGCAATCTGTCTTGTCCTGTAATACTTGGTAGGCCTTTCCTACGAACCATAGGTGCTATTATTGATATGAAAGAAGGTAATATAAGATTTCAATTCCCACTAAATAAAGGGATGGAACACTTCCCTAGAAAGAGAATTAAACTACCTTATGAATCCATTATGAGGGCCGCCTATGGAATTAATTTGAAGGATGATAACACTTGAAACAATGCATTATGCCTAGCTAGGGGCATAAAACAATAGCGCTTGTTGGGAGGCAACCCAATTTTTATCTTTATTGAAATTTTTATTTTTCTTGTGTCACACAATTATAGCTACTGTTATGATTGTATTTTTATCTTTTAATTAGTGTTTGTGCCAAGTAATGCCTTTAGGATGATTTGGATGATAGTATAATTGATGCTGTTTGAAAAACAGAAAGTTTTGCACCCAGTTCTGGAATTTCTATTCTATACTGGAACATGATAAAATCCTGATTTTTTACACAGTATTGTTATATGAATTTTTTGCGTTATCTTAATTTTTCAGAATTTTTGGAGTTACAGAGTATGATTTTTATTCAGATCTTTACAGACTGTTCTGTTTTAGACAGATTCTGTTTTCTATTGCATAGTTCACTTATTTTAATGATGCTATGGATTATATCGGGGGGTATTAGTCATGGAGAAGTTAGAGTAAAGTAGCATTATGAAAGAATTAAATATGAATCAATTTATAACAGTACCCAAAGTTTAAGATTTGTTTGTTATACTAACAGATCTCACGAGGTTTCTGTTGAGTTTTGTGTGCTGAAGTTTTCAAGTTTTGGGTGAGATCACGATGGATGAAGGAATAAGGAGCGGCACGACCCTAAGCTTGGGGATTCCCAAGGCACCCCAAGGTAATATTCAAGGAAGACCCAAGCGTCTAAGCTTGGGGATTCCCCGGATGGCATCCCCTCTTTCGTCTACAATATATCGGTATATCACTTGGAGCTATATTTTTATTCATCACATGATATGAGTTTTACTTGGAGCGTCTTGTGCCATAGTTTTCTTTTCTTTGTTTGCTTTTTAGTTTGCCACAATCATATTTTGTTGAACACACCTTTTTGAGAGGGACACGCATTTATCGTGATTTGTTAGAATACTCTATGTGCTTCACTTATATCATTTGAGCTAGGCAGTTCCTCTAGTGCTTCACTTATATCTTTTAGAGCACGGCGGTGGTTATATTTTAAAGAAATAGTTGCACTCTCATGCTTCACTTAAATATTTTTGAGAGTCTAATAAATAGTAATGGCAATTTTCACGGGTTATAAGATTAGTCCATAAAGGATAGGTATTCAGGAGGGATATAATAAAAACTTTCATGTAGATCACTGAATATGATAAGTTTGATTCCTTGCAATAGTTTTGCGATATTAAGATGGTAATATGTGGATGTACTAGTGAATGATTGTGGTTTAGTAAGAATATTGGTGTTAAGGTTTGTGATTCCCGAAGCATGCACGTATAGTCCCTAGTTATGCGATGAAGTTGGAGCATGATTTATTATTGAGTGTCTACCTTATGAGTGGCGGTCGGGGATGAACGATGGTCTTTTCCTACCAATCTATCCCCCTAGGGGCATGCGAGTAGTACTTTGCTTTGAGGGCTAATAGACTTTTGCAATAAGTATGTGAGTTCTTTATGACTAATGTGAGTCCATGGATTATACGCGCTCTTACCTTTCCGCAATTTGCTAGCCTCTTCGGTACCGTGCATTGCCCTTTCTCACCTCGAGAGTCGGTGCAAACTTCGCCGGTGCATCCAAACCCCATGATATGATACGCTCTATCACACATAAGCCTCCTTATATCTTCCTCAAAACAGCCACCATACCTACCTATTATCGCATTTCCATAGCCATTTCGAGATATATTGCCATGCAACTTCCACCGTTCCGTTTCTATGAAACACATCGTCATTGTCATATTGCTTTGCATGATCATATAGCTGACATAGTATTTGTGGCTCAACCACCGTTCATCATTTTTTATACATGTTAGGCTAGATCATTGCACATCCTGGTACACTACCAGAGGCATTCATATAGAGTCATATTATTCTAGTATCGAGTTGTAATATTGAGTTGTAAGTAAATAAAAGTGTGATGATCATCATTATTAGAGCATTGTCCCGGTGAGGAAAGGATGATGGAGACTTTGATTCCCCCACAAGTCGGGATGAGACTCCGTACGAAAAAGAGAGAGGCCAAAAAGAGCCAAAAAATGAGAGAAAAAGAGAGAAGGGGCAATGTTACTATCCTTTTTCACACTTGTGCTTCAGAGTAGCACCATGTTCTTCATATAGAGAGTCTCCTGAGTTGTCACTTTCATATACTAGTGGGAATTTTTCATTATAGAACTTGGCTTGTATATTTCGATGATGGGCTTCCTCAAATGCCCGAGGTCTTCATGAGCAAGCAAGTTGGATGCACACCCACTTACTTTCAGTTTGAGCTTTCATACACTTATAGCTCTTAGTGCATCCATTGCATGGCAATCCCTACTCCTCGCATTGATATCAATTGATGGGCATCTCCATAGCCCGTTGATTAGCCGCGTCGATGTGAGACTATCTTTCTTTTTTTGACTTCCCCTTATTGATCTCTCACCGCATTCTATTCCACCCATAGTGCTATATCCATGGCTCGCGCTCATGTATTGCGTGGGAGTTGAAAAAGCTGAAGTGTGTTAAAAAGTATGATCCAATTGCTCGGCTTGTCATCGGTGTAGTTCATGATTAATACTTTGTGTTAGGAAGACTAAGCATGACGGGCTATATGATTTTGTAGGGATAGCGTTCTTTAGCATTTTTATTTTGAAAGGCATGATTGTTTGTTGGTATGCCTGAGTATTGATGTATTTATATCAAATTATAGACTATTGCCTTGAATCACTCATTTCTTAATATTCATACCGTAAAAGGAGATTACATGATAAACATGTTAGGTAGCATTCCACATCAAAAATTCTATTTTTATCATTTACCTACTCGAGGACGAGCAGGAATTAAGCTTGGGGATGCTGATACGTCTTCAACGTATCTATAATTTTTGATTGTTCCATGCTATTATAGTATCAATCTTGGATGTTTTATATGCAATTATATGCCATTTTATATCATTTTTGAGAACTAACCTATTAACCTAGTGCTCAGTGCTAGTTGCTGTTTTCTCCTTGTTTTTGGTTTTTCAGGAAATCAGTACCAAACGGAGTCCAAACGCTACGAAACTTTTTAACGATTTTTTCTGGACAAAAGAGACCCTAGAAGCTTCAGGGGAGGACTAGAAAACCTATGAGGAGGTGACAAGGCAACAGGGCGCACCCAGGGGGTGGCCGCGCCCTGTTACCTTGTGGGCCCCACGTGGCTCCTTTTGACCTAATTCCACTTCTATAAATTCTTAAATATTGGGAAACCAACAGAGAACCACCTTGAATAACTTTTCCGCCGCCGCAAGCTTCTGTTCTTCTGCAATCCCATCCGGAGGCCTTTTCCGGCACTCTGTCGGAGGGGGAATCGATCACGGAGGGCTTCTACATCAACCTTGCCGCCCTACCGATGATGTGTGAGTAGTTCACCATAGACCTACGGGTCCATAGCTAGTAGCTAGATGGCTTCTTCTCTCTCTTTGATCTTCAATACAACGCTCTCCTCGATCTTCTTGGAGTTCTATTCGATGTATTCTTCTTTTGTAGTGTGTTTGTTGGGATCCGATGAATTGTGGGTTTATGATCTGAATATTCATGAGAATTAATTGAGTCTTTTTTGAACTTTATTATGCATGATTTTTATAGCTTTGTATTTCTCTCCGATCTATCCATTTGGTTTGGCTAACTAGATTTATTTATCTTCAGCGGGAGAGGTGCTTTGTAATGGGTTCAATCTTGCGGTGCTCTATATCCCAGTGACGGAAAGGGACAAGACACGTATTTCTATTGTTGCCATTAAGGGTAAAACGACGGGGTTTATTCATATTGATTGGGTTTACTTTGTCTACATCATGTCATCTTGCTTAAGGCGTTACTCCGTTTTCATTAACTCAATACTCTAGATGCATGCTGGATAGCGGTTGATGGGTGGAGTCATAGTAGTAGATGCAGGCATGAGTCGGTCTACTTGTATCGGACGTGATGCCTATATACATGGTCATTGCCTTGAATATCGTCATAACTATGTGCTTTTCTATCAATTGCCCAACAGTAATTTGTCTACCCACCGTATGCTTTGTGTTCGAGAGAGAAGCCTCTTGTGAAAACTATGGCCACCGGGTCTACTTTAAACATAAAAAAAACTAAATATACTTGCTGCAATTTTATTAGTTTTATTTTGTTTTGCAATTTATCTATCTACCACTACAAGATTTAATCCTTGCAAGTAACGAGTTCAAGGGGATTGACGACCCTCTTGCCCGCGTTGGGTGCAAGTATTTGCTTTTGTGTGTGCAGGTGCTATTCACGAGGCTTTGTGTGATTCTCCTATTGGTTCGATAACCTTGGTTCTCACTAGGGGAAATACTTATCTCTACTGTACTGCATCTCCTCTCCTCTTCGGGGAAAATCCCAACGCAGCTCACAAGTAGCACTGCCGCGGTTCGTCAACGCTACCTTGGCAAGGGGCTACTCGTGCTCCATGTTTGTACCCTAAGGGCATCTTCAATACGGACCCTCAAACCTTCCACATATGTCCGGACCGCACGGTCCGGACGTATTTTGTCATCCAACACGGTCCTGTATCCGTCCGCGGGCCGGTCCAGACATCCTTTTTCCCGCAAACCGGGGGAGGGGGATTCCGGGCGTCCGAACAATTGCCACGCATGCCTCCGACAACCCTGTCCCTCCCAAAACCCTATCCCTCGCTCGCGCCCTTTCCCGCCCAAAGCTGCTGCTCGTATTCATGTCGCTCTAGAGCGGCCGCTCCCCATTGACGACAGCCCAGAGCGGATGTGACCTCTCACTGGCGTCAGCATTGAATTGGCTCGCCGGCCTAGAGTGCCGCCCGCGCCGCGTCCCCGGTGTCCGCACCTGTTCAATGCCAAAGAGTTGTTACTGGATGGGACGGGACGGATTTATGTCATGCCTGTTCAATGCATGTTCGTCTTTGTGCCGCCATCAAACAGGCACGCTGATACATCTCCGACGTATCTATAATTTTTTATTGTTTCATGCAATTATCCTACTATTTCCACATACTTTTCATAAGAATTTATATGATTTTCTTGGACTAACATATTAATCTAGTGCCCAGTGCCAGTTCCTGTTTGTTGCATGTTTTTTGTTTCGCAGAAAATCCATATCAAATGAAGTCCAAACGCGATAAAATTTTATGGAGAATTTCTATGGAATATATGTGAATTTTTGGCGCAAGAATCAATGCCAAGGGGACCATGGGATCCACAAGCTCAGGGGGGCGCCCCCCTAGGGCGCGCTAGGTGCACTTGTGGCTCCCTCGAAGGTCGGTTGGGAGTATCCTTTGGCCGCAAGGAAGCTTATATCGGGGGAAAATCGTGTTAAAATTTCAGCCCGGTCGGAGTTACGGATCTTCAGATATTTAAGAAATGGTGTTCGGCCAGAAAACAGAGAAGCGAAACAGAGAAGAAAACAGAGAGAGAGAGAGATCCAATCTAGAGGGGCTCCCGCCCCTCGGGGGCCGGGGAGGCCGAGGACCAGAGGGGGAATCCTTCTCCCATCTGGGGAGAAGGCCAAGCACGAAGAAGAGGGAGGGGGCTCTCTCCCCCTCTCTCCCGGTGGCGCCGGAGCACCGCCAGGGAAACCATCGTGACGGCGATCATCTCCAGCAACACCGCCATCTTCATCGACACCTCCATCACCTTTCCCCATCTATAATCAGCGGTCCACTCTCCCGCAACCCACTGTACCCCCTACTTGAACATGGTGGTTTATGCTATATATTATTACCTAATGATGTGTTGCACCTCTATGATGTTTGAGTAGATTCATTTTGTCCTATGGGTGGATTGGTGATCTTGATTGGTTTGAGTTGCATGTTTTATTTTGGTGCTGTCCTATGGTGCCCTCCGTTCCGCGCAAACGTGTGGGATTACCGCTGTAGGGTGTTGCAATATGTTCAAGATTCACTTATAGTGGGTTGCGAGAGTGACAGAAGCTTAACCCGTGTAAGGGAGTTGTTGCATATGGGATTAAAAGGGACATTACAATTAATGCTATGGTTGGGTTTTACCTTAATGATCTTTAGTAGTTGCAGATGCTTGCTAGAGTTCCAATCATAAGTTTATATGATTCAAGAACGGAAAGTATGTTGGCTTACGCCTCTCCCTTGTATAAAATTGTAATAATGATTACAGATCAATTTATCAATTGCCTAGGGACAATTACGCACATCCTACCACCACTTTTCCACACTCGCTATATTAACTTTATTGATCTCTAATTAAAACAACACCTAACTTTTATTTCCACGTTCTTCATTATCTTGCAAACTGATGTCTACTACACAACTGGTTCTTGTAGACTCGTGTTGGGCCTCCAAGCGCAAAGGTTTGTAGGACAGTAGCAATTTTCCCTCAAGTGGATGACCTAAGGTTTATCAATCCGTGGGAGGCGTAGGTTGAAGATGGTATCTCTCAAACTACCCTGCAACCAAATAACAAAGAGTCTCTTGTGTCCCCAACACACCCAATACAATGGTAAATTGTATAGGTGCACTAGTTCGGCGAACAGATGGTGATACAAGTGTAGTATGGATAGTAGATATAGGTTTTCGTAGTGCGAACAATAAAAAAACAGCAAGGTAGCAAGTAATAAAAGTGAGCATAAACGGTATTGCAATGCTTAGACATAAGGCCTAGGGTTCATACTTTCGCTAGTGCAATCTCTCAACAATGCTAACATAATTGGATCATATAACCATCCCTCAATGTGCGATAAAGAATCACTCTCAAGTTCCTATTAGCGGAGAACATAAGATAGAAATTGTTTGTAGGGTACGAAACCACCTCAAAGTTATCCTTTCCGATCGATCTATTGAGCTATTCCTATAAGTGTCACAAACAGCCCTAGAGTTCGTACTAAAATAACACCATATAATACACAAAACCAACTCTAATGTCACCTAGATACTCCAATGTCACCACAAGTATCCGTGAGTTGATTATACGATATGCATCAAACAACTTCATAATCATAATATTCAATCCACACAAAGAACTCCAAGGAGCACCCCAAAGTTTCTATCGGAGTAAAGATAATGAAAACGTGCATCAACCCCTATGCATAGATTACCCTAATGTCACCTCGGGAATCCGCGAGTTGAGTGCCAAAACATACATCAAGTGAATAAATATAATACCCCATTGTCACCACGGGTATTCATATGCAAGACATACATCAAATGTTCTCAAATCTGAAATATTCAATCCGACAATAACGAAACCTCAAAGGGAAAAGATTTGATTCATCACAACAAAGATAGAGAGGAAAGAAACACCATATGATCCAACTATATTAACAAAGCTCGCGATACATCAAGATCGTGCCATATCATGAACACGAGAGAGAGAGAGAGAGAGAGATCAAACACATAGCTACTAGTACATACCCTCAGCCCCGAGGGTGAACTACTCCCTCCTCGTCATGGAGACCGCCGGGATGATGAAGATGGCCTCCGGTGATGATTCCCCCCTCCGGCAGGGTGCCGGAAAAGGGCTGTAGATTATATCGTGGAGGCACAAAGGCTTGCGGCGGCGTAAAAACTCATCTAGGTTAACTTTCGGGGGTTTCTGAATATATATGATTTTTTGGCATTGGAATCACGCGAAGAGGGGCCACAGGGGGCCCACGAGAAACCAGGGCGCGCCTGGGGGGGTGGCGCGCCCTGGTGGCTCGTGGAGCCCATGTGGGTCTTCTGGCCTCCTCCCGAAGCTTCTAGTGTCTCTTATGTTCCAGAAAAAATCGTCAAAAAGTTTCGCTGCATTTGGACTTCATTTGATATAGATTTTCTAGAAAACCAAAAACAAGTAGAAAACAACAACTGGCACTGGGCACTAGGTCAATATGTTAGTCCTTGAAAATCATATAAAAGCCATATAAAAGTGCACCAAAATCATACAAAACTATAATAAACATGGCATGAATACTTCATAAATTATAGATATGTTGGAGACATATCAGCATCCCCAAGCTTAATTCCTGGTCGTTCTCGAGTAGGTAAATGATAGAAGAAATAATATATGAAGTGTGAATGCTAGCATAGTGCATAAGTTTGATCAATGATAATTTCAATAACTTTTTTCTAGCATCATTATATATCATAATCAATAGCTCATCTCATAAAACTTCTTATGATCAAGTAGCAAGCTATTCACATGTTTAAAGTATAGGCCATAAACTTTCTTGAAAACTAACAAACTATGTTCTCAGTCATCAAACAATTGCAATTCATCTTATTTTCAGGAAGGGTCTATGTAAGAGCTTTGATCTAGCAAATTCCACATACTCAACCATCATTTAGTCTTCCATGATTGCTGACACTCAAAGCATATTTTTAGAACAAACCGTTTCAGTCAAACACATAGGAAGATAGGGGCTTAATGTTTTGCCTCCCAACTTATTTATCTCATGGATAATGTCAACAATAATAACTCATGATCACCTATATTCAACTGGATATATGTGCCTGGATCTTTCCCTACCACATAATGCTTGCCAACTAAAGAATAAATAGTAGGGATGAACGTTAATGACTCTTGCATAAAAGTAAAAGATAGGCCCTTCGCAGAGGGAAGCAGGAGGTTGTCATGCGCTTTTTGTTGTTGGATGCACAAGCCCTTAATGCAAACGAACGTCACGTTATATTGCCCCTTGTGATAGCAACCTTTATTATGCAGTCCGTCGCTTTTATTTCTTTACCATCACAAGTCCGTACAACGCTTATTTTCCCTTACAATAAAAGATCATACATATTTTAGGAGCAATTTTTATTGCTTTTTGCACCGATGATAACTTACTTGAAGGATCTTATTCAATCCATAGGTAGATATAGTGGACACTCATGGCAAGAAACTGGGTTTAAGGGTTTTTGGATGCACAAGTAGTATCTCTACTTAGTACGAATTTTTGGATAGCAAAAGATCCTAAGCAAGCACCACATGTTAGAGGATCCATGACAATATAACTTCTATGTGAATATAAACAAACATAACTCATTACGTTGTCTTCCTTGTCTAACGTCAACTACTTGATCAAGCTTGAAAATAATTAATGGGGGCTCACAATCATAGAAGATGTCCAAGATAGTATATTTATATGTGAAATTTCTCTTCCTTCAAAATTCTTTCATGAATTGTTCAAGTGACCAATGCTATGTTTGTCAACTTTCAATAAATTTTACCACTTATACTTCTTGTATGTGAACTCACTACTCCCCATGGGACAAGCATATGAAGCATATAAATTTCAACTTTATGATATTCAATTCATTTCAACAATTTACTCATAGGATATAAGTGAAGAACAAGAGTAAATGACAAACTACTCCAAAAAGATATAAGTGAAGACCAAATGAGTAGTTAAGTAAATAGGTAGCTATGTGAAGACTCTCTCTCATTTAAAAATTTCAGATCTTACTATTTTATTGAAACATCAAGAAAAACAAAATAAAATGACATTCCAAGCATAGCACATATCATGTGAAGAAGCAAAAACTTAGGCTCAACCAAGACTAACCGATAATTGTTGATGAAGAAAGGTGGGATGCCTACCGGGGCATCCCCAAGCTTAGATGCTTGAGACTTCTTGAAATATTATATTGGGGTGCCTTGGGCATCCCCAATCTTGAGCTCTTGTGTCTCCTTAATTCCTCTCATATCACGGTTTCTCTAAATCTTAAAAACTTCATCCACACAAAACTCAACAAGAACTCGCGAGATAAGTTAGTATAAATCAACTCAAAACTTTAACATTCTCTACTTTAGAAAATCACAAAAATTATAATTAAACATTTAATACTAAATGCCTCTTCGTATTTAATACTCCTATCCTCAAATAGAAACATTAAACACGCAAACATATGCAAACAATGCAACTATAACAGCAATCTGCCAAAACAGAACAGTCTGTAAAGGGTGAATAAGAATCCATACTTACCTAACTCCAAAAATTCTGAAAAATGACCACGTGAAAGAGAACTCATGCATGCTTACTGTGTAAAAATTTCAGATTTTTATCATGTTCTGACTATTCAGGAATATTCTGGACATAACAAAAAACTTTCTGTTTTCAAACAGCACCACATGAACTTGCAAACTGAGCATGGTAAAGGCTATAATTGGCATTTTATTGAACTAAAAGATACAAAACATGATTATTTATAACACCAAGAAAATATCAACAGAAGAAAATGATGCTCCAAGCAAAACTCATATTATGTGACGAATAAAAATATAGCTCCAAGTGAGGTTACCGATAATGTTGAAGACGAAAGAGGGGATGCCTTCCGGGGCATCCCCAAGCTTAGTTGCTTGGGTCTTCCTTGAATATTACCTTGGGGTGCCTTGGGAATCCCCAATCTTAGGGTCTTGCCACTCCTTATTCTCCTCATATCGATATCTCACCCAAAACTTGAAAACTTCAATCACACAAAACTTAACGGAACTTCGTGAGATAGGTTAGTATGATAAAAATAAATTATCCACTTAGGTACTGTCAAGACAAGATTCATAATTGTTCTCACATAATTCCTACTGTATTCTATCATTTCCACAATTTATATTACTCAATATAAGCTATGGAAACACTAAAACAAGCAAACTATGCACCGAAAACAGAATCTGTCAAAAACAGAACAGCATGTAGTAAGCGATTTAAAAACCATACTTCTGTACCTACAAAAATTCTGAAAAATTAGGAAAACGTAAAAAATTTGTAACCCAATACTGTGTAAAAATTTCAGAATTTTTTCACGCTCCAGTACAGAATATAAATTCCAGCACTGGACGCAAAAGTTTCTGTTTTTGCACCGAATCAAATCAACAAGTATCCACACTATCCCAAAGGCTTTACTTGGCACATTATTGAAATAAAACATATGAAACATGATTACTACAGTATCTTAATCATGTGAACACACAAAAACAGAAGGTATAAGCATTGGGTTGTCTCCCAACAAGCGCTTTTTCTTTAATGCCTTTTTAGCTAGGCATGATGATTTCAATGATGCTCACATAAAAGTAAAGAATTGAAACACAAAGAGAGCATCATGAAGCATATGACTAGCACATTTAAGCCTAACCACTTCCTATGCATAGGGATTTTGTGAGTAAATAATTTATGGGAGCAAGAATCAACTAGCATAGGAAGGCAAAACAAGTATAACTTCAAAACTTTCAACACATAGAGAGGAAACTTGATATTTTTGAGATATGTAAAAGCATATGCTCCTCTCTCATAATAATTTTCAGTAGCATCATGAATGAATTCAACAATATAGCTATCACATAAAGCATTCTTTTCATGATCTACAAGCATAGAATTTTTATTACTCTCCACATAAGCAAATTTATTCGCATCAATAGTAGTGGGTGCAAACTCAACAAAATAACTATCATGAGATACTTGATTGGCATAATCCAATTGAAAATTAAAATCATGATGACAAGTTTCATGGTTATCATTAATCTTTATATCATACATGTCATCACAAAAATCATCATAGATAGCAACTTTGTTGTCATAATCAATTGAAACCTCTTCCAAAATAGTGGAATCATCATTAAATAAAATTGTGACCTCTGCAAATCCACTTTTATCATTATAATCATCATAAATAGGAGGCATGCTATCATCATAATAAATTTTCTCATCTAAACTTGGGGGGCTAAAAATAGCATCTTCATCAAACATAGCATCCCCAAGCTTGTAGCTTTGCATATCATTAGCATCGTGGGTATTCAAAGAATTCATACTAACAACATTGCAATCATGCTCATCATTCAAAGATCTTATGCCAAACATTTTATTAAATTCTTCTTCTATCAATTGAGCACAATTTTCCGATCCATCATTTTCAAGAAAGACATTATAAAGACGAATAATATGAGGCAACCTCAATTCCATTTTTTTTGTAGTTTTCTTTTATAAACCAAACTAGTGATAAAACAAGAAACTAAAAGATTTGATTGCAAGATCTAAAGATATACCTTCAAGCACTCACCTCCCCAGCAGCGGCGCCATAAAAGAGCTTGATGTCTACTACACAACTGGTTCTTGTAGACTCGTGTTGGGCCTCCAAGCGCAGAGGTTTGTAGGACAGTAGCAATTTTCCCTCAAGTGGATGACCTAAGGTTTATCAATCCGTGGGAGGCGTAGGTTGAAGATGGTATCTCTCAAACAACCCTGCAACCAAATAACAAGAGTCTCTTGTGTCCCCAACACACCCAATACAATGGTAAATTGTATAGGTGCACTAGTTTGGCGAAGAGATGGTGATACAAGTGTAGTATGGATAGTAGATATAGGTTTTTGTAGTGCGAACAATAAAAACAGTAAGGTAGCAAGTAACAAAAGTGAGCATAAACGGTATTGCAATTCTTAGAAATAAGGCCTAGGGTTCATACTTTCGCTAGTGCAATCTCTCAACAATGCTAACATAATTGGATCATATAACCATCCACCATCCCTCAACGTGCGATAAAGAATCACTCTCAAGTTCCTATTAGCGGAGAACATAAGATAGAAATTGTTTGTAGGGTACGAAACCACCTCAAAGTTATCCTTTCCGATCGTTCTATTGAGCTATTCCTATAAGTGTCACAAACAGCCCTAGAGTTCGTACTAAAATAACACCATATAATACACATCAACCAACTCTAATGTCACCTAGATACTCCAATGTCACCACAAGTATCCGTGAGTTGATTATATGATATGCATCAAACAACTTCATAATCATAATATTCAATCCACACAAAGAACTCCAAGGAGCACCCCAAAGTTTCTATCGGAGAAAAGATAATGAAAACGTGCATCAACCCCTATGCATAGATTACCCCAATATCACCTCGGGAATCCGCGAGTTGAGTGCCAAAACATACATCAAGTGAATCAATATAATACCCCATTGTCACCACGGGTATTCATATGCAAGACATACATCAAGTGTTCTCAAATCTGAAATATTCAATCCGACAATAACGAAACCTCAAAGGGAAAAGATTCGATTCATCACAACAAAGATAGAGAGGAAAGAAACACCATATGATCCAACTATATTAACAAAGCTCGCGATACATCAAGATCGTGCCATATCAAGAACACGAGAGGGAGAGAGATCAAACACATAGCTACTAGTACATACCCTCAGCCCCGAGGGTGAACTACTCCCTCCTCGTCATGGAGACCGCCGGGATGATGAAGATGGCCTCCGGTGATGATTCCCCACTCCGGCAGGGTGCCGGAAAAGGGCTGTAGATTAGATCGTGGAGGCACAGAGGCTTGCGGCGGCGTAAAAACTCATCTAGGTTAACTTTCGGGGGTTTCTAAATATATATGATTTTTGGCGTTGGAATCACGCGAAGAGGGGCCACAGGGGGCCCACGAGGCACCAGGGCGCACCTGGGGGGGGGGTGGCGCACCCTGGTGGCTCGTGGAGCCCCTGTAGGTCTTCTGGCCTCCTCCCGAAGCTTCTAGTGTCTCTTATGTTCCAGAAAAAATCGTCAAAAAATTTCGCTGCATTTGGACTTCATTTGATATAGATTTTCTAAAAAACCAAAAACAAGTAGAAAACAGCAACTGTCACTGGGCACTAGGTCAATATGTTAGTCCATGAAAATCATATAAAAGCCATATAAAAGTGCACCAAAATCATACAAAACTATAATAAACATGGTATGAATACTTCATAAATTATAGATACGTTGGAGACGTATCACAAACCTACCCCCATTACACCTACAAACTAGTTTTATTCTTGTTCTAGGTAAAGCAAACGTTAGTATGCGTAGAGTTGTATCGGTGGTCTATAGAACATGAAGGGAATATAAATTCTACCTTTAGCTTCTCGTTGGGTTCGACACTCTTATTTATCAAAAAATTTACAAACGATCCCCTGCACTTGTGGGTTATCACACGCTGGCCGAGAAACCAATTCCGATGCCCTCGCATTGACACACTCGGATGCTTCGCCTCGTCGGCATCCGCTACTTAAAGGCGGCCACTCCCGGCTCAAACCAGACAACACCAAGTCCGCTCCACGTCCACCTCATGTGCACCACATCCGCCATGACCGCGAGCAGGAACGCATTGTGGGAAAGCCTCTCGACCGCGCAGAAGTTCGAGGTGATCGCCCTTGCGGCCGTCTGACAGAACCACTGTGCCAGGCGAATAGAGGCCGACATACAGGCATGCTCCTCGGAGGTCTCCGACGACGACCGCACGATGGAGACGGGCTTAGACGACGACTCAGCGCCGGCGCTGGTCCATGCCGGCTTGACCATGGAGCAGACGCAGGCGCACTTCAACACTGCCATGGAGAAGGAGCAGCCGGTGCCGATGCCTATGTCGGTGTTCCGGCAGGCGCAATGGAGCAGCAGTACAACCTCTTCCTCCTTGAGCAACACTGGCTGGCGGAGGGCCAAATCTACGGCGAGTGCGCGAGCAAGGAAGCCATGGCGGCCATGGTCGCGGTGAAATCCAACTTCGTCGCTGAGCAACGGGTGCTCTACGAGGCTGCGCGCGCTCACTCCGCCGCTCGCAACGCTGTCCCGGCCAGTCCGACACGGACGAGAACGCCACTAGTTGCGCGTCCTACGCGCTGCCAACGAACTTTCGTGGGCGTCGGTGGGACGACGAGCGTGCTGCCCCGTCCACGTCCATCATGGACCTCACGTCCACCGGCCACAGACAGGTTGCGGACTCTGACGAGGAGGAGTAGTCCATGGGAGGCAGCGGGGTCTCAAGTTCCAAGTGTGTTGGTCCGTCTCCCATGTTCTACTCTTTCTCGCCGGCGACCGCACCTTCACTTCACGGGTTTCATTCCCGCCTGCTCACTGAGACGGCGAGATGGACCCGACGACCGCCGGAAGGGAGCAATAAGGACGTGGAGGACGAGCACTGTCGTATGCTTGGTTTAGGTCTGGTTTTTTTTTATCGAAAATGTAATAAATGTGTTCCGGTTCATATGAAATTCATTCGGTTTGCACGAATTTCGCCCGGTTTCTTAAAATCTTCTTTTAAATGTATGCGGGCACGGTTAAATGGCCGGCTCTCGCGTCAGTGTCCGCGGACGGATACGACGTGCGGTTTGAGGGTCAGCGTTGAAGATGGCCTAAAAGACAGTTTTTACACCACCGCTGTTGTTGGAGATGCTCTAAGGCTACCCATCATCGTTAAACTGTAGACGCACGATCATCATCATAACGCAAACCATGGATCCCACGATCATCATCATAACGCGAACCAGTAACGAGGAATCCTAGCCCTCCGTTATCTGAACTCGACTTGGCCCTGTTCATCTTCAGACGACACTTGCAGCATCAGACATTCAGAAATCTCGGTTCATGACAGGCCATCTCCCCCTCAAAAAGTAACTTGACCTCCGTCCCGACCCTCCGGTCCAGTGCTCTTCACAGGTCGGCGGCTCACGGTCCTCCGTCCCGACCAGCCGTCGGAGTTTGCTGCTCTGCTTGCCCGTCGGTGGATGTAGATCTGCCCTCCCCTCTCCGAATCGAAGGGGAGGAATATATAATCGGCTTCGAGGGAGAGGTAAAGTGCGTTCCTGACGGTAAATTCATCTCCCCCTCAAGTTTTTCGGTTTCTTTCCTGTAAGCTACAGATCTATCCTGATCCGCTGTTGCAGATAGGGGCACATCATAGTGGTCAGTGATCATCGAATGGGCAAGAGATGGGCTATGGAGATGAGCCCCCGTGAAGCACGTAGATTCAAGCTCCCACGCCACGATGGCAGGCCCAAGACGCGGCTGAACAATCTCCCGGAGGTATGGATTTGCCTGTTGCACAGTAGGTCAACAAATGACATTACTTGGGCTCCCATTTGGGTAGTGAGTGTAGCGGACAGACTACAAGGCTGCACAACATTGCAATTTTCTTTTCTCCCTCTTCCTCAAATTTTTTTCTTTTCTCCCGTTCTTGGTTATTATCAAATGCTGTGTTATGATGGATGAAATATGAAGCTATGCCATGATTATATGAACTTGACTGTTCAGTTCAAATTCAGCACTCTGGATTTAGGCAGGGATGATATTTTGGTTTTCTTAGTCATGGACCTCATATTTTTGTCCACATTCACCTCAAATTGAGTGCTTGAATGGGTTGTATGTCATAGAAATGGTGGATCCACTTCCAATCTAGATTATATGGATGATATATAACTACGTCATCAGCAGTAAACATTGATATGATCTGCACGGTAAAATGGAATGACATACCCAAACTTTAATAAGCTGTATGGTAGTGGATGATTAACGTGTTTCATCCAAATATCATTAAATTTTACCCTTTTTTAACTAGCAAAGTGTCCGTGCTACGCCACGGATCCAAAAAAAAAAACAAGGTTGAATTTGGTTTGCCCAAGAAAGACGAATTTTGGCAACTAGTCATCAACCCGTGCATCCACGGGTTTCATGGACACTATATAGGACACTTTCATTGTTATTGTAAAACAAATTCGATAAGGATAAGGTTTTCAAAAAACAAATGATAAGGATAATCAGTACACAATGGATCAGATTGTATTCTTATATATTTTCTAACTTTCTGTATAGAGGTTTGTGTCACACAAAAATTGGTCGCATTATAGTATAAATTTAGTGTTTGACTACATTCCACATATTTATACTTGACGTGACTATGGGCACGGTTATTCTACCCACACAAACCTGTGGGGCACACCATGTTTCCCCAGCCGGTTAGTTTCTAGTTTCTACCGGTCACTCTTCACCACATCCATATCCACATGTGCGCGCTTTCTTTTCCAGCAACACGCTCATCACTGCCACATACAGGTGAACCGTGTGCCTCGAGACATGTCGCGGCTTTGTCCCTCCCGGTGCCGCCAGGATCGACGCCTGCAAGTTTAGGTCCTGCAGCGTGGCATCCATCCTCATTTGCGGAAGTGCAAGAGCAAGAGTAGTAACTATTTTGGGTAGCAAACTTAAGCAGTTTTCTAAAGCATTGTCAGATTTTGCTAAGTTATTTGTAAATTTCTTGAAGCTTATCCTTGTATTTTGAAATTTCTTCTCAATCTTGGGAGACCCGTTGAACTTTTGGAAGTTTGCTTGTAAATTTATGGAAGGGTATGCCCTTTTAATATTTCCCCTTTTTTTGTTTCTAATTGATTTTTAAGTTGGCTTGTAAATGTCTGGATGCCGTCTTTATTTTCTTTACTTTCCCCAAAATTTTAGATGTCTAGTCGCATAGTTTTCATGGTCAGTCTATAAATTTATGGAAGCTCATCTTTGCATCGTCTAAAGTACCCCGATATATTTGGATGTCCACATATGTGATTTTGGACGTTGGTTTGTATATTTTTTTAAGCCCTCAAAAGTAGTCCTTATAAAGCTTCATAATTTTTGAAATATGAATCATATGTTTTTGAAAGCTGGGTTGTAAAATTTTTGGAGGATCATCGGTTTATTGAAACATGTAGATTTTTTTGGAGGTCTAACCATCTTTAATGTTTTTGGGAATCCGTCTGAGTTTTGAAAGTGCCTCCGACGACCCAATTGAGTCATCGAAGTAAGGATCTGGCTTATATCTGCTAGCTGGTTGATCGCTAGGTACCCTAACCCAAGATCTATAACTTTATCTAGACGCCCATACAACAACTTGTCTGGACTAAGCACATGCCTCTTTTGGTTATTACTACTGTACTTTTCTATTAATACGTGCTCACACTATTGCGTACATATTCCTGTAATATACTTAATATGAAATCTAAACTGCATGATGTGACTTCTAAAACCAATGGATTTCTCGTGCACTCGCACTGGGTTGATGATCTGGACGCCTATGCCACAACTTATGTGGACTAAGCACATGCCTTTTTTGCCATCAATTTACTTTTCTATTAATTAAGTGCATGTATTTCTTTAGTAAATTTGATATGAAATCTAAACCGTGTGCCATGACTTCTGAAGTCATGCCTGAAGTCATGTGTTTTTGGTGCACTCACACTGGGCTAGCAATTTTGAATGTAATAAAATTTTGGATTGGTGTTACAAATTTGGTACATAACTTTAGTGTTATTTTGACATTAATTTGTTTATTTCCTTTAAGCACTAAATGCATGCCCACGTATAGTCGCATATATATATATATATATATATATATATATATATATATATATATATATATATATATATATATATATATATATATATGCAAGTGTGATATATGAAGAGAATTTGTACATTATGCATGCATACATGCATTGGTCGTTGTGCTCGTGGTGATTTTCAGATGACAAAAAACACAATTCATGTGTAAATAAATGCATTAGCAAAAAGGTGCTTTAGTTTGTTAGGTGATTTTTGTTTGCTGGCTTCCTGGTAGGACACATGGACACTCCAAGGATACTCGGCAACAGCATTAGTATGTTTCTTTTTGAGACAACATTAGTACGTTTCTGAAAGAAAAAATGCATTATTTCTTAGTTGTTTTATGTTTGCTCTACGGGGGTCAATCTGATGAAAGGGTATGTGCCTTGTGGACATATGCACCACATACTCCATACTTAGGGAAATGTTTCCGCTCTTACTAAGAGAAAGGGGATATTTTAAAAATCGCTAGACGCAATGAGGTAATTGTTGACTCAACTCGGTTCATATTACTATCCCTATGGGTACTCGAGTGCCATCAAGGATGCTTAATTGTGTCTTGGTTCAACTCGTACCCTACTGAACTATGGAGATATCCGTCAAAATAGTTTCTATTGCGAAACTTATGATGACAACAAACAGGAATATTTTCTCTTCACCATATACGGATATGGGAAACACATGATCTCCTTATCGTCTGGATTGTACTACACATACTATCAAACCCGTAGCACATGTTGCGTACAAGATAGTTTTTCGGAATGTCTTTTGCATGACAAACTTGGCATACTCACCTTGGTCATCGTGACATTGGGTTGAAACAGAAACTATCAGCAATTCCATTGGTTTTACTATTATGATGCTAAATTCTAACAATATTTGGATTTTATGTGTACTGCATGTGACACAGGGAAGCTAATTTTAAGGCTCGCATACCTTAAAGTCTACGCTGAACCACTCAAACTCCTTGAATGCATCAAGTCGAGGTAAGTGGCTCTTCCCAACCATTGACTAGACTATTCGGGAATTCCATGGTTTTAAAAGACACATCTACATGATGGTCTCAAGTGTGACTTTATCAACATGAAAACCATTTGGTGATTATCCTGACCATCGATTTCAAGCAAATTGAATGGACAACGTTGCAGAATTCTCCTTCGTGCCTTTAATATGGCCCTAGGATAGAAGTTTAGCACTTTGTCCTAATGTCTAGACTCAAAATGGTTTGGTGGAATCCTTTATCCAAAGAATTAAGCTCATTGCATTGTTTTTACTTTGGAATTGCAACTTACCAACTTTACGTTGGAGTCATGCAGTTTTACACGCACATGACCAAACTGCATAATATTATTCCCCTCTATCTTTGATACATGGAAATCTACCAAGTATTTCCCATCTGCGGTAATTCGGTTACATACCGAGATCACCACCCCAGCATACATCATTGGCCCCTCAACATATATTTGGGATCTAAGTGAGGAATAACTATATTTCTGTCAATACCTCAAGCCCACGGCCAGTATGTTGATTCAATGAGGAACATTTCCATACATTAGGGGGAGATTTCAAGTACCATAAAGAATGCCAGGAAATTAGTGGAATGTTCGTCACATTTCTGCCTCAAATCCACGTACTCAAAGATCTGAACCATGCGTTCAGAAGATTTGCAATACATTGCAAATAACCTGTCAGATTCATTTACTGACTATAAAGGTGTCACACAATCCTACAATCCTGCAAAATATGCCTGAAAGAGTGAAGGTACCAATAAGAAACACTCCACTCCCCGTTCAAAGCAACAGGGGGAGATGTATGGCAATAGTACATCAGGATTCAGCTTCTTGCAAACAAGGATATCGAGACCTCTGAATCAGTAAATACAAGTCAACTTCACGTTGACAGACACCTAATGGGTAGTATACACCCAGTGGATGGGAAACCTCCACCAACCTAGGGCATAGTGCACACAATGACCGGGACATCGGAATACCCGACTCAATCGCATTGGGAAATAGCGAGCAGTCACCATGGGTGACGATATTTCCATCAATTATATACTCATATATAGATTCTGGAGAAACATATAACCGGAAGTCTACAATTGTCGACATACATTTCTCAACTAGATTGCAAAAACCTTTCAAATGATTCAGATCCAAAGACCATGGCCATGGCAAAGTGTGAACAACACTCGGACTGAACTCAAACAAAGGGTATAATCTAGGAAGAAATAATCTTGCTCAATAAAGGGAAGGTATTCACATAAGCAATACCTACACGAGTTTTCTTCTGAAAACAGAATGAGAACAACGAGGTGGTGAAACATAGAGCAAGTATTGTAGCACAAAGGTTCACGCAGATACCCAGTTATTCTCCAGAGGTGGAATCTCTTTCCGATAAATTATATCATTGGCAGTACAAAATCATCTATATATGCAGTTGATAGATGTAGTGATTACATATCTATGTGGATCACTAGATTCAGACCTAGATGATTCCGTTGGAATCTCACTTCTGAATCGAAATGCGAAACGCAACATACATTGTGTAAAATCAGTAAGTCACCATACGGCTTATTGTTGTCGGTACATTTGGTACAATCGACATATAGTGAGTTCTTTATACACAAGGATT
Organism: Elymus sibiricus; assembly: GCA_039707655.1. Taxonomy (NCBI): domain Eukaryota; kingdom Viridiplantae; phylum Streptophyta; class Magnoliopsida; order Poales; family Poaceae; genus Elymus; species Elymus sibiricus. Next base: position 319,037,330 of record CM077670.1, on the reverse strand, counting down.
ACTCCTACAGTGATGATTGCCCATGTGTGTTCGTTGACGAAGCACATGATCATCTTAATGACGGATTTTGAGATGAAGGATTGGGTAAAACCTCGATCACCTTCACTCATATATTATGGTATACTATGTTGTCTATATCCATATTATATTGGAGAAATTGATTGCGGACTATTCTTATCCATCCATAATTTCCATGGTTGTTCGTTCTCTAGACGTAGAGAAAGATTCATTTAGACCATGAGGTGATGGAAATGCGATATTGGGGCACAAAGTTCCATATCCTAGTGCCATTGGACCCACCACACATAATTGGTTTGGGCTCAAGAATATCTTTTGATATCTCCAAGGCATCAAACATTTTGTCCTAATCTTTCAGTTTTAGAGAAATCTGGATACCAATATCATTGGATACATCGATCAGATCCCTACTATGTCAGATCGTAGACAAGGTTTGTGTTCCTACTAGGTATGGTAGCCATCTCATGAGGGTCTTCGAAATAGACCTCGTGGCTACATCCACCAACCATTATCTCAAAGATAATGTTGCTTGTGTTGCCTGGATGCAAACAGGTTATGTAACAAGCAATATCGCTATATTGCATATCTTGCAAGTCAAATCATGTAACTGATTTGTTCACCAAGTCTCTACCAACTTCTACATTCCAGAAATATATTCATGGAATTGGTATGTGACGGCTTCGGAATTTGCAAGAATCAGGGGGAGTATCTTCCTGAATTGTTCCTGTTCAATGCATCATATTATACTCTTTTTCCCTTCATGAGTTTACTATACAGGTTTTCATAAAGGTTTTTAATGCGGTAATATCAACACAGGACCATATGTCATACTTTCTGTTTTCCCCACCGGGGTTTTCAGGAAAGTATATACGACATATTTATTGTCCTCTTAATTCTATGGGTTTTCTCATATTGAGTTGGAAGAGGCAATGACCATTAATGTTGCGTCATTTTTCTCCTTATTTTCCCACTGGGTTTGCAGGAGTTTTGGCAACATATCAAATATCATACTCCTCACATTTTTCCCACAGGGTTTTGGAGGAGGTTTCATTTAAGATAATAATGTCTGCAAGGATAGCGTAGATTAGGGGAAGTGTTGAGATTTAATTAACCCATGTGTTAATTAAGGAGAATCTCCACTATCCCTAACCGCCATGCACGAGGGACGCGACTCTTCGCTCGCGTCTCTCCGGACCATCGCGTCTGTTCGATGCATCCCCTCGGGGCTATATATACCTATAATCAATCATCAATAAAGACAACTGTTCACTTTTACATCTTCTGTGTCTTGTCTCTTGTTCCTACTCGAAACAATTTTAAGTCGTGTACGTCTTTTCTTTCATGTACTCACTGCCATTTGGGCTCCACACGTATGGAGAGAGATAGGGCGGTCCCGCTGGCGTTCAACGTTCGCACATGTAACGGAAAAGTTGACGCCAGCCGGCAGAATATTAACGGAAATGTATGTAAATGTTCTGTTTGTAAAGTTAGTGTACCATTTTTATGGGGTTTTAAAGTTTTTGTATGATTTTGTTAATGCGCTGCAAGTTTATGTACTCCAGGTGTAATTAACTTTCATGAAAAAGGACACAGATTTGGCAGGAATTTGGAGTTGTGTTCTGTGCTCCAATAGCAAAACAGGATTAAGAGGTCGTGGTTGCAAGATTTGCAAGGATATTAATAGATCAACCTTCTGCACAAGATATGTACATATTCTATGACAGGATGGAAGAGTGTCGTTTGTACGAGCTATGCAGGTTAAGTGTTTATGTGTCATTTTTCTTTTTGTTTTCTCACCGTGTGCCTTACAAGCTGGTGCTTGATGGAATTGCGATGCAGAAAAACTATGGCCGAGGACGTAGTTTGAGGCCGAATAGTATGGGAGCATCAGTCCGTGTCTTGCAATTCAAGGATGACAAGCTCTACCCGGACGGAACCCCTCGCTGCCGCTGCATGATGAACCCAACTTTCGCGGCCCAATGGACATCATATAACCTGCTAAAAAAGAGTAGGTCACCGTGCCGGGGCGGGGAGTTTCTCATTTTTTGCATTGGTGGAAAGCTTCAGGATGAGTTCATGTACGACAAGAAGAAACCTCACTGGGGCAGGATAAGCTGGATGTTCAACCATCAAAAAAATACGGAGGACCTACTTTGATGCAAGAAGGTAAGCCGTGCAGAACAGTGTGTATCCGGCGTACACAGGTGTGTTGCATGTGGTCAGCAATTGAGGCTGTGCGCATCTTCCTTATTTTGTGCTTCTTGTTTCTTCTGCAGTTCGTGGTCCCGCTGATAGTGGTGAAGGTTGGTACCTCTGCGAGATCGACATTGCTGCAAGAACTTTTTATGTCATGGACCCAATGGAGGCATTGTCGTCGATAAGGTATATGATGAAGAAGCACACAGGCAAGTTTATTCTGCACAACCTATAACTCTTCCGGTACTGACATTTTGCTACTTACCCATGGACCTACAAGTACAATTCCGAGATGCAGCAGGTATGCTCATGTTCATACTGTCGGTCGTTTGTGTGCTATGGTGCTGGTTCTGACTTTGATGAACGACGCATACTATGAAAAATGCAGTGCTGAAAGCGGGTTCTATGTGATGTCGTGATCCACTACATGCAAGAGTTTGATGGTGTGACGCTCAGGACTCCTCCAACATCTGCAAGACGCATACAAATTAAGCAAAGAACCAATTGACTGCTCCTCCTCGTGTCGAGTGTGACCCGTGTACTGCCCGCAGGGTTCGATTTTGCACATCCGGAGGCAAATGCACCAACTGGATGGAGTACATAATGGACAGGATCATGGAGGCAGCAAAAATGTAATTTACGAGAGGAAAACAAGCGTATCTATCGACTGGATCTGATAAGAACTCTGAATCCATCGCCTACTGCCTCCGCCCACGCACCGAGACCAGAGAAGCAGCTCACCGTCGAGCCGGTCTGACAGTTATTTATTTCCTTCTCTTTTTACCTCACAGGCCGTTCGTCAAAGACGGCTACGTAATGTGTCTTCTTCTTCATCAATGAAATGCAACCCCGTTGCTTTTCGTCAAAAAAAAAAAAAAGACGCCTACATGGAACTGCCGTGAAAATGCACGGACCGAACATTATCACGGCGGGCGTCACGGAAGTGCCGTTCTCCGTCCACCCGCCATACGGGTCCATCCCCGTATTTCCTCTGTTCTCCTTGTGTGTGGGCGTCAGTATTTTTCGGTCCTCCGTAACTGCTCACGCACCGCGTCGCTGTACCATTGGTCTACGTAAGGGCATCTCTCACGGCAACCCACAAATTTCCTCCCGCATCCGTCCGTGGACAGGGGACCAGTCCGCAGACACGGATGCGAGAGTACGCCATCCAACGCTAACCGCATATATTTTGACAACAACTCGAATCAACCGGACGAAATTCATGCAAACACGGCCGAATTTCATACAAACATGACGGATTTCATACAAACTGAACGAAAGCGGTTACATTTTGGAGATATTTTAACTAAAAAGGTAAAACTATGTGCACGTACGGTCACACGGAGCTCCACTCCCATGACACGGATACACTACACTAGTCTACGGCCAGCCGCGGTGGATCCCTTTGTCTTCCCCATGTCCGGCAGCCCGCTAACCGGACTGCCGGGAGTCCCGGAGGCATGTTCTTACCCCGTATCTTCGCTATGTCCGGCTGCGCCGCTCATCGGAGTGGCAAACAGGGTGCTTCAGCCGGAGGGGAAGGGTGCTTCCCCGGAGCCCAGGTTGGGGTCGATGATGGTCTAAGATAAAGAACCGGACAGGTCACCGGCTGTACAAGCCGGCGACGCGCCGGTGGTGGCCTTCCTGGGACCCAAGCTGCGGCGGCCTCCCGTGTTCTACTTTCCCTCGTTGTTGGCGGCGGACGCGGACGCGCTGGCCGCCGACTCTTCGATCTCCGCGGAGCCGGCGTCTTCTTCTGCCGGCAGAGCGCCGCTACATAGCGTTGACGGCGGATGGCGTGCTCGCAGGCACGGGAGGCGCGGTAGATGAGCCGTTGTCCACGGCAGGGATGATGCCCGTGCCGCGTGCTCCCCCACATGCCGGCCTGGAGCGGCTTGTTGCTGAACCACGCGCCGGTTTGGGTCGGCAACTGGCTCCGTCAGGCCAGGCGAGGGAGGTGATGCAGCGAGCTGCCTCGCTCGTATCCGGCGGGCTCGGCGGGCCACCCAGCCGGCTTGTATGCCAGAGAACTGCTCTTCGGAAGCCATCGTAAGAGTGCAGAAAATGGAGGAGGAGGAGATGGGGGAGGGGGAGGGGTGTGATTCTTGCCCGGCATCTGGCCTCGTTTAAATAGAGGGCGGAGGGGAGGAGCTCTGTCGGCGTTGCGTTTAATGTCGGCCCGCTGATGAACGGACATGTGGCCGGAGTAGGTTTCTCGGCTTCCACACGGGTTTAATGAAGCCTTTTGAATGCGGCGAGGAGGCGTGTTCAGCCGGGCGTGCAGCGGGCGGCGCCCTTGGCCGGCGCGCCGCTTCAATGGCGGAGGCAGTGAGAGGTCACGTCCGCCCTGAGCCGCCTTCAATGTGGAGTGGCGCGCTCTACAGCGGCATGAATGCGAGCAGGTGGCGCCCGGGGGGAACGCGCGTGGGCGAGGGAGGAGGGGTTTTGGTGGGTCAGGGCGGTCAGAAGCGGGCTTGGAATCGGTTCGGACTCCCGCAAACCTCCCGCACTTTTGTCTCCGGTTTGTGGGAGACATCACGTCCGGACCGCCCCGCGGACTGATACAGGTCGGTGTTGGATGGCTCACGCGATCCGGACGGCAAGATCCGGACAAATGCGGGCGGTTTGCGGGTCAGCCTTGGAGATGCCCTAACGGGAGCATGCGAGCTCGTCCGCTCCCTCTCCACTATGTCCATAATATTGCTCGAAATTCTCTACAGCTTGTTCCAGGTCATTATGTTTGGCTTTTGGATCCCTAGGCTATGTAAAACATTATATTGCTGATTAATGAAGTCCGCGTGTAAATCATAAAGTCCTCTCCTTTCCTCCTCTGCAAGAAACTACTCTCAGACGACTAGGGTTTCCCCTTCTCCCGTCGGCGCCGCCGCCGGTCTGCCTCGCCTCCCATGGCCTGGCCAAGGAGGTGCGGAGAACCGTGCCTCCTCGCCGACGGGAGGTATCCCGCTCTTGTTCTTGTTTGGTTCAACGTCTTGGTTGGTGCTGTGTGGCGGCGACGATGTCCCCTAGAAGAAATAATGTCTCCCACGTCTGATTCCTGTCCGATGATGCATGTAGCATCATCGGAGGGCACGTCGTGGTGAGAAAGAAAAAAAGGTGAGCTTTTTTGAGGAGGAGATGCCATGGCGGAGGCAAGTAAGAGGGCCAGCAAATCGATGCGGCGAGGTAGGTAGGATTCCCGGTCGGCGGCTAATGTGCGTGCATGATTGGCGAATCGCGTCGGAGCTCGACAAAGACGAGGTAGGGGACGCGTCATGCGTGGGAATGGGAGGGTGGATGGGTCCCACTCCCAGCGGATAGGATACGTTGCGCGCGTGTGACGCCCCGGCCCGACCGTGCGCTAATCATACACGCAAATGCACACGATCAAGCCTAGGGACTCCCTAGAAGATATCACAACACAACTCTAAACACAAAATAAAATAATACAAGCTTTATATTACAAGCCAGAGGGCTCGAATACATAAGCTTGAGCCATACAAGCATCAGCGGAAGCATTAGATATCTGAGTACAGACATAAAAGTTAAATAGATAGGCCTTAAGAAGGCGGGGCAAAACAACGACACTGATCGAAAAGGAGCAGGCTTCCTGCCTGGGAGCCTCCTATCTACTCCTGGTCATCGACGGTCTCCACGTAGTAGTAGGATCCTCCAGAGGGGTAGAAGTAGTCGTCGACTCGGGCGGCTGACTCCAAGGCTCCGCCATCTGGTCGCAGCAATCGGGTATGGAGGAAAAAGGGAAGCAAAGCAACCGTGAGTACTCATCCAAAGTACTCGCAAGACTTACATCAGAACTATTCTACTTATGCATTGGTATCAAAGAAGGGCTGTATATGTGGACTGAACTGCAGAAATGCCGGAATAGAGAGAAATGCCTAGCCTATCGAAAACTAGCATCTTCAGCGTCTTGCAGCATTAGAAGAGTGCAGATTAGCAACATATCATAAGGTAACAAGCATGTTGTAACAAAGCCTAGAGATCCTTCCTCGACTCCCTGCGAGAAAGCCATCCCGGAGCTTACAATTAATTAACAAGTAACCAGTTCAAGTAGTAGATCGGGATACTTTACTGAGCGTCCTGTTACCGTGGACACGGCTATTCGAATAGATATATCTTCCCTGCAGGGGTGCACTACTGTTACCCAACACGCTCGATTAACTCTGGCCGGACACACTTTCCTAGGTCATGCCCGGCCTCGGCTGATCGACACACCGCAGCCCTACCTAGAGCTCAGCAGAGAGGTCCCCGCCGGTCTACATCCTAAGTGCTCAGGGTTCTTGGGCCCATCGCCCTTTGCACTCTGGGTCGTTGTGTCGCGGGTCGGAGTCCAAGCACCACCTCAGTCCTAGATGGTCTTGTCCCTACCGGCTCACAATGCTGAACTGGACGTCTGACAGAGCTTTCGGCTGATACATACGGTGCAGAGGGCCCCATTAAACCATTATCCCGCGTGGTGGTAGTGCGTATAGGCCAGTGGCCAACTCAGAACAAATACCCAAATCCGTTAAGTGCATTGGGAGCACGCGGAAACGAGCAGTGATCCACCAAACATGTGACCCCGTCGCCCCGTCTCGTGGACTTACGGCAAGGGCTCAGAATGCCCGGCCGTGCCACGTAATCATCTCGCGGGTACCCTCATGGTCAACCCGTCTGCACATCTCTCGCGGGTACCCCTCGGGGTCGACCCGTCTTTATCCAGTATTTGTAATAATGCCAAGGTACCCGTGTGTCCATAACATCAAGAAGGAATCCGAGGAATCACCCTCGTTGGATTCCTACTCGCCGTATCCGTCAAGGTGAACCCGGAGGAATCACCCTCGTTGGATTCTCACTTGCATGATTGCACGACAGAAGCTTCGTCGGAGGTGGTGAAAGAGGAATCACCCTCGGTAACCCATGACCGACTAGCTGTACTACAGAGGCAACATCAGGAGTGAGATAAGAGGTATCACCCTCGGCACTCGATATTAGCTCTGCAGAGTCGAGCAACTAAGGGGGTTGTGTAGTGATGTGCTGGTATCAGCCCGTCGATCACATCGAACGGGGCACTGGTAAGTAAGCGGGGCAACTAGGACAAGGTGGAGGGGCCACAGATGGTTTACTGCCAACCTATACTAAATATTTAGGATATCGGGTAAAGTATCAAAAGGCAGTTTACAAAAACAGGCTATGCATCAGAATAGGATAAATTAATAGCAGTAGCAAATTCTAATGCAAGCAGGAGGGAGAAAGAATAGGTGATATAGGCATGTTCAAGGAGGGTTTTCTTGCCTGGTTGCTCTGCGGCAAAGGAGGGGTCTTCGACGGAGTAGCAGTCTTCTGGGGCGGCGTCGGTCTCGGGGTCTACCGGATAAGAAGGGGAGGAAGAAACAATAAATAAGGGCAAATAATGCAACACAATGCATGGTATGGTAGTATGCAGCGTTGGTGGTGACCTAATGCAATGCTACATGTCGCAGACGAAGCGGGAAAATATCTGGGATATTTTCCCGGCGTTTAGTCAGATTTCGGTATATTGAACCGGAGGGGAAGGTTCCATGTTCAGATAGATAGGAGTGATGGTCAAGCATTTTGACCACATATTCAGATTCGTCTCGTTTTTCTGATCAACTTTCATGTAGAAAGTTTTTCGATCCGAGCTACGGTTGAATTTCTACGAATTTTTAAAGATTTAGACAATTTCTGGAATTATTTTAATTATTAAATCCGCATTATCCAGAATAGTGTCTGATGACGTCCGTATGACATCAGCATGACGTCAGCGAGTCAACTGAGCTGGCCAGGTCAAACCTGACCAGTGGGTCCCACTGGTCAGTGGCTTTGGGCTAATTAGTAATTAGTTTAAACTAAATAGGGTTATTTAGTGAGGTGGGGCCCTACTGTCAGTGTAACTAACAGTAGATTAGCACTAATTAAACTAACTGACACACGGGACCCACCTGTCAGAGTCAACGGTGTACAGTCAGCGCGTTGACCAGAGTCAACGCGGTCAAACGGGGTCAGGGGCGCCACTGGCAGTGACCCAGGTGGGCCCCAGGCCATGCCACGCTAGCGGCCAGGTCAGCGGCGTCGCCGGAAAAAGCTCCGGCGAGCTCCTCCACGGCGGCCGAATGCCGGAGCGGCTCGGGTTTTCGCTACGGTGGGTCAAATCGCGCGTTTTCGGTGGCGTTCGAACGAGGACGAAGCGGCGCATCGAATGAAGCTAGCGCGAGGCCACGGGAGTGACAAGAGGTGGCCGGACGGCGAGGTCCCGCGGCGGCCAGAGTTCGGTCGAGCACGGGCGCGCGGCTGCAGAATGATTTCGACCAAACGGAGCACGCTGGCGGGTTCTACGGAGCTCAAGGAACTCAACGGTGGTGGAGGCTCGGCTTGATGTGGGCGAACGCGACGGCAGCGAGCTCAACGGTGGAAGCAGAGCTTTTGCCGGAGTGCGACGGCGAGCACAGCTAGCTAGGCGAGGAAAGCGCGGCTCGGGGAGGGAACGGAGTGAGGTGGTGGCTCACCGAGCGGCGCACGACAGGCCGGCGTTAGCTTAGGAGCTGCAGAAGAGCGGATCGACGCCGGCGAGCAGCGGTGGCCCGAGGTGGACGACGACCTCGATCCGGCGATGTAGTGGCGTAGGGCTCGTGTTCGAGGTCGGAGTGGACACGGAGATGCGGCGAGGGAGGCTCGGTGGCCACGGCTGCGACGGCGGACGGCGACGAGCCTGTACGGGTAAGGAGGAGGAGAGGCCAGCGAGCGCTGGGAGAGAGAGAGGGGAGTGGCGACGGCGTCCAGGAGGAGTGGACGGGCGCCGTTCTTATCCCCAGCCCACCTGCTCTGTCGCGGTGGCGAGCTGCGGGCGGCGGAGGCGCGTGCGGCCATGGCGGGCGCGACAGCGAGGCGGGGCAGGTAGACGAACAGGGACGGGCCGGCTGGGCCGCGTTGGGCCTTTCGGCCAGGTAAGCCAGGTAAGTTCTTTCGCCCACTTTTTCTTTTCTGTTTTTCCCATTTATTTGAAAACAGAGGCAGAAAAGAATATTTGGGGCCACCAAAAGAACTGACAAAAATGTGGGACTTGGCCTAATAATTACTTAGTATTTTTAGGCACTGCCACAAAAAGTTTGGGGGCAATATAATTGCATGTGAATTTTGTTTAATTAGGAATGATTTAAATGGGCTGTTTTGGGTACTGTTTTTGGATGTTGGGGTCAAATTTGGAATTCAATAAATGTTGATTTTATTTTTATAATTGCTTTGGGATTAGTTGAAATATTATGAACATTTTTGTTTTGCTGTTTGGATAATTACTAATTTTGACTTTACTTTCAAATTTGAATTTGAAGTTGGATTATTCTTAATTTTTATTATAGGGCTTAATGATGATGACTTGGCAAGACTAATTAGCATAACTACTGTATAGTAATCTGGGGATGTCACAAATCTCCCCCACTACAAGAAATCTCGTCCCGAGATTTAAGAGGTGGAGGTAAGGGGTATCTTCGGGATCAAGGATGTATAGGAGAGTCAGGTTTTGATCCTGTGGAACTGTGATGAGTGTCGATTAAGCGTGGGTAGGCAGTGACATCTTGCGCGGTCACGACAGCAAGACGTGTCAGAAGGAAATCTGTCAGCTATGTCGGCAACACGTCGGTACCAAGGGCGGGGAACGAAGAGAACCATTTTCCTGCTCGTTAAAACGAGGCGGACCAATAGGCAAGGTTCTCGTCCATCGGTGGTTACCGGAATGTCATCAACAATAGTGACAAGGTTTTATTTAGGGGTGTTGACTTAAGCAGGGAATTATCACTGCTCAGATAAAAGCTAGATTACGAGAAAGTTTAAACAGACCAATGGAAAGGAAAATGCGATGATCAGATTAAACAGACCAATGGAAAGGAATAATTGTAGACAATCCAGCTCTCCGGGTGGATGTGATCACGAGAACCTAGAGTTAGAGTCAGTAAAATCTTTAACCCGAAAGGATGAGAGATCAGAGTCCCAGAGTAAGGAAGAGGAATAAAAGATCCTAATACCACACATTGGCGACGTGGGCCCGTAAGCCACACAGCCATGTTAGTAAAACTGTTTTTCAAAGACTAGACTCAACTTCGACCAAGGAGTTGGAAAGGGGCTTCCTACAGACAGTCGGCTCTGATACCAACTTGTGACGCCCCCGACTTAATCGTGCACTAATCATACACGCAAATGCACACGATCAATCCTAGGGACTCACTTGACGATATCACAACACAACTCTAAACACAAAATAAAATAATACAAGCTTTATATTACAAGCCAGGGGCCTCGAGGGCTCGAATACATAAGCTTGAGTCATACAAGCATCAGCGGAAGCATTAGATATCTGAGTACAGACATAAAAGTTAAATAGATAGGCCTTAAGAAGGCAGGGCAAAACAATGACACTGATCGAAAAGGCGCAGGCCTCCTGCCTGGGAGCCTTCTATCTACTCCTGGTCGTCCGCGGTTTCCATGTAGTAGTAGGATCCTCCAGAGGGGTAGTAGTAGTCGTCGACTGGGGCGGCTGACTCCGGGGCTCCGCCATCTAGTCGCAGCAATCGGGTATGGAGGAAAAAGGGAAGCAAAGCAACCGTGAGTACTCATCCAAAGTACTCGCAAGACTTACATCAGAACTATTCTACTTATGCATTGGTATCGAAGAAGGGCTGTATACGTGAACTGAACTGCAGAAATGCCGGAATAGAGAGAAAGGCCTAGCCTATCGAAGACTAGCATCTTCAGCGTCTTGCAGCATTAGAAGAGTGCAGATTAGCAACATATCATAAGGTAACAAGCATGTTGTAACAAAGCCTAGAGATCCTTCCTCGACAACCTGCGAGAAAGCCATCCCGGAGCTTACAATTAATTAACAAGTAACCAGTTCAAGTAGTAGATCGGGATACTTTACTGAGCGTCCTATTACCGTGGATACGGCTATTCGAATAGATATATCTTCCCTGCAGGGGTGCACTACTGTTACCCAACACGCTCGATTAACTCTGGCCGGACACACTTTCCTGGGTCATGCCCGGCCTCGGATGATCGACACACCGCAGCCCTACCTAGAGCTCAGCAGGGAGGTCCCCGCCGGTCTACATCCTAAGTGCTCAGGGTTCTTGGGCCCATCGCCCTTTGCACTCCGGTTCATTGTGTCGCGGGTCGGAGTCCAAGCACCACCTCAGTCCTGGATGGTCTTGTCCCTACCGGCTCACAATGCTGAACGTGACGTCTGACAGAGCTTTCGGCTGATACATACGGTGCAGAGGGCCCCATTAAACCATTATCCCGCGTGGTGGTAGTGCGTATAGGCCAGTGGCCAACTCAGAACAAATACCCAAATCCGTTAAGTGCATTGGGAGCTCGCGGAAACGAGCAGAGATCCACCAAACATGTGACCCCGTCGCCCCGTCTTGTGGACTTACGGCAAGGGCTCAGAATGCCCGGCCGTGCCACGTAATCATCTCGCGGGTACCCTCATGGTCAACCCGTCTGCACATCTCTCGCGGGTACCCCTCGGGGTCGACCCATCTTTATCCAGTATTTGTAATAATGCCAAGGTACCCGTGTGTCCATAACATCAAGAAGGAATCCGAGGAATCACCCTCGTTGGATTCCTACTCGACGTATCCGTCAAGGTGAAACCGGAGGAATCACCCTCGTTGGATTCTCACTTGCGGGATTGCACGACAGAAGCTTCGTCGGAGGTGGTGAAAGAGGAATCACCCTCGGTAACCCACGACCGACTAGCTGTACTACAGAGGTAACATCAGGAGTGAGATAAGAGGTATCACCCTCGGCACTCGATATTAGCTCTGCAGAGTCGAGCATCTAAGGGGGTTGTGTAGTGATGTGCTGGTCTCAGTCCGTCGATCACATCGAACGGGGCACTGGTAACTAACCGGGGCAACTAGGACAAGGTGGAGGGGCCACAGATGGTTTACTGCCAACCTATACTTAACATTTAGGATATCGGGTAAAGTATCAAAAGGCAGTTTACAAAAACAGGCTATGCATTAGAATAGGATAAATTAATCGCAGTAGCAAATTCTAATGCAAGCAGGAGGGAGAAAGAATAGGTGATATAGGCATGTTCAAGGAGGGTTTGCTTGCCTGGTTGCTCTGCGGCAAAGGAGGGGTCTTCGACGGAGTAGCAGTCTTCTGGGGCGGCGTCGGTCTCGGGGTCTACCGGATAAGAAGGGGAGGAAGAAACAATAAATAAGGGCAAATAATGCAACACAATGCATGGTATGGCAGTATGCAGCGTTGGTGGTGACCTAATGTAATGCTACATATCGCAGACGAAGCGGGAAAATATCTGGGATATTTTCCCGACGTTTAGTCAGATTTCGGTATATTGAACCGGAGGGGAAGGTTCCATGTTCAGATAGATAGGAGTGATGGTCAAGCATTTTGACCACATATTTGGATTCGTCTCGTTTTTCTGATCAACTTTCATGTAGAAAGTTTTTCGATCCGAGCTACGGTTGAATTTCTACGAATTTTCAAAGATTTAGACAATTTCTGGAATTATTTTAATTATTAAATCCGCATTATCCAGAACAGTGTCTGATGACATCGGTATGACATCAGCATGACGTCAGCGAGTCAAGTGAGCTGGCCAGGTCAAACCTGACCAGTGGGTCCCACAGGTCAGTGGCTTTGGGCTAATTAGTAATTAGTTTAAACTAAATAGGGTTATTTAGTGAGGTGGGGCCCTACTGTCAGTGTAACTAACAGTAGATTAGCACTAATTAAACTAACTGACAAACGGGACCCACCTGTCAGAGTCAACGGTGTACAGTCAGTGCGCTGACCAGAGTCAACGCGGTCAAACGGGGTCAGGGGGCCCACGGGCAGTGACCCAGGTGGGCCCCAGGCCATGCCACGCTGGCGGCCAGGTCAGCGGCGTCGCCGGAAAAAGCTCGTTTTCGCTACGGTGGGTCAAATCGCGCGTTTTCGGTGGCGTTCGAACAAGGACGAAGCGGCGCATCGAATGAAGCTAGCGCGAGGCCACGGGAGTGTCCAGAGGTGGCCAGACGGCGAGGTCCCGCAGCGGCCGGAGTTCGGTTGAGCACGGGCGCGCGGCTGCAGGATGATTTCGACCAAACGGAGCACGCTGGCGGGTTCTACGGAGCTCAAGGAGCTCAACGGTGGTGGCGGCTCGGCTTGATGTGGGCCAACGCGACGGCAGCCAGCTCAACGGCGGAAGCAGAGCTTTTGCCGGAGTGCGACGACGAGCACAGCTAGCTAGGGGAGGAAAGCGCGGCTCGGGGAGGGAACGGGGTGAGGTGGTGGCTCACCGAGCGGCGCACGACAGGCCGGCGTTAGCTTAGGAGCTGCAGAAGAGCGGATCGACGCCGGCGAGCAGTGGTGACCCGAGGTGGACGACGACCTCGATCCGGCGATGTAGTGGCGTAGGGCTCGTGTTCGAGGTCGGAGAGGAAGTAGCAATCGACGACGGTGCGAGTGGACACGGAGATGCGGCGAGGGAGGCTCGGTGGCCACGGCTGCGACGGCGGACGGCGACGAGCCCATACGGGTGAGGAGGAGGAGAGGCCAGCGAGCGCTGGGAGAGAGAGAGGGGAGTGGCGATGGCGTCCAGGTTGAGTGGACGGGCGCCGTTCTTATCCCCAGCCCACCTGCTCCGTCGCGGTGGCGAGCTGCGGGCGGTGGAGGCGCGCGCGGCCATGGCGGGCGCGACAGCGAGGCGGGGCAGGTAGACGAACAAGGACGGGCCGGCTGGGCCGCGTTGGGCCTTTCGGCCAGGTAAGCCAGGTAAGTTCTTTCGCCCACTTTTTCTTTTCTGTTTTTCCCATTTATTTGAAAACAGAGGCAGAAAAGAATATTTGGGGCCACCAAAAGAACTGAGAAAAATGTGGGACTTGACCTAATAATTACTTAGCATTTTTAGGCACTGCGACAAAAAGTTTGGGGGCAATATAATTGCATATGAATTTTGTTTAATTAGGAATGATTTAAATGTGCTGTTTTGGGTACTGTTTTTGGATGTTGAGGTGAAATTTGGAACTCAATAAATGTTGATTTTATTTTTATAATTGCTTTGGGATTATTTGAAATATTATGAACATTTTTGTTTTTCTGTTTGGATAATTACTAATTTTGACTTTACTTTCAAATTTGAATTTGAAGTCGGATTATTCTTAATTGTTTTTTTATAGGGCTTAATGATGATGACTTGGCAATACTAATTAGCATAACTACTGTTTAGTAATCTGGGGATGTCACAGCGCGTGCGTGCACCAATTCGTTTTTGTTTTTTTTATTGAAAAGAAAAGAAAAGGCATTGGTTGGTTGGTTGGATCGAAAACGGCGTTTGCGTTTACTTGTGACGCGTTTGGTAGGCTGCATTAAGCCCAGCCAGGCTCTAGCGGGCCAAGTAGCGAATTTTTTGGTTGCCTAGCTCGCACGTAGAAACTGGCCCGGACGAAACTTAAAGCGCTCTCGGCCTGGCTCGCGGCGAACGATCAGATCGACCGTTTTTCCAGATGCAGGCTCGGCCTAGTGCAATTTACACTACGGGGAGGATGCGACCTGGACTTGATGAAGCCTACCAAACGACATGCACATGATGGCCCAAATCCTGTATACACTTGAACAGGCTTCACTGAGACAGACTTCACTAACCAGGCTCCACCGAGATAGCATCCAAGCGCGTCCTTGGATTTCCTTGCGAATAGGAAGGAAGAAAGGAAGGAAGGAACACGACATACACCATCGATGCCCGGTTGGTCTCTCTCGTAAACGTGTTTGCGTTTCCGTTTTCAAGCCGAGCGAGCGACGCGTTGGATGTTTTTTTTTTTTTTTTTTGTAGGTGAACGCGTTGGATGGATGGTTTGCTCGCTGTTTGGCGTGAATACATAGACGAGGCAAGTGGGCCATTACGCCGTTGCGATTGCAAACAAATCCAGGCAGGCCGTTTTCTCAAAAAATCTCTACTCCTAATGGAGCAGTTGGTAGTCTTTGTTCCAGGTTTTTTTTCGTCCCACCTCCCACTTCGTCTGGTTTTTTTTCGCCCCTCCTCCCACCTCCCACCTTTGTCTGGTTTTTTTCCTTCCCACCTCCCACCTCGCACGTACGAAAACAACATACGGAGCACCCTCACGCTAAAAAAAAGGGACGGACGCCAAAAAAAACCGGTCGAAGCGGGGCGAGCACCCTCGCACGACCTGGTAGCGAGGACCTCTCAGACGAACGAGGCTGCCCTCGCTACGTACGTCCATCGAGCCGCCGCCGCCACCGATCTCTACACCGCCGCCGCCGCCGATCTCTTCACCGCCGCCGATCTCTACACCGCCGCCGCCGTCGCCGATCTCTTCACCGCCGCCGCCGCCGATCTCTACACCGTGCTTCCCCATGGACCGTCGAGGAGTCTTCTACCAACCACCCCACTATCCACCCCGATCCTCCCCCCTCCCGTGTTTGTGTCAATCCAGCACCGCCATGAAGGGGGGCGAGGCATGCACCACCCGTGACGCCTTCTCTCCCGAGCCAAGAAGGCACATCCGATGTCTCCCCAACCATTGCCATGTTATAACATACATTTGAATGTCGTCTTTAACCACGAAACAAAAATAGAATGTCCGCTGTTGGGTATGCAACTGATACACCATCGTGTTTGTTATTAACACTTGAAGCAGCCAACCAATGCATTTACCCTTCTATCCTAAACGTGTCATGCAATTTAGTGGTTCAGCTAGCTTCATTCTTGTTTATCGGGTCCTGCGTCGACTACTCTCACTCTGGTTTCTTTAATGACAAAGAACTAGCTAGCGTGCAACGTATCCAGGAGGAAAAGAGGGAGCTTATAAACGCAAGGCGGCGGGCAACTTATCGGAAGAAAACGGTTGAGGGTACCATCAATCTACAAGATGATGTGCAAAATAATCCCCGCCCCACTCTCGGTGATATCACTAATGAGAGGCAACCAACCTCGGTGATACCTGGTTTCTCTAATGACACGGAATTAGAGAGCATGCAACATGATAAGGAAGAAAAGTTGGATACTGCGAGCAAGCTACAAGATCATGTGCAAACTGTTCCCATACCCCCTCTCGGTGACATCACGAATGTTCATCAACCTCACCAGGCGATATCAGGTACAGTTGTCAAATTTTGCAACGTTGTCTATACATGACTCGTACTCGATGTATAGATTCAGTTGTTCTTCTGGCTTCATTATTGTTGAACAATTAAGTTCTGATTATGTCCTGAATGACACCAGGAGCTGTCCTGAATGACACCAAAAACACTAGACGAAAACGCGTAGAAGAACGCAACAATAACATTGCAGACGAAAAAAGGGAGAAACGAAACGCCCAGAGGCGAGCTGCTTACCGGAAGAAAAAAGAGCAGCTTATCCAAGATGAAAATCTGCCTCCCCTTACGATATCAGGTACGATTGTTTTATGTTTCATCTTTACGATGATAGTATATATGTATAAATTAATCGTTACATAGATTGACGCGATGTCACTAGCTTCATTCCTGTTCAACAATGAAGTTCTGAGTATATTTCCACACTGTTGTAGAACCAGCTAACCCAACTAGCTCCACCTATACATCATTCTCACATGATGATGCACCATTTTCTCCTTCAACTACAATCACATCTGGTGTCATTCATGACAAAGACCTAGCTAGGAGGCAACGTGATAATGAACGCAAGTCTAGATTAACAGACGACCAAAAGGAGCAGAGAAACGCACGGATGAAAGCATATTATCGGAAGAAAATGGATGAGGGAATGACAGATGATAGAGTAAAACTTAATCAAAAGATACGAGAGAAGCGCATGCAACGTCGAAGAAGCATGAATGCGATTGAGAAGGGGGAGTCAAGTGCTCAGAGAAAGGCAAAATATGCTTCAAGGAAAAACACCCCGTGTGCTGAATCCATCGCGATGCCATGTCCAGATGTGACTAGCACAACCTCCCACTCTCGGGCTTTCACCTCACGCGCATCACCCGTCTCTCAGGCCGCCGAAGCCGCTTCACCTGATGGCAGCCCGCCGACGAGCATGCCGACTTACGCTCTCGGTACCGATGGTAAGGAATGGCTATGTCACAATCTCCCACGCATAATTCAGTTGTACCCTCTTTTGTCACAATATTGGCTATTGTCACAATCTTCTCAATGATGTCGCAGAAGACACGGAGGCATTCCTTAGCCGCATAATGGGCGATGATCCGATACCACCTGACTTCATGGATGACGAGTACTATCTATTTGGCGGCCAAGGTATGGTCAACGGTGAACAAGCACACGGTGTAACTTTTTTTTATTGAAAATATTAGTAGACGATGTTCTGAATGCGATGTTTCAACAAATGCCCGCAGGATCCGATGTTGAGAGCATGGATGGAGGCGAAGCCGCGAGCATGTCCAGCGCTGAGCGTATCGACATTGATCCATTCGACTATGTCTACTCAAACCTCCCCGACTGCACACACATCCTGAAGCATGCCGCGAACTGCGACCACTGCAAGGCCAAGAAGTTTGAGTCTGAGACCGACGGCTTCTGCTGTCGCAACGGGCAGATCGAGCTCAAGGAACCGGATCCCATACCAGAGCTAATGAGGCTTTGGTCCAGCACGGATGCGGACTCTAGACACTTTCGGGAGAACATACGGTTCTTCAACGGCCACTTCTCCTTCACAACCCTGGGCGTCAGCCTTGATGAGAACTACACAAACATGAAGTCTGGGGTGTACACGTTCCGGGCGCACGGCACCATCTACCACAACGTGCATTCCTTCGGGCCAAGCTCCCGTCCAGAACATCTCCAGTTGTACTTCTACGACGACGACCCGAACCTGACCCATCGCAAGGCTGCCACCAAGGATATGGACCAGAATGTTGTCAAGAAGTTAGTGGACATACTCCGGGGAAACCCGTACTCCCAGCAGTTTAGGAGTTTGGGTGCACACAAGGACAACCTTGACGATTACAGGATAGACCTCAACACCGGAAATATAATAGACCGGTGTCATCTGAGGTCGCTGCAATCTGGGTCGAGGGCACTGACCTAGCGAAAAGGTTTGATCGTAGGATTACACTTTGCGGTAACGACAACCAGAGGCATAGTATACATGTGACTGATGGCTCATATGACCCGTTGTCTTATCCACTCTTCTACCCAAGGGGGGAGCTCGGTTGGCATCCGAAGCTACCTAAACGGAATGTCCCTTGGGAGGTTGTACAACAACCAAGAGGGGGCCATGATGATATGGATGCAGGTATGCCTTTTGCGTATTCTGTCGTTCTGATAAATAGTATAATTCTCATATGAATCCTAATTTCCGCGTTACTCATCCATTTTGCAGAGGGGAATAGCAGGTTATGCGTCTCCGTGAGAGACTACTACTGTTACAGGCTGCAGACACGGCCTGCGATATTCAATCCCATACTCTGTGGAGCACGATTGCTCCAGCAATGGGGGGTCGACATGTACATCAAGATTGAGAGTTGTAGGTTGAAATGGTATAGGAAGAACCAGACGAAGATCCGTGCCGACCTATATAAAGGAGTTGTTGATGCGATCACATCCGGGGAGACACGAGCAAGCGCTGTTGGAATAAGGATAGTGCTCCCTGGAACGTACCCAGGTGGCGACCGCGACATGAAGCGGAGGCATATGGATGCCATGGCAATTGTCCACACATATGGGAAGCCTGACGTTTTCTTGACAATGACCTGCAACCCTAATTGGGAAGAGATAACGAATGAGTTGTTTCCGGGCCAGACAGCGCAAGACCGCCCTGATCTTGTGGCTCGCGTGTTCCATGGCAAGCTAGAGGCTATGAAAGAGATGTTGTTCAAGAAGCACATACTGGGTGTTGTTGTCGCGTATGTATACGTAGTCGAGTTCCAGAAGAGGGGCCTCCCCCACGCACACTTTCTGTTGATCATGGATTCAATGTATAAGCTGGTCGTTCCTGAGCAGTACGACCGACTCATTTCCGCCGAGCTCCCAGACAAGCAGAAGTATCCGGAACTCTACGCCTTAGTAGTCAAACATATGATGCACGGACCGTGCGGTGCTCTCAACCCCAAAAATGTGTGCATGCAACAAAACGAGTGCAAGTGCAGATACCCGCGGCCGTTCAATGAAAACACGGCACAAGGCAAGGACTCATACCCAGTTTATCGGCGTAGAGACGATGGTCGGCAGGCTAAGGTTCGGGGTAAAATGTTGGACAACAGATGGGTTGTGCCTTATAACCCTTACCTTCTACGGATGTTCAATTGCCACATCAATGTTGAGGTCTGCTCCAGCATAAAGGCCGTCAAATACCTTTACAAGTACATATACAAGGGCCATGATAGGGCTTCTTTCAGCATCGACCAGCCCAACGCCGATGGTAACATTGATGAAATCAAAAGATACGTCGACGCGAGGTGGGTTACTCCTCCGGAGGCGATGTGGAGGATATTTGGCTTCCCCCTATGTGCCAACTCCCCGTCTGTCCTACAGTTGCCTCTTCATCTCCCGAATATGCACAGGGTGGCATTCAATGAGCAAGCTGACTTGAACGACGTTGTTGCCTCTGAGAATGCGCAAAAATCCATGTTGACGGAGTATTTCAAGGCTAACCAGGTCCACCCGTGGGCTAGGAATATATTGTACAAGGATTTTCCTAGAAGCTTCACATGGCAGAAGGGACTGAAGTATTGGAAGCCGCGGGAGGAGCATACTCAAATAGGTCGAATCGTGTCTGCCAATCCTGCGGAAGGGGAGCGATACCATCTGCGTGTGCTGCTAAACCATGTTACGGGAAAGACATCCTTCGAGGACCTGCTCACCGTGGACGGAAGGCTATGTGGGAGCTTTCGAGAGGCTGCTGAGAGGTTGGGGCTCATCGAGGCAGACAACACGCTTGACGATTGTCTTACCGAGGCAGAGCAGTGGGCGATGCTGTGTTCGCTGAGGAGGCTCTTCGCAACAATCTTGGTGCATTGTGAGCCAGGTGATGTGCGTGGTTTATGGGATAGGCATTTTGAGCCTATGTCTGATGACTATCGTCGATCACACACGTGCCCGAATGAGGTGGAGCAGATGGTGTTGCTTGACATTAGGGGTATGTTGCAGTCCATGGGCAAAGACATAGTTGATTTCGATCTTCCGAGCATCGATGATACGTTCGACCCAACCGGGGGCGAGGCCAGAGAGGTTATCGAGGAATCCACCGTCGAGTTTGACGTGAACGACACTAAATTGGCATCATCGCTAAACTATGAGCAGAGGGTTGCATACGACGAGATACTAGCGGCAGTTGACCGCGGTGATGGGGGTGTATTCTTTGTTGATGGGCCGGGAGGTACAGGGAAGACCTTCCTGTATAGGGCGCTACTCTCCAAGGTTCGGAGCGAGGGCAACATTGCTATCGCTACCGCAACGTCGGGTGTCGCCGCTTCTATCATGCCTAGAGGCAGGACTGCCCACTCGAGGTTCAAGATCCCTTTGAGCTGCGACGATGGTGCCTCATGCAGCTTCACCAAGCAGAGTGGGACCGCCAAGCTACTAAGGATGACCTCATTAATACTATGGGACGAGGCCACCATGACTAAGCGACAAGCTGTCGAGGCACTGGACAACAACATGCGCGACATCATGGGAAGACGGGACCGACCCTTTGGAGGAAAGACTGTTGTTTTTGGTGGGGACTTCAGGCAGGTGCTTCCGGTCGTCAGGAGAGGGTCTCGGGGTCAGATAATCAACGCACCCTCCGAAGTTCTCATCTCTGGAAGGGTATGCGCCAGCTAAGGCTCGTCACCAATATGAGGGCTCATAATGACACGTGGTTTGCGGAATACTTGCTC
The DNA here is from genome assembly GCA_039707655.1 of Elymus sibiricus. Classification (NCBI taxonomy): domain Eukaryota; kingdom Viridiplantae; phylum Streptophyta; class Magnoliopsida; order Poales; family Poaceae; genus Elymus; species Elymus sibiricus. Next base: position 319,016,259 of record CM077670.1, on the reverse strand, counting down.
AGGGTAGGCAATGGCACCGAGGAAGCTGACGATCAAGGCAACATACGACTCCCTGAGGATATTTGTGTGCCGTCTACTGGCGAGGATGACGACCTGGAGAAGCTGATTGACCATGTATTTCCGAGTCTAGATGACAACATGTCTGATCCGAATTACATGACTTCTCGCGCAATCCTCTCCACGACGAACGACAACGTCGACAAGATAAACATACGCATGATAGAGCGTTTCAAGGGAGAAGAAATGATCTACCATAGTTTTGACAGTGCAGAGGACGACCCATATGGCTACTACGCCCAAGAGTTCCTGAATGGATTGACTCCCAATGGTGTGCCACCACATGTACTCAAACTGAAGCTGAACTGCCCTGTCATACTTCTGAGGAACATTGATCCGGCCAATGGACTGTGTAACGGTACGAGACTTGTGGTCCGAGGTTTTGAGAGGAACGCCATTGACGCAGAAATCGTGATAGGACAACACGCGGGTAGGAGGGTATACCTTCCTCGAATACCCCTATGCCCGTCTGACAACGACATGTTTCCATTCAAGTTCAAGAGGAAGCAATTTCCTATAAGGCTTAGCTTTGCTATGACGATTAACAAGGCTCAAGGTCAGACCATCCCGATTGTTGGCGTGTACCTACCTAATCCGGTGTTCTCTCATGGTCAACTCTACGTCGCGTTGTCTCGAGCCACTGCAAAGAGAAACATAAAGATCCTCATTGAGAAGGAGAAGGAGAAGGAGAAGGAGAAGGGCAAGAAGCAAAACAGTAAATCAAAGAAGCGAAAAAGGCCTACCGTATTCTTACAGACCTTGATGAAGAACATCGTCTATAAGGAAGTCCTTACAGGCTGAAGTCCGCACTTAAGAAATTTTGACACTCTTCGGAGATTTTGTACACATCTTTATCTTTGGTTGTTAGCATTTGAGCTTTATTATGTTTATAAAAAAGTGAAATATTAATAATATTACCTCGGATTTGTGACTTTGCAAGTTGCCAATTGTAGACGGGCGTGACAAACCTTCTACCTGCATCCTATGTATTTAAACGTACGCGAACACTATGTATTTCTGCACAAGTATTGCACACTGTCTGGGTCATGATGATGTTGTGAAACTAGACTCCACTTGAGTGTTCCACATTACAGAAAAACTTATGTTGCGGCCCCAAAGCAGGCACGCACAATGTCCAGAGTTTTTTTTGCAGTATAGTTGTTTCTTAGTTCATTTATGCTGTGTCTGCTTGTTCCTTTGACCCTTTTTTTAGGTAGCTTGAGCTAGACTACAACCTGGTGAACTCCATCTAATGTTTAAGAAATGAAAACAGTAGCAGCGTCATCATTGTTGAGGCTTTCTATTTGACAGCCTTGTTTCTGGCATAGGCATGGTCAAATCGTGCTACCGAGAATTACTTGTTTTGAAATCAATCATGTGGTACATCAAAGTAAAATGTTGTTGCGTACATGTCACACACTCCAGCCTTCACTCTTTGCTGACCATTAGCAGAAGATGTGAAGTTGACCATTAGATTGGGTGCTGGTTGGGCCGTGCTGGATAGCTAATTTGGGCCTTGGATCGGCAATGTTTGCTCTACCGAAAAACATATATATTAAAGTGTATATATATGTTTGCCCAAAAAAAAGTATATATATACGCCTCAAAAAAATAAAGAGTGTATATATATTAATTAAACATGGTTCATGAAAATAAATATTTTTATACGTATTAGATATATTCAGAGTATCACAAAAAAATCACAATTTTGAGAGAAGAAACCGATATACTTGGTTTATATTGGATTGCTTGCATGTTCTTATCTTTTGTTGGAAAATTTTCCTTAGCCTATATAAATAATTTAAAATGATTTAAGAAATTTCAGATGACTATTTATTTATATGTCAACATTATAGTTGGATGTTTTCTCTGAGAAAATGCTATATCTTTTTTTAATAGATGTTTAGTTGGAACATCGCTCAATTTGTTACACGGACATGTCGTCAATTTTTCTTTTTGTTATCAATTTATATTGCAAGTGAAGTTGACTTCAATTATTAATTAATTGTGTACGTGCTATATTTTCTGTATGTGTGAAAGTTAGCATGCATTATCTTTATATAACTCTTGCAAAATATTTCAAGAGCCCGTGGCAACGCACGGTCATTCTACTATCATATTAATATCGTATTAATTAAAACAGGAGATATTGTATTATCATGTCTTATCATGTGAATTGCATATCGTATTAATTAAAACAGGAGATATTGTATCCAATCTAATATAAATAAAGAGATATCTTATCATGATAATTGCATATCGTATTAATTAAAACACGCAATTAATGATACGATTTGCTATTGTTATGTTAACAAATCAGTTATTAATACACGACTGGAAAGTCCTATACCATTTTAAATTAGCAGTCTTAGTATTTTCATCTGCAATACTATGTCATTATTACTGACACTGATATTTATTCGTAGATATACATGAAGCCAGTCTTATGACACTCGACGAAATGCGTGCATACGTAAAAAATATTGTCAGAGCTAGGAAGAATGGACGCTAGAATTGTCGGATATAGGAACAATGGACGCTAGAATTATGGGCATGTAAGCAAGCACACATTTTGTCTTTAATGAAAAAAATTGTATCAAAATGGTATGTGCAACAGCTCGTTGCCAAGTTTTGGCATGTCTTTTCTGATGTAATAATATATGATATTTAATAAAAATATCCTCCAGGGAGGTGTTTTGGGCATGTATTATTTAGCTGATTTACTTTTATTTGTTCATGGAATCAAATATTGCCATATGTATCAGCTAGAGTATCACGCCGAGGATGAAAAGGAAAGAGAAGATTTCAGTGTATCTCATTAATTGCAGGGCCGAAAACTTAGCTGTCAATCAGGACGTGAACCCTTCATATAAACTGTCTCCGGCTCCTACTTCAACACCCAACGCTACCCTCACCAATATCCTATCACCCACGACTATTTTTATCACCAATGGATGGTGTGCATGCACCCCAGGAGGCTGTCCACGCAGCAATGGATGTTCAGCTCGCTCCGCACGAGGTTTTGCCCGCCCCTCTGGCGGTTGCAGGCAACGTGCATGCCGTAGAAGAAGCCGTCGATTACATTTTTCATTGGATCGCTGTTGCCCAGGACTATGAGGCATTAAAGTAAGATGTCTTTCTGCCTTTTTTTTTCTGTACACCATGTTGTATTACTGTCCTACACAACAGGATAGATAAATGTTCTAGATTTGTTAGTTGAATCATTCGATTAACCACGACAGTATAGATGTGTTCGGCTACGACTCGCCCCTTGTTTCCTAACCACGCGTTGTAAGAACCATATCAAAGCAATAACCAAAATAAGCCAGGTGCGACACGCCCCTTGTGGCCAAAAAAAAATACGGTGGGATCTGTTTTGCGTTATAGATATAGATTTTTGCTATTTCCATGTTATTATCGTTAAGCCAACTTTGGCATAAAAAAAGTGTAGCGTTCTGTCCTCCACCTATTTATGAATGAATGTTTAGTTTCTCTTATTAGATTACATTGATTGGATATCTTTTGGGGTATGCTGATAAAGAATTGTGCTTTTTTTACCTATGGTACATGTGGCCATGTTATTTTTAGACAACTAATAGATTATTACATTAAAAGAACTGCTGCCAGATTATCACACATTATTTGGCAGGTTTCCAGTGGAAAACATTTATTTAACTTATATATTAGTAAACAATTGTCTTATTTGTTCATATCTATCACATAGTTTGGAAAAGGTTAGAATTTCAAAATAATCTTGTTACATTATTCTAGAGGTGATACAGAGATATGTGAATGTTTGTTACTGAAGGTTGTACTGCATTTTTTGGCCAGCACAATATGGATAAGAAGCGCTCAACCGTACCAAATCGAGATCAGCCTACGGGTGATCAAGGAATCAATTTGTCTCTTTGGACAAATTCATCCCGACTGCTTCGATCTCGCAGTTCGTAAGCTCGCAAGTGCTGAAATGGAGAGCACTGCAGGCACACAAATGTTTGGAATGAAACATTTTTTCGACTTGCAATTCCATTCTCAAGCAAGGTCCCTGAGACACTCTTGGATGGAGCAAGGACCCCGCACCACGACTCTTGTTGACAATGCCGTTGTCCGGCCTTTTCCTAAATATGATATTTTCAACTCTTCAATTGTAAGAGACTAATTATTAAAATTTACTTTGCTTATTATGTTAGCATTTAACATGTCTCTACCTACCGCAGCATCTACTACCATTCTCTTCCGTTGATTCGTCCTATGGACTACTTGTGGTAAATATGGAGAGTGAGAGGTTTGTCCATTTTGATCCATCCGTCGACGCCTATGGGCATGGATTCAACTTCCACAACACTGAGTTCATGAAGGAAATCACAATGTTGAAGCAAGAATTCAATAATGTGCTGCAGATGAGGATCCCTGATTGGAATACCCAACTCATGGATTGGCCTAACGACAGCATATGTATTAACGGCAGGCGGTAATATACTATACTAGAATGATTCGCACATTATAAGCAAGCTGATGTAGTTTATAATATATACAGTTTTTTGTAACAGCAAAGACTCCGCTTTTCAAGTCCTACAAGAGATGGCCCACCAGACTGGTACTTATCGGTCCATGAGGTGTAAAACTAACGTAAGTAGATAATATAGTTGTTTTGGTGTGCACTTTATTTTCAAACCATTTATTATATGATGGCTGTTTTGCATCTTTTCTAGGATTCAATACAGCTCAGGAAGCAACTCATGGTCCAGATGCTGACGATCAAAGACAATGAAGCAGCCGGAAACATCCCTGCTGAAATCAGAGCGGCCTTGAGGATCATAACCGACTGAATATGGACTGATGCATATTCAAATGTCGCAAATATATTTTTACAAATATATTTTTACTACATCTTTTTTAGGGATCTACTTCAGCATTATCTATTCGGCGATAGTGGAAAATTGTTGATATATTGGATTAAACTTGTTTTGATTAAATACTTAAACTAGAACTCTAAATATCAAGTCCTGGTCTATGTGTGAAATTTTAAAATTTATTATCTATTTTTTTGCTTGGGTTGGCGTAGACTAGACCGGTTTGGTCATACACAGTGGCGGACCGTGAGCCAAAAACAAGAGGGGGCCAATTGGTTCAGATTTACTGCAAGTAAACACACAAATAATGGAAGTTTATGTCTGTATCAGGTATTTAGAATCAGTGAAAAGTACATATAGATAGAATTCTCTACAAAATAGCAGAGTACCTATTCATATTTAGAATGGGGTATTTAAGCATTATATATTCTACAGATTTAGTTCATTGCCTGATTTAACAAGAAAAAATATGGTAAAAAGAGGGAGAACACACACTAAGGAGATGGGGATTTGGAGGGGACTTTGGGGAGTGTGAGGAAGAAGACCTGATAGGAGCTACCATGGCCACTTAGGGGAATCCAGGAGGAGCAGTTGGGGGGAGGAAGAATTGGCACTGACACGAACCACCATGGAGGACGACTGGATGAGAGGAAAGGAGAGGGGAATAGCAGGTTGGGAACAAACCCCCCCTACGCGCTCAGGATTTCTTGGTCCATGCAAGGGCTCAGCATCTCGCTCTTCACTGCCACAAAACGGGGCCACAGCCCGGAATTGTCCCGACGTAGCTCTGCCAGTGGTGGTACCGGTGAACCGGAGGCATTTTGGAGTGAACCAAGCCAGGTTCACGTGGTACTCAAAGACCGGCCATGAGAGGACACGGGCATTGCAGGCATTTTGGAGTGGAGCATGCCATGTGTCCATGTATAGAAGAAGAAAAATTGGGGCGTACTATGACATTTCTGTGCCATTGCACGTTTGATTTTAGTTTTTGGAGCAAACATATGTATATATCATAACAATATTTTTCTAAGCATGTTCACGGAATTTACATTTATGTTGGATCATTCTGACTTTTACCAAGCTCATCAGTAGCTTATCTGTCATTAACATAAATCATTCGATATTATCAGTCAACATGAATGGGTGCCCTCGCAACCAATATATAGTTGAACCTCAAATTTACTACAACTTCATGTTAAGCTGAAGTACCAATCAGGCATATTGGCTCTTCCGTACGTGTACACGATCTAGATCGTGTTTTGTGAAGCCCGAAAATAATGTAATCAGATAGACTATCTTGAATTGTTTTCCTAATATCCGTTAATGCTGATGGGCATGATCCCTTTTTGGCGTCATTTGTTTCCTTGTTTTAATTTCTTTTAATGCAAACGTCTCAAGGAAAGGATCCCTTTGATTTGTTTCCTTTATTTAACTACTCTTTAATGCAAACGTCACAAGGAATGGAACCCTTTGATTTGTTTCCTTGTTTTAATTTCCCTTCAATGCAAACGTCCCAATGATTTCCTTGTGACAGGACCAGATTTTTCCAAAGATAGGAGAGATATCATGCGCTGATTCACTTGGTAAGGAATCATGCACGGATGGAAGGATAAGGGATTTCGTTAAACAAATTTGGTTTAATTAAATATATTGTCAATCAACTGGGTTGATTCACAGACGGATTTCGTTATGTTTGTTTCCTTATAAACAGCTATATAATGCCTGTGTGTTGCATCACCCAAACCAGACCGCTCGTGAAAAACTCCTTCGATATCACGCCTTCACCCAAACCAGTTCGCTCATGTCGTCCTCTGGCTTCAACGAGGGGGCTGAGGAAGATGAGGAAGAACAGGCGCAACTGCACCCTGATGTTCTGGCTCAACCAGAAGATGAGCAAGAACCTAGGTCACCAGAGGTTTGCATCGCCACCTTACCAACAAATCCTCGTGTTGGCGCAAATCCTCATGTTGGCGAGGGATCCGCACCGAGGTCTAAAAAACTTAAGAGCCTTGAGATGCGTACGCACAACCTGCCTATTAACTTCCCATCCATGCTTTCCACGAACCACTTTAATAACTTAAGACGTTATCGTGAGGTGCAAAACGTCCCTCGTGCACATGTCCCCTCAGGCTGGGATATCCAGCGTGACACGGGGTCAAGTGCAGAGAGGAAAGACGGTTGGGGTACCACCAACTATCAGATTTTACAGGCAGTCCAGCATAACAGCATGTTGCAGCAGTTTTTGATTAACCAGATAAATCAGTTGACGGAGATGGTCGTGAAGCATATCCAAGCCTGCGACAAGCCACCACCACCATCAAAGGACCAAGCATGACGAGGTGTCCAGTATTGTTTTTTTTTTTTGAGAATCGGTGTCAATTATTGTTGAGATGTTAGGTTGTTTGGATGTTTCGTCGCATGTAACCGTCCGGATATGAAAAATAATGAAGTGTGATTTTCAGTTGATTTATCCATGCTACGTGACTGCTAAATATGCTCAATGACAATTTGAAGTTTTTTCTCAGATTTACATGTGTTTGGTTGTTGCTGCTTTACCACACTATTGATTAATTTCTAATTAGTGTCTGCTAACGGCCGCCGGCTGCATGCAGCCTCCATGCACGAGGTCGCACGTACGCACAGTAAATATAAGCAGAAGGTATGCATGATTCATATGTCGCAAATAAATGGCTACTACAGCTTTGTTAGGGATCGAATTGAGAATTATCTATTTGGCAATACGAATAACTATATAATGCATTGGATTATATATATATATAGGTTTAAATATTTTGTGGTGTTTTGGATATATTAAACATTGGTTTTGCGACTCACCCTATAATTCCTCGTATCGTATAACTCCATCCAAGATATGTCAACTAGAACTCGAAATATCACGTCAATGAGAACAGTAAAGTCATGAACTATATATTTGGCAATAAGAACTATATATAACTATCACGTCAATGCCTACTTATCAACATCAGCGCTAAAAGAAAAGCAGTTGTCGTAAATCAAAGGCTGATGGAAAGTATGTACCTCATGTTCAAGGCTTATTGAAAGCCAACAATCATTTCCTGCATGCTTTGCCTGCAAATTAAAGTGGAGCTTGACCCTATTGTCATGGTGTAATGGACTCGGTTATCAAAATTTAGTGGAGCATACTCTTACATGAGAAGGCTTCAAGGCTCCCCCTGATTGTACATTCACCAATGTTTAGTTGATCAAGGAACACATTTACACTGAAAACAGACGTATGTAATACTATACATTAGGCCCAAGGAAATCCCATGTTACCAGGAGCACGACGAGTACAAGAAAGACGAAAATATGTCATACCAGTCGAACGGGGTGTATTCTAAAAGCTTCATGTCGAATGTCTTGTGAACTCATACAAATAACTACCAGATCAGATGTGTGTCTAGAAGCTTAGCTTCATAATAAAAGCTGCCAAATCAACACATCAAAAGATTACTACAATGAGTTAATATACAGTCAACCAAACAAGTGACATAAAAGGCCAAAGCATTATTTTTCAGTGAGAAAAGAAGTGAACAAAAAAATTCATTATTATTTCACCGTTACCACTTTAATAGTAGATATGTTTGTGTGCACGCCGTGAATTTGCTATTGCGGTAGCTAATCTTGGCATGCAAATCAATGATAAGTTCATTATTTAATTAATTCAATAATTTAATTATTTAGAAAGTTTTAATTTTTGACATCTTTTCTAATTTATTAACAGGTGTGCATTTGATCTCAAAAGGAAATAGATCTGCACCATACAGCAATATATGGTAGGACTGGAATAAGCCATGATCTCCTACCTATATATGTTAACCTCTGCCATCCCTCCTCCCCCTCCTTGCTCTCCCTTCGCCCATCACAGATAGCACAGGATCAAATTAGCCAGACCTGGAGGAAAAATTTCCGAGGAGTACCTTGTGTAAGCTAGGAGCATCAAGAAGGCGAGTTCCTCTAGGTATGAACATTTCTGGATCTGTCTCTTCTCTAAAAGTATAATAGTTATTAGATTATGATCATGTTTTGTTCAGGTATACTACAATTGATTGTAGATTTAATCAAGCAGTCCTATTAGGTGGGCTGCAACTGAAGAAAAATAGATTCATCATATATTTTAGGCTGCATAGCCAAGCAAACTATTTTCATAGCCAAGCAAACTTCCACCACAACATGATGAACCTCTGTCAGCATAGGTGCACCTGATGGACCCCCCATCCAACTTCCACCACAAAAACCCATCCTTGGGCAAAGATTAACAAAATAAATATTGGCATTAGATCACTCTAAGGACTTGTACTGTCTCTAAGTCATGAAGATATAGTCACATGATGGACCTCTGTTAGCTAAAAAATATTATTTGGCATTAGATGACTCTAATGACTTGTAAGCACAATGCAAAATTCAGTCATGAAGCTCACCACACACATGTACATATGTACTAAAAACTAAAACATGTCAAAGCAGTAGACAAGCAGTTTTTATGGCAAGCGGTAGACAAGCAGTTTTTAGAGCAAGCAGTAGACAAGCAGTTTTTAGGGCAAGTAGTTTTACTCATAAATTGCCATCACAACTCTATCCCCTCACCTCACAAAATTGATATATATGCCGTCCCTTAAAAAAGAGTTGATATGTATGCCCAACTTGATTGTAAGTGTCCAAGATTTCCTTGTAGGTTCAAAAACATAACTCAATTGATATTGAATCCAACAACACTGAAGCTAAGCAAACTATTTTCAAAAACAGTACCTTGACTCTCAAAAGTTGGCACATCGATGAGCTTTGAACAAAGTATACTTCTAGCAACTACTCCTACTGCACAAAAAAGAGTTGAAATTCAGTGCATCTACTGGAAACAAAATTCAGTAAATTTCTAGCAACTACTCCTACTGCACAAAAATTTGAGTGAATTAAGCATGCAGAGATACCTGATGCTCCAGGGAAACAGATCATCTTCAGAGCTTTTGCAAATTGGGTCAGATTCCAATTCTCAGTGTCAAATGCCAGATTTAATCATAAAATCCTTAAGAAGAAGCCGCAAGAACTTCAAATGTTCCTTTTCACACAATTCGATTTGATGCAAGCGATGAGCTTCCTTAACAATATAGTCGTTAACCTAGATAAAGAGGAGCATTTGCTATAAGTGAAAAAAACATAAATAAAGGTTAAAAATTTCTGGAAGTTGGTACATCGCTGAATAAAACAAAATGAGGTTCTCAATTGTCAACTTACAGTACAATATGTCTATGAAAATAAAGTACACAATAAGTGAGGAAATCTTAGCATCGCAAAACCAAAGGATTTATTAATGCTTGCTATGGAAGATTTGGTATATGTCCGTCTTGTAAAATCGGGATAGGGTATATCGCACAATGTTTTTTATGTGGTTTTAGGGTATGATATGTGTGAGGGCAGAACAGATTAAGTTATATTATTGGCAAAATAGGATAAAGCTCATGATCACAGGAATCATCCATATCACCATCAATAATCCTAGATACCTGAAGATCAAGCACGAAACAGAGCATCTGCCTGTTAGGAAAATCATGGACAGAAACATGCAGAACACAATGTATGAAAACTGAATTTGTCAGAAGAATCATGACATAACCCACACAAATACAATGTTTAACTTTGCAAGATTCTGCTCTGTGGGGAAGCGTTACCTGGACGACGCACACCGACAGGGCGGGCCGGCGCTCGGGGTCGCGCGCCTCCTCGAGCAGCCGCTGGTGCGTGACCACGTCCTCCGCCCTCTCGGCGTTCACATCCAGCGCGTACCTGCACAGACAGTCGTCGCACGCACGTCGGACAGCATCAGCACAGTGTGCACACAGCCAGGAATCGGTACTGGAGTCAAAACAAAGATTGCAATCGGGACCTTTTCCTCCTCTCTTTCTCTGGTCCTCTTCCTTCTCCCGACTGGAGCAGAGGAGAGGGCCTCGGCTCTCGCCGTTGCCGATGGAGGGCAGCACGGCGGAGGTCGCCGACGTTATGGGAGTGGCGGCCGTGTCCTCTCGTGCCTACTAGACTAGCGCGCGGTCGCCGGGGATGAGAGGCGCGATGCCAGCGAGTTCGAGGCGGACGGCCATCACGTCCATGGTCGAAGATGAGCAGAGCAAGCTCCTCTGGCCAAATTGGCTTGGGCAAAGCGACGAGGAGGTGCTGGGGAAGCTCCTAGGATCAACTAGGGGCGCGGGGAGTGCTCCAGAGCTCGACTCCGACTAGGGGACCAAGGTGGAGGGAGACGGCGGGAGCAGCGGGAGCCAGCGGGCGGCGACGGGCAGAGGGAGCGGCGTACCGGAGCTGCTGGCGTTGCAGATCGAGCCGCCCCGCTTCGGATCCACCTGCCACCTCGCCGGAGACGAGAACCGCTGCGGATCCGACCGGAACGGGACCGGATCGAGCACCCGCGCCCGGGTCACGAAGCTCGCTGCGTCTGTCCCCGTCGGTCACGCCGCACACAGCTCGTCGGAGCCCCACGCAACGCCGATTCATGAGACTGATGCGGTGGTCGGCGGGCGGAGTCACGCGGTTGCGGGCGATGCGGCGATGCGGCGTGGGGAGGGGAGAGGGCGAGAGGTGGTGAGTGAGTGGAGAGGAGAGGAGAGAGTGCTGGGGATAAGGTAGATTTATTTTTTTGATAATTAGTTTTTTTAGGTGGTGGTAAGCTTGGGTGCTGGTTGGGCCGTGGTGGATAGTTAATTCATATAGATATTTAAAGTATATATATACCTCACAAAAACAATAAAAGTGTATATATATATATATATTAAACACGGTTCATAAAAATAAATGTTTTTTATACTTATTACATATATTGAGGGTATCACAAAAAAAATTGAGAGAAGAAAACGAATATACTTGGTTTATGTTGGTTTGCTTGCATGTTTTTATCTTTTGTTGGACAATTTTCCATAGCCTATATAAATAATTTAAAATGATTTAAGAAATTTCAGATGAATATTTATTTATATATGAACATTATAGTTGGTTGTTTTCCCCTAATTGTTGTGTTAGTAAAATGATTTAAGCAACATAATTTTCTAATAATATCAAAAAGGTTTTTCTTTTTTACAAAGAAAAAAGTTGTGTTAGTTTCACTTTTATTTTTATTATATATTATCTATGATTATATGATGAAGTAGAAAATATCATTTATTTTTTATCATAGATATAAAGTGATGGGTACTGACATACGCACTGATGTAACGATGACAGACCGCACTGAAAGACCACGAGAAGAGGTGCATATAGCTAACCTTTATTTGTATGTATATTATACATGATAATACAAAAGGTGTATTTTTTATATATTATTATTTTTTCAGAATATAGGAGACATGGATATGGACTTTGGAGATGCACAAAAAGAATCCATCGAGGGTTCCGAAGCGACGTCGCTGAAAGGGGACGGAAATTCACCGAGTTTTTTACAGCATAATGATATGGAAGCGGTGATATCTCATAACAAACCAAAAAAGGATGCCAATTTTAATGTTATCGCACAAGGTATTTTTCAATATTATTATCAATCTTATCTTTGTGATATTGCCTTTTGTATTCAACTAATTTGGCTCATTTTGTTTACTAAGTTGGCTCACTTTTTTATGATGTCGACAGACTATGTTTGTACCCCTAGAGATATTACAGTCATCGAATCAATCAAGTCTGCCCCCAAGAATACCCAGTTTGTGGACATTGGAGATGCCTTGTTATCAACCGACGATTTGGAATGCCTTATGAAAGATGATATGTTCTTACATGACGGTGTAAGACCAATTGCACAAACTTTGTAATTAATAATATGAACAATATATAATATCATAAAATATAAATATAATCTAAATGTTGATTACAGGTGATAAATGCTTACATATATTGCATGCTTGGTCACGACCATCTACAAGACAGGGCGGGTGAAAAGGTACACATTATTAGCACGTTTGTATCTGGCCAGATAAAAGAAGACGGGGAAAAAGACATAGACCCATCAAAATATCGTCACATCGTGCATCATGTTAATACTTATCTACAGCAAGATATGGTTAGTCTTGTCTCGTTATCCATGCATATAATTATGGATTGTTTTTATTTAATTCATATGCATAATGATTTATTAATATTTATATCTAATTGTGACTGTGACTTGTATGATATTTACACCAGTTATTCATTCCGATTAACATGCCGGGCTACCATTGGTATCTAGCAGTCGCCAATGCCAAAAAACGTGAGATTCAAGTATTGGACTCACTTGGTTCTCGGGTCAAACGCAATGACCTTGCTACTACGGTAACTATCTATTTTTTTTTGCTCATCTTAACATATGTTTTGTTTGCCTTGATCCCTAATATTTCTCATATATAAAATAGTTACTAGGACTCGAGAAGCGTCTGAAACTTGTAGAGCATAGTCCGGAGTTTATCAGAGGTCATAAGTGGCCCGATCTCAATGTTACAAAATGGACGGTTGTAGAGCAGTTTCATGAGTCAATACAAACCGATGGGTAAGCACTTGTTACAATGGTTTGTTTATTTGATTCATCTGTGTGATATTCTAAAGCATTATTTTATAATATATAGCGTATCATGTGGACTGTTTATGCTAAATTATATGGAATATTGGACATCAGATGCACTGTCAGACCAGTTCACCCAGGTATTTCATTTTTATACATTATCTCGTTATTTTTCTCAAAATATTATATCAATTTTTTATATATATTTTGTAGGAGGATATGAAACATTTTCGACAAAAATTAGCTGTCATTTTGCTCGATTCAGAGCTGAATAAGCTAAAAGGAGGTCCCATATACCATCAACCTGACGATGAAGAAACTTTAGCTAATTCTGATCTCGAGATCCTGGAGAATCCACCTGACGTAGTCAAAGACAAACGTCCTGCCCCAATCACTATCATACCCACGGACCAACGTGAATTACTTGCCGGCCTCTCCAACTACATCATGTCGATCGATGATGCCAGGTGTTTGGAGTAAGTATCATGTATCAATATTTAATGTGCGGATGTACATTATTATTCTTCTTACCATCCAATTTTTAGGAAGGTATGGGTCCGGAGCTCGACACCCGATCCAATGGGCTTAAGTCTTAAGAAACTTCAGTGCATACTTAGCATGGAGCAGCCTATGGACAATGATTGCTTCAACACCGCCGTGCGTATACTGGCATGTGACGAGGGAGTATTGTTCACAGACCCTCCAATACACTTCATGGATCTAAGATTTTGTGTAAGTTATCGTAACTCTTCATTCTATGTGTCATTAGTATCAACATGTTGAAACAATATTTATTTTTTTACTTAGTCCATGATGCTAGAGTCAACACGAGGTCAGAAGTTTTGCGAGAAGGAAACTATCCAGACGTTGGCAACATTATTTGATAGCTGGCCTGGGATGGACAACGACATCTCATCGTGCAACATGGTAAGTAAAGTATTTTGTCCATTGTTATCATGGTTTATTGTTGTTTCTAATAGCTCCACTTGTAGATTTATCTTCCCTATGCATCCATCGGCCGATACATCTTGTACGTCATCGACAAAGAGGCATGTCGTCTATATATTATGGATCCTATTCAAACATCACAATCGCCAGAGGATAAAAAATTGAGGCATGCACTAAAATTAAAAAGTTTTGCAAGGGATTTCAAAGAAGCACTCAAAATAAAGTTGCCTGGTTGGAATTCCGATATATCTAAATGACAACGTTTATTTCCGTTCGGTATTCCAACGAGTATAGACGGGTAATGAATTCATAACAAAAACATTTATTTTTTTATCACTACATTCTTTATATTATTAATTTAAAGTTTTGCAGGAATTTGTCTGGCTATTTTGTTTTTCATTTTATGCTCTGGTGGAACGGTAAAGAATTGGTCAAGCCGGTTTGCGCGGTGAGTATTGTCCGTTACATGTTTTAAGACCTTCGGCGTGAAATTTTCATACTAACTACATGTATTGTTTGTGCAGGATGGGTATGAGCTGAGGAAGCAGTTTTTATTATACTTGCTAAAACATCGTGGGAATGAAGCAAAAGGAAACTTTCCTGATATTGTGAAAGAATTTCTTAAGCGGATCATCTAGATATTAATAGTGTTGTAATAGATGTTTAGTTGGAACATCGCTCAGTTTGTTACATGGACATGTCGTTAATTTTTCTTTATGATATCAATTTACATTGCAAAAATGGACTTCAATTATTAAATAATTATGCCTGTGTTATATTGTTTATACGTGTGGAATTTAACATGTAACTCTTGCAACCTATTTCAAGAGCCCGTGGCAACGCACGGGCATTCTACTAGTCCCGTTTTCTCCTGAGTCCGAGACTTGGATGGATACTGACCGTACTTCGACTTGGATGGTTGATTCACCTGGTCGTTCTATATATACATATACTATACTGACCGTATATCACGTAGGGAGAGCAAAGGAGCAAGAACCCCACGTACTCCCTCCATCTGAAAATACTTGTCACAGAAATGGATAAAAATGGATGTATCTAGAACTAAAATACGTCTAGATACATCCATTTTTCCGACAAGTATTTTCGGACGGAGGAAGTACGAGCCAGGTTGTGGATCGACCGAGAGATTAAAGAAAAACGAGAACATGTCGCCAGTAGCTTTTGCACGCCGCGCCGGGATGGGGAAGCGTCGGCGATCTGAGGATGAAGCAGGCGCATCCGAGCGGCATCGTCGGGGACGCTTCCATCTAATCGTGCATGATTACGCGCGGGGATGCACGGTGTACAAACTGGACGTCGACGCCTTTCAACCGGACGCGGGCACGGACGACCACTTGGAGTCCAGGGCGCGGCGGCTGCCACATGATTGTGTGGCGATCCGCATGGCGTCTCCCGACCTCGAGCAGTGCGACCAGTTCGTGTGCGTCGGCAGCAAGATCTTTGCTTTCTACAAGGACGCGGCCGCCGGCCGCCGCACCATGGTGTATGACAGCGCGACGTCGCAGGTGGTCATATGCCCTCCGCTGCAACCCCAAAGGATCTCGCCGAGTTCCTAACTGTTGGCGTCGACCACTAGTAGAAAACAGGCCTTTCGTCCGGAGCATTAGTCCCGGTCGGGTTTTGGACCGGGACTAATGTGACCACTAGTCCCGGTTCCAACGGCTAGGCTTTAGTCCCGATTCATTTGTGACCTCTAGTCCCGGTTGGTGTTACCAACCGGGACTAAAGGGGTGGTGGCAGGCTGGCGTCAGGCTGGGGCCCCTGCGAGCCCCTTTAGTCCCGGTTGGTAACACCAACCGGGGTTGGGACTAGAGACGGACCTTTAGTCCCGGTTGGTATCACCAACCGGGACTAAAGATATCACTATATATAGTGCTTCGTCCAGCCCGAGCCCAAGCTCTCCTTTCTCTGTTTTCTCCTTTCTCTTCTCTGTTCTCTTCCCCTTGCTCGAGCTCATCCTCCATTTTTGCCAAGATTTGAGGCACCCCATCTATCCAAGTGTTCACAAAGGTTAGCAATTTTGTCCTTTCATCTCTCATTGCTAGATTAGCTTGTGCAATGCTCTATAAGTATAGTGATGTGTGGGTTTTAGTTTGGGAGTAATTATGTGAGAGTTTATTTGATTTATATACAATTTGAGCTCAAATTAACTTCTTAGTTTGCATATGTGTAGGTGTGGTTTACTTAGTGCCTTCCCATCCCCGTCCTAACCACCGTCGATCGCCCGCACCGTCCCGTCGCCGGCACCACCTTGGTGAGCCTCTTGTTCTTATCCTTTTCATAAAAAAAAATCTTATTTGTATGATTTAGATAGTTACTTGTATAATTTTCTTACTTGTATGATTGTTTGTTATACATAGTGCCATGGTTTTGATATCCGTTCCCATCGGCCCTCGTCCGGTTTAAGATTCGGATGTGGTATATTCTCTTTTATAACTATTTGTTCCATTTCGTGTTTATGACAATTATGCCCATCAAGTTGACATAGATATTTTTATCTAGGAGGTATGTGAACCGGAAATTGCAACCGACTCTCTTGTCGAGAAGTTAAATTTAGTTGAAAAAGAAAATGAGTATTTGAAAGAAAAATTGAAAAGAATTGAAGAAGAGAAGATGAAATTGGAGTTGTATGTTGCCGATGTCGTCGATGATCACAAGATCAAGATGGATGCAATGCGCTTGAAGATTAGAAAATATGCCGTTAATAAAGAGGCTTGGTATCATTATGCTGTTGAATCAATTATTACCTTAGTTGCGATTTTGATCACATTTGTTGTTGCATTTAAATGCTTTAGCTAGATAGTTTTATGTTGTTTTATGAGAATAAGTGTGTATGAACTTTATATATGAACTTGTATTAATTTGGTCTTTTCGGTGTTGTGTAATGAAGATGAGTCGGCAATGGATGTACGATGACCGACGCTCTCCCCAATTCATTAATGGTGTGCATAGTTTTCTGCGTGCGGTTGAGGCAAACAAGCGGAATGGTTTTATTTGTTGTCCATGTGGTGTCTGTAAGAATGATAGGAATTACTCTAGCTCAAAAGTCATTCACGTCCAACTGTTTACGTCCGGTTTCATGTCCGGCTATAACTGTTGGACCAAGCACGGAGAAAGAGGGGTTCTAATGGAAGAGAATGAAGAAGAAGAGGATGATGACAACTATCCTGGGTTCCCTGAATATGATGGTACTACAATGGGGGAAGAGAATGAAGAAGAAGAAGCTGAAGAAGAGGCATCAGATGAGCCCGCTGATGATCTTGGTCGGGCCATTGCTGATGCAAAGATAAACTGCGAAAGTGAAAAGGAGAAGTTGAAGTTGCAGCGCATGTTAGAGGATCACAAAAAATTGTTGTACCCAAATTGCGAAGATGACAAGAAAAAGCTGGGTACCACACTGGAATTGCTGCAATGGAAGGCAGAGAATGGTGTATCTGACAAGGGATTTGAAAAGTTGCTGAAACTGATAAAGAAGACGCTACGAAAGGACAACGAATTGCCCGATAGTACGTACGAAGCAAAGAAGGCTGTCCGCCCTCTAGGATTAGAGGTGCAGAAGATACATGTATGCCCTAATGACTGCATCCTCTACCGCAGTGAGGAGTATGAGAATTTGAATGCATACCCGGTATGCGGTGCATTGCGCTATAAGATCAGCCGCGATGACCCTGGTGATGATGTTGAGGGCGAGCGCCCCAGGAAGAGGATTCCCGCCAAGGTGATGTGGTATGCTCCTATAATACCACGGTTGAAACGTTTGTTCCAAAACAAAGAGCATGCCATGTTGTTGCGATGGCACAAAGAAGACCGTAAGAAAGACGGGAAGTTGAGAGTATCTGCTGATGGGTCGCAGTGGAGAAAAATCGAGAGAAAGTGGCCGGAGTTTGCAGGTGACGCAAGGAACTTATGGTTTGGTATAAGTGCAGATGGCATTAATTCTTTTGGAGAGCAGAGCAGCAATCATAGCACCTGGCCTATGACTCTATGTATCTATAACCTTCCTCCTTGGTTGTGCATGAAGCGGAAGTTCATTATGATGCCAGTGCTCATCCAAGGCCCTAAGCAACCCGGCAACGACATTGATGTGTACCTAAGGCCATTAGTTGAAGAACTTTTACAGCTGTGGGACATAAAAGGTGTACGTGTGTGGGATGCGCACAAACAGCAGGAATTTGACCTACGAGCGTTGCTGTTTGTCATCAATGATTGGCCTGCTCTTAGTAACCTTCCAGGACAGACAAACAAGGGATACCATGCATGCACGCACTGTTTAGATGAGACCGAAAGTATATATTTGGATAAATGTAAGAAGAATGTGTACCTGGGACATCGTCAATTTCTTCTGATCAAGCATCTCTTAAGAAAGAAAGGCAAGCATTTCTAAGGTGAGGCAGATCACCGGAAGAAGCCTGACCACTGTACTGGTGATCATATACTTGATATGGTCAAGGATTTAAAAGTAATCTTTGGAAAGGGTCCTGGCGGACAATCTGTTACGAATGACGCTGACGGACACGCACCCATGTGGAAGAAGAAATCTATATTTTGGGACCTACCCTATTGGAAAGTCCTAGAGGTCTGCTCTGCAATCGACGTGATGCACGTGACGAAGAATCTTTGCGTGAACCTGCTAGGCTTCTTGGGCGTGTATGGGAAGACAAAAGATACACCGGAGGCACGGGAGGACCAGCAACGTATGCATGAAAAAGACGGCATGCATCCAAAGCAGTATCAAGGTCCTGCCAGCTACGCTCTTACCAAAGAAGAGAAGGAAATCTTCTTTGAATGCCTGCTCAGTATGAAGGTCCCGTCTGGCTTCTCATCGAATATAAAGGGAATAATAAATATGGCAGAGAAAAAAATTCCAAAACCTAAAGTCTCATGACTGCCACATGATTATGACGCAATTACTTCCGGTTGCATTGAGGGGGCTTCTACCGGAAAATGTTCGATTAACATTGTGAAGCTATGTGCATTCCTCAATGCAATTTCCCAGAAGGTAATCGATTCAGAAATCCTACCAAGGTTACAGAATGATTTGGTGCAATGTCTTGTCAGTTTCGAGTTGGTGTTCCCACCATCCTTCTTCAGTATCATGACGCACGTCCTAGTTCACCTAGTCAAAGAGATTGCCATTCTGGGTCCTGTATTTCTACACAATATGTTCCCCTTTTAGAGGTTCATGGGAGTCTTAAAGAAATATGTTCATAACCGTGCTAGGCCAGAAGGAGGCATCTCCAAGGGCCATGAAACAGAGGAGGTTATTGAGTTTCGTGTTGACTTTATTCCTGAACTTAAGCCGATTGGTGTTCCTGAATCGCGGCATGAGGGGAGACTGAGTGGAAAAGGCACGCTAGGAAAGGATTCAGTAATATGTAGGGACGGGTATTCTTGGGCCCAAGCACACTACACAGTTCTACAAAATTCCACCTTGGTGGCTCCGTATATCGAGGAACACATGGATATTGTACGCTCCAAGAACCTGGAGCAGTCTGACCCCTGGATTAAACGTACACACATGGCGACTTTCGGCGGTTGGTTGCAAACACATCTCATGAATGACGATAGTGTTGGAGATGAGATGTACTTGTTGGCCAAGTCACCATCTTCGACTATATTGATTTTCAAAGGGTACGAGATTAATGGGAATACATTTTACACGATCGCCCAAGATAAAAAGAGCACCAACCAAAACAGTGGTGTCCGCTTTGATGCAACAAACACCAATAGGGAAAAGGACACATATTATGGTTACATAGAGGAGATATGGGAACTTGACTATGGACGTGAGTTTAAGGTCCCTTTGTTTCGGTGCAAATGGGTCAATCTGACAGGAGGCGGGATAAAGGTAGACCCGCAGTACGGAATGACAACAGTGGATCTCAACAATCTTGGGTACACAGACGAACCATTCGTCCTAGCCAATGATGTGGCGCAGGTTTTCTATGTGAAGGACATGTCTACCAAACCGAGAAAAAGGAAAGATAAGGAAGCGAATACATCATACGGTGAGCCAAAGCGCCACATAGTTCTTTAAGGGAAAAGAAACATCGTGGGAGTGGAGGACAAGACATACATGTCAGAAGATTATGAAAAGTTTCATGAAATTCCTTCCTTCACAGTGAAGACTGGCCCAAGCATCCTGTTAAATGATGAAGATTGTCCATGGTTACGGCGGAAAGGGACACACGCGAAGAAAAAGTTTTATACCCCAAGATCCCACTCTGGGATGTGACCGGCTTCACCGTCATCACTTTCTTCTCTAGTGAGTAGCTGAGATAGGCCTGAGAGAGAAGTTTAGCGCTGGAGGTGTTGTCATGTCAGTCAAGTCGAGGGGGCTCTCTCCCGCCGCTTGGGCGAAATGATGATACCATGCCAAGTTTCAACCTTTTCAGAGTTCATTTGTAGTGTTTTTCAACTTCAGGGTCATTTAGCTCAAAAAAATCATTAAATGCATGAAAAATAGCAAATGAAGTTAGAAATGGTTGAAATTTGAGGATGTGGCTTTGAATGGTGCATATTGAATGCACAAAAATTCTGGAGTTGAAATAAGTTTAAAAAAATGAAATGCCTTTGTAACAGATGAGTTTTCGTCCGAAACCTTGATACTTCGAAGGAGATGGTCCAGTTTGTACACGAAGTGCATCCGGTTTTTGCCGTAACCCTCTCAACTTTTTAGCACATGCTATGTGGGTGAAATGATGATACCATGCCAAGTTTCAACCTTTTCAGAGTTCATTTGTAGTGCTTTTCAATTTTAGGGTCATTTAGCTCACAAAAATCATTAAATGCATGAAAAATAGCAAATGAAGTTAGAAAGGGTTGAAATTTGAGGATGTGGCTTTGAATGGTGCATATTGAATGCACAAAAAGTCTGGAGTTGAAATAAGTTTAAAAAAATGAAATGCCTTTGTAACAGATGAGTTTTCGTCTAAAACCATGATACTTCGAAAGAGATGGTCGAGTTTGTACACGAAGTGCATCCGGTTTTGGCCGTAACCCTCTCAACTTTTTAGCACATGCTATGTGGGTGAAATGATGATACCATGCCAAGTTTCAACCTTTTCAGAGTTCATTTGTAGTGCTTTTCAATTTCAGGGTCATTTAGCTTAAAAAAATCATTAAATGCATGAAAAAGAACAAATGAAGTAAGTAAGGGTTGAAAATTAAAACTCCTCCTGCTGAATAACAGAAACATAATATAATTTGGCAAAAAAATAACAAGAAAACATATAAACTTAAATATTTAAAACAAATGAAGGTATAAACTAAAAGAGCTAAACAGAATCTGTTTTTGATTAAAACACCTATTTAAAATAACCTAAAAATTACCAAATTGAACATACTGATAAAACACACTAATATTAAACAGCAGGAAAAAGAATCACTCAAAAATCTATTTTTAAACTAAAGTTATTCACAAACGAGTGATTCACACAAATTTCAAAAAATTCAAATTTAAACTATTCAAATTTGAAAACTACTGGCACTAACAGAAAGTTTATAATTTTTGTGACCTAAAGCAAAAAGATTCACTCAAAAACTCTAAATATTTGGCTGTAAGTAGAAACAAAAGAAAATAAATAAAGCAAAAACAGAAAAAATGAAAAAAAAAACCTTTAGTCCCGGTTGGCACAACCAGCCGGGACTAAAGGTCCTCCTCCCGCGCTTAATTTGGGCCCTAAAACAGACCTTTAGTCCCGGCCCGTGGCTGTAACCGGGACTAAAGGCGAACCTTTTAGTCCCGGTTGCAGCCACGAACCGGGACTAAAGGTTCTTTAGTCCCGGGGCGTGGATTCAACCGAGACTAAAGGTCGATCCTATATAACTGTCACTTAGCGTTTTCCACCGCCCAGGAGACAGATCGAACACCACACACCGCCAGGCCACTCGTCTTTAACCTCCGACGCCGGAGATCGCCGACGTCGTCCCGCTCGCTCCGGCCCCTCCCCGAGCCCGCAGCCCGCTGCATCTTCCTCGACCACGGGAGCGAGCGAAGAGCCCCACAGCGCCCGCACCATCATCTTCCTCCTCGCCGGTCGCCGCCACTGCCTCGACCTCGCCCTCGAGCACCGACGCGTCCACGACCTCCCTGAGCCCTCCCCGAGCTCGCGACGACCTCGCTGTGAGCCCCCCTTGTCTTCCCCCGCTCTCCCCTGGCCCGCGCACGTCCTCTAACTACCCCCCCCCCCCCCCCCCCCGCACACCCCGAGCTCGGCCGCCGCCATGCATGGACAACCAATGATCGATCAAATTGAAAATGTCCTTGTATTTTTCAAGTCATGTTAATGTTAATTATTAGTGTGAGCAGATGGTTAATTTTGATAACGACATTGTGGATGAGACATGAGATTTTGGGATTATGTAATTTTTGTGTGTAGATGAATGTTAATTAGATGGATTTATTATGTATTTTTGTGTGTAGATGAATGTTAGATGGATATGTAGATGGATAGATGTTATATTGATGTATGTTAGAATGATGGATGAATAGAAATGTTAGATAGATGGATGTTAAATGGATGAATAGAAATGTTGTTCAAGTGTGGGTTCTCTATAAAAATGTTGTTCAAATTTGCTCATCTACTATAGTTGTAAAAGTTTATTAAATATGAGTAGCATAATAAAATGATAATTATTGCATAGGAATTTGTTTTCATAAGAATTTGTTCTCGACGTCGACGATGCTCGGCCCGCATCCTCGTCGTCGACTCGGCGGCGACAACCTGCTTGAGAGGCGCCATGTCCGGGACTGGGCTCCTCCGGGCTGGCACTTGGAGGTGCTACCTTCTGGGGCGCGTAGCTTGGTGAGGAATCGGGCTCCCGTCGTCGACCCGGAGCTTCTTTGGTGGCAGTCGCGTGGGCCACTATCGGTGCGGAGGCAGCCGGCCCCCGAGGAGGTGGTACGTCGCCGTGTCAGGGAGGAGGACGAGCACGTCCGTCGCTACATGGTTGCGTTGGACGTCAGGTTCTCCAATACCTGGCATGTTCTTCAGGGATCTCACCCGACCTATGATCCTGTGATGGTTCCTTCTCTTTGGGTGTCCACCGCCCGCGCCTCAGGAACCGCGAGTCAACTGGATTATTTGATAATATTCGAGCTGTATTAGTGATGTTATATGATAATATTCGAGATGTATTAGTGATAATATTCGATAATATTCGATGATGCATTAACTGGATTATTCGAGATGTATTAGTTTTTGCTTATTGAATGCATTCTAATTTGAATACTAAATTGTTTTATCTTTCTTCTGGATTAGTTAAGCTATGGACTATAGCGGCAGAGACGACCATGATCAATAGAATATCATGTTCGACATGATACGCTCCCAAAACTCAGAGATTGAACCAGATGACGGCTCACAATATCTGAACGAGTCCGGTGAGGGAATTGAGGAAGAACCAATAGACGAAGGGCACACAAACAATGATGGCGAAGGAAATGTTCTTCAATTAACAAAGTCCGGCGAGGTATATATATATATATATATATATATATATATATATATATATAAGGCCTCTGGTGATCATTACATGTATTAATTGATTTGTATATATATATTAACGAATCTTTCTTCTTTTAGCCCTCCGGATCGAGCAAATCTTCTACAAGGGTAGTACGAGGCCCGACCAAAAAGTTGCCCGATGGCATAAAGTACAACATCGATGAAATCAAAGAAGATGGCGAACCGATTGCTCCTAAAAAGAATGCGGACAAATTTATACGTCAATGCGGAGTTATTGTTAGGGACCAAATCCCGATCACCGTTCAAGAATGGAATAAGCCAAAGGAAGATCGAGGAGTTAGTTTTGTCGACGAAAGAGCAAAAAATCTGCTTTGGGATACGCTCATGTCACATTTCACCCTATCAGAGGGTTTCACAGATCTCCAACGGGAGAAAGTCAAGAAGTGTGCTCTTAAGAAGATGGCCACACAATTCCAGACTTGGAAGAAAAGATTATGGGCCAACTACGTCAACGCAGAAAAGAAGACTCCAGAATTCACTGGACCACTAGAGAAGGTAAAAGATCACTGGGGCTTATTTGTGGAGTTCAAGGAATCGGAAGCAGCTAAGAAACGGTCGAGGAAAAACAAGATAAATGCTGAGAAAAAAAGTTTCACCATGTTCTGGGGCCAGGTGGCTACAAGACTGGGTTGCCTAAGTGGGATGAATCTGAGGAAAAGATGATTGCTACAGGGGTCACTCCAAAAAACAGCTGGTTGGCCCGACAGGTGAAGGACTTGGTTTTATGCGCATGGGGGAAAGTTGGACCCAAAGACAGAGGAGATTATTGAACATGCAAGTCTTAAAGAAGCCTCGGACGCTTTACTTGAAGCAATAGAAGAGGCTCAAACGGGGGCGTACCAGCCCGAGAGAGAGAACGACGAGCTTACACGCGCCCTCAAGAATCCTGAACACCCGGGACGAACACGAGGCAAAGGTGTTGTTCCGTGGGTTGAGGGGTTTGCAGAGTGGAACGACACTTACAGAAGCCGTGCGCGAAAGAAGAAGCAGGATGCAGACCAGAAGAAGCAGGATGCAGACCGGCTTCAAAAGGTAGAATCAAAGAACGCGGAGTTGGAACGCGCTTTCATGCGGCAGCAGGAGCAGATCGACACAATTAGCCAGCAAAGGGCGTCGCAGCGGCAGGAGCAACCAGATCCAGCATTGGATAGTACCATCCCATCTATGCCGAAAAGCAGCGTGGGTTCCACGGGGGTCCCGACCGATGATGCACTGCTGGCTCGCTACCCCGTGGATGATATCCAAGAGACGACAACATGTGAGCTACACATGAAAATGAAGAACATATCCATGAAGGTGGCGGACGGCTTTGCTTTACCGAATGCACCTGAAGCAACCATCCACGGCAATCCGATTCCACCTGGCTATGCTCGTGTCGGGGTGGATGAAGTTCTGTCGGGATATGACTCACTAGAGCTTGACTTTTCTGGAGGTCAAGGGGAGCAGACACTAGGAGAAGCTATACGTGGTCTCATTGTATGGAGAAAGGAATGCATCGTGTTTCCAAACTCGGTGCCAAAGCCACCGACTCCTCCTCCAAGTCCGCCGCGTCAGTCGACTCCAACCCACCTCGAGACGGAGCGCAGCGCGAGTCCGCCATATCGATCTCAGCTGCGTCAGCCGAATCCACCCCACCTCGAGACGGAGCCCAGCACGAGTACGCGATATCGATCTCCGCCGCGTGAGCCGACTCTAAAGCGGAAGAGAGCACCAAAGAAGAAACCCGAGGCTCCTGCCAAAAAGAAGTTAGCTTACGAGATGACTGAGGAGGAAAACAAAAGGGTCGTGGATGCCCAAGTGAAGGCCCATTTTGCACCGAAACCGCCCCTGCCGCCGAAGGAGAAAATACCTGAGAAAGTCGTACAACACTTTGTGGATCTTGCTAAACCGGCTGTGGAGAAAAGGCGATCAGACTATGAACGCTCTATTAGCAAGTCATATTATCAACAAAAAAAGCAGCAGCCGAGCCTTATAGGTAGTAATAAAAACGGGAAAACTGTTCCCCAGCTCGGAGAACAGGCAGTGCAATCGATCCCCCCGCTCAAGGTGAGTACCGATAAGGCGGTAACCGACGCTGATAGAGAGATGGCTAGAGAGATGGGTATCACTGTTGAACAACTCCTAGGCATCGAGGAAGTCCCCACGATGGATCCGAAGGAACTAGCATGGAAATATGTCCCCGGGAACCCTCTGGTCAGGCCTGACGAGGAGGAGCTTCTATCAACGCAAATGCGCAGATTGCATGACTGGTACCTGAGAGAAATAAAGGCCGGGCAAGAGAGCCTCATGGTGAAAGTCAAGCCAGAGCATTACTTCCGTGGAAAAGATGTGTGGATTGAATTTCCAGAAATTTTGCAGTTATTCAATCAAGACGCACTCGACAAATCTCTCGTCAGTTGCTATTGTCTGTAAGTGATTTCTTTCTGTAATTTAAGTCTCTAGCTCAGCTCGTTCATTGCCTGTAATTATCCTCACTATATTATTTTGTGTGGTATTATGCAGAATGAAGATTTTTGAATTGAAAAGAGATGGAGTCTATGGCATTGGGTTCATTGACCCAAATACCGTTAATGAAAATGTGTTAAATAACCACCCACAAGACACAGAGAATAGCTTGCTAATGTTTTTGAAGGAACTAAATACCAGACCAGAAATACTTTTTCCTTACAACTTCAGGTGAGTGTTATTGTTTTGTACTATAAATTGTATTTTTGCTTACTCGATGTTAAGTGTAGTTGATGAGTTATGCATGCCCGCTTATACAAATGTGTGCGTAGATTCTACTGGATCCTGCTAATCATTAGAGTTGACGAGGGAACTGTTGAAGTACTAGACTCACTAGGTAAAGACCCTCAAGAATACATCAGCCTGAAGTTGATGCTCGACAGGTAATTTCAATAATTATCGCACTATGTCGGCCTCTTTAGTTCATTTCCTGATATCAAGCAATTAATAACTCCTTTATTCATTTTCTTTGCCGGGCAGGGTTTGGAAAAAGTTCATCAAAGAGGTTGTCGGTGAATGGAAACCACAGCTGAAATGGCAACGGTCCAAGGTAATTAAGTAGTACTAGCTATGTCCGTGCATCTCTTCAATTCTAGTTTCAATACCGTTATCATGCTTGATTATTATCTGATTGAATTATATTCTCATAAAGTGTATGAGGCAGGAAAAGGGGACTAATTTATGTGCATACTACGTTTGCGAGAACATTCGCTTTATGACCGAAAGGAGCAGAGATGCAAGACATCTTTGGGTACGTAAACACTATTCACAATTTTTTTTATCATGATCTAATATATATACACATAACTAATATATTCATATTGATCTCCTTCTTTAAAGATGGTGGAGATGCGGGATAGGCTCCTACCAAAGGACCGCATACGAGCACTTCAAGAGGAAATAGCGGGATTTTTGCTTGAGCAGGTCATATCTCCCGACGGAGAATACCATTTCACCTAATGCCTGCATGTAATGATCTGCAAATTGTAGGAGAAATTGTATATACCAAATTGTATATATATGTGTGTATGCATGATCGTACGAGAAATTCTATGATATATGATTGGTTCTACGAGAAATTCTATTATATATGCATAACGTGTACAGTATGTAGTAGCGTAAAATATGTTTGAAATAAAAAAGAATTAAATGGAAAACACAAAATGAAAAGGAAAAATAAACAATAAACCCTAAACCCCTAAACCCCTAAACCTTTAGTCCCGGTTGGTGTCACCAACCGGGACTAAAGGTCCCCAGCCCCCGGCGCGCGCTGCCGGTCACGTGGCAGGGATTTAGTCCCGGGTCGTGGCCAACCGGGACTAAAGGGTGGGGGCCTTTAGTCCCGATTTATTAGTCCCGATTGGTGAACCGGGACTAAAGGCCCTTCCCAACCGGGACTAAAGGCCGTTTCTCCACTAGTGGACATCTACGCCCTCGAGATCGACTGCGACAGCTACGACTACAACTTTGTTCCCTCGATGGAGAAACTTGGACCGGCGCCCCGCCGTGGCTAGGGTGAATGGCGGTGAGAGTCCCTCTGCCCGCCGCCGATCAAGCTACCCATCATTGTCTCGTCCCAAGCGCTGCATCCTGACGGATCCACCATCTTCCTCTCCGTCGCGGACAGGGGCACCTTCTCCTCTGTACTACCATGATTAAAGATGAATAGACCGGATGTTTTCCCGCAAAAAAAAAAACCTTATAGTATATGACACAGTGTTAGATGAGGGTGTATGTCATAAAAAAAAGTACTCCATACATGACACGGTGCCTCGTCATAATCTAGGATGCATGCATGTTCCATGAAACATATAGGAGCGTCTAGCTAGGCTGCTATGATTTGTTTATTTTTGCGATTAAGTAATATGTGACGGAGGGAGTATATAAGACCACGGATAGTGTACAGTGAGTGCAATTGTTCAAGCAACGCAAGCTTTGGCATCAGAACTTGTACTTTTGTAGTTCAGTCCATAGAGCACCGAGTGCGAAGTTTTGATGGACGGATACATTGGAGGACTTTATTTCAAATGATTCAAAAATGATATTTTCAAGTTTTAAAAAATATCAAAAAAAGTTTTGTGAAAATTTGTGCATATTTGCGACTTATCTGTAAAATTTCGTTCAAAAATATTATGATTTGCAAGCTGCACACACACAAAAAAATTCCAGCCCAACAACAACAAGAAAATGGCCCATTTTCATGTACGTATTTGTTTTTTTTTTGTATACATCATGTATGAAAGTATATTGTTATGGAAATTTCCCTGAACGTGTTATATATGTATTTGTGCATATACAAAAAAAAATGATTTTTTGTGATGTAGAAATATGTTTTTTTTATAAATTCCACCATGGAGCCCATCCTCCATTTGCTCTTGTTATACCATACCCAGCAGTTCATCATATGGCTCGTGTTACTGCTCCTACATTAATCATCAAGCCAATTGTTGTAAGGCAATCTTATGAACTCATCCAAAAATTTATGTAGACCTTGTTCATAGTACCTGGGAAAAATATCCATGTATACTGGCAAATCGATAAGATATAAAGTAACTTTACTAGTGTCATACCAGAGTTCTTTCAACTGCTTTTTGGGTCGCAATTTTTATGGGTGATAAATTTTCCACGAGTCTATACTGAGAAAGAGATGATTTCCATTTTGTTGATTTGCAGAGATCCTTAATCCGAGAGGGGATATTTTTGTCTCTTTCCGGGATTTTTGAGTTTGCATGGTAGTTAATACACGCTCTTGAAATTTTGTATGATGTATTTGCTTTTTCTGCCCAGAATTGTTGAGTGATAAAATGGCGCGTGGAGGCAAACACATACCTCTTGCAAGAATTTTTCCGCATGTTTCTTGAGTTCCATAGGTTCAGAGGAAACTTTCTTGCCAAAATTTCCTTGTCTGTAGGTGTGGTTGTCATGTATCTGTTACAACACTTTGTTGTTGGAGAAGTCTATTATTGAATTCTTGGTTTTCGTGCTGGTCCTCATGCTAATAATCCCGATCTACGTATGCTTTGAGTTTCTTTTGTTGCTAGTGTGACTTTGTAGCAGTTCATCCTGCGGCACAAGAAGACAACTTCTTCCAATGAAATGTCTTGGACGAGTGGAACAAATCAGAAGCAAACTCAATGGGATCTTGAGGAACAAGCCACAAGGAAACAAAAAAAATTAAAAACCAACAAAAAACACAAGATGCAAAAGCATACAAGTCAAAGCATTATTTATCCCAAAAGATCTTAAGC
Source organism: Elymus sibiricus (assembly GCA_039707655.1). Taxonomy (NCBI): domain Eukaryota; kingdom Viridiplantae; phylum Streptophyta; class Magnoliopsida; order Poales; family Poaceae; genus Elymus; species Elymus sibiricus. Next base: position 318,986,555 of record CM077670.1, on the reverse strand, counting down.
AAAGAGACAAGCGTCGTCGCCACTTCGCGTCCTGAGGCGATCTTCACTTGGTCATGTTCTCGCACTCTGTCTGATGGAGGGAATCATCATGTTCGGTCTCTTCATCAACCTTTGTTGGTCCCATGATGATGCGGAGTTGTCCACTCTCGAGGCTAGAGGTTTGTAAGCAGTAGCTATGAGTTGCCATTAATGATTGTGATTTGGGAACTGATGGTGAGTTGAGTTATATGATGTATCCCCGGTTTATGAATTTTGTTATGGATTGAATTTTGGTCATGTTATACTGAACTTTGGAAATCAATGAGAGCATATGGTGATTGTCTAGTATAGTCTGCAGAGACAACTGACATTGGCGTGCTCTATGGATTAAGATTAGAAAAAGAATGTTTAAGGTGTGATGCTTTAGCGTACCTATGATGTCTCATCCTAGTTTCATCCAAATACAAAAGGGGAAACTTTGGTGTGATGCTTTACCACACCTTGCTGAGGTTATATCGAGTATTTTAATGAAGTTATCAATGTCGAGAATTGCCACTAGTGAACCTATGAACCCCAGGCCTTGTTTTCTTCCTTCACAACCTCATTTTAGTCACTGTTACACCTTCTTAATTTGTTGTTTCTATTTATTCTGAAAATACAAAACTATTTGTCATCAAAATTGTCAATCCCTTGACCGAACTAGTGCATTAGGTGTGTTGGGGACGCAAGAGACTATTTATATCTTTATTGTAGGGTTGCCTGGGAGGGGAATACTTTCGTCCTACAACACCCACGAATTTATAAAGCTTAGGTCATCCACTTGAGGGAAATTTGTTGTTCTCCTACAATCCTCTGTGCTTGGAGGCCCAACAAGTGTCTACAAGAATATAAGTGCATAGTACTAGATATCACCTACTTTCCTAACTTACTACATTGCATCATGCCCCAAAATCCTAGTGTATTGGTGCCCAATTTGTTTGGCTACTTTGTTTACATCGATCCCGGCTTGACAGATAATTATTGCATTGTACCATACCTCAGATCTAAGACATTGTAATGACACTAAATTTGGTTGGCTACTTACTTAACTTTACACACTTACTATCATGTATTTGCAATGCCCCAAATCTGACACATTGTAATGATGCCCGGTTGGGTAGGTCGATGATGGACGTGGACGGTTCGTCACTGTCCACCTGCCACATGCGCCCCCGAAAGTTGGACGGCGGCGCGTAGGAGGCGCAGCTAGCGGCATTCTCGACCTCGACCGCCTGCGTAGCCAGCGAGTGTGGGCCACATCCGTGTCCGGCTGCGCCGGCTCTGTGTTGCGAGCGGCGCCTTGAGCACGTGCAGCCTCGTAGAGCGCCAGCTGCTCCGCAACGAAATTCGGGGTCGTTGCAACCATGGCGGCCACAGCCTCCTCGCTTGCGCGCTCGTCGTTGATTTGTCCCTCCGCCAGCCGGTGCTACTGGAGTAGGAACAGGTTGTACCTCTGCTCCTCCTGCGCCTGCCGGAACGCCGACATAGGAGCCAGCGCAGGCTGCTCCTCCTCCGCCACGGTGGCCTCGTAGTGCGCCTGCGCCTACTCCATGGTCAAGCCGGCATGCACATGCGCGGGGTCCGGCGCGGTGTCATCGTCGGAGCCCATCTCCATCGCAGGGTCGTTGTCGGAGACCTTGGGAGGGCTGGCCAGCATGTCGTGCTCGATCCTCCAGGCGCGGCGGGTCTGCCATGCGGCTACAAGGGCGGCAACCTCATGCTTCTGCTCCTATGACAGGCTCACCTCCATCGCGCTAGAACTTGTAGACATAGTGGATGTGGTGCAAGGGAGGAGGATGTGGAGAGAAAGTGTTGTGGTGTGAAGTTTAGCCGGGTGTGACCGCCTTTAAATAGCGGATTCCGGTGAGGCCAAGTGTCCGGGTGCGTCAATGCATGGCGCCGGAGTTTGTTCCTCGGCCGGCGAGCTTGCTTAATGGAGGCATATGGGAGAACGGGCATCGAACAGGCATGGTAGATATTCATCCCGTCCCGTCCCGTAGAGTAAACGTCTCTCCGACATTGAATAGGCGCGGACACCGGGGACGCGGCACGGGCGGCACTCTCGGCCGGCGCGCCACTTCAATGCCCACGCTAGTGAGAGGTTGCATCCGCTCTAGGCCAGTGTCATTGCGGAGCGGCCGCTCTACAGCGGCATGAATGCGGGCAGCTGGCGCTGGGCGGGAAATCACGCGGACGAGGGAGGAGGATTGTTGGTGGGCCAGGTAGTCAGCAGCGGGCGGGGTAGCGGCCCGGACGCCCGCAAAGCCCCCCCCCCCACTTTGTCTCCGGTTTGCGGGAAAAAACTCTCCCGGACCGGCCTGTGGACCGATACAGGATCGCGTTGGATGGCAAAATATGTCCGGACCGCGCGGTCCAGGTGGCGCTGGAGATGCTCTTATGCCTTGGGTAAAATTATAATGCATTGTGATGCTTGTTTTCTGGACAAGAGCATTGTGGCATGATGACACCATTGGGAATTGTTTTGATTCAATGCCTTGATAAGAGCATGTGAGCAGGAGGCATGTGGGGGTAGCTGAGGATATATAGATGGGAAGACATCCCACCAATCAACTAGTGCCACTAACTCCTCTCATATCACTGTTGGTAGTAGTAGTAGAACTCCCCGGTAAGTGGTTGGTTAGTTGGCTTCGTGGGATTTGTGCTTCTTTGATTGTTGGGAGAGGCCTGCGGCATCCTCTGGCGGATATCATGATAGTTCTGCACGGAGTACTCACTAGTGCTGCTTTAGGAAGATCGGTCTGCAGGATGGTGCTTTGAACAATGCTTCATATTCAGGGTGAAAACTCTTGTTTTCAACATCTTTGGTTGGACTCCACGAAGGAAAACTCGGGTCGTTACCTTGTTGCATGTGTTTTCTCAATGTTGATGTTCTGACCTTAACTGATTAATCTTGGCATTCAAGATGGAAATCCTTTTCATGGTCATCTCCAGCCAGACGCAGCGGCTATGGTGTGAGGGCATTATCCCTTTTCAAAGCATTGTTGCAGAAGAAGTAGAATTAGTTGTGTATTTTCTTCTTATTTTTAAGAACACACTACATACGCACACACTAACATACATGCACACACACTCACCCCTATAAAGGAATGCATGCACACCCTACCCTATGAGCACCTCTTACAAATTAACTAAGCTGAAAAATCTTGAGATTGACGAAGTCACTATATGCACCTCGTATTTGACGGGCATGCCATACTACTGAAAGAATTTCACTGGAAAGCTATAGCAAATTCAGATAATGTGAGCACTCATGCTAGGTTTTATTATACTTCTACTCCCTCCGTTCCTAAATATAAGTCTTTCTAGAGATTTTAATATGGACTACATACGGATGTATATAGACGTAGTTTAGAGTAGATTCACTCATTTTGCTCTGTATGCAGTCCATATTGGAATCTTTAGAAAGACTTATATTTAGGAACGGAGGGAGTATAAAAAACAAGGTTTTATATCATTGAAAGTTGCAACGAACAAACCCTCTGATGCCAGCGGTAGCTAGCCACCCCCTCTAGCCATATATATGTTATTTGATAAGATGCATAAGTTGACAATAAAAATAGTTAGAAAATTGTTTTATTAGTTCTTGGCTGCCGTAATAATAAATTGCCATTGTAACAGCCCGGGTTTTTAGTCTCATGTTACCATTTCAAGTTGCAATGAATAAACCCACTGACGGCAGTGGTAGCTAGCCACCCAGCTAGCCATCTACTCCCTCCGTATTGCAAGCTAAAACAGCTTGCAAAACGATCTTATATTATGGGGCGGAGGAAGTATATGTTATATGATCTGATGCATAAGTTGACAATAAAAAGGTTAGAAAATTGTTTTATTAGTTCCTGACTGCCGGTAGTAATAAATTGGCATCATAGCAGCCGCACTGACGGCAGTGGTAGCTAGCCTCCTATCTAGCCATATATAAGTTAACAATAAAAAAGTTGGAAAATTGTTTTGTTTTTCTCAGCTGTCGTAATAATACATTGGCATCATAATAGCCGGGTTTGGTAGTCTCATGTTACCATTGCAATTTGCAACGAACAAACCCACTGATGCCAGCGGTAGCTAACCACCCAGGTAGCATATATGTTATTTGTGATCAGATGCATAAGTTGACAATAATTCTTTTGGAAAAAGTTTTATTAGTTCCCGGCTGCCGTAGTAATAAATTGGCGCCATAACAGTCGCACTGACGGCGGCGGTAGCTAGCCGCCTAGCTAGCCATGTATATGCTTTTTATACGTTATTTGATCATATGCATAAGTTGACAATAGGAAAAAGTTTTATTAGTTCCCGGCCGGCGTAATAAAAAATTGGCACCCTACAGCTGGGTTAGTTAGTCTCGCTTTTGTGCATATGTACGATGTATGTCATAGGGACATTATAATAGGTTAACATGAATGTCATTGGTGAGGATAATCACAATTAAATTTCTGGAGAACTCATTCGCACCCTTCTATGTTAGATGAGGGTGTACGCGTGTATACCTAGTCCTAATCCAGATACGTAGCATGGAACTTGACATTGAATTATCGGTGGAGAAGGTTGCTAGGATGCATGCATGTTCCAGAAAACATATGAGTATCTAGTTAGCTAGGCTGCTATGATTTATTTATTTTTGCCAAAAAATAATGTATGTTCTCTACACTAATCTACAAATGGACGTACTTGTGAGTCATTCCTCTGTCTATATATAAGACCACAGAGAGTGTACGGTAAGTGTACTTGTTCAAGCAAAGCAAAGCTTTGGCATCAAAACTTATACTCTTGCAGCTTAGTCCATAGAGCACCACGCTCCACACCACACATCATATTCCATACCCACCATTTGATCATATGGCTCATGTTACTGCTCCTAGTAACAGCTCACACGAGGTTATTGCTGACCTGCGCAAGCCCCGACCCTACACCCCCAGCCCCTGGGGCGACTTCTTCCTCAACCACAACCCATGTACTCAATCTCAGGTAGTTATCAAATTGCTTTCCTCTCTGAAAAAGAAGAAGTCCCCTTAAGTTTTGTCTCTGCAACTACAAATACATCGTCGATGTTTTCCAAAGGTTTAAATAGCACCGCCATAGCGTATAGAGAGGCAACATGCTAAAGTCATGCGTGTTTTGCGCTAATGAATCTTGTCGCTAATAGCAAGCTATAGCATGATTTAGCGCTAGAATTCAACTTCGGTTTAGTGCCACACTAAAGCTATACCACGCTTTACGTTTCTATGCTAGATGCTTTGCTGCTATGCCTTTATTATGGCCGGATGCCAAGCCTTGTTTTTTTATGGTTGGATATCAAGTATATGCGATATGCACGTCAATTGTTAAGTATGTCTATTTATGTAATATCGACGCCTGAGTGTATGGTTATTATTTTCATTATTTTCATGATTTAAGAAAAAATGTTAAATGGATCTTAGCTTCGCTATAGCTTTTCATAGCTTTCGGTCAAGCTGTCGCTAAATGGCATAGCCTGCTATGTAAAACTTTGATGTTTTCAGAATATTTTGAAACACTCTTGAACCCTAGTTGTTGAAAATTTCCAAGATAATATAAGTTCCTTTATCTCGTAGTATTTGGCTATGAAGGACATTGCAAGTATCAAGAAGGAGCGAGTGAGAAAGATCATCTTGGACGCCGGATCTTCTTCTGATTTAGCTATGAAGATTGAGCTTGTTGACACGCTTGAGCGGACCGGTGTGGCTTATCACTACGGCCAGGAGATTGAAGAGTTACTACATGGCATGCAGAGTGAAGAAAATGTGTTTGGTGACAACCTATGCGTAACAGCGATGCGGTTCTACTTGCTAAGGGAGCATGGGTACAACATATCTCCTGGTATTATTCATTATGACGACAACAGTTAATTCATACACGAATATGTACTAGTATTTGATAAAATAGTGTATAAGCCAAGGTATATGAAATATTTAATTGATTGCGCAGATGTATTTCTGAAGTTCAGAGATGACCAAGGAAACTTTGCAAGCAATGATGTGAACTCATTGTTGGCATTGTACAATGCGGCGTATCTTAGGACTCGTGGAGAAGAAGTGCTTGATGATGCTGTGACTTTCACCAAGAATCGACTACAATGTATGGTGGAGCATCTTGAACCACGGTTGGCAGAAGAGGTCTTGTGTACATTGGAAACACCCCATTTCAGGAGAGTCGAGAGAGTCGAAACGAGACGTTACATCCCAGTGTATGAGAAGAAGGCCACACGAGATGAGGACATATTGGAATTTGCTAAGTTTGACTTCAACATTTTGCAAACTCTATACTGCGAGGAGTTGAAAGCTCTTACGATGTAAGAATACTAACTAAAACATGAGTAGAAAATTGAACAAAATGGTTACTCTTTAAATAGTATAACAAGTGATAATACATATTTAATTATTAACTTGCAGTTGGTGGAAAGACTTGAAATCACAAGCAAATCCCCAATTTGCACGAGATAGAATCGTGGAGGTTCATTTTTGGATACTTGGAGTTCTCTATGAGCCCCAATATTCTTATTCGCGTATAATGCTAACAAAACTAGTCTTATTTATGTCATTGCTTGATGACCTCTATGATAATTATAGCATCACAGAAGAAAGTAACATCTTCACTTCGGCCATGCAAAGGTAAGTAACCTATTATATTTCTTTTCGTATAGTCTTTCTTTATCTTTCACAAAGGGTAAAGAATCTACATGAAATTCCTCGAAAAGTGTAGTTAGAGAAAAGCATCCTACTTGCAATTATTCCACCAACCTTATATAGCTACCATCATGTAGACCATATATAGTTCTCTTTCATAATTCAGTTGATTACTAGCATTTCTACCAAAATTATGTGTAACAATAATATATGTGGAAAAACTATATATTCTGGAAAGATGAGTCCTTTATCAATGTACTTCGGCCAAATTTGCTTATATATTATCTGAATTCCTATGACAAGAGAGGCCTCATCCATACAGTGAGAACATGTAAGTTGGTATGCATTCTTCTACATAGCACATTAGGTTTCTGCTTGACTCGAGTCTAATGCATGACACGTATAAATACTTCTTATATGTCGCACATGAGAAGCTAGAGATGTATTTATAATCACATCATTTTGTAAACAACTTGTGGTATAGTCAAGTTTATCGTCGTGAGTCCATGTTTTAATTTTCCTCAAGGGTTTTCCATGTAGCGTGCTAGTTCTGAACCATTACTTCTTGTTTTCTCAATTTAAAAAAATACTATTTAAAAATACAAATCTTTTGCATTGTTTTGATGAAATGTAATGCATCAAAGTAACACCATATTGTGAAAAGATTGTGTAAGATAAGAAGGTGCACAAGTTATCCATCTAATAACCATCTGAATGTTTTGGTCTAAAACTAAATTAAACTAGAGATGATACACCACCCGTTGGTGTAGAAATTGGTTGCTTTTATTCTGATGGGATTTGGTTGTATTAAACAATAATATGAGAATTAATTGAAATTATAATACATATGATTTATTATATTTGAATAATGCATGGTTTTCAAATATTTATTAAATACAGTAGAATGAATGGTGCATGTTGATTTAGGTATTCCATGTGTGGTGGCATGGTGAGTTAGCATTGTTGCCTGTTGAAAGGAATAGAGGAATAGAGTTAGTGGGGACCAATTATTTTTTATATAGGATTTACCAACTACACAATTTGCATAACCGTTTTTTTCACCGCCCACCCTCGCTGTGATGGCTGCGAGATAATATGGAAACACTCGTCCCTCATCGCGCACTATCGAGTCACACTGCAATCACCTTGTTCAAATATGAGGATATGAATTGATTTTAGCTTAATAAAAGATTGGGTTCCTTCATTATTTAGGACGGATTGATATCCAACATGTTCATTAATTCTCTAGCTAAAGCAAAATCCAGTCTATTTACATGCATGCATATATGTGCATGTACGTGAACCTTCCCATACATATGTGCAGTAGTTGGTTCTCTATCTGCAAAGTGTGTCTTATGTATGTCGTGTTATGTCCTAGTCGGTTTGTACGTGTCTCCAGGCGGCCTGTTTTTTTTTTTACATTTCCTACATCTGGTTCAGTACATGCACATGATACACTTATTTATACGTGCCAATGGTAAGACTCGTTTGCACTAGACAAATCGATGTTGTACATAACTCTGTATATGCCCCCTCTAAAAAAATATAAGTACCCAGGATGGACTCGTTTGTAGGTGTCAATAATTTTTGATTGTATCAGATAGATGTTGTATGTATTATTTTTTATATTTTAACGTCGGGCGTTCTAATTAGAATGAATGGAGAATATAGATTTGGCATATGTGGAAGAACGTGGTGGCTTGTTTGCCTCTTGTTTTGATAATATAATAGATATATCTCATCGTAATTTAGATGCAACACAATTCATTTTGATAGTGTCTAGCTTTATCTACATTTCTAGTAAACTTGAATTTGACTGAAATTCAGGTGGGATGCACAAGCCGTGGAGCAATTACCAGCATACTTGAAGGCACTATACATCAACATACTTAAGACCACAAATGATATTGAGGAAGTGTTAAAGTGTCAGGAAAACAAGAATGCTGAATTCGTCAAAAAATTGGTAAATGTTTCTCAAAATTGAACTAAATTAGCCCCAAAAAAACTTAATGTATATGGGAAAACTATATATAGTAGTATATAAGTACATATAGTGGTTAAGATTACAAATTTAGGTACTATTTACTGATCATTCGTTGATTATCTTAAGTAACTTGAAGCAAGTAACATGATATTGAGCTTTGGGATTAAGGGATTTTGTGTCGAAGTGCATCTATGTGTTAGATATAATATTCCTCAAGGAACTTGTATCATCATCGGTGCAGAATTGACATTATTTGTAGATTTCCATCGTTGTGCAACAAACTATCCTTCGTAAGGATTCTCTTGCTCCACACAAGCCAGAGAAATACTCTCGCTCTTGCAAGTTTCTTACTTATCAAAGGAATTCTCAGGAAATGCACCAGATTTCCACTTACACATTAATCTATTACGAACACCTGAAAGGTGGAAAGACCAGTAAACACTCACCAACAGTGAGAATGTATCCAACCTATATCCATTTATAAATTCCTTCAAAACATATTAGGGTTCATACATCTAGAGATAACATGTTGTACAGTAGCTTTCTTGTTGTACAAAGTATAGTACGGAGAAGCATTAGTTTGTGCAATAGTATGTTTCCATATCAAACATCCTTCCAAAACATTGTATTTGATCCCTCATCAACTATCTTAGTGGGGATTTGTCTATGAATATTGCTCTGTTTCAAAAGGAATTATTTATGCTTCTTGTGTCATTACTCATTACCAATACTATAAAAGTAGCTTGACATCTAAAAATCCCCATGCATTTGTATATGTCATTTAACCTTTAACTTGCATGTTATTTAGATGATCGATGTTGTCAAATGCTATCATGCGGAGGTGAATTGGCGCGACGAACACTATGTACCAACTACAGTTGAGGAGCATTTGCAACTTTCAATGGCCAGCAGTGCTTGTATGCATATAATAAGCCTTGCATTCATCTCACTTGGTGATGTGACAACAAAGGATAATCTTGAGTGGGCCTTTACCTATCCAAAATTTATCAGAGGTGTATGTATTGTTGGGCGCATTGGTAATGACATGGTGTCGCATGAGGTATGACTCTCCCCATATAAAAGCTTTCATGTTGTAAATAAGTTTCTTCTCCGATCTGTGGGGATCCTATATAAGGTTAGATATTCAAACCAACAGGTGTGAGTTAGTATATCCACATGCGTATATGAAAAAGAACTTCATATACATGCCATATGTGTTCATACACGCATGCATGATGAGATATCGTCTAATTAATATTGATGTTTTTCTCTTCTTGAAGCGCGAACAAGGATCGAACCATATGGTATCCACGGTGCAAACTTGCACAATAGAGCACGGTATCACGGTAGTAGAAGCCAATGAGAAGCTCAAGGTGATAATTGATGAAGCATGGATGGACATAGTCCACGAACGACTCCTCAATAAACATTCGATGGTGCTTCTAGATAAGGCAACAAATCTTGCCCGGACAATGGATTTTATGTACAAGCGTGAAGATGCATACACCCTATCATTTAGTCTCAAAAAGACCTTAACTTCACTTTATGTTAATTTCATATGACCATTTTTTCCTTATGAGGAAACGTTAACCTTTCCTCACAAAGAAAAAGACATATGACATAGCATGCTATATTTGCCCATAAATTATTGGATAATGTGAGGTATACTTTCTATTGTAAATTTTGTTTTTGTGGGAACTACATACTGTGTAGCTATTGTGTAATTTTTCTCGTCCATATCTAGCCATGTATGCGTAAAGTTTGTATGTGTGTGTATGTATGTATATATACATACATTTATATGTATACATTTTGTCTATTCTACAAGCACTTATGAAACCTCTAGCGGAGAACAAGAGAACTGCAATACAAACCGAGGGAATTGCACGCGGTTTTTTTGTACTGTTTTGGAGATGCTTTCGAACTATTTTGTCAAAGCGATGAGTATGCTATGCCATTTAAAAGCTATGGAGTGCATAATTTTTTCACGTAATTATTTTAAGATTCATTATGGTATAGATGTAATTTCGAAGGGGGTTGCTTCCTTAATCCAACAAGGCGTTGGGCCCTCAAGTGCAGAGGTTTGTATCAAGCAAATTTCCCTCAAGTGGATGACCAGAAGATTTATCGAACCCATAAGAGCTTTGAATTGCAGCCAATGATCAATACCTGCGCACGCAAATACAGAACTTGCCTTGCCTTGCCAGTTACAATGATTAATGCAACCTGTGTTAGGAAGTATTAATCGCAACCAAAAAAAGTTCAGATTGTAAATGGAATTGGAAATATGTTGATCAAGGTTGAAAGCAATAGGGGTGAATGGACTGGGATCCATAGTTTTGCTAGAGGCATCTCTTCATTTAAAAGATAACATGCCTGGTGAACAAATTGCAGTTGCATATCGATTAAATTGCAATTTTTATGACCATGATTATACATGAAATGATTGCATATAGGCATCATGTCCTGACATCCATAGACCGTTAATCAAACAACATCTATTGCTAATACTCCACCCGATGACCGCTATCCAGAATGCATATCAAAGTACTAAGTGAAACGGAGTATTGCATTAAGTATGATGACATGATGTAGATAATATTTTGTGATCACCCTATGTTTAAAGGACAACTACTCAAATATATTTTTATCCTTAGTGGCAACAACACAATACAAGCTTTTTTCACTTTATGTCACTGCAGTAGATTACTTGCAAGATTGAACCCAACTAACATACACAATTCCCTCTTGGAGACCATTCATCTAAAAATGGCCAATGCAAGACTAATAGATTGGAGATCATATAAGCCTTGTGGGAGATGAGCGTCGTGTCGAGCCTCCCTGCCACCTCCAACTCTCAGCAGCTCTAGATTCTTTACGGTCATGTGTGGTCTTCATCGGCGCGAGCCTTGCCTGATGAGGTGCTGCCAGCCCACTCTAATTCAATGAGAAGCATCAGCACATATCTCTTTAATTCCAGGTGTTTAGGTCATTTTTTATCAGCACAACACTATCCCTGATTTAGAGTGTGTGCTTAACATAATTTTCATCCTTGTCTTGCAGGTCAATGAGTAAAAGACGCAGTTCTTGTAGGTTCTTATTTCCTACTTATTCGTTTGGCTTTGCTGTGGACAATAAATAATTACATAGATTAGGGGAATATTTCCTCGGAGAGTTTCTCATCTATCATCTATTATAGTGTTGCCGCTCTCAGTGGATACCATTAGGCTGAAAGCCCTAGGTGTCCAAGTATAGAGGCCAAGCTAAGGTATTCTTCTTTTATAAATTGTTCTTTCATGAGTTTAATTATGGGTATGAAAATATCTAGATTCCTGCTTTCTTGGATAAAATTACCAGTGTAGTATTTGTGTGCTCCTTTTCTTTTTACCCCAGTCTTTCATGGAAAGTGAAAAATATATGTGTTTATATGTTGGTTAGAATTGTCAACAAGATCCTCATATGGTTGGCTTCAAAATCTGCAGTACAATATTTATTTGCACTTTGTTTATATGATTTCTGCTTGATTCTTTCTTGGCATTTTGTTACTACATCTTGACTCACTCATGCTCATCCATCATTTTTTGATCATAATTTACCACCAATCATTATAGTAAATGATTTTTTTACATGATGTTTGTTTCACCAAAGCCATTTTGATATACATGTAGTTTTGATTTCTCCATATGAATTATTCTGATATAAAGCTATTAATCAGGTATTCCACTATTCCGCAACTCTAGATGTAAATATTTGCTTTTTAGAGTCTGCTCTGTGTTGTGCTAGTTCTAGCTTTGTTGGCCTTTTTTCATCTTGATTGATTCACGTGTTAAATTCTCTTTCCAGGAAGTTAAGAAGGCATGTAACAGTATACACTTTAGGCCAGATTTTATTCACTTTTGCCCTTTCCAGAGATGAGTAGGAAAAGAAATTCAAAACAGGCTCACTAACAGGACTACTCTACTTTATTAACTATTAAAATATATTTTTCAGAGCTTGAGCCATTTGACTAATGAGGAGGTGTATGAAAGAAAAAAATTGTATTGAAGTATGGTTCATGTAAAGGATTCTAATTCAGCAAGCTAAAGAGATGGTTTATGTAAGTGATTAGATGCTAACACATTACATAATCGGTCCAATAACTACCTGTTTTAGCTCTCTTTCTCAGAGTGATGGTAGACCAGTATGCATGTACTAGCATACTGTTGTTCATTACACTGTTGAAACCTGTTTTCATGAGTTGAAACTAAGTCATTTGAAATTTATTGTACAACACAAGTACTATAGCTTTTAAGAATACTTCATCCATAGGGTGGCACATTAATGTTGCAATCCCAAGATGAAAGCTATACTAGAAAGGTATTTTGCATGATGCAAATCATGTTGTTTTGTTGTGTTCAATCAGTTACTAACAATCATTATCTCTTACTCCGCACCGCGCCCATTGCTTTTTATGTGGAAATCATTGCTTGAACAATTTAGTGTGTGAACAGATTAATAATTGAACCAAAGAACTATACAGTAGGAGAGAAATGAAACAGTGCTTATCTCTTACTCCTAAAGAGGAATAGCGACCACTCTCAGAGCAAGTCATCTTATACATCAGTTTTCCTAGAAGATTCGACAATCAGACTCTTTATTTGGTTTTGCATGAAAAGTACTTCCAAAGTTCTGGATTGGGGAAATATTAAATCTCCGATAAGTGATTATCAGATCCTTACTGTCCTGGGTGGGTCACGGTTGGATTTTCGCATGTTGCTTTGTGAGTGAGGTCTTCTCTGTAAGCTGTGCGTAAGTGTTAAAATTCAGAGTGCCATCAAGTTTCCTGGCCAAGTCAGATGCACAAACAGTATTGTATTCCATTAAATTTGACCACCCCTTATGACGCTTCTGCAATTCTATTCAATTTTATGAAGTGGATACACAGTAACACAACCATTTTGAATTGATGTTTAGCTTCGTGTACCTGTGGCCCGTATACCCTTGAATGGTTCTATGATCAAAGAAAAAAGGAACAAACTAGCCATAGACTAAATTAGTTGGGATAATATTTAACTTTATGCAAGAATCTTGGGTGCGCTATAAATAAATATAATTATTTTCCAAAACAGTTCTGAAAAGTGAGTATTGTAATCTCATCAAATTATATCATCATGCCTGATGTAATAAAAGAACATGTTATTAGATGTTGCTGCAATGGTGAAAACCATGTACAGAACCATATTTACCTGAATATTCATCACTAAAAGATCCCATGTATAGCCCGACAAATAATATGAGCAAGAGAAATAAATTAGTAGTTCGAATCAGTATAATTTCAGTGTTCCACGCGATAACAAGAAGTGATAAATTCCAATTATCGTAGGCATTAAGCAAATTTTCAGAAATTCTGTTTTTTGCTTAACCAAAATGCTTTCATTTCTGTAGATCTTGAACAGGGACATGTAAAGTATGTGCGGTTAAAATATTATTCTCAGAAGATGTCAACAAATCCAGTCTGGTACAAAGGCAATAGTAAGTTTGGACGTGCATTGTGGTAGTGACTTATATTTTGATCTATGATGGTGTTTGAGGCCATAGAATACATTATTGTTCAGTTTTTTTGCAGTAAATCTAAAAAGAATCCCTAAATTTTATCTAGTACAATGGCTTTGAAAAATCAGCGTGTTCCCTGAAACATTGTTGGTTTTGTTAAATAGGTGGCCCTCTTAGTATGGCTATGGTTAGTACTCAAGACAGTCCTTCCCCTCAAGAGATAATGCAAGAGTTTCAGACCGCTTGGTTGCTACCATTAGTTTTATTATAAGTTATCACTTCATTTTAAATGTTTTTCCTATGCATTCGTTTTGGTACAAAAGAGGTTTTAAATTGTGCTGGTTCATACGATGAATAAACAGAGCATGATATTAGGTCAGTTGGGTTATAATCTGAACAAATTCAATCTCACAAGTTATAATCTAATAAATTTTATCTCTCGTCATTTATATAAATGTATATAGCTGAAAGGATTGCATAATGTATTGCAGAAGTATTAAAGAACTAAAGAAGCATGACAACTGCAATAGAATTATATAATAACAAGTTTTCATCCTCATAGAAATGGAATCTGCAGCTCTTGTTAGCTCTAGGTCGTGTTAATGCCTGACAAACTCTTTCTTGATGGTTTTTCTTGCGATTTTTTTGTGGGCCTCTTTTGCTTATGTATGAAACATGGATGACGCTATGATTGCTTATCATGTAAGGTCTTGAGGGAAGGTTCGAAGAGATCATCCAATCATGAAGGCCAACAGCAACAACAAGGGGCCAAAAACCGGGCACGCAAAGGATTCTGTAATGAAGAGAACGACGACAAATCAAGATGGTCGGAAGCAAACCAACCAAGCATGATGGCCAAGAGAAAACATAGTGCTAACAAGCACCAAGCTCTACTTCACCAACTTTTTCTTTTTATCTACATCTGTAAACCATTTAGCTAGACAATGTACTATCTTAAACCAGTGATCATCCATTGTACTTTTTCATAACAAATTAGACTACAAAATTTAAAAATGACAGCCTCATACACGGGTGTGGCGTGCTGCCGCGCCTCTGCCTCCTAGTATCACTTATAGCGATCCTGATGTATACAACGTCTGAAACACTCAGTTAGATGGGCCATGCCAAGCGCACGAGGGAGACATAATCCTAACGTTATCTAGCACACGTACGCATATCTGTTTTTAATTTTTTTTTTCTCTTTTTTTCATAATTTTTAAAAATATTGTAAAATGTGTAAAAACAAATAACATACTACACACACAGAGCCCTATGAATGCACGCACGCACACCCTACCCCTATGAGCATCTCTGAGAGACTGACTCGGCACATGATCTTGAGACAGATGAAGTCGTCACAGACACATTCGTAGTCAACGTGAACCTCTCCTCTCACTGAACACACATCACCGGAAGACCTGAAATAAATCCAGGAAAATGCGATCATCAGTGTCAAATCTATAACTTTAACCCTGATGGGCTAGGGATACCACTGTCCTACTAACCATCCAACCACAGTTTGGTTCACGTAAAATATGTATTTAGGAACAAAAACTTTTCACTGAAAATGTCATATATGTATATACAAATTTGTTCACTTAGCTTAAAAAAGTATTCGGCATTTTTAATAAAAAAAATGTATGTATGATTCAACAAAAAATGTCCAACTGTTTACGAAATTGTTCATGATATTTTTCAATATGTTAATAAATGTAAAATATTGTTCGTGCAAGTTTGGGAAATGTTCATGACATATAAAAAAATATTTATACCAATTAAAAAATGTTTATAGCACTTATAAAATGTATGTAAAAATGTGCCAATGTTCAATCACGCATTCAGAAAATGTTGAACGTGAAAAACTTTAATGTGCATTTGAAAAATGTTCAACTAATATTTTAAAAATTGTCGATGTGTATTTAAAAAAGTTCTTGCATTTATTTATTTCAATGGAATGTTATATTTTGTTCTCACAAAGTTTATAAAATATTTATGACATATAAGAAATTGTTTGTACACTAAAATCAGGAACGCTAAAAAAGTTCATTAAATTGAAAATGAAAAACTGAAAAACAAGCAGAGAAGTGCGGAGAAGTTAAAAACCCGATCGGATCCTTCTCCCCATCGTCCAGACCAGAATAGAAAGTTTCCAAAACGGAAGCTAATTTGGCTGGCCGATATGACGCCCCTGTACTCGGTTTATCTCGTGATGAGACATAGCATTTATGTCACGGGCACTCCGGGACGTCTATATCTCGCTTGGTGCGAGAAAACTATCGATCACGCCTACAGGAGCAACGAGTTGGGGCGGTCCAATACAATGGGTTAGCGAGAGGTTTGGCGTACTCGTTCATGGAAACTTCCACCAGTTTTGGCCGGTATTGAGAAGGTTCCAAGTGGGGTTTTTTTCTTCTTCTTTTTTTCTTTTCCTTTTTTTTTGTTTTCTTTTTCCCAAATGATAAGTGTCACACGTGTGGCACGAAGCAACATGGTACAAATGCCCTCATCACCATCCATCTTGCCACGTCAAACATATGACATCAGCGGAATCTTTTTGGTTTTTCGGACTTAAAAATGTTTTATCTCTTAAATAAAAAATCCGAATAAAAATCCGTTTTCATCATTAAATCAGTCTCGACGAGATCTTCAAAACTAGATCCCATATTGATATGTTTCGACGACTTTTTTTTTTGGCCAAAAGTTGTCATGATGTTTACACTGAAGTTGGCATAGAGTTTACACTAAAGTTGCCATGATATGTTTCATCTATTTTTTTCCTTCTATATTTAAAGCCACCATTGTATTTCAACTACTTTTCACGGCAAATTTTATTAATTGACAATGGAAATTTTTACTAATTAACCACGGCAAATTTAATTCATGAATCATGGCAATTTTTAGTAATTCATCATGGCAAATTTAGTTTATAGAATATGGCAATTTTAGTTTATAGATCATGACAATTCTAGTTTTTTAATCATGGAAATTATTACCATGGCAGTTTTTAGTGCATGTATCATGGCTAATTTAAGTAATTCACCATGGCAATTTTAGTTTATGGTTCATGGCAAATTTGAGTCATTGACCATGCATTTTTAAAGTAATTGACGACGGATTTCTTTTTAATTATGAACCATGTCAAAAATATTTTATTAATCATGCCAAATTTTAGTAATTCACCATGGCAAGTTTAGTTTCTTAATTCCCCTTTTTATAACATGTCAAAATTTACTTTAAAAGTAGAAGAAAAAGAAGTTGAAACATACCTTGCCAAATTTTAGTTATTCACCATGTCAAAATTTAATTCCCCTTTTTATACCCGACGGAGAATACAATTTCACCTAATGCCTGCATGTAATGATCTGCAAATTGTAGGAGAAATTGTATATACCAAATTGTATATATATGTGTGTATGCATGGTCGTACGAGAAATTCTATGATATATGATTGGTTCTACGAGAAATTCTATTATATATGCATAACGTGTACAGTATGTAGTAGCGTAAAATATGTTTGAAATGAAAAAGAATTAAATGGAAAACACAAAATGAAAAGGAAAAATAAACAATAAACCCTAAACCCCTAAACCCCTAAACCTTTAGTCCCGGTTGGTGACACCAACCGGGACTAAAGGTCCCCAGCCCCCGGCGCGCGCTGCCGGCCACGTGGCAGGGATTTAGTCCCGGGTCGTGGCCAACCGGGACTAAAGGGTGGGGGCCTTTAGTCCTGATTTATTACTCCCGGTTGGTGAACCGGGACTAAAGGCCCTTCCCAACCGGGACTAAAGGTCGTTTCTCCACTAGTGGACATCTACGCCCTCGAGACCGACTGCGACAGCTACGACTACAACTTTGTTCCCTCGATGGAGAAACTTGGACCGGCACCCCGCCGTGGCTAGGGTGAATGGCGGTGAGAGTCCCTCTGCCCGCCGCCGATCAAGCTACCCATCATTGTCTCGTCCCAAGCGCTGCATCCTGACGGATCCACCATCTTCCTCTCCGTCGCGGACAGGGGCACCTTCTCCTTCGACACCGGCCGCCTCGCCTGGACGCGTCACGGGAGCTGGCTCTTACCATTCTACGGCGAGGCCTACTTCGTGCGTGAGCTGGACGCGTGGGTCGGCCTCTGCTCACGCCAAAAAGGGTACATCGCCGTGTGGCACGTCATCTCACCCGACGATGGCCGCCGTAGATGCCCGGCCTGGACATACGTCGAGGATAGGGTGTACAACAATAGGTGGAAGAGGCACCTTGCTGCGAGCCTCACTTACATGGGCAACGCCGAGTTCTACCTCCTCGAGACCATCACGCGCAAGGGCTACGACATTTTCACCGAGTTCAGGCCGCGGATGCTGCTTTGACTGGCAGCCTTCCTGGTCGAGCGCCAGCGCAGCGGCGAGGTTCGGGCGGTGGACATGCGCACCATGCTTTACAAGTGGCCTTACTGGGAATTGGAATGCCGTCGTCCACCTACCGCTTTCTGGATTTAACAAAGTCTCAATTAATTGAGAATTAATCAAGTCTCAATAAAGTAATGTAACATATAAGAAAGAAAAAAAGAAAAACTAAAAAGAAAATTTTACATGAATCTTCACGCAAGATCTCATGAATATAGCATCGACTAAGATCTAACCAAGTCTTAGTCAACTAAGATTTAGCAACACTGATACAAATAATACAAGGATGAGCTGGGATGTGCAGTCTTCGGATTTCCACGGGGAGCTCCTTGCACTGCGATGCGAATAGGCAGAGGTGGTTCTTTCTTCTCACAGTCGTGCCGACGATCATGATTTACTGCCGCTCATGATAGGAATAGATGGACCCGCCCATGATTTACTACCGGAGAAGTGCTCGCCTCATTCAATTCCAGCCACCACAGGATGCGCATCTGACGGATCAGGACACATTCAGATCTGTTACAGTCCGGCGACTATTCGCCAAATACATTTAATGATAACTATATTTTATTTGTCCAACAATAGCACAATATATAGCACAAGCCCGAAAGTTAACCATGAACATGAAGTAGCATACAAATACAAGGATGAGCTGGGGCGCGCGATCTTCAGATTTCCACGGGGAGCTCTTTGCAGGGCGACGCTAATAGACGAAGCTGGTTCTTTCTCCTTGCCGTCGTGCCGACGATCATGTCCATGTCGAGCTCATCCGGCCGCATTCCATCGGGGAGGCTCCAATCAAAGTAGTAGATAAGCCGTGCAACGATGAGCTCCAGCACGGTGAGCCCGAAGGTATCTCCGGGACACATCCTCCTTCCGCTGCCAAACGGGAGGTACTCCAACTGCAAGCCGCCTTTGAAGTCTACCGCGCCACCGTCGAACCTCTCCGGCCGGAACTCCTCCGCATCGGGCCAATGCTCGGGGCTCCGCGCCATCGCCCAAGCGTTGACGATGACTGTGGTGCCCTTGGCGATCTCGAACCCGCCGACGTCGCAGGTCTCCCTGCAGAGTCGGGGGAGAAGGAGCGGCAGCACTGGGTTCAGCCTGAGGCCCTCCTTGATGACCATCCTTGTGTAGCGTAGCTTGTCCATGAGGCCCTCGTGCTCCTGCGGGCTCTTCCCATCAAGTGCTTGCCGAACCTCAGCCTGTGCTTTGGCCATCGCCTCGGGGTTCCTCATGAGTTCCGACATGATCCACTCAGCGGCTGACGATGTTGTCTCCGTTCCTCCGGTGAGCATGTCCTAAAAATACCACCAAACATGCAGCCATGAATAAAATCAAACAAGAGAAGAGGCCCGCCGGACATATTATACTCGCTCCGTCCGGAAATACTTGTCGGAGAAATGAATGTATCCAGACGTATTTTAGTTCTAGATACATCCATTTTTATCCATTTCTGCAACAAGTAATTTTGGACCGAAGGAGCACATGATTTAATTTGGAGAGGTTGCTGCTTACAAATAAGATTGCTTTGATGCTTGTCATACTGATGGGGACCTCCAGCTTGCCCTCGTCCTTGATCCTAAGCAAGGCGCTCAGGAGGTGCTCTTCTTCTTCTTCATCTCCGATGGTCTTGGTCGCCGCTCGCTGTGCCTCACACTCGCCGATCATCTTGTCAAATATGGCGTCCAGCTGACGGCGCGTTCGCCACAGCCGGCGTGTCAGCCCAGTGGCGATGTCAACGAACCACAGAGACGGGAAGAGGTCCCCGGCGCTGAACCCCGCGCCTTCTTTCACAGCCACCTCGATGACCGGCATGTACTGTTCCTGAAGCTCCGTGCCACACAGCTGCCCAAACGTCGCCTTTCCGGTGATCCCAATCGAGCACGAGCAGAGCAGCCTTCCGAGGTTGACCGGCTGGCCACCTCGGCCCGCGGCGGCGACCTTCCTCACGAGGGAACGGGTCTCGCCGTCCCGGACGGGCGCGAGCTGCCGCACCTTGTGCGCGCCGAGGAGCTCCATCATGCAGAGCTTGCGCAGCGTCCGCCAGTACGCCCCGTACGGCGCGAAGGCGATGTCCATGCTCCGGTAGAGGATGATTTCCGCGGTGAGCAGGTTCGGCCGCGACGCGAAGGTGAGGTCCTTGTCCCGGAGCACCTCCTGCGCCGCCGCCGGCGAGGAGATGACGACGGCGTCGATTTGGCCCAGCCGCACGGACATCACTGGGCCGTGCTTCCGGGCCAGGGCCCGTAGCGCTGCCTGCGGCTGGGAGCTGAGGAGGTGGAGGATGTTGCCGATCAAGGGGAGACACCATGGACCTGGAGGCCGCCTCTTCTTGGAACTTGCCGAAGATTTAGGGCTAAGCAAGGAGGACACAAGGACCACCAGTGAGACGACGCCGAGAGAGAGAAGTAGGGTGGCTGCGCTTAGCTCCATCTCCATGTGGATGGCTTGCTGATCGAGGACCAACAGCTAGCAAGAACTTTTGTTTTTGGAGCCATGCAGGAGAAATGCATGTATATATAAGCACAAACCCACTGACTCCGGCGGTAGCTATCCATATATATGTCATTTGATCAGATGCATAGGTTGACAATAAAGAAACTTAGAAAATTGTTTTATTAGTTCCCGGTTGCCGTATAGTAATAGAGGGGCATCATAACAGCCGGGTTAGTTAATCTTACATCACCATTGCATGTCGCACCGAAGAAACCCACTAATGTCAGCGGTAGCTCCCTTGTAATCTCTTGTACATGCTACTTTATATCTTCTATAAAACTATGATACACCATTGACGTACCCTCGAGAAAAAAAAAACTCGCTCCTATCTAGTCATATATCAAATATTCAGATGCATAAGTTGCTGACAATAAAAAATTGGAAAATATTTTTGTTAATTCCCGGCTGCCATAGTAATAAATAGGCATCATAACAACCGTTTAGTAAGTCTCACATTACCATTGCATGCTGCAACAAAGAAACCCACTGATGCCAGCGGTAGCTAGCCGCCTAGCTAGTCATATACTCCCTTCGTCTCAAAATAAGTATCTCAATATACTCTCTCCGTCCTAAAATAAGTGTCAATATACTCCCTCCGTTCCAAAATAAATGTCTCAACTTTACTACAACTTTGATACGGAGAGAATATATGTTATTTGATCAGAAGCATAAGTTGACAACAAAAAATAATTTAAAATAGTTTTATTAGTTCCCTGCTGCCGTTATAATAAATTGGCATCATAACAACTTGATTAGTTATTCTCACATTAGTGTATATGTACTATATACATCATTGGGACAATTAAATAAGTTTAACACAAATGTCTGTTGGTGAGGATAATCATAATTTTCTGGAGAACTCATTCACGCCCTTCTATGGTAGGAGTATAAAACATGGAGTTAACTTATAGTATATGAAGGTTCCTACGCAGCCGCCTCCTCCCCCTAAAAAATTAGGGTTTCTCTGCCTCCCGCCGGCGCCGCCGTCGCTCCGCCTCGTCACCGGTGGCCTTAGGGCCATTGGGGCGCGGTGGATCCTGGTTCTTGCCGGTGGGAGGGCTCCGTTTTTAGATGTGTCTTCGAGATTTGTTAGGGTTTGTGTCTTGCTCCGGAAGGCGAAACAGCGGCAGCTCCCTGAAAATGGAATATGGTTCTTCCCGCCTAGCCCCCCGTTCTGGTGGTGCATCTAGCATCGTCGGTGGGCATGTGGAGGTGTGTCTCTGGCGGATCTGTCTTTGGTGGATTTGCTCGAATCTGTTCGTTGTTCGCCTACGTTCGTGTGTTTTCAGGTTGGATCCTTCTGATCTACGTTACTCTTCATCGGCGACGGTTGCTGTTCTGTTGCACTGGTCCTATGGGCCTTAGCACAACGACTTCCCGACTGTCTACTACAACAAGTTTTGCCGGCTCCGGTGAGGGAGGGGTGATGACGGCGGCGCGCCTTCGGCTCGCTTCAGCGCTTGTAGTCGCCGCTAGGTGGTCTACATATCTAGATGTAATTTTTATTATTTCTGGTGTTTTGTACTACCATGATTAAAGATGAATAGACCGGATGTTTTCCCGCAAAAAAAAAAACCTTATAGTATATGACACAGTGTTAGATGAGGGTGTATGTCATAAAAAAAAGTACTCCATACATGACACGGTGCCTCGTCATAATCTAGGATGCATGCATGTTCCATGAAACATATAGGAGCGTCTAGCTAGGCTGCTATGATTTGTTTATTTTTGCGATTAAGTAATATGTGACGGAGGGAGTATATAAGACCACGGATAGTGTACAGTGAGTGCAATTGTTCATGCAACGCAAGCTTTGGCATCAGAACTTGTACTTTTGTAGTTTAGTCCATAGAGCACCGAGTGCGAAGTTTTGATGGACGGATACATTGGAGGACTTTATTTCAAATGATTCAAAAATGATATTTTCAAGTTTTAAAAAATATCAAAAAAAGTTTTGTGAAAATTTGTGCATATTTGCGACTTATCTGTAAAATTTCGTTCAAAAATATTATGATTTGCAAGCTGCACACACAAAAAAAAATTCCAGCCCAACAACAACAAGAAAATGGCCCATTTTCATGTACGTATTTGTTTTTTTTTTGTATACATCATGTATGAAAGTATATTGTTATGGAAATTTCCCTGAATGTGTTATATATGTATTTGTGCATATACAAAAAAAATTGATTTTTTGTGATGTAGAAATATGTTTTTTTTATAAATTCCACCATGGAGCCCATCCTCCATTTGCTCTTGTTATACCATACCCAGCAGTTCTTCATATGGCTCGTGTTACTGCTCCTACATTAATCATCAAGCCAATTGTTGTAAGGCAATCTTATGAACTCATCCAAAAATTTATGTAGACCTTGTTCATAGTACCTGGGAAAAATATCCATGTATACTGGCAAATCGATAAGATATAAAGTAACTTTACTAGTGTCATACCAGAGTTCTTTCAACTGCTTTTTGGGTCGCATCTTTTATGGGTGATAAATTTTCCACGAGTCTATACTGAGAAAGAGATGATTTCCATTTTGTTGATTTGCAGAGATCCTTAATCCGAGAGGGGATATTTTTGTCTCTTTCCGGGAATTTTGAGTTTGCATGGTAGTTAATACACGCTCTTGAAATTTTGTATGATGTATTTGCTTTTTCTGCCCAGAATTGTTGAGTGATAAAATGGCGCGTGGAGGCAAACACATACCTCTTGCAAGAATTTTTCCGCATGTTTCTTGAGTTCCATAGGTTCAGAGGAAACTTTCTTGCCAAAATTTCCTTGTCTGTAGGTGTGGTTGTCATGTATCTGTTACAACACTTTGTTGTTGGAGAAGTCTATTCTTGAATTCTTGGTTTTCGTGCTGGTCCTCATGCTAATAATCCCGATCTACGTATGCTTTGAGTTTCTTTTGTTGCTAGTGTGACTTTGTAGCAGTTCATCCTGCGGCACAAGAAGACAACTTCTTCCAATGAAATGTCTTGGACGAGTGGAACAAATCAGAAGCAAACTCAACGGGATCTTGAGGAACAAGCCACAAGGAAACAAAAAAAATTAAAAACCAACAAAAAACACAAGATGCAAAAGCATACAAGTCAAAGCATTATTTATCCCAAAAGATCTTAAGCAAAGAGACAAGCGTCGTCGCCACTTCGCGTCCTGAGGCGATCTTCACTTGGTCATGTTCTCGCACTCTGTCTGATGGAGGGAATCATCATGTTCGGTCTCTTCATCAACCTTTGCTGGTCCCATGATGATGCGGAGTTGTCCACTCTCGAGGCTAGAGGTTTGTAAGCAGTAGCTATGAGTTGCCATTAATGATTGTGATTTGGGAAATGATGGTGAGTTGAGTTATATGATGTATCCCCGGTTTATGAATTTTGTTATGGATTGAATTTTGGTCATGTTATACTGAACTTTGGAAATCAATGAGAGCATATGGTGATTGTCTAGTATAGTCTGCAGAGACAACTGACATTGGCGTGCTCTATGGATTAAGATTAGAAAAAGAATGTTTAAGGTGTGATGCTTTAGCGTACCTATGATGTCTCATCCTAGTTTCATCCAAATACAAAAGGGGAAACTTTGGTGTGATGCTTTACCACACCTTGCTGAGGTTATATCGAGTATTTTAATGAAGTTATCAATGTCGAGAATTGCCACTAGTGAACCTATGAACCCCAGGCCTTGTTTTCTTCCTTCACAACCTCATTTTAGTCACTGTTACACCTTCTTAATTTGTTGTTTCTATTTATTCTGAAAATACAAAACTATTTGTCATCAAAATTGTCAATCCCTTGACCGAACTAGTGCATTAGGTGTGTTGGGGACGCAAGAGACTATTTATATCTTTATTGTAGGGTTGCCTGGGAGGGGAATACTTTCGTCCTACAACACCCACGAATTTATAAAGCTTAGGTCATCCACTTGAGGGAAATTTGTTGTTCTCCTACAATCCTCTGTGCTTGGAGGCCCAACAAGTGTCTACAAGAATATAAGTGCATAGTACTAGATATCACCTACTTTCCTAACTTACTACATTGCATCATGCCCCAAAATCCTAGTGTATTGGTGCCCAATTTGTTTGGCTACTTTGTTTACATCGATCCCGGCTTGACAGATAATTATTGCATTGTACCATACCTTAGATCTAAGACATTGTAATGACACTAAATTTGGTTGGCTACTTACTTAACTTTACACACTTACTATCATGTATTTGCAATGCCCCAAATCTGACACATTGTAATGATGCCCGATTGGGTAGGTCGATGATGGACGTGGACGGTTCGTCACTGTCCACCTGCCACATGCGCCCCCGAAAGTTGGACGGCGGCGCGTAGGAGGCGCAGCTGGCGGCATTCTCGACCTCGACCGCCTGCGCAGCCAGCGAGTGTGGGCCACATCCGTGTCCGGCTGCGCCGGCTCTGTGTTGCGAGCGGCGCCTTGAGCACGTGCAGCCTCGTAGAGCGCCAGCTGCTCCGCAACGAAATTCGGGGTCGTTGCTGCCATGGCGGCCACAGCCTCCTCGCTTGCGCGCTCGTCGTTGATTTGTCCCTCCGCCAGCCGGTGCTACTGGAGTAGGAACAGGTTGTACCTCTGCTCCTCCTGCGCCTGCCGGAACGCCGACATAGGAGTCAGCGCAGGCTGCTCCTCCTCCGCCACGGCGGCGTCGTAGTGCGCCTGCGCCTACTCCATGGTCAAGCCGGCATGCACATGCGCGGGGTCCGGCGCGGTGTCATCGTCGGAGCCCATCTCCATCGCAGGGTCGTTGTCGGAGACCTTGGGAGGGCTGGCCAGCATGTCGTGCTCGATCCTCCAGGCGCGGCGGGTCTGCCAGGCGGCTACAAGGGCGGCAACCTCATGCTTCTGCTCCTATGACAGGCTCACCTCCATCGCGCTAGAACTTGCAGACATAGTGGATGTGGTGCAAGGGAGGAGGATGTGGAGAGAAAGTGTTGTGGTGTGAAGTTTAGCCGGGTGTGACCGCCTTTAAATAGCGGATTCCGGTGAGGCCAAGTGTCCGGGTGCGTCAATGCATGGCGCCGGAGTTGGTTCCTCGGCCGGCGAGCTTGCTTAATGGAGGCATATGGGAGAACGGGCATCGAACAGGCATGGTAGATATTCATCCCGTCCCGTCCCGTAGAGTAAACGTCTCTCCGACATTGAATAGGCGCGGACACCGGGGACGCGGCACGGGCGGCACTCTCGGCCGGCGCGCCACTTCAATGCCCACGCTAGTGAGAGGTTGCATCCACTCTGGGCCAGTGTCATTGCGGAGCGGCCGCTCTACAGCGGCATGAATTCGGGCAGCTGGCGCTGGGCGGGAAATCACGCGGACGAGGGAGGAGGATTGTTGGTGGGCCAGGTAGTCAGCAGCGGGCGGGGTAGCGGCCCGGACGCCCGCAAAGCCCCCCCCCCCACTTTGTCTCCGGTTTGCGGGAAAAAACTCTCCCGGACCGGCCTGCGGACCGATACAGGATCGCGTTGGATGGCAAAATATGTCCGGACCGCGCGGTCCAGGTGGCGCTGGAGATGCTCTTATGCCTTGGGTAAAATTATAATGCATTGTGATGCTTGTTTTCTGGACAAGAGCATTGTGGCATGATGACACCATTGGGAATTGTTTTGATTCAATGCCTTGATAAGAGCATGTGAGCAGGAGGCATGTGGGGGTAGCTGAGGATATATAGATGGGAAGACATCCCACCAATCAACTAGTGCCACTAACTCCTCTCATATCACTGTTGGTAGTAGTAGTAGAACTCCCCGGTAAGTGGTTGGTTAGTTGGCTTCGTGGGATTTGTGCTTCTTTGATTGTTGGGAGAGGCCTGCGGCATCCTCTGGCGGATATCATGATAGTTCTGCACGGAGTACTCACTAGTGCTGCTTTAGGAAGATCGGTCTGCAGGATGGTGCTTTGAACAATGCTTCATATTCAGGGTGAAAACTCTTGTTTTCAACATCTTTGGTTGGACTCCACGAAGGAAAACTCGGGTCGTTACCTTGTTGCATGTGTTTTCTCAATGTTGATGTTCTGACCTTAACTGATTAATCTTGGCATTCAAGATGGAAATCCTTTTCATGGTCATCTCCAGCCAGACGCAGCGGCTATGGTGTGAGGGCATTATCCCTTTTCAAAGCATTGTTGCAGAAGAAGTAGAATTAGTTGTGTATTTTCTTCTTATTTTTAAGAACACACTACATACGCACACACTAACATACATGCACACACACTCACCCCTATAAAGGAATGCATGCACACCCTACCCTATGAGCACCTCTTACAAATTAACTAAGCTGAAAAATCTTGAGATTGACGAAGTCACTATATGCACCTCGTATTTGACGGGCATGCCATACTACTGAAAGAATTTCACTGGAAAGCTATAGCAAATTCAGATAATGTGAGCACTCATGCAAGGTTTTATTATACTTCTACTCCCTCCGTTCCTAAATATAAGTCTTTCTAGAGATTTTAATATGGACTACATACGGATGTATATAGACGTAGTTTAGAGTAGATTCACTCATTTTGCTCTGTATGCAGTCCATATTGGAATCTTTAGAAAGACTTATATTTAGGAACGGAGGGAGTATAAAAAACAAGGTTTTATATCATTGAAAGTTGCAACGAACAAACCCTCTGATGCCAGCGGTAGCTAGCCACCCCCTCTAGCCATATATATGTTATTTGATAAGATGCATAAGTTGACAATAAAAATAGTTAGAAAATTGTTTTATTAGTTCTTGGCTGCCGTAATAATAAATTGCCATTGTAACAGCCCGGGTTTTTAGTCTCATGTTACCATTGCAAGTTGCAATGAATAAACCCACTGACGGCAGTGGTAGCTAGCCACCCAGCTAGCCATCTACTCCCTCCGTCTTGCAAGCTAAAACAGCTTGCAAAACGATCTTATATTTTGGGGCGGAGGAAGTATATTATGTTATATGATCTGATGCATAAGTTGACAATAAAAAGGTTAGAAAATTGTTTTATTAGTTCCTGACTGCCGGTAGTAATAAATTGGCATCATAGCAGCCGCACTGACGGCAGTGGTAGCTAGCCTCCTATCTAGCCATATATAAGTTAACAATAAAAAAGTTGGAAAATTGTTTTGTTTTTCTCAGCTGTCGTAATAATACATTGGCATCATAATAGCCGGGTTTGGTAGTCTCATGTTACCATTGCAATTTGCAACGAACAAACCCACTGATGCCAGCGGTAGCTAACCACCCAGGTAGCATATATGTTATTTGTGATCAGATGCATAAGTTGACAATAATTCTTTTGGAAAAAGTTTTATTAGTTCCCGGCTGCCGTAGTAATAAATTGGCGCCATAACAGTCGCACTGACGGCGGCGGTAGCTAGCCGCCTAGCTAGCCATGTATATGCTTTTTATACGTTATTTGATCATATGCATAAGTTGACAATAGGAAAAAGTTTTATTAGTTCCCGGCCGGCGTAATAAAAAATTGGCACCCTACAGCTGGGTTAGTTAGTCTCGCTTTTGTGCATATGTACGATGTATGTCATAGGGACATTATAATAGGTTAACATGAATGTCATTGGTGAGGATAATCACAATTAAATTTCTGGAGAACTCATTCGCACCCTTCTATGTTAGATGAGGGTGTACGCGTGTATACCTAGTCCTAATCCAGATACGTAGCATGGAACTTGACATTGAATTATCGGTGGAGAAGGTTGCTAGGATGCATGCATGTTCCAGAAAACATATGAGTATCTAGTTAGCTAGGCTGCTATGATTTATTTATTTTTGCCAAAAAATAATGTATGTTCTCTACACTAATCTACAAATGGACGTACTTGTGAGTCATTCCTCTGTCTATATATAAGACCACAGAGAGGGTACGGTAAGTGTACTTGTTCAAGCAAAGCAAAGCTTTGGCATCAAAACTTATACTCTTGCAGCTTAGTCCATAGAGCACCACGCTCCACACCACACATCATATTCCATACCCACCATTTGATCATATGGCCCATGTTACTGCTCCTAGTAACAGCTCACACGAGGTTATTGCTGACCTGCGCAAGCCCCGACCCTACACCCCCAGCCCCTGGGGCGACTTCTTCCTCAACCACAACCCATGTACTCAATCTCAGGTAGTTATCAAATTGCTTTCCTCTCTGAAAAAGAAGAAGTCCCCTTAAGTTTTGTCTCTGCAACTACAAATACATCGTCGATGTTTTCCAAAGGTTTAAATAGCACCGCCATAGCGTATAGAGAGGCAACATGCTAAAGTCATGCGTGTTTTGCGCTAATGAATCTTGTCGCTAATAGCAAGCTATAGCATGATTTAGCGCTAGAATTCAACTTCGGTTTAGTGCCACACTAAAGCTATACCACGCTTTACGTTTCTATGCTAGATGCTTTGCTGCTATGCCTTTATTATGGCCGGATGCCAAGCCTTGTTTTTTTATGGTTGGATATCAAGTATATGCGATATGCACGTCAATTGTTAAGTATGTCTATTTATGTAATATCGACGCCTGAGTGTATGGTTATTATTTTCATTATTTTCATGATTTAAGAAAAAATGTTAAACGGATCTTAGCTTCGCTATAGCTTTTCATAGCTTTCGGTCAAGCTGTCGCTAAATGGCATAGCCTGCTATGTAAAACTTTGATGTTTTCAGAATATTTTGAAACACTCTTGAACCCTAGTTGTTGAAAATTTCCAAGATAATATAAGTTCCTTTATCTCGTAGTATTTGGCTATGAAGGACATTGCAAGTATCAAGAAGGAGCGAGTGAGAAAGATCATCTTGGACGCCGGATCTTCTTCTGATTTAGCTATGAAGATTGAGCTTGTTGACACGCTTGAGCGGACCGGTGTGGCTTATCACTACGGCCAGGAGATTGAAGAGTTACTACATGGCATGCAGAGTGAAGAAAATGTGTTTGGTGACAACCTATGCGTAACAGCGATGCGGTTCTACTTGCTAAGGAAGCATGGGTACAACATATCTCCTGGTATTATTCATTATGACGACAACAGTTAATTCATACACGAATATGTACTAGTATTTGATAAAATAGTGTATAAGCCAAGGTATATGAAATATTTAATTGATTGCGCAGATGTATTTCTGAAGTTCAGAGATGACCAAGGAAACTTTGCAAGCAATGATGTGAACTCATTGTTGGCATTGTACAATGCGGCGTATCTTAGGACTCGTGGAGAAGAAGTGCTTGATGATGCTGTGACTTTCACCAAGAATCGACTACAATGTATGGTGGAGCATCTTGAACCACGGTTGGCAGAAGAGGTCTTGTGTACATTGGAAACACCCCATTTCAGGAGAGTCGAGAGAGTCGAAACGAGACGTTACATCCCAGTGTATGAGAAGAAGGCCACACGAGATGAGGACATATTGGAATTTGCTAAGTTTGACTTCAACATTTTGCAAACTCTATACTGCGAGGAGTTGAAAGCTCTTACGATGTAAGAATACTAACTAAAACATGAGTAGAAAATTGAACAAAATGGTTACTCTTTAAATAGTATAACAAGTGATAATACATATTTAATTATTAACTTGCAGTTGGTGGAAAGACTTGAAATCACAAGCAAATCCCCAATTTGCACGAGATAGAATCGTGGAGGTTCATTTTTGGATACTTGGAGTTCTCTATGAGCCCCAATATTCTTATTCGCGTATAATGCTAACAAAACTAGTCTTATTTATGTCATTGCTTGATGACCTCTATGATAATTATAGCACCACAGAAGAAAGTAACATCTTCACTTCGGCCATGCAAAGGTAAGTAACCTATTATATTTCTTTTCGTATAGTCTTTCTTTATCTTTCACAAAGGGTAAAGAATCTACATGAAATTCCTCGAAAAGTGTAGTTAGAGAAAAGCATCCTACTTGCAATTATTCCACCAACCTTATATAGCTACCATCATGTAGACCATATATAGTTCTCTTTCAGAATTCAGTTGATTACTAGCATTTCTACCAAAATTATGTGTAACAATAATATTTGTGGAAAAACTATATATTCTGGAAATATGAGTCCTTTATCAATGTACTTCGGCCAAATTTGCTTATATATTATCTGAATTCCTATGACAAGAGAGGCATCATCCATACAGTGAGAACATGTAAGTTGGTATGCATTCTTCTACATAGCACATTAGGTTTCTGCTTGACTCGAGTCTAATGCATGACACGTATAAATACTTCTTATATGTCGCACATGAGAAGCTAGAGATGTATTTATAATCACATCATTTTGTAAACAACTTGTGGTATAGTCAAGTTTAAAGTCGTGAGTCCATGTTTTAATTTTCCTCAAGGGTTTTCCATGTAGCGTGCTAGTTCTGAACCATTACTTCTTGTTTTCTCAATTTAAAAAAATACTATTTAAAAATACAAATCTTTTGCATTGTTTTGATGAAATGTAATGCATCAAAGTAACACCATATTGTGAAAAGATTGTGTAAGATAAGAAGGTGCACAAGTTATCCATCTAATAACCATCTGAATGTTTTGGTCTAAAACTAAATTAAACTAGAGATGATACACCACCCGTTGGTGTAGAAATTGGTTGCTTTTATTCTGATGGGATTTGGTTGTATTAAAAAATAATATGAGAATTAATTGAAATTATAATACATATGATTTATTATATTTGAATAATGCATGGTTTTCAAATATTTATTAAATACAGTAGAATGAATGGTGCATGTTGATTTAGGTATTCCATGTGTGGTGGCATGGTGAGTTAGCATTGTTGCCTGTTGAAAGGAATAGAGGAATAGAGTTAGTGGGGACCAATTATTTTTTATATAGGATTTACCAACTACACAATTTGCATAACCGTTTTTTTCACCGCCCACCCTCGCTGTGATGGCTGCGAGATAATATGGAAACACTCGTCCCTCATCGCGCACTATCGAGTCACACTGCAATCACCTTGTTCAAATATGAGGATATGAATTGATTTTAGCTTAATAAAAGATTGGGTTCCTTCATTATTTAGGACGGATTGATATCCAACATGTTCATTAATTCTCTAGCTAAAGCAAAATCCAGTCTATTTACATGCATGCATATATGTGCATGTACGCGAACCTTCCCATACATATGTGCAGTAGTTGGTTCTCTATCTGCAAAGTGTGTCTTATGTATGTCGTGTTATGTCCTAGTCGGTTTGTACGTGTCTCCAGGCGGCCTGTTTTTTTTTTTACATTTCCTACATCTGGTTCAGTACATGCACATGATACACTTATTTATACGTGCCAATGGTAAGACTCGTTTGCACTAGACAAATCGATGTTGTACATAACTCTGTATATGCCCCCTCTAAAAAAATCTAAGTACCCAGGATGGACTCGTTTGTAGGTGTCAATAATTTTTGATTGTATCAGATAGATGTTGTATGTATTATTTTTTATATTTTAACGTCGGGCGTTCTAATTAGAATGAATGGAGAATATAGATTTGGCATATGTGGAAGAACGTGGTGGCTTGTTTGCCTCTTGTTTTGATAATATAATAGATATATCTCATCGTAATTTAGATGCAACACAATTCATTTTGATAGTGTCTAGCTTTATCTACATTTCTAGTAAACTTGAATTTGACTGAAATTCAGGTGGGATGCACAAGCCGTGGAGCAATTACCAGCATACTTGAAGGCACTATACATCAACATACTTAAGACCACAAATGATATTGAGGAAGTGTTAAAGTGTCAGAAAAACAAGAATGCTGAATTCGTCAAAAAATTGGTAAATGTTTCTCAAAATTGAACTAAATTAGCCCCAAAAAAACTTAATGTATATGGGAAAACTATAAATAGTAGTATATAAGTACATATAGTGGTTAAGATTACAAATTTAGGTACTATTTACTGATCATTCGTTGATTATCTTAAGTAACTTGAAGCAAGTAACATGATATTGAGCTTTGGGATTAAGGGATTTTGTGTCGAAGTGCATCTATGTGTTAGATATAATATTCCTCAAGGAACTTGCATCATCATCGGTGCAGAATTGACATTATTTGTAGATTTCCATCGTTGTGCAACAAACTATCCTTCGTAAGGATTCTCTTGCTCCACACAAGCCAGAGAAATACTCTCGCTCTTGCAAGTTTCTTACTTATCAAAGGAATTCTCAGGAAATGCACCAGATTTCCACTTACACATTAATCTATTACGAACACCTGAAAGGTGGAAAGACCAGTAAACACTCACCAACAGTGAGAATGTATCCAACCTATATCCATTTATAAATTCCTTCAAAACATATTAGGGTTCATACATCTAGAGATAACATGTTGTACAGTAGCTTTCTTGTTGTACAAAGTATAGTACGGAGAAGCATTAGTTTGTGCAATAGTATGTTTCCATATCAAACATCCTTCCAAAACATTGTATTTGATCCCTCATCAACTATCTTAGTGGGGATTTGTCTATGAATATTGCTCTGTTTCAAAAGGAATTATTTATGCTTCTTGTGTCATTACTCATTACCAATACTATAAAAGTAGCTTGACATCTAAAAATCCCCATGCATTTGTATATGTCATTTAACCTTTAACTTGCATGTTATTTAGATGATCGATGTTGTCAAATGCTATCATGCGGAGGTGAATTGGCGCGACGAACACTATGTACCAACTACAGTTGAGGAGCATTTGCAACTTTCAATGGCCAGCAGTGCTTGTATGCATATAATAAGCCTTGCATTCATCTCACTTGGTGATGTGACAACAAAGGATAATCTTGAGTGGGCCTTTACCTATCCAAAATTTATCAGAGGTGTATGTATTGTTGGGCGCATTGGTAATGACATGGTGTCGCATGAGGTATGACTCTCCC
This sequence comes from Elymus sibiricus, assembly GCA_039707655.1. Classification (NCBI taxonomy): domain Eukaryota; kingdom Viridiplantae; phylum Streptophyta; class Magnoliopsida; order Poales; family Poaceae; genus Elymus; species Elymus sibiricus. The sequence goes on along the minus strand of CM077670.1, from coordinate 318,952,609 downwards.
CATATAAAAGCTTTCATGTTGTAAATAAGTTTCTTCTCCGATCTGTGGGGATCCTATATAAGGTTAGATATTCAAACCAACAGGTGTGAGTTAGTATATCCACATGCGTATATGAAAAAGAACTTCATATACATGCCATATGTGTTCATACACGCATGCATGATGAGATATCGTCTAATTAATATTGATGTTTTTCTCTTCTTGAAGCGCGAACAAGGATCGAACCATATGGTATCCACGGTGCAAACTTGCACAATAGAGCACGGTATCACGGTAGTAGAAGCCAATGAGAAGCTCAAGGTGATAATTGATGAAGCATGGATGGACATAGTCCACGAACGACTCCTCAATAAACATTCGATGGTGCTTCTAGATAAGGCAACAAATCTTGCCCGGACAATGGATTTTATGTACAAGCGTGAAGATGCATACACCCTATCATTTAGTCTCAAAAAGACCTTAACTTCACTTTATGTTAATTTCATATGACCATTTTTTCCTTATGAGGAAACGTTAACCTTTCCTCACAAAGAAAAAGACATATGACATAGCATGCTATATTTGCCCATAAATTATTGGATAATGTGAGGTATACTTTCTATTGTAAATTTTGTTTTTGTGGGAACTACATACTGTGTAGCTATTGTGTAATTTTTCTCGTCCATATCTAGCCATGTATGCGTAAAGTTTGTATGTGTGTGTATGTATGTATGTATATATACATACATTTATATGTATACATTTTGTCTATTCTACAAGCACTTATGAAACCTCTAGCGGAGAACAAGAGAACTGCAATACAAACCGAGGGAATTGCACGCGGTTTTTTTGTACTGTTTTGGAGATGCTTTCGAACTATTTTGTCAAAGCGATGAGTATGCTATGCCATTTAAAAGCTATGGATTGCATAATTTTTTCACGTAATTATTTTAAGATTCATTATGGTATAGATGTAATTTCGAAGGGGGTTGCTTCCTTAATCCAACAAGGCGTTGGGCCCTCAAGTGCAGAGGTTTGTATCAAGCAAATTTCCCTCAAGTGGATGACCAGAAGATTTATCGAACCCATAAGAGCTTTGAATTGCAGCCAATGATCAATACTTGCGCACGCAAATACAGAACTTGCCTTGCCTTGCCAGTTACAATGATTAATGCAACCTGTGTTAGGAAGTATTAATCGCAACCAAAAAAAGTTCAGATTGTAAATGGAATTGGAAATATGTTGATCAAGGTTGAAAGCAATAGGGGTGAATGGACTGGGATCCATAGTTTTGCTAGAGGCATCTCTTCATTTAAAAGATAACATGCCTGGTGAACAAATTGCAGTTGCATATCGATTAAATTGCAATTTTTATGACCATGATTATACATGAAATGATTGCATATAGGCATCATGTCCTGACATCCATAGACCGTTAATCAAACAGCATCTATAGCTAATACTCCACCCGATGACCGCTATCCAGAATGCATATCAAAGTACTAAGTGAAACGGAGTATTGCATTAAGTATGATGACATGATGTAGATAATATTTTGTGATCACCCTATGTTTAAAGGACAACTACTCAAATATATTTTTATCCTTAGTGGCAACAACACAATACAAGCTTTTTTCACTTTATGTCACTGCAGTAGATTACTTGCAAGATTGAACCCAACTAACATACACAATTCCCTCTTGGAGACCATTCATCTAAAAATGGCCAATGCAAGACTAATAGATTGGAGATCATATAAGCCTTGTGGGAGATGAGCGTCGTGTCGAGCCTCCCTGCCACCTCCAACTCTCAGCAGCTCTAGATTCTTTACGGTCATGTGTGGTCTTCATCGGCGCGAGCCTTGCCTGATGAGGTGCTGCCAGCCCACTCTAATTCAATGAGAAGCATCAGCACATATCTCTTTAATTCCAGGTGTTTAGGTCATTTTTTATCAGCACAACACTATCCCTGATTTAGAGTGTGTGCTTAACATAATTTTCATCCTTGTCTTGCAGGTCAAAGAGTAAAAGACGCAGTTCTTGTAGGTTCTTATTTCCTACTTATTCGTTTAGCTTTGCTGTGGACAATAAATAATTACATAGATTAGGGGAATATTTCCTCGGAGAGTTTCTCATCTATCATCTATTATAGTGTTGCCGCTCTCAGTGGATACCATTAGGCTGAAAGCCCTAGGTGTCCAAGTACAGAGGCCAAGCTAAGGTATTCTTCTTTTATAAATTGTTCTTTCATGAGTTTAATTATGGGTATGAAAATATCTAGATTCCTGCTTTCTTGGATAAAATTACCAGTGTAGTATTTGTGTGCTCCTTTTCTTTTTACCCCAGTCTTTCATGGAAAGTGAAAAATATATGTGTTTATATGTTGGTTAGAATTGTCAACAAGATCCTCATATGGTTGGCTTCAAAATCTGCAGTACAATATTTATTTGCACTTTGTTTATATGATTTCTGCTTGATTCTTTCTTGGCATTTTGTTACTACATCTTGACTCACTCATGCTCATCCATCATTTTTTGATCATAATTTACCACCAATCATTATAGTAAATGATTTTTTTACATGATGTTTGTTTCACCAAAGCCATTTTGATATACATGTAGTTTTGATTTCTCCATATGAATTATTCTGATATAAAGCTATTAATCAGGTATTCCACTATTCCGCAACTCTAGATGTAAATATTTGCTTTTTAGAGTCTGCTCTGTGTTGTGCTAGTTCTAGCTTTGTTGGCCTTTTTTCATCTTGATTGATTCACGTGTTAAATTCTCTTTCCAGGAAGTTAAGAAGGCATGTAACAGTATACATTTTAGGCCAGATTTTATTCACTTTTGCCCATTCCAGAGATGAGTAGGAAAAGAAATTCAAAACAGGCTCACTAACAGGACTACTCTACTTTATTAACTATTAAAATATATTTTTCAGAGCTTGAGCCATTTGACTAATGAGGAGGTGTATGAAAGAAAAAAATTGTATTGAAGTATGGTTCATGTAAAGGATTCTAATTCAGCAAGCTAAAGAGATGGTTTATGTAAGTGATTAGATGCTAACACATTACATAATCGGTCCAATAACTACCTGTTTTAGCTCTCTTTCTCAGAGTGATGGTAGACCAGTATGCATGTACTAGCATACTGTTGTTCATTACACTGTTGAAACCTGTTTTCATGAGTTGAAACTAAGTCATTTGAAATTTATTGTACAACACAAGTACTATATCTTTTAAGAATACTTCATCCATAGGGTGGCACATTAATGTTGCAATCCCAAGATGAAAGCTATACTAGAAAGGTATTTTGCATGATGCAAATCATGTTGTTTTGTTGTGTTCAATCAGTTACTAACAATCATTATCTCTTACTCCGCACCGCGCCCATTGCTTTTTATGTGGAAATCATTGCTTGAACAATTTAGTGTGTGAACAGATTAATAATTGAACCAAAGAACTATACAGTAGGAGAGAAATGAAACAGTGCTTATCTCTTACTCCTAAAGAGGAATAGCGACCACTCTCAGAGCAAGTCATCTTATACATCAGTTTTCCTAGAAGATTCGACAATCAGACTCTTTATTTGGTTTTGCATGAAAAGTACTTCCAAAGTTCTGGATTGGGGAAATATTAAATCTCCGATAAGTGATTATCAGATCCTTACTGTCCTGGGTGGGTCACGGTTGGATTTTCGCATGTTGCTTTGTGAGTGAGGTCTTCTCTGTAAGCTGTGCGTAAGTGTTAAAATTCAGAGTGCCATCAAGTTTCCTGGCCAAGTCAGATGCACAAACAGTATTGTATTCCATTAAATTTGACCACCCCTTATGACGCTTCTGCAATTCTATTCAATTTTATGAAGTGGATACACAGTAACACAACCATTTTGAATTGATGTTTAGCTTCGTGTACCTGTGGCCCGTATACCCTTGAATGGTTCTATGATCAAAGAAAAAAGGAACAAACTAGCCATAGACTAAATTAGTTGGGATAATATTTAACTTTATGCAAGAATCTTGGGTGCGCTATAAATAAATATAATTATTTTCCAAAACAGTTCTGAAAAGTGAGTATTGTAATCTCATCAAATTATATCATCATGCCTGATGTAATAAAAGAACATGTTATTAGATGTTGCTGCAATGGTGAAAACCATGTACAGAACCATATTTACCTGAATATTCATCACTAAAAGATCCCATGTATAGCCCGACAAATAATATGAGCAAGAGAAATAAATTAGTAGTTCGAATCAGTATAATTTCAGTGTTCCACGCGATAACAAGAAGTGATAAATTCCAATTATCGTAGGCATTAAGCAAATTTTCAGAAATTCTGTTTTTTGCTTAACCAAAATGCTTTCATTTCTGTAGATCTTGAACAGGGACATGTAAAGTATGTGCGGTTAAAATATTATTCTCAGAAGATGTCAACAAATCCAGTCTGGTACAAAGGCAATAGTAAGTTTGGACGTGCATTGTGGTAGTGACTTATATTTTGATCTATGATGGTGTTTGAGGCCATAGAATACATTATTGTTCAGTTTTTCTGCAGTAAATCTAAAAAGAATCCCTAAATTTTATCTAGTACAATGGCTTTGAAAAATCAGCGTGTTCCCTGAAACATTGTTGGTTTTGTTAAATAGGTGGCCCTCTTAGTATGGCTATGGTTAGTACTCAAGACAGTCCTTCCCCTCAAGAGATAATGCAAGAGTTTCAGACCGCTTGGTTGCTACCATTAGTTTTATTATAAGTTATCACTTCATTTTAAATGTTTTTCCTATGCATTCGTTTTGGTACAAAAGAGGTTTTAAATTGTGCTGGTTCATACGATGAATAAACAGAGCATGATATTAGGTCAGTTGGGTTATAATCTGAACAAATTCAATCTCACAAGTTATAATCTAATAAATTTTATCTCTCGTCATTTATATAAATGTATATAGCTGAAAGGATTGCATAATGTATTGCAGAAGTATTAAAGAACTAAAGAAGCATGACAACTGCAATAGAATTATATAATAACAAGTTTTCATCCTCATAGAAATGGAATCTGCAGCTCTTGTTAGCTCTAGGTCGTGTTAATGCCTGACAAACTCTTTCTTGATGGTTTTTCTTGCGATTTTTTTGCGGGCCTCTTTTGCTTATGTATGAAACATGGATGACGCTATGATTGCTTATCATGTAAGGTCTTGAGGGAAGGTTCGAAGAGATCATCCAATCATGAAGGCCAACAGCAACAACAAGGGGCCAAAAACCGGGCACGCAAAGGATTCTGTAATGAAGAGAACGACGACAAATCAAGATGATCGGAAGCAAACCAACCAAGCATGATGGCCAAGAGAAAACATAGTGCTAACAAGCACCAAGCTCTACTTCACCAACTTTTTCTTTTTATCTACATCTGTAAACCATTTAGCTAGACAATGTACTATCTTAAACCAGTGATCATCCATTGTACTTTTTCATAACAAATTAGACTACAAAATTTAAAAATGACAGCCTCATACACGGGTGTGGCGTGCTGCCGCGCCTCTGCCTCCTAGTATCACTTATAGCGATCCTGATGTATACAACGTCTGAAACACTCAGTTAGATGGGCCATGCCAAGCGCACGAGGGAGACATAATCCTAACGTTATCTAGCACACGTACGCATATCTGTTTTTAATTTTTTTTTTTCTCTTTTTTTCATAATTTTTAAAAATATTGTAAAATGTGTAAAAACAAATAACATACTACACACACAGAGCCCTATGAATGCACGCACGCACACCCTACCCCTATGAGCATCTCTGAGAGACTGACTCGGCACATGATCTTGAGACAGATGAAGTCGTCACAGACACATTCGTAGTCAACGTGAACCTCTCCTCTCACTGAACACACATCACCGGAAGACCTGAAATAAATCCAGGAAAATGCGATCATCAGTGTCAAATCTATAACTTTAACCCTGATGGGCTAGGGATACCACTGTCCTACTAACCATCCAACCACAGTTTGGTTCACGTAAAATATGTATTTAGGAACAAAAACTTTTCACTGAAAATGTCATATATGTATATACAAATTTGTTCACTTAGCTTAAAAAAGTATTCGGCATTTTTAATAAAAAAAATGTATGTATGATTCAACAAAAAATGTCCAACTGTTTACGAAATTGTTCATGATATTTTTCAATATGTTAATAAATGTAAAATATTGTTCGTGCAAGTTTGGGAAATGTTCATGACATATAAAAAAATATTTATACCAATTAAAAAATGTTTATAGCACTTATAAAATGTATGTAAAAATGTGCCAATGTTCAATCACGCATTCAGAAAATGTTGAACGTGAAAAACTTTAATGTGCATTTGAAAAATGTTCAACTAATATTTTAAAAATTGTCGATGTGTATTTAAAAAAGTTCTTGCATTTATTTATTTCAATGGAATGTTATATTTTGTTCTCACAAAGTTTATAAAATATTTATGACATATAAGAAATTGTTTGTACACTAAAATCAGGAACGCTAAAAAAGTTCATTAAATTGAAAATGAAAAACCGAAAAACAAGCAGAGAAGTGCGGAGAAGTTAAAAACCCGATCGGATCCTTCTCCCCATCGTCCAGACCAGAATAGAAAGTTTCCAAAACGGAAGCTAATTTGGCTGGCCGATATGACGCCCCTGTACTCGGTTTATCTCGTGATGAGACATAGCATTTATGTCACGGGCACTCCGGGACGTCTATATCTCGCTTGGTGCGAGAAAACTATCGATCACGCCTACAGGAGCAACGAGTTGGGGCGGTCCAATACAATGGGTTAGCGAGAGGTTTGGCGTACTCGTTCATGGAAATTTCCACCAGTTTTGGCCGGTATTGAGAAGGTTCCAAGTGGGGTTTTTTTCTTCTTCTTTTTTTCTTTTCCTTTTTTTTTGTTTTCTTTTTCCCAAATGATAAGTGTCACACGTGTGGCACGAAGCAACATGGTACAAATGCCCTCATCACCATCCATCTTGCCACGTCAAACATATGACATCAGCGGAATCTTTTTGGTTTTTCGGACTTAAAAATGTTTTATCTCTTAAATAAAAAATCCGAATAAAAATCCGTTTTCATCATTAAATCAGTCTCGACGAGATCTTCAAAACTAGATCCCATATTGATATGTTTCGACGACTTTTTTTTTTGGCCAAAAGTTGTCATGATGTTTACACTGAAGTTGGCATAGAGTTTACACTAAAGTTGCCATGATATGTTTCATCTATTTTTTTCCTTCTATATTTAAAGCCACCATTGTATTTCAACTACTTTTCACGGCAAATTTTATTAATTGACAATGGAAATTTTTACTAATTAACCACGGCAAATTTAATTCATGAATCATGGCAATTTTTAGTAATTCATCATGGCAAATTTAGTTTATAGAATATGGCAATTTTAGTTTATAGATCATGACAATTCTAGTTTTTTAATCATGGAAATTATTACCATGGCAGTTTTTAGTGCATGTATCATGGCTAATTTAAGTAATTCACCATGGCAATTTTAGTTTATGGTTCATGGCAAATTTGAGTCATTGACCATGCATTTTTAAAGTAATTGACGACGGATTTCTTTTTAATTATGAACCATGTCAAAAATATTTTATTAATCATGCCAAATTTTAGTAATTCACCATGGCAAGTTTAGTTTCTTAATTCCCCTTTTTATAACATGTCAAAATTTACTTTAAAAGTAGAAGAAAAAGAAGTTGAAACATACCTTGCCAAATTTTAGTTATTCACCATGTCAAAATTTAATTCCCCTTTTTATACCCGACGGAGAATACAATTTCACCTAATGCCTGCATGTAATGATCTGCAAATTGTAGGAGAAATTGTATATACCAAATTGTATATATATGTGTGTATGCATGGTCGTACGAGAAATTCTATGATATATGATTGGTTCTACGAGAAATTCTATTATATATGCATAACGTGTACAGTATGTAGTAGCGTAAAATATGTTTGAAATGAAAAAGAATTAAATGGAAAACACAAAATGAAAAGGAAAAATAAACAATAAACCCTAAACCCCTAAACCCCTAAACCTTTAGTCCCGGTTGGTGACACCAACCGGGACTAAAGGTCCCCAGCCCCCGGCGCGCGCTGCCGGCCACGTGGCAGGGATTTAGTCCCGGGTCGTGGCCAACCGGGACTAAAGGGTGGGGGCCTTTAGTCCTGATTTATTACTCCCGGTTGGTGAACCGGGACTAAAGGCCCTTCCCAACCGGGACTAAAGGTCGTTTCTCCACTAGTGGACATCTACGCCCTCGAGACCGACTGCGACAGCTACGACTACAACTTTGTTCCCTCGATGGAGAAACTTGGACCGGCACCCCGCCGTGGCTAGGGTGAATGGCGGTGAGAGTCCCTCTGCCCGCCGCCGATCAAGCTACCCATCATTGTCTCGTCCCAAGCGCTGCATCCTGACGGATCCACCATCTTCCTCTCCGTCGCGGACAGGGGCACCTTCTCCTTCGACACCGGCCGCCTCGCCTGGACGCGTCACGGGAGCTGGCTCTTACCATTCTACGGCGAGGCCTACTTCGTGCGTGAGCTGGACGCGTGGGTCGGCCTCTGCTCACGCCAAAAAGGGTACATCGCCGTGTGGCACGTCATCTCACCCGACGACGGCCGCCGTAGATGCCCGGCCTGGACATACGTCGAGGATAGGGTGTACAACAATAGGTGGAAGAGGCACCTTGCTGCGAGCCTCACTTACATGGGCAACGCCGAGTTCTACCTCCTCGAGACCATCACGCGCAAGGGCTACGACATTTTCACCGAGTTCAGGCCGCGGATGCTGCTTTGACTGGCAGCCTTCCTGGTCGAGCGCCAGCGCAGCGGCGAGGTTCGGGCGGTGGACATGCGCACCATGCTTTACAAGTGGCCTTACTGGGAATTGGAATGCCGTCGTCCACCTACCGCTTTCTGGATTTAACAAAGTCTCAATTAATTGAGAATTAATCAAGTCTCAATAAAGTAATGTAACATATAAGAAAGAAAAAAAGAAAAACTAAAAAGAAAATTTTACATGAATCTTCACGCAAGATCTCATGAATATAGCATCGACTAAGATCTAACCAAGTCTTAGTCAACTAAGATTTAGCAACACTGATACAAATAATACAAGGATGAGCTGGGATGTGCAGTCTTCGGATTTCCACGGGGAGCTCCTTGCACTGCGATGCGAATAGGCAGAGGTGGTTCTTTCTTCTCACAGTCGTGCCGACGATCATGATTTACTGCCGCCCATGATAGGAATAGATGGACCCGCCCATGATTTACTACCGGAGAAGTGCTCGCCTCATTCAATTCCAGCCACCACAGGATGTGCATCTGACGGATCAGGACACATTCAGATCTGTTACAGTCCGGCGACTATTCGCCAAATACATTTAATGATAACTATATTTTATTTGTCCAACAATAGCACAATATATAGCACAAGCCCGAAAGTTAACCATGAACATGAAGTAGCATACAAATACAAGGATGAGCTGGGGCGCGCGATCTTCAGATTTCCACGGGGAGCTCTTTGCAGGGCGACGCTAATAGACGAAGCTGGTTCTTTCTCCTTGCCGTCGTGCCGACGATCATGTCCATGTCGAGCTCATCCGGACGCATTCCATCGGGGAGGCTCCAATCAAAGTAGTAGATAAGCCGTGCAACGATGAGCTCCAGCACGGTGAGCCCGAAGGTATCTCCGGGACACATCCTCCTTCCGCTGCCAAACGGGAGGTACTCCAACTGCAAGCCGCCTTTGAAGTCTACCGCGCCACCGTCGAACCTCTCCGGCCGGAACTCCTCCGCATCGGGCCAATGCTCGGGGCTCCGCGCCATCGCCCAAGCGTTGACGATGACTGTGGTGCCCTTGGCGATCTCGAACCCGCCGACGTCGCAGGTCTCCCTGCAGAGTCGGGGGAGAAGGAGCGGCAGCACTGGGTTCAGCCTGAGGCCCTCCTTGATGACCATCCTTGTGTAGCGTAGCTTGTCCATGAGGCCTTCGTGCTCCTGCGGGCTCTTCCCATCAAGTGCTTGCCGAACCTCAGCCTGTGCTTTGGCCATCGCCTCGGGGTTCCTCATGAGTTCCGACATGATCCACTCAGCGGCTGACGATGTTGTCTCCGTTCCTCCGGTGAGCATGTCCTAAAAATACCACCAAACATGCAGCCATGAATAAAATCAAACAAGAGAAGAGGCCCGCCGGACATATTATACTCGCTCCGTCCGGAAATACTTGTCGGAGAAATGAATGTATCCAGACGTATTTTAGTTCTAGATACATCCATTTTTATCCATTTCTGCAACAAGTAATTTTGGACCGAAGGAGCACATGATTTAATTTGGAGAGGTTGCTGCTTACAAATAAGATTGCTTTGATGCTTGTCATACTGATGGGGACCTCCAGCTTGCCCTCGTCCTTGATCCTAAGCAAGGCGCTCAGGAGGTGCTCTTCTTCTTCTTCATCTCCGATGGTCTTGGTCGCCGCTCGCTGTGCCTCACACTCGCCGATCATCTTGTCAAATATGGCGTCCAGCTGACGGCGCGTTCGCCACAGCCGGCGTGTCAGCCCAGTGGCGATGTCAACGAACCACAGAGACGGGAAGAGGTCCCCGGCGCTGAACCCCGCGCCTTCTTTCACAGCCACCTCGATGACCGGCATGTACTGTTCCTGAAGCTCCGTGCCACACAGCTGCCCAAACGTCGCCTTTCCGGTGATCCCAATCGAGCACGAGCAGAGCAGCCTTCCGAGGTTGACCGGCTGGCCACCTCGGCCCGCGGCGGCGACCTTCCTCACGAGGGAACGGGTCTCGCCGTCCCGGACGGGCGCGAGCTGCCGCACCTTGTGCGCGCCGAGGAGCTCCATCATGCAGAGCTTGCGCAGCGTCCGCCAGTACGCCCCGTACGGCGCGAAGGCGATGTCCATGCTCCGGTAGAGGATGATTTCCGCGGTGAGCAGGTTCGGCCGCGACGCGAAGGTGAGGTCCTTGTCCCGGAGCACCTCCTGCGCCGCCGCCGGCGAGGAGATGACGACGGCGTCGATTTGGCCCAGCCGCACGGACATCACTGGGCCGTGCTTCCGGGCCAGGCCCCGTAGCGCTGCCTGCGGCTGGGAGCTGAGGAGGTGGAGGATGTTGCCGATCAAGGGGAGACACCATGGACCTGGAGGCCGCCTCTTCTTGGAACTTGCCGAAGATTTAGGGCTAAGCAAGGAGGACACAAGGACCACCAGTGAGACGACGCCGAGAGAGAGAAGTAGGGTGGCTGCGCTTAGCTCCATCTCCATGTGGATGGCTTGCTGATCGAGGACCAACAGCTAGCAAGAACTTTTGTTTTTGGAGCCATGCAGGAGAAATGCATGTATATATAAGCACAAACCCACTGACTCCGGCGGTAGCTATCCATATATATGTCATTTGATCAGATGCATAGGTTGACAATAAAGAAACTTAGAAAATTGTTTTATTAGTTCCCGGTTGCCGTATAGTAATAGAGGGGCATCATAACAGCCGGGTTAGTTAATCTTACATCACCATTGCATGTCGCACCGAAGAAACCCACTAATGTCAGCGGTAGCTCCCTTGTAATCTCTTGTACATGCTACTTTATATCTTCTATAAAACTATGATACACCATTGACGTACCCTCGAGAAAAAAAAAACTCGCTCCTATCTAGTCATATATCAAATATTCAGATGCATAAGTTGCTGACAATAAAAAATTGGAAAATATTTTTGTTAATTCCCGGCTGCCATAGTAATAAATAGGCATCATAACAACCGTTTAGTAAGTCTCACATTACCATTGCATGCTGCAACAAAGAAACCCACTGATGCCAGCGGTAGCTAGCCGCCTAGCTAGTCATATACTCCCTTCGTCTCAAAATAAGTATCTCAATATACTCTCTCCGTCCTAAAATAAGTGTCAATATACTCCCTCCGTTTCAAAATAAATGTCTCAACTTTACTACAACTTTGATACGGAGAGAATATATGTTATTTGATCAGAAGCATAAGTTGACAACAAAAAATAATTTAAAATAGTTTTATTAGTTCCCGGCTGCCGTTATAATAAATTGGCATCATAACAACTTGATTAGTTATTCTCACATTAGTGTATATGTACTATATACATCATTGGGACAATTAAATAAGTTTAACACAAATGTCTGTTGGTGAGGATAATCATAATTTTCTGGAGAACTCATTCACGCCCTTCTATGGTAGGAGTATAAAACATGGAGTTAACTTATAGTATATGAAGGTTCCTACGCAGCCGCCTCCTCCCCCTAAAAAATTAGGGTTTCTCTGCCTCCCGCCGGCGCCGCCGTCGCTCCGCCTCGTCACCGGTGGCCTTAGGGCCATTGGGACGCGGTGGATCCTGGTTCTTGCCGGTGGGAGGGCTCCGTTTTTAGATGTGTCTTCGAGATTTGTTAGGGTTTGTGTCTTGCTTCGGAAGGCGAAACAGCGGCAGCTCCCTGAAAATGGAATATGGTTCTTCCCGCCTAGCCCCCCGTTCTGGTGGTGCATCTAGCATCGTCGGTGGGCATGTGGAGGTGTGTCTCTGGCGGATCTGTCTTTGGTGGATTTGCTCGAATCTGTTCGTTGTTCGCCTACGTTCGTGTGTTTTCAGGTTGGATCCTTCTGATCTACGTTACTCTTCATCGGCGACGGTTGCTGTTCTGTTGCACTGGTCCTATGGGCCTTAGCACAACGACTTCCCGACTGTCTACTACAACAAGTTTTGCCGGCTCCGGTGAGGGAGGGGTGATGACGGCGGCGCGCCTTCGGCTCGCTTCAGCGCTTGTAGTCGCCGCTAGGTGGTCTACATATCTAGATGTAATTTTTATTATTTCTGGTGTTTTGTACTACCATGATTAAAGATGAATAGACCGGATGTTTTCCCGCAAAAAAAAAAAACCTTATAGTATATGACACAGTGTTAGATGAGGGTGTATGTCATAAAAAAAAGTACTCCATACATGACACGGTGCCTCGTCATAATCTAGGATGCATGCATGTTCCATGAAACATATAGGAGCGTCTAGCTAGGCTGCTATGATTTGTTTATTTTTGCGATTAAGTAATATGTGACGGAGGGAGTATATAAGACCACGGATAGTGTACAGTGAGTGCAATTGTTCATGCAACGCAAGCTTTGGCATCAGAACTTGTACTTTTGTAGTTTAGTCCATAGAGCACCGAGTGCGAAGTTTTGATGGACGGATACATTGGAGGACTTTATTTCAAATGATTCAAAAATGATATTTTCAAGTTTTAAAAAATATCAAAAAAAGTTTTGTGAAAATTTGTGCATATTTGCGACTTATCTGTAAAATTTCGTTCAAAAATATTATGATTTGCAAGCTGCACACACAAAAAAAAATTCCAGCCCAACAACAACAAGAAAATGGCCCATTTTCATGTACGTATTTGTTTTTTTTTGTATACATCATGTATGAAAGTATATTGTTATGGAAATTTCCCTGAATGTGTTATATATGTATTTGTGCATATACAAAAAAAATTGATTTTTTGTGATGTAGAAATATGTTTTTTTTATAAATTCCACCATGGAGCCCATCCTCCATTTGCTCTTGTTATACCATACCCAGCAGTTCTTCATATGGCTCGTGTTACTGCTCCTACATTAATCATCAAGCCAATTGTTGTAAGGCAATCTTATGAACTCATCCAAAAATTTATGTAGACCTTGTTCATAGTACCTGGGAAAAATATCCATGTATACTGGCAAATCGATAAGATATAAAGTAACTTTACTAGTGTCATACCAGAGTTCTTTCAACTGCTTTTTGGGTCGCATCTTTTATGGGTGATAAATTTTCCACGAGTCTATACTGAGAAAGAGATGATTTCCATTTTGTTGATTTGCAGAGATCCTTAATCCGAGAGGGGATATTTTTGTCTCTTTCCGGGAATTTTGAGTTTGCATGGTAGTTAATACACGCTCTTGAAATTTTGTATGATGTATTTGCTTTTTCTGCCCAGAATTGTTGAGTGATAAAATGGCGCGTGGAGGCAAACACATACCTCTTGCAAGAATTTTTCCGCATGTTTCTTGAGTTCCATAGGTTCAGAGGAAACTTTCTTGCCAAAATTTCCTTGTCTGTAGGTGTGGTTGTCATGTATCTGTTACAACACTTTGTTGTTGGAGAAGTCTATTCTTGAATTCTTGGTTTTCGTGCTGGTCCTCATGCTAATAATCCCGATCTACGTATGCTTTGAGTTTCTTTTGTTGCTAGTGTGACTTTGTAGCAGTTCATCCTGCGGCACAAGAAGACAACTTCTTCCAATGAAATGTCTTGGACGAGTGGAACAAATCAGAAGCAAACTCAACGGGATCTTGAGGAACAAGCCACAAGGAAACAAAAAAAAATTAAAAACCAACAAAAAACACAAGATGCAAAAGCATACAAGTCAAAGCATTATTTATCCCAAAAGATCTTAAGCAAAGAGACAAGCGTCGTCGCCACTTCGCGTCCTGAGGCGATCTTCACTTGGTCATGTTCTCGCACTCTGTCTGATGGAGGGAATCATCATGTTCGGTCTCTTCATCAACCTTTGCTGGTCCCATGATGATGCGGAGTTGTCCACTCTCGAGGCTAGAGGTTTGTAAGCAGTAGCTATGAGTTGCCATTAATGATTGTGATTTGGGAAATGATGGTGAGTTGAGTTATATGATGTATCCCCGGTTTATGAATTTTGTTATGGATTGAATTTTGGTCATGTTATACTGAACTTTGGAAATCAATGAGAGCATATGGTGATTGTCTAGTATAGTCTGCAGAGACAACTGACATTGGCGTGCTCTATGGATTAAGATTAGAAAAAGAATGTTTAAGGTGTGATGCTTTAGCGTACCTATGATGTCTCATCCTAGTTTCATCCAAATACAAAAGGGGAAACTTTGGTGTGATGCTTTACCACACCTTGCTGAGGTTATATCGAGTATTTTAATGAAGTTATCAATGTCGAGAATTGCCACTAGTGAACCTATGAACCCCAGGCCTTGTTTTCTTCCTTCACAACCTCATTTTAGTCACTGTTACACCTTCTTAATTTGTTGTTTCTATTTATTCTGAAAATACAAAACTATTTGTCATCAAAATTGTCAATCCCTTGACCGAACTAGTGCATTAGGTGTGTTGGGGACGCAAGAGACTATTTATATCTTTATTGTAGGGTTGCCTGGGAGGGGAATACTTTCGTCCTACAACACCCACGAATTTATAAAGCTTAGGTCATCCACTTGAGGGAAATTTGTTGTTCTCCTACAATCCTCTGTGCTTGGAGGCCCAACAAGTGTCTACAAGAATATAAGTGCATAGTACTAGATATCACCTACTTTCCTAACTTACTACATTGCATCATGCCCCAAAATCCTAGTGTATTGGTGCCCAATTTGTTTGGCTACTTTGTTTACATCGATCCCGGCTTGACAGCTAATTATTGCATTGTACCATACCTTAGATCTAAGACATTGTAATGACACTAAATTTGGTTGGCTACTTACTTAACTTTACACACTTACTATCATGTATTTGCAATGCCCCAAATCTGACACATTGTAATGATGCCCGATTGGGTAGGTCGATGATGGACGTGGACGGTTCGTCACTGTCCACCTGCCACATGCGCCCCCGAAAGTTGGACGGCGGCGCATAGGAGGCGCAGCTGGCGGCATTCTCGACCTCGACCGCCTGCGCAGCCAGCGAGTGTGGGCCACATCCGTGTCCGGCTGCGCCGGCTCTGTGTTGCGAGCGGCGCCTTGAGCACGTGCAGCCTCGTAGAGCGCCAGCTGCTCCGCAACGAAATTCGGGGTCGTTGCTGCCATGGCGGCCACAGCCTCCTCGCTTGCGCGCTCGTCGTTGATTTGTCCCTCCGCCAGCCGGTGCTACTGGAGTAGGAACAGGTTGTACCTCTGCTCCTCCTGCGCCTGCCGGAACGCCGACATAGGAGCCAGCGCAGGCTGCTCCTCCTCCGCCACGGCGGCGTCGTAGTGCGCCTGCGCCTACTCCATGGTCAAGCCGGCATGCACATGCGCGGGGTCCGGCGCGGTGTCATCGTCGGAGCCCATCTCCATCGCAGGGTCGTTGTCGGAGACCTTGGGAGGGCTGGCCAGCATGTCGTGCTCGATCCTCCAGGCGCGGCGGGTCTGCCAGGCGGCTACAAGGGCGGCAACCTCATGCTTCTGCTCCTATGACAGGCTCACCTCCATCGCGCTAGAACTTGCAGACATAGTGGATGTGGTGCAAGGGAGGAGGATGTGGAGAGAAAGTGTTGTGGTGTGAAGTTTAGCCGGGTGTGACCGCCTTTAAATAGCGGATTCCGGTGAGGCCAAGTGTCCGGGTGCGTCAATGCATGGCGCCGGAGTTGGTTCCTCGGCCGGCGAGCTTGCTTAATGGAGGCATATGGGAGAACGGGCATCGAACAGGCATGGTAGATATTCATCCCGTCCCGTCCCGTAGAGTAAACGTCTCTCCGACATTGAATAGGCGCGGACACCGGGGACGCGGCACGGGCGGCACTCTCGGCCGGCGCGCCACTTCAATGCCCACGCTAGTGAGAGGTTGCATCCACTCTGGGCCAGTGTCATTGCGGAGCGGCCGCTCTACAGCGGCATGAATTCGGGCAGCTGGCGCTGGGCGGGAAATCACGCGGACGAGGAAGGAGGATTGTTGGTGGGCCAGGTAGTCAGCAGCGGGCGGGGTAGCGGCCCGGACGCCCGCAAAGCCCCCCCCCCCACTTTGTCTCCGGTTTGCGGGAAAAAACTCTCCCGAACCGGCCTGCGGACCGATACAGGATCGCGTTGGATGGCAGAATATGTCCGGACCGCGCGGTCCAGGTGGCGCTGGAGATGCTCTTATGCCTTGGGTAAAATTATAATGCATTGTGATGCTTGTTTTCTGGACAAGAGCATTGTGGCATGATGACACCATTGGGAATTGTTTTGATTCAATGCCTTGATAAGAGCATGTGAGCAGGAGGCATGTGGGGGTAGCTGAGGATATATAGATGGGAAGACATCCCACCAATCAACTAGTGCCACTAACTCCTCTCATATCACTGTTGGTAGTAGTAGTAGAACTCCCCGGTAAGTGGTTGGTTAGTTGGCTTCGTGGGATTTGTGCTTCTTTGATTGTTGGGAGAGGCCTGCGGCATCCTCTGGCGGATATCATGATAGTTCTGCACGGAGTACTCACTAGTGCTGCTTTAGGAAGATCGGTCTGCAGGATGGTGCTTTGAACAATGCTTCATATTCAGGGTGAAAACTCTTGTTTTCAACATCTTTGGTTGGACTCCACGAAGGAAAACTCGGGTCGTTACCTTGTTGCATGTGTTTTCTCAATGTTGATGTTCTGACCTTAACTGATTAATCTTGGCATTCAAGATGGAAATCCTTTTCATGGTCATCTCCAGCCAGACGCAGCGGCTATGGTGTGAGGGCATTATCCCTTTTCAAAGCATTGTTGCAGAAGAAGTAGAATTAGTTGTGTATTTTCTTCTTATTTTTAAGAACACACTACATACGCACACACTAACATACATGCACACACACTCACCCCTATAAAGGAATGCATGCACACCCTACCCTATGAGCACCTCTTACAAATTAACTAAGCTGAAAAATCTTGAGATTGACGAAGTCACTATATGCACCTCGTATTTGACGGGCATGCCATACTACTGAAAGAATTTCACTGGAAAGCTATAGCAAATTCAGATAATGTGAGCACTCATGCAAGGTTTTATTATACTTCTACTCCCTCCGTTCCTAAATATAAGTCTTTCTAGAGATTTTAATATGGACTACATACGGATGTATATAGACGTAGTTTAGAGTAGATTCACTCATTTTGCTCTGTATGCAGTCCATATTGGAATCTTTAGAAAGACTTATATTTAGGAACGGAGGGAGTATAAAAAACAAGGTTTTATATCATTGAAAGTTGCAACGAACAAACCCTCTGATGCCAGCGGTAGCTAGCCACCCCCTCTAGCCATATATATGTTATTTGATAAGATGCATAAGTTGACAATAAAAATAGTTAGAAAATTGTTTTATTAGTTCTTGGCTGCCGTAATAATAAATTGCCATTGTAACAGCCCGGGTTTTTAGTCTCATGTTACCATTGCAAGTTGCAATGAATAAACCCACTGACGGCAGTGGTAGCTAGCCACCCAGCTAGCCATCTACTCCCTCCGTCTTGCAAGCTAAAACAGCTTGCAAAACGATCTTATATTATGGGGCGGAGGAAGTATATTATGTTATATGATCTGATGCATAAGTTGACAATAAAAAGGTTAGAAAATTGTTTTATTAGTTCCTGACTGCCGGTAGTAATAAATTGGCATCATAGCAGCCGCACTGACGGCAGTGGTAGCTAGCCTCCTATCTAGCCATATATAAGTTAACAATAAAAAAGTTGGAAAATTGTTTTGTTTTTCTCAGCTGTCGTAATAATACATTGGCATCATAATAGCCGGGTTTGGTAGTCTCATGTTACCATTGCAATTTGCAACGAACAAACCCACTGATGCCAGCGGTAGCTAACCACCCAGGTAGCATATATGTTATTTGTGATCAGATGCATAAGTTGACAATAATTCTTTTGGAAAAAGTTTTATTAGTTCCCGGCTGCCGTAGTAATAAATTGGCGCCATAACAGTCGCACTGACGGCGGCGGTAGCTAGCCGCCTAGCTAGCCATGTATATGCTTTTTATACGTTATTTGATCATATGCATAAGTTGACAATAGGAAAAAGTTTTATTAGTTCCCGGCCGGCGTAATAAAAAATTGGCACCCTACAGCTGGGTTAGTTAGTCTCGCTTTTGTGCATATGTACGATGTATGTCATAGGGACATTATAATAGGTTAACATGAATGTCATTGGTGAGGATAATCACAATTAAATTTCTGGAGAACTCATTCGCACCCTTCTATGTTAGATGAGGGTGTACGCGTGTATACCTAGTCCTAATCCAGATACGTAGCATGGAACTTGACATTGAATTATCGGTGGAGAAGGTTGCTAGGATGCATGCATGTTCCAGAAAACATATGAGTATCTAGTTAGCTAGGCTGCTATGATTTATTTATTTTTGCCAAAAAATAATGTATGTTCTCTACACTAATCTACAAATGGACGTACTTGTGAGTCATTCCTCTGTCTATATATAAGACCACAGAGAGGGTACGGTAAGTGTACTTGTTCAAGCAAAGCAAAGCTTTGGCATCAAAACTTATACTCTTGCAGCTTAGTCCATAGAGCACCACGCTCCACACCACACATCATATTCCATACCCACCATTTGATCATATGGCCCATGTTACTGCTCCTAGTAACAGCTCACACGAGGTTATTGCTGACCTGCGCAAGCCCCGACCCTACACCCCCAGCCCCTGGGGCGACTTCTTCCTCAACCACAACCCATGTACTCAATCTCAGGTAGTTATCAAATTGCTTTCCTCTCTGAAAAAGAAGAAGTCCCCTTAAGTTTTGTCTCTGCAACTACAAATACATCGTCGATGTTTTCCAAAGGTTTAAATAGCACCGCCATAGCGTATAGAGAGGCAACATGCTAAAGTCATGCGTGTTTTGCGCTAATGAATCTTGTCGCTAATAGCAAGCTATAGCATGATTTAGCGCTAGAATTCAACTTCGGTTTAGTGCCACACTAAAGCTATACCACGCTTTACGTTTCTATGCTAGATGCTTTGCTGCTATGCCTTTATTATGGCCGGATGCCAAGCCTTGTTTTTTTATGGTTGGATATCAAGTATATGCGATATGCACGTCAATTGTTAAGTATGTCTATTTATGTAATATCGACGCCTGAGTGTATGGTTATTATTTTCATTATTTTCATGATTTAAGAAAAAATGTTAAACGGATCTTAGCTTCGCTATAGCTTTTCATAGCTTTCGGTCAAGCTGTCGCTAAATAGCATAGCCTGCTATGTAAAACTTTGATGTTTTCAGAATATTTTGAAACACTCTTGAACCCTAGTTGTTGAAAATTTCCAAGATAATATAAGTTCCTTTATCTCGTAGTATTTGGCTATGAAGGACATTGCAAGTATCAAGAAGGAGCGAGTGAGAAAGATCATCTTGGACGCCGGATCTTCTTCTGATTTAGCTATGAAGATTGAGCTTGTTGACACGCTTGAGCGGACCGGTGTGGCTTATCACTACGGCCAGGAGATTGAAGAGTTACTACATGGCATGCAGAGTGAAGAAAATGTGTTTGGTGACAACCTATGCGTAACAGCGATGCGGTTCTACTTGCTAAGGAAGCATGGGTACAACATATCTCCTGGTATTATTCATTATGACGACAACAGTTAATTCATACACGAATATGTACTAGTATTTGATAAAATAGTGTATAAGCCAAGGTATATGAAATATTTAATTGATTGCGCAGATGTATTTCTGAAGTTCAGAGATGACCAAGGAAACTTTGCAAGCAATGATGTGAACTCATTGTTGGCATTGTACAATGCGGCGTATCTTAGGACTCGTGGAGAAGAAGTGCTTGATGATGCTGTGACTTTCACCAAGAATCGACTACAATGTATGGTGGAGCATCTTGAACCACGGTTGGCAGAAGAGGTCTTGTGTACATTGGAAACACCCCATTTCAGGAGAGTCGAGAGAGTCGAAACGAGACGTTACATCCCAGTGTATGAGAAGAAGGCCACACGAGATGAGGACATATTGGAATTTGCTAAGTTTGACTTCAACATTTTGCAAACTCTATACTGCGAGGAGTTGAAAGCTCTTACGATGTAAGAATACTAACTAAAACATGAGTAGAAAATTGAACAAAATGGTTACTCTTTAAATAGTATAACAAGTGATAATACATATTTAATTATTAACTTGCAGTTGGTGGAAAGACTTGAAATCACAAGCAAATCCCCAATTTGCACGAGATAGAATCGTGGAGGTTCATTTTTGGATACTTGGAGTTCTCTATGAGCCCCAATATTCTTATTCGCGTATAATGCTAACAAAACTAGTCTTATTTATGTCATTGCTTGATGACCTCTATGATAATTATAGCACCACAGAAGAAAGTAACATCTTCACTTCGACCATGCAAAGGTAAGTAACCTATTATATTTCTTTTCGTATAGTCTTTCTTTATCTTTCACAAAGGGTAAAGAATCTACATGAAATTCCTCGAAAAGTGTAGTTAGAGAAAAGCATCCTACTTGCAATTATTCCACCAACCTTATATAGCTACCATCATGTAGACCATATATAGTTCTCTTTCAGAATTCAGTTGATTACTAGCATTTCTACCAAAATTATGTGTAACAATAATATTTGTGGAAAAACTATATATTCTGGAAAGATGAGTCCTTTATCAATGTACTTCGGCCAAATTTGCTTATATATTATCTGAATTCCTATGACAAGAGAGGCATCATCCATACAGTGAGAACATGTAAGTTGGTATGCATTCTTCTACATAGCACATTAGGTTTCTGCTTGACTCGAGTCTAATGCATGACACGTATAAATAATTCTTATATGTCGCACATGAGAAGCTATAGATGTATTTATAATCACATCATTTTGTAAACAACTTGTGGTATAGTCAAGTTTATCGTCGTGAGTCCATGTTTTAATTTTCCTCAAGGGTTTTCCATGTAGCGTGCTAGTTCTGAACCATTACTTCTTGTTTTCTCAATTTAAAAAAATACTATTTAAAAATACAAATCTTTTGCATTGTTTTGATGAAATGTAATGCATCAAAGTAACACCATATTGTGAAAAGATTGTGTAAGATAAGAAGGTGCACAAGTTATCCATCTAATAACCATCTGAATGTTTTGGTCTAAAACTAAATTAAACTAGAGATGATACACCACCCGTTGGTGTAGAAATTGGTTGCTTTTATTCTAAGTACCCAGGATGGACTCGTTTGTAGGTGTCAATAATTTTTGATTGTATCAGATAGATGTTGTATGTATTATTTTTTATATTTTAACGTCGGGCGTTCTAATTAGAATGAATGGAGAATATAGATTTGGCATATGTGGAAGAACGTGGTGGCTTGTTTGCCTCTTGTTTTGATAATATAATAGATATATCTCATCGTAATTTAGATGCAACACAATTCATTTTGATAGTGTCTAGCTTTATCTACATTTCTAGTAAACTTGAATTTGACTGAAATTCAGGTGGGATGCACAAGCCGTGGAGCAATTACCAGCATACTTGAAGGCACTATACATCAACATACTTAAGACCACAAATGATATTGAGGAAGTGTTAAAGTGTCAGAAAAACAACAATGCTGAATTCGTCAAAAAATTGGTAAATGTTTCTCAAAATTGAACTAAATTAGCCCCAAAAAAACTTAATGTATATGGGAAAACTATATATAGTAGTATATAAGTACATATAGTGGTTAAGATTACAAATTTAGGTACTATTTACTGATCATTCGTTGATTATCTTAAGTAACTTGAAGCAAGTAACATGATATTGAGCTTTGGGATTAAGGGATTTTGTGTCGAAGTGCATCTATGTGTTAGATATAATATTCCTCAAGGAACTTGTATCATCATCGGTGCAGAATTGACATTATTTGTAGATTTCCATCGTTGTGCAACAAACTATCCTTCGTAAGGATTCTCTTGCTCCACACAAGCCAGAGAAATACTCTCGCTCTTGCAAGTTTCTTACTTATCAAAGGAATTCTCAGGAAATGCACCAGATTTCCACTTACACATTAATCTATTACGAACACCTGAAAGGTGGAAAGACCAGTAAACACTCACCAATAGTGAGAATGTATCCAACCTATATCCATTTATAAATTCCTTCAAAACATATTAGGGTTCATACATCTAGAGATAACATGTTGTACAGTAGCTTTCTTGTTGTACAAAGTATAGTACGGAGAAGCATTAGTTTGTGCAATAGTATGTTTCCATATCAAACATCCTTCCAAAACATTGTATTTGATCCCTCATCAACTATCTTAGTGGGGATTTGTCTATGAATATTGCTCTGTTTCAAAAGGAATTATTTATGCTTCTTGTGTCATTACTCATTACCAATACTATAAAAGTAGCTTGACATCTAAAAATCCCCATGCATTTGTATATGTCATTTAACCTTTAACTTGCATGTTATTTAGATGATCGATGTTGTCAAATGCTATCATGCGGAGGTGAATTGGCGCGACGAACACTATGTACCAACTACAGTTGAGGAGCATTTGCAACTTTCAATGGCCAGCAGTGCTTGTATGCATATAATAAGCCTTGCATTCATCTCACTTGGTGATGTGACAACAAAGGATAATCTTGAGTGGGCCTTTACCTATCCAAAATTTATCAGAGGTGTATGTATTGTTGGGCGCATTGGTAATGACATGGTGTCTCATGAGGTATGACTCTCCCCATATAAAAGCTTTCATGTTGTAAATAAGTTTCTTCTCCGATCTGTGGGGATCCTATATAAGGTTAGATATTCAAACCAACAGGTGTGAGTTAGTATATCCACATGCGTATATGAAAAAGAACTTCATATACATGCCATATGTGTTCATACACGCATGCATGATGAGATATCGTCTAATTAATATTGATGTTTTCTCTTCTTGAAGCGCGAACAAGGATCGAACAATATGGTATCCACGGTGCAAACTTGCACAATAGAGCACGGTATCACGGTAGTAGAAGCCAATGAGAAGCTCAAGGTGATAATTGATGAAGCATGGATGGACATAGTCCACGAACGACTCCTCAATAAACATTCGATGGTGCTTCTAGATAAGGCAACAAATCTTGCCCGGACAATGGATTTTATGTACAAGCGTGAAGATGCATACACCCTATCATTTAGTCTCAAAAAGACCTTAACTTCACTTTATGTTAATTTCATATGACCATTTTTTCCTTCTGAGGAAACGTTAACCTTTCCTCACAAAGAAAAAGACATATGACATAGCATGCTATATTTGCCCATAAATTATTGGATAATGTGAGGTATACTTTCTATTGTAAATTTTGTTTTTGTGGGAACTACATACTGTGTAGCTATTGTGTAATTTTTCTCGTCCATATCTAGCCATGTATGCGTAAAGTTTGTATGTGTGTGTATGTATGTATATATACATACATTTATATGTATACATTTTGTCTATTCTACAAGCACTTATGAAACCTCTAGCGGAGAACAAGAGAACTGCAATACAAACCGAGGGAATTGCACGCGGTTTTTTTGTACTGTTTTGGAGATGCTTTCGAACTATTTTGTCAAAGCGATGAGTAGCTATGCCATTTAAAAGCTATGGATTGCATAATTTTTTCACGTAATTATTTTAAGATTCATTATGGTATAGATGTAATTTCGAAGGGGGTTGCTTCCTTAATCCAACAAGGCGTTGGGCCCTCAAGTGCAGAGGTTTGTATCAAGCAAATTTCCCTCAAGTGGATGACCAGAAGATTTATCGAACCCATAAGAGCTTTGAATTGCAGCCAATGATCAATACTTGCGCACGCAAATACAGAACTTGCCTTGCCTTGCCAGTTACAATGATTAATGCAACCTGTGTTAGGAAGTATTAATCGCAACCAAAAAAAGTTCAGATTGTAAATGGAATTGGAAATATGTTGATCAAGGTTGAAAGCAATAGGGGTGAATGGACTGGGATCCATAGTTTTGCTAGAGGCATCTCTTCATTTAAAAGATAACATGTCTGGTGAACAAATTGCAGTTGCATATCGATTAAATTGCAATTTTTATGACCATGATTATACATGAAATGATTGCATATAGGCATCATGTCCTGACATCCATAGACCGTTAATCAAACAGCATCTATAGCTAATACTCCACCCGATGACCGCTATCCAGAATGCATATCAAAGTACTAAGTGAAACGGAGTATTGCATTAAGTATGATGACATGATGTAGATAATATTTTGTGATCACCCTATGTTTAAAGGACAACTACTCAAATATATTTTTATCCTTAGTGGCAACAACACAATACAAGCTTTTTTCACTTTATGTCACTGCAGTAGATTACTTGCAAGATTGAACCCAACTAACATACACAATTCCCTCTTGGAGACCATTCATCTAAAAATGGCCAATGCAAGACTAATAGATTGGAGATCATATAAGCCTTGTGGGAGATGAGCGTCGTGTCGAGCCTCCCTGCCACCTCCAACTCTCAGCAGCTCTAGATTCTTTACGGTCATGTGTGGTCTTCATCGGCGCGAGCCTTGCCTGATGAGGTGCTGCCAGCCCACTCTAATTCAATGAGAAGCATCAGCACATATCTCTTTAATTCCAGGTGTTTAGGTCATTTTTTATCAGCACAACACTATCCCTGATTTAGAGTGTGTGCTTAACATAATTTTCATCCTTGTCTTGCAGGTCAAAGAGTAAAAGACGCAGTTCTTGTAGGTTCTTATTTCCTACTTATTCGTTTGGCTTTGCTGTGGACAATAAATAATTACATAGATTAGGGGAATATTTCCTCGGAGAGTTTCTCATCTATCATCTATTATAGTGTTGCCGCTCTCAGTGGATACCATTAGGCTGAAAGCCCTAGGTGTCCAAGTACAGAGGCCAAGCTAAGGTATTCTTCTTTTATAAATTGTTCTTTCATGAGTTTAATTATGGGTATGAAAATATCTAGATTCCTGCTTTCTTGGATAAAATTACCAGTGTAGTATTTGTGTGCTCCTTTTCTTTTTACCCCAGTCTTTCATGGAAAGTGAAAAATATATGTGTTTATATGTTGGTTAGAATTGTCAACAAGATCCTCATATGGTTGGCTTCAAAATCTGCAGTACAATATTTATTTGCACTTTGTTTATATGATTTCTGCTTGATTCTTTCTTGGCATTTGGTTACTACATCTTGACTCACTCATGCTCATCCATCATTTTTTGATCATAATTTACCACCAATCATTATAGTAAATGATTTTTTTACATGATGTTTGTTTCACCAAAGCCATTTTGATATACATGTAGTTTTGATTTCTCCATATGAATTATTCTGATATAAAGCTATTAATCAGGTATTCCACTATTCCGCAACTCTAGATGTAAATATTTGCTTTTTAGAGTCTGCTCTGTGTTGTGCCA
This sequence comes from Elymus sibiricus, assembly GCA_039707655.1. Classification (NCBI taxonomy): domain Eukaryota; kingdom Viridiplantae; phylum Streptophyta; class Magnoliopsida; order Poales; family Poaceae; genus Elymus; species Elymus sibiricus. Next base: position 318,926,438 of record CM077670.1, on the reverse strand, counting down.
GTTCTAGCTTTGTTGGCCTTTTTTCATCTTGATTGATTCACGTGTTAAATTCTCTTTCCAGGAAGTTAAGAAGGCATGTAACAGTATACATTTTAGGCCAGATTTTATTCACTTTTGCCCTTTCCAGAGATGAGTAGGAAAAGAAATTCAAAACAGGCTCACTAACAGGACTACTCTACTTTATTAACTATTAAAATATATTTTTCAGAGCTTGAGCCATTTGACTAATGAGGAGGTGTATGAAAGAAAAAAATTGTATTGAAGTATGGTTCATGTAAAGGATTCTAATTCAGCAAGCTAAAGAGATGGTTTATGTAAGTGATTAGATGCTAACACATTACATAATCGGTCCAATAACTACCTGTTTTAGCTCTCTTTCTCAGAGTGATGGTAGACCAGTATGCATGTACTAGCATACTGTTGTTCATTACACTGTTGAAACCTGTTTTCATGAGTTGAAACTAAGTCATTTGAAATTTATTGTACAACACAAGTACTATAGCTTTTAAGAATACTTCATCCATAGGGTGGCACATTAATGTTGCAATCCCAAGATGAAAGCTATACTAGAAAGGTATTTTGCATGATGCAAATCATGTTGTTTTGTTGTGTTCAATCAGTTACTAACAATCATTATCTCTTACTCCGCACCGCGCCCATTGCTTTTTATGTGGAAATCATTGCTTGAACAATTTAGTGTGTGAACAGATTAATAATTGAACCAAAGAACTATACAGTAGGAGAGAAATGAAACAGTGCTTATCTCTTACTCCTAAAGAGGAATAGCGACCACTCTCAGAGCAAGTCATCTTATACATCAGTTTTCCTAGAAGATTCGACAATCAGACTCTTTATTTGGTTTTGCATGAAAAGTACTTCCAAAGTTCTGGATTGGGGAAATATTAAATCTCCGATAAGTGATTATCAGATCCTTACTGTCCTGGGTGGGTCACGGTTGGATTTTCGCATGTTGCTTTGTGAGTGAGGTCTTCTCTGTAAGCTGTGCGTAAGTGTTAAAATTCAGAGTGCCATCAAGTTTCCTGGCCAAGTCAGATGCACAAACAGTATTGTATTCCATTAAATTTGACCACCCCTTATGACGCTTCTGCAATTCAATTCAATTTTATGAAGTGGATACACAGTAACACAACCATTTTGAATTGATGTTTAGCTTCGTGTACTTGTGGCCCGTATACCCTTGAATGGTTCTATGATCAAAGAAAAAAGGAACAAACTAGCCATAGACTAAATTAGTTGGGATAATATTTAACTTTATGCAAGAATCTTGGGTGCGCTATAAATAAATATAATTATTTTCCAAAACAGTTCTGAAAAGTGAGTATTGTAATCTCATCAAATTATATCATCATGCCTGATGTAATAAAAGAACATGTTATTAGATGTTGCTGCAATGGTGAAAACCATGTACAGAACCATATTTACCTGAATATTCATCACTAAAAGATCCCATGTATAGCCCGACAAATAATATGAGCAAGAGAAATAAATTAGTAGTTCGAATCAGTATAATTTCAGTGTTCCACGCGATAACAAGAAGTGATAAATTCCAATTATCGTAGGCATTAAGCAAATTTTCAGAAATTCTGTTTTTTGCTTAACCAAAATGCTTTCATTTCTGTAGATCTTGAACAGGGACATGTAAAGTATGTGCGGTTAAAATATTATTCTCAGAAGATGTCAACAAATCCAGTCTGGTACAAAGGCAATAGTAAGTTTGGACGTGCATTGTGGTAGTGACTTATATTTTGATCTATGATGGTGTTTGAGGCCATAGAATACATTATTGTTCAGTTTTTTTGCAGTAAATCTAAAAAGAATCCCTAAATTTTATCTAGTACAATGGCTTTGAAAAATCAGAGTGTTCCCTGAAACATTGTTGGTTTTGTTAAATAGGTGGCCCTCTTAGTATGGCTATGGTTAGTACTCAAGACAGTCCTTCCCCTCAAGAGATAATGCAAGAGTTTCAGACCGCTTGGTTGCTACCATTAGTTTTATTATAAGTTATCACTTCATTTTAAATGTTTTTCCTATGCATTCGTTTTGGTACAAAAGAGGTTTTAAATTGTGCTGGTTCATACGATGAATAAACAGAGCATGATATTAGGTCAGTTGGGTTATAATCTGAACAAATTCAATCTCACAAGTTATAATCTAATAAATTTTATCTCTCGTCATTTATATAAATGTATATAGCTGAAAGGATTGCATAATGTATTGTAGAAGTATTAAAGAACTAAAGAAGCATGACAACTGCAATAGAATTATATAATAACAAGTTTTCATCCTCATAGAAATGGAATCTGCAGCTCTTGTTAGCTCTAGGTCGTGTTAATGCCTGACAAACTCTTTCTTGATGGTTTTTCTTGCGATTTTTTTGCGGGCCTCTTTTGCTTATGTATGAAACATGGATGACGCTATGATTGCTTATCATGTAAGGTCTTGAGGGAAGGTTCGAAGAGATCATCCAATCATGAAGGCCAACAGCAACAACAAGGGGCCAAAAACCGGGCACGCAAAGGATTCTGTAATGAAGAGAACGACGACAAATCAAGATGGTCGGAAGCAAACCAACCAAGCATGATGGCCAAGAGAAAACATAGTGCTAACAAGCACCAAGCTCTACTTCACCAACTTTTTCTTTTTATCTACATCTGTAAACCATTTAGCTAGACAATGTACTATCTTAAACCAGTGATCATCCATTGTACTTTTTCATAACAAATTAGACTACAAAATTTAAAAATGACAGCCTCATACACGGGTGTGGCGTGCTGCCGCGCCTCTGCCTCCTAGTATCACTTATAGCGATCCTGATGTATACAACGTCTGAAACACTCAGTTAGATGGGCCATGCCAAGCGCACGAGGGAGACATAATCCTAACGTTATCTAGCACACGTACGCATATCTGTTTTTAAATTTTTTTTCTCTTTTTTTCATAATTTTTAAAAATATTGTAAAATGTGTAAAAACAAATAACATACTACACACACAGAGCCCTATGAACGCACGCACGCACACCCTACCCCTATGAGCATCTCTGAGAGACTGACTCGGCACATGATCTTGAGACAGATGAAGTCGTCACAGACACATTCGTAGTCAACGTGAACCTCTCCTCTCACTGAACACACATCACCGGAAGACCTGAAATAAATCCAGGAAAATGCGATCATCAGTGTCAAATCTATAACTTTAACCCTGATGGGCTAGGGATACCACTGTCCTACTAACCATCCAACCACAGTTTGGTTCACGTAAAATATGTATTTAGGAACAAAAACTTTTCACTGAAAATGTCATATATGTATATACAAATTTGTTCACTTAGCTTAAAAAAGTATTCGGCATTTTTAATAAAAAAAATGTATGTATGATTCAACAAAAAATGTCCAACTGTTTACGAAATTGTTCATGACATTTTTCAATATGTTAATAAATGTAAAATATTGTTCGTGCAAGTTTGGGAAATGTTCATGACATATAAAAAAATATTTATACCAATTAAAAAATGTTTATAGCACTTATAAAATGTATGTAAAAATGTGCCAATGTTCAATCACGCATTCAGAAAATGTTGAACGTGAAAAACTTTAATGTGCATTTGAAAAATGTTCAACTAATATTTTAAAAATTGTCGATGTGTATTTAAAAAAGTTCTTGCATTTATTTATTTCAATGGAATGTTATATTTTGTTCTCACAAAGTTTATAAAATCTTTATGACATATAAGAAATTGTTTGTACACTAAAATCAGGAACGCTATAAAAGTTCATTAAATTGAAAATGAAAAACTGAAAAACAAGCAGAGAAGCGCGGAGAAGTTAAAAACCCGATCGGAACCTTCTCCCCATCGTCCAGACCAGAATAGAAAGTTTCCAAAACGGAAGCTAATTTGGCTGGCCGATATGACGCCCCTGTACTCGGTTTATCTCGTGATGAGACATAGCATTTATGTCACGGGCACTCCGGGACGTCTATATCTCGCTTTGTGCGAGAAAACTATCGATCACGCCTACAGGAGCAACGAGTTGGGGCGGTCCAATACAATGGGTTAGCGAGAGGTTTGGCGTACTCGTTCATGGAAACTTCCACCAGTTTTGGCGGTATTGGGAAGGTTCCAAGTGGGGTTTTTTTCTTCTTCTTTTTTTCTTTCCCTTTTTATTTTGTTTTATTTTTCCCAAATGATAAGTGTCACACGTGTGGCACGAAGCAACATGGTACAAAAGCCCTCATCACCATCCATCTTGCCACGTCAAACATATGACATCAGCGGAATCTTTTTGGTTTTCAGACTTAAAAATGTTTTATCTCTTAAATAAAAAATCCGAATAAAAATCCGTTTTCATCATTAAATCAGTCTCGACGAGATCTTCAAAACTAGATCCTATATTGATATGTTTCGACGACTTTTTTTTTTGGCCAAAAGTTGTCATGATGTTTACACTGAAGTTGGCATAGAGTTTACACTAAAGTTGCCATGATATGTTTCATCTATTTTTTTCCTTCTATATTTAAAGCCACCATTGTATTTCAACTACTTTTCACGGCAAATTTTATTAATTGACAATGGAAATTTTTACTAATTAACCAAGGCAAATTTAATTCATGAATCATGGCAATTTTTAGTAATTCATCATGGCAAATTTAGTTTATAGAATATGGCAATTTTAGTTTATAGATCATGACAATTCTAGTTTTTTAATCATGGAAATTATTACCATGGCAGTTTTTAGTTCATGTATCATGGCTAATTTAAGTAATTCACCATGACAATTTTAGTTTATGGTTCATGGCAAATTTGAGTCATTGACCATGCATTTTTAAAGTAATTGACGACGGATTTCTTTTTAATTATGAACCATGTCAAAATTATTTTATTAATCATGCCAAATTTTAGTAATTCACCATGGCAAGTTTAGTTTCTTAATTCCCCTTTTTATAACATGTCAAAATTTTACTTTAAAAGTAGAAGAAAAAGAAGTTGAAACATACCTTGCCAAATTTTAGTTATTCACCATGTCAAAATTTAATTCCCCTTTTTATACCCGACGGAGAATACCATTTCACCTAATGCCTGCATGTAATGATCTGCAAATTGTAGGAGAAATTGTATATACCAAATTGTATATATATATGTGTGTATGCATGGTCGTACGAGAAATTCTATGATATATGATTGGTTCTACGAGAAATTCTATTATATATGCATAACGTGTACAGTATGTAGTAGCGTAAAATATGTTTGAAATGAAAAAGAATTAAATGGAAAAACACAAAATGAAAAGGAAAAATAAACAATAAACCCTAAACCCCTAAACCCCTAAACCTTTAGTCCCGGTTGGTGTCACCAACGGGGACTAAATCCCTGCCACGTGACCCCGGTTGGTGACACCAACCGGGAATAAAGGTCCCCAGCCCCCGGCGCGCGCTGCCGGCCACGTGGCAGGGATTTAGTCCCGGGTCGTGGCCAACCGGGACTAAAGGGTGGGGGCCTTTAGTCCCGATTTATTAGTCCCGAAATATCAAAAAAAGTTTTGTGAAAATTTGTGCATATTTGCGACTTATCTGTAAAATTTCGTTCAAAAATATTATGATTTGCAAGATGCACACAAAAAAAAATCCAGCCCAACAACAACAAGAAAATGGCCCGTTTTCATGTACATGTTTGTTTTTTTTGTATACCTCATGTATGAAAGTATATTGTTATGGAAATTTCCCTGAACGTGTTATATATGTATTTGTGCATATACAAAAAAAATTGATTTTTTGTGATGTAGAAATATGTTTTTTTTATAAATTCCACCATGGAGCCCATCCTCCATTTGCTCTTGTTATACCATACCCAGCAGTTCTTCATATGGCTCGTGTTACTGCTCCTACATTAATCATCAAGCCAATTGTTGTAAGGCAATCTTATGAACTCATCCAAAAATTTATGTAGACCTTGTTCATAGTACCTGGGAAAAATATCCATGTATACTGGCAAATCAATAAGATATAAAGTAACTTTACTAGTGTCATACCAGAGTTCTTTCAACTGCTTTTTGGGTCGCATCTTTTATGGGTGATAAATTTTCCACGAGTCTATACTGAGAAAGAGATGATTTCCATTTTGTTGATTTGCAGAGATCCTTAATCCGAGAGGGGATATTTTTGTCTCTTTCCGGGAATTTTGAGTTTGCATGGTAGTTAATACACGCTCTTGAAATTTTGTATGATGTATTTGCTTTTTCTGCCCGGAATTGTTGAGTGATAAAATGGCGCGTGGAGGCAAACACATACCTCTTGCAAGAATTTTTCCGCATGTTTCTTGAGTTCCATAGGTTCAGAGGAAACTTTCTTGCCAAAATTTCCTTGTCTGTAGGTGTGGTTGTCATGTATCTGTTACAACACTTTGTTGTTGGAGAAGTCTATTCTTGAATTCTTGGTTTTCGTGCTGGTCCTCATGCTAATAATCCCGATCTACGTATGCTTTGAGTTTCTTTTGTTGCTAGTGTGACTTTGTAGCAGTTCATCCTGCGGCACAAGAAGACAACTTCTTCCAATGAAATGTCTTGGACGAGTGGAACAAATCAGAAGCAAACTCAACGGGATCTTGAGGAACAAGCCACAAGGAAACAAAAAAAATTAAAAACCAACAAAAAACACAAGATGCAAAAGCATACAAGTCAAAGCATTATTTATCCCAAAAGATCTTAAGCAAAGAGACAAGCGTCGTCGCCACTTCGCGTCCTGAGGCGATCTTCACTTGGTCATGTTCTCGCACTCTGTCTGATGGAGGGAATCATCATGTTCGGTCTCTTCATCAACCTTTGCTGGTCCCATGATGATGCGGAGTTGTCCACTCTCGAGGCTAGAGGTTTGTAAGCAGTAGCTATGAGTTGCCATTAATGATTGTGATTTGGGAACTGATGGTGAGTTGAGTTATATGATGTATCCCCGGTTTATGAATTTTGTTATGGATTGAATTTTGGTCATGTTATACTGAACTTTGGAAATCAATGAGAGCATATGGTGATTGTCTAGTATAGTCTGCAGAGACAACTGACATTGGCGTGCTCTATGGATTAAGATTAGAAAAAGAATGTTTAAGGTGTGATGCTTTAGCGTACCTATGATGTCTCATCCTAGTTTCATCCAAATACAAAAGGGGAAACTTTGGTGTGATGCTTTACCACACCTTGCTGAGGTTATATCGAGTATTTTAATGAAGTTATCAATGTCGAGAATTGCCACTAGTGAACCTATGAACCCTAGGCCTTGTTTTCTTCCTTCACAACCTCATTTTAGTCACTGTTACACCTTCTTAATTTGTTGTTTCTATTTATTCTGAAAATACAAAACTATTTGTCATCAAAATTGTCAATCCCTTGACCGAACTAGTGCATTAGGTGTGTTGGGGACGCAAGAGACTATTTATATCTTTATTGTAGGGTTGCCTGGGAGGGGAATACTTTCGTCCTACAACACCCACGAATTTATAAAGCTTAGGTCATCCACTTGAGGGAAATTTGTTGTTCTCCTACAATCCTCTGTGCTTGGAGGCCCAACAAGTGTCTACAAGAATATAAGTGCATAGTACTAGATATCACCTACTTTCCTAACTTACTACATTGCATCATGCCCCAAAATCCTAGTGTATTGGTGCCCAATTTGTTTGGCTACTTTGTTTACATCGATCCCGGCTTGACAGCTAATTATTGCATTGTACCATACCTTAGATCTAAGACATTGTAATGACACTAAATTTGGTTGGCTACTTACTTAACTTTACACACTTACTATCATGTATTTGCAATGCCCCAAATCTGACACATTGTAATGATGCCCGATTGGGTAGGTCGATGATGGACGTGGACGGTTCGTCACTGTCCACCTGCCACATGCGCCCCCGAAAGTTGGACGGCGGCGCGTAGGAGGCGCAGCTGGCGGCATTCTCGACCTCGACCGCCTGCGCAGCCAGCGAGTGTGGGCCACATCCGTGTCCGGCTGCGCCGGCTCTGTGTTGCGAGCGGCGCCTTGAGCACGTGCAGCCTCGTAGAGCGCCAGCTGCTCCGCAACGAAATTCGGGGTCGTTGCTGCCATGGCGGCCACAGCCTCCTCGCTTGCGCGCTCGTCGTTGATTTGTCCCTCCGCCAGCCGGTGCTACTGGAGTAGGAACAGGTTGTACCTCTGCTCCTCCTGCGCCTGCCGGAACGCCGACATAGGAGCCAGCGCAGGCTGCTCCTCCTCCGCCACGGCGGCGTCGTAGTGCGCCTGCGCCTACTCCATGGTCAAGCCGGCATGCACATGCGCGGGGTCCGGCGCGGTGTCATCGTCGGAGCCCATCTCCATCGCAGGGTCGTTGTCGGAGACCTTGGGAGGGCTGGCCAGCATGTCGTGCTCAATCCTCCAGGCGCGGCGGGTCTGCCAGGCGGCTACAAGGGCGGCAACCTCATGCTTCTGCTCCTATGACAGGCTCACCTCCATCGCGCTAGAACTTGCAGACATAGTGGATGTGGTGCAAGGGAAGAGGATGTGGAGAGAAAGTGTTGTGGTGTGAAGTTTAGCCGGGTGTGACCGCCTTTAAATAGCGGATTCCGGTGAGGCCAAGTGTCCGGGTGCGTCAATGCATGGCGCCGGAGTTGGTTCCTCGGCCGGCGAGCTTGCTTAATGGAGGCATATGGGAGAACGGGCATCGAACAGGCATGGTAGATATTCATCCCGTCCCGTCCCGTAGAGTAAACGTCTCTCCGACATTGAATAGGCGCGGACACCGGGGACGCGGCACGGGCGGCACTCTCGGCCGGCGCGCCACTTCAATGCCCACGCTAGTGAGAGGTTGCATCCACTCTGGGCCAGTGTCATTGCGGAGCGGCCGCTCTACAGCGGCATGAATTCGGGCGGCTGGCGCTGGGCGGGAAATCACGCGGACGAGGGACGAGGATTGTTGGTGGGCCAGGTAGTCAGCAGCGGGCGGGGTAGCGGCCCGGACGCCCGCAAAGCCCCCCCCCCCCACTTTGTCTCCGGTTTGCGGGAAAAAACTCTCCCGGACCGGCCTGCGGACCGATACAGGATCGCGTTGGATGGCAAAATATGTCCGGACCGCGCGGTCCAGGTGGCGCTGGAGATGCTCTTATGCCTTGGGTAAAATTATAATGCATTGTGATGCTTGTTTTCTGGACAAGAGCATTGTGGCATGATGACACCATTGGGAATTGTTTTGATTCAATGCCTTGATAAGAGCATGTGAGCAGGAGGCATGTGGGGGTAGCTGAGGATATATAGATGGGAAGACATCCCACCAATCAACTAGTGCCACTAACTCCTCTCATATCACTGTTGGTAGTAGTAGTAGAACTCCCCGGTAAGTGGTTGGTTAGTTGGCTTCGTGGGATTTGTGCTTCTTTGATTGTTGGGAGAGGCCTGCGGCATCCTCTGGCGGATATCATGATAGTTCTGCACGGAGTACTCACTAGTGCTGCTTTAGGAAGATCGGTCTGCAGGATGGTGCTTTGAACAATGCTTCATATTCAGGGTGAAAACTCTTGTTTTCAACATCTTTGGTTGGACTCCACGAAGGAAAACTTGGGTCGTTACCTTGTTGCATGTGTTTTCTCAATGTTGATGTTCTGACCTTAACTGATTAATCTTGGCATTCAAGATGGAAATCCTTTTCATGGTCATCTCCAGCCAGACGCAGCGGCTATGGTGTGAGGGCATTATCCCTTTTCAAAGCATTGTTGCAGAAGAAGTAGAATTAGTTGTGTATTTTCTTCTTATTTTTAAGAACACACTACATACGCACACACTAACATACATGCACACACACTCACCCCTATAAAGGAATGCATGCACACCCTACCCTATGAGCACCTCTTACAAATTAACTAAGCTGAAAAATCTTGAGATTGACGAAGTCACTATATGCACCTCGTATTTGACGGGCATGCCATACTACTGAAAGAATTTCACTGGAAAGCTATAGCAAATTCAGATAATGTGAGCACTCATGCAAGGTTTTATTATACTTCTACTCCCTCCGTTCCTAAATATAAGTCTTTCTAGAGATTTTAATATGGACTACATACGGATGTATATAGACGTAGTTTAGAGTAGATTCACTCATTTTGCTCTGTATGCAGTCCATATTGGAATCTTTAGAAAGACTTATATTTAGGAACGGAGGGAGTATAAAAAACAAGGTTTTATATCATTGAAAGTTGCAACGAACAAACCCTCTGATGCCAGCGGTAGCTAGCCACCCCCTCTAGCCATATATATGTTATTTGATAAGATGCATAAGTTGACAATAAAAATAGTTAGAAAATTGTTTTATTAGTTCTTGGCTGCCGTAATAATAAATTGCCATTGTAACAGCCCGGGTTTTTAGTCTCATGTTACCATTGCAAGTTGCAATGAATAAACCCACTGACGGCAGTGGTAGCTAGCCACCCAGCTAGCCATCTACTCCCTCCGTCTTGCAAGCTAAAACAGCTTGCAAAACGATCTTATATTATGGGGCGGAGGAAGTATATTATGTTATATGATCTGATGCATAAGTTGACAATAAAAAGGTTAGAAAATTGTTTTATTAGTTCCTGACTGCCGGTAGTAATAAATTGGCATCATAGCAGCCGCACTGACGGCAGTGGTAGCTAGCCTCCTATCTAGCCATATATAAGTTAACAATAAAAAAGTTGGAAAATTGTTTTGTTTTTCTCAGCTGTCGTAATAATACATTGGCATCATAATAGCCGGGTTTGGTAGTCTCATGTTACCATTGCAATTTGCAACGAACAAACCCACTGATGCCAGCGGTAGCTAACCACCCAGGTAGCATATATGTTATTTGTGATCAGATGCATAAGTTGACAATAATTCTTTTGGAAAAAGTTTTATTAGTTCCCGGCTGCCGTAGTAATAAATTGGCGCCATAACAGTCGCACTGACGGCGGCGGTAGCTAGCCGCCTAGCTAGCCATGTATATGCTTTTTATACGTTATTTGATCATATGCATAAGTTGACAATAGGAAAAAGTTTTATTAGTTCCCGGCCGGCGTAATAAAAAATTGGCACCCTACAGCTGGGTTAGTTAGTCTCGCTTTTGTGCATATGTACGATGTATGTCATAGGGACATTATAATAGGTTAACATGAATGTCATTGGTGAGGATAATCACAATTAAATTTCTGGAGAACTCATTCGCACCCTTCTATGTTAGATGAGGGTGTACGCGTGTATACCTAGTCCTAATCCAGATATGTAGCATGGAACTTGACATTGAATTATCGGTGGAGAAGGTTGCTAGGATGCATGCATGTTCCAGAAAACATATGAGTATCTAGTTAGCTAGGCTGCTATGATTTATTTATTTTTGCCAAAAAATAATGTATGTTCTCTACACTAATCTACAAATGGACGTACTTGTGAGTCATTCCTCTGTCTATATATAAGACCACAGAGAGGGTACGGTAAGTGTACTTGTTCAAGCAAAGCAAAGCTTTGGCATCAAAACTTATACTCTTGCAGCTTAGTCCATAGAGCACCACGCTCCACACCACACATCATATTCCATACCCACCATTTGATCATATGGCCCATGTTACTGCTCCTAGTAACAGCTCACACGAGGTTATTGCTGACCTGCGCAAGCCCCGACCCTACACCCCCAGCCCCTGGGGCGACTTCTTCCTCAACCACAACCCATGTACTCAATCTCAGGTAGTTATCAAATTGCTTTCCTCTCTGAAAAAGAAGAAGTCCCCTTAAGTTTTGTCTCTGCAACTACAAATACATCGTCGATGTTTTCCAAAGGTTTAAATAGCACCGCCATAGCGTATAGAGAGGCAACATGCTAAAGTCATGCGTGTTTTGCGCTAATGAATCTTGTCGCTAATAGCAAGCTATAGCATGATTTAGCGCTAGAATTCAACTTCGGTTTAGTGCCACACTAAAGCTATACCACGCTTTACGTTTCTATGCTAGATGCTTTGCTGCTATGCCTTTATTATGGCCGGATGCCAAGCCTTGTTTTTTTATGGTTGGATATCAAGTATATGCGATATGCACGTCAATTGTTAAGTATGTCTATTTATGTAATATCGACGCCTGAGTGTATGGTTATTATTTTCATTATTTTCATGATTTAAGAAAAAATGTTAAACGGATCTTAGCTTCGCTATAGCTTTTCATAGCTTTCGGTCAAGCTGTCGCTAAATGGCATAGCCTGCTATGTAAAACTTTGATGTTTTCAGAATATTTTGAAACACTCTTGAACCCTAGTTGTTGAAAATTTCCAAGATAATATAAGTTCCTTTATCTCGTAGTATTTGACTATGAAGGACATTGCAAGTATCAAGAAGGAGCGAGTGAGAAAGATCATCTTGGACGCCGGATCTTCTTCTGATTTAGCTATGAAGATTGAGCTTGTTGACACGCTTGAGCGGACCGGTGTGGCTTATCACTACGGCCAGGAGATTGAAGAGTTACTACATGGCATGCAGAGTGAAGAAAATGTGTTTGGTGACAACCTATGCGTAACAGCGATGCGGTTCTACTTGCTAAGGAAGCATGGGTACAACATATCTCCTGGTATTATTCATTATGACGACAACAGTTAATTCATACACGAATATGTACTAGTATTTGATAAAATAGTGTATAAGCCAAGGTATATGAAATATTTAATTGATTGCGCAGATGTATTTCTGAAGTTCAGAGATGACCAAGGAAACTTTGCAAGCAATGATGTGAACTCATTGTTGGCATTGTACAATGCGGCGTATCTTAGGACTCGTGGAGAAGAAGTGCTTGATGATGCTGTGACTTTCACCAAGAATCGACTACAATGTATGGTGGAGCATCTTGAACCACGGTTGGCAGAAGAGGTCTTGTGTACATTGGAAACACCCCATTTCAGGAGAGTCGAGAGAGTCGAAACGAGACGTTACATCCCAGTGTATGAGAAGAAGGCCACACGAGATGAGGACATATTGGAATTTGCTAAGTTTGACTTCAACATTTTGCAAACTCTATACTGCGAGGAGTTGAAAGCTCTTACGATGTAAGAATACTAACTAAAACATGAGTAGAAAATTGAACAAAATGGTTACTCTTTAAATAGTATAACAAGTGATAATACATATTTAATTATTAACTTGCAGTTGGTGGAAAGACTTGAAATCACAAGCAAATCCCCAATTTGCACGAGATAGAATCGTGGAGGTTCATTTTTGGATACTTGGAGTTCTCTATGAGCCCCAATATTCTTATTCGCGTATAATGCTAACAAAACTAGTCTTATTTATGTCATTGCTTGATGACCTCTATGATAATTATAGCACCACAGAAGAAAGTAACATCTTCACTTCGGCCATGCAAAGGTAAGTAACCTATTATATTTCTTTTCGTATAGTCTTTCTTTATCTTTCACAAAGGGTAAAGAATCTACATGAAATTCCTCGAAAAGTGTAGTTAGAGAAAAGCATCCTACTTGCAATTATTCCACCAACCTTATATAGCTACCATCATGTAGACCATATATAGTTCTCTTTCAGAATTCAGTTGATTACTAGCATTTCTACCAAAATTATGTGTAACAATAATATTTGTGGAAAAACTATATATTCTGGAAAGATGAGTCCTTTATCAATGTACTTCGGCCAAATTTGCTTATATATTATCTGAATTCCTATGACAAGAGAGGCATCATCCATACAGTGAGAACATGTAAGTTGGTATGCATTCTTCTACATAGCACATTAGGTTTCTGCTTGACTCGAGTCTAATGCATGACACGTATAAATACTTCTTATATGTCGCACATGAGAAGCTATAGATGTATTTATAATCACATCATTTTGTAAACAACTTGTGGTATAGTCAAGTTTATCGTCGTGAGTCCATGTTTTAATTTTCCTCAAGGGTTTTCCATGTAGCGTGCTAGTTCTGAACCATTACTTCTTGTTTTCTCAATTTAAAAAAATACTATTTAAAAATACAAATCTTTTGCATTGTTTTGATGAAATGTAATGCATCAAAGTAACACCATATTGTGAAAAGATTGTGTAAGATAAGAAGGTGCACAAGTTATCCATCTAATAACCATCTGAATGTTTTGGTCTAAAACTAAATTAAACTAGAGATGATACACCACCCGTTGGTGTAGAAATTGGTTGCTTTTATTCTAAGTACCCAGGATGGACTCGTTTGTAGGTGTCAATAATTTTTGATTGTATCAGATAGATGTTGTATGTATTATTTTTTATATTTTAACGTCGGGCGTTCTAATTAGAATGAATGGAGAATATAGATTTGGCATATGTGGAAGAACGTGGTGGCTTGTTTGCCTCTTGTTTTGATAATATAATAGATATATCTCATCGTAATTTAGATGCAACACAATTCATTTTGATAGTGTCTAGCTTTATCTACATTTCTAGTAAACTTGAATTTGACTGAAATTCAGGTGGGATGCACAAGCCGTGGAGCAATTACCAGCATACTTGAAGGCACTATACATCAACATACTTAAGACCACAAATGATATTGAGGAAGTGTTAAAGTGTCAGAAAAACAAGAATGCTGAATTCGTCAAAAAATTGGTAAATGTTTCTCAAAATTGAACTAAATTAGCCCCAAAAAAACTTAATGTATATGGGAAAACTATATATAGTAGTATATAAGTACATATAGTGGTTAAGATTACAAATTTAGGTACTATTTACTGATCATTCGTTGATTATCTTAAGTAACTTGAAGCAAGTAACATGATATTGAGCTTTGGGATTAAGGGATTTTGTGTCGAAGTGCATCTATGTGTTAGATATAATATTCCTCAAGGAACTTGTATCATCATCGGTGCAGAATTGACATTATTTGTAGATTTCCATCGTTGTGCAACAAACTATCCTTCGTAAGGATTCTCTTGCTCCACACAAGCCAGAGAAATACTCTCGCTCTTGCAAGTTTCTTACTTATCAAAGGAATTCTCAGGAAATGCACCAGATTTCCACTTACACATTAATCTATTACGAACACCTGAAAGGTGGAAAGACCAGTAAACACTCACCAACAGTGAGAATGTATCCAACCTATATCCATTTATAAATTCCTTCAAAACATATTAGGGTTCATACATCTAGAGATAACATGTTGTACAGTAGCTTTCTTGTTGTACAAAGTATAGTACGGAGAAGCATTAGTTTGTGCAATAGTATGTTTCCATATCAAACATCCTTCCAAAACATTGTATTTGATCCCTCATCAACTATCTTAGTGGGGATTTGTCTATGAATATTGCTCTGTTTCAAAAGGAATTATTTATGCTTCTTGTGTCATTACTCATTACCAATACTATAAAAGTAGCTTGACATCTAAAAATCCCCATGCATTTGTATATGTCATTTAACCTTTAACTTGCATGTTATTTAGATGATCGATGTTGTCAAATGCTATCATGCGGAGGTGAATTGGCGCGACGAACACTATGTACCAACTACAGTTGAGGAGCATTTGCAACTTTCAATGGCCAGCAGTGCTTGTATGCATATAATAAGCCTTGCATTCATCTCACTTGGTGATGTGACAACAAAGGATAATCTTGAGTGGGCCTTTACCTATCCAAAATTTATCAGAGGTGTATGTATTGTTGGGCGCATTGGTAATGACATGGTGTCGCATGAGGTATGACTCTCCCCATATAAAAGCTTTCATGTTGTAAATAAGTTTCTTCTCCGATCTGTGGGGATCCTATATAAGGTTAGATATTCAAACCAACAGGTGTGAGTTAGTATATCCACATGCGTATATGAAAAAGAACTTCATATACATGCCATATGTGTTCATACACGCATGCATGATGAGATATCGTCTAATTAATATTGATGTTTTTCTCTTCTTGAAGCGCGAACAAGGATCGAACCATATGGTATCCACGGTGCAAACTTGCACAATAGAGCACGGTATCACGGTAGTAGAAGCCAATGAGAAGCTCAAGGTGATAATTGATGAAGCATGGATGGACATAGTCCACGAACGACTCCTCAATAAACATTCGATGGTGCTTCTAGATAAGGCAACAAATCTTGCCCGGACAATGGATTTTATGTACAAGCGTGAAGATGCATACACCCTATCATTTAGTCTCAAAAAGACCTTAACTTCACTTTATGTTAATTTCATATGACCATTTTTTCCTTATGAGGAAACGTTAACCTTTCCTCACAAAGAAAAAGACATATGACATAGCATGCTATATTTGCCCATAAATTATTGGATAATGTGAGGTATACTTTCTATTGTAAATTTTGTTTTTGTGGGAACTACATACTGTGTAGCTATTGTGTAATTTTTCTCGTCCATATCTAGCCATGTATGCGTAAAGTTTGTATGTGTGTGTATGTATGTATATATACATACATTTATATGTATACATTTTGTCTATTCTACAAGCACTTATGAAACCTCTAGCGGAGAACAAGAGAACTGCAATACAAACCGAGGGAATTGCACGCGGTTTTTTTGTACTGTTTTGGAGATGCTTTCGAACTATTTTGTCAAAGCGATGAGTATGCTATGCCATTTAAAAGCTATGGAGTGCATAATTTTTTCACGTAATTATTTTAAGATTCATTATGGTATAGATGTAATTTCGAAGGGGGTTGCTTCCTTAATCCAACAAGGCGTTGGGCCCTCAAGTGCAGAGGTTTGTATCAAGCAAATTTCCCTCAAGTGGATGACCAGAAGATTTATCGAACCCATAAGAGCTTTGAATTGCAGCCAATGATCAATACCTGCGCACGCAAATACAGAACTTGCCTTGGCTTGCCAGTTACAATGATTAATGCAACCTGTGTTAGGAAGTATTAATCGCAACCAAAAAAAGTTCAGATTGTAAATGGAATTGGAAATATGTTGATCAAGGTTGAAAGCAATAGGGGTGAATGGACTGGGATCCATAGTTTTGCTAGAGGCATCTCTTCATTTAAAAGATAACATGCCTGGTGAACAAATTGCAGTTGCATATCGATTAAATTGCAATTTTTATGACCATGATTATACATGAAATGATTGCATATAGGCATCATGTCCTGACATCCATAGACCGTTAATCAAACAACATCTATTGCTAATACTCCACCCGATGACCGCTATCCAGAATGCATATCAAAGTACTAAGTGAAACGGAGTATTGCATTAAGTATGATGACATGATGTAGATAATATTTTGTGATCACCCTATGTTTAAAGGACAACTACTCAAATATATTTTTATCCTTAGTGGCAACAACACAATACAAGCTTTTTTCACTTTATGTCACTGCAGTAGATTACTTGCAAGATTGAACCCAACTAACATACACAATTCCCTCTTGGAGACCATTCATCTAAAAATGGCCAATGCAAGACTAATAGATTGGAGATCATATAAGCCTTGTGGGAGATGAGCGTCGTGTCGAGCCTCCCTGCCACCTCCAACTCTCAGCAGCTCTAGATTCTTTACGGTCATGTGTGGTCTTCATCGGCGCGAGCCTTGCCTGATGAGGTGCTGCCAGCCCACTCTAATTCAATGAGAAGCATCAGCACATATCTCTTTAATTCCAGGTGTTTAGGTCATTTTTTATCAGCACAACACTATCCCTGATTTAGAGTGTGTGCTTAACATAATTTTCATCCTTGTCTTGCAGGTCAAAGAGTAAAAGACGCAGTTCTTGTAGGTTCTTATTTCCTACTTATTCGTTTGGCTTTGCTGTGGACAATAAATAATTACATAGATTAGGGGAATATTTCCTCGGAGAGTTTCTCATCTATCATCTATTATAGTGTTGCCGCTCTCAGTGGATACCATTAGGCTGAAAGCCCTAGGTGTCCAAGTATAGAGGCCAAGCTAAGGTATTCTTCTTTTATAAATTGTTCTTTCATGAGTTTAATTATGGGTATGAAAATATCTAGATTCCTGCTTTCTTGGATAAAATTACCAGTGTAGTATTTGTGTGCTCCTTTTCTTTTTACCCCAGTCTTTCATGGAAAGTGAAAAATATATGTGTTTATATGTTGGTTAGAATTGTCAACAAGATCCTCATATGGTTGGCTTCAAAATCTGCAGTACAATATTTATTTGCACTTTGTTTATATGATTTCTGCTTGATTCTTTCTTGGCATTTTGTTACTACATCTTGACTCACTCATGCTCATCCATCATTTTTTGATCATAATTTACCACCAATCATTATAGTAAATGATTTTTTTACATGATGTTTGTTTCACCAAAGCCATTTTGATATACATGTAGTTTTGATTTCTCCATATGAATTATTCTGATATAAAGCTATTAATCAGGTATTCCACTATTCCGCAACTCTAGATGTAAATATTTGCTTTTTAGAGTCTGCTCTGTGTTGTGCTAGTTCTAGCTTTGTTGGCCTTTTTTCATCTTGATTGATTCACGTGTTAAATTCTCTTTCCAGGAAGTTAAGAAGGCATGTAACAGTATACACTTTAGGCCAGATTTTATTCACTTTTGCCCTTTCCAGAGATGAGTAGGAAAAGAAATTCAAAACAGGCTCACTAACAGGACTACTCTACTTTATTAACTATTAAAATATATTTTTCAGAGCTTGAGCCATTTGACTAATGAGGAGGTGTATGAAAGAAAAAAATTGTATTGAAGTATGGTTCATGTAAAGGATTCTAATTCAGCAAGCTAAAGAGATGGTTTATGTAAGTGATTAGATGCTAACACATTACATAATCGGTCCAATAACTACCTGTTTTAGCTCTCTTTCTCAGAGTGATGGTAGACCAGTATGCATGTACTAGCATACTGTTGTTCATTACACTGTTGAAACCTGTTTTCATGAGTTGAAACTAAGTCATTTGAAATTTATTGTACAACACAAGTACTATAGCTTTTAAGAATACTTCATCCATAGGGTGGCACATTAATGTTGCAATCCCAAGATGAAAGCTATACTAGAAAGGTATTTTGCATGATGCAAATCATGTTGTTTTGTTGTGTTCAATCAGTTACTAACAATCATTATCTCTTACTCCGCACCGCGCCCATTGCTTTTTATGTGGAAATCATTGCTTGAACAATTTAGTGTGTGAACAGATTAATAATTGAACCAAAGAACTATACAGTAGGAGAGAAATGAAACAGTGCTTATCTCTTACTCCTAAAGAGGAATAGCGACCACTCTCAGAGCAAGTCATCTTATACATCAGTTTTCCTAGAAGATTCGACAATCAGACTCTTTATTTGGTTTTGCATGAAAAGTACTTCCAAAGTTCTGGATTGGGGAAATATTAAATCTCCGATAAGTGATTATCAGATCCTTACTGTCCTGGGTGGGTCACGGTTGGATTTTCGCATGTTGCTTTGTGAGTGAGGTCTTCTCTGTAAGCTGTGCGTAAGTGTTAAAATTCAGAGTGCCATCAAGTTTCCTGGCCAAGTCAGATGCACAAACAGTATTGTATTCCATTAAATTTGACCACCCCTTATGACGCTTGTGCAATTCTATTCAATTTTATGAAGTGGATACACAGTAACACAACCATTTTGAATTGATGTTTAGCTTCGTGTACCTGTGGCCCGTATACCCTTGAATGGTTCTATGATCAAAGAAAAAAGGAACAAACTAGCCATAGACTAAATTAGTTGGGATAATATTTAACTTTATGCAAGAATCTTGGGTGCGCTATAAATAAATATAATTATTTTCCAAAACAGTTCTGAAAAGTGAGTATTGTAATCTCATCAAATTATATCATCATGCCTGATGTAATAAAAGAACATGTTATTAGATGTTGCTGCAATGGTGAAAACCATGTACAGAACCATATTTACCTGAATATTCATCACTAAAAGATCCCATGTATAGCCCGACAAATAATATGAGCAAGAGAAATAAATTAGTAGTTCGAATCAGTATAATTTCAGTGTTCCACGCGATAACAAGAAGTGATAAATTCCAATTATCGTAGGCATTAAGCAAATTTTCAGAAATTCTGTTTTTTGCTTAACCAAAATGCTTTCATTTCTGTAGATCTTGAACAGGGACATGTAAAGTATGTGCGGTTAAAATATTATTCTCAGAAGATGTCAACAAATCCAGTCTGGTACAAAGGCAATAGTAAGTTTGGACGTGCATTGTGGTAGTGACTTATATTTTGATCTATGATGGTGTTTGAGGCCATAGAATACATTATTGTTCAGTTTTTTTGCAGTAAATCTAAAAAGAATCCCTAAATTTTATCTAGTACAATGGCTTTGAAAAATCAGCGTGTTCCCTGAAACATTGTTGGTTTTGTTAAATAGGTGGCCCTCTTAGTATGGCTATGGTTAGTACTCAAGACAGTCCTTCCCCTCAAGAGATAATGCAAGAGTTTCAGACCGCTTGGTTGCTACCATTAGTTTTATTATAAGTTATCACTTCATTTTAAATGTTTTTCCTATGCATTCGTTTTGGTACAAAAGAGGTTTTAAATTGTGCTGGTTCATACGATGAATAAACAGAGCATGATATTAGGTCAGTTGGGTTATAATCTGAACAAATTCAATCTCACAAGTTATAATCTAATAAATTTTATCTCTCGTCATTTATATAAATGTATATAGCTGAAAGGATTGCATAATGTATTGCAGAAGTATTAAAGAACTAAAGAAGCATGACAACTGCAATAGAATTATATAATAACAAGTTTTCATCCTCATAGAAATGGAATCTGCAGCTCTTGTTAGCTCTAGGTCGTGTTAATGCCTGACAAACTCTTTCTTGATGGTTTTTCTTGCGATTTTTTTGTGGGCCTCTTTTGCTTATGTATGAAACATGGATGACGCTATGATTGCTTATCATGTAAGGTCTTGAGGGAAGGTTCGAAGAGATCATCCAATCATGAAGGCCAACAGCAACAACAAGGGGCCAAAAACCGGGCACGCAAAGGATTCTGTAATGAAGAGAACGACGACAAATCAAGATGGTCGGAAGCAAACCAACCAAGCATGATGGCCAAGAGAAAACATAGTGCTAACAAGCACCAAGCTCTACTTCACCAACTTTTTCTTTTTATCTACATCTGTAAACCATTTAGCTAGACAATGTACTATCTTAAACCAGTGATCATCCATTGTACTTTTTCATAACAAATTAGACTACAAAATTTAAAAATGACAGCCTCATACACGGGTGTGGCGTGCTGCCGCGCCTCTGCCTCCTAGTATCACTTATAGCGATCCTGATGTATACAACGTCTGAAACACTCAGTTAGATGGGCCATGCCAAGCGCACGAGGGAGACATAATCCTAACGTTATCTAGCACACGTACGCATATCTGTTTTTAATTTTTTTTTTCTCTTTTTTTCATAATTTTTAAAAATATTGTAAAATGTGTAAAAACAAATAACATACTACACACACAGAGCCCTATGAATGCACGCACGCACACCCTACCCCTATGAGCATCTCTGAGAGACTGACTCGGCACATGATCTTGAGACAGATGAAGTCGTCACAGACACATTCGTAGTCAACGTGAACCTCTCCTCTCACTGAACACACATCACCGGAAGACCTGAAATAAATCCAGGAAAATGCGATCATCAGTGTCAAATCTATAACTTTAACCCTGATGGGCTAGGGATACCACTGTCCTACTAACCATCCAACCACAGTTTGGTTCACGTAAAATATGTATTTAGGAACAAAAACTTTTCACTGAAAATGTCATATATGTATATACAAATTTGTTCACTTAGCTTAAAAAAGTATTCGGCATTTTTAATAAAAAAAATGTATGTATGATTCAACAAAAAATGTCCAACTGTTTACGAAATTGTTCATGATATTTTTCAATATGTTAATAAATGTAAAATATTGTTCGTGCAAGTTTGGGAAATGTTCATGACATATAAAAAAATATTTATACCAATTAAAAAATGTTTATAGCACTTATAAAATGTATGTAAAAATGTGCCAATGTTCAATCACGCATTCAGAAAATGTTGAACGTGAAAAACTTTAATGTGCATTTGAAAAATGTTCAACTAATATTTTAAAAATTGTCGATGTGTATTTAAAAAAGTTCTTGCATTTATTTATTTCAATGGAATGTTATATTTTGTTCTCACAAAGTTTATAAAATATTTATGACATATAAGAAATTGTTTGTACACTAAAATCAGGAACGCTAAAAAAGTTCATTAAATTGAAAATGAAAAACTGAAAAACAAGCAGAGAAGTGCGGAGAAGTTAAAAACCCGATCGGATCCTTCTCCCCATCGTCCAGACCAGAATAGAAAGTTTCCAAAACGGAAGCTAATTTGGCTGGCCGATATGACGCCCCTGTACTCGGTTTATCTCGTGATGAGACATAGCATTTATGTCACGGGCACTCCGGGACGTCTATATCTCGCTTGGTGCGAGAAAACTATCGATCACGCCTACAGGAGCAACGAGTTGGGGCGGTCCAATACAATGGGTTAGCGAGAGGTTTGGCGTACTCGTTCATGGAAACTTCCACCAGTTTTGGCCGGTATTGAGAAGGTTCCAAGTGGGGTTTTTTTCTTCTTCTTTTTTTCTTTTCCTTTTTTTTTGTTTTCTTTTTCCCAAATGATAAGTGTCACACGTGTGGCACGAAGCAACATGGTACAAATGCCCTCATCACCATCCATCTTGCCACGTCAAACATATGACATCAGCGGAATCTTTTTGGTTTTTCGGACTTAAAAATGTTTTATCTCTTAAATAAAAAATCCGAATAAAAATCCGTTTTCATCATTAAATCAGTCTCGACGAGATCTTCAAAACTAGATCCCATATTGATATGTTTCGACGACTTTTTTTTTTGGCCAAAAGTTGTCATGATGTTTACACTGAAGTTGGCATAGAGTTTACACTAAAGTTGCCATGATATGTTTCATCTATTTTTTTCCTTCTATATTTAAAGCCACCATTGTATTTCAACTACTTTTCACGGCAAATTTTATTAATTGACAATGGAAATTTTTACTAATTAACCACGGCAAATTTAATTCATGAATCATGGCAATTTTTAGTAATTCATCATGGCAAATTTAGTTTATAGAATATGGCAATTTTAGTTTATAGATCATGACAATTCTAGTTTTTTAATCATGGAAATTATTACCATGGCAGTTTTTAGTGCATGTATCATGGCTAATTTAAGTAATTCACCATGGCAATTTTAGTTTATGGTTCATGGCAAATTTGAATCATTGACCATGCATTTTTAAAGTAATTGACGACGGATTTCTTTTTAATTATGAACCATGTCAAAAATATTTTATTAATCATGCCAAATTTTAGTAATTCACCATGGCAAGTTTAGTTTCTTAATTCCCCTTTTTATAACATGTCAAAATTTACTTTAAAAGTAGAAGAAAAAGAAGTTGAAACATACCTTGCCAAATTTTAGTTATTCACCATGTCAAAATTTAATTCCCCTTTTTATACCCGACGGAGAATACAATTTCACCTAATGCCTGCATGTAATGATCTGCAAATTGTAGGAGAAATTGTATATACCAAATTGTATATATATGTGTGTATGCATGGTCGTACGAGAAATTCTATGATATATGATTGGTTCTACGAGAAATTCTATTATATATGCATAACGTGTACAGTATGTAGTAGCGTAAAATATGTTTGAAATGAAAAAGAATTAAATGGAAAACACAAAATGAAAAGGAAAAATAAACAATAAACCCTAAACCCCTAAACCCCTAAACCTTTAGTCCCGGTTGGTGACACCAACCGGGACTAAAGGTCCCCAGCCCCCGGCGCGCGCTGCCGGCCACGTGGCAGGGATTTAGTCCCGGGTCGTGGCCAACCGGGACTAAAGGGTGGGGGCCTTTAGTCCTGATTTATTACTCCCGGTTGGTGAACCGGGACTAAAGGCCCTTCCCAACCGGGACTAAAGGTCGTTTCTCCACTAGTGGACATCTACGCCCTCGAGACCGACTGCGACAGCTACGACTACAACTTTGTTCCCTCGATGGAGAAACTTGGACCGGCACCCCGCCGTGGCTAGGGTGAATGGCGGTGAGAGTCCCTCTGCCCGCCGCCGATCAAGCTACCCATCATTGTCTCGTCCCAAGCGCTGCATCCTGACGGATCCACCATCTTCCTCTCCGTCGCGGACAGGGGCACCTTCTCCTTCGACACCGGCCGCCTCGCCTGGACGCGTCACGGGAGCTGGCTCTTACCATTCTACGGCGAGGCCTACTTCGTGCGTGAGCTGGACGCGTGGGTCGGCCTCTGCTCACGCCAAAAAGGGTACATCGCCGTGTGGCACGTCATCTCACCCGACGACGGCCGCCGTAGATGCCCGGCCTGGACATACGTCGAGGATAGGGTGTACAACAATAGGTGGAAGAGGCACCTTGCTGCGAGCCTCACTTACATGGGCAACGCCGAGTTCTACCTCCTCGAGACCATCACGCGCAAGGGCTACGACATTTTCACCGAGTTCAGGCCGCGGATGCTGCTTTGACTGGCAGCCTTCCTGGTCGAGCGCCAGCGCAGCGGCGAGGTTCGGGCGGTGGACATGCGCACCATGCTTTACAAGTGGCCTTACTGGGAATTGGAATGCCGTCGTCCACCTACCGCTTTCTGGATTTAACAAAGTCTCAATTAATTGAGAATTAATCAAGTCTCAATAAAGTAATGTAACATATAAGAAAGAAAAAAAGAAAAACTAAAAAGAAAATTTTACATGAATCTTCACGCAAGATCTCATGAATATAGCATCGACTAAGATCTAACCAAGTCTTAGTCAACTAAGATTTAGCAACACTGATACAAATAATACAAGGATGAGCTGGGATGTGCAGTCTTCGGATTTCCACGGGGAGCTCCTTGCACTGCGATGCGAATAGGCAGAGGTGGTTCTTTCTTCTCACAGTCGTGCCGACGATCATGATTTACTGCCGCCCATGATAGGAATAGATGGACCCGCCCATGATTTACTACCGGAGAAGTGCTCGCCTCATTCAATTCCAGCCACCACAGGATGCGCATCTGACGGATCAGGACACATTCAGATCTGTTACAGTCCGGCGACTATTCGCCAAATACATTTAATGATAACTATATTTTATTTGTCCAACAATAGCACAATATATAGCACAAGCCCGAAAGTTAACCATGAACATGAAGTAGCATACAAATACAAGGATGAGCTGGGGCGCGCGATCTTCAGATTTCCACGGGGAGCTCTTTGCAGGGCGACGCTAATAGACGAAGCTGGTTCTTTCTCCTTGCCGTCGTGCCGACGATCATGTCCATGTCGAGCTCATCCGGCCGCATTCCATCGGGGAGGCTCCAATCAAAGTAGTAGATAAGCCGTGCAACGATGAGCTCCAGCACGGTGAGCCCGAAGGTATCTCCGGGACACATCCTCCTTCCGCTGCCAAACGGGAGGTACTCCAACTGCAAGCCGCCTTTGAAGTCTACCGCGCCACCGTCGAACCTCTCCGGCCGGAACTCCTCCGCATCGGGCCAATGCTCGGGGCTCCGCGCCATCGCCCAAGCGTTGACGATGACTGTGGTGCCCTTGGCGATCTCGAACCCGCCGACGTCGCAGGTCTCCCTGCAGAGTCGGGGGAGAAGGAGCGGCAGCACTGGGTTCAGCCTGAGGCCCTCCTTGATGACCATCCTTGTGTAGCGTAGCTTGTCCATGAGGCCCTCGTGCTCCTGCGGGCTCTTCCCATCAAGTGCTTGCCGAACCTCAGCCTGTGCTTTGGCCATCGCCTCGGGGTTCCTCATGAGTTCCGACATGATCCACTCAGCGGCTGACGATGTTGTCTCCGTTCCTCCGGTGAGCATGTCCTAAAAATACCACCAAACATGCAGCCATGAATAAAATCAAACAAGAGAAGAGGCCCGCCGGACATATTATACTCGCTCCGTCCGGAAATACTTGTCGGAGAAATGAATGTATCCAGACGTATTTTAGTTCTAGATACATCCATTTTTATCCATTTCTGCAACAAGTAATTTTGGACCGAAGGAGCACATGATTTAATTTGGAGAGGTTGCTGCTTACAAATAAGATTGCTTTGATGCTTGTCATACTGATGGGGACCTCCAGCTTGCCCTCGTCCTTGATCCTAAGCAAGGCGCTCAGGAGGTGCTCTTCTTCTTCTTCATCTCCGATGGTCTTGGTCGCCGCTCGCTGTGCCTCACACTCGCCGATCATCTTGTCAAATATGGCGTCCAGCTGACGGCGCGTTCGCCACAGCCGGCGTGTCAGCCCAGTGGCGATGTCAACGAACCACAGAGACGGGAAGAGGTCCCCGGCGCTGAACCCCGCGCCTTCTTTCACAGCCACCTCGATGACCGGCATGTACTGTTCCTGAAGCTCCGTGCCACACAGCTGCCCAAACGTCGCCTTTCCGGTGATCCCAATCGAGCACGAGCAGAGCAGC
Organism: Elymus sibiricus; assembly: GCA_039707655.1. Taxonomy (NCBI): domain Eukaryota; kingdom Viridiplantae; phylum Streptophyta; class Magnoliopsida; order Poales; family Poaceae; genus Elymus; species Elymus sibiricus. The sequence goes on along the minus strand of CM077670.1, from coordinate 318,899,980 downwards.
CTTCCGAGGTTGACCGGCTGGCCACCTCGGCCCGCGGCGGCGACCTTCCTCACGAGGGAACGGGTCTCGCCGTCCCGGACGGGCGCGAGCTGCCGCACCTTGTGCGCGCCGAGGAGCTCCATCATGCAGAGCTTGCGCAGCGTCCGCCAGTACGCCCCGTACGGCGCGAAGGCGATGTCCATGCTCCGGTAGAGGATGATTTCCGCGGTGAGCAGGTTCGGCCGCGACGCGAAGGTGAGGTCCTTGTCCCGGAGCACCTCCTGCGCCGCCGCCGGCGAGGAGATGACGACGGCGTCGATTTGGCCCAGCCGCACGGACATCACTGGGCCGTGCTTCCGGGCCAGGGCCCGTAGCGCTGCCTGCGGCTGGGAGCTGAGGAGGTGGAGGATGTTGCCGATCAAGGGGAGACACCATGGACCTGGAGGCCGCCTCTTCTTGGAACTTGCCGAAGATTTAGGGCTAAGCAAGGAGGACACAAGGACCACCAGTGAGACGACGCCGAGAGAGAGAAGTAGGGTGGCTGCGCTTAGCTCCATCTCCATGTGGATGGCTTGCTGATCGAGGACCAACAGCTAGCAAGAACTTTTGTTTTTGGAGCCATGCAGGAGAAATGCATGTATATATAAGCACAAACCCACTGACTCCGGCGGTAGCTATCCATATATATGTCATTTGATCAGATGCATAGGTTGACAATAAAGAAACTTAGAAAATTGTTTTATTAGTTCCCGGTTGCCGTATAGTAATAGAGGGGCATCATAACAGCCGGGTTAGTTAATCTTACATCACCATTGCATGTCGCACCGAAGAAACCCACTAATGTCAGCGGTAGCTCCCTTGTAATCTCTTGTACATGCTACTTTATATCTTCTATAAAACTATGATACACCATTGACGTACCCTCGAGAAAAAAAAAACTCGCTCCTATCTAGTCATATATCAAATATTCAGATGCATAAGTTGCTGACAATAAAAAATTGGAAAATATTTTTGTTAATTCCCGGCTGCCATAGTAATAAATAGGCATCATAACAACCGTTTAGTAAGTCTCACATTACCATTGCATGCTGCAACAAAGAAACCCACTGATGCCAGCGGTAGCTAGCCGCCTAGCTAGTCATATACTCCCTTCGTCTCAAAATAAGTATCTCAATATACTCTCTCCGTCCTAAAATAAGTGTCAATATACTCCCTCCGTTCCAAAATAAATGTCTCAACTTTACTACAACTTTGATACGGAGAGAATATATGTTATTTGATCAGAAGCATAAGTTGACAACAAAAAATAATTTAAAATAGTTTTATTAGTTCCCGGCTGCCGTTATAATAAATTGGCATCATAACAACTTGATTAGTTATTCTCACATTAGTGTATATGTACTATATACATCATTGGGACAATTAAATAAGTTTAACACAAATGTCTGTTGGTGAGGATAATCATAATTTTCTGGAGAACTCATTCACGCCCTTCTATGGTAGGAGTATAAAACATGGAGTTAACTTATAGTATATGAAGGTTCCTACGCAGCCGCCTCCTCCCCCTAAAAAATTAGGGTTTCTCTGCCTCCCGCCGGCGCCGCCGTCGCTCCGCCTCGTCACCGGTGGCCTTAGGGCCATTGGGGCGCGGTGGATCCTGGTTCTTGCCGGTGGGAGGGCTCCGTTTTTAGATGTGTCTTCGAGATTTGTTAGGGTTTGTGTCTTGCTCCGGAAGGCGAAACAGCGGCAGCTCCCTGAAAATGGAATATGGTTCTTCCCGCCTAGCCCCCCGTTCTGGTGGTGCATCTAGCATCGTCGGTGGGCATGTGGAGGTGTGTCTCTGGCGGATCTGTCTTTGGTGGATTTGCTCGAATCTGTTCGTTGTTCGCCTACGTTCGTGTGTTTTCAGGTTGGATCCTTCTGATCTACGTTACTCTTCATCGGCGACGGTTGCTGTTCTGTTGCACTGGTCCTATGGGCCTTAGCACAACGACTTCCCGACTGTCTACTACAACAAGTTTTGCCGGCTCCGGTGAGGGAGGGGTGATGACGGCGGCGCGCCTTCGGCTCGCTTCAGCGCTTGTAGTCGCCGCTAGGTGGTCTACATATCTAGATGTAATTTTTATTATTTCTGGTGTTTTGTACTACCATGATTAAAGATGAATAGACCGGATGTTTTCCCGCAAAAAAAAAAACCTTATAGTATATGACACAGTGTTAGATGAGGGTGTATGTCATAAAAAAAAGTACTCCATACATGACACGGTGCCTCGTCATAATCTAGGATGCATGCATGTTCCATGAAACATATAGGAGCGTCTAGCTAGGCTGCTATGATTTGTTTATTTTTGCGATTAAGTAATATGTGACGGAGGGAGTATATAAGACCACGGATAGTGTACAGTGAGTGCAATTGTTCATGCAACGCAAGCTTTGGCATCAGAACTTGTACTTTTGTAGTTTAGTCCATAGAGCACCGAGTGCGAAGTTTTGATGGACGGATACATTGGAGGACTTTATTTCAAATGATTCAAAAATGATATTTTCAAGTTTTAAAAAATATCAAAAAAAGTTTTGTGAAAATTTGTGCATATTTGCGACTTATCTGTAAAATTTCGTTCAAAAATATTATGATTTGCAAGCTGCACACACAAAAAAAAATTCCAGCCCAACAACAACAAGAAAATGGCCCATTTTCATGTACGTATTTGTTTTTTTTTTGTATACATCATGTATGAAAGTATATTGTTATGGAAATTTCCCTGAATGTGTTATATATGTATTTGTGCATATACAAAAAAAATTGATTTTTTGTGATGTAGAAATATGTTTTTTTTATAAATTCCACCATGGAGCCCATCCTCCATTTGCTCTTGTTATACCATACCCAGCAGTTCTTCATATGGCTCGTGTTACTGCTCCTACATTAATCATCAAGCCAATTGTTGTAAGGCAATCTTATGAACTCATCCAAAAATTTATGTAGACCTTGTTCATAGTACCTGGGAAAAATATCCATGTATACTGGCAAATCGATAAGATATAAAGTAACTTTACTAGTGTCATACCAGAGTTCTTTCAACTGCTTTTTGGGTCGCATCTTTTATGGGTGATAAATTTTCCACGAGTCTATACTGAGAAAGAGATGATTTCCATTTTGTTGATTTGCAGAGATCCTTAATCCGAGAGGGGATATTTTTGTCTCTTTCCGGGAATTTTGAGTTTGCATGGTAGTTAATACACGCTCTTGAAATTTTGTATGATGTATTTGCTTTTTCTGCCCAGAATTGTTGAGTGATAAAATGGCGCGTGGAGGCAAACACATACCTCTTGCAAGAATTTTTCCGCATGTTTCTTGAGTTCCATAGGTTCAGAGGAAACTTTCTTGCCAAAATTTCCTTGTCTGTAGGTGTGGTTGTCATGTATCTGTTACAACACTTTGTTGTTGGAGAAGTCTATTCTTGAATTCTTGGTTTTCGTGCTGGTCCTCATGCTAATAATCCCGATCTACGTATGCTTTGAGTTTCTTTTGTTGCTAGTGTGACTTTGTAGCAGTTCATCCTGCGGCACAAGAAGACAACTTCTTCCAATGAAATGTCTTGGACGAGTGGAACAAATCAGAAGCAAACTCAACGGGATCTTGAGGAACAAGCCACAAGGAAACAAAAAAAATTAAAAACCAACAAAAAACACAAGATGCAAAAGCATACAAGTCAAAGCATTATTTATCCCAAAAGATCTTAAGCAAAGAGACAAGCGTCGTCGCCACTTCGCGTCCTGAGGCGATCTTCACTTGGTCATGTTCTCGCACTCTGTCTGATGGAGGGAATCATCATGTTCGGTCTCTTCATCAACCTTTGCTGGTCCCATGATGATGCGGAGTTGTCCACTCTCGAGGCTAGAGGTTTGTAAGCAGTAGCTATGAGTTGCCATTAATGATTGTGATTTGGGAAATGATGGTGAGTTGAGTTATATGATGTATCCCCGGTTTATGAATTTTGTTATGGATTGAATTTTGGTCATGTTATACTGAACTTTGGAAATCAATGAGAGCATATGGTGATTGTCTAGTATAGTCTGCAGAGACAACTGACATTGGCGTGCTCTATGGATTAAGATTAGAAAAAGAATGTTTAAGGTGTGATGCTTTAGCGTACCTATGATGTCTCATCCTAGTTTCATCCAAATACAAAAGGGGAAACTTTGGTGTGATGCTTTACCACACCTTGCTGAGGTTATATCGAGTATTTTAATGAAGTTATCAATGTCGAGAATTGCCACTAGTGAACCTATGAACCCCAGGCCTTGTTTTCTTCCTTCACAACCTCATTTTAGTCACTGTTACACCTTCTTAATTTGTTGTTTCTATTTATTCTGAAAATACAAAACTATTTGTCATCAAAATTGTCAATCCCTTGACCGAACTAGTGCATTAGGTGTGTTGGGGACGCAAGAGACTATTTATATCTTTATTGTAGGGTTGCCTGGGAGGGGAATACTTTCGTCCTACAACACCCACGAATTTATAAAGCTTAGGTCATCCACTTGAGGGAAATTTGTTGTTCTCCTACAATCCTCTGTGCTTGGAGGCCCAACAAGTGTCTACAAGAATATAAGTGCATAGTACTAGATATCACCTACTTTCCTAACTTACTACATTGCATCATGCCCCAAAATCCTAGTGTATTGGTGCCCAATTTGTTTGGCTACTTTGTTTACATCGATCCCGGCTTGACAGATAATTATTGCATTGTACCATACCTTAGATCTAAGACATTGTAATGACACTAAATTTGGTTGGCTACTTACTTAACTTTACACACTTACTATCATGTATTTGCAATGCCCCAAATCTGACACATTGTAATGATGCCCGATTGGGTAGGTCGATGATGGACGTGGACGGTTCGTCACTGTCCACCTGCCACATGCGCCCCCGAAAGTTGGACGGCGGCGCGTAGGAGGCGCAGCTGGCGGCATTCTCGACCTCGACCGCCTGCGCAGCCAGCGAGTGTGGGCCACATCCGTGTCCGGCTGCGCCGGCTCTGTGTTGCGAGCGGCGCCTTGAGCACGTGCAGCCTCGTAGAGCGCCAGCTGCTCCGCAACGAAATTCGGGGTCGTTGCTGCCATGGCGGCCACAGCCTCCTCGCTTGCGCGCTCGTCGTTGATTTGTCCCTCCGCCAGCCAGTGCTACTGGAGTAGGAACAGGTTGTACCTCTGCTCCTCCTGCGCCTGCCGGAACGCCGACATAGGAGTCAGCGCAGGCTGCTCCTCCTCCACCACGGCGGCGTCGTAGTGCGCCTGCGCCTACTCCATGGTCAAGCCGGCATGCACATGCGCGGGGTCCGGCGCGGTGTCATCGTCGGAGCCCATCTCCATCGCAGGGTCGTTGTCGGAGACCTTGGGAGGGCTGGCCAGCATGTCGTGCTCGATCCTCCAGGCGCGGCGGGTCTGCCAGGCGGCTACAAGGGCGGCAACCTCATGCTTCTGCTCCTATGACAGGCTCACCTCCATCGCGCTAGAACTTGCAGACATAGTGGATGTGGTGCAAGGGAGGAGGATGTGGAGAGAAAGTGTTGTGGTGTGAAGTTTAGCCGGGTGTGACCGCCTTTAAATAGCGGATTCCGGTGAGGCCAAGTGTCCGGGTGCGTCAATGCATGGCGCCGGAGTTGGTTCCTCGGCCGGCGAGCTTGCTTAATGGAGGCATATGGGAGAACGGGCATCGAACAGGCATGGTAGATATTCATCCCGTCCCGTCCCGTAGAGTAAACGTCTCTCCGACATTGAATAGGCGCGGACACCGGGGACGCGGCACGGGCGGCACTCTCGGCCGGCGCGCCACTTCAATGCCCACGCTAGTGAGAGGTTGCATCCACTCTGGGCCAGTGTCATTGCGGAGCGGCCGCTCTACAGCGGCATGAATTCGGGCAGCTGGCGCTGGGCGGGAAATCACGCGGACGAGGGAGGAGGATTGTTGGTGGGCCAGGTAGTCAGCAGCGGGCGGGGTAGCGGCCCGGACGCCCGCAAAGCCCCCCCCCCCCCACTTTGTCTCCGGTTTGCGGGAAAAAACTCTCCCGGACCGGCCTGCGGACCGATACAGGATCGCGTTGGATGGCAAAATATGTCCGGACCGCGCGGTCCAGGTGGCGCTGGAGATGCTCTTATGCCTTGGGTAAAATTATAATGCATTGTGATGCTTGTTTTCTGGACAAGAGCATTGTGGCATGATGACACCATTGGGAATTGTTTTGATTCAATGCCTTGATAAGAGCATGTGAGCAGGAGGCATGTGGGGGTAGCTGAGGATATATAGATGGGAAGACATCCCACCAATCAACTAGTGCCACTAACTCCTCTCATATCACTGTTGGTAGTAGTAGTAGAACTCCCCGGTAAGTGGTTGGTTAGTTGGCTTCGTGGGATTTGTGCTTCTTTGATTGTTGGGAGAGGCCTGCGGCATCCTCTGGCGGATATCATGATAGTTCTGCACGGAGTACTCACTAGTGCTGCTTTAGGAAGATCGGTCTGCAGGATGGTGCTTTGAACAATGCTTCATATTCAGGGTGAAAACTCTTGTTTTCAACATCTTTGGTTGGACTCCACGAAGGAAAACTCGGGTCGTTACCTTGTTGCATGTGTTTTCTCAATGTTGATGTTCTGACCTTAACTGATTAATCTTGGCATTCAAGATGGAAATCCTTTTCATGGTCATCTCCAGCCAGACGCAGCGGCTATGGTGTGAGGGCATTATCCCTTTTCAAAGCATTGTTGCAGAAGAAGTAGAATTAGTTGTGTATTTTCTTCTTATTTTTAAGAACACACTACATACGCACACACTAACATACATGCACACACACTCACCCCTATAAAGGAATGCATGCACACCCTACCCTATGAGCACCTCTTACAAATTAACTAAGCTGAAAAATCTTGAGATTGACGAAGTCACTATATGCACCTCGTATTTGACGGGCATGCCATACTACTGAAAGAATTTCACTGGAAAGCTATAGCAAATTCAGATAATGTGAGCACTCATGCAAGGTTTTATTATACTTCTACTCCCTCCGTTCCTAAATATAAGTCTTTCTAGAGATTTTAATATGGACTACATACGGATGTATATAGACGTAGTTTAGAGTAGATTCACTCATTTTGCTCTGTATGCAGTCCATATTGGAATCTTTAGAAAGACTTATATTTAGGAACGGAGGGAGTATAAAAAACAAGGTTTTATATCATTGAAAGTTGCAACGAACAAACCCTCTGATGCCAGCGGTAGCTAGCCACCCCCTCTAGCCATATATATGTTATTTGATAAGATGCATAAGTTGACAATAAAAATAGTTAGAAAATTGTTTTATTAGTTCTTGGCTGCCGTAATAATAAATTGCCATTGTAACAGCCCGGGTTTTTAGTCTCATGTTACCATTGCAAGTTGCAATGAATAAACCCACTGACGGCAGTGGTAGCTAGCCACCCAGCTAGCCATCTACTCCCTCCGTCTTGCAAGCTAAAACAGCTTGCAAAACGATCTTATATTATGGGGCGGAGGAAGTATATTATGTTATATGATCTGATGCATAAGTTGACAATAAAAAGGTTAGAAAATTGTTTTATTAGTTCCTGACTGCCGGTAGTAATAAATTGGCATCATAGCAGCCGCACTGACGGCAGTGGTAGCTAGCCTCCTATCTAGCCATATATAAGTTAACAATAAAAAAGTTGGAAAATTGTTTTGTTTTTCTCAGCTGTCGTAATAATACATTGGCATCATAATAGCCGGGTTTGGTAGTCTCATGTTACCATTGCAATTTGCAACGAACAAACCCACTGATGCCAGCGGTAGCTAACCACCCAGGTAGCATATATGTTATTTGTGATCAGATGCATAAGTTGACAATAATTCTTTTGGAAAAAGTTTTATTAGTTCCCGGCTGCCGTAGTAATAAATTGGCGCCATAACAGTCGCACTGACGGCGGCGGTAGCTAGCCGCCTAGCTAGCCATGTATATGCTTTTTATACGTTATTTGATCATATGCATAAGTTGACAATAGGAAAAAGTTTTATTAGTTCCCGGCCGGCGTAATAAAAAATTGGCACCCTACAGCTGGGTTAGTTAGTCTCGCTTTTGTGCATATGTACGATGTATGTCATAGGGACATTATAATAGGTTAACATGAATGTCATTGGTGAGGATAATCACAATTAAATTTCTGGAGAACTCATTCGCACCCTTCTATGTTAGATGAGGGTGTACGCGTGTATACCTAGTCCTAATCCAGATACGTAGCATGGAACTTGACATTGAATTATCGGTGGAGAAGGTTGCTAGGATGCATGCATGTTCCAGAAAACATATGAGTATCTAGTTAGCTAGGCTGCTATGATTTATTTATTTTTGCCAAAAAATAATGTATGTTCTCTACACTAATCTACAAATGGACGTACTTGTGAGTCATTCCTCTGTCTATATATAAGACCACAGAGAGGGTACGGTAAGTGTACTTGTTCAAGCAAAGCAAAGCTTTGGCATCAAAACTTATACTCTTGCAGCTTAGTCCATAGAGCACCACGCTCCACACCACACATCATATTCCATACCCACCATTTGATCATATGGCCCATGTTACTGCTCCTAGTAACAGCTCACACGAGGTTATTGCTGACCTGCGCAAGCCCCGACCCTACACCCCCAGCCCCTGGGGCGACTTCTTCCTCAACCACAACCCATGTACTCAATCTCAGGTAGTTATCAAATTGCTTTCCTCTCTGAAAAAGAAGAAGTCCCCTTAAGTTTTGTCTCTGCAACTACAAATACATCGTCGATGTTTTCCAAAGGTTTAAATAGCACCGCCATAGCGTATAGAGAGGCAACATGCTAAAGTCATGCGTGTTTTGCGCTAATGAATCTTGTCGCTAATAGCAAGCTATAGCATGATTTAGCGCTAGAATTCAACTTCGGTTTAGTGCCACACTAAAGCTATACCACGCTTTACGTTTCTATGCTAGATGCTTTGCTGCTATGCCTTTATTATGGCCGGATGCCAAGCCTTGTTTTTTTATGGTTGGATATCAAGTATATGCGATATGCACGTCAATTGTTAAGTATGTCTATTTATGTAATATCGACGCCTGAGTGTATGGTTATTATTTTCATTATTTTCATGATTTAAGAAAAAATGTTAAACGGATCTTAGCTTCGCTATAGCTTTTCATAGCTTTCGGTCAAGCTGTCGCTAAATGGCATAGCCTGCTATGTAAAACTTTGATGTTTTCAGAATATTTTGAAACACTCTTGAACCCTAGTTGTTGAAAATTTCCAAGATAATATAAGTTCCTTTATCTCGTAGTATTTGGCTATGAAGGACATTGCAAGTATCAAGAAGGAGCGAGTGAGAAAGATCATCTTGGACGCCGGATCTTCTTCTGATTTAGCTATGAAGATTGAGCTTGTTGACACGCTTGAGCGGACCGGTGTGGCTTATCACTACGGCCAGGAGATTGAAGAGTTACTACATGGCATGCAGAGTGAAGAAAATGTGTTTGGTGACAACCTATGCGTAACAGCGATGCGGTTCTACTTGCTAAGTAAGCATGGGTACAACATATCTCCTGGTATTATTCATTATGACGACAACAGTTAATTCATACACGAATATGTACTAGTATTTGATAAAATAGTGTATAAGCCAAGGTATATGAAATATTTAATTGATTGCGCAGATGTATTTCTGAAGTTCAGAGATGACCAAGGAAACTTTGCAAGCAATGATGTGAACTCATTGTTGGCATTGTACAATGCGGCGTATCTTAGGACTCGTGGAGAAGAAGTGCTTGATGATGCTGTGACTTTCACCAAGAATCGACTACAATGTATGGTGGAGCATCTTGAACCACGGTTGGCAGAAGAGGTCTTGTGTACATTGGAAACACCCCATTTCAGGAGAGTCGAGAGAGTCGAAACGAGACGTTACATCCCAGTGTATGAGAAGAAGGCCACACGAGATGAGGACATATTGGAATTTGCTAAGTTTGACTTCAACATTTTGCAAACTCTATACTGCGAGGAGTTGAAAGCTCTTACGATGTAAGAATACTAACTAAAACATGAGTAGAAAATTGAACAAAATGGTTACTCTTTAAATAGTATAACAAGTGATAATACATATTTAATTATTAACTTGCAGTTGGTGGAAAGACTTGAAATCACAAGCAAATCCCCAATTTGCACGAGATAGAATCGTGGAGGTTCATTTTTGGATACTTGGAGTTCTCTATGAGCCCCAATATTCTTATTCGCGTATAATGCTAACAAAACTAGTCTTATTTATGTCATTGCTTGATGACCTCTATGATAATTATAGCACCACAGAAGAAAGTAACATCTTCACTTCGGCCATGCAAAGGTAAGTAACCTATTATATTTCTTTTCGTATAGTCTTTCTTTATCTTTCACAAAGGGTAAAGAATCTACATGAAATTCCTCGAAAAGTGTAGTTAGAGAAAAGCATCCTACTTGCAATTATTCCACCAACCTTATATAGCTACCATCATGTAGACCATATATAGTTCTCTTTCAGAATTCAGTTGATTACTAGCATTTCTACCAAAATTATGTGTAACAATAATATTTGTGGAAAAACTATATATTCTGGAAATATGAGTCCTTTATCAATGTACTTCGGCCAAATTTGCTTATATATTATCTGAATTCCTATGACAAGAGAGGCATCATCCATACAGTGAGAACATGTAAGTTGGTATGCATTCTTCTACATAGCACATTAGGTTTCTGCTTGACTCGAGTCTAATGCATGACACGTATAAATACTTCTTATATGTCGCACATGAGAAGCTAGAGATGTATTTATAATCACATCATTTTGTAAACAACTTGTGGTATAGTCAAGTTTAAAGTCGTGAGTCCATGTTTTAATTTTCCTCAAGGGTTTTCCATGTAGCGTGCTAGTTCTGAACCATTACTTCTTGTTTTCTCAATTTAAAAAAATACTATTTAAAAATACAAATCTTTTGCATTGTTTTGATGAAATGTAATGCATCAAAGTAACACCATATTGTGAAAAGATTGTGTAAGATAAGAAGGTGCACAAGTTATCCATCTAATAACCATCTGAATGTTTTGGTCTAAAACTAAATTAAACTAGAGATGATACACCACCCGTTGGTGTAGAAATTGGTTGCTTTTATTCTGATGGGATTTGGTTGTATTAAACAATAATATGAGAATTAATTGAAATTATAATACATATGATTTATTATATTTGAATAATGCATGGTTTTCAAATATTTATTAAATACAGTAGAATGAATGGTGCATGTTGATTTAGGTATTCCATGTGTGGTGGCATGGTGAGTTAGCATTGTTGCCTGTTGAAAGGAATAGAGGAATAGAGTTAGTGGGGACCAATTATTTTTTATATAGGATTTACCAACTACACAATTTGCATAACCGTTTTTTTCACCGCCCACCCTCGCTGTGATGGCTGCGAGATAATATGGAAACACTCGTCCCTCATCGCGCACTATCGAGTCACACTACAATCACCTTGTTCAAATATGAGGATATGAATTGATTTTAGCTTAATAAAAGATTGGGTTCCTTCATTATTTAGGACGGATTGATATCCAACATGTTCATTAATTCTCTAGCTAAAGCAAAATCCAGTCTATTTACATGCATGCATATATGTGCATGTACGCGAACCTTCCCATACATATGTGCAGTAGTTGGTTCTCTATCTGCAAAGTGTGTCTTATGTATGTCGTGTTATGTCCTAGTCGGTTTGTACGTGTCTCCAGGCGGCCTGTTTTTTTTTTACATTTCCTACATCTGGTTCAGTACATGCACATGATACACTTATTTATACGTGCCAATGGTAAGACTCGTTTGCACTAGACAAATCGATGTTGTACATAACTCTGTATATGCCCCCTCTAAAAAAATCTAAGTACCCAGGATGGACTCGTTTGTAGGTGTCAATAATTTTTGATTGTATCAGATAGATGTTGTATGTATTATTTTTTATATTTTAACGTCGGGCGTTCTAATTAGAATGAATGGAGAATATAGATTTGGCATATGTGGAAGAACGTGGTGGCTTGTTTGCCTCTTGTTTTGATAATATAATAGATATATCTCATCGTAATTTAGATGCAACACAATTCATTTTGATAGTGTCTAGCTTTATCTACATTTCTAGTAAACTTGAATTTGACTGAAATTCAGGTGGGATGCACAAGCCGTGGAGCAATTACCAGCATACTTGAAGGCACTATACATCAACATACTTAAGACCACAAATGATATTGAGGAAGTGTTAAAGTGTCAGAAAAACAAGAATGCTGAATTCGTCAAAAAATTGGTAAATGTTTCTCAAAATTGAACTAAATTAGCCCCAAAAAAACTTAATGTATATGGGAAAACTATAAATAGTAGTATATAAGTACATATAGTGGTTAAGATTACAAATTTAGGTACTATTTACTGATCATTCGTTGATTATCTTAAGTAACTTGAAGCAAGTAACATGATATTGAGCTTTGGGATTAAGGGATTTTGTGTCGAAGTGCATCTATGTGTTAGATATAATATTCCTCAAGGAACTTGTATCATCATCGGTGCAGAATTGATATTATTTGTAGATTTCCATCGTTGTGCAACAAACTATCCTTCGTAAGGATTCTCTTGCTCCACACAAGCCAGAGAAATACTCTCGCTTTTGCAAGTTTCTTACTTATCAAAGGAATTCTCAGGAAATGCACCAGATTTCCACTTACACATTAATCTATTACGAACACCTGAAAGGTGGAAAGACCAGTAAACACTCACCAACAGTGAGAATGTATCCAACCTATATTCATTTATAAATTCCTTCAAAACATATTAGGGTTCATACATCTAGAGATAACATGTTGTACAGTAGCTTTCTTGTTGTACAAAGTATAGTACGGAGAAGCATTAGTTTGTGCAATAGTATGTTTCCATATCAAACATCCTTCCAAAACATTGTATTTGATCCCTCATCAACTATCTTAGTGGGGATTTGTCTATGAATATTGCTCTGTTTCAAAAGGAATTATTTATGCTTCTTGTGTCATTACTCATTACCAATACTATAAAAGTAGCTTGACATCTAAAAATCCCCATGCATTTGTATATGTCATTTAACCTTTAACTTGCATGTTATTTAGATGATCGATGTTGTCAAATGCTATCATGCGGAGGTGAATTGGCGCGACGAACACTATGTACCAACTACAGTTGAGGAGCATTTGCAACTTTCAATGGCCAGCAGTGCTTGTATGCATATAATAAGCCTTGCATTCATCTCACTTGGTGATGTGACAACAAAGGATAATCTTGAGTGGGCCTTTACCTATCCAAAATTTATCAGAGGTGTATGTATTGTTGGGCGCATTGGTAATGACATGGTGTCGCATGAGGTATGACTCTCCCCATATAAAAGCTTTCATGTTGTAAATAAGTTTCTTCTCCGATCTGTGGGGATCCTATATAAGGTTAGATATTCAAACCAACAGGTGTGAGTTAGTATATCCACATGCGTATATGAAAAAGAACTTCATATACATGCCATATGTGTTCATACACGCATGCATGATGAGATATCGTCTAATTAATATTGATGTTTTTCTCTTCTTGAAGCGCGAACAAGGATCGAACCATATGGTATCCACGGTGCAAACTTGCACAATAGAGCACGGTATCACGGTAGTAGAAGCCAATGAGAAGCTCAAGGTGATAATTGATGAAGCATGGATGGACATAGTCCACGAACGACTCCTCAATAAACATTCGATGGTGCTTCTAGATAAGGCAACAAATCTTGCCCGGACAATGGATTTTATGTACAAGCGTGAAGATGCATACACCCTATCATTTAGTCTCAAAAAGACCTTAACTTCACTTTATGTTAATTTCATATGACCATTTTTTCCTTATGAGGAAACGTTAACCTTTCCTCACAAAGAAAAAGACATATGACATAGCATGCTATATTTGCCCATAAATTATTGGATAATGTGAGGTATACTTTCTATTGTAAATTTTGTTTTTGTGGGAACTACATACTGTGTAGCTATTGTGTAATTTTCTCGTCCATATCTAGCCATGTATGCGTAAAGTTTGTATGTGTGTGTATGTATGTATGTATATATACATACATTTATATGTATACATTTTGTCTATTCTACAAGCACTTATGAAACCTCTAGCGGAGAACAAGAGAACTGCAATACAAACCGAGGGAATTGCACGCGGTTTTTTTGTACTGTTTTGGAGATGCTTTCGAACTATTTTGTCAAAGCGATGAGTATGCTATGCCATTTAAAAGCTATGGATTGCATAATTTTTTCACGTAATTATTTTAAGATTCATTATGGTATAGATGTAATTTCGAAGGGGGTTGCTTCCTTAATCCAACAAGGCGTTGGGCCCTCAAGTGCAGAGGTTTGTATCAAGCAAATTTCCCTCAAGTGGATGACCAGAAGATTTATCGAACCCATAAGAGCTTTGAATTGCAGCCAATGATCAATACTTGCGCACGCAAATACAGAACTTGCCTTGCCTTGCCAGTTACAATGATTAATGCAACCTGTGTTAGGAAGTATTAATCGCAACCAAAAAAAGTTCAGATTGTAAATGGAATTGGAAATATGTTGATCAAGGTTGAAAGCAATAGGGGTGAATGGACTGGGATCCATAGTTTTGCTAGAGGCATCTCTTCATTTAAAAGATAACATGCCTGGTGAACAAATTGCAGTTGCATATCGATTAAATTGCAATTTTTATGACCATGATTATACATGAAATGATTGCATATAGGCATCATGTCCTGACATCCATAGACCGTTAATCAAACAGCATCTATAGCTAATACTCCACCCGATGACCGCTATCCAGAATGCATATCAAAGTACTAAGTGAAACGGAGTATTGCATTAAGTATGATGACATGATGTAGATAATATTTTGTGATCACCCTATGTTTAAAGGACAACTACTCAAATATATTTTTATCCTTAGTGGCAACAACACAATACAAGCTTTTTTCACTTTATGTCACTGCAGTAGATTACTTGCAAGATTGAACCCAACTAACATACACAATTCCCTCTTGGAGACCATTCATCTAAAAATGGCCAATGCAAGACTAATAGATTGGAGATCATATAAGCCTTGTGGGAGATGAGCGTCGTGTCGAGCCTCCCTGCCACCTCCAACTCTCAGCAGCTCTAGATTCTTTACGGTCATGTGTGGTCTTCATCGGCGCGAGCCTTGCCTGATGAGGTGCTGCCAGCCCACTCTAATTCAATGAGAAGCATCAGCACATATCTCTTTAATTCCAGGTGTTTAGGTCATTTTTTATCAGCACAACACTATCCCTGATTTAGAGTGTGTGCTTAACATAATTTTCATCCTTGTCTTGCAGGTCAAAGAGTAAAAGACGCAGTTCTTGTAGGTTCTTATTTCCTACTTATTCGTTTGGCTTTGCTGTGGACAATAAATAATTACATAGATTAGGGGAATATTTCCTCGGAGAGTTTCTCATCTATCATCTATTATAGTGTTGCCGCTCTCAGTGGATACCATTAGGCTGAAAGCCCTAGGTGTCCAAGTACAGAGGCCAAGCTAAGGTATTCTTCTTTTATAAATTGTTCTTTCATGAGTTTAATTATGGGTATGAAAATATCTAGATTCCTGCTTTCTTGGATAAAATTACCAGTGTAGTATTTGTGTGCTCCTTTTCTTTTTACCCCAGTCTTTCATGGAAAGTGAAAAATATATGTGTTTATATGTTGGTTAGAATTGTCAACAAGATCCTCATATGGTTGGCTTCAAAATCTGCAGTACAATATTTATTTGCACTTTGTTTATATGATTTCTGCTTGATTCTTTCTTGGCATTTTGTTACTACATCTTGACTCACTCATGCTCATCCATCATTTTTTGATCATAATTTACCACCAATCATTATAGTAAATGATTTTTTTACATGATGTTTGTTTCACCAAAGCCATTTTGATATACATGTAGTTTTGATTTCTCCATATGAATTATTCTGATATAAAGCTATTAATCAGGTATTCCACTATTCCGCAACTCTAGATGTAAATATTTGCTTTTTAGAGTCTGCTCTGTGTTGTGCTAGTTCTAGCTTTGTTGGCCTTTTTTCATCTTGATTGATTCACGTGTTAAATTCTCTTTCCAGGAAGTTAAGAAGGCATGTAACAGTATACATTTTAGGCCAGATTTTATTCACTTTTGCCCATTCCAGAGATGAGTAGGAAAAGAAATTCAAAACAGGCTCACTAACAGGACTACTCTACTTTATTAACTATTAAAATATATTTTTCAGAGCTTGAGCCATTTGACTAATGAGGAGGTGTATGAAAGAAAAAAATTGTATTGAAGTATGGTTCATGTAAAGGATTCTAATTCAGCAAGCTAAAGAGATGGTTTATGTAAGTGATTAGATGCTAACACATTACATAATCGGTCCAATAACTACCTGTTTTAGCTCTCTTTCTCAGAGTGATGGTAGACCAGTATGCATGTACTAGCATACTGTTGTTCATTACACTGTTGAAACCTGTTTTCATGAGTTGAAACTAAGTCATTTGAAATTTATTGTACAACACAAGTACTATATCTTTTAAGAATACTTCATCCATAGGGTGGCACATTAATGTTGCAATCCCAAGATGAAAGCTATACTAGAAAGGTATTTTGCATGATGCAAATCATGTTGTTTTGTTGTGTTCAATCAGTTACTAACAATCATTATCTCTTACTCCGCACCGCGCCCATTGCTTTTTATGTGGAAATCATTGCTTGAACAATTTAGTGTGTGAACAGATTAATAATTGAACCAAAGAACTATACAGTAGGAGAGAAATGAAACAGTGCTTATCTCTTACTCCTAAAGAGGAATAGCGACCACTCTCAGAGCAAGTCATCTTATACATCAGTTTTCCTAGAAGATTCGACAATCAGACTCTTTATTTGGTTTTGCATGAAAAGTACTTCCAAAGTTCTGGATTGGGGAAATATTAAATCTCCGATAAGTGATTATCAGATCCTTACTGTCCTGGGTGGGTCACGGTTGGATTTTCGCATGTTGCTTTGTGAGTGAGGTCTTCTCTGTAAGCTGTGCGTAAGTGTTAAAATTCAGAGTGCCATCAAGTTTCCTGGCCAAGTCAGATGCACAAACAGTATTGTATTCCATTAAATTTGACCACCCCTTATGACGCTTCTGCAATTCTATTCAATTTTATGAAGTGGATACACAGTAACACAACCATTTTGAATTGATGTTTAGCTTCGTGTACCTGTGGCCCGTATACCCTTGAATGGTTCTATGATCAAAGAAAAAAGGAACAAACTAGCCATAGACTAAATTAGTTGGGATAATATTTAACTTTATGCAAGAATCTTGGGTGCGCTATAAATAAATATAATTATTTTCCAAAACAGTTCTGAAAAGTGAGTATTGTAATCTCATCAAATTATATCATCATGCCTGATGTAATAAAAGAACATGTTATTAGATGTTGCTGCAATGGTGAAAACCATGTACAGAACCATATTTACCTGAATATTCATCACTAAAAGATCCCATGTATAGCCCGACAAATAATATGAGCAAGAGAAATAAATTAGTAGTTCGAATCAGTATAATTTCAGTGTTCCACGCGATAACAAGAAGTGATAAATTCCAATTATCGTAGGCATTAAGCAAATTTTCAGAAATTCTGTTTTTTGCTTAACCAAAATGCTTTCATTTCTGTAGATCTTGAACAGGGACATGTAAAGTATGTGCGGTTAAAATATTATTCTCAGAAGATGTCAACAAATCCAGTCTGGTACAAAGGCAATAGTAAGTTTGGACGTGCATTGTGGTAGTGACTTATATTTTGATCTATGATGGTGTTTGAGGCCATAGAATACATTATTGTTCAGTTTTTCTGCAGTAAATCTAAAAAGAATCCCTAAATTTTATCTAGTACAATGGCTTTGAAAAATCAGCGTGTTCCCTGAAACATTGTTGGTTTTGTTAAATAGGTGGCCCTCTTAGTATGGCTATGGTTAGTACTCAAGACAGTCCTTCCCCTCAAGAGATAATGCAAGAGTTTCAGACCGCTTGGTTGCTACCATTAGTTTTATTATAAGTTATCACTTCATTTTAAATGTTTTTCCTATGCATTCGTTTTGGTACAAAAGAGGTTTTAAATTGTGCTGGTTCATACGATGAATAAACAGAGCATGATATTAGGTCAGTTGGGTTATAATCTGAACAAATTCAATCTCACAAGTTATAATCTAATAAATTTTATCTCTCGTCATTTATATAAATGTATATAGCTGAAAGGATTGCATAATGTATTGCAGAAGTATTAAAGAACTAAAGAAGCATGACAACTGCAATAGAATTATATAATAACAAGTTTTCATCCTCATAGAAATGGAATCTGCAGCTCTTGTTAGCTCTAGGTCGTGTTAATGCCTGACAAACTCTTTCTTGATGGTTTTTCTTGCGATTTTTTTGCGGGCCTCTTTTGCTTATGTATGAAACATGGATGACGCTATGATTGCTTATCATGTAAGGTCTTGAGGGAAGGTTCGAAGAGATCATCCAATCATGAAGGCCAACAGCAACAACAAGGGGCCAAAAACCGGGCACGCAAAGGATTCTGTAATGAAGAGAACGACGACAAATCAAGATGATCGGAAGCAAACCAACCAAGCATGATGGCCAAGAGAAAACATAGTGCTAACAAGCACCAAGCTCTACTTCACCAACTTTTTCTTTTTATCTACATCTGTAAACCATTTAGCTAGACAATGTACTATCTTAAACCAGTGATCATCCATTGTACTTTTTCATAACAAATTAGACTACAAAATTTAAAAATGACAGCCTCATACACGGGTGTGGCGTGCTGCCGCGCCTCTGCCTCCTAGTATCACTTATAGCGATCCTGATGTATACAACGTCTGAAACACTCAGTTAGATGGGCCATGCCAAGCGCACGAGGGAGACATAATCCTAACGTTATCTAGCACACGTACGCATATCTGTTTTTAATTTTTTTTTTTCTCTTTTTTTCATAATTTTTAAAAATATTGTAAAATGTGTAAAAACAAATAACATACTACACACACAGAGCCCTATGAATGCACGCACGCACACCCTACCCCTATGAGCATCTCTGAGAGACTGACTCGGCACATGATCTTGAGACAGATGAAGTCGTCACAGACACATTCGTAGTCAACGTGAACCTCTCCTCTCACTGAACACACATCACCGGAAGACCTGAAATAAATCCAGGAAAATGCGATCATCAGTGTCAAATCTATAACTTTAACCCTGATGGGCTAGGGATACCACTGTCCTACTAACCATCCAACCACAGTTTGGTTCACGTAAAATATGTATTTAGGAACAAAAACTTTTCACTGAAAATGTCATATATGTATATACAAATTTGTTCACTTAGCTTAAAAAAGTATTCGGCATTTTTAATAAAAAAAATGTATGTATGATTCAACAAAAAATGTCCAACTGTTTACGAAATTGTTCATGATATTTTTCAATATGTTAATAAATGTAAAATATTGTTCGTGCAAGTTTGGGAAATGTTCATGACATATAAAAAAATATTTATACCAATTAAAAAATGTTTATAGCACTTATAAAATGTATGTAAAAATGTGCCAATGTTCAATCACGCATTCAGAAAATGTTGAACGTGAAAAACTTTAATGTGCATTTGAAAAATGTTCAACTAATATTTTAAAAATTGTCGATGTGTATTTAAAAAAGTTCTTGCATTTATTTATTTCAATGGAATGTTATATTTTGTTCTCACAAAGTTTATAAAATATTTATGACATATAAGAAATTGTTTGTACACTAAAATCAGGAACGCTAAAAAAGTTCATTAAATTGAAAATGAAAAACCGAAAAACAAGCAGAGAAGTGCGGAGAAGTTAAAAACCCGATCGGATCCTTCTCCCCATCGTCCAGACCAGAATAGAAAGTTTCCAAAACGGAAGCTAATTTGGCTGGCCGATATGACGCCCCTGTACTCGGTTTATCTCGTGATGAGACATAGCATTTATGTCACGGGCACTCCGGGACGTCTATATCTCGCTTGGTGCGAGAAAACTATCGATCACGCCTACAGGAGCAACGAGTTGGGGCGGTCCAATACAATGGGTTAGCGAGAGGTTTGGCGTACTCGTTCATGGAAATTTCCACCAGTTTTGGCCGGTATTGAGAAGGTTCCAAGTGGGGTTTTTTTCTTCTTCTTTTTTTCTTTTCCTTTTTTTTTGTTTTCTTTTTCCCAAATGATAAGTGTCACACGTGTGGCACGAAGCAACATGGTACAAATGCCCTCATCACCATCCATCTTGCCACGTCAAACATATGACATCAGCGGAATCTTTTTGGTTTTTCGGACTTAAAAATGTTTTATCTCTTAAATAAAAAATCCGAATAAAAATCCGTTTTCATCATTAAATCAGTCTCGACGAGATCTTCAAAACTAGATCCCATATTGATATGTTTCGACGACTTTTTTTTTTGGCCAAAAGTTGTCATGATGTTTACACTGAAGTTGGCATAGAGTTTACACTAAAGTTGCCATGATATGTTTCATCTATTTTTTTCCTTCTATATTTAAAGCCACCATTGTATTTCAACTACTTTTCACGGCAAATTTTATTAATTGACAATGGAAATTTTTACTAATTAACCACGGCAAATTTAATTCATGAATCATGGCAATTTTTAGTAATTCATCATGGCAAATTTAGTTTATAGAATATGGCAATTTTAGTTTATAGATCATGACAATTCTAGTTTTTTAATCATGGAAATTATTACCATGGCAGTTTTTAGTGCATGTATCATGGCTAATTTAAGTAATTCACCATGGCAATTTTAGTTTATGGTTCATGGCAAATTTGAGTCATTGACCATGCATTTTTAAAGTAATTGACGACGGATTTCTTTTTAATTATGAACCATGTCAAAAATATTTTATTAATCATGCCAAATTTTAGTAATTCACCATGGCAAGTTTAGTTTCTTAATTCCCCTTTTTATAACATGTCAAAATTTACTTTAAAAGTAGAAGAAAAAGAAGTTGAAACATACCTTGCCAAATTTTAGTTATTCACCATGTCAAAATTTAATTCCCCTTTTTATACCCGACGGAGAATACAATTTCACCTAATGCCTGCATGTAATGATCTGCAAATTGTAGGAGAAATTGTATATACCAAATTGTATATATATGTGTGTATGCATGGTCGTACGAGAAATTCTATGATATATGATTGGTTCTACGAGAAATTCTATTATATATGCATAACGTGTACAGTATGTAGTAGCGTAAAATATGTTTGAAATGAAAAAGAATTAAATGGAAAACACAAAATGAAAAGGAAAAATAAACAATAAACCCTAAACCCCTAAACCCCTAAACCTTTAGTCCCGGTTGGTGACACCAACCGGGACTAAAGGTCCCCAGCCCCCGGCGCGCGCTGCCGGCCACGTGGCAGGGATTTAGTCCCGGGTCGTGGCCAACCGGGACTAAAGGGTGGGGGCCTTTAGTCCTGATTTATTACTCCCGGTTGGTGAACCGGGACTAAAGGCCCTTCCCAACCGGGACTAAAGGTCGTTTCTCCACTAGTGGACATCTACGCCCTCGAGACCGACTGCGACAGCTACGACTACAACTTTGTTCCCTCGATGGAGAAACTTGGACCGGCACCCCGCCGTGGCTAGGGTGAATGGCGGTGAGAGTCCCTCTGCCCGCCGCCGATCAAGCTACCCATCATTGTCTCGTCCCAAGCGCTGCATCCTGACGGATCCACCATCTTCCTCTCCGTCGCGGACAGGGGCACCTTCTCCTTCGACACCGGCCGCCTCGCCTGGACGCGTCACGGGAGCTGGCTCTTACCATTCTACGGCGAGGCCTACTTCGTGCGTGAGCTGGACGCGTGGGTCGGCCTCTGCTCACGCCAAAAAGGGTACATCGCCGTGTGGCACGTCATCTCACCCGACGACGGCCGCCGTAGATGCCCGGCCTGGACATACGTCGAGGATAGGGTGTACAACAATAGGTGGAAGAGGCACCTTGCTGCGAGCCTCACTTACATGGGCAACGCCGAGTTCTACCTCCTCGAGACCATCACGCGCAAGGGCTACGACATTTTCACCGAGTTCAGGCCGCGGATGCTGCTTTGACTGGCAGCCTTCCTGGTCGAGCGCCAGCGCAGCGGCGAGGTTCGGGCGGTGGACATGCGCACCATGCTTTACAAGTGGCCTTACTGGGAATTGGAATGCCGTCGTCCACCTACCGCTTTCTGGATTTAACAAAGTCTCAATTAATTGAGAATTAATCAAGTCTCAATAAAGTAATGTAACATATAAGAAAGAAAAAAAGAAAAACTAAAAAGAAAATTTTACATGAATCTTCACGCAAGATCTCATGAATATAGCATCGACTAAGATCTAACCAAGTCTTAGTCAACTAAGATTTAGCAACACTGATACAAATAATACAAGGATGAGCTGGGATGTGCAGTCTTCGGATTTCCACGGGGAGCTCCTTGCACTGCGATGCGAATAGGCAGAGGTGGTTCTTTCTTCTCACAGTCGTGCCGACGATCATGATTTACTGCCGCCCATGATAGGAATAGATGGACCCGCCCATGATTTACTACCGGAGAAGTGCTCGCCTCATTCAATTCCAGCCACCACAGGATGCGCATCTGACGGATCAGGACACATTCAGATCTGTTACAGTCCGGCGACTATTCGCCAAATACATTTAATGATAACTATATTTTATTTGTCCAACAATAGCACAATATATAGCACAAGCCCGAAAGTTAACCATGAACATGAAGTAGCATACAAATACAAGGATGAGCTGGGGCGCGCGATCTTCAGATTTCCACGGGGAGCTCTTTGCAGGGCGACGCTAATAGACGAAGCTGGTTCTTTCTCCTTGCCGTCGTGCCGACGATCATGTCCATGTCGAGCTCATCCGGACGCATTCCATCGGGGAGGCTCCAATCAAAGTAGTAGATAAGCCGTGCAACGATGAGCTCCAGCACGGTGAGCCCGAAGGTATCTCCGGGACACATCCTCCTTCCGCTGCCAAACGGGAGGTACTCCAACTGCAAGCCGCCTTTGAAGTCTACCGCGCCACCGTCGAACCTCTCCGGCCGGAACTCCTCCGCATCGGGCCAATGCTCGGGGCTCCGCGCCATCGCCCAAGCGTTGACGATGACTGTGGTGCCCTTGGCGATCTCGAACCCGCCGACGTCGCAGGTCTCCCTGCAGAGTCGGGGGAGAAGGAGCGGCAGCACTGGGTTCAGCCTGAGGCCCTCCTTGATGACCATCCTTGTGTAGCGTAGCTTGTCCATGAGGCCTTCGTGCTCCTGCGGGCTCTTCCCATCAAGTGCTTGCCGAACCTCAGCCTGTGCTTTGGCCATCGCCTCGGGGTTCCTCATGAGTTCCGACATGATCCACTCAGCGGCTGACGATGTTGTCTCCGTTCCTCCGGTGAGCATGTCCTAAAAATACCACCAAACATGCAGCCATGAATAAAATCAAACAAGAGAAGAGGCCCGCCGGACATATTATACTCGCTCCGTCCGGAAATACTTGTCGGAGAAATGAATGTATCCAGACGTATTTTAGTTCTAGATACATCCATTTTTATCCATTTCTGCAACAAGTAATTTTGGACCGAAGGAGCACATGATTTAATTTGGAGAGGTTGCTGCTTACAAATAAGATTGCTTTGATGCTTGTCATACTGATGGGGACCTCCAGCTTGCCCTCGTCCTTGATCCTAAGCAAGGCGCTCAGGAGGTGCTCTTCTTCTTCTTCATCTCCGATGGTCTTGGTCGCCGCTCGCTGTGCCTCACACTCGCCGATCATCTTGTCAAATATGGCGTCCAGCTGACGGCGCGTTCGCCACAGCCGGCGTGTCAGCCCAGTGGCGATGTCAACGAACCACAGAGACGGGAAGAGGTCCCCGGCGCTGAACCCCGCGCCTTCTTTCACAGCCACCTCGATGACCGGCATGTACTGTTCCTGAAGCTCCGTGCCACACAGCTGCCCAAACGTCGCCTTTCCGGTGATCCCAATCGAGCACGAGCAGAGCAGCCTTCCGAGGTTGACCGGCTGGCCACCTCGGCCCGCGGCGGCGACCTTCCTCACGAGGGAACGGGTCTCGCCGTCCCGGACGGGCGCGAGCTGCCGCACCTTGTGCGCGCCGAGGAGCTCCATCATGCAGAGCTTGCGCAGCGTCCGCCAGTACGCCCCGTACGGCGCGAAGGCGATGTCCATGCTCCGGTAGAGGATGATTTCCGCGGTGAGCAGGTTCGGCCGCGACGCGAAGGTGAGGTCCTTGTCCCGGAGCACCTCCTGCGCCGCCGCCGGCGAGGAGATGACGACGGCGTCGATTTGGCCCAGCCGCACGGACATCACTGGGCCGTGCTTCCGGGCCAGGCCCCGTAGCGCTGCCTGCGGCTGGGAGCTGAGGAGGTGGAGGATGTTGCCGATCAAGGGGAGACACCATGGACCTGGAGGCCGCCTCTTCTTGGAACTTGCCGAAGATTTAGGGCTAAGCAAGGAGGACACAAGGACCACCAGTGAGACGACGCCGAGAGAGAGAAGTAGGGTGGCTGCGCTTAGCTCCATCTCCATGTGGATGGCTTGCTGATCGAGGACCAACAGCTAGCAAGAACTTTTGTTTTTGGAGCCATGCAGGAGAAATGCATGTATATATAAGCACAAACCCACTGACTCCGGCGGTAGCTATCCATATATATGTCATTTGATCAGATGCATAGGTTGACAATAAAGAAACTTAGAAAATTGTTTTATTAGTTCCCGGTTGCCGTATAGTAATAGAGGGGCATCATAACAGCCGGGTTAGTTAATCTTACATCACCATTGCATGTCGCACCGAAGAAACCCACTAATGTCAGCGGTAGCTCCCTTGTAATCTCTTGTACATGCTACTTTATATCTTCTATAAAACTATGATACACCATTGACGTACCCTCGAGAAAAAAAAAACTCGCTCCTATCTAGTCATATATCAAATATTCAGATGCATAAGTTGCTGACAATAAAAAATTGGAAAATATTTTTGTTAATTCCCGGCTGCCATAGTAATAAATAGGCATCATAACAACCGTTTAGTAAGTCTCACATTACCATTGCATGCTGCAACAAAGAAACCCACTGATGCCAGCGGTAGCTAGCCGCCTAGCTAGTCATATACTCCCTTCGTCTCAAAATAAGTATCTCAATATACTCTCTCCGTCCTAAAATAAGTGTCAATATACTCCCTCCGTTTCAAAATAAATGTCTCAACTTTACTACAACTTTGATACGGAGAGAATATATGTTATTTGATCAGAAGCATAAGTTGACAACAAAAAATAATTTAAAATAGTTTTATTAGTTCCCGGCTGCCGTTATAATAAATTGGCATCATAACAACTTGATTAGTTATTCTCACATTAGTGTATATGTACTATATACATCATTGGGACAATTAAATAAGTTTAACACAAATGTCTGTTGGTGAGGATAATCATAATTTTCTGGAGAACTCATTCACGCCCTTCTATGGTAGGAGTATAAAACATGGAGTTAACTTATAGTATATGAAGGTTCCTACGCAGCCGCCTCCTCCCCCTAAAAAATTAGGGTTTCTCTGCCTCCCGCCGGCGCCGCCGTCGCTCCGCCTCGTCACCGGTGGCCTTAGGGCCATTGGGACGCGGTGGATCCTGGTTCTTGCCAGTGGGAGGGCTCCGTTTTTAGATGTGTCTTCGAGATTTGTTAGGGTTTGTGTCTTGCTCCGGAAGGCGAAACAGCGGCAGCTCCCTGAAAATGGAATATGGTTCTTCCCGCCTAGCCCCCCGTTCTGGTGGTGCATCTAGCATCGTCGGTGGGCATGTGGAGGTGTGTCTCTGGCGGATCTGTCTTTGGTGGATTTGCTCGAATCTGTTCGTTGTTCGCCTACGTTCGTGTGTTTTCAGGTTGGATCCTTCTGATCTACGTTACTCTTCATCGGCGACGGTTGCTGTTCTGTTGCACTGGTCCTATGGGCCTTAGCACAACGACTTCCCGACTGTCTACTACAACAAGTTTTGCCGGCTCCGGTGAGGGAGGGGTGATGACGGCGGCGCGCCTTCGGCTCGCTTCAGCGCTTGTAGTCGCCGCTAGGTGGTCTACATATCTAGATGTAATTTTTATTATTTCTGGTGTTTTGTACTACCATGATTAAAGATGAATAGACCGGATGTTTTCCCGCAAAAAAAAAAAACCTTATAGTATATGACACAGTGTTAGATGAGGGTGTATGTCATAAAAAAAAGTACTCCATACATGACACGGTGCCTCGTCATAATCTAGGATGCATGCATGTTCCATGAAACATATAGGAGCGTCTAGCTAGGCTGCTATGATTTGTTTATTTTTGCGATTAAGTAATATGTGACGGAGGGAGTATATAAGACCACGGATAGTGTACAGTGAGTGCAATTGTTCATGCAACGC
The DNA here is from genome assembly GCA_039707655.1 of Elymus sibiricus. NCBI lineage: Eukaryota > Viridiplantae > Streptophyta > Magnoliopsida > Poales > Poaceae > Elymus > Elymus sibiricus. The sequence goes on along the minus strand of CM077670.1, from coordinate 318,873,352 downwards.
AAGCTTTGGCATCAGAACTTGTACTTTTGTAGTTTAGTCCATAGAGCACCGAGTGCGAAGTTTTGATGGACGGATACATTGGAGGACTTTATTTCAAATGATTCAAAAATGATATTTTCAAGTTTTAAAAAATATCAAAAAAAGTTTTGTGAAAATTTGTGCATATTTGCGACTTATCTGTAAAATTTCGTTCAAAAATATTATGATTTGCAAGCTGCACACACAAAAAAAAATTCCAGCCCAACAACAACAAGAAAATGGCCCATTTTCATGTACGTATTTGTTTTTTTTTGTATACATCATGTATGAAAGTATATTGTTATGGAAATTTCCCTGAATGTGTTATATATGTATTTGTGCATATACAAAAAAAATTGATTTTTTGTGATGTAGAAATATGTTTTTTTTATAAATTCCACCATGGAGCCCATCCTCCATTTGCTCTTGTTATACCATACCCAGCAGTTCTTCATATGGCTCGTGTTACTGCTCCTACATTAATCATCAAGCCAATTGTTGTAAGGCAATCTTATGAACTCATCCAAAAATTTATGTAGACCTTGTTCATAGTACCTGGGAAAAATATCCATGTATACTGGCAAATCGATAAGATATAAAGTAACTTTACTAGTGTCATACCAGAGTTCTTTCAACTGCTTTTTGGGTCGCATCTTTTATGGGTGATAAATTTTCCACGAGTCTATACTGAGAAAGAGATGATTTCCATTTTGTTGATTTGCAGAGATCCTTAATCCGAGAGGGGATATTTTTGTCTCTTTCCGGGAATTTTGAGTTTGCATGGTAGTTAATACACGCTCTTGAAATTTTGTATGATGTATTTGCTTTTTCTGCCCAGAATTGTTGAGTGATAAAATGGCGCGTGGAGGCAAACACATACCTCTTGCAAGAATTTTTCCGCATGTTTCTTGAGTTCCATAGGTTCAGAGGAAACTTTCTTGCCAAAATTTCCTTGTCTGTAGGTGTGGTTGTCATGTATCTGTTACAACACTTTGTTGTTGGAGAAGTCTATTCTTGAATTCTTGGTTTTCGTGCTGGTCCTCATGCTAATAATCCCGATCTACGTATGCTTTGAGTTTCTTTTGTTGCTAGTGTGACTTTGTAGCAGTTCATCCTGCGGCACAAGAAGACAACTTCTTCCAATGAAATGTCTTGGACGAGTGGAACAAATCAGAAGCAAACTCAACGGGATCTTGAGGAACAAGCCACAAGGAAACAAAAAAAAATTAAAAACCAACAAAAAACACAAGATGCAAAAGCATACAAGTCAAAGCATTATTTATCCCAAAAGATCTTAAGCAAAGAGACAAGCGTCGTCGCCACTTCGCGTCCTGAGGCGATCTTCACTTGGTCATGTTCTCGCACTCTGTCTGATGGAGGGAATCATCATGTTCGGTCTCTTCATCAACCTTTGCTGGTCCCATGATGATGCGGAGTTGTCCACTCTCGAGGCTAGAGGTTTGTAAGCAGTAGCTATGAGTTGCCATTAATGATTGTGATTTGGGAAATGATGGTGAGTTGAGTTATATGATGTATCCCCGGTTTATGAATTTTGTTATGGATTGAATTTTGGTCATGTTATACTGAACTTTGGAAATCAATGAGAGCATATGGTGATTGTCTAGTATAGTCTGCAGAGACAACTGACATTGGCGTGCTCTATGGATTAAGATTAGAAAAAGAATGTTTAAGGTGTGATGCTTTAGCGTACCTATGATGTCTCATCCTAGTTTCATCCAAATACAAAAGGGGAAACTTTGGTGTGATGCTTTACCACACCTTGCTGAGGTTATATCGAGTATTTTAATGAAGTTATCAATGTCGAGAATTGCCACTAGTGAACCTATGAACCCCAGGCCTTGTTTTCTTCCTTCACAACCTCATTTTAGTCACTGTTACACCTTCTTAATTTGTTGTTTCTATTTATTCTGAAAATACAAAACTATTTGTCATCAAAATTGTCAATCCCTTGACCGAACTAGTGCATTAGGTGTGTTGGGGACGCAAGAGACTATTTATATCTTTATTGTAGGGTTGCCTGGGAGGGGAATACTTTCGTCCTACAACACCCACGAATTTATAAAGCTTAGGTCATCCACTTGAGGGAAATTTGTTGTTCTCCTACAATCCTCTGTGCTTGGAGGCCCAACAAGTGTCTACAAGAATATAAGTGCATAGTACTAGATATCACCTACTTTCCTAACTTACTACATTGCATCATGCCCCAAAATCCTAGTGTATTGGTGCCCAATTTGTTTGGCTACTTTGTTTACATCGATCCCGGCTTGACAGCTAATTATTGCATTGTACCATACCTTAGATCTAAGACATTGTAATGACACTAAATTTGGTTGGCTACTTACTTAACTTTACACACTTACTATCATGTATTTGCAATGCCCCAAATCTGACACATTGTAATGATGCCCGATTGGGTAGGTCGATGATGGACGTGGACGGTTCGTCACTGTCCACCTGCCACATGCGCCCCCGAAAGTTGGACGGCGGCGCATAGGAGGCGCAGCTGGCGGCATTCTCGACCTCGACCGCCTGCGCAGCCAGCGAGTGTGGGCCACATCCGTGTCCGGCTGCGCCGGCTCTGTGTTGCGAGCGGCGCCTTGAGCACGTGCAGCCTCGTAGAGCGCCAGCTGCTCCGCAACGAAATTCGGGGTCGTTGCTGCCATGGCGGCCACAGCCTCCTCGCTTGCGCGCTCGTCGTTGATTTGTCCCTCCGCCAGCCGGTGCTACTGGAGTAGGAACAGGTTGTACCTCTGCTCCTCCTGCGCCTGCCGGAACGCCGACATAGGAGCCAGCGCAGGCTGCTCCTCCTCCGCCACGGCGGCGTCGTAGTGCGCCTGCGCCTACTCCATGGTCAAGCCGGCATGCACATGCGCGGGGTCCGGCGCGGTGTCATCGTCGGAGCCCATCTCCATCGCAGGGTCGTTGTCGGAGACCTTGGGAGGGCTGGCCAGCATGTCGTGCTCGATCCTCCAGGCGCGGCGGGTCTGCCAGGCGGCTACAAGGGCGGCAACCTCATGCTTCTGCTCCTATGACAGGCTCACCTCCATCGCGCTAGAACTTGCAGACATAGTGGATGTGGTGCAAGGGAGGAGGATGTGGAGAGAAAGTGTTGTGGTGTGAAGTTTAGCCGGGTGTGACCGCCTTTAAATAGCGGATTCCGGTGAGGCCAAGTGTCCGGGTGCGTCAATGCATGGCGCCGGAGTTGGTTCCTCGGCCGGCGAGCTTGCTTAATGGAGGCATATGGGAGAACGGGCATCGAACAGGCATGGTAGATATTCATCCCGTCCCGTCCCGTAGAGTAAACGTCTCTCCGACATTGAATAGGCGCGGACACCGAGGACGCGGCACGGGCGGCACTCTCGGCCGGCGCGCCACTTCAATGCCCACGCTAGTGAGAGGTTGCATCCACTCTGGGCCAGTGTCATTGCGGAGCGGACGCTCTACAGCGGCATGAATTCGGGCAGCTGGCGCTGGGCGGGAAATCACGCGGACGAGGAAGGAGGATTGTTGGTGGGCCAGGTAGTCAGCAGCGGGCGGGGTAGCGGCCCGGACGCCCGCAAAGCCCCCCCCCCCCCCCCCACTTTGTCTCCGGTTTGCGGGAAAAAACTCTCCCGAACCGGCCTGCGGACCGATACAGGATCGCGTTGGATGGCAAAATATGTCCGGACCGCGCGGTCCAGGTGGCGCTGGAGATGCTCTTATGCCTTGGGTAAAATTATAATGCATTGTGATGCTTGTTTTCTGGACAAGAGCATTGTGGCATGATGACACCATTGGGAATTGTTTTGATTCAATGCCTTGATAAGAGCATGTGAGCAGGAGGCATGTGGGGGTAGCTGAGGATATATAGATGGGAAGACATCCCACCAATCAACTAGTGCCACTAACTCCTCTCATATCACTGTTGGTAGTAGTAGTAGAACTCCCCGGTAAGTGGTTGGTTAGTTGGCTTCGTGGGATTTGTGCTTCTTTGATTGTTGGGAGAGGCCTGCGGCATCCTCTGGCGGATATCATGATAGTTCTGCACGGAGTACTCACTAGTGCTGCTTTAGGAAGATCGGTCTGCAGGATGGTGCTTTGAACAATGCTTCATATTCAGGGTGAAAACTCTTGTTTTCAACATCTTTGGTTGGACTCCACGAAGGAAAACTCGGGTCGTTACCTTGTTGCATGTGTTTTCTCAATGTTGATGTTCTGACCTTAACTGATTAATCTTGGCATTCAAGATGGAAATCCTTTTCATGGTCATCTCCAGCCAGACGCAGCGGCTATGGTGTGAGGGCATTATCCCTTTTCAAAGCATTGTTGCAGAAGAAGTAGAATTAGTTGTGTATTTTCTTCTTATTTTTAAGAACACACTACATACGCACACACTAACATACATGCACACACACTCACCCCTATAAAGGAATGCATGCACACCCTACCCTATGAGCACCTCTTACAAATTAACTAAGCTGAAAAATCTTGAGATTGACGAAGTCACTATATGCACCTCGTATTTGACGGGCATGCCATACTACTGAAAGAATTTCACTGGAAAGCTATAGCAAATTCAGATAATGTGAGCACTCATGCAAGGTTTTATTATACTTCTACTCCCTCCGTTCCTAAATATAAGTCTTTCTAGAGATTTTAATATGGACTACATACGGATGTATATAGACGTAGTTTAGAGTAGATTCACTCATTTTGCTCTGTATGCAGTCCATATTGGAATCTTTAGAAAGACTTATATTTAGGAACGGAGGGAGTATAAAAAACAAGGTTTTATATCATTGAAAGTTGCAACGAACAAACCCTCTGATGCCAGCGGTAGCTAGCCACCCCCTCTAGCCATATATATGTTATTTGATAAGATGCATAAGTTGACAATAAAAATAGTTAGAAAATTGTTTTATTAGTTCTTGGCTGCTGTAATAATAAATTGCCATTGTAACAGCCCGGGTTTTTAGTCTCATGTTACCATTGCAAGTTGCAATGAATAAACCCACTGACGGCAGTGGTAGCTAGCCACCCAGCTAGCCATCTACTCCCTCCGTCTTGCAAGCTAAAACAGCTTGCAAAACGATCTTATATTATGGGGCGGAGGAAGTATATTATGTTATATGATCTGATGCATAAGTTGACAATAAAAAGGTTAGAAAATTGTTTTATTAGTTCCTGACTGCCGGTAGTAATAAATTGGCATCATAGCAGCCGCACTGACGGCAGTGGTAGCTAGCCTCCTATCTAGCCATATATAAGTTAACAATAAAAAAGTTGGAAAATTGTTTTGTTTTTCTCAGCTGTCGTAATAATACATTGGCATCATAATAGCCGGGTTTGGTAGTCTCATGTTACCATTGCAATTTGCAACGAACAAACCCACTGATGCCAGCGGTAGCTAACCACCCAGGTAGCATATATGTTATTTGTGATCAGATGCATAAGTTGACAATAATTCTTTTGGAAAAAGTTTTATTAGTTCCCGGCTGCCGTAGTAATAAATTGGCGCCATAACAGTCGCACTGACGGCGGCGGTAGCTAGCCGCCTAGCTAGCCATGTATATGCTTTTTATACGTTATTTGATCATATGCATAAGTTGACAATAGGAAAAAGTTTTATTAGTTCCCGGCCGGCGTAATAAAAAATTGGCACCCTACAGCTGGGTTAGTTAGTCTCGCTTTTGTGCATATGTACGATGTATGTCATAGGGACATTATAATAGGTTAACATGAATGTCATTGGTGAGGATAATCACAATTAAATTTCTGGAGAACTCATTCGCACCCTTCTATGTTAGATGAGGGTGTACGCGTGTATACCTAGTCCTAATCCAGATACGTAGCATGGAACTTGACATTGAATTATCGGTGGAGAAGGTTGCTAGGATGCATGCATGTTCCAGAAAACATATGAGTATCTAGTTAGCTAGGCTGCTATGATTTATTTATTTTTGCCAAAAAATAATGTATGTTCTCTACACTAATCTACAAATGGACGTACTTGTGAGTCATTCCTCTGTCTATATATAAGACCACAGAGAGGGTACGGTAAGTGTACTTGTTCAAGCAAAGCAAAGCTTTGGCATCAAAACTTATACTCTTGCAGCTTAGTCCATAGAGCACCACGCTCCACACCACACATCATATTCCATACCCACCATTTGATCATATGGCCCATGTTACTGCTCCTAGTAACAGCTCACACGAGGTTATTGCTGACCTGCGCAAGCCCCGACCCTACACCCCCAGCCCCTGGGGCGACTTCTTCCTCAACCACAACCCATGTACTCAATCTCAGGTAGTTATCAAATTGCTTTCCTCTCTGAAAAAGAAGAAGTCCCCTTAAGTTTTGTCTCTGCAACTACAAATACATCGTCGATGTTTTCCAAAGGTTTAAATAGCACCGCCATAGCGTATAGAGAGGCAACATGCTAAAGTCATGCGTGTTTTGCGCTAATGAATCTTGTCGCTAATAGCAAGCTATAGCATGATTTAGCGCTAGAATTCAACTTCGGTTTAGTGCCACACTAAAGCTATACCACGCTTTACGTTTCTATGCTAGATGCTTTGCTGCTATGCCTTTATTATGGCCGGATGCCAAGCCTTGTTTTTTTATGGTTGGATATCAAGTATATGCGATATGCACGTCAATTGTTAAGTATGTCTATTTATGTAATATCGACGCCTGAGTGTATGGTTATTATTTTCATTATTTTCATGATTTAAGAAAAAATGTTAAACGGATCTTAGCTTCGCTATAGCTTTTCATAGCTTTCGGTCAAGCTGTCGCTAAATGGCATAGCCTGCTATGTAAAACTTTGATGTTTTCAGAATATTTTGAAACACTCTTGAACCCTAGTTGTTGAAAATTTCCAAGATAATATAAGTTCCTTTATCTCGTAGTATTTGGCTATGAAGGACATTGCAAGTATCAAGAAGGAGCGAGTGAGAAAGATCATCTTGGACGCCGGATCTTCTTCTGATTTAGCTATGAAGATTGAGCTTGTTGACACGCTTGAGCGGACCGGTGTGGCTTATCACTACGGCCAGGAGATTGAAGAGTTACTACATGGCATGCAGAGTGAAGAAAATGTGTTTGGTGACAACCTATGCGTAACAGCGATGCGGTTCTACTTGCTAAGGAAGCATGGGTACAACATATCTCCTGGTATTATTCATTATGACGACAACAGTTAATTCATACACGAATATGTACTAGTATTTGATAAAATAGTGTATAAGCCAAGGTATATGAAATATTTAATTGATTGCGCAGATGTATTTCTGAAGTTCAGAGATGACCAAGGAAACTTTGCAAGCAATGATGTGAACTCATTGTTGGCATTGTACAATGCGGCGTATCTTAGGACTCGTGGAGAAGAAGTGCTTGATGATGCTGTGACTTTCACCAAGAATCGACTACAATGTATGGTGGAGCATCTTGAACCACGGTTGGCAGAAGAGGTCTTGTGTACATTGGAAACACCCCATTTCAGGAGAGTCGAGAGAGTCGAAACGAGACGTTACATCCCAGTGTATGAGAAGAAGGCCACACGAGATGAGGACATATTGGAATTTGCTAAGTTTGACTTCAACATTTTGCAAACTCTATACTGCGAGGAGTTGAAAGCTCTTACGATGTAAGAATACTAACTAAAACATGAGTAGAAAATTGAACAAAATGGTTACTCTTTAAATAGTATAACAAGTGATAATACATATTTAATTATTAACTTGCAGTTGGTGGAAAGACTTGAAATCACAAGCAAATCCCCAATTTGCACGAGATAGAATCGTGGAGGTTCATTTTTGGATACTTGGAGTTCTCTATGAGCCCCAATATTCTTATTCGCGTATAATGCTAACAAAACTAGTCTTATTTATGTCATTGCTTGATGACCTCTATGATAATTATAGCACCACAGAAGAAAGTAACATCTTCACTTCGGCCATGCAAAGGTAAGTAACCTATTATATTTCTTTTCGTATAGTCTTTCTTTATCTTTCACAAAGGGTAAAGAATCTACATGAAATTCCTCGAAAAGTGTAGTTAGAGAAAAGCATCCTACTTGCAATTATTCCACCAACCTTATATAGCTACCATCATGTAGACCATATATAGTTCTCTTTCAGAATTCAGTTGATTACTAGCATTTCTACCAAAATTATGTGTAACAATAATATTTGTGGAAAAACTATATATTCTGGAAAGATGAGTCCTTTATCAATGTACTTCGGCCAAATTTGCTTATATATTATCTGAATTCCTATGACAAGAGAGGCATCATCCATACAGTGAGAACATGTAAGTTGGTATGCATTCTTCTACATAGCACATTAGGTTTCTGCTTGACTCGAGTCTAATGCATGACACGTATAAATAATTCTTATATGTCGCACATGAGAAGCTATAGATGTATTTATAATCACATCATTTTGTAAACAACTTGTGGTATAGTCAAGTTTATCGTCGTGAGTCCATGTTTTAATTTTCCTCAAGGGTTTTCCATGTAGCGTGCTAGTTCTGAACCATTACTTCTTGTTTTCTCAATTTTAAAAAATACTATTTAAAAATACAAATCTTTTGCATTGTTTTGATGAAATGTAATGCATCAAAGTAACACCATATTGTGAAAAGATTGTGTAAGATAAGAAGGTGCACAAGTTATCCATCTAATAACCATCTGAATGTTTTGGTCTAAAACTAAATTAAACTAGAGATGATACACCACCCGTTGGTGTAGAAATTGGTTGCTTTTATTCTAAGTACCCAGGATGGACTCGTTTGTAGGTGTCAATAATTTTTGATTGTATCAGATAGATGTTGTATGTATTATTTTTTATATTTTAACGTCGGGCGTTCTAATTAGAATGAATGGAGAATATAGATTTGGCATATGTGGAAGAACGTGGTGGCTTGTTTGCCTCTTGTTTTGATAATATAATAGATATATCTCATCGTAATTTAGATGCAACACAATTCATTTTGATAGTGTCTAGCTTTATCTACATTTCTAGTAAACTTGAATTTGACTGAAATTCAGGTGGGATGCACAAGCCGTGGAGCAATTACCAGCATACTTGAAGGCACTATACATCAACATACTTAAGACCACAAATGATATTGAGGAAGTGTTAAAGTGTCAGAAAAACAAGAATGCTGAATTCGTCAAAAAATTGGTAAATGTTTCTCAAAATTGAACTAAATTAGCCCCAAAAAAACTTAATGTATATGGGAAAACTATATATAGTAGTATATAAGTACATATAGTGGTTAAGATTACAAATTTAGGTACTATTTACTGATCATTCGTTGATTATCTTAAGTAACTTGAAGCAAGTAACATGATATTGAGCTTTGGGATTAAGGGATTTTGTGTCGAAGTGCATCTATGTGTTAGATATAATATTCCTCAAGGAACTTGTATCATCATCGGTGCAGAATTGACATTATTTGTAGATTTCCATCGTTGTGCAACAAACTATCCTTCGTAAGGATTCTCTTGCTCCACACAAGCCAGAGAAATACTCTCGCTCTTGCAAGTTTCTTACTTATCAAAGGAATTCTCAGGAAATGCACCAGATTTCCACTTACACATTAATCTATTACGAACACCTGAAAGGTGGAAAGACCAGTAAACACTCACCAATAGTGAGAATGTATCCAACCTATATCCATTTATAAATTCCTTCAAAACATATTAGGGTTCATACATCTAGAGATAACATGTTGTACAGTAGCTTTCTTGTTGTACAAAGTATAGTACGGAGAAGCATTAGTTTGTGCAATAGTATGTTTCCATATCAAACATCCTTCCAAAACATTGTATTTGATCCCTCATCAACTATCTTAGTGGGGATTTGTCTATGAATATTGCTCTGTTTCAAAAGGAATTATTTATGCTTCTTGTGTCATTACTCATTACCAATACTATAAAAGTAGCTTGACATCTAAAAATCCCCATGCATTTGTATATGTCATTTAACCTTTAACTTGCATGTTATTTAGATGATCGATGTTGTCAAATGCTATCATGCGGAGGTGAATTGGCGCGACGAACACTATGTACCAACTACAGTTGAGGAGCATTTGCAACTTTCAATGGCCAGCAGTGCTTGTATGCATATAATAAGCCTTGCATTCATCTCACTTGGTGATGTGACAACAAAGGATAATCTTGAGTGGGCCTTTACCTATCCAAAATTTATCAGAGGTGTATGTATTGTTGGGCGCATTGGTAATGACATGGTGTCTCATGAGGTATGACTCTCCCCATATAAAAGCTTTCATGTTGTAAATAAGTTTCTTCTCCGATCTGTGGGGATCCTATATAAGGTTAGATATTCAAACCAACAGGTGTGAGTTAGTATATCCACATGCGTATATGAAAAAGAACTTCATATACATGCCATATGTGTTCATACACGCATGCATGATGAGATATCGTCTAATTAATATTGATGTTTTCTCTTCTTGAAGCGCGAACAAGGATCGAACCATATGGTATCCACGGTGCAAACTTGCACAATAGAGCACGGTATCACGGTAGTAGAAGCCAATGAGAAGCTCAAGGTGATAATTGATGAAGCATGGATGGACATAGTCCACGAACGACTCCTCAATAAACATTCGATGGTGCTTCTAGATAAGGCAACAAATCTTGCCCGGACAATGGATTTTATGTACAAGCGTGAAGATGCATACACCCTATCATTTAGTCTCAAAAAGACCTTAACTTCACTTTATGTTAATTTCATATGACCATTTTTTCCTTCTGAGGAAACGTTAACCTTTCCTCACAAAGAAAAAGACATATGACATAGCATGCTATATTTGCCCATAAATTATTGGATAATGTGAGGTATACTTTCTATTGTAAATTTTGTTTTTGTGGGAACTACATACTGTGTAGCTATTGTGTAATTTTTCTCGTCCATATCTAGCCATGTATGCGTAAAGTTTGTATGTGTGTGTATGTATGTATATATACATACATTTATATGTATACATTTTGTCTATTCTACAAGCACTTATGAAACCTCTAGCGGAGAACAAGAGAACTGCAATACAAACCGAGGGAATTGCACGCGGTTTTTTTGTACTGTTTTGGAGATGCTTTCGAACTATTTTGTCAAAGCGATGAGTAGCTATGCCATTTAAAAGCTATGGATTGCATAATTTTTTCACGTAATTATTTTAAGATTCATTATGGTATAGATGTAATTTCGAAGGGGGTTGCTTCCTTAATCCAACAAGGCGTTGGGCCCTCAAGTGCAGAGGTTTGTATCAAGCAAATTTCCCTCAAGTGGATGACCAGAAGATTTATCGAACCCATAAGAGCTTTGAATTGCAGCCAATGATCAATACTTGCGCACGCAAATACAGAACTTGCCTTGCCTTGCCAGTTACAATGATTAATGCAACCTGTGTTAGGAAGTATTAATCGCAACCAAAAAAAGTTCAGATTGTAAATGGAATTGGAAATATGTTGATCAAGGTTGAAAGCAATAGGGGTGAATGGACTGGGATCCATAGTTTTGCTAGAGGCATCTCTTCATTTAAAAGATAACATGCCTGGTGAACAAATTGCAGTTGCATATCGATTAAATTGCAATTTTTATGACCATGATTATACATGAAATGATTGCATATAGGCATCATGTCCTGACATCCATAGACCGTTAATCAAACAGCATCTATAGCTAATACTCCACCCGATGACCGCTATCCAGAATGCATATCAAAGTACTAAGTGAAACGGAGTATTGCATTAAGTATGATGACATGATGTAGATAATATTTTGTGATCACCCTATGTTTAAAGGACAACTACTCAAATATATTTTTATCCTTAGTGGCAACAACACAATACAAGCTTTTTTCACTTTATGTCACTGCAGTAGATTACTTGCAAGATTGAACCCAACTAACATACACAATTCCCTCTTGGAGACCATTCATCTAAAAATGGCCAATGCAAGACTAATAGATTGGAGATCATATAAGCCTTGTGGGAGATGAGCGTCGTGTCGAGCCTCCCTGCCACCTCCAACTCTCAGCAGCTCTAGATTCTTTACGGTCATGTGTGGTCTTCATCGGCGCGAGCCTTGCCTGATGAGGTGCTGCCAGCCCACTCTAATTCAATGAGAAGCATCAGCACATATCTCTTTAATTCCAGGTGTTTAGGTCATTTTTTATCAGCACAACACTATCCCTGATTTAGAGTGTGTGCTTAACATAATTTTCATCCTTGTCTTGCAGGTCAAAGAGTAAAAGACGCAGTTCTTGTAGGTTCTTATTTCCTACTTATTCGTTTGGCTTTGCTGTGGACAATAAATAATTACATAGATTAGGGGAATATTTCCTCGGAGAGTTTCTCATCTATCATCTATTATAGTGTTGCCGCTCTCGGTGGATACCATTAGGCTGAAAGCCCTAGGTGTCCAAGTACAGAGGCCAAGCTAAGGTATTCTTCTTTTATAAATTGTTCTTTCATGAGTTTAATTATGGGTATGAAAATATCTAGATTCCTGCTTTCTTGGATAAAATTACCAGTGTAGTATTTGTGTGCTCCTTTTCTTTTTACCCCAGTCTTTCATGGAAAGTGAAAAATATATGTGTTTATATGTTGGTTAGAATTGTCAACAAGATCCTCATATGGTTGGCTTCAAAATCTGCAGTACAATATTTATTTGCACTTTGTTTATATGATTTCTGCTTGATTCTTTCTTGGCATTTGGTTACTACATCTTGACTCACTCATGCTCATCCATCATTTTTTGATCATAATTTACCACCAATCATTATAGTAAATGATTTTTTTACATGATGTTTGTTTCACCAAAGCCATTTTGATATACATGTAGTTTTGATTTCTCCATATGAATTATTCTGATATAAAGCTATTAATCAGGTATTCCACTATTCCGCAACTCTAGATGTAAATATTTGCTTTTTAGAGTCTGCTCTGTGTTGTGCCAGTTCTAGCTTTGTTGGCCTTTTTTCATCTTGATTGATTCACGTGTTAAATTCTCTTTCCAGGAAGTTAAGAAGGCATGTAACAGTATACATTTTAGGCCAGATTTTATTCACTTTTGCCCTTTCCAGAGATGAGTAGGAAAAGAAATTCAAAACAGGCTCACTAACAGGACTACTCTACTTTATTAACTATTAAAATATATTTTTCAGAGCTTGAGCCATTTGACTAATGAGGAGGTGTATGAAAGAAAAAAATTGTATTGAAGTATGGTTCATGTAAAGGATTCTAATTCAGCAAGCTAAAGAGATGGTTTATGTAAGTGATTAGATGCTAACACATTACATAATCGGTCCAATAACTACCTGTTTTAGCTCTCTTTCTCAGAGTGATGGTAGACCAGTATGCATGTACTAGCATACTGTTGTTCATTACACTGTTGAAACCTGTTTTCATGAGTTGAAACTAAGTCATTTGAAATTTATTGTACAACACAAGTACTATAGCTTTTAAGAATACTTCATCCATAGGGTGGCACATTAATGTTGCAATCCCAAGATGAAAGCTATACTAGAAAGGTATTTTGCATGATGCAAATCATGTTGTTTTGTTGTGTTCAATCAGTTACTAACAATCATTATCTCTTACTCCGCACCGCGCCCATTGCTTTTTATGTGGAAATCATTGCTTGAACAATTTAGTGTGTGAACAGATTAATAATTGAACCAAAGAACTATACAGTAGGAGAGAAATGAAACAGTGCTTATCTCTTACTCCTAAAGAGGAATAGCGACCACTCTCAGAGCAAGTCATCTTATACATCAGTTTTCCTAGAAGATTCGACAATCAGACTCTTTATTTGGTTTTGCATGAAAAGTACTTCCAAAGTTCTGGATTGGGGAAATATTAAATCTCCGATAAGTGATTATCAGATCCTTACTGTCCTGGGTGGGTCACGGTTGGATTTTCGCATGTTGCTTTGTGAGTGAGGTCTTCTCTGTAAGCTGTGCGTAAGTGTTAAAATTCAGAGTGCCATCAAGTTTCCTGGCCAAGTCAGATGCACAAACAGTATTGTATTCCATTAAATTTGACCACCCCTTATGACGCTTCTGCAATTCAATTCAATTTTATGAAGTGGATACACAGTAACACAACCATTTTGAATTGATGTTTAGCTTCGTGTACTTGTGGCCCGTATACCCTTGAATGGTTCTATGATCAAAGAAAAAAGGAACAAACTAGCCATAGACTAAATTAGTTGGGATAATATTTAACTTTATGCAAGAATCTTGGGTGCGCTATAAATAAATATAATTATTTTCCAAAACAGTTCTGAAAAGTGAGTATTGTAATCTCATCAAATTATATCATCATGCCTGATGTAATAAAAGAACATGTTATTAGATGTTGCTGCAATGGTGAAAACCATGTACAGAACCATATTTACCTGAATATTCATCACTAAAAGATCCCATGTATAGCCCGACAAATAATATGAGCAAGAGAAATAAATTAGTAGTTCGAATCAGTATAATTTCAGTGTTCCACGCGATAACAAGAAGTGATAAATTCCAATTATCGTAGGCATTAAGCAAATTTTCAGAAATTCTGTTTTTTGCTTAACCAAAATGCTTTCATTTCTGTAGATCTTGAACAGGGACATGTAAAGTATGTGCGGTTAAAATATTATTCTCAGAAGATGTCAACAAATCCAGTCTGGTACAAAGGCAATAGTAAGTTTGGACGTGCATTGTGGTAGTGACTTATATTTTGATCTATGATGGTGTTTGAGGCCATAGAATACATTATTGTTCAGTTTTTTTGCAGTAAATCTAAAAAGAATCCCTAAATTTTATCTAGTACAATGGCTTTGAAAAATCAGAGTGTTCCCTGAAACATTGTTGGTTTTGTTAAATAGGTGGCCCTCTTAGTATGGCTATGGTTAGTACTCAAGACAGTCCTTCCCCTCAAGAGATAATGCAAGAGTTTCAGACCGCTTGGTTGCTACCATTAGTTTTATTATAAGTTATCACTTCATTTTAAATGTTTTTCCTATGCATTCGTTTTGGTACAAAAGAGGTTTTAAATTGTGCTGGTTCATACGATGAATAAACAGAGCATGATATTAGGTCAGTTGGGTTATAATCTGAACAAATTCAATCTCACAAGTTATAATCTAATAAATTTTATCTCTCGTCATTTATATAAATGTATATAGCTGAAAGGATTGCATAATGTATTGTAGAAGTATTAAAGAACTAAAGAAGCATGACAACTGCAATAGAATTATATAATAACAAGTTTTCATCCTCATAGAAATGGAATCTGCAGCTCTTGTTAGCTCTAGGTCGTGTTAATGCCTGACAAACTCTTTCTTGATGGTTTTTCTTGCGATTTTTTTGCGGGCCTCTTTTGCTTATGTATGAAACATGGATGACGCTATGATTGCTTATCATGTAAGGTCTTGAGGGAAGGTTCGAAGAGATCATCCAATCATGAAGGCCAACAGCAACAACAAGGGGCCAAAAACCGGGCACGCAAAGGATTCTGTAATGAAGAGAACGACGACAAATCAAGATGGTCGGAAGCAAACCAACCAAGCATGATGGCCAAGAGAAAACATAGTGCTAACAAGCACCAAGCTCTACTTCACCAACTTTTTCTTTTTATCTACATCTGTAAACCATTTAGCTAGACAATGTACTATCTTAAACCAGTGATCATCCATTGTACTTTTTCATAACAAATTAGACTACAAAATTTAAAAATGACAGCCTCATACACGGGTGTGGCGTGCTGCCGCGCCTCTGCCTCCTAGTATCACTTATAGCGATCCTGATGTATACAACGTCTGAAACACTCAGTTAGATGGGCCATGCCAAGCGCACGAGGGAGACATAATCCTAACGTTATCTAGCACACGTACGCATATCTGTTTTTAAATTTTTTTTCTCTTTTTTTCATAATTTTTAAAAATATTGTAAAATGTGTAAAAACAAATAACATACTACACACACAGAGCCCTATGAACGCACGCACGCACACCCTACCCCTATGAGCATCTCTGAGAGACTGACTCGGCACATGATCTTGAGACAGATGAAGTCGCCACAGACACATTCGTAGTCAACGTGAACCTCTCCTCTCACTGAACACACATCACCGGAAGACCTGAAATAAATCCAGGAAAATGCGATCATCAGTGTCAAATCTATAACTTTAACCCTGATGGGCTAGGGATACCACTGTCCTACTAACCATCCAACCACAGTTTGGTTCACGTAAAATATGTATTTAGGAACAAAAACTTTTCACTGAAAATGTCATATATGTATATACAAATTTGTTCACTTAGCTTAAAAAAGTATTCGGCATTTTTAATAAAAAAAATGTATGTATGATTCAACAAAAAATGTCCAACTGTTTACGAAATTGTTCATGACATTTTTCAATATGTTAATAAATGTAAAATATTGTTCGTGCAAGTTTGGGAAATGTTCATGACATATAAAAAAATATTTATACCAATTAAAAAATGTTTATAGCACTTATAAAATGTATGTAAAAATGTGCCAATGTTCAATCACGCATTCAGAAAATGTTGAACGTGAAAAACTTTAATGTGCATTTGAAAAATGTTCAACTAATATTTTAAAAATTGTCGATGTGTATTTAAAAAAGTTCTTGCATTTATTTATTTCAATGGAATGTTATATTTTGTTCTCACAAAGTTTATAAAATCTTTATGACATATAAGAAATTGTTTGTACACTAAAATCAGGAACGCTATAAAAGTTCATTAAATTGAAAATGAAAAACTGAAAAACAAGCAGAGAAGCGCGGAGAAGTTAAAAACCCGATCGGAACCTTCTCCCCATCGTCCAGACCAGAATAGAAAGTTTCCAAAACGGAAGCTAATTTGGCTGGCCGATATGACGCCCCTGTACTCGGTTTATCTCGTGATGAGACATAGCATTTATGTCACGGGCACTCCGGGACGTCTATATCTCGCTTTGTGCGAGAAAACTATCGATCACGCCTACAGGAGCAACGAGTTGGGGCGGTCCAATACAATGGGTTAGCGAGAGGTTTGGCGTACTCGTTCATGGAAACTTCCACCAGTTTTGGCGGTATTGGGAAGGTTCCAAGTGGGGTTTTTTTCTTCTTCTTTTTTTCTTTCCCTTTTTATTTTGTTTTATTTTTCCCAAATGATAAGTGTCACACGTGTGGCACGAAGCAACATGGTACAAAAGCCCTCATCACCATCCATCTTGCCACGTCAAACATATGACATCAGCGGAATCTTTTTGGTTTTCAGACTTAAAAATGTTTTATCTCTTAAATAAAAAATCCGAATAAAAATCCGTTTTCATCATTAAATCAGTCTCGACGAGATCTTCAAAACTAGATCCTATATTGATATGTTTCGACGACTTTTTTTTTTGGCCAAAAGTTGTCATGATGTTTACACTGAAGTTGGCATAGAGTTTACACTAAAGTTGCCATGATATGTTTCATCTATTTTTTTCCTTCTATATTTAAAGCCACCATTGTATTTCAACTACTTTTCACGGCAAATTTTATTAATTGACAATGGAAATTTTTACTAATTAACCAAGGCAAATTTAATTCATGAATCATGGCAATTTTTAGTAATTCATCATGGCAAATTTAGTTTATAGAATATGGCAATTTTAGTTTATAGATCATGACAATTCTAGTTTTTTAATCATGGAAATTATTACCATGGCAGTTTTTAGTTCATGTATCATGGCTAATTTAAGTAATTCACCATGACAATTTTAGTTTATGGTTCATGGCAAATTTGAGTCATTGACCATGCATTTTTAAAGTA
This sequence comes from Elymus sibiricus, assembly GCA_039707655.1. Classification (NCBI taxonomy): domain Eukaryota; kingdom Viridiplantae; phylum Streptophyta; class Magnoliopsida; order Poales; family Poaceae; genus Elymus; species Elymus sibiricus. Next base: position 318,855,493 of record CM077670.1, on the reverse strand, counting down.
ATTGACGACGGATTTCTTTTTAATTATGAACCATGTCAAAATTATTTTATTAATCATGCCAAATTTTAGTAATTCACCATGGCAAGTTTAGTTTCTTAATTCCCCTTTTTATAACATGTCAAAATTTTACTTTAAAAGTAGAAGAAAAAGAAGTTGAAACATACCTTGCCAAATTTTAGTTATTCACCATGTCAAAATTTAATTCCCCTTTTTATACCCGACGGAGAATACCATTTCACCTAATGCCTGCATGTAATGATCTGCAAATTGTAGGAGAAATTGTATATACCAAATTGTATATATATATGTGTGTATGCATGGTCGTACGAGAAATTCTATGATATATGATTGGTTCTACGAGAAATTCTATTATATATGCATAACGTGTACAGTATGTAGTAGCGTAAAATATGTTTGAAATGAAAAAGAATTAAATGGAAAAACACAAAATGAAAAGGAAAAATAAACAATAAACCCTAAACCCCTAAACCCCTAAACCTTTAGTCCCGGTTGGTGTCACCAACGGGGACTAAATCCCTGCCACGTGACCCCGGTTGGTGACACCAACCGGGAATAAAGGTCCCCAGCCCCCGGCGCGCGCTGCCGGCCACGTGGCAGGGATTTAGTCCCGGGTCGTGGCCAACCGGGACTAAAGGGTGGGGGCCTTTAGTCCCGATTTATTAGTCCCGAAATATCAAAAAAAGTTTTGTGAAAATTTGTGCATATTTGCGACTTATCTGTAAAATTTCGTTCAAAAATATTATGATTTGCAAGCTGCACACAAAAAAAAATCCAGCCCAACAACAACAAGAAAATGGCCCGTTTTCATGTACATGTTTGTTTTTTTTGTATACCTCATGTATGAAAGTATATTGTTATGGAAATTTCCCTGAACGTGTTATATATGTATTTGTGCATATACAAAAAAAATTGATTTTTTGTGATGTAGAAATATGTTTTTTTTATAAATTCCACCATGGAGCCCATCCTCCATTTGCTCTTGTTATACCATACCCAGCAGTTCTTCATATGGCTCGTGTTACTGCTCCTACATTAATCATCAAGCCAATTGTTGTAAGGCAATCTTATGAACTCATCCAAAAATTTATGTAGACCTTGTTCATAGTACCTGGGAAAAATATCCATGTATACTGGCAAATCAATAAGATATAAAGTAACTTTACTAGTGTCATACCAGAGTTCTTTCAACTGCTTTTTGGGTCGCATCTTTTATGGGTGATAAATTTTCCACGAGTCTATACTGAGAAAGAGATGATTTCCATTTTGTTGATTTGCAGAGATCCTTAATCCGAGAGGGGATATTTTTGTCTCTTTCCGGGAATTTTGAGTTTGCATGGTAGTTAATACACGCTCTTGAAATTTTGTATGATGTATTTGCTTTTTCTGCCCGGAATTGTTGAGTGATAAAATGGCGCGTGGAGGCAAACACATACCTCTTGCAAGAATTTTTCCGCATGTTTCTTGAGTTCCATAGGTTCAGAGGAAACTTTCTTGCCAAAATTTCCTTGTCTGTAGGTGTGGTTGTCATGTATCTGTTACAACACTTTGTTGTTGGAGAAGTCTATTCTTGAATTCTTGGTTTTCGTGCTGGTCCTCATGCTAATAATCCCGATCTACGTATGCTTTGAGTTTCTTTTGTTGCTAGTGTGACTTTGTAGCAGTTCATCCTGCGGCACAAGAAGACAACTTCTTCCAATGAAATGTCTTGGACGAGTGGAACAAATCAGAAGCAAACTCAACGGGATCTTGAGGAACAAGCCACAAGGAAACAAAAAAAATTAAAAACCAACAAAAAACACAAGATGCAAAAGCATACAAGTCAAAGCATTATTTATCCCAAAAGATCTTAAGCAAAGAGACAAGCGTCGTCGCCACTTCGCGTCCTGAGGCGATCTTCACTTGGTCATGTTCTCGCACTCTGTCTGATGGAGGGAATCATCATGTTCGGTCTCTTCATCAACCTTTGCTGGTCCCATGATGATGCGGAGTTGTCCACTCTCGAGGCTAGAGGTTTGTAAGCAGTAGCTATGAGTTGCCATTAATGATTGTGATTTGGGAACTGATGGTGAGTTGAGTTATATGATGTATCCCCGGTTTATGAATTTTGTTATGGATTGAATTTTGGTCATGTTATACTGAACTTTGGAAATCAATGAGAGCATATGGTGATTGTCTAGTATAGTCTGCAGAGACAACTGACATTGGCGTGCTCTATGGATTAAGATTAGAAAAAGAATGTTTAAGGTGTGATGCTTTAGCGTACCTATGATGTCTCATCCTAGTTTCATCCAAATACAAAAGGGGAAACTTTGGTGTGATGCTTTACCACACCTTGCTGAGGTTATATCGAGTATTTTAATGAAGTTATCAATGTCGAGAATTGCCACTAGTGAACCTATGAACCCTAGGCCTTGTTTTCTTCCTTCACAACCTCATTTTAGTCACTGTTACACCTTCTTAATTTGTTGTTTCTATTTATTCTGAAAATACAAAACTATTTGTCATCAAAATTGTCAATCCCTTGACCGAACTAGTGCATTAGGTGTGTTGGGGACGCAAGAGACTATTTATATCTTTATTGTAGGGTTGCCTGGGAGGGGAATACTTTCGTCCTACAACACCCACGAATTTATAAAGCTTAGGTCATCCACTTGAGGGAAATTTGTTGTTCTCCTACAATCCTCTGTGCTTGGAGGCCCAACAAGTGTCTACAAGAATATAAGTGCATAGTACTAGATATCACCTACTTTCCTAACTTACTACATTGCATCATGCCCCAAAATCCTAGTGTATTGGTGCCCAATTTGTTTGGCTACTTTGTTTACATCGATCCCGGCTTGACAGCTAATTATTGCATTGTACCATACCTTAGATCTAAGACATTGTAATGACACTAAATTTGGTTGGCTACTTACTTAACTTTACACACTTACTATCATGTATTTGCAATGCCCCAAATCTGACACATTGTAATGATGCCCGATTGGGTAGGTCGATGATGGACGTGGACGGTTCGTCACTGTCCACCTGCCACATGCGCCCCCGAAAGTTGGACGGCGGCGCGTAGGAGGCGCAGCTGGCGGCATTCTCGACCTCGACCGCCTGCGCAGCCAGCGAGTGTGGGCCACATCCGTGTCCGGCTGCGCCGGCTCTGTGTTGCGAGCGGCGCCTTGAGCACGTGCAGCCTCGTAGAGCGCCAGCTGCTCCGCAACGAAATTCGGGGTCGTTGCTGCCATGGCGGCCACAGCCTCCTCGCTTGCGCGCTCGTCGTTGATTTGTCCCTCCGCCAGCCGGTGCTACTGGAGTAGGAACAGGTTGTACCTCTGCTCCTCCTGCGCCTGCCGGAACGCCGACATAGGAGCCAGCGCAGGCTGCTCCTCCTCCGCCACGGCGGCGTCGTAGTGCGCCTGCGCCTACTCCATGGTCAAGCCGGCATGCACATGCGCGGGGTCCGGCGCGGTGTCATCGTCGGAGCCCATCTCCATCGCAGGGTCGTTGTCGGAGACCTTGGGAGGGCTGGCCAGCATGTCGTGCTCAATCCTCCAGGCGCGGCGGGTCTGCCAGGCGGCTACAAGGGCGGCAACCTCATGCTTCTGCTCCTATGACAGGCTCACCTCCATCGCGCTAGAACTTGCAGACATAGTGGATGTGGTGCAAGGGAAGAGGATGTGGAGAGAAAGTGTTGTGGTGTGAAGTTTAGCCGGGTGTGACCGCCTTTAAATAGCGGATTCCGGTGAGGCCAAGTGTCCGGGTGCGTCAATGCATGGCGCCGGAGTTGGTTCCTCGGCCGGCGAGCTTGCTTAATGGAGGCATATGGGAGAACGGGCATCGAACAGGCATGGTAGATATTCATCCCGTCCCGTCCCGTAGAGTAAACGTCTCTCCGACATTGAATAGGCGCGGACACCGGGGACGCGGCACGGGCGGCACTCTCGGCCGGCGCGCCACTTCAATGCCCACGCTAGTGAGAGGTTGCATCCACTCTGGGCCAGTGTCATTGCGGAGCGGCCGCTCTACAGCGGCATGAATTCGGGCGGCTGGCGCTGGGCGGGAAATCACGCGGACGAGGGACGAGGATTGTTGGTGGGCCAGGTAGTCAGCAGCGGGCGGGGTAGCGGCCCGGACGCCCGCAAAGCCCCCCCCCCCACTTTGTCTCCGGTTTGCGGGAAAAAACTCTCCCGGACCGGCCTGCGGACCGATACAGGATCGCGTTGGATGGCAAAATATGTCCGGACCGCGCGGTCCAGGTGGCGCTGGAGATGCTCTTATGCCTTGGGTAAAATTATAATGCATTGTGATGCTTGTTTTCTGGACAAGAGCATTGTGGCATGATGACACCATTGGGAATTGTTTTGATTCAATGCCTTGATAAGAGCATGTGAGCAGGAGGCATGTGGGGGTAGCTGAGGATATATAGATGGGAAGACATCCCACCAATCAACTAGTGCCACTAACTCCTCTCATATCACTGTTGGTAGTAGTAGTAGAACTCCCCGGTAAGTGGTTGGTTAGTTGGCTTCGTGGGATTTGTGCTTCTTTGATTGTTGGGAGAGGCCTGCGGCATCCTCTGGCGGATATCATGATAGTTCTGCACGGAGTACTCACTAGTGCTGCTTTAGGAAGATCGGTCTGCAGGATGGTGCTTTGAACAATGCTTCATATTCAGGGTGAAAACTCTTGTTTTCAACATCTTTGGTTGGACTCCACGAAGGAAAACTAGGGTCGTTACCTTGTTGCATGTGTTTTCTCAATGTTGATGTTCTGACCTTAACTGATTAATCTTGGCATTCAAGATGGAAATCCTTTTCATGGTCATCTCCAGCCAGACGCAGCGGCTATGGTGTGAGGGCATTATCCCTTTTCAAAGCATTGTTGCAGAAGAAGTAGAATTAGTTGTGTATTTTCTTCTTATTTTTAAGAACACACTACATACGCACACACTAACATACATGCACACACACTCACCCCTATAAAGGAATGCATGCACACCCTACCCTATGAGCACCTCTTACAAATTAACTAAGCTGAAAAATCTTGAGATTGACGAAGTCACTATATGCACCTCGTATTTGACGGGCATGCCATACTACTGAAAGAATTTCACTGGAAAGCTATAGCAAATTCAGATAATGTGAGCACTCATGCAAGGTTTTATTATACTTCTACTCCCTCCGTTCCTAAATATAAGTCTTTCTAGAGATTTTAATATGGACTACATACGGATGTATATAGACGTAGTTTAGAGTAGATTCACTCATTTTGCTCTGTATGCAGTCCATATTGGAATCTTTAGAAAGACTTATATTTAGGAACGGAGGGAGTATAAAAAACAAGGTTTTATATCATTGAAAGTTGCAACGAACAAACCCTCTGATGCCAGCGGTAGCTAGCCACCCCCTCTAGCCATATATATGTTATTTGATAAGATGCATAAGTTGACAATAAAAATAGTTAGAAAATTGTTTTATTAGTTCTTGGCTGCCGTAATAATAAATTGCCATTGTAACAGCCCGGGTTTTTAGTCTCATGTTACCATTGCAAGTTGCAATGAATAAACCCACTGACGGCAGTGGTAGCTAGCCACCCAGCTAGCCATCTACTCCCTCCGTCTTGCAAGCTAAAACAGCTTGCAAAACGATCTTATATTATGGGGCGGAGGAAGTATATTATGTTATATGATCTGATGCATAAGTTGACAATAAAAAGGTTAGAAAATTGTTTTATTAGTTCCTGACTGCCGGTAGTAATAAATTGGCATCATAGCAGCCGCACTGACGGCAGTGGTAGCTAGCCTCCTATCTAGCCATATATAAGTTAACAATAAAAAAGTTGGAAAATTGTTTTGTTTTTCTCAGCTGTCGTAATAATACATTGGCATCATAATAGCCGGGTTTGGTAGTCTCATGTTACCATTGCAATTTGCAACGAACAAACCCACTGATGCCAGCGGTAGCTAACCACCCAGGTAGCATATATGTTATTTGTGATCAGATGCATAAGTTGACAATAATTCTTTTGGAAAAAGTTTTATTAGTTCCCGGCTGCCGTAGTAATAAATTGGCGCCATAACAGTCGCACTGACGGCGGCGGTAGCTAGCCGCCTAGCTAGCCATGTATATGCTTTTTATACGTTATTTGATCATATGCATAAGTTGACAATAGGAAAAAGTTTTATTAGTTCCCGGCCGGCGTAATAAAAAATTGGCACCCTACAGCTGGGTTAGTTAGTCTCGCTTTTGTGCATATGTACGATGTATGTCATAGGGACATTATAATAGGTTAACATGAATGTCATTGGTGAGGATAATCACAATTAAATTTCTGGAGAACTCATTCGCACCCTTCTATGTTAGATGAGGGTGTACGCGTGTATACCTAGTCCTAATCCAGATACGTAGCATGGAACTTGACATTGAATTATCGGTGGAGAAGGTTGCTAGGATGCATGCATGTTCCAGAAAACATATGAGTATCTAGTTAGCTAGGCTGCTATGATTTATTTATTTTTGCCAAAAAATAATGTATGTTCTCTACACTAATCTACAAATGGACGTACTTGTGAGTCATTCCTCTGTCTATATATAAGACCACAGAGAGGGTACGGTAAGTGTACTTGTTCAAGCAAAGCAAAGCTTTGGCATCAAAACTTATACTCTTGCAGCTTAGTCCATAGAGCACCACGCTCCACACCACACATCATATTCCATACCCACCATTTGATCATATGGCCCATGTTACTGCTCCTAGTAACAGCTCACACGAGGTTATTGCTGACCTGCGCAAGCCCCGACCCTACACCCCCAGCCCCTGGGGCGACTTCTTCCTCAACCACAACCCATGTACTCAATCTCAGGTAGTTATCAAATTGCTTTCCTCTCTGAAAAAGAAGAAGTCCCCTTAAGTTTTGTCTCTGCAACTACAAATACATCGTCGATGTTTTCCAAAGGTTTAAATAGCACCGCCATAGCGTATAGAGAGGCAACATGCTAAAGTCATGCGTGTTTTGCGCTAATGAATCTTGTCGCTAATAGCAAGCTATAGCATGATTTAGCGCTAGAATTCAACTTCGGTTTAGTGCCACACTAAAGCTATACCACGCTTTACGTTTCTATGCTAGATGCTTTGCTGCTATGCCTTTATTATGGCCGGATGCCAAGCCTTGTTTTTTTATGGTTGGATATCAAGTATATGCGATATGCACGTCAATTGTTAAGTATGTCTATTTATGTAATATCGACGCCTGAGTGTATGGTTATTATTTTCATTATTTTCATGATTTAAGAAAAAATGTTAAACGGATCTTAGCTTCGCTATAGCTTTTCATAGCTTTCGGTCAAGCTGTCGCTAAATGGCATAGCCTGCTATGTAAAACTTTGATGTTTTCAGAATATTTTGAAACACTCTTGAACCCTAGTTGTTGAAAATTTCCAAGATAATATAAGTTCCTTTATCTCGTAGTATTTGACTATGAAGGACATTGCAAGTATCAAGAAGGAGCGAGTGAGAAAGATCATCTTGGACGCCGGATCTTCTTCTGATTTAGCTATGAAGATTGAGCTTGTTGACACGCTTGAGCGGACCGGTGTGGCTTATCACTACGGCCAGGAGATTGAAGAGTTACTACATGGCATGCAGAGTGAAGAAAATGTGTTTGGTGACAACCTATGCGTAACAGCGATGCGGTTCTACTTGCTAAGGAAGCATGGGTACAACATATCTCCTGGTATTATTCATTATGACGACAACAGTTAATTCATACACGAATATGTACTAGTATTTGATAAAATAGTGTATAAGCCAAGGTATATGAAATATTTAATTGATTGCGCAGATGTATTTCTGAAGTTCAGAGATGACCAAGGAAACTTTGCAAGCAATGATGTGAACTCATTGTTGGCATTGTACAATGCGGCGTATCTTAGGACTCGTGGAGAAGAAGTGCTTGATGATGCTGTGACTTTCACCAAGAATCGACTACAATGTATGGTGGAGCATCTTGAACCACGGTTGGCAGAAGAGGTCTTGTGTACATTGGAAACACCCCATTTCAGGAGAGTCGAGAGAGTCGAAACGAGACGTTACATCCCAGTGTATGAGAAGAAGGCCACACGAGATGAGGACATATTGGAATTTGCTAAGTTTGACTTCAACATTTTGCAAACTCTATACTGCGAGGAGTTGAAAGCTCTTACGATGTAAGAATACTAACTAAAACATGAGTAGAAAATTGAACAAAATGGTTACTCTTTAAATAGTATAACAAGTGATAATACATATTTAATTATTAACTTGCAGTTGGTGGAAAGACTTGAAATCACAAGCAAATCCCCAATTTGCACGAGATAGAATCGTGGAGGTTCATTTTTGGATACTTGGAGTTCTCTATGAACCCCAATATTCTTATTCGCGTATAATGCTAACAAAACTAGTCTTATTTATGTCATTGCTTGATGACCTCTATGATAATTATAGCACCACAGAAGAAAGTAACATCTTCACTTCGGCCATGCAAAGGTAAGTAACCTATTATATTTCTTTTCGTATAGTCTTTCTTTATCTTTCACAAAGGGTAAAGAATCTACATGAAATTCCTCGAAAAGTGTAGTTAGAGAAAAGCATCCTACTTGCAATTATTCCACCAACCTTATATAGCTACCATCATGTAGACCATATATAGTTCTCTTTCAGAATTCAGTTGATTACTAGCATTTCTACCAAAATTATGTGTAACAATAATATTTGTGGAAAAACTATATATTCTGGAAAGATGAGTCCTTTATCAATGTACTTCGGCCAAATTTGCTTATATATTATCTGAATTCCTATGACAAGAGAGGCATCATCCATACAGTGAGAACATGTAAGTTGGTATGCATTCTTCTACATAGCACATTAGGTTTCTGCTTGACTCGAGTCTAATGCATGACACGTATAAATACTTCTTATATGTCGCACATGAGAAGCTATAGATGTATTTATAATCACATCATTTTGTAAACAACTTGTGGTATAGTCAAGTTTATCGTCGTGAGTCCATGTTTTAATTTTCCTCAAGGGTTTTCCATGTAGCGTGCTAGTTCTGAACCATTACTTCTTGTTTTCTCAATTTAAAAAAATACTATTTAAAAATACAAATCTTTTGCATTGTTTTGATGAAATGTAATGCATCAAAGTAACACCATATTGTGAAAAGATTGTGTAAGATAAGAAGGTGCACAAGTTATCCATCTAATAACCATCTGAATGTTTTGGTCTAAAACTAAATTAAACTAGAGATGATACACCACCCGTTGGTGTAGAAATTGGTTGCTTTTATTCTAAGTACCCAGGATGGACTCGTTTGTAGGTGTCAATAATTTTTGATTGTATCAGATAGATGTTGTATGTATTATTTTTTATATTTTAACGTCGGGCGTTCTAATTAGAATGAATGGAGAATATAGATTTGGCATATGTGGAAGAACGTGGTGGCTTGTTTGCCTCTTGTTTTGATAATATAATAGATATATCTCATCGTAATTTAGATGCAACACAATTCATTTTGATAGTGTCTAGCTTTATCTACATTTCTAGTAAACTTGAATTTGACTGAAATTCAGGTGGGATGCACAAGCCGTGGAGCAATTACCAGCATACTTGAAGGCACTATACATCAACATACTTAAGACCACAAATGATATTGAGGAAGTGTTAAAGTGTCAGAAAAACAAGAATGCTGAATTCGTCAAAAAATTGGTAAATGTTTCTCAAAATTGAACTAAATTAGCCCCAAAAAAACTTAATGTATATGGGAAAACTATATATAGTAGTATATAAGTACATATAGTGGTTAAGATTACAAATTTAGGTACTATTTACTGATCATTCGTTGATTATCTTAAGTAACTTGAAGCAAGTAACATGATATTGAGCTTTGGGATTAAGGGATTTTGTGTCGAAGTGCATCTATGTGTTAGATATAATATTCCTCAAGGAACTTGTATCATCATCGGTGCAGAATTGACATTATTTGTAGATTTCCATCGTTGTGCAACAAACTATCCTTCGTAAGGATTCTCTTGCTCCACACAAGCCAGAGAAATACTCTCGCTCTTGCAAGTTTCTTACTTATCAAAGGAATTCTCAGGAAATGCACCAGATTTCCACTTACACATTAATCTATTACGAACACCTGAAAGGTGGAAAGACCAGTAAACACTCACCAACAGTGAGAATGTATCCAACCTATATCCATTTATAAATTCCTTCAAAACATATTAGGGTTCATACATCTAGAGATAACATGTTGTACAGTAGCTTTCTTGTTGTACAAAGTATAGTACGGAGAAGCATTAGTTTGTGCAATAGTATGTTTCCATATCAAACATCCTTCCAAAACATTGTATTTGATCCCTCATCAACTATCTTAGTGGGGATTTGTCTATGAATATTGCTCTGTTTCAAAAGGAATTATTTATGCTTCTTGTGTCATTACTCATTACCAATACTATAAAAGTAGCTTGACATCTAAAAATCCCCATGCATTTGTATATGTCATTTAACCTTTAACTTGCATGTTATTTAGATGATCGATGTTGTCAAATGCTATCATGCGGAGGTGAATTGGCGCGACGAACACTATGTACCAACTACAGTTGAGGAGCATTTGCAACTTTCAATGGCCAGCAGTGCTTGTATGCATATAATAAGCCTTGCATTCATCTCACTTGGTGATGTGACAACAAAGGATAATCTTGAGTGGGCCTTTACCTATCCAAAATTTATCAGAGGTGTATGTATTGTTGGGCGCATTGGTAATGACATGGTGTCGCATGAGGTATGACTCTCCCCATATAAAAGCTTTCATGTTGTAAATAAGTTTCTTCTCCGATCTGTGGGGATCCTATATAAGGTTAGATATTCAAACCAACAGGTGTGAGTTAGTATATCCACATGCGTATATGAAAAAGAACTTCATATACATGCCATATGTGTTCATACACGCATGCATGATGAGATATCGTCTAATTAATATTGATGTTTTTCTCTTCTTGAAGCGCGAACAAGGATCGAACCATATGGTATCCACGGTGCAAACTTGCACAATAGAGCACGGTATCACGGTAGTAGAAGCCAATGAGAAGCTCAAGGTGATAATTGATGAAGCATGGATGGACATAGTCCACGAACGACTCCTCAATAAACATTCGATGGTGCTTCTAGATAAAGCAACAAATCTTGCCCGGACAATGGATTTTATGTACAAGCGTGAAGATGCATACACCCTATCATTTAGTCTCAAAAAGACCTTAACTTCACTTTATGTTAATTTCATATGACCATTTTTTCCTTCTGAGGAAACGTTAACCTTTCCTCACAAAGAAAAAGACATATGACATAGCATGCTATATTTGCCCATAAATTATTGGATAATGTGAGGTATACTTTCTATTGTAAATTTTGTTTTTGTGGGAACTACATACTGTGTAGCTATTGTGTAATTTTTCTCGTCCATATCTAGCCATGTATGCGTAAAGTTTGTATGTGTGTGTATGTATGTATATATACATACATTTATATGTATACATTTTGTCTATTCTACAAGCACTTATGAAACCTCTAGCGGAGAACAAGAGAACTGCAATACAAACCGAGGGAATTGCACGCGGTTTTTTTGTATTGTTTTGGAGATGCTTTCGAACTATTTTGTCAAAGCGATGAGTATGCTATGCCATTTAAAAGCTATGGATTGCATAATTTTTTCACGTAATTATTTTAAGATTCATTATGGTATAGATGTAATTTCGAAGGGGGTTGCTTCCTTAATCCAACAAGGTGTTGGGCCCTCAAGTGCAGAGGTTTGTATCAAGCAAATTTCCCTCAAGTGGATGACCAGAAGATTTATCGAACCCATAAGAGCTTTGAATTGCAGCCAATGATCAATACCTGCGCACGCAAATACAGAACTTGCCTTGCCTTGCCAGTTACAATGATTAATGCAACCTGTGTTAGGAAGTATTAATCGCAACCAAAAAAAGTTCAGATTGTAAATGGAATTGGAAATATGTTGATCAAGGTTGAAAGCAATAGGGGTGAATGGACTGGGATCCATAGTTTTGCTAGAGGCATCTCTTCATTTAAAAGATAACATGCCTGGTGAACAAATTGCAGTTGCATATCGATTAAATTGCAATTTTTATGACCATGATTATACATGAAATGATTGCATATAGGCATCATGTCCTGACATCCATAGACTGTTAATCAAACAGCATCTATAGCTAATACTCCACCCGATGACCGCTATCCAGAATGCATATCAAAGTACTAAGTGAAACGGAGTATTGCATTAAGTATGATGACATGATGTAGATAATATTTTGTGATCACCCTATGTTTAAAGGACAACTACTCAAATATATTTTTATCCTTAGTGGCAACAACACAATACAAGCTTTTTTCACTTTATGTCACTGCAGTAGATTACTTGCAAGATTGAACCCAACTAACATACACAATTCCCTCTTGGAGACCATTCATCTAAAAATGGCCAATGCAAGACTAATAGATTGGAGATCATATAAGCCTTGTGGGAGATGAGCGTCGTGTCGAGCCTCCCCGTCACCTCCAACTCTCAACAGCTCTAGATTCTTTACGGTCATGTGTGGTCTTCATCGGCGCGAGCCTTGCCTGATGAGGTGCTGCCAGCCCACTCTAATTCAATGAGAAGCATCAGCACATATCTCTTTAATTTCAGGTGTTTAGGTCATTTTTTATCAGCACAACACTATCCCTGATTTAGAGTGTGTGCTTAACATAATTTTCATCCTTGTCTTGCAGGTCAAAGAGTAAAAGACGCAGTTCTTGTAGGTTCTTATTTCCTACTTATTCGTTTGGCTTTGCTGTGGACAATAAATAATTACATAGATTAGGGGAATATTTCCTCGAAGAGTTTCTCATCTATCATCTATTATAGTGTTGCCGCTCTCAGTGGATACCATTAGGCTGAAAGCCCTAGGTGTCCAAGTACAGAGGCCAAGCTAAGGTATTCTTCTTTTATAAATTGTTCTTTCATGAGTTTAATTATGGGTATGAAAATATCTAGATTCCTGCTTTCTTGGATAAAATTACCAGTGTAGTATTTGTGTGCTCCTTTTCTTTTTACCCCAGTCTTTCATGGAAAGTGAAAAATATATGTGTTTATATGTTGGTTAGAATTGTCAACAAGATCCTCATATGGTTGGCTTCAAAATCTGCAGTACAATATTTATTTGCACTTTGTTTATATGATTTCTGCTTGATTCTTTCTTGGCATTTTGTTACTACATCTTGACTCACTCATGCTCATCCATCATTTTTTGATCATAATTTACCACCAATCATTATAGTAAATGATTTTTTTACATGATGTTTGTTTCACCGAAGCCATTTTGATATACATGTAGTTGTGATTTCACCATATGAATTATTCTGATATAAAGCTATTAATCAGGTATTCCACTATTCCGCAACTCTAGATGTAAATATTTGCTTTTTAGAGTCTGCTCTGTGTTGTGCCAGTTCTAGCTTTGTTGGCCTTTTTTCATCTTGATTGATTCACGTGTTAAATTCTCTTTCCAGGAAGTTAAGAAGGCATGTAACAGTATACATTTTAGGCCAGATTTTATTCACTTTTGCCCTTTCCAGAGATGAGTAGGAAAAGAAATTCAAAACAGGCTCACTAACAGGACTACTCTACTTTATTAACTATTAAAATATATTTTTCAGAGCTTGAGCCATTTGACTAATGAGGAGGTGTATGAAAGAAAAAAATTGTATTGAAGTATGGTTCATGTAAAGGATTCTAATTCAGCAAGCTAAAGAGATGGTTTATGTAAGTGATTAGATGCTAACACATTACATAATCGGTCCAATAACTACCTGTTTTAGCTCTCTTTCTCAGAGTGATGGTAGACCAGTATGCATGTACTAGCATACTGTTGTTCATTACACTGTTGAAACTTGTTTTCATGAGTTGAAACTAAGTCATTTGAAATTTATTGTACAACACAAGTACTAGAGCTTTTAAGAATACTTCATCCATAGGGTGGCACATTAATGTTGCAATCCCAAGATGAAAGCTATACTAGAAAGGTATTTTGCATGATGCAAATCATGTTGTTTTGTTGTGTTCAATCAGTTACTAACAATCATTATCTCTTACTCCGCACCGCGCCCATTGCTTTTTATGTGGAAATCATTGCTTGAACAATTTAGTGTGTGAACAGATTAATAATTGAACCAAAGAACTATACAATAGGAGAGAAATGAAACAGTGATTATCTCTTACTCCTAAAGAGGAATAGCGACCACTCTCAGAGCAAGTCATCTTATACATCAGTTTTCCTAGAAGATTCGACAATCAGACTCTTTATTTAGTTTTGCATGAAAAGTACTTCCAAAGTTCTGGATTGGGGAAATATTAAATCTCCGATAAGTGATTATCAGATCCTTACTGTCCTGGGTGGGTCACGGTTGGATTTTCGCATGTTGCTTTGTGAGTGAGGTCTTCTCTGTAAGCTGTGCGTAAGTGTTAAAATTCAGAGTGCCATCAAGTTTCCTGGCCAAGTCAGATGCACAAACAGTATTGTATTCCATTAAATTTGACCACCCCTTATGACGCTTCTGCAATTCTATTCAATTTTATGAAGTGGATACACAGTAACACAACCATTTTGAATTGATGTTTAGCTTCGTGTACCTGTGGCCCGTATACCCTTGAATGGTTCTATGATCAAAGAAAAAAGGAACAAACTAGCCATAGACTAAATTAGTTGGGATAATATTTAACTTTATGCAAGAATCTTGGGTGCGCTATAAATAAATATAATTATTTTCCAAAACAGTTCTGAAAAGTGAGTATTGTAATCTCATCAAATTATATCATCATGCCTGATGTAATAAAAGAACATGTTATTAGATGTTGCTGCAATGGTGAAAACCATGTACAGAACCATATTTACCTGAATATTCATCACTAAAAGATCCCATGTATAGCCCGACAAATAATATGAGCAAGAGAAATAAATTAGTAGTTCGAATCAGTACAATTTCAGTGTTCCACGTGATAACAAGAAGTGATAAATTCCAATTATCGTAGGCATTAAGCAAATTTTCAGAAATTCTGTTTTTTGCTTAACCAAAATGCTTTCATTTCTGTAGATCTTGAACAGGGACATGTAAAGTATGTGCGGTTAAAATATTATTCTCAGAAGATGTCAACAAATCCAGTCTGGTACAAAGGCAATAGTAAGTTTGGACGTGCATTGTGGTAGTGACTTATATTTTGATCTATGATGGTGTTTGAGGCCATAGAATACATTATTTTTCAGTTTTTTTGCAGTAAATCTAAAAAGAATCCCTAAATTTTATCTAGTACAATGGCTTTGAAAAATCAGCGTGTTCCCTGAAACATTGTTGGTTTTGTTAAATAGGTGGCCCTCTTAGTATGGCTATGGTTAGTACTCAAGACAGTCCTTCCCCTCAAGAGATAATGCAAGAGTTTCAGACCGCTTGGTTGCTACCATTAGTTTTATTATAAGTTATCACTTCATTTTAAATGTTTTCCTATGCATTCGTTTTGGTACAAAAGAGGTTTTAAATTGTGCTGGTTCATACGATGAATAAACAGAGCATGATATTAGGTCAGTTGGGTTATAATCTGAACAAATTCAATCTCACAAGTTATAATCTAATAAATTTTATCTCTCGTCATTTATATAAATGTATATAGCTGAAAGGATTGCATAATGTATTGCAGAAGTATTAAAGAACTAAAGAAGCATGACAACTGCAATAGAATTATATAATAACAAGTTTTCATCCTCATAGAAATGGAATCTGCAGCTCTTGTTAGCTCTAGGTCGTATTAATGCCTGACAAACTCTTTCTTGATGGTTTTTCTTGCGATTTTTTTGCGGGCCTCTTTTGCTTATGTATGAAACATGGATGACGCTATGATTGCTTATCATGTAAGGTCTTGAGGGAAGGTTCGAAGAGATCATCCAATCATGAAGGCCAATAGCAACAACAAGGGGCCAAAAACCGGGCACGCAAAGGATTCTGTAATGAAGAGAACGACGACAAATCAAGATGGTCGGAAGCAAACCAACCAAGCATGATGGCCAAGAGAAAACATAGTGCTAACAAGCACCAAGCTCTACTTCACCAACTTTTTCTTTTTATCTACATCTGTAAACCATTTAGCTAGACAATGTACTATCTTAAACCAGTGATCATCCATTGTACTTTTTCATAACAAATTAGACTACAAAATTTAAAAATGACAGCCTCATACACGGGTGTGGCGTGCTGCCGCGCCTCTGCCTCCTAGTATCACTTATAGCGATCCTGATGTATACAACGTCTGAAACACTCAGTTAGATGGGCCATGCCAAGCGCACGAGGGAGACATAATCCTAACGTTATCTAGCACACGTACGCATATCTGTTTTTAATTATTTTTTTTCTCTTTTTTTCATAATTTTTAAAAATATTGTAAAATGTGTAAAAACAAATAACATACTACACACACAGAGCCCTATGAACGCACGCACGCACACCCTACCCCTATGAGCATCTCTGAGAGACTGACTCGGCACATGATCTTGAGACAGATGAAGTCGCCACAGACACATTCGTAGTCAACGTGAACCTCTCCTCTCACTGAACACACATCACCGGAAGACCTGAAATAAATCCAGGAAAATGCGATCATCAGTGTCAAATCTATAACTTTAACCCTGATGGGCTAGGGATACCACTGTCCTACTAACCATCCAACCACAGTTTGGTTCACGTAAAATATGTATTTAGGAACAAAAACTTTTCACTGAAAATGTCATATATGTATATACAAATTTGTTCACTTAGCTTAAAAAAGTATTCGGCATTTTTAATTAAAAAAATGTATGTATGATTCAACAAAAAATGTCCAACTGTTTACGAAATTGTTCATGACATTTTTCAATATGTTAATAAATGTAAAATATTGTTCGTGCAAGTTTGGGAAATGTTCATGACATATAAAAAAATATTTATACCAATTAAAAAATGTTTATAGCACTTATAAAATGTATGTAAAAATGTGCCAATGTTCAATCACGCATTCAGAAAATGTTGAACGTGAAAAACTTTAATGTGCATTTGAAAAATGTTCAACTAATATTTTAAAAATTGTCGATGTGTATTTAAAAAAGTTCTTGCATTTATTTATTTCAATGGAATGTTATATTTTGTTCTCACAAAGTTTATAAAATCTTTATGACATATAAGAAATTGTTTGTACACTAAAATCAGGAACGCTAAAAAAGTTCATTAAATAGAAAATGAAAAACTGAAGAACAAGCAGAGAAGCGCGGAGAAGTTAAAAACCCGATCGGAACCTTCTCCCCATCGTCCAGACCAGAATAGAAAGTTTCCAAAACGGAAGCTAATTTGGCTGGCCGATATGACGCCCCTGTACTCGGTTTATCTCGTGATGAGACATAGCATTTATGTCACGGGCACTCCGGGACGTCTATATCTCGCTTGGTGCGAGAAAACTATCGATCACGCCTACAGGAGCAACGAGTTGGGGCGGTCCAATACAATGGGTTAGCGAGAGGTTTGGCGTACTCGTTCATGGAAACTTCCACCAGTTTTGGCCGGTATTGGGAAGGTTCCAAGTGGGGTTTTTTTCTTCTTCTTTTTTTCTTTCCCTTTTTATTTTGTTTTCTTTTTCCCAAATGATAAGTGTCACACGTGTGGCACGAAGCAACATGGTACAAAAGCCCTCATCACCATCCATCTTGCCACGTCAAACATATGACATCAGCGGAATCTTTTTGGTTTTTCGGACTTAAAAATGTTTTATCTCTTAAATAAAAAATCCGAATAAAAATCCGTTTTCATCATTAATCAGTCTCGACGAGATCTTCAAAACTAGATCCTATATTGATATGTTTCGACGACTTTTTTTTTTGGCCAAAAGTTGTCATGATGTTTACACTGAAGTTGGCATAGAGTTTACACTAAAGTTGCCATGATATGTTTCATCTATTTTTTTCCTTCTATATTTAAAGCCACCATTGTATTTCAACTACTTTTCACGGCAAATTTTATTAATTGACAATGGAAATTTTTACTAATTAACCAAGGCAAATTTAATTCATGAATCATGGCAATTTTTAGTAATTCATCATGGCAAATTTAGTTTATAGAATATGGCAATTTTAGTTTATAGATCATGACAATTCTAGTTTTTTAATCATGGAAATTATTACCATGGCAGTTTTTAGTGCATGTATCATGGCTAATTTAAGTAATTCACCATGGCAATTTTAGTTTATGGTTCATGGCAAATTTGAGTCATTGACCATGCATTTTTAAAGTAATTGACGACGGATTTCTTTTTAATTATGAACCATGTCAAAATTATTTTATTAATCATGCCAAATTTTAGTAATTCACCATGGCAAGTTTAGTTTCTTAATTCCCCTTTTTATAACATGTCAAAATTTACTTTAAAAGTAGAAGAAAAAGAAGTTGAAACATACCTTGCCAAATTTTAGTTATTCACCATGTCAAAATTTAATTCCCCTTTTTATACCCGACGGAGAATACCATTTCACCTAATGCCTGCATGTAATGATCTCCAAATTGTAGGAGAAATTGTATATACCAAATTGTATATATATATGTGTGTATGCATGGTCGTACGAGAAATTCTATGATATATGATTGGTTCTACGAGAAATTCTATTATATATGCATAAGGTGTACAGTCTGTAGTAGCGTAAAATATGTTTGAAATGAAAAAGAATTAAATGGAAAACACAAAATGAAAAGGAAAAATAAACAATAAACCCTAAACCCCTAAACCCCTAAACCTTTAGTCCCGGTTGGTGTCACCAACCGGGACTAAAGGTCCCCAGCCCCCGGCGCGCGCTGCCGGCCACGTGGCAGGGATTTAGTCCCGGTTGGTGACACCAACCGGGACTAAAGGTCCCCAGCCCCCGGCGCGCGCTGCCGGCCACGTGGCAGGGATTTAGTCCCGGGTCGTGGCCAACCGGGACTAAAGGGTGGGGGCCTTTAGTCCCGATTTATTAGTCCCGGTTGGTGAACCGGGACTAAAGGCCCTTCCCAACCGGGACTAAAGGTCGTTTCTCCACTAGTGGACATCTACGCCCTCGAGACCGACTGCGACAGCTACGACTACAACTTTGTTCCCTCGATGGAGAAACTAGGACCGGCGCCCCGCCGTGGCTAGGGTGAATGGCGGTGAGAGTCCCTCTGCCCGCCGCCGATCAAGCTACCCATCATTGTCTCGTCCCAAGCGCTGCATCCTGACGGATCCATCATCTTCCTCTCCGTCGCGGACAGGGGCACCTTCTCCTTCGACATCGGCCGCCTCGCCTGGACGCGTCACGGGAGCTGGCTCTTACCATTCTACGGCGAGGCCTACTTCGTGCGTGAGCTGGACGCGTGGGTCGGCCTCTGCTCACGCCAAAAAGGGTACATCGCCGTGTGCCACGTCATCTCACCCGACGACGGCCGCCGTAGATGCCCGGCCTGGACATACGTCGAGGATAGGGTGTACAACAATAGGTGGAAGAGACACCTTGCTGCGAGCCTCACTTACATGGGCAACGCCGAGTTCTACCTCCTCGAGACCATCACGCGCAAGGGCTACGACATTTTCACCGAGTTCAGGCCGTGGATGCTGCTTTGACTGGCAGCCTTCCTGGTCGAGCGCCAGCGCAGCGGCGAGGTTCGGGCGGTGGACATGCGCACCATGCTTTACAAGTGGCCTTACTGGGAATTGGAATGCCGTCGTCCACCTACCGCTTTCTGGATTTAACAAAGTCTCAATTAATTGAGAATTAATCAAGTCTCAATAAAGTAATGTAACATATAAGAAAGAAAAAAAGAAAAACTAAAAAGAAAATTTTACATGAATCTTCACGCAAGATCTCATGAATATAGCATCGACTAAGATCTAACCAAGTCTTAGTCAACTAAGATTTAGCAACACTGATACAAATAATGCAAGGATGAGCTGGGATGTGCAGTCTTCGGATTTCCACGGGGAGCTCCTTGCACTGCGATGCGAATAGGCAGAGCTGGTTCTTTCTTCTCACAGTCGTGCCGACAATCATGATTTACTGCCGCCCATGATAGGAATAGATGGACCCGCCCATGATTTACTACCGGAGAAGTGCTCGCCTCATTCAATTCCAACCACCACAGGATGCGCATCTGACGGATCAGGACACATTCAGATCTGTTACAGTCCGGCGACTATTCGCCAAATACATTTAATGATAACTATATTTTATTTGTCCAACAATAGCACAATATATAGCACAAGCCCGAAAGTTAACCATGAACATGAAGTAGCATACAAATACAAGGATGAGCTGGGGCGCGCGATCTTCAGATTTCCACGGGGAGCTCTTTGCAGGGCGACGCTAATAGACGAAGCTGGTTCTTTCTCCTTGCCGTCGTGCCGACGATCATGTCCATGTCGAGCTCATCCGGCCGCATTCCATCGGGGAGGCTCCAATCAAAGTAGTAGATAAGCCGTGCAACGATGAGCTCCAGCACGGCGAGCCCGAAGGTATCTCTGGGACACATCCTCCTTCCGCTGCCGAACGGGAGGTACTCCAACTGCAAGCCGCCTTTGAAGTCTACCGCGCCACCGTCGAACCTCTCCGGCTGGAACTCCTCCGCATCGGGCCAATGCTCGGGGCTCCGCGCCATCGCCCAAGCGTTGACGATGACTGTGGTGCCGTTGGCGATCTCGAACCCGCCGACGTCGCAGGTCTCCCTACAGAGTCGGGGGAGAAGGAGCGGCAGCACTGGGTTCAGCCTAAGGCCCTCCTTGATGACCATCCTTGTGTAGCGTAGCTTGTCCATGAGGCCCTCGTGCTCCTGCGGGCTCTTCCCATCAAGTGCTTGCCGAACCTCAGCCTGTGCTTTGGCCATCGCCTCGGGGTTCCTCATGAGTTCCGACATGATCCACTCAGCGGCTGACGATGTTGTCTCCGTTCCTCCGGTGAGCATGTCCTAAAAATACCACCAAACATGCAGCCATGAATAAAATCAAACAAGAGAAGAGGCCCGCCGGACATATTATACTCGCTCCGTCCGGAAATACTTGTCGGAGAAATGAATGTATCCAGACGTATTTTAGTTCTAGATACATCCATTTTTATCCATTTCTGCAACAAGTAATTTCGGACCGAAGGAGCACATGATTTAATTTGGAGAGGTTGCTGCTTACAAATAAGATTGCTTTGATGCTTGTCATACTGATGGGGACCTCCAGCTTGCCCTCGTCCTTGATCCTAAGCAAGGCGCTCAGGAGGTGCTCTTCGTCTTCTTCATCTCCGATGGTCTTGGTCGCCGCTCGTTGTGCCTCACACTCGCCGATCATCTTGTCAAATATGGCGTCCAGCTGACGGCGCGTTCACAATTCTAGTTTTTTAATCATGGAAATTATTACCATGGCAGTTTTTAGTGCATGTATCATGGCTATTTTAAGTAATTCACCATGGCAATTTTAGTTTATGGTTCATGGCAAATTTGAGTCATTGACCATGCATTTTTAAAGTAATTGACGACGGATTTCTTTTTAATTATGAACCATGTCAAAATTATTTTATTAATCATGCCAAATTTTAGTAATTCACCATGGCAAGTTTAGTTTCTTAATTCCCCTTTTTATAACATGTCAAAATTTACTTTAAAAGTAGAAGAAAAAGAAGTTGAAACATACCTTGCCAACTTCCGTGTAAACACCATGGCCATTTATGTACAATAGACATGGCAACTTTTAACAAAAAAAAAAGTCATCGAAATATATCGATATGGGATCTAGTTTCGAAGATCTCGTCGCGACGGATTTAATGGTGAAAACGGTTTTTCAATCGGATTCTTCATTTACGAGATAAAACATTTTAAAAATTAAAAACCCAAAAGATTATTGCTGACATCATCCATTTCGTCATTTATGCATGCTTGCGGTGATGTGGCGCGCTCTGTGGTGATGGAGCGTTTGGACCAAGTTGTTTCGTGCCACACGTGTGGTGGTTATCGACGTCCTTCTTTTTTTCCTTTTTATCTGTCATTATTTATTTACATTATTTTTCCAAATGCACATGATGACTTTTTCAAATACACGGCATACATTTTTTGTATACATGATGAACCTTTTTTGTTACAAGCGGAATATTTCTAAAATACTTGACGAACATTTTTTTCAATCCCATGTTTGAAAAAAAATGAATACATGTTAAACATTTTTAAATACAAGTTGAAGTTTTTTAAAATACATATTAAACATATTTTAATACATGTGAAAAAAAAATTCAGGTACACCTTGAAAATTTTCTAAAAAAACATGATGAACATATTTTCAAATACACATTGAACATTTTTCTAATCCATAGTCCACATTTTATTAAACACATTGAACATTTTTTAAATACATGATGAATATTTAATACATGTTTTGAATACATGTTAAACATTTTTTAAATACATGTTAAGTATTTTGCTTCTTGAATACACGTTAAGTATTTTGTGTAGGTATGTATGTATGTAAGTATATGTATAATTGTAGAGCATTTTTTCGGAATGTAAACATAAGAAATAAAAATAAAAATAAAGGCCTCGCTTTTGAAAAAATAAAATAAAAACAAAACCTGAAGTGTGCTAGCCCACTATTTATTTATTTTTTTTTATTTTTTTTTAGAATCTCACCTAGCTTTATTACTCCGTCTCATGTTTACAGGAAGGAACACAAGATCTCCGGGATGGCCTAACCAAACATAGCCCACTACTGACTGCCGTCGAGGCGCATCATGCTCTTGCCTAAGGGCACGAGATAGGCCGGCCCAGTTGCGCGGGGGGTGGGCACAGCCTCGTTTTTTCTTTCTTTTTTATCACGTTTTACGTTTTCGTTTTGCGCTTTCATTTTTTTTACTTTTGTTTATATTCCTAATATTATAAATATATATTTATTCCAGAAAACAGTTTACATAAAAACATTTGAAAATGCTAATCAACCAATTGAAAAATGTTAAATGTTTATAGAAATAATATTTCTGATGTATGCAAAAAATGTATAATTTTTTTTTGAAATGTGTATGCAAAAAGCTGATCATGTATTTAAAAAGGTTAATTAAACATTTGAAAATTTCATAAAATATTTCAAAAAATTAATCAAGCATTCCATAAAAACTGTGTATAGAAAAAATATTTTCCATATATACAGATAATACAATGTGTGTGAAAATATAATGTTGATCATGTATTTAGAAAATGTTAAACATGTATAAAAAATGTTTCTTATGTATATAAAAAATATAGAACATACATTAAATAAAAGTAGACATCTTCTTTATTTAAATAATGTTAGGCATGTATATCAAAATGTTCGTGGCGTTTACGAAAAATGTAAATTATGTGTGAAAAAAGTTAATTGCTATTATAAAAATGTTCACCGTGTATTGAAAAATGTTGACCACGTATTGACAAAATTAATCTTGTATTTGAAAAACATTAAACTTGTATTAACAACATGATTTAGATATATACCAAAAATGTACAATGTGTATGAAAAAAATGTTGACATAAAAAATTATAAGTTTTCAAAAAAAGTTAGTCATGCAATTCAAAATTTCAAATGTGTATATAAAATATGTTTCTAATGTAACAAAAAATGTAGAATGTGTACTGAAAAAAGTTGACACATGTTAAACAAAAAAAGAAACCGATGAAAATCGAGAAAGAAAAACGAAAAAAATAAAAGGGAAAACAAAGAAACCAAAAAAATGAAAACCGAGGAAAACCAATGCAAAAAATGGAAACAAGGAAAGCCAAGAAAGAAACAAAGAAAAATAAAGAAAATTCATTTAAAAGTAAAAATGAAGAAAGAAATTAAAGCGAAAAACAGCAAAAACTGAGTAAAACAAAGAAAAAAGAACCAGAAAAACCACTGAAAACAATGAAAGAAACAAAGAAAACCGATAAAAATCTAGAAAAACATGAAAATTAAAATCCCCGATAAGAAATAGATAAAAGCGAATAAAACACAAAAGAAAACGATAAAGAAAAAAAAAGGATCAAACCCGTACGTCCATCGGGAGAGACTACTACCAACGATCGGAAAGAAAACAAACAAACAGGCCGGCCGAGTTACAACGTGGGGAGAAAAAAAGTTTCAGAGGAGACGGAAGGATCACTCGCTATAAGAGAGATATAGGTTTTGCGCACAGCTAATGCAGTGAGGTCGCGCGCACCTGTTCTCATCAGGCCCATTTACATCTTGTGTTTATATACTCTTTTTCCCGAAACCATCTGCGCGAGTACCTCGTAGATTCGTTTATTCAAAACGTTTTATCTCTTAAACCGTGCGTCCAAATTTCGAACCATTTTCACCGTTGGATTTCTCGCGTCGAGATATTTGAAACTAGATCCCATATTAATAGATTTTGACGAACCTTTTTCACGAAAAAAAACCGAACAAAAAAAATTGAGCCAGAAGCATGGTTTTTTCACCTTCTTTTCCTTTACCGAAGACGCACAGTTGTGCCTCTCGCGAAGCAAATCTGTGCCTCCACGAGAAGCAAATTTGTGCCTCTCGTGAAAGAAAAAACAATTTTCTTTTCTTTCCTGAGGGGCACACAAACATGTGCCTCTACGAGAAGCAGACCTGTGCCTCTCGCGGAAGCAAAAAATGTGCCTGCATGAGAAGCAAATCTGTTAACTTTTTTTTTCTTTTTTGAGAGGCACAGCTCTGCCTCTCGCAGAAGCAAAAAAAATGTTTTTTTTCTTTTCGGAGAGGCTCTCGCAGAAAGAAATCTGTGTCTCCACGAGAAATAAATCAGTGTCTGTCGCGAAAGCAAAAAAACATATTTTTTTGTGCAAAAAAAATCTAATTTTCTGTCCAAAACCTAGGGAAAACCGAGCAAAAAATAAAAGGCCAAAAAACCGAAAAAACCATCTAAAACTCGAAAACACAAGGTGTGCATTCGGTTTTATCAATTTCATTCGGTTCGGTTTATATGGTTTTTATACTTCGGTTTATACTGTTTTATACATAGATACGGTTTGGTTTCGGTAATAACCGTTTATTTTCGGTTCGGTTTGGTAATAACCAAATTAACCAAAATAGATGCGAACTTTCGAGCAACACATCCTTTGGCCACATGAAGAAACAAATTTAGAACATGACGCGGACATGAAATTTGTTCAATACATGACACACACATGAAATTCTGGGACAACTAAACATGTTCAGTGTATGACGATTGACGCACAAGCCCGATTAATGTTATGTGTTAAATAAACCTTTTATTTTACATGGTAAATATATTTGTTAGGTTTTTTTTTAACACAGTACAGACGCAAGCGCTCATATATACGCGCATACACTCACCCCTATGAACGCACACACGCACACCCTACCCTATGAGCACCTCCAAGAGACTGAGTCGGCATATCATCTTGAGATTTTACGAAGTCACCGTAAGCGCCTCGTAGTCGACGGGAACGTCTCCTCCCACTGAACGTGCATCGTCGAAAATCCTAAAATAAATCTAGGATAAATGCGAGCACCAGGACTTGAACCCTGGTGGGCTGGGGATAGCACTGTCCACCTAAGAGCATCTCCAATAGCCTTTCTATATTGGGAAACGCTTCTTATCTATAATCTGATACACGCCCAGCGTCAGTCCACACCGACACCGTCGATGCAATTGAAATCTAACGGCTAACAAATTGGGCTTCTTATGAAAAAAAAATCGGCAGGGAAGTAATCACCTGCAGCCCCGTGCGTAACTCTCCCCTAATCTCTCCCTCAGAAAAAAACTCCGCTAAACTCTCCTGATTGCAAACGCAGCCGCACCGGCCCGAGATCCTCCACCTCGCACGCACCGCCCGGAGCCTGCCTCGCCCAGATCTCCTTCTCCTCCCCGCCTTGCAAGCAGCTCCTCCTGCTCTCCTACCCGTCGAGCAGCACGGACACCCCACCAGCTAGCTGCGCCCCTGCTTCTCCAAACCACATCGCCTTATCCACCGATACGACCCCCGGGGCAACAACGCTGGTGCGCCATCTTGGCATTAGGGATCGAGCCCCCCATCCTCATCTACGGTTCGTGCTTCGCCAGGTCAAATCAGGTGCACCATCAGCTGCATCTACTGTCCCCGATTTGGTTATTTCCTTCGTAATTTCTGCAGTGCAAGTTTATTTGTATTTCATCCAACAGCAGTACTCATTGGTTTGTATGTTCAGTGGCTGCCTAGTATTGTTCTGGTTTGTGTTAGGTCATTTATCATCAAACTTTTTGTAGGTCATGCTTTTTAGACAATTCGATAACCCATAGCTATGTAGGCAGACAATCGTGGCTATTCCTTGGTGTCAATATTCAGTGCTTCGAATGGTGAGAAATGCTAAGAAAAGATTGCTTCATTGCTTCCTGTATAAAGAGCTTCCAAATATATGCATCCGTAGTTGGCGGCAAGTTTTTTGGTTTCATTTTCAAAATTTCATGCTTCCACCCAACACTAATAATGCACCATTTGCATAAATTTCCAGCTTCATACCTCTATAATTCAGCCAGTTTTTAAGTGAATTTTGTATGTAGGTGACACAAACATGCATCCTCATGTTGGCGGCAATCTTAATTAATTTCCATGTTCAATTCTCTATGCTTCGAAGTAAGATGAGTTATATTGGGATAGCACATCTTCATGCTTCATACTGACCGGGCTTCCAAATATACTTCATATGCTTCTTTGGTCTATAAGGAATGCTTCCATACTTTCTGCTTCTTCAAAAAAAAGTTGGCATTGTTATCACTGTTGTAATATGACATGCCCCGTATTATATTATGTATTTTCCTTTGGCGTAAGTAGTTTCTTCCATGTTCCTTGTTTCTATTATATTTATTAATTAATTTTGTGTTTCTATTATTCTTTTTTTCAACACCATTTTGATCAAAATTCAAACCGGTGTATGTTGTGACAAACCAATTCGTTGCTTCTTGTAAGCCATGTTTTGTACTACTTTTGTGTCGCATATGTTTCCTATGGTATTGATTTTATTTTCTTCGTCTCAATTGTATATGCTTCCATTGCCTATCATATATGTTTGATCGTTGAAATAGCTGGTCCATGCAAGCTATGTTTCCTACTTTAACATTTCGTATATGTTTCTATAGCAATGTTTTCTTTCATCCCAGTTTTCTATGCTTCCAGTACCCATCATGTATATTCCGATAGATCAAATTGTTGCTTCGTGTAATCCATGCTTATTTCATTTCTTGTGTTTCCACTTCATATTATTTATGTTTTGATATTCTTATTTTCTCATGGTGCTTCTATTGTATAGATGTTTGCGCCAAACGCCGCCAACCATGCATCCTCGGATTCTCAAACACCTTGCACTGACGTCTCCTCACAATGCCGGCGGTGTCAATCTGAAGGCGACAGAGGAGGTCGTGGAGACATGGGCAGAGAGAGCGACTGAGGCCCTCCCTAAGAATGTGCTTGTCGGCGTAGTGTGTGAGCGACCAGGATATCGACATGTTGTGGTTAATAGCTGGCGACAGCGTCCCTGCTGCTTGCTGCCATCATGCCAATTTTCCTTCGGGGATATTTCGCCTAAGTGTTCCCTATTGTGCCGCCGCAACCCAAGACAATACCCTTGCTTCCCAGCGCTCTTTGGTGTGGCAGTTTTTGTTATAATGTAATTATTTTTTGTTGTTATAATTGTATTAAACTTTTGTTGCATGGGAGAAAATTTCTATCTCTTTGGTAGCGAACTTTCATTTGTTAGGAAACAATGTACAATTTATGTTTTTGTGGAAATAAATGTAAATGTTATCATTAGAAGCAAAATCGTGTTGCGATGGAAACACATTTTCTAGTCGACGGAAACAAATTATTAATTAACTGGTTGGAGGAAAATAAACATTTATAATGGACAAAATTTCTGTTAGATTTGGTTGTGGTTGAAGAAATTAGTGAGTCGCTGGAAGCAAAACATTGAGTCGCTGGAAGCAAACTTAATTGTACAAAGTCTTGTTAGGAAGCACACAATCAAGGGTGGGATGCACGTTCCACTCAAAAAAAGGGTGGGATGCACGTTCAGGAAAAACTCGCAGCACACGAGTCTGCTTGGAGGAATAAACGGTAAGAGAGAGAAAGGTTAGCGGGGATAGCCGCGAGATTACTGGGAGCAGTTGTACGGAGGGAAGCAGTCAATTAACAAATCAAGGCAGCAAATCTCGGACGGTCCTGGCTAGCAGATCTGACGATCTCCACGCTTCTCATCGGACGGTCTTCGACTAGTCTGATAGATGCAAAGTGTCTGTAGTCTGATGCCTAGCGGTGCCCTTCTATATTTGTACTCACTTACTATTTTAGCAACCTTGGGCAAAAAACCTCCTCCAACAGCCTTTGTATAAGTGTCCCCCACCCAAATTTTTTACAAAGCTTGTTAAATCTGCCATCCCACTTTGCATATTTGCAAACCCAAAGGGCACTTGCTAAATTTTGACAAGGCTTTGTAAAAGTGGTCCCCTTCATATTTTTGTCTCAATGACTAGTGGGCCCGTGTGTCATGTGTACGTGTATAGGGATGAAAACGGAGCGGAAACGGACGGAACTGGGTGCTACCACATTTGTTTTCATATTTTTTTGCAAAAGCGGAAACGAATACAGAAACCCCGGAAATGAATATGGAAACAGATACTACCGAAAACAGACACGGAGCGAATACATAGCGGACACGGAAACAGAAGTGGGGGTTGACCGGAACTTCAAAACCCCTTGAATCGTAGAGAAATACACACAACAAACAAATTTAATGAATTGTTAACATGGCTACAAAATAATATGATTATGCTAGCAACTTAGCGTAGTATTGTAGTAGTACTGGACAATTGCGTATAGGGTCTAGTTGAGTACACGTGTGGTAGTAGAAGTTGGGTCTCAAATGATCCATTCTGCTCATTGTGTCATTGTTGTGTTGTTTGGTGGTTGGCCTACAAAGCAGTCATAGGCCTATAGTAAAAACGGAAATTCCATATTCACGGAAACAGAAAGTTCCATTTCCACGTATGTTCCACCGGAAAACACCGTTCCGTTTTTGTTTCTATTTCCGCATAAAAATTTCCATTTCCATTTTCTTTTTGCAAATTTCCGTTCCGTTTTCATATTTCCTCTCCGTTTCCATTTTTCCTCCGGAAAAGCGGAAAGTTTCCACTCCATTTTCATCCCTATACGTGTATGTGTGTGCTGTGTGTGTGCGTGTATGTGTGTGATGCGTGCGTGTGTACGTGTACATGCGTGTGTACGTGTACGTGTACATGTCTGTGTACGTGTACGCGTGTGTGTTGTGTGTGTGTACATGTATGCGTGTGTGTACGTGTACGCGTGTGTGTTGTGTGGGTGTACGCGTGTGCACACGTGTACATGAGTTGTGCTAGTATACGTGTGATGTGTCTATGACAAACTGTCCCACATGTCATTGTGTGTTTTGTGCAAATATAGCAATCCGATATACAAAGGCTACCAAAACAAAAAAACATGTTGGCTTTGTAAACTTTTTCTCTTCTCTTGCTATAACATGTTTTTAGCAATCCAATATACAAAGGCTGTTGGAGATGCTTTAACCATCCAACCACAGGTTGGTTCGCATATATATTTGTTAGGTTGATATGTGGCCTAATGCTTCCTAACGATGCATGAATCTTTTCTTCATCCCTTCTGATCTGTTTTAGTTGACATGCACGTCATCTTGCTTCTTGCTTCGTTTGGTTTGACGGCCACATATCTTGCCTTTTCGCTGATCCATGTAATGATGCAGCAGTGTTTCGGCCTGTACACGAAGGCCTCGCTTGGATTGTCATTTTAGGGTCCAATACCGGTGTAAATTTCACATCCGTTAAAATTCCCGACCGTATTTCAAATAAGCGCTTGGTCCGTCGTTTTACAGGTGTATATATTCCAGAGCTCCCAAGCGGGACCAAATTAGTAATTTTTTTTTAGGCAATGTACACAAATTAGGTGCCAGCCTACCTGGCGAAGCTGTAATATGGCATGGTGGGCCTCTAAGGCTAAAAGCCCATGCTACATTCTGTTGTCTTGTGTACGTAGTACATAACAGTGAATAGCTGTTGCTAAAAAAAAAGCTGTTGCTAAAAAAAAAGAGTGAATAGCTGAGAAATGCCAGCTTCTTTAGTACCACCTCGTCTAGTGAAGGGCATGGGAGGTGAAGCTCTCCTATAACAGTGGCTTCTTTTTTTTTGAGGGGTTCCTATAACAGCGGCTGGTAGTTCATTGGAAAAAGCCCCACGCAAGCGATAACTTGGGCCTGTGCTAATAGAAAACAGCAACTTTGTCAGTACCCGGAGGCAAGGCGCGTACTAAAAGGAAAAATAAATATTTATTTTGAAGCCCAATGGATGCCTGACTTGGGCTTTTTCGGTTTTGTTCAGTCTAACCGAATTAATTTGGTTTTAAACTGAAAAACTGAAATGAATTCTGTTTGCTATTTTGCAAACTGAAACCAGAACCAGAACCCTTGAAAAACTGAAAGTTCGGTTTCTTTATTCGGTTTTTGGTTTTCAGTTCAGTTTTGCCGACTGCCTTCCTCCTACTCTGCCTTTGGCACCTCTGGAAGAGGAGGAACGCGGTGGTGTTCAGAGGGGACTCCCTCTCTCTGAGAGCCACTCTGAAGTGCTGCCGGGATGACGCGGTGCTGTGGAGGGGCAGGTTTCGGGAGGAAGACAAGGGGCATGTTGATATTTGGCTCCAGAAACTTGTTGTCCCAAATGGCTGATTGAGGCTACTCTAACCTCTCTCCCGCTTGTAATCTCTCGAACTGCTGCGGCTATGTGCTCGATGTTGGTAATATAAGATTCAGGTGGGGGAGTTCTCTCCCCCCCCCCCCCCCCCCCCCCCGGTTGAAAATTCAAAAAAAAAAATCCTGAGGGAACGCCCAGCATACGACACGTGGCGGCGGTTGAGAGCACGCCAAATGACACACTCTCAACCCACCGTAAGAGACCCTTGAGGGGCTCCCGTAAGGGATGCCCCTCGGTTATTTGCTCCTCCTTTTTCCTTAAAGAGAAAACAAGTCTGCATACTCGGACTTGCCCACAAATCACCCAGAGCTATTTATCGTTCTTGCTCATGAATCAGGTCGTTGCTCAGGTCGTTGACGGTTTTTCTTCTTCTTTTTTTAGCTGTCTAACTATCTAGATTGGTTCCCCGCAAAAAAATAGAACTATCTAGATTGGTTCTGTTTTACTTGTTTTCATCCTTCTTTTTCTATGTTTTTTAAGGATTTCAACGATTTTCTTCTTTCTTCTTTTTACTGATTTCTTGTATGGTTTTCATTGGTTGTCATGCTTTTATTATTTTTTGTCCTTTTATGAACCTTTTTATATTTTTTGTTTGCCAATTGTTTTTTTATGGTTTTCTTTTGTTTTTCTGTTTTTGTTTTCTTTTATTTCTTTGAGTATCTTTCGTTTTCTTTGTTTCTTTCTTTGGTTTTCACCGGTTTTCTTATTTTTTTCAAATGCATAATTTAACATTTTTTAATGCACATTTTTTAATATATTTTTTTGAATTCATGTTAACCATTTTTTAAATACACGTTGAAACAATTTCCGAATGATACAAAACATTTTATTAACTATGTAAATAATTGTTTACATTGCATACACATTTTTTAAAATGCACGAACATGTTCACTGACGCGTGTGAACATTTTCATTTTTCAACTGCTTTACTACTTCCTCCGGTCCAAATTAATTGTTGCCGCTATAGTACAACTTTGCGACAATTAATTTGGATTCTTTGGTTTTTCTATGGTTTCTTTGGTTTTTTTTGTTTTTTGTTTTTCTTTCTTTTTCTTTCGGTTTCTTTGGGGTTCTTTGTTTCTTTCTTTGGTTTCACCGGTTTTTCTTGTTGTTTTGAAATATATTAATTAACTTTTTTACAAATGCAAGCTATTGCCTTGTGAAGGGGAGCCTTGACGCCGCGGTAAAGCTGTTGCCTTGTGACCAGGAGGTCACAGGTTCGAGTCCTGGAAACAGCCTCTTGCAGAAATGTAGGGAAAGGCTGCGTATAATAGACCCAAAGTGGTCGGACCCTTCCCCGGACCGTGCGCAAGCGGGAGCTACATGCAACGGGCTGCCCTTTTTTTTTACAAATGCAAGCTATTGAATATTTTTCTCTGAAACATTTTTCCAAATGATACAAAACATTTATTTAACTAGGTGAACATTGTTTAACATTGTATACTCCCTCCATCGACATATATAGGGTCTAATGCGTTTTTCGAGACTGTCTTTGACCAATGATAAAATTATTAGTATATGAGATATATAATGTGAAATTTATATCATTAGAAACTCCTTTCACATATGATTTTGATGGTATGATTTGTGTAACATGCATGTCATATTATTATTGTGCTAACCCATGGTCAAACGTAACCTCAAAAAACATATTAGGCCCTATATATATGGATGGAAGGAGTACATATTTTTAAATATATCACGAAAATTTCCTCTAATGCGTGTGAAATTGTTTTAAAATGTCACGAACATTTTGTTAATATTTTAATGCCATCAAAGTTTCTTTAAAGCTGCACGAACATTTTTTATAACTGCAAAAACTTTTTTTACACTGCATAAAAATTTAAATACAAATATTTATATGTAAGGATATTTTGAAATATAATAAAAAAATTGAAAGAAACAAATAAGACAAAATAAAACAGACGAATGATCGAAAGGAAGCAAGAAAAGAAGTTATGTTCCTTGGGACGGCCCATTTACAACAGTGTTGTAGACGAGCTGGACTTACATCTCGCAGTAAGCGGCACATTGACTTGCCACCCACAAATATCAAAATTACTAATTAAGGATTTCCCTCAATAAAAAAAAACTAATTAAGGATTACCCCTTGCAAAGGTCACTGTTGTTGTATGGTGCTGACAAGTGGCACACTGCATGTGAACCATTTGTCTCAACTTGGGAGTTTTCTCTTTTTTTCATAGATTTTTTTAACAGTTTATCTCTTAAAACGTGCATTCAAATCTGAAATCGTTTTCACAGTTGGATTTCTCACGTCGAGATCTTCAGAACTAGAACCCATAGTAATACGCTTCGATAAAAAGATCCAAAGAAATGAAAATCGTGAATGAAAACCGCAAATAAAAAAAATACAAAAAAGGGCAAAAAACAAAACCGGAAGAAAAAACAAAAACCCGAAAGCACAGTTGCGCTTTTCACTTTTTCTTATAAACACGGGTTGTGTTTTTCCCTTTTTAGGAAGCATGTAGAAGCACTGGCTATGCTTTTCGGGGAAAGCACGGCTCCCTTCCGGTGGAAGCACAACCTTGCTTCTCGTAGAAGCGCAGTTTGTGCTTCCGCGAGAAGGAAGGTTGTGCTTTTTGCAGAAATACATGTTGTGTTTTTTTCTTTTAGGGGCAGAAGCACTTGTGTTTTTTTGTGTGTTAGAGATATATTTGGTATTTAGAGATTGTCTGGGATTAAATAGGAATTGTTTCCATCTTATCTTTAGGAGGCGTCTTGCCCTAAGTCTTGTACTCAATATATACTCGCCCTCGAGGCTCAATAATACATTCATCATATTCCGCCAGTCTTTCTCTATTCCCTTCTAACATGGTATCAGCCTAACCGATCCAAACCCTAGCCGTCGCCCGCCGTGATCGCCGCCGGGGGCCGCGCTGCCCGTACCTAGGGTTCGTCCGCCGATCGTGTTGATCGCCTGTCCTAAAAAGTCTTTTTCCCGATCCATTGATTGGTGTTTTCTCTCTCGCCGATCAATTGATCGGTGTTATTTTTCTTTGGTTTACCGATCTAATTAAGATCGGATTGCGTCGCCCACTGCCGTCCGTCATCTACAGCGCGCCTCTACTCTGACACCGGCATTGACTACATCGGCCACTTCATCGACTGTGCAGCCGACGCGGCAAGCTCCGTCGTCTCCGCAAGTCATTCTCCGCCGACGGCCGTCGCCTTCATCCGATTTGGAATCCTCCGTCAACCCCGTCTTCGACAAGCTCGCCTGCATCACACTCGTCCCGTGCGCCGGCTCTCGGGCGCGAGCGCTGGCTGCTGATCCACGCCGTGTGGCCGCACGCGCGCGTTGGATCCAGCGGCCTAGGCCCTCACGTGAGTGCTGCGTGGGTGTTCCCACGTCCCACAAAGAGACATGCATACGTGTTGTTGGCCGGTCACGCTAGTGCTTGGGCTTCTGGCACAGACTCGTGCGCGTCATCCTGCACAGCGCGTGTCTTCGCTGGACCAATCACAGGCTCCTGCTACATACGACGGCAATGCACGGCGAGCAGCTACTACAACCTCGCGGGCGTTTGGACTGATCATCTGAGCGAGGGCGCGAACGCGATTCACTCCATCCGCGCTGCGCGATCGATCTGATCAAACGTTTTGCGCGCGCCTTCACAGGATTTCCATAAAGATTGTCATCGAGCATGCACGCCTCTTCACCGATCGAGCAAACGGTCTGTCGCTGCGTCGCCCCATCGGACCGCGGTGCTGCTGCCCTGTGGTTCTCCCTGCGGCTGCACCGATCCGGGCGCCGCCGCTGCGTCGCCTCTTCGGGCTGTAGCGCCGCGGCATGCAGTCCCCGCCGCCGCCCGAGGCCGTCCCCGTGGCTGCACCGACCCGCGCACCATCGCTGCGCCGCGGCACACGGTCCACGCCGCCGTCCCGAGGTCTTCCCCACCGTCGCACCGACCAGCACGCTGCCGCTACATCGCCCCTTCGGGCAGTACCGCCGCAGCACGCGGTCCACTCCACCGTCCCCGCGCGTCGACTTCCACGTGATATGCACTGCGCCGCCTCCCTTGGCGCGGGAACGCCACCGTCCGCGCCGGTCTTCGTCACGCTGTTGAGTTCTTCTTGCCTACTTCGAGCACCGCCGCCGCGCTCCTAACATAGCCGCCGCCGCCGCCTCCTCAGGCCGCCGCCGCCGCTCTTCTTCCTCGGCGCCGCTGCCGCTCGCTCACCCGAGCCGCGCCGCCGCCCACCCCCTTCGTCTTCGTCCAGCACCAGGTCATCGCCAGCGTCGCCGTCATCTTCTCCAACCACTTCATCTACTCCGACAACCGCGGTCGACATCGGCACCTTCTATCCCACGTCGACTGGCGCCGCAACCGTCGTCGAGTCCTTCTCTGCTAGCCCCCTCGACATGGCGTACAACTCGTGCTGGTTCCCATCTACGCATGCCCGGTGCTGGCAACACCGACGCGTGCCTTCGTCCACGACGTGTCCCCGAGCCTGGCAAGCCTGGAGCGGCGCATCGTCAACATCGACTTCATCCGTCTACGCATGCCTGGTGCTGGCAACACCGATGCGTGCCTTCGTCCACGACGTGTCCCCGGGCTTGGCAAACCAGGCGCGATGCCTTGTCCACACCATCTTCTTCCCGGCGCACCACTACTTCGACACCACTGCGCCCATGACTAACTCGGCGCCTCCTTGCGCCAGCGGCTCCACGGCGACTTCCTCGACACTGGCCACTCCGACTCGACATCGACCACGGCATTCTTCGCACGGCTACCTCGACCACGACTACACCACCCCACGCTCTCGGCTACCTCGACAAGGCACAAAGGGCTCTCACCTCGCTTGAGCAACTCGACGGCTTCCTCTACAGTCCACACGTCCGCTATGCGACGCCGTCCACGACGCTCCCGTTGCGACTGCGGGGGGATGTCAGCCCGTCGGCTGCTATTCTCTCCAGTCTGACCGTCCGCGGCGCTCCTTTTGTTCGCAACGCTACTGCTACGACTGCGGGGGGATGTTAGAGATATATTTGGTATTTAGAGATTGTCTGGGATTAGATAGGAATTGTTTCCATCTTATCTTTAGGAGGAGGCGTCTTGCCCTCCAAGTCTTGTACTCAATATATACTCGCCCTCGAGGCTCAATAATACGTCCATCATATTCCGCCAATCTTTCTCTATCCCTTCTAATATTGTGGAAGACGAATTTTTGCTAAAACCAAGGAAAAAACAAGCGAAAAACAAAGAGCCGAAAAAACAAATAAAAACCGAAAACGCGCACAGAAACAAAAAAAAAACGCATGCTCCCATGGGGTGCGCCAGCACGTGACACGTGACGGCGTTCGCGCACTGGGAGGGCTTTCGTGCCAAAGAAGTGACCTCTGCGGAGGGTAACAATTAATAAGTAGTTGCTCTGCACAAATATCTGATGTATTCATGCATGACCCTCGGCCAGGCCACATTCGACATGAGGCTCGCCACAGTGGTCGTAGCATATTTGGCCCCAAAACCGGCATTTGCGCATTGGATCGCCGTGCCAGAAGAAAACCTATACAGATCGGCGTTTAGCCACGACGACACGGCCGCGAACCCATCTCGAGCCATGTGAAACTGTCAGGTTTATCCAGTTTTCATTATATTCCTTATCAAAAAACAGTTTTCATTATAAATTATCGGGAACGTTGCGTACAGCACACAGAAACGCGAAGCCTAGGTCGATAGATTCAGAGTTATAGACTTCTAGTGTACAAAAAATTGTTTATGGTCAGCAGAACGCATGGACATAGTAGTATATACTCCTGTTTATGCAGTACTTAATAAAGTTACTGGAGGGTAACCAAGTCTTGTTAGCCCAAATCGCTGTTGCTATCGCGCATAGATCCAAGTTAGCTTACGGAGAACGGAGACTGGATCCAAG
Organism: Elymus sibiricus; assembly: GCA_039707655.1. Taxonomy (NCBI): domain Eukaryota; kingdom Viridiplantae; phylum Streptophyta; class Magnoliopsida; order Poales; family Poaceae; genus Elymus; species Elymus sibiricus. Next base: position 318,818,696 of record CM077670.1, on the reverse strand, counting down.
ATTACCCGGGAATTAAGGGAATAGACCCAGCAACCTTTTCTGTCGCCCAAGCATAACCCTGTGCTCGCGTGCAGGACCACCTGCGATGAGATTGGCAAAACAAACAAAACGGTTAGAGCACCGCCCGCAAATTTTCTCCCGCATCCGCCCGCGGACCGGCGGACCAGTCCGCAGACATGGATGCGAGAGCCGGCCATCCAAAGCTAGCCGCATATATCCGGTTACATTTCAAATGAATTTTAAGGAAAATGAACAAATTTGATTCAAACTCGAACAAACCGGACGATATTCATTTAAATTAAGATAATTTTTTACATAAAACCAGACGATATTCGTCCGGTGAACTAAAAACCTAACCCAACACTACACTATACTTGACGGTGACCTTGTAAGCCATGCCGGGTTGGCCCGTGGCTCTTCCGTCATCGTCGCCGGAGTCGTCATCGTCGGGCATTGAGCGGCGGAAGGGTGTGGTGTCGCGGCAGGGCTTCTCGGCAGCAGCCTGATGCTCGCGAATGATCCTCTCCGCTTCCTCCTGCGTCGTGCGCAGTGCGGCCGCGACCACCGACGACGTGGGCGGGGGGAAAGGGCGGCAAGCCTTGGAGGAGGCGGCAGTGGCGGCGATCTCGCTGAGAGACCACTCCTCACCGTACTTGGCCATATCCCCTGATGGAAATATGCCCTAGAGGCAATAATAAAGTTGTTATTATTTTATATTTTCTTGTTCATGATAAAGGTTTATTATTCATGCTAGAATTGTATTGACCGGAAACTTAAATACATGTGTGAATACATAAACAAATACCGTATCCCTAGTGAGCCTCTACTAGACTAGCTCGTTGATCAAAGATGGTTAAGGTTTCCTAACCATAGACATGAGTTGTCATTTGATAACGGGATCACATCATTAGGAGAATGATGTGATGGACAAGACCCATCCGTTAGCTTAGCATATGATCGTTATGTTTATTGCTACTGCTTTCTTGAATATCAAATACATGTTCCTCAGACCATGAGATCATGCAACTCCCGGATATCGGAGGAATGCCTTGTGTGCTATCAAACGTCACAACGTAATTGGGTGATCATAAAGATGCTCTACAGGTATCTCCGAAGGTGTCCGTTGAGTTGGCATGGATCGAGACTGGGATTTGTCACTCCGTGTTTCGGAGAGGTATCTCTGGGCCCTCTCGGTAATGCACATCATAAGAAGCTTGCAAGCAAAGTGACTAAGGAGTTAGGTACGGAATGATGTATTACGGAACGAGTAAAGAGACTTGCCGGTAATGAGATTGAACTAGGTATGGAGATACCGACGATCGAATCTCGGGCAAGTAACATACCGATGGACAAAGGGAATTACGTATGTTGTCATTGTGGTTCAACCGATAAGATCTTCGTGGAATATGTAGGAACCAATATGAGCATCCAAGTTCCGCTATTGGTTATTGACCGGAGAGGCGTCTCAGTCATGTCTACATCATTCCCGAACCCGTAGGGTCCGCACGCTTAACATTCGTTGACGATATAGTGTTATATGAGTTATGTGAATTGGTAACCGAATATTGTTCGGAGTCCCGGATGAGATCCCGGACGTCACGAGGAGTCTCGGAATGGTCGAGAGGTAAAGATTTATATATGGGAAGTCATATTTTGGGTTCCGGAAAAAGGTACAGTTTTTTCGGTATTGTACCGGGAAGCTTCCAGAAGGTTCCGGAGGATTCCGGAGGAGTCCGGAAGTCCACAAGTGGGTCCACCACGTCCCAAGGGCTGGCATGGGCTAAGGGGAGGCGCCCTGGCCTTATTGGGCCAGGCGCACCAAGTCCTCAAAAGCCCACGCAACTAGGGAAGGAAAAAAGGGAGAGTCCTAGTAGGAATAGGATTGGACTTTGGAGATCCAAGTCCACGTGTGCACTATTCACGGTTACTGTTCACGTGGCACTATTCCTTCTACTCCAAGCCCCTACACATATATAAATAGAGGAGAGGGGGCGCCCCAAAGGACACAACATTGTCTTCGCCGTGTGCGGCGCCCCCCTCCACAGTTCCGTCCCTCGGTCATATTTTTGCAGTGCTTGAGCGAAGCCCTGCGGAGATAACATCATCATCACCGTCACCATGCCGTCGTGCTGCCGGAACTCATCCACTACCTCGCCGTCTTCCTGGATCAAGAAGTCGAGGACGTCACCGAGCTGAACGTGTGCTGAACGCGGAGGTGCCATACGTTCGGTGCTCGGTCGGTTGGATCGTAAAGTTGTTCAACGACATCAACCGTGTTGTTCTAATGCTTCCGCTTATGGTCTACGAGGGTACGTAGACACACTCCCCCTCTCGTAGCTATGCATCTCCATGGATAGATCTTGCGTGTGCGTAGAATTTTTTTTGTTTTCCATGCAACGTTCCCCAACAGTGGCATCATGAGCCAGGTCTATGCGTAGATGATATGCACGAGTAGAACACAAAGAGTTGTGGGCGGTGATCGTCATACTGCTTACCACCAACGTCTTATTTTGATTCGGCGGTATTGTAAGATGAAGCGGCCCGGACCAACCTTACATGTCCACGTACATGAGACCGGTTCCACCGACAGACATGCAACTTGTTTTGCATAAAGGTGGCTGGCGGGTGTCTGTTTCTCCTACTTTAGTTGAATCGAATTTGACTGCGGCCGGTCCTTGTTGAAGGTTAAAACAACAAACTTGATAAATTACCGTTGTGGTTTTGTGCCGTAGGTAAGAACGGTTCTTGCTAGAAGCCCGTAGCAGCCACGTAAAACTTGCAACAACAAAGTAGAGGACGTCTAACTTGTTTTTGCAGGGTATGCTGTGATGTGATATGGTCAAGACATGATGTGATATACGTTATTGTATGAGATGATCATGTTTTGTAATTTATCGGCAACCGGCAGGAGCCTTATGGTTATCTCTTTATTGTATGAAATGCAAGCGCCATGTAATTGCTTTACTTTATCGCTACGCGTTAGCAATAGTTGTAGAAGCAATAGTTGGCGAGACGACCACGACGCAACGATGGAGATCAAGGTGTCAAGCCGGTGACGATGGAGATCATGACGATGCTTTGGAGATGGAGATCAAAAGCACAAGATGATGGCCATATCATGTCACATATTTTGATTGCATGTGATGTTTATCCTTTATACATCTTATTTTGCTTAGAACGGCGGTAGCATTATAAGATGATCCCTTCACTAAATTTCAAGATAAAAGTGTTCTCCCCGAGTATGCACCGTTGCTAAAGTTCGTCGTTTTGAAGCACCTCGTGATGATCGGGTGTAATAGATTCTACGTTCACATACAACGGGTGTAAGCCAGTTTTACACAAGCAGAATACTTGGGTTAAACTTGACGAGCCTAGCATGTACAGACATGGTCTCGGAACACTGGAGACTGAAAGGTCGAACATGAGTCATATAGTAGATATGATCAACATGGAGATGTTCACCATTGATGACTATCCCATCTCACGTGATGATCGGACATGGGCTAGTTGATTTGGATCATGTATCACTTAGTTAACTTAAGGGATGTTAATTTAAGTGGGAGTTCATTAGTAATTTGATTAATTGAACTTAATTTATCATGAACTTAGTCTTGATAGTTCTTTACATATCTATGTTGTAGATAAATGGCCCGTGCTACTGTTCCGTTGAATTTTAATAAGTTCCTAGAGAAAGCTAAGTTGAAAGATGATGGTAGCAACTACACGGACTGGGTCCGTAACTTGAGGATTATCCTCATTGCTGCACAGAAGAATTATGTCCTTGATGCACCGCTAGGTGATGGACCTGCTACAGGAGCTGCTGCAGACGTTGTGAACGCCTGGCAGGCTCGGTTAATTTAAGTGGGAGTTCATTAGTAATTTGATTAATTGAACTTAATTTATCATGAACTTAGTCTTGATAGTTTCTTTACATATCTATGTTGTAGATAAATGGCCCGTGCTACTGTTCCGTTGAATTTTAATAAGTTCCTAGAGAAAGCTAAGTTGAAAGATGATGGTAGCAACTACACGGACTGGGTCCGTAACTTGAGGATTATCCTCATTGCTGCACAGAAGAATTATGTCCTTGATGCACCGCTAGGTGATGGACCTGCTGCAGGAGCTGCTGCAGACGTTGTGAACGCCTGGCAGGCTCGATCTGATGACTACTCGATAGTTCAGTGTGCCATGCTCTACGGCTTAGAACCAGGACTGCAAAAGCGTTTTGAACGCCACGGAGCATATGAGATGTTCCAAGAGCTGAAATTGATATTTCAAGCTAATGCCCGGGTTGAGAGATATGAAGTCTCCAACAAGTTCTTTAGCTGTAAGATGGAGGAGAACAGTTCTGTCAGTGAACACATACTCAGAATGTCTGGGTACCACAACCACTTGACTCAGCTGGGAATTGATCTTCCGGTTGAGAGTGTTATTGACAGAGTTCTTCAGTCACTGCCACCAAGCTATAAAGGCTTCGTGATGAACTATAATATGCAAGGGATGGAGAAGACAATTCCCGAGCTCTTCGCAATGCTGAAATCAGCGGAGGTAGAAATCAAGAAGGAGCATCAAGTGTTGATAGTTAACAAAACCACTAGTTTCAAGAAAAAGGGCAAGGGAAAGAAAGGGAACTTCAAGAAGAACGGCAAGCAAGTTGCCGCTCCCACGAAGAAACCCAAAGCTAGACCCAGGCCTGAAACAGAGTGCTTCTACTGCAAAGGGACTGGTCACTGGAAGCGGAACTGCCCCAAGTATTTGGCGGATAAGAAGGATGGCAAAGTGAGCAAAGGTATATTTGATATACATGTTATTGATGTGTTCCTCACTAATGCTCGCAGTAGCGCCTGGGTATTTGATACTGGTTCGGTTGCTCATATTTGTAACTCGAAACAGGAGCTACGGAATAAGCGAAGATTGGCTAAGGACGAGGTGACGATGCGCGTTGGGAATGGTTCCAAGGTTGATGTGATCGCCGTCAGCACGCTACCTCTACATCTACCTTCGGGATTAGTTTTAGACCTCAATAATTGTTATTTGGTGCCAGCGTTGAGCATGAACATTATATCTGGATCTTGTTTATTGCGAGACGGTTATTCATTTAAGTCAGAGAATATTGGTTGTTCTATTTATATGAGTAACATCTTTTATGGTCACGAACCTTTTGTGAATGGTCTATTCTTGTTGAATCTCGGTCGTAGTGATACACATATTCATAATATTGATGCCAAAAGATGCAAAGTTGATAATGATAGTGCAACATACTTGTGGCACTGCCGTTTAGGTCATATTGGTGTAAAGCGCATGAAGAAACTCCATGCGGATGGACTTTTGGAATCTCTTGATTATGAATCATTTGATACTTGCGAACCATGCCTCATGGGCAAGATGACTAAAACTCCGTTCTCCAGAACAATGGAGCGAGCTACTGATTTGTTGGACATAATACATACCGATGTATGCGGTCCGATGAATGTTGAAGCACGCGGCGGGTATCGTTATTTTCTAACCTTCACAGATGATTTGAGTAGATATGGGTATATCTACTTGATGAAACACAAGTCTGAAACATTTGAAAAGTTCAAAGAATTTCAGAGTGAAGTAGAGAATCATCGTAACAAGAAAATAAAGTTTCTACGATCTGATCGCGGAGGCGAATATTTGACTTACGAGTTTGGCCTTCATTTAAGAAAATGTGGAATTGTTTCACAACTCACACCACCTAGAACACCACAGCGTAATGGTGTGTCCGAACGTCGTAACCGTACTTTATTAGATATGGTGCGTTCTATGATGTCTCTTACCAATTTGCCACTATCGTTTTGGGGTTATGCATTAGAGACAGCTGCATTCACGTTAAATAGGGCACCGTCTAAATCCGTTGAGACGACACCATATGAACTATGGTTTGGCAAGAAACCTAAGCTGTCGTTTCTTAAAGTTTGGGGATGCGATGCTTATGTGAAAAAGCTTCAACCTGATAAGCTCGAACCCAAAGCGGAGAAGTGCGTCTTCATAGGATAACCTAAAGAAACAATTGGGTACACCTTCTACCACAGATCCGAAGGCAAGGTCTTTGTTGCCAAGAATGGGACCTTTCTAGAGAAGGAGTTTCTCTCGAAAGAAGTGAGTGGGAGGAAAGTAGAACTTGATGAGGTAATTGTACCTTCTCTCGAATTGGAAAGTAGCTCATCAGAGAAAACCGTTCCCGTGATGCCTACACCAATAAGAGAGGAAAATAATGATAAAGATCATGAAACTTCAGATCAAGTTACTACTGAACTTCGTAGGTCGACCAGAGTACGTTCCGCACCAGAGTGGTACGGTAATCCTGTTCTGGAAGTTATGTTGTTAGACAACGGCGAACCTACGAACTATGAAGAAGCTATGATAAGCCCGGATTCCGACAAATGGCTTGAGGCCATGAAATCTGAGATAGGATCCATGTATGAGAACAAAGTGTGGACTTTGGTGGACTTGCCCGATGATCGGCAAGCCATTGAGAATAAATGGATTTTCAAGAGGAAGACAGATGCTGATGGTAATATCACTGTCTACAAAGCTCGACTTGTCGCGAAAGGTTTTCGACAAGTTCAAGGGGTTGACTACGATCAGACTTTCTCACCCGTAGTGATGCTTAAGTCTGTCCGAATCATGTTAGCAATTGCCGCATTTTATGATTATGAAATCTGGCAAATGGATGTCAAAACTGCATTCCTTAATGGTTTTCTCAAAGAAGAGTTGTATATGATGCAACCAGAAGGTTTTGTCGATCCTAAGGGTGCTAACAAAGTGTGCAAGCTCCAGCGATCCATCTATGGACTGGTGCAAGCATCTCGGAGTTGGAATATATGCTTTGATGAGGTGATCAAAGCATATGGTTTTGTACAGACTTACGGTGAAGCCTGTATTTACAAGAAAGTGAGTGGGAGCTCTGTAGCATTTCTAATATTATATGTGGATGACATATTGTTGATTGGAAATGATATAGAATTTCTGGATGGCATAAAGGGATACTTGAATAAGAATTTTTCAATGAAAGACCTCGGTGAAGCTGCTTATATATTGGGCATCAAGATCTATAGGGATAGATCAAGATGCTTGATAGGACTTTCACAAAGCACATACCTTGACAAAGTTTTGAAGAAGTTCAAAATGGATCAGTCAAAGAAAGGGTTCTTGCCTGTCTTGCAAGGTGTGAAGTTGAGTCAGACTCAATGCCCGACCACGGCAGAAGATATAGAGAAAATGAAAGTCATTCCGTATGCCTCGGCCATAGGTTCTATTATGTATGCCATGCTGTGTACCAGACCTGATGTGTGCCTTGCCATAAGTTTGGCAGGGAGGTACCAGAGTAATCCAGGAGTGGATCAGTGGACAGCGGTCTAGAATATCCTGAAGTACCTGAAAAGGACCAAGGACATGTTTCTCGTTTATGGAGGTGACGAAGAGCTCGTCGTAAAGGGTTACGTCGATGCAAGCTTCGACACTGATCCGGATGACTCTATGTCACAAACCGGATACGTATTTATATTAAATGGTGGAGCTATCAGTTGGTGCAGTTCCAAACAGAGCGTCGTGGCGGGATCTACGTGTGAAGCGGAATACATAGCTGCTTCGGAAGCAGCACATGAAGGAGTTCATATCCGATCTAGGTGTAATACCTAGTGCATCGGGTCCAATGACAATCTTTTGTGACAACACTGGAGCAATTGCCATAGCCAAGGAGCCCAGGTTTCGCAAGAAGACCAAACACGTCAAGAGACGCTTCAACTCCATTCGTGAATATGTCAAGGATGGAGACATGGAAATTTGCAAAGTACACACGGATCTGAATATGGCAGACCCGTTGACTAAGCCTCTTCCACGAGCAAAACATGATCAGCACCAAGACTCCATGGGTGTTAGATTCATTACTATGTAATCTAGATTATTGACTCTAGTGCAAGTGGGAGACTGATGGAAATATGCCCTAGAGGCAATAATAAAGTTGTTATTATTTTATATTTCCTTGTTCATGATAAAGGTTTATTATTCATGCTAGAATTGTATTGACCGGAAACTTAAATACATGTGTGAATACATAAACAAATACCGTGTCCCTAGTGAGCCTCTACTAGACTAGCTCGTTGATCAAAGATGGTTAAGGTTTCCTAACCATAGACATGAGTTGTCATTTGATAATGGGATCACATCATTAGGAGAATGATGTGATGGACAAGACCCATCCGTTAGCTTAGCATATGATCGTTCTGTTTATTGCTACTGCTTTCTTGAATGTCAAATACATGTTCCTCAGACCATGAGATCATGCAACTCCCGGATATCGGAGGAATACCTTGTGTGCTATCAAACATCACAACGTAACTGGGTGATCATAAATACGCTCTACAGGTATCTCCGAAGGTGTCCGTTGAGTTGGCATGGATCGAGACTGGGATTTGTCACTCCGTGTTTCGGAGAGGTATCTCTGGGCCCTCTCGGTAATGCACATCATAAGAAGCTTGCAAGCAAAGTGACTAAGGAGTTAGTTACGGGATGATGTATTATGGAACGAGTAAAGAGACTTGCCGGTAACGAGATTGAACTAGGTATGGAGATACCGACGATCGAATCTTGGGCAAGTAACATACCGATGGACAAAGGGAATTACGTATGTTGTCATTGCGGTTCGACCGATAAGATCTTCGTGGAATATGTAGGAACCAATATGAGCATCCAGGTTCCGCTATTGGTTATTGACCGGAGAGGCGTCTCAGTCATGTCTACATCATTCCCGAACCCGTAGGGTCCGCACGCTTAACGTTCGTTGACGATATAGTATTATATGAGTTATGTGAATTGGTAACCGAATGTTGTTCGGAGTCCCGGATGAGATCCCGGACGTTACGAGGAGTCTCGGAAGGGTCGAGAGGTAAAGATTTATATATGGGAAGTCATATTTTGGGTTCCGGAAAAAGGTGCAGTTTTTTCGGTATTGTACCGGGAAGCTTCCAGAAGGTTCCGGAGGATTCCGGAGGAGTCCGGAAGTCCACAAGTGGGTCCACCACGTCCCAAGGGCTGGCATGGGCTAAGGGGAGGCGCCCTGGCCTTATTGGGCCAGGCACACCAAGTCCTCAAAAGCCCACGCAGCTAGGGAAGGAAAAAAGGGAGAGTCCTAGTATGAATAGGATTGGACTTTGGAGTCCAAGTCCACGTGTGCACTATTCACGGTTACTGTTCACGTGGCACTATTCCTTCTACTCCAAGCCCCTACACATATATAAATAGAGGAGAGGGGGCACCCCAAAGGACACAACATTGTCTTAGCCGTGTGCGGCGCCCCCCTCCACAGTTCCGTCCCTCGGTCATATTTTCGCAGTGCTTGGGCGAAGCCCTGCGGAGATAACATCACCATCACTGTCACCACGCCGTCGTGCTGCCGAAACTCATCCACTACCTCGCCGTCTTGCTGGATCAAGAAGTCGAGGACGTCACCGAGCTGAACGTGTGCTGAACGCGGAGGTGCCGTACGTTCGGTGCTCGGTCGGTTGGATCGTGAAGTTGTTCGACGACATCAACCGCGTTGTTCTAACGCTTCCGCTTACGGTCTACGAGGGTACGTAGACACACTCCCCCTCTCGTAGATATGCATCTCCATGGATAGATCTTGCGTGTGCGTAGAATTTTTTTTGTTTTCCATGCAACGTTCCCCAACATCCCCGTGGAGGCGGCGGAGACGGCGCTTGCTCGTCTCCATCGTCGTCTTGGAGCGGTCCAGGGCCTAGGCGTACGCCAGCTCCGTGTCCGCCACGATGTGTGGTGGCCGGAGTCGGTTCCTCGGGAAGCTGCATCCGCATTGAAGCGGCGGCTCCCGAGAGGTCGCGTCGGTCAGCACCGCCATCCCGTCCGGTCACATCGCGCGGCATCAGTGCTGGCCACTGCGTGATCTGGGCCGGCATTGATGCGGCGCGGGAAGCGGCGCTTGCATCGGAAGGAAAGCGGGGGAGAAACGGGTGGGGTTGTTTGGTGGGCCAGGTTAGTCTAACGCAGACGTGTCAGCGGCCCGGACGCCCGCAAAGCCCCCCCCCCTCCCCACTTTGTCTTCGGTTTGTGGGAAAAAACAAGTCCGGACCACCGAACGGACCGATACATGACCGCATTGGATGGCAAAACACGTCCGGACCGCGCGGTCCACGCGGTTGCTGGCGGTTTGAGGGTCGGCGTTGGAAATGCCCTTACTTTCGACTCAATGGATCTTGTTCTTTCTGCAGTAAAGGATTAAGCAGTTGATTATAGCTGAGCAGCACTAATACAATGGACTATCTAGCAAGGGCTAGAAATGTGAAAAGTACTAATCAAAGACACTGCAGCTGCTGGATAGAGGAGGTGGTAAGGGCAAATCCAACAGCTGACTTAAACGCACAGAATATTTGTTTGGTTTTTGTTTGTTTGGGTGACGAGACGTTCGACCCATGTCCGCCCTTCCCTAGCGCAACACCCAACGGGGTGACCCAGTTGGTCCGCCCTGTCCGTTTGTTTCTAGTAATCAAGATTTGGCATATTTTCATAAAACATAGCATATATATATTTAGTAAAATAAATCTAGAATTTTTTGCATAGTACCATATGTCATGCCAGCTTACAACATTGCACCAAAAGAATCGCACGAGCCCCATGCTACTTGTAAACTGCGTTGGGATTTTTCCGAAGAGGAAGGGTGATGCAGCACCGTAGAGATAAGTATTTCCCTCAGTGAGAACCAAGGTATCAATCCAGTAGGGGAACCACACAGAACCTCGTGAACAGCACCTACACACACAAAAGCAAATACTTGCACCCAACGCGGGCAAGAGGGTTGTCAATCCCCTTGAACTCGTTATTTGCAAGGATTAATTCTGATAGTGATAGATAGATAAGATAAATTACAAAATAAAATAAAGTAAATAAAATTGTAGCAAGGTATTTTTAGGTTTTTTATATGATTTAAGTAGACCCGGGGGCCATAGTTTTCACTAGAGGCTTCTCTCTCGAACGCATAGCATACGGTGGGTAAACAAATTACTGTTGGGCAATTCATAGAAAAACGCATAGTTATGATGATATTCAAGGCAATGATCATGTATATAGGCATCACGTCCTAAACAAGTAGACCGACTCCTGCCTGCATCTATTACTATTACTCCACCCATCGACCGCTATCCAGCATGCATCTAGGGTATTAAGTTAATAAAAATGGAATAACGCCTTAAGCAAGATGACATGATGTAGACAAAGTAAACCCAACCAATATGAATAAACCCCATTGTTTTATCCTTAATGGTAACAATACAAATACGTGTCTTGTCCCCTGCTTTGTCACTGGGATATAGAACACTGCAAGATTGAACCCATCACAGTGCACCTCTTCCATTGCAAGACAAATCATTCTAGTTGGCCAAACCAAACAGATAGATCGGAGAAAAATACAAAGCTATAACCATCATGCATAAATAACTTCAGAAAAGACTCAAATATTTCTCATGAATAATCTGATCATAAACCCACAATTCATCGGATCCCAACAAACACACTGCAAAAGAAGATTACATCGGATAGAACTCCAAGATGATCGAGGAGAACATTGTATTGAAGATCAAAGAGAGAGAAGAATCCATCTAGCTACTAGCTATGGACCCGTAGGTCTGTGGTAAACTACTCACACATCATCGGGGGGCAGCAAGGTTGATGTAGAAGCCCTCCGTGATCGATTCCCCCTCCGGCAGGGTGCCGAAAAAGGCCTCCAGATGGGATCGCGAAAGAACAGAAGCTTGCGGCGGCGGAAAAGTTATTTCATGGGGCTCTCTGTTGGTTTCCCAATATTTGAGAATTTATAGAGGTGGAATTGGGTCAAAAGGAGCCACGAGGGGCCCATAAGGCATCAGGGCGCGCCCCCCTGGGGCCGCGCCCTGTTGCCTTGTGGCCTCCTCGTGAGGCTTCTGGCCTCCTCCCGAAGCTTCTAGGGTCTCTTTTGTCTAGAAAAAAATCATCAAAAAGTTTCGTAGCGTTTGGACTTTGTTTGGTATTGATTTCCTGAAAAACCAAAAACAAGCAGAACACAACAACTTGCACTGGGCACTAGGTTAATAGGTTAGTCCCAAAAAATGATATAAAATAGCATATTATTGCATATAAAACATCCAAGATTGATACTATAATAGCATGGAACAAAAAAAAATTATAGATACGTTGGAGACGTATCACCCCACACGTGCCCCGGCCTCATAGTTCGCGAAAAACAAACAAATATAAGAGGATCACGCCGATGAGCCCGTGCGGGCTCCCGAAGGCGACTCTAGAAGCCTGGGCGGGTGGGCCGCCGACGAGCCCGTGTTGGCCGCAATGGTGGCGGCTGCGAGAAGGGACGGATCGATCCCTAGCAAGAGGAGGGCGGTTTTGCACCGCTTTGGCGGTGATAACCTCGGTGTCCGCAGCGGCGACCCGTGCCTGAGCGGCAGCGACAGCGGCAGTTTTTCTTTTGCCTTCTCCTTCCTTCTCTGGTTATCATTCCACATGTGCTTATGATTTTTCCTCCGAATCACATATTCGAGAATCATAGTACTTATAATATAGAATATAAACTCTTAATCATAAACGCGGAAATAAATAATACAATATTATTGCCTCTAGGGCATATTTCCAACATTGTCGAAAGGAGACCCACCACCGAGAAGACTTAGAGAAGAAGTTGCCAGTTTGTAACACCCTGGTTTTCGCTCCCCGATTTTTTCCTTCGCGGGATTTGACTCCCGTCTTTTTTTTCGATGTTATTGAATTTTCTCTCGCTCTTGGGTATATGAAGATGGTCATTTAGCCTTGCCTTTCCTATCCAACCAGAGATTCTCTCCGATTCAACCTTGCCACCCAAGATGTATTCTCAAGATTTTGCCACCGAGACCCTACTCTCCGATTTACCGGAAGGGAAACCCTAATTCCTTCCGTTACAAAGGAACCCTAATTTTCTTTAATCCATTGTCTCCCAAACTTTTCCCAGAGACTCTCCTACATCTATAAACCCTGGATATGCAAAAATATTGCCAAGTCATTTGCAATATTTTTCATTTAAAATTAATTCATTTTTCTGCCAGTTAAAGGAGTTAAATCCAGAAAAAATATCTACCCATCTCCAAAGTTCATGAAAACTTGTGGAGATATTCTTTGTGATCATATTGAGCTCTCATAAAAATATTGGCCATAATTAAATAAGGGAAATTGCATTTTCTTATTTAAAGCCAATATTGCATTTTGGGCACTTTCCAAAGGAACTACCATTTTGGTAGCCTGGAAAAATCCCAAATAATCTGTGGAGCTTCTCCTATCCATATCTTCACCATTTCCATCAAGAACCCAAGTTACATAGTTCAAATTTTGAGTACATCATCCAATTCTTGTTTCTGGACCTATTTTGAGGTTGTGAAGCAACTATATTTTATATTGCTTAAAAATTCTTAAAATTAATCTAGCACCTCACATTCCTTATAGCATGAAAAAATTCACATCATTTCATCTAGCCAATTTCTCCCAAAAATTCCATCTAGTTTCTGTCCAGCAGAAAGCTCTGTGAAGGAAGCACCTTCATAGGGCATCCAAATGAGCTGAAATTTTACCAGAATATCATAATGTCCAAATCACCTCCCTACACCAAAATTCAGCTCATTTCATTGATCCATTTGAGCATAGCTTCAAATTCCAGATTCTGGACCAAATTTGGCATTGTGAAGGAAGTGTATGCAAACCAGGTCCAAATGGCCTCAAATTTTGCCAGCCTCTACTCCTTCCTACCACATTTCCCTGTGACAACTTGCCCAGCTAATTGGCACATTTTTCTGACCACAACTTCCTGTCCAAGTTTCTGTCCAAAAACTGTTTTGGATCCCCTCGATCAACCTAGACCCTTCCTGGTCTATCCAGCGCCATATCTTATCTATTTGAGCTACGAGGGACGTGTTGGACAAGGTGTGGTAAGCAGACACATGCCATAACAGCCGGTGCGCATGGTGACCGCGTGAACTGCATGCAGGAACAGCGCTCTGCGCGTCCATCGCATCGGGCAGGCCAGCTCAAGCTGCCATGGCGTGTCCTAGCATGCCGACCTGACCCCCCGTCGTCCCCGCACCCCTCTCTGGTCATTTCCCCCTTCGTTTTCTTCCTCGCCGCGCCACGATAGTCGCCATTACTCCGCCAGTGTACTCGCACAGCTGCCGCCGTATGCGGACGAGCTCGAGCTCTCCCGAAGCCACTGCTGACTTCTCCACTCTCCCGGGGGCCCTGCCGACATCACCCCCTCCTTCCGCGTGTCGCCGGAGCTCCAGTGCGCTGATAAGGCCGCCATGGCGGCCGAGCTCATCCACTCGCCCCGGCCGGCTATAAATAGGCCATGCCCGAGCCCCTCGACCTCACCCACAGCCTCTCCTCCCTCCCAGCCCTCTCCTCGACCCACTAGCCCAAGCCGCCATGCTCAATTCCTCTCCCATGGCCGCCGGCCACCGCGACTCTGCCTCCAGCATAACCCCCTCCTCCGGCCACCCCTAGCTCCGTCTGAGCCCCTCACCAGACGAGCCACGCTCCGGTGACAGCCCCCGACCGCTCGGCCATCCCCAGAGCTCACCGGAGCACCTGCACCACCGGACCGGCCGTGGCTTTGCCGCCGCTGCTGCGCCTCACTCCGGCCGTCCCCGGCGGCAAGACCACCACTCACGGGCGCGGGATGCAACCACGGACCCATCCCCATTGCTGCCCGAGGTCGCCGAGCCCCACATCGCCGGCAACCGTCGCGGCCGGCGCCCTCTGTCTCTCTTTGTTTCTCTGACGGAGGAGGAAGGCGGCCCGACAGGTGGGCCAGCCCTGTCGGCCTCTCGCTCATTTTTTTAAGCGGTGGCGGCGCAGTTGGGCTCGGCCCAGGGCAACAGTGGCAGCAGCCCGGCGGTGGCCTAGGACTTGGGCCGGCTTCGGCATAGCGCAGCCCAAAGAGCACAGTGCTCTTTTCCTTTTTCTCGCGGAATAACTGGCCAGGACCCAAGTGCAAACAAAATAATTGCAGAAAGGTCCCTGGCAGTAAATCCATCCTATCTTTTTGCCCGTGACTCCGATTCAGGTGAATCCAAAGCCCACTTTCTCAGTTCGTCGAGACCGTTCCGATGAGGTCACTTTCATAATGTTGACACATTCTGAGAATGACCATTTTGGCCATGCCCTCTATTCAGCCCCTCCGAGAGGGAATCTTCTCCGGCGAATTTTTCCGCGAGGTGATCACACTTCTCTCCGGTGAATCTGTCGACCCCCAGGCAAGCCGACCATCTGATATATGCCCTAAAGCATTGCTCTGTGTTATTCTTGTGTGTTTAATTAATGAACATGCCTGTGTTAGAAATAATTGAACTCCTGCTAGGTTGAATTTGCTATTTGCATACTTGCTAATGCTCATCATATTATTGCATTAGTGACTCGTATGTGACAATATGGAATAGGTTGTTATGTTTCATCATGCATCATTATTTTTATTGTAATAAAAGAATGTGACTTAATAATGACAACCTCCTCCGTCGGCTGGATCGATTCATAGTGCCACCGAACCGAGCTCATCAAGTGCAACCACACTCGCCTGGATGGGGAGGCCCTGACTTGGTCTGTTGTCTTGCCTCTTATCGGTACCACCAAAGAGGGGGGGTTATGCGTGCGTGCTACCCTGGCCCGGTAGGCGGCGATAATCCCGTGAGCCCAGTTTGGTTTTATGTGCACAGGTCCCCGTTTGGGACAGTTTTGTTTGGCCACGACGGTGGCAGGTGTCGGGAGTGACACAGGGGCCACCCAGGACTTGACCCGGGAAGGGTATGATTGTCGGTGGGGCCGTAAGAGCGTCGGGCAATAGACAAGTTTTGTTGGAGCAGCATCGGTCCACCTGAATGGGAGCATGAGGCCAGGAGCTCCATAGTGTGGGAAAAGTGCGCAACCTCTGCAGAGTATAAATCTATTCGAATAGCCGCGTCCTCAGTCATGGACAGTTCGTACTAGGTCACACTATTTGGTCTGTGTCGAGTCTGGAGGAACAAATCATATGATGTTAATAATGAACCAGAGAAATGTATAATTTGTCAGATTTTTAGTGCAGATGCAGGGACATCGGATGATGTCAGGTATATGGGATGTTAGCCAGGCGATGGCTATGAGATGAGTGGTCGGATGACCACAAGACTTGGATTGGATTTGGATCGGATTTGGTTTGGATCATGAAATATTCGGAGTATGGATTATTTACTTGACATGTTTTACTTTAGTAGTTATCATGCTGGATAATCCTGTTATAACATGGTAATTAATATTGCTAGATAGGTATGCTATGCCATGATAATTAATGTTGCTCTAATAACAATGCATGCTTGAATGCCATGGATTGCTTTGCTTGGTGTATATGTTGGTTTGGTTTGCTTGCGAGTACATTCAAAAGTACTCAGCGGCCTTCAATGTGGCCAGGTTCACCTAAGGATTCGACGTCCACTAGCGAGGAGCCGGAGTGTTCGCGAGCTAGAAGAGTAACCCAGTCAGATCCATGTGGATTGGAGCCGCCAAAGACCATGTTGCCTTAGATAGAGCTTTTTCGCTGCCAGCACCCTTGTAAAATTATCATGTAAGACTTATATATCCATTAATAGAAATGTCTGTGTTCATGATACTTGTTGTAAAGGCACGCGCCAGTGTGATTTCCTGGGTTGGCGTGTGCGGCGACCGTCTGGCTACAGTGGTATTCAGGCGGGGCGCCACACAGTTGCTCCGTGATCACTTTTTACCTTGAAGAGCTTGGAGAGTCGGAGCCTCTATTGAAGGGCATCACACTGCCTAGGCACATCACGACAGAGATACCACACACTATGGTGAAAGGCAATGATCCACTGAGACAACCCATGCTCACACCATGGCCACCATCATAGATAGAGGGGCCAAGAGCACTATTCAAGGCAACAAAACTTCCGGCGACATTGTCGACGGGTAATCATCGAGATCGGAGATCAGAGACATCTCCTAGATCATTCGGCCAGGGGTAAAAACACTTCAACCACTTCAGAGACAAGGACGTCGTTTATCCAGATTGGGGCCACCAGCGAGCTGTAACACCCTACCTCCTTTTTTACCCCTGATGTGTGTGTGTTCTTGCTTGTATATCTATTTTGAAAAAAACACCTCATATATTAATTAATTAAAAGAGTTATTACAATCTTTCATTACAAACTTCACCACGCAGGGCCGAACATTATTAATAAGGACACCATCTGATCTATTATCAAAGCTAAACTTCGCAATCTAATGAGCCACCACGTTGGCCAAATCGATTAATCTTGGAGGCTTCAAAATTATTTATAAGCTTTGATATACTCATTACTTCCTTCTTCAAATCGACCGGAGGGGACCTATCAAAATTTTCATTTGTAAGAGCCGCAGCCACAAAAGCGCAGTCAGTCTCTAAAATAATGGGATTGTGGAGAGTGATACCTATGCAAAGGCCGGCAAGGCAAGCCCGAAGTTCCACTTCCTCCACACTTGTACACTGCCCAATAAAATCCCATGAGGAGATGGTGACCTTACCATACGAGTCCCTGGCCACCATCCCAACACTTGGGGTGCTAATGCTCTCGACGAAACTTGCATCGACACTAACCTTGATGTAATTAGAAGGTGGGGGTTGCCAAATTACCTGAGTCTTCAGAGTAGCATGATCATTCCTAAATTAAGACAACAATCCTTTACCTTTGTTATTTGAAGCTACCACAGGACAAGACTAACATGATACAAAGGATGACCAATAATTAGCCACAACGCTAACGGAGGCTGAAACGGATTCCTTTCCTTTAGCCAAAGTCAAATCATTCCTCAAATGTCAGGCTCGCCAAAAGATGAAAAGTATTTGTTCACGCAACATTGAGCTCAATTGTCCAAAAGAATTAGCAGCTAGTCCACCCCAGTATACTTAAAAACCTGCTCCCCAGGTATATCCCATGTTTCCCTCATCGCCATACGCAAAGCATAGGCCTTTGGGCAAGTGATGAGCGCATGAAAAGTACTTTCATCTTCCACTCCACAAATAGAGCACATACGAGAAGTGGCTTGGTGATGAGAAACTCTCTTTACCTGGACAGCCAGACTATTAATAGCGGCCCGCCATGCGTCGGGATCTTCTGAGGAACATTGGTCTTCCAAATAATATCCCAAATTTTCCTTTCCCCCAACACAACACCACTATATTGCACGTCGCCAACTTTCTGATCCTTGATATTAAGCGCTAGCTTGTACGCGCTTTTGACTGAGAACAAACCATTCTTCTTAAAGTGCCAGGCAATAAAATCACTGTCCCCTGACGACTGAATACACAACTTAAGATCTCCGCATCATGAGGATAGAACAAGTGTCTAATCAAATTCTCATCCCATATCGGCTTATTCAAGATCAGATCAGGCACCCAATTAATCCTGGTCCTATTCTTCTTAGCAGTAATTTTAAGGCCAGAGGTGCTTGGAAGCCAATTATCTCTCCAAATATTAATGTTACCCCCATCATACACTCTTGAAATAACTCTGGATTTAAGCAACTCTAAACCATGCAAAATACCTTGCCAAGTAACCAGCGCGGACTACGAAAAGATAGTGTCAAGAATATGCCCATGGAGATAATATTTTGCCTTCATCACCTTAGTGCATAACGAGTCCGGGTTAACCACTAATATCCAAGCCTACTTAGCTAGAAGAGCGTGGTTAAATAATCGAATCACGAAAACCCATGCCTCCCTCACCTTTAGGCCTTGTCAGTTTGTCCCAAGCCAACCAATGAGTTTTCCCCCTGTCCTCCTCGTCACCCCACCAGAAATTTCTGATAATCTGAGATAATTCCTCACATAGTGACGCCGAAAATTTAAAAAAACCCATGGCATAAACTGGGAGAGCCTGAATAACTGACTTGATCAAAGTTTCCTTCAACCCACTAGATGCATATTTTTCTATCCAGTCCGATAAAATTTTAAGAGCCTTTTCTTTAGTGGATTGGAATTTCCCAGCCTTCATTGTACCTTGTGGCACCGGCAGGCCAAGATATGTATCCTCAAAACCATCAGCAGTAACTCTCAAAATTACCATGGCGGACACTTGATCTACCATGCTACACTTCTTCCCAAACATAATGGAACATTTACTAGGGCCCAACAATTGACCAGTTCCCTCCTTATAGACTGATAGAATATTTTCTATAGTCAACGCTTGATCAATGGATCCCTTACAGAAGACTATCATCGGCAAACAATAGGTAAGAAATACCTGGACCATGCCTGTTCAACCAAAAATCTTGGAGGGCGCAGATACGTCCAATTTGCATCATGAATTCCTACTATTATTTATAATGTATTTGGTCATTATTTCACTTTATGATGCAATTCTTATGCCTTTTCTCTCTTAATTTGCAAGATTTATATGAAGAGGGAGAATACCGGCAACTGGAATTTTGGACCTGAAATAGCTACAACAGAGATACCTATTCTACAGAGCTCCAAATTACCTGAAATTTTACGGAGATTTTTTATTGAATATATAAAAAATATAGGAGAAAAGAAATACTAGAGGGGACCCACCAGTTGCCCACAAGGCAACAGGGCGCCCCCTAGGGCGCGCCCTGATGCCTTGTGGGGTCGACAGCTGGCCTCTGCTACTTGTAGACTGCGTTGGTATTTCCCTGAAGAGGAGAGGATGATACAGTATAGTAGATATAAGCATTTCCCTCAGTTAAGAACCAAGGTTATCTATCCAGTAGGAGAACCACACAGAACCTCGTTAGCAGCACCTACAAACACAAAAGCAAACACTTGCACCGAACGCAAATAAGAGGGTTGTCAATCCTCTTAGCGGTTATTTGCAAGGATTAATTCTGATAGTGATAGATAGAAAAATAAATTGCAAAAAAAAATAAAAGTAAATAAATTGTAGCAAGGTATTTTTGGATTTTAATATATGATAAAGGTAGACCCGGGGGCCATAGTTTTCACTAGAGGCTTCTCTCTCGAACACATAGCATACGGTGGGTAAACAAATTACTGTTGGGCAATTGATAGAAGAGCAAATAATTATGACGGATTCATGGAAATGATCATGTATATAGGCATCACGTCCGAGACAAGTAGACCGACTCCTGCCTCCATCTACTACTATTACTCCACCCATCGACCGCTATACAGCATGCATCTAGGGTATTAAGTATGAAACAGAGTAACTCCTTAAGCAAGATGACATGATGTAGACAAAGTAACTCAAGCAATATGATTAAACCCCATCCTTTTATCCTTAATGGCAACAATACAAATACGTGTCATGTCCCTTTCTGTCACTGGGATTGAGCACCGCAAGATTGAACCCATCACAAAGCACCTCTCCCATTGCAAGATAAATCAATCTAGTTGGCCAAACCAAACGGATAAATCGGAGAGAAATAAAAAGCTATAACAATCATGCATAAAAGAGTTCAGAGAAGACTCAAATATTTCTCATGAATAATCTGATCATAAACTCACAATTCATCGGATTCCAACAAACACACCGCAAAAGAAGATTACATCGGATAGAACTCCAAGAACATCGAGAAGAACATGGTATTGAAGATCAAAGAGAGAGAAGAAGTCATCTAGCTACTAGCTATGGACCCGTAGGTCTGTGGTAAACTACTCACACATCATCGGAAGGGCAGCAAGGTTGATGAAGAAGCCCTCCGTGATCGATTCCCCCTCCGACAGAGTACCGGAAAAAGGCCTCCAAATGGGATCGCAGAAGAACAGAGGCTTGCGGCGGCGGAAAGGTTTTCTCTTCTGTCTTTTTGTTATATGGGGAATATTTTGGAATTTATAGCGCTGGAATTAGGTCAAGAGGTGCCACGAGGGGCCCACAAGCCTGGGGGCACGCCTACCCCCCTGGGGCGCGCCCCCTGGACTTGCCGCTTCCTCGTGGTTCCTCTGGTCTTCTCCCAAAGTTTCCAGGGTCTCTTTTGGTCCAGAAAAAATTAATCCAAAGTTTTTTCTTCGTTTGGACTTCGTTTGATAATGATTTTCTAAAAAGGCAAAAACAGGCAAAAAACAGCAATAGGCACTGGGCACTAGATTAATAGGTTAGTCCCAAAAAATGATATATAATTGCATACAAAACATTCAAGATTGATACTATAATAGCATGGAACAATAAAAAATTATAGATACGTTGGAGACGTATCAGCCTCCGGCCC
This sequence comes from Elymus sibiricus, assembly GCA_039707655.1. Classification (NCBI taxonomy): domain Eukaryota; kingdom Viridiplantae; phylum Streptophyta; class Magnoliopsida; order Poales; family Poaceae; genus Elymus; species Elymus sibiricus. The sequence goes on along the minus strand of CM077670.1, from coordinate 318,797,441 downwards.
CCTCCTTCTGCTATATAAGCTCATTTGCCCTAAAAATAGAGGGAAGACTTTCGGGACGAAGCATCGCCGTCTCGAGGTGGAACTTGGGCAGGAGCACTTTTGCACTCCGGCGGAGCGATTCCGCCAGGGATACTTCCCTCCGGGAGGGGGAAATCGAAGCCATCGACATCACCAACGATCCTCTCATCGTGGGAGGGCCAATCTTCATCAACATCTTCACCAGCACCATCTCATCTCAAACTTTAGTTCATCTCTTGTATTCAATCTTTGTCTCAAAACCTCATATTGGTACCTGTGGGTTGTTAGTAGTGTTGATTACATCTTGTAGTTGATGCTAGTTGGTTTGTTTGGTGGAAGATTATATGTTCAGATCCTTAATGCTATTCAATACCCCTCTGATCTTGAACATGAATATGATTTGTGAGTAGTTACTTTTGTTCTTGAGGACATGGGAGAAGTCTTGTTATAAGTAATCATGTGAATTTGGTATTCGTTCGATATTTTGATGATATGTATGTTGTTGCTTCCTTTAGTGGTGTCATGTGAACGTCGACTACATGACACTTCACCATACTTGGGCCTAAGGGAAGGCATTGTGGAGTAATAAGTAGATGATGGGTTGCTAGAGTGACAAAAGCTTAAACCCTAGTTTATGCGTTATTCCGTAAGGGGCTGATTTGGATCCATATGTTTCATGCTATGGTTAGATTTATCTTAATTCTTCTTTCGTGGTTGCGGATGCTTGCGAGAGGGGGTAATCATAAGAGGGTTTCTAGTTCAAGTAAGAACAGCACCCTAGCACCGGTCCACCCACATATCAAATTATCAAAGTAGCGAACGCGAATCAAATAAACATGATGAAAGTGACTAGATGATAATTTCCATGTGTCCTCGAGAACGCTTTGCTTTATATAAGAGACCGTTCTGGATTGTCCTTTTCTATAAAAAGGATTGGGCCACCTTGCTGCACTTTTATTACACTTGTTACTTGCTACTCGTTACGAATTATCTTGCTACAAAACTATCAGTTACCGCTACTTTCAGTGCTTGCAGAAAATACCTTGCTGAAAACCGCTTATCATTTCCTTCTGCTCCTCGTTGGGTTCGACACTCTTACTTATCGAAAGGACTACGATTGATCCCCTATACTTGTGGGTCATCAAGACTCTTTTCTGGCGCCATTGCCGAGGAGTGAAGCGCCTTTGGTAAGTGGAATTTGGTAAGGAAACATTTTTATTATGTGCTGAAATTTACTGTCACTTGTCACTATGGAAAGTAATCCTTTGAGGGGTTTGTTTGGGGTATCTTCACCTCGACCGGAAGCATTAATAGTTGCCCCTCAACCTACTGAACCTACTGAAAATATTTATTATGAGATTCCGTTGGGTATGTTAGAGAAACTGCTAGCTAATCCTTATGCAGGAGATGGAACAATACATCCTGATATGCACTTGATCTATGTGGATGAAATTTGTGGATTGTTTAAGCTTGCAGGTTTATCTGGGGATGGGGTTAAGGGGAAGGTATTCCCTTTATATTTGGAGGGAAAGGCATTGACATGGTATAGGCTATTGGATGATACTGGAACATGGGATTGGAACCGGTTGAAGCTGGAATTTCACCAGAAATTTTATCCTATGCATTTGGTTCATCATGATCGGAATTATATATATATAAGTTTTGGCCTCGTGAAGGAGAAAGTATCGCTCAAGCTTGGGGAGGCTTAAGTATATGTTGCACACATGCCCCAATCATGAGCTCTCAAGAGAAATAATTATACAAAACTTTTATGCTCGGCTTTCTCGTAATGATCAATCCATGCTCGATACTTCTTCTACTGGTTCCTTTATGAAGAGAACTATTGAATTCAAATGGGATCTCTTGGAAAGAATTAAATGCAACTCCGAAGATTGGGAAATCGACAAAGGTAAAGAGTCAGGTATAAATCTTGAGTTTGATTGTGTTAAATCTTTTATGGAAACTGATGCTTTTCATAAGTTTAGTACTAAATATGGACTTGACTCTGAGATAGTAGCTACTTTTTGTGAATCATTTGCTGGTCATGTTGATCTCCCTAACGAGAAATGGTTTAAGTTTCATCCACCTATTGAATTAAAGGAAGAACCCATAAAAGCTAAAGAGGAAATACTTATTTATAATGTTGATCCAGTTGTGCCTACTGCTTATATTGAGAAACCTCCTTTCCCAGTTAGGATTAAGGAACATGCTAAAGCTTCAACTATGTTTAATAAGAGTAATATTAAACCAATTAAATTCTCTGAACAAATTAAAGTTTAACCTAATATTGCAATGGTTAAAGATCTTTTAGTTGATAATATTGATGGACATGTCATATATTTCTGTGATGAAGCAACTAGAATTGCTAAGCCAGACCCTAAAGATAAAAACAAACCTGTAATTGGCATGCCCGTTATTTCTGTTAAAATTGGAGATCATTGCTATCATGGTTTATGTGATATTGGTACTAGCGTGAGTGCTATTCCATTTACTCTTTATCAAGAAGTCATGAATGATATTGCACCTGTTGAGATTGAAGATATTGATGTTACTATTAAGCATGCAAACAGAGATACTATTACACCACTTGGGATTGTTAGAGATGTTGAAGTCTTGTGTGGTAAGATCAAATACCCTACTGATTTTCTTGTTCTTGGATCACCACAAGATGATTTTTGTCCCATTATATTTGGTAGACCCTTCTTCAATACAGTTAATGCTAAGATTGATTGCAATAAAGAAATAGTCAGTGTTAATTTTGGTGATGTATCTCATGATTTCAATTTCTCTAAGTTTCGTAGACAACCTCATGATAAAGAATTACCTAATAAAGATGAAATTATTGGTTTCGCTTCTATTGTTGTGCCTTCTACTGATGCTTTAGAACAATACTTGTTAGACCATGAAAATGATATGCATATGAATGAAAGAAATGAAATAGATGAAATATTCTTTAAACAAGCACCTATCCTTAAACATAATTTGCCTCTTGAAACTCTGGGAGATCCTCTTCCACCTAAGAGTGATCCTGTGTTTGAATTAAAGAAACTACTGATACGTCTCCAACGTATCTATAATTTATGAAGTATTCATGCCATGTTTATTATAGTTTTGTATGATTTTGGTGCACTTTTATATGGATTTTATATGATTTTCATGGACTAACATATTGACCTAGTGCCCAGTGCCAGTTGTTGTTTTCTGCTTGTTTTTGGTTTTCCAGAAAATCCATATCAAACGAAGTCGAAATGCAGCGAAACTTTTTGACGATTTTTTTTGGAACAAAAGAGACCCCCGAAGCTTCGTGGGAGGACCAGGAGAGCCACGAGGTGCCCACGAGGCACCAGGGCGCGCCCAGGGGGGTGATGGTGCCGTGGTGCCTCATGGGCCCATCTTAGCCCATCTTGACATTAGACCGACGCCAAAAAATCCTATAAATAGAGAAACCCCCAGAAATAACCCTAGAACTTCGACTCTGCCACCGCAAGCCTCTGTACCTTCACGATCTCATCTACAGCCCTTTTTCGGCACCCTGCCAGAGGAGGAAATCATCACCGGAGGCCATCTTCATCATCCCGGCGGTCTCCATGACGAGGAGGGAGTAGTTCACCCTCGGGGCTGAGGGTATGTACTAGTAGCTATGTGTTTGATCTCTCTCTCTCGTGTTCTTGATTTGGCACGATCTTGATGTACCTCGAGCTTTGTTAATATAGTTGGATCATATGGTGTTTCTCCCTCTCTATCTTGTTGTGATGAATTGAGTTTTTACCTTTGAGGTTTCACTATTATCGGATTGAATACTTTTATGGATTTGAGAACACGAGATGTATGTCTTGCATATGAATACCCATGGTGACAACGGGGTATTATATTGATTCACTTGATGTATGTTTTGGCACTCAACTCGCGGATTCCCGAGGTGACATTGGGGTAATCTATGCATAGGGGTTGATGCACGTTTTCGTCCTACTTTCTCCGGTAGAAATCTTGGGGCACTCTTTGAAGTTCTTTGTGTTGGATTGAATATTATGAATCTGAAGTTGTTTGATGCATATCGTATAATCAACTCACAAATACTTGTGGTGACATTGGAGTATCTAGGTGACATTAGAGTTGGTTGATGTGTATCATATGGTGTTATTTTAGTACGAACTCTAGGGCTGTTTGTGGCACTTATAGGAATGGCTCAATAGATTGATCGGAAAGGATAACTTTGAGGTGGTTTCGTACCCTACAAACAATTTCATCTTATGTTCTTCGCTTGATAAGAACTTTGGAGTGATTCTTTATCGCACGTTGAGGGATTGTTATATGATTCAACTATGTTAGCACTGTTGAGAGATTGCACTAGTGAAAGTATGAACCCTAGGCCTTGTTTCTAAGCATTGCAATACCGTTTGTGCTCCGTTTTATCACTTGCTACCTTGCTGTTTTTTTATTTTCATATTACAAAAACCTATATCTACTATCCATACTACATTTGTATCACCATCTCTTCGCCGAACTAGTGCACCTATACAATTTGCCATTGTATTGGGTGTGTTGGGGACACAAGAGATTTCTTGTATTTGGTTGCAGGGTTGTTTGAGAGAGACCATCTTCATCCTATGCCTCCCACGGATTGATAAACCTTAGGTCATCCACTTGAGGGAAAATTGCTACTGTCCTACAAAACGCTGCGCTTGGAGGCCCAACACGAGTCTACAAGAATAAGTTATGTAGTAGACATCAAGCTCTTTTCTGGCGCCGTTGCCGGGTAGGTGAGTACTTGAAGGTACATCTTTAGATCTTGCAATCGAATCTTTTAGTTTCCTGTTTTATCACTAGTTTGGTTTATAAAAGAAAACTACAAAAAAAATATGGAATTGAGGTTGCCTCATATTATTCATCTTTATAATGTCTTTCTTGAAAATGATGGGTCGGAAAATTATGCTCAATTGATAGAAGAAGAATTCAATAAAATGTTTGGCATAAAATATTTGAATGATAAGCATGATTGCAATGTTGCTAGTATGAATTCTTTGAATATCCATGATGCTAATGATATGCAAAGCCATAAGCTTGGGGAGGCTATGTTTGATGAAGATGATATTTTTAGTCCCCCAAGTTTTGATGAGAAAATTTATTATGATGAAAGCATGCCTCCTATTTATGATGATTATATTGATGAAAGTGGGTTTGGAAGAGTGTCAACTCTAGTTACTAATTATCCCACTATTTTGGAGGGTGTAGAATATTATTGCAATAATTATGAAAGTGGATTTGGAGAGGTCACAACTTTATTTAATGACGATTCCATTATTTTGGAAGAGGTTCAATTGATTATGACAACAAAGTTGCTATATATGATGATTATTGTGATGACATGTATGCTATAAAGAATAATGATAACCATGAAACTTGTCATCATGATTTTAATTTTCAATTGGATTATGCCAATCAAGTATCACATGATAGCTATTTTGTTGAGTTTGCTCCCACTACTATTCATGAGAATAATTTTGCTTATGTCGAGAGTAATATAATTTATATGCTTGTAGATCATGAAAAGAATGATTTATGTGATAGTTTTATTGTTGAATTCATTCATGATGCTACTGAAAATTATTATGAGAGAGGAACATTTGCTTCTACATATCTCAATAATATCAAGTTTACTCTCTATGTGTTGGAAGTTTTGAAATTATACTTGTTTTGCCTTCCTATGCTAGTTGATTCTTGCTCACATAAATTATTTGTTCACAAAATCCCTATGCATAGGAAGTGTGTTAGGCTTAAATGTGCTTGCCATGTGATTCATGATGCTCTCTTTATATTCCAATTCTTTATGGGAACCACTAGGGATCAGACTACTGATCCTTAGAGTTCCATCAGACTAGTCCGTGGCCGTAGGATTTATAGCACAGTAGACGTTAGATCTATATGGGAAGGATGACGCCGGGTGTGTATTAGATTCTTTAGTAACCTCCTCCTTAAATTACGTGCTTCCTTTAACCACTCCCTTAACTTCTCCGAGTCTTGCTTCTTAGAACCAATTTGTGTGCTTCATTCTTCTGCTTCCATCGCTCAACGTTTCATAGAACCAACTTTTTCCCTCGCTCAACTAATACTGGTATATGAAATGTAATACTTATCTTTGAGAAATTATATTCGATTTTTTGTATATAATTAAAAATAATAATTCGACCTCATGAAAACTTATATCTAGTGTAACACTTCATTTTTGTTTCGAACACAATAGAAATTTGCTTCCACCAATGACACAATTTGCTACTATTACAATTGCATCCAAAAACTGATAATACAATTGTGTCCAAGATCTAATTTTCTTATGTGACTGCTAACAAAAAATTGTGTCCAAGAACTTCGCTTCCATGAACAAAATATTGCATCCAAAAAAATCATTTTTTCACATGGAAACAAATTTAACTGCCATATATCTTTTATATTATGTTTCAAGCAAAAGAAAACTTTGCTTCCATCCACTACAAAAGTGTTTCCATCACAAAACTAATTTTCTTATAACCATACATAAGTTGGTTTTTGTACTTCATCCATCAAAAAACTAATTTTCTTATAACCATACATAAGTCACTAATAATACAATGCTTCCTAAGATCTTATGATATGTTTCCTAAAGACTATAGACTCGCTTCCCTTCATATAGCAAACGAGTCCTCTTCATTGTGAGGTAGATGCAGGTGTCGTCGCGCTTCTTAGTGCATGCACCGGTCGGCTCCATATAGACCTGTCTCATCGGTGCCTCTTAGCCCTGAAGCATACATTGGTTATAAACATGATTCGTAAGTATCAAAGGTAGGAATCAACAATTGGTACTACATGCATGTTACAATACTGATGAAGGAGACAATGTTTACATTACAATGGTGAAGAAAAATGAGAACAATAAACAAAAAATTTGGATGATAGAACTATGGAAGCAAACTACCTAGAACAGAGAAATATATGTACTATAATATATGAGCATGTATTGTTTCAATGGTCATAAGAAGAACAAAATTTCGAAAATAATACGCGGGAAGTATGGAAGCAATCCACATAAATAAAGAAAGCATATGTGAAAAAGAAGAAAGCATAAGTGACAAACAAACAAAGCATGATTATCATTGTGTGAAACAAAACATATATATAGTAGAAGCATGTATGGGAAACAAAGGAAGCATAACTAGTTAGGAAAAAAATCTATTACAACGGAGATATGGAAAAGAACTATGTAGGCATGTCATAACTAGGCAGAAAACATGTAAATCCATATGCAATATTACAATAATTAAAAACTAATTTGCCCACCTAAATGTGTCTTTTGAAAAAGGAGAAAGGTAATGACTTGCATCGTTCGAAACATACATCAGAAATGTAGGAAGCAACAACTAATTTGGCAATCTAACTGTACCCATTAGAAACAAAAAGATCCAAAAGGTGTGGACTTGCATCATAATACCCATTAGAAACATATGGGAAATGTAGGAAGCACAATGATAGTGTTTAGATAGAAACAATGCCCCTTACAGTGTGCAACAAGTTAAAAATAATAATAAACATTTTTCTACTGACGCAAACTATATGGACTTAAAAATACCTACAGGAAACATAGGAAGCATAGATATTTCATGGCATCGATTTCTTGCTATCTCAATGTAACCCATACCTATTGGAAGCATATAATTTTGATATCAAAAATTACAAATTTATGGTGCCAACATGTGTGTGCATCAATCATTTGTGATACAAAAATTATTTTTCATAGATTGAGGCAAAAAAATTGGACCGAAGAAGCACAAACATGAGGCTTACCAAGCATGAGTCTATTGATGCAAATAAACTGAACTGAAGAAGCACATGCACCATGCTTACGAAGCATGGATATTGGAATCATCAATTTTAACTTTTTAAGGCAGCATACCATCCGTGCAGAATCATTAGGGATCGACCCCCTAATGACGAGATGACGCACCTATGAATTATGATGTTGCCCGGGGGTGGGGGCAAGCTAACAGATCTGGGTGGTGAGGTGGCCGTGCTGCTCGGCGATGAAGAGAGATGAAGGAAGCTGGTGTACAGCGAAATCTGGGAAGCCGGGGCGGCCGATGCGATTGACGGCGAGCTAGGGGAAGATTCATAGGAGGCGAGGGAGTAGAATGGGATCTGGGCGGTGAGGTGGCTGCGATGATCGACGACGAGGTGAGACAGAGCTGAGCGGCGAGGTCGGAGAGGACTGGGCCGTGCCGTGCGGTTAGTGGCGAGGCCGGGAGAGGTTGCCTGCGATGTGAGGAGAGAAGGGAGGAGGGATATGCGGGCGATTGATTAGGAGGGAATTACTCGCGGAGGGTGCGGGTGGCTAGGTCCCGCCAACAGTTTTTGTTTCGTACATGAAGCAAAATTGGTGACTGTGAGATTGAATAGAATCGATGGTAACACACAGGTCTGGCAATGGTCTCTTATCAGACTACAGATAAGAAGTGTTTGCCATTCTTTATTCTTATGCGAGCATCATTGAAATCATCATGCCTAGCTAAAAGGCATTAAAGAAAAGCGCTTGTTGGGAGACAACCCAATATTTATACCTACTGTTTTTCTTGTGTTCACATGATTAAGCTACTGTTGTAATCATGTTTCATATATTTTCTTTCAATATTGTGCCAAGTAAAGCCTTTGGGATAGTGTGGATGCTTGTTGATTTGATTCTGTGCAAAAACAGAAACTTTTGCCTCCAGTGCTGGAATTTCTATTCTGTAATGGAGAGTGACAAAATTCTGAAATTTTTACAGAGCATTTTGTTAAAAAAATTTACGTTTTCCTAATTTTTCAGAATTTTTGGAGGTACAGAAGTATGGTTTTTAAATCGCCCACTACATGCTGTTCTGTTTTTGACAGATTCTTTTTGCAATGCATAGTTTGCTTGTTTTAGTGTTTCCATAGCTTATATTGAGTAATATAAATTGTGGAAATGATTGAATACAGTAGGAATTATGTGAGAACAATTATGAATCTTGCCTTTACAGTACCTAAGTGGATGATTTATCTTTATCATACTAACCTATCTCACAAGTTCCGTTAAGTTTTGTGTGATTGAAGTTTTTAAGTTTTGGGTGAGATATCGATATGAGGAGAATAAGGAGCGGCAAGACCCTAAGCTTGGGGATGCCCAAGGCACCCCAAGGTAATATTCAATGAAGACTCAAGCGTCTAAGCTTGGGGATGCCCCGGAAGGCATCCCCTCTTTTGTCTTCAACACTATCGGTAACCTCACTTGGAGCTATATTTTTATTCGTCACATAATATGAGTTTTGCTTGGAGCATCATTTTATTTTGTTGAGATTTGCTTTCTGTTATCAATAATCATGTTTTGTATCTTTTAGTTCAATAAAATGCCAATTATAGCCTTTACCATGCTCAGTTTGCAAGTTTATGTGTTGCTGTTTGAAAACAGAAAGTTTTCTGTTATGTTCAGAATATTCCTGAATAGTCAGAACAAGATAAAAATCTGAAATTTTTACACAGTAAGAATGCATGATTTCTATGTCACGTGGTAATTTTTCAGAATTTTTGGTGTTAGGTAAGTATGAATTGTTATTCACCCTTTACAAACTGTTCTGTTTAGACAGATTTCGGTTATAGTTGCATTGTTTGCATATGTTGCTTGTTTAATGTTTCTATTTGTGGATAGGAGTATTAAATATGCAGAGGCATTTAGTATGCAATGTTTAATTATAATTTTAGTGATTTGTTACAGTAGAGAATGTTAAGGTTTTGAGTTGATTTATACTAACTTATCTCACGAGTTCTTGGTGAGTTTTGTGTGGATGATGTTTTTAAGATTTAGGAGAAGCCGTGATATGAGAGGAATTAAGGAGACACAAGAGCTCAAGCTTGGGGATGCCAAGGCATCCGAAGTTAATATTTCAAGAAGTCTCAAGCATCTAAGCTTGGGGATGCCCCGGTAGGCATCCCACCTTTCTTCATCAACAATTATCGGTTAGTCTTGGTTGAGCCTCAGTTTTTGCTTCTTCACATGAGATGTGCTATTCTTGGAATGCCATTTTATTTTGTTTTCTTTGCTGTTTGAATAAAATACTTAAGATTTGAAATTTTTAAATGAGAGAGAGTCCTCACATAGCTGCCTATTTACTTAACTACTCATTTGGTCTTCACTTATATCTTTTTGGAGTAGTTTGTCATTTACTCTTGTTCTTCACTTATATCCTATGAGTAAATTGTTGAATAAATTGAATATCATGAAGTTGAAATAATATGAGCTTCATATGCTTGTATCATGCCTAGTAGTATCTTCACATTGGGTTTAGAAGGTAAAATCTATTGAAGCTTGACAATCACAATATTGGTCATACAAGCAATTCATGAATGATTAGTATAAGGAAGAGAACTTTCACATATAAATATATTATCTTGGACATCTTTTATGATTGTGAATACCCATTAATTATTTTCAAACTTGAGCAAATTAGTTGAAGTTGGACAAGGAAGACAACGTAATGAGTTATGTTTGGGTATATTTGCATAGAAGTTATATTGTTATGGATCCTCCAACATGTGGTGCTTGTTGTTTAGAATCTTTTGCTAGCCAAAATTTCTGTACTAAGCGGGAATACTGCTTGTGCATCCAAAATCCTTGAGCCAAGTTTCTTCCATGAGTGTCCACCCTATCTACCTATATACGGTATTACCCTGCCGTTCCAAGTAAATTTGCATGTGCCACCTCTAAACATTCAAATAAACATCTGTTTTGTATGCCTGTACCGCTCATGAAGCGGCGGGGGGTGGTTAGTATCTTCCATGCTAAGCGGGTTATTCTCACGATGGGTGTTTATTCACTTGTCATTGCACGAGAGAGGCTGGTAATTGGGATGCCCAGTCCTATGATCAAAACGAAAAATAATGAAACAAACTCCCCCAGAAAGTTGATTGTATGGAGGGCACCTGAGGATTCGGCTATCCATGGCTTGTGTTTGAATGGTTGAGGGGGAGTAAACTTTACCTTTCTGCTTGGGAACCGCTTATAATGTGTTTAGCATGAAAGATATTGAGAACTCTCGGTCGTGACGTTGACTGGAAAGGCATGCCTCTCAAAATTATATTCATCTCTATTTTAAGCAATGAGCTCTGGCACCTCTGCAAATCCATGCTTCCCTCTGCGAAGGGCCTATCCTTTACTTTTCAGTATTTACTTTCATGCAAGAGTCAATAGTATTTCTTATTATTCCAACCTATTCTTTAGTTGGCAAGCATCATATGGTGGGGAAAGATCCAGGCACATATGGCCAGTCAAATATATTTGATCATGAATTATTATTGTTGACAATTATCTCTATGATAAATAAGTTGGGAGGCGAAACATTAAGCCCCTATCTTTATCTGTGTTCGATGGATGCCATTTGTTCTAAAAATATGCTTTGAGTACTAGCAATCATAGAAGACTATATGATAATTGAGTATATGGAGCTCTTACTTAGACTTTGTTGAAGATAAGTTGAATTGCAACTTGTGACGCCCCCGACTCAATCGTGCACTAATCATACACGCAAATGCGCACGATCAAGCCCAGGGACTCACGGGAAGATATCACAACACAACTCTAGACATAAAATAAAATAATACAAGCTTTATATTACAAGCCAGGGGCCTCGAGGGCTCGAATACATAAGCTCGAGTACAAGCGTTAGCGGAAGCAACATCATTTGTGTACAAGCATAAAGGTTAAACAAGTTTACCTTAAGAAGGCTTAGTAAAACAACGACACTAGATCAAAAAAGCGCAGGCCTCCTGCCTGGGAGCCTCCTATCTACTCCTGGTCGTCGGTCTCCACGTAGTAGTAGGCTCCACCGTGGTAGTAGTAGTCGTCGGCGGGGTCAGCTGGCTCCGGGGCTCCGTCATCTGATCGCAGCAATCGGGTACGGGGAAAAAGAGGTAGCAAAGCAACCGTGAGTACTCATCCAAAGTACTCGCAAGACTTACATCAGATCTATGCTAAGTATGCATCGGTATCAAAGGGGAGGCCGTATCTATGGACTATACTGCAGAAATGCCAGAATAGAGGGGAAAGCCTAGCCTATCGAAGACTAGCATCTTCAGCGTCTTGCAGCATTAGAAGAGTGCAGATTAGCATATTATAAAGTTATAAGTAAGTAGTAACAACGCCCAGAGATCCTTCCTCGACTCCCTGCGAGGAAGCGATCCCAGAGCCAACATATTATTAAGCATCTCAAGTATCTAGTTCTACTTGTAGAAGATCGGGATACTCTCTGAGCGTCCGTTACCATGGACACGGCTATTCGAATAGATATATTTCCCTGCAGGGGTGCACCAACTTACCCAACACGCTCGATTAACTCTGGCCGGACACACTTTTATCGGGTCATGCCCGGCCTCGGCTAATCGACACGCCGTAGTCCTACCTAGGCTCAACAGAGAGGCCAGCACGCTGGTCTACATCCTAAGCGCTCAGGGATCTTGGGACCATCGCCCTTTGCACTCCTGCGCGTTGCGAGGACGGCCGGGCGCAGACGTAGCCCCTGTATACACAAGCGGGTGTACCCAGTCCAACTCGGCGCGTGCCGCTCAACTGCTGACGTCTGAAGAACTTCGGCTGATACATACGACGCCGAGTGCCCATACTATTCCCGCGTGGTGGTTAGTGCGAAAAGGCTAGAGGCCTACTCAGATCACATATCCTAACCCATTAGTGTGTTGGGAGCTCGCGGTGACGATCAGTGCTCCACGATCTGTGGTCCCGTCGCCCCGTCTCGTGGACTTACGGCAAGGGCCAGGCCCATCCCTCTCCTGGGCGGTCTGCCTGCCCGGCCGTGACATGTAATTATCTCGCGGGTACCCTCCAGGTCCACCCAACTTCACAAGAGACTGTCGGGATCTCAGGTCCACCTCTACCGGGGTGGTACCGCCTGTCCCTTCAGTCCCGCAGTAATAGTTAAAAGGGCAACAGTGTAAGGTAACACTGTGTTTATAACATCGAGGGGGAAATCCGAGGAATCACCCTCGATGGATTCCCACTCGATGTAACCGTCAAGGTGAACTTGGAGGAATCACCCTCGATGGGTTCACACTTGAGTGGTTGCACGACAGAGGCATCATCGGAGGTGGTGAAAGAGGAATCACCCTCGGTAACCCACAACCGACTAGCTATGCTACAGAGATATCATCAGGAGTGAGGTAGGAGCTATCACCCTCGGCACTCGATAGTAGCTCTGCAGAATCGTACAACTAAGGGGGTGTGCGGTGATGTATCGGTCTCTGCACTTCGATCACACGGATCGAGTCATCCGGAAGCAAGCATGGCAACACGGAGAAGGGTGCGGGGCTACTGATGGGTCACTAACCAACCTATACTAGGCATATGGGACAACTGGTAAAGTATCAATAGCAGGTTAGAAAAGCAGGCTATGCATCAGAATAGGAGCAATCAATTACGGTAGCAAAATCTAATGCAAGCATGGGAGAGAAAGGATAGGCGATATAGGAATGAACAAGGGGGTTTTGCTTGCCTGGAAGCTCTACGATGAAAGAGGGGTTATCGGTGGTGTAGCAGTCCTCAGCGGTCACGTCAGACTCGGGGGCTACCAGAGAGAAGAGGGAGAGGAAACAAATAAATACACAGCAAACAAATGCAACATAGATGCATGACATGGCGATATGATGTGCTAGGGGTGACCTATCGCAATGCTACACGTTACAGACGGCGCGGGAAAATATCTGGGAATATTTTCCCGGTTTTAGGCATCTGTCACACAGATGAACCGGAGGGGAAGGTTCCATGTTTGCAGTGTTAGAGGCATGTGACAAGTATATGGATGGCATATTCAGATTCATCTTATTTTTCAGATCATTTTCCATATATAAATTATTTTCATCCGAGTTACGGTTTATTTTATATGATTTTTCAAAGTTTTAATCATTTTCTGGAATTTCTGGAATATTATTAATTTCGAAATTAATTAGCAAAATGCTATATGTACCCAAAAACGTACCCAGCCTATCTCACAGTGTGTATGACAGGTGGGGCCGAAGTGCACAGTCAGCTGCTGACTCAGCAGCCTTATCCAAATGAACAGTGCCAGGGTGGGTCCCACATGTAAGTCTCAGTGGTTTTAAAAGGGGGGGGGTTAATTGTTAGTTATTTAGCCGGGACCCACCAGTCAGTGAGTGTTAGCAGTGAGGGTTAGCACCAAACCGGAATTAGTCCCTAATCTAAACACTGACAGCCGGGGCCCAGCTACAGTAGCAGCCGGCCAGAGCATGGCCGCGGCACGGCCGGCACACGGGAGGGTGCGGGTGGTCGCGTGCAAGCACGCACGGGACGGCGGGAGCACGCGCAGGTGCGTCCGCACCCAAGGGGCCTCGCGGGCGAGGCGTATGGGGCCTGGCCGAGCTCGGCTAGATCGAGCTCGCGGCCACGGTGAGCGGTGGCTTCGACCACGGGCGGCAGCAGCAATGGAGGACCCAAACCGGCGGGCTAAATGGGGAAAAAGGTGTGGCAGCTCACAGTGGAGGTGGCGGACGTCTCGGGGAGGCCGGGGGTTGCCGGAGTCGAGCAGATCGACACGGTGATGTGCGGCGGCAAAAGGTTGAAGAAGGGTCGATGCCGGTGGTGTAGGGGTTCCCGGCTTAGTCCGGTGGTCGAGGAAGACGAGGTAGTCGGCGGCGGTGCTCCCAGACACCCTGAAGAGGGTCGAAGTGGCCGGTGGCTACGGCAATAATGGGGTGGCGGCGACGGCCGGGTCGGGTGGAGCTCCAAATCGAGAGGGAGCTCGATGAAGGAGGGGGAAGACTGAGCAGGGGGTGCCAGGGGGTGGTGGTGTCGCCCTTATCTCCTCCCGTCGACCTCGTGGCTGCACACGTCGAGAAACGACCGGCGAGGGAGGCTCGGCCACAGCCATGGCGACACGACCAGAGAAGGACGAAGGAGCTGGTGGGGATGGGCTGGGCCGGCTCTGCCACTGTTGCTTAGTGGGCCAAAGTGCACAGGGGCTTTTTCCTATTTCTTTCCAGTTTATTTGCTTAGCTGTTGTTTTCTATTTAGCTTAGGTATCAAATGATTTTTTATGAAGGTAGAACTTGTCACATAATTACATTGCAATAAACTGAGATGGCACAAAAAGTTTCAGAGCAATTTAAATTGCTTAACTATTTTTAGAAATGGAAAAGGCCAAATTAAATGTTGTTGGGCCACTAAATAAATTCTCAGGGACATTTTGGGAATTTAGGTGAGGTTGGATTCAACATGACAAATACTTAGGGAATATTTGCCAAATAATGAACTATTTTTATTGCATGACAGAAGAAGTAAATATTTGGCATGCAATTCAAATTGGAATTTGGCTTTGATTTTGGACAAGTGGCAAATTGGCTTAGTGATCATGATGACATGGCCACCATTATGGGGAGATCACTGTAGTATGATACTGGGGGTGTCACACAATTGTTTGGTGACTAAGAACATAGGTTGTTAAGTTTCAAGAGAATGCATTGTTTGAACCATAACATGTGAATGGATTGCTACTTTATCATGATGAGTTTTATGAGAAAGAGTTGTTGTTATGATGGTAGGAAAAGTGATTGAAATTATCATTGATCAAACTTATGCACTATGCTAGCATTCACACTTCATAAATTATTTCTTTTATCATTTACCTACTCGAGGACGAACAGGAATTAAGCTTGGGGATGCTGATACGTCTCCAACGTATCTATAATTTATGAAGTATTCATGCCATGTTTATTATAGTTTTGTATGATTTTGGTGCACTTTTATATGGATTTTATATGATTTTCATGGACTAACATATTGACCTAGTGCTCGGTGCCAGTTGTTGTTTTCTGCTTGTTTTTGGTTTTCCAGAAAATCCATATCAAACGAAGTCCAAATGCAGCGAAACTTTTTGACAATTTTTTTTGGAACAAAAGAGACCCCCGAAGCTTCGTGGGAGGACCAGAAGAGCCACGAGGTGCCCACGAGGTGATATTCTGGTTTCTCTCAAATACCTGTATCAAAACAAGATCAATAGAAAACCACTTTTACTTGTCCTTTTGGAACTTATGCTTATCGCCGTATGCCTTTTGGTTTATGTAATGCACCTACTACCTTTCAAAGATGTATGACTGCTATATTCTCTGACTTTTGTGAAAAGATAGTTGAGGTATTCATGGATGATTTTTCCATTTACGGAACTTCTTTTGATGATTGCTTAAGAAACCTTGATCGAGTTTTGCAGAGATGTGAAGAAACTAATCTTGTCTTGAATTGGGAGAAGTGCCACTTTATGGTGAATGAAGGTATAGTCCTTGGGCATAAAATATCTGAAAGAGGTATCGAAGTAGACAAAGCTAAAGTTGATGCAATTGAGAAAATGCCATGTCCTAAAGATATCAAAGGTATAAGAAGTTTCCTAGGTCATGCTGGTTTCTATAAAAGATTTATAAAAGACTTCTCTAAAATTCCTAGGCCTCTTACTAATCTCTTGCAAAAAGATGTTCCATTTGTTTTTGATGATGATTGCGTAGAAGCCTTTGAAAAACTTAAGAAAGCCTTAATATCGGCACCTATTGTTCAACCACCTGATTGGAACTTCCCCTTGGAAATTATGTGTGATGCTAGTGATTATGCTGTTGGTGTTGTTCTAGGACAAAGAGTTAATAAGAAATTAAATGTAATCCATTATGCCAGTAAAACTCTAGACAATGCTCAAAGAAATTACGCTACTACTGAGAAAGAATTTTTAGCAGTTGTGTTTGCATGTGATAAGTTCAGATCTTATATTGTTGATTCTAAAGTAACTGTTCACACTGATCATGCTGCTATTAAATACCTTATGGAAAATAAAGATGCCAAACGTAGAATTATTAGGTGGGTTCTTTTGTTACAAGAATTTGATTTGCATATTGTTGATAGAAAAAGAGCTAAAAATCCAGTAGCGGATAATTTGTCTAGGATGGAAAATGTTCTTGATGACCCACTGCCTATTAATGATAATTTTCCTGATGAGCAATTAGCTGTGATAAATGCTTCTCGTGCTAACCCTTGGTATGCAGACTATGCTAATTATATTGTTGCTAAATATATTCCACCCAGTTTTACATACCAACAAAAGAAAAAGTTCTTCTTTGATTTAAGACATTACTTTTGGGATGACCCACATTTATATAAAGAAGGAGTAGATGGTATTATTAGACATTGTGTACCTGAGCATGAACAGGAACAAATCCTATGAAAGTGTCACTCCGAGGCATACGGAGGACACCATGCGGGAGACAGAACTGCACATAAGGTATTACAATCCGGTTTTTATTGGCCTACCCTTTTCAAAGATGCACGTAAGTTTGTCCTTTCATGTGATGATTGTCGAAGAATTGGTAATGTTGGTAGACGTCAGGAAATGCCTATGAATTGATCACTTGTTATTGAACCATTTGATGTTTGGGGTTTTGATTATATGGGACCTTTTCCTAAATCCAATGGGTATACACATATTCTTGTTGCTGTTGATTATGTTACTAAGTGGGTAGAAGCTATTCCAACTAGTAGTGTTGATCACAACACCTCTATTAAAATGCTTAACGAAGTTATATTCCCTAGGTTTGGAGTCCCTAGATACTTGATGACTGATGGTGGTTCACATTTTATTCATGGTGCTTTCCGTAAACTTCTTGCTAAATATGATGTTAACCATAGAATTGCATCCCCTTATCATCCTCAGTCTAGTGGTCAAGTTAAATTGAGTAATAGAGAAATAAAGTTAATTTTGTAAAAGACCGCTAATAGATCCAGGAAGAATTGGTCTAAGAAACTTGATGATGCATTATGGGCTTATAGAACTGCTTATAAAAATCCTATGGGTATGTCTCCATATAAAATGGTCTATGGAAAAGCATGTCATTTACCTCTTGAACTAGAACATAAGGCATATTGGGCAATTAAAGAACTTAATTATGATTTTAAACTTGCCGGTGAGAAGAGGTTGTTTGATATTAGCTCTTTAGATGAATGGAGAACCCAAGCCTATGAAAATGCCAAGCTATTTAAAGAAAAAGTTAAAAGATGGCATGATAAAAGAATCAAAAAACGAGAATTTAACGTGGGTGAGCATGTTCTATTGTACAAATCTCGTTTTAGATTTTTTGCAGGAAAACTTCTCTCTAAATGGGAAGGGTCATACATCATCGAAGAAGTTTATCGCTTCGGAGCTATCAAAATCAACAACTCCGAGGGCACTAATCCGAGAGTGGTTCATGGTCAAAGAATTAAACATTATATCTTAGGTACGCCCATTAATGTTGAAACTAATATGATTCAAACTATGACACCGGAAGAACACATCAAAGAGTCCTTCCGGAACACACCAGAACCCTGAAAAGGGGTAGGTATGTGATACGGTAAGTAAACCGACTCCAAAAATTCCATAAAATTTATTTCTGTCCGTTTTGGAATATTAGAAAAAATACAAAAATAAGAAACAGCCGAGGGGACCCACGAGGAGGTCACAAGGCAACAGGGCGCGACCCCCCCCCCCCCGGGGGCACGACGTGTTGCCTTGTGGGCCCCTCGTGTGCCCTCCCGACTCTGTTTTCCTCTCGTATGCTTGTTTTACAAGATAAAAATCTTTATATATACTCCCGTATGTTTTGATCACTGCATTGCAAGTTTCTCCTCTGTTCTTGTTTCGGGCTGTTTTTCTGTCAGATTTTCGAGGCCAGGCGTCATGTCTTCCTCTTCCTCCAACAACATGGGAGACGACACATGGTTGCTGCAGAGGGAACTCAAGAGAGAGAGGAGGAAGAGGTTACCATGGAAGAAGATGACGGAGATTCGCTGGAGGTCCACCCTCTGGCTAACGAGAGGGGTACCCTTGCCGGCATCTCCACAACTCCAAATCCCCATCAAGCCATGAGAAGCACAACAAGTCATTGGAGTCCAGGGTACAAGAAGGGCTTCCTCCTAGGAGGCCCTTACACAGGTTACATCGGAACAATTTTCATAACTTGGTTCACAATTATGGATTTGAGAATACTCCCCGCATGCACATACCTTCCAATTGGGACATCTCTCGTCCAAGTGAAAGTGATGCAGGGAAGAAAGCATGGGGGCCAGAGAATAAACATATTATGGCCGAAGTCCAGAAGAACGCGGAGATGATCCAGCATGTACTCCGGGAAATTCAGAGCCTAAGGGAGATCCTAATTGATGCAATAAAAAGCAAGCCCATCACTTCATCACCACCATCACCGAAGAAAGACAATTGAGTACACGGGTATGGGCACCACCCATGGATTGCTCCAAGCTTAGGGGAGGTGCCCCGGTATTGTATCACCATCACCTTTTTATCATCATTATCTACCTTAGTTCGATCTTTAGTTATTTTGTGATTTAGAAGAATAAAGTTTTAGTATGATCTAGTTTCGAGTGCTTGTTTCATGATCTATCTATCTATGTAATCGTGTGTGAGAGTTATATAATAAAGAGTAGTTTGAGTTTCGCTTCTTTACTTTTATGTTTCAATCTAAGCAATAAAAGAATGAAAAGATTATATGCTAATTCCTTGGAGAGTAATGACTTTACATGAAGAAAAGTATAGTTGATAAAACTTATTGGAAGTTAACAAACATAGCATTGGTCATTGATGCAATTCATGAAAAAGTTAATAAAGGAAGAGAGGATTCACATATAAATATACTATGATGTTGAGTTATGTTTGCTAGCCATCTTTTATGATTGTGAGCCCCCATTAAATATTCCATGCCAAATAGCTGACGTTGGATAAGGAAGACAACGTAATGAGTTATGTTTGCTTATATTCACATAGAAGTTATATTGTCATAGATCCTCTAACATGTGGTGCTTGCTCACTATCTTTTGCTAGCCAAAAACCCCCACTAAGTAGAGATACTACTTGTGCATCCAAACCCTTGAACCCAGTTTCATGTCATGAGAGTCCACTATATCTACCTATGGATTGAAAAAGATCCTGTAAGTAAGTTGTCATCGATGCATAAAGCAATAAAAATTGCCTCTAAATATGTATGAACTTCTATTATAAGGGAAAATAAGCTTTGTACGATCTTGTGATGGTGAAGAAATAAAAGCGACAGACTGCATAATAAAGGTTGCTATCACAAGGGGCAATATAAAGTGGCGTTCCTTTACATTAAGAGTTTGCACATCCAAAAACAAAAAACGCATGACAACCTTTGCTTCCCTCTGCGAAGGGCCTATCTTTTACTTTTCTGTATTTACCTTTATGCAAGAGTTAATAGTATTCTTCTCTATTCCATTTTTTATTTTTCTCTCTTTGCAAGCACCATGTGGTGGGGAAAGATCTAGGCATATATATCCAGTTGGATGTAGTTGATCATGAGTTATTATAGTTGACATTACCCTTGAGGTAAAATTGTTGGGAGGTGAAACTATAAACCCCCATCTTTCTATGTGTCTGATTGAAGCTTTTGCTCCATAAAAATATGCCGTGAGTGTCAACAATCATAGAAGACTAAATGATAGCTGAGTATGTGGACTTGCTAAAACAAAAGGCTCTTACATAGACTCTTCCTGAAAATATGATGAATTTTAATTGTTTCATTGATCGAGAACATAGTTTGTTAGTTTTCAAGAAAGTTTATGCTTTATACTTCGATGTTGTGACGAATTATTACTTGTTCATGGGAAGCTTTATGATAATATATTGCTGTTATGAAATTAATCATGATGCTTTCATGTCTGTATTTTATTTAATCGACACCTCTCTCTCTCTAAACATGTGGTCATGATTATCGATATCGGCTTTCGCTTGAGGACAAGCAAGGTCTAAGCTTGGGGGAGTTGATACGTCCAATTTGCATCATGAATTCCTACTATTATTTATAATCTATTTGGTTATTATTTCACTTTATGATGCAATTCTTATGCCTTTTCTCTCTTAATTTGCAAGGTTTATATGAAGAGGGAGAATACCGGCAGCTGCAATTCTGGACCTGAAATAGCTACAGCAGATATACCTATTCTACAGAGCTCCAAATAACCTGAAATTTTACGGAGATTTTTTATTGAATATATAAAAAATACTGGAGAAAAGAAATACTAGAGGGGACCCACCAGTTGCCCACAAGGCAACAGGGCGCGCCCCCTGGGGCGCACCCTGATGCCTTGTGGGGCCCACAGCTGGCCTCCGGCCCCCTCCTTCTGCTATATAAGCTCATTTGCCCTAAAAAATAGAGAGAGGACTTTAGGGACGAAGCGCCACCATCTCGAGGCGGAACTTGGGCAGGAGCACTTTTGCTCTCCGGCGGAGCGATTCCGCCGGGGATACTTCCCTCCGGGAGGGGGAAATCGAAGCCATCGACATCACCAACGATCCTCTCATCGTGCGAGGGCCAATCTTCATCAACATCTTCACCAGCACCATCTCATCTCAAACCCTAGTTCATCTCTTGTATTCAATCTTTGTCCCAAAACCTCATATTGGTGCATGTGGGTTGCTAGTAGGTGTTGATTACATCTTGTAGTTGATGGTAGTTGGTTTATTTGGTGGAAGATTATATGTTCAGATCCTTAATGCTATTCAATACCCCTCTGATCTTGAACATGAATATGATTTGTGAGTAGTTACTTTTGTTCTTGAGGACATGGGAGCAGTCTTGTTATAAGTAATCATGTGAATTTGGTATTCGTTCGATATTTTGATGATATGTATGTTGTTGCTTCCTTTAGTGGTGTCATGTGAACGTCGACTACATGACACTTCACCATACTTGGGCCTAAGGAAAGGCATTGTGGAGTAATAAGTAGATGATGGGTTGCTAGAGTGACAGAAGCTTAAACCCTAGTTTATGCGTTATTCCGTAAGGGGCTGATTTGGATCCATATGTTTCATGCTATGGTTAGATTTATCTTAATTCTTCTTTCGTAGTTGTGGATGCTTGCGAGAGGGGATAATCATAAGAGGGTTTCTTGTTCAAGTAAGAATAGCACCCTAGCACCGGTCCACCCACATATCAAATTATCAAAGTAGCGAACGCGAATCAAATAAACATGATGAAAGTGACTTGATGATAATTCCCATGTGTCCTCGAGAACGCTTTGCTTTATATAAGAGACCGTTCCGGCTTGTCCTTTGCTATAAAAAGGATTGGGCCACCTTGCTGCACTTTTATTACACTTGTTAGTTGCTACCCGTTACGAATTATCTTGCCACAAAACTATCAATTACCGCTACTTTCGTTACTTGCTGAAAATACCTTGTTGAAAACAGCTTATCATTTTCTTCTGCTCCTCGTTGGGGTTCAACACTCTTACTTATCGAAAGGACTACGATTGATCCCTATACTTGTGGGTCATCAAGCGCCTCTAGCACATGCATCATTTATTAACAACGAAAGGGCTTCCACCATGAACAGGAACAAATACGGAGATAAATGATCCATTTGCCTTATACCATGTGAAGGGGAGAACGAGTCCAAAAGCTGACCATTAAAATGCACCGAAAATTTGACTGATGTAACACAAGTCATAATCCAGTTTATCTGAACCGGTGCAAAACCCAAGGCCCCATCATAGTTTCCAAAGAGTGCCAATCCACACGACCAGATGAGTTGGCTAAATTCAATTTATAAGCGTGGAATTCACCCCGATTATCATTAAGCATGCTCAAACAATGCATACATTCAAAAGCTATGAGAGCATTATCCGAAATTAGCCTCCTAGTAATAAAAGCACTTTGGGTAGGAGAAATCATACCATCGAGAAGCGGTCTCATCCTGTTAACAAGGCACTTAGAGATAATTTTATAGATAACGTTGCACAGACTGATCAGGCAAAAATCTTTAATAGACTGGGGATTCTTCACTTTTGGTATAAGAACAATAATAGTATCATTTACCCTATCCGGCATAATACCAGTGGCGAAAAACTTTTGAACAACTCGAACAATATCCTCTTTAAGCAGGAGCTAGTCTCCTTACAATAGGTGCAACGAGCTAAGGGCATCTCCAACGCCGACCCTCAAACCGCCCACATCCGTCCGGACCGCGGAAGCCATCCAACGCTGGCCTGTATCGGTCCGCAGGGCGGTCCGGACGTGTTTTCTCCCGCAATCCGGAGACAAACGTGAGGGGATATACGGGACTCCGGACCGCTGCCACGCCCGCTTCTGACCGCCCTGGCCCGCCCAAACCCCATCCTCCCTCCCGCGTGCGCTTCCTGAAAGCACATTTGCTCCCTTGGTGGTTTTGGTAATTCATAACAACATATATCTCATTGAACTAATGTCCATTCAAGATTAAGATTTCAGGATGTTCAATGATTGGCATGGTATGGACTAGAGATGTGGACCCCTCAAAATGCTAAGGACAAGGATTGGCAAAAGATCAAGACTCTACATTTTTGGTTTAGTGATCCAAGATCACATTGAGTCCATAGGAAAGCCAATACTATTAAAAGGGGATGAGGTGTTGCTTAATGGTCTTTTTGCTCAAGTGCTTAGTGACAGTACTCCTAAACCCTCAACCACTCTCTCTAACCAAATATGTCCTAAACCTACATTCCAACTCGGCCCCACCGATATTCTCTATCCGGCCCCACCGAGTTCATCCAAGACTTAGCCACTGCCAAAATCCTAACAAATCGGATCTACCAAAATGGATCTCGGTCCCACCGAGATGGCCTTGCCAACTCTCTGTAATCGTTTGCATTCACTTCGGTCTCACCGAGTTATGCAAATCGGTCTCACCGAGATGGCTTGCCAAGTCTCTGTTGCCTTATTGCTTCACTTCGGTCCTACCGAGTTGATGCAATCGGTGCCACCATGATGAGGTTGCCCTAAGCCATTGCACTTCGGTCCTTTCGAGTTGTCCGTATCGGTCCCACCGAGATGCCTAACGTTCATATCTTTTACACAATTCGATGCCACCGAGTCTTCTGAATCGGTGCCACCGAATTGGGTCAAAAGTGTGTAACGGTTGGATTTTGTGTGGAGGCTATATATACCCCTCCACCACATCCTTCTCAGTAAGGAGAGCCATCAGAACGTGCCTACACTTCCACCATACATTTTCTGAGAGAGAACCACCTACTCATGTGTTGAGATCAAGATATTCCACTCCTACCATTTGAACCTTGATCTCTAGCCTTTCCCAAGTTGCTTTCCACTCAAATCCCTCTTCCACCATAGCCAAATCTATGAGGAGTTGTTTGAGTGCTGGGAAGACTATCATTTGAAGCACAAGAGCAAGGAGTTCATCAACAACACACCGTCTATTACCTTTTGGAGAGTGGTGTCTCCTAGATTGGTTAGGTGTCACTTGGGAGCCTCCGACATGATGTGGAGTTGAACCAAGGAGTTTGTAAGGGCAAGGAGATCGCCTACTTCGTGAAGATCTACCCCGAGTGAGGCTAGTCCTTCGTGGACGTAAGCCATGGTGGAATAGACAAGGTTGCTTCTTCGTGGACCCTTCGTGGGTGGAGCCCTCCGTGGACTCGCGCAGCCGTTACCCTTCGTGGGTTGAAGTCTCCATCAACGTGGACGTACGATAGCACCACCTATCGGAACCACGCCAAAAACCACCGTGTCTTCATTGCGTTTGATATCTCCTATCCCCTCCTTTACATACATATGCAATTGCTTACTTTCCGCTGCTATACTCTTAGAATTGCATGTGTAGGGTGATGCTTGACATGTACTATTGCTAAAATCTGCCTACAACTAAAATTGGGAAGAGGTTAGGTTTTATTTGGTCAAGTAGTCTAATCACCCCCCTCTAGACATACTTTCGATCCTACAAGTGGTATCAGAGCTTTGGTCTCCGTAAGCCTTGATTTCCATTGCTTTGGTGATCATAGCCTTGGTTTCACAACCTAGGAGAGTATGACGTCTAGTGAGGGTAACTATCACCGTAGAGGTCCATATTTTGATGGTACAAACTTTGCTAGATGGGAACATAAGATGAAAATGCATATTCTTGGTCATAACCCCGCCGTTTGGGCTGTTGTTTGTGTTGGCTTGCAAGGTGACTTCTTTGAGGATGGCAAGGAACCGGATCGTGAGGCAACCCCGGAAGAATTGAAGATGTTGCAATACAATGCTCAAGCTTGTGACATTCTATTCAATGGTCTATGTCCCGAATAATTCAACAAAATCAGCCGCCTCGAGAATGCAAAGGAAATTTGGGATACTTTGGTTGATATGCATGAGGGTACCGAGTCCGTCAAGGAATCTAAGTTGGATGTGCTTCAAAGTCAACTTGACAAGTTCAAGATGAAGGATGATGAAGGAGTCGCTGAGATGTACTCTAGGCTTGCTCTCATCACAAATGAGATTGCCGGCTTAGGAAGTGAAGAGATGACCGACAAATTCATCATCAAGAAGATACTTAGAGCTTTGGATGAAAAATATGATATCGTTTGCACATTGATCCAAATGATGCCAAATTACAAAGATCTCAAGCCCACGGAAGTCATTGGAAGGATTGTTGCTCATGAAATGTCACTCAAGTACAAAGAGGAGCTACACAACAAATCAAGTGGTGCTTACAAAGCCTCAACCGATGCTCCAACAACTCCAAGCGACAAGCTAGTATCAAATGAAGAGATTAGCCTAATGGTGAAAAGGTTCAACAAGTTCTACAAGAACAAAGGAAAAGAAAGAAGCTCTAGCTCAAGACACTATGAGAGAAGATCATCAAGTCGTGACCGTAATTGCTACAATTGTGGAAAGCCCGGACACTAATCTAATGAGTGTACGGCTCCCTACAAGAAAAGAGACGAATCACCAAGAGGAAGATATAGAAGAGATGAATCACCTCATAAGGAGAGAAGGAGTAGAGATGATCGTTATGAACGAAGATACTCTTGAAGAAGCAAGGATTCGGAGAGGAACGACAAGTCATCAAGGAGCTACACAAGAAGACATCAAGCTCATGTTGGTGAATGGGTTTCTGGCTCCGACTCTGACAACCACTCCGAGAGAAATTATCACTCCAACTCCGACTATAGTCAAGATGAAGGTGTTGCCGGACTTGCTCTTGTGTCATCCAACTCCTATGATCTATTTGACTCACCAAATGAAGGAATTGGAAGATGCTTCATGGCAAAAGGTCCCAAGGTATCACACCCCGAGTATCTTGATTTCAATAGCGATGAAGATGATTTGCTTGGTGATGATGATTTACTTGTTGTTAGGGCTAGTGATGTGAGCTATAATGAAAATGCTAGTAATCATGATAGTCAAGAGGAAACGAGTGACAATGCTATGAAGGACATTGAGCGTCTAACTAAAGAACTAAATGCTCTTAAGTTAGCTCATGAAACAACTCAAGAGGATCATAGAGAACTTCTAAGAACTCATGAGAAGCTACGCTTCGAGAAGCTAAATTTAGAGCAAGAGCATGAGTTTCTTAACGCTATCAATGATGATCTTCGAAAGAAGAGTTCTTCATATCTTGCCAAGCGTTTACTCTTGTCTACCTTTATGCCTCAAGTTAAATCTAAGCAAACTAGCAACAAGGGTAAAAATGGTTCTACCTCTAGTAGTAACAATAATAATGCTAAATCCAATATTGTTGCTTCTAGTAGTTCTATTGATTCCACTAATGATTCTCTTAGCCAAGTTACACTTGAGCAAGAAAATGTGCTATTGAAAGGAATTATAGAAAAAGGTGTCTACAAGAGTCTTGCTAGGAGTAAGCAATTTGAGGAAATTGTACGCAAGCAAGGAAGGCACCGGAAGAACCAAGGTGTTGGTTTTGAACAAAAGTTCAATGCCAATGGAGTTGAGTGGGAAGGAGATCAATACCCCAAGACGAAGTTTGTTCCTCAACAAGAGAAGTATGATCCTACTTCCTTCAAGGGAACACAAGCTCAAGAAGATCTCCCACCACAAGACCACAAGCTAAAAGGCAAGGACAAGCATCAAGAAGAGATTGATTCGTTTGAAGAAGCTCCTCAAGCCATGGTCAAGTGGGTTCCCAAGACTTCATCAAGTTCTACTTCATCAAGTGCTACTACAACTCCAAGGATTCCCATCAAGTTGATGTGGGTCCAAAAGAAGAAGAACTAGAGAGTTCTTGAGGGTGACTCCGCCAACAAACTTCACTCATATTATTTATGGCAAGGACTTGTGCAACCAACTTCCACATTTTGCACTAGTTCATGGAGTCACAAACCCTCTTGTTGGTAAGACAAGGGACAAGGTAATCAATGCATTCATGGACATCATCATATGTGAATTTCACTCTATGTCTATGGATATCCTTGTATGTTCCTTGTGTGGGACTAACCCATGTAGGTATTGAAAGCACAAAACTCCAAAGGATTGCTCCCAACTCTCGATGGTCTACATCAACATTGAGCATCCACATCTTCAACATCTACATGAAGTCATCATCGACAAAACCCAAGGTTAGTTCATCCCTCTTAGGGGGGATATCACATCTAGGGGGAGCTTTGCTCTAAATAATTGAGCTAAAGCAACTCTAATGGTGTGAACACACCAATGCTTTATGTAAAAGTGGTAATCCCACTTGTGCTTAAACGATGAGTATGACCTATGATCAAATGTTCTCATTTGGCTCCTAAGTCAATATACTCATATATAGATGACCCAGTCATCGCCATTACTTGATAGATGCTAGAATTGGTTGTGCATGTTTGACACATATTTCATTTGCTATCTTATTGTGTGAGCATGTTGGCTTTGCATGTTTTCATCATTCGAGGACATCCATTTGTTGTTTTGATTGTCTTGGTTTTTCTGGCCAAGTGGATGTACAAGAATTCCTAAGTACCTTCTCTAGCTATCTATGCTTTCTTGTCTCAAATTCTATTCTTGCTGCATCACAAAAAATTGAACAAGTCATTTTCGGACCCTCCGGGTGAGGAGCACTCGGAGCCACTGACCTGAAAGGGCTGAACCTCCAAAACCTTCTAAATGATTTCGGCCGAACCAATTCACTCAAACTCGGTCCAACCGAAATCACTTAGATTGATCTAGGTTTTCCATCTCGGTGCTACCAAATTGAACCATTTCGGAGCCACCGATGTGCTAAACTGCGTGCAGTTACACATATCGGTGCCACCGAGTTGTTCAACTCGGTGCCACCGACAGCTTACGGGTATATATATCGCGCGGACCGAACGGTTGAAATTTCTCGACCCACTCGTTCCCGCACCCCGTTGCTGCCGTCGCCCTTCGTCTTCGGACTTCGCCGTCGTCTCCAGCGCGCCCTTGCCGCAGGACTCCGTCGCCGTCAACGGCAATCTCCACCACCGTTGCCGCCGTAGAGGATCTCCACCGAGTTAGGGTGAGATTCGATCCTTTTCGTGCTTCCAATTTCCGATTCAATGCACGTTAGGAATGCCATGATTCTTGCCACGATTGCAATGCTAAATCCACTAGGAAAATTCCGTAGATCAGATTCGAGCGAAATTTTTAGGTTTAAGTTTCCGCCGAATGCATCTCGAACCGACCGATTCGAAATTTTCGGCCGCACCGATTTGGCCTCTGGCCATAGCACTAGTACGTCTCGGTACCACCAAGTTGTACGAATCGGTGAGACCGAAAGTAAACTCTCAGTGAAACCCTAGCATCTCGGACCCACCGAAACCCATCTCGGTCTGACCGGAATGGCGTGTAAGGTTTCTGTAGTGTGCTTCGGTATCACCGAGATGATCAACTCGGTCCATCCGAAATGCATTCTGTGAAAACTTGAAACTAAGAGTTGAACTCAAATTTTATGAAAACTATCTGCCTTTTGTGATGACTCATCTACTCTACCCATACCTATCTATTCACAGGGTCAACTCAGCAAGATGTCATGTGGCAGTGACAGTCAGAACAGGTCTGAACAACATGTAGAACTAAGTGAAGGGTCAAGCCCTGATGAGAGTTTCTATGAGGGAGAGAGGAGCTCTCCAGATCTTCCTAAGGCAGCAACCAAAACAAGGAAGAAGAAAACCTCTGACAGTGAGGATGAGGATTTTGTTGCTAGTGAGGCAACAACAAAGAAGAAAAGAGTTGTGCTTGCTAAGGAGTACAGCACCAAACCATCATCTACCAAAGATAAGACTGCTATGAGGAAAGTCCCTAAGCAGACTGTGCAGTACACTCTTGAAGAGCCTAGTAACACTGAACCAGCTGCCAATAAGAAGAGAATAAGGAAAACTACTGCCCGTGTGATTGGCAGACCCTCCATGATGATTGAGGAGGAGGAAGAGGAGGAGGATGAGCCAGCAGCCACTGCACCCCCTGCAAAAGCTCAGAAGCTTATGTCTGATGCAATCAGGACTGCTGCCCCCACCAAGTCAAAACCGAAAGCTCCAGCACCCAATAGGTCAACCAGGAACATATCAGCTGCTGAGAAGAACAAGGCCCCAGTGCCAGAGTCAAATGTTGATGAAGAGCCACTAATGCTCAGAAAATTGAAGCCAAAGATTCCAGACCATGACAACGCACACCCAGTTGCAGAGAACATGATGCTGAGGAAGGATAAAGGACTGCGTCAGTGGAGACAGTCAGATCCTTATGCTATAAGGAGAAGGACAGCATGTGATTATCGCTTTCACACTCGTGAACAACAGGACTTCTATGAAACAGTATTGCTTGATAAGAAGCCCATAGTCAGTGACATGAAATGGGTGGATTGGGAATACATCGATGAGAATGAGGATTACTTCCCCCATGTTCATGAGAGCTTTAGGATTGCAGGAGTTGATGACTTTGTTGGATAGAAGTTGACCAAGTGGAATGACGAAATGGTCATGCAATTTTACTCTACTGCTCATTTCTATCCAGATGGCAGAATAGTGTGGATGACTGAGGGTATAAGATACCAGTCCACCATCTCTGAGTGGGCAAGTCTTCTTGGTGCACCCAAAGAAGAGGATGATGATATAGACATTTATGCTAAGCTCAAGATGGATCACAACTCCATGGCCAACATGTACACTGCAATTCCTCAGAAGGATATAGAGACACACAAACTTGGATCAGTGAAGCATCTGCTACCAGGACTGGCCACCACGAACACCATCTTGCGGTACACTCTGCTACCCAAGTCAGGAGATGACAAAATGATTTGTGGCCACTCCATCAATTTGCTGCATTTGTTTGATACACCTCAGAAATTCAAGGTGATGAGCCTGATAGTAGAGACTATCAAGACTACTGCAGCAGATCAGAAGAGATCGTGCGGATATGCTCCACATATTCAGCTATTGATCAATTCCAAGGTTGGAACCAACACATACCTTCTTGATCGCGAGCATTTGCCATTGCATCCAGAGTTTGAGGACAATGTTATAGTGATGGATCCTTCGCATCCCACTTCAGCACAAGCTCAAGAGGAAATCCGCAAAGCCAAAGAAGCAAAAGCAGCTCAGGAGGCATCAGCTCCAAATGCTCCAATTGCCAATCTCAAGACACCCAAGGATCAAATGACATATCTGCTTGAAGCCACTCTGAGGATTGAGCGAAGTTTGGCCAACCTCACCCAGACCCAGGCTAGTTTTGAGCGGATTATTAAGACAAAATTTCATGATTTGGATGTCAAAGTTACAGAGATTCAGACTTCAGTAGAACAGCTGCAGGGTGATGTTGATGCTGTCAAGCTAGCCAGATCAGATGACAGTGGAGATGACAGACCAACCACAGAGCGATTTCAGACAGTGCCTAGGGCAGCCAGGTCTGCTGCAGTGACAGTTGTGGATCCGAGGACCACAGTATCTGCACCAGCCGCTACTGCCATAGTGCCACCGCCGGTATCTACTCCACTAGCCCAGCAAACATCTGCAGAAGCCTTCACGGATGCTCTCCTCTCCACGCCGTCTACACACACCGGAGCCGCCAGCAGGAGATCGCCTTCAGGAGCTTCGGAGGACCGTGCTTAGCGAGTCGATTAGTCCTATACTTATTTGAACTTTTTGGTACTTGTTGCCAAAGGGGGAGAATTTGTATAGATCATAGGCTTCGAGAGAGAGAGAGTCCTTGCTTTTGATTTGCTCGAGTTCTTTTGCTACTGCTTGTTTGATGCTACTTTGTTTTATGTGTGTGCTTGTTACAGTGTCTGTGAGATACTCTATCATTTATGCTTGTGATTGATCATACTATGCTTATTGTGATGATCTATGCTTATCTTTATCATTATCTTGTATGATCAATTACTTATGTTGGTGATGCGTGCTTACTTTTCCAATCATATCATTTTGCGCGCTCCACCAAGATGTATGTGACATGGAAGAGTGACCCACGAGCCTAATCGATTGTGCATTTGCATTCAAACGCAAATCTTTAATAATGCACAAATTTAGGGGGAGCTCTTGTTTATCACATACTTCTCAAAGCGACGATGTATTTCATTCATTTAATCATTAGTCGAAGCTTTGATCTATATGTTGTCATCAATTACCAAAAATGGTGAGATTGAAAGCACATTTGCTCCCTTGGTGGTTTTGGTAATTCATAACAACATATATCTCATTGAACTAATGTCCATTCAAGATTAAGATTTCAGGATGTTCAATGATTGGCATGGCATGGACTAGAGATGTGGACCCCTCAAAATGCTAAGGACAAGGATTGTCAAAAGATCAAGACTCTACATTTTTGGTTTAGTGATCCAAGATCACATTGAGTCCATAGGAAAGCCAATACTATTAAAAGGGGATGAGGTGTTGCTTAATGGTCTTTTTTGCTCAAGTGCTTAGTGACAGTACTCCTAAACCCTCAACCACTCTCTCTAACCAAATATGTCCTAAACCTACATTCCAACTCGGCCCCACCGATATTCTCTATCCGGCCCCACCGAGTTCATCCAAGACTTAGCCACTGCCAAAACCCTAACAAATCGGATCTACCGAAATGGATCTCAGTCCCACCGAGATGGCCTTGCCAACTCTCTGTAATCATTTGCATTCACTTTGGTCTCACCGAGTTATGCAAATCGGTCTCACCGAGATGGCTTGCCAAATCTCTGTTGCCTTATTGCTTCACTTCGGTCCTACCGAGTTGATGCAATCGGTGCCACCGAGATGAGGTTGCCCTAAGCCATTGCACTTCGGTCCATCCGAGTTGTCCGTATCGGTCCCACCGAGATGCCTAACGTTCATATCTTTTACACAGTTCGGTGCCACCGAGTCTTCTAAATCGGTGCCACCGAGTTGGGTCAAAAGTGTGTAACGGTTGGATTTTGTGTGGAGGCTATATATACCCCTCCACCACATCCTTCTCAGTAAGGAGAGCCATCAGAACGTGCCTACACTTCCACCATACATTTTCTGAGAGAGAACCACCTACTCATGTGTTGAGATCAAGATATTCCACTCCTACCATTTGAACCTTGATCTCTAGCCTTTCCCAAGTTGCTTTCCACTCAAATCCCTCTTCCACCATAGCCAAATCTGTGAGGAGTTGTTTGAGTGCTGGGAAGACTATCATTTGAAGCACAAGAGCAAGGAGTTCATCAACAACACACCGTCTATTACCTTTTGGAGAGTGGTGTCTCCTAGATTGGTTAGGTGTCACTTGGGAGCCTCCGACATGATGTGGAGTTGAACCAAGGAGTTTGTAAGGGCAAGGAGATCGCCTACTTCGTGAAGATCTACCCCGAGTGAGGCTAGTCCTTCGTGGACGTAAGCCATGGTGGAATAGACAAGGTTGCTTCTTCGTGGACCCTTCGTGGGTGGAGCCCTCCGTGGACTCGCGCAGCCGTTACCCTTCGTGGGTTGAAGTCTCCATCAACGTGGACGTACGATAGCACCACCTATCGGAACCACGCCAAAAACCACCGTGTCTTCATTGCGTTTGATATCTCCTATCCCCTCCTTTACATACATATGCAATTGCTTACTTTCCGCTGCTATACTCTTAGAATTGCATGTGTAGGGTGATGCTTGACATGTACTATTGCTAAAATCTGCCTACAACTAAAATTGGGAAGAGGTTAGGTTTTATTTGGTCAAGTAGTCTAATCACCCCCCCCTCTAGACATACTTTCGATCCTACACTTCCCGCCCGGCGCTAGCTGCCCGCATTCATGCCGCTGTAGAGGGCGTCGCTTCATATTGAAGATGGCTCAGGGCGGACGCGACCTCTCACTGCCTCCGCCATTGAAGCGGTGCGCCGGCCGAAGGCCCCGGCCGCTACACGCCCGGCTGAATACGCCTCCTCGCCGCATTCATACGCCTCCATTAAAACCCGTGTGGAAGCCGAGGAACCTACTCCGGCCACATGTTCGTTCATAGGCGGGCCGACATTAAACACAACGCCGGGCATATCTCCTCCCATCTGACCGCTATTTAAAGGATGCCGGACGGCGGGCAAGAATCGTACCACCAAGTCCGCCACTCTCCATCTCCTCCTTCCACCATTTTCTCCACCCTTTTGATGGCATCCGACGAGCAGGAAGAGCAGTTCTCCGGCATAAAAGCCGGCTGGGTGGCCCGCCGAGCCCGCCGGATACGAGCGAGGCAGCTCGCTGCTCCACCTCCCTCACCTTGGCCGATGGAGCAAGTTGCCGCCCCAAGCCGGCGCGTGGTTCAACACCTCGCCGCTCCAAGCCAGCTCGCGGAGGAGTGGCGAGCTTCTCCAGGTCGGCACGGGTGGAGCACGGCGACACAGGCATCGCCGCTGCCATGGACTACGCCGCGTCGTATCGCGCCTCCCGTGCATGCGACCGCACCATCCGCCGTCAACGCGCGCGTAACCGCGCCCTGCCGACTGAGAAAGAAGCCGGCTGTGCGGAGATCGATGAGCCAGTGGCCAGCGCGTCCACGCCCGCCGCCGACATCGAGGAAAAGTAGAACACGGGAGGCCACCGCCGCTTGGGTCCCAGGAAGGCCACCGCTGGCCCGTCACTGCCACGTACGCCAGGGGAGAACAGACTAGTTCTGCTGAACGTTTACTACGTCTACTCTTCTGCAAAGAAAAACCAGACCCCACGACGCGGCGCAATAGAAAAATGCATGCAGTTAGTTGGCGCAGGAAGAAATTGCGCTTTGTGGATAGGGATATCCCCCAGAAAACAAAATGTGCCTTGAGAAGGAACTACGAGTATTATTTTTGGGATAAGCGTAGCATCACTGACTGTCCATTTCATAAACAGAATAATACTGTCATGTATCACTCGGTCAGAAGCCGATAGGAGGGACTCCGTCCAAAGAAAACGACGTGTTAGAAAAGGAATATATGCATAAATATAAGCCAAATGGAGCCTGGAGGGAGAAGGTATGACTTTTGTATCCACTTTTTTAATCGCGACGGAGATAGATGGACTTGAGCACTCAGTGCTAGCTAGTCAGTTTAAATACTTCAGAAACTTGCAGAATTTAAGAACCACCGCCGGGTTCAGAGCAGAGCAGTACTAGTACTAGTATATATCCAGGCTCTTCTTTTCTCTTGAGCTGTCAGGAATAATGGAGTCATCTGATCCTTGGTGGCCGCAACACGAGTGCCATGGAAGCAGCTATGCGGGTACGTGACAGTTTTACTTTGGGCCCAACCGGCTGTTTCATGATTTCATCCCTCGACGGCATGCGTCTAATTAAGTATTATCTTTAGCTCCCGGTTGTTACTTAGTACCTCCTGCACTGCACAAGCATGCGGTACGAATGGTCTGATGGCAATAGCTTAGCTTTATGTCCATGTCTCGCGGGCCATGACATTGGCCCGTCCTTCTTTCTTTTTTTTTGCCGCTGTTTAATGCCTGCTCCTGTTCACGCGTCGCCCTGCTGGTACAAACAGATCACGGGCATGCAGTCGCTACGTACACCTTATCTTGGGGACATTTGAAAGATGCTTTTCACCCACACATGCACCGTCCATCGCACCAGATGAAAGATGTATTGCTACCGCCACTGAAGACTGAACGTACCCCATCTCCCAGCACTTGGTGGTACGTAGCCTGGTACGAGCCTGCAGGTTGCACATACAGCACGTACGCTTGCTCGGCCGTGCATGCACCGCTGATCAGCTCATGCAGGCCACATCAATGATTCGCATAGTCGCGACGACTATTCATACGAGTAAAAAAAATTGCTAACAAAAAGAGTGATTTTTTTTTTTTGCTCTGCTCGTGCTCGTGCTCGTGCTCGCTCTCGCTCTCCTCCGTGAGGAACTCATCAATGCGTGCACTCAAGCAGGCGTCCATGTCACGTACGTACGGCGAGTGGTAGAGGTGACCCTAGCTACGAGGTAGTGGTACAGTACAAGCAGCTCCGTCAGCGTGCATTTACGGGCGGCGCAGCCGGTGGTGCACCCCGAAAGGGGGACGCGCCTCATTCACTCCGCAGTCGACGCTTGCGCCCGTTGCAAGGGACGGGGCACGCCGTCGTTTCCGTGCATGAAAGCGGTGATGGCGCAAACGTAAGCGGAGGCAGGCATGGGCGAGACGATCTACCAGCCTGGTTTCCCCGTAGCCTTCCACTCTCAGCCATGGTCGGCCAGTGGCGAGCCAGCGTCAGTGGCCTAACTCTAAACGGGAGCTCTGGTGCGCAACACAACACTGGCGATCGTGAAAGCTTGGTGGAGTTGAGATAGATCGAGGCTTTTCTTATCATAAGACCGAGCAGGATCGATGCGATGCGAGGCCCCACCCACGCACTGACTGACGCTCAAGAGAAATGCGTGTCTCTTTTTCCCCGTCAGGTCAGAAACAAAAAGGGGGCGCCCGCTTTTGCGTCCCGGAGAGGGCGAAAGGCGAAAGCGGGAGCGCAATCATCGTGTGATGGGCAGCGGGGCACAGCGCAATAAAGCCGCGTCAGTGGACGACGGGAAAAAGAAAGAAGACAGCATCGAACTTGTCCGCAGTGGAGCCGGTATCATCCAAAGCTACAGTGCCAGTGCCCCGCCCCGACTGACACGGCTGCAATTTTCTTTTCGAATTTGAGCGAGTTCGTGATCAAATCTCAAGTTCGAAACCCGACCCCCTCGACGCGGCGGGAGCTGCTTGGCGCTGGCGAGGTGAAAACTGTACCGAATACGTACGTAAATGCGCGCATACCCCGTTGTACACTGTACCAGCCGTTTTTTTTTTTTGAACAGCAGAGGGGCCTCGAAGACCCCATATTTTATTAGATAGGCTTGAAAGCACTTGTCACAAAAGGACCCCTTAGGAAAGACAGATTACATAACAGGCCCTGAAGATAATGAAAAGGACCCCAAAAAGAAATTAGAAAACGCAATCGGGTCCTCAGATGCTGCCCAGATTGAACGACGACAACGCCGGGGACGCAACCACTTGGTTCGCCGCCATCTCCATAGCTCCACTTCCGGCAGACACCGGAGGAGTGAATCACGGACTCTGAACAGCACCTGCACTGCCTCCTAATCGGCAACATGGCCACGAGGAATGAAAACGGCCGCCCTTCGGCCAGCAAATTCGATGGCGAGGCGACAGAGGCCGGCTGTCTACCGCTGATGCGGGCGCCGTAGCCCAGCCGTGAGCGCCATCGATGGAACACCTCACCCTGACCGCATCTTCCATTCCCTTTGTCTTCTCCACCTTCTTGTCCATCTCCATGATGGCCGCCAAGATCGGAGAGAAACAGAGAATCCTTCTCCACCCCAGGGTAGCAACAAGCGAGCTTATTTGGGGGAGCGCCGGCAAGGAACCATCCTGCGGAAGCCAGCACCTCGCTGCTGCCACATACATGGTCACCGCCGCTTGCCGCCGGACGCTGCTCTCCCGCGCCGGCAGCACGCTACCCAACGGCATATCGCCAGACACCGGCATGGCGCCAAACTCCCTAAGGAAACTCCAAACCTAGCTCTACTATTTACAGGAAGGCACCAAGCACCTCTCCCATCACTTCCCCAGACAGCGACGCTGGCGGCGAAGCTCCGGGATCGGGCCGGCCCTGAGCTCACGAAGTTGCTTTTCGTCTCTCTCAAACAGTAGCTGGGTGGGTGTCTTGACGAACCGAATGGGTACTTGTACCAGCCGTTGAGTCAGTTCATGCATGCAGTGCAGCGGTACGTACCGCGGCGCGGCGTAGGTGGCCGGTCACGCTTCACGCTCGCGTGCTGCTTACGCGACGTCCATGCATGCTATTGCTCGCGTACGGGCCTGGACCGGCCGGCAGGGTTCCGTCTCAGCGCCCCGGACACTGGCCGGAAGCCCGGAACGCCCGACATTTTACGGGCACGACGACGACGCGTGAGCCGTGCCGCTCGTACTACGCTCGCTCCGGAGTCCGTTGCTGCACCGTACGTGCACGCGCGCTGCCACGGGCACAGGCCGATCGATGCCCCGCGGCGCGGCGCGTACGGCCGGTCAGAGCAGGTGACAAGGTGCAGATCTTGGCCGGTGGTGAGAGGCAGAGAGTTGCCGGCGCAGGACTGGAATTTCCAGGCCAAGCCCAAGCAAAAACCAGGACATGCAGTAGTACACGTAGGTAGGGCACATAATTTGCTCTGTCAGGACTAATTTCAACTCCATCACTAATGGCGTCCAGATAGTACGTACATGCGTCACGGAGGGAGTACCATGAGGGGGTGCATCTAGACATGCGTCACGGCGGAGTACATGCACGATCTGGTCCAAGAAAAACCCAGGCGATCGAGAAACTGATAACTCCATCTCCACGGGAAGGAGGTTGAGAACAGACAACAGGGTTAACTGAAGAACTACTCCATTTCTCTCCCCAATCATGGAGCAAGCGTTATGATGGGAAGCGTACGCGAGCAAGGAAAAGATCACAGAGGATCCGGAGGCGCTGAGCTGAATAGATCTACACTTCCACAGGGCCCTGCGACCTGTCCCAGATTATCTTACTATCAAACAAGATTCGGATTTACGGCACTTGTTTATGGCGCTGAATTAAACAATACTTGAACGAACGCGTACACCGATGCAGATATATGTATCCTACTCCTCCCTATGGCTGGTCCTATCCACTTGTTTTCTTGCGTCACCTGAGCAGACCTTTCGCTTCGCTTGCACTGTACAGCCACCTCACTATCTTAAACTATTCGAGAGACTTCTTTTAATCCTAGAGCTAGCTTCATGCCTTCATCCCAAGATGAATTCGTCATCAGCGTGGTGTGTGCAGTTTGGCTGCTTCTAGTCCAGCCCCCCGGTCAGTTCACAAAATGGTTTTTTTTACTGAAGAGACTATCACTGTCTCTGCTACCACCGCACGGCCCAGGATTTCAGATCAGGGAATGGAAGGCGCTGTCAGTCAGTTCCCGGGTATCTTGTTCTGCACAAACAGGCAAGCTCCAGCGAGTTGCACCGCACGCCATCCATCCCTCCGGCGTGGGATAATAATATGGAAACCGATCAAGAAAGCAACCGAAATTACTCATGTCAGTTCAGTTCACCACCCAGCGCATTCCATATTTGCAATAGGTCGGTTACCGTTCGATTTCACCCCATTTTCATGGCTTCCTTCCCTTCCAAATGGATCACATTTCTCCACTGGATGCCACATAGTTGTGAGAAATTTGCTTTGCTGCCGAGTAAAAGCAGCAATTTAACATAAAAGGATTTGAACTAAACACTAGAATTTATTTATTTAGTTGCTCTTCCTTCCCGGTACTTACTTACTGGAAGTTACTGCTAGTCCTCCGTTACCCATCAAAAGGGTCAAAATGAAAGAGAAAAGGACGAAAATATAGCAAAAACATCTGCATCCGGTCCCTGCCCGGGGACTGCGCAGCAAATTCCCCAGGAGAAAAAAAAAATCAACTAATGGCCGATCCTTGATTAATTAAGCTTTGGCTCCATCTCCGCCTCCCTCGCCGATGTCGGCGAGCTCACTGGCACTGGCAGGGGCATCCGGCGCCGGAGGAGGAGCCTCGCGCTCGTAGGGGGACAGCCACTTGGCGCGCATGTACTCGGGCTTCCGCCACGGTGGAAGATGGAGGCCGCGCTTCTTGAGGCTGGCGCGTGAGGAGTCTGCGGCGGCGGCCACCAGAAGGCGCAGGCGGTCCTCCTTGCCGACGAACGCCGACGGGAGCCGCTGCAGCACGGCGCGGTAGGCCTTGGTGGGTCGTGCGACCTCGAACTGGGACCTGAAGTCGACGTCCACGAGCACGCGCTCGAGGTCGCCGCGCTCCGAGCCGGCGGGGAGGAGGACGTCGACGTAGGCGTGCTCGCCGGCGGGGTGGGAGGACGACTTGTCCCAGCGGGAGAGGCAGAGCGCCGCGTCGTGGCCCATGGCGCGGAGGGACGTCGCGAGGAGGCGGAGGAGGTCGCGCTTGCGCGCTCCCGCCGCGCGGTGGCGCTCGACGAGCGTGGACACGTCGGCGAGGAGGTTGCGCTCCCGGAGACTGGCGCAGTGGACGAGGCCCTGTAAGCGCAAAACGAGAAATGGAAGAAAAGGATCAGTTCGTGCGCTCGTTCCTGGCGTTATCGACGCCGACAAGCGGCCTGCCGGCGAAGCAAGACGATCAGGAAAAAATTCAGCGCTCGGCAGTCGCCACGCACACTACCTTGATGGTCTCCGCGGCGTCGGAGATGGCAGAAGCCTCGGCCGCGGCGGGGCCGTCCTCGTCGTCCGAGGCGTCGCCGCCGTTGAAGCAGTTGCAGCAGCGCGCGGCCGAGGCCCGCTCGCCGACGGCGCCGCCGCCGTCCTCCAGGAAGCTGCGGACCATGCCGTCAAGGCACACCGAGCTGGGCTCCAAATCATCCTTCTCCTTGTCCCCGCCGGCGGAGACGGGCGGGAGCCGCTCCGCCGGCGAGACCCGCAGCACCTGGCGCTCGAACAGGCGCTTGAGCCGCGACTTGGCCAGCGCGGCGGGGGACGGGGACGGGGACGGATCGATCTGCGCCGCGGCGGCCCTCATGGCTGCGGAAGCGAGCGGACGGGGGTCGGTGCGGCTAGAGGCGGCGATCCTGGTCTCCTGCGATCGCCGGCCGCATATCCGTCTCACTGGCTTCGATCGGCGCGGCGGGCTAGGGTTTATTTTTCCTCCCCTTTCTTTTACGAGTTACAATTTGTTCGCTGTGCTGTGAAAGAAATCCCACGGAAGAAGACGAAGAGGAGAGTGGGAGAGGGGACCGGGATTTAAAGGCCTCGGGCGTGGTGACGTGGCAGGCGTAAATGAGGCGTGGCCTCCTGCGTGGTCGTCCCTATCCTCGATGTTGTCCGACGTGTGCTCTGGCAGGTGGGTCAAGATTGTGAAATGTCTCGCCTGCCCTCACTTGGCTCGTAGTTAATGGGTGTATTGGGATTGCAAATGCGGCCAAATGGGGTGGGCATTTTGGGCATTTCGTAGGTGACAGGAGCAGAGCAGGGGCGGTGGTCTCGTGCCCCGGACGGGAGGAGGGTGGCTGGAAAACAGGGCATTTTTGCCACCGTCGTTTCTTTTGAAACTGAATTCCAAGGCATTTGTTCTCCTAATTATGGATGGAATGGCAAAGAAAGGAAGGAAGTAATGCATCATTTACTTGCTTTATTTATTCATGGAGAGAATTCAGTTCATTTCGGGAAGGACTTGACGAGAGGTCATGTCGGTTCGTTCAAATTAACAAACGATGGCGGTTCCATCAATTCGCTCGCAGCCCGGCGTCGTCAGGATCACGGTGCGCCGCACGACACAAGTGGTGGTACAACGCTTGTGGCCCAAGCGTCGACGTAGTACATGTCGCCGCACCAACAGCTCATCGGTCGGTCACAGCCGCGGGCTAGACTGAACACGAAACTGATGGAGCCGCGTTGGCCTGATGGGGCCGCGCCGCCCAATCACCGGCGGGGGGGTTGCGCCCAAGCAACCCGCTTGCTTGCCACGGATCGTGCAGGGAAACGAGCACCGCGTGCGCACACAAGCCAGCCTCCTGATTCCTGAGGATGATGGTTGTGTGCCCGGCTGGCCCTTGTCCCGTACGTACCACGCTCCTATATCTATCTTATCCGTCGTGAACTGGCTGCATTTGCACATGACTTTGTGGGGAGTTGATGTAGCATCCAATCCAAGCGGTTGCTGCTAATGCTATGGAGCTTCTCCGGATCCTCACTCAAACTCGGGTGGATGTATGTGTGTAGTGTAGCTTCGGGACCGCCAGGCCCAGATTCCCGCCCGCTTGGACCCCGGCCGGCGCTACGGTCCCGCCGGGCCCCGACCTATGGCTCGTCTCGACGTAAAATCGAAGCCAAGGACCTGAGCGTGCAAATTGCCGAGATTGTAGCCATACGGCTGGCTAGTTGATAAACCTAAACCACCCCCTCATCTCGTGTCGTGTGTGACGACTGACGAACCGTAAGGAGGGATGTTGGTGCCATTCAAATTTGTCCCCGTGCATGGGCTGCATGCCATGGTTCTACGCTCAGATTGTATCTTGTACGCTGAGCCAAAGTAATACCCATAACTGGTAACCACATCTTTGAGGAATTTTAGTTGTCAAATCACAAGGATGGGTTTCTCAAAAAAGAAAATCATAAGGATAGAGCCGATGACTAAATTAGAACGGGTTTGGAACTGTCCCACCATCTCACCTCAATTATTCGTCCAGTTTTTTTTCCTTGCATTGTGTGGTTCGATTTGCGATGAAACAGTCTCTCCCTGATCGACGTGCGTGTCACTGTACCATACCAGTGGAATGATGCAATTCATGTCCGATCGAAAAGGACCGGGCCTCCCTTTTCGCTCGCTCCATCGAGAAAAGAAGGATAACAGGCAGGTCGTATCCAGCTTTATGCTATGCGCCAATCAGTCAAAGCCATGATCAGGTTACACGGCAACATCGTGCATTCAATGCTATATTTCGCCCTTCCCCTGTTATTACACGAGACTGTGCTAGTACTACATGGACGGACACTTGCTAGCACAAGACTGGTCTCTTCTTCTTTTTTTGCGGGTGAAGACTGGTCTCTTCTTGTACTGTTTGTTTTCTAGCCTGGGTAATTTCTAGATCCAGATAGATAAAATCACTGAGACGACCCATTGGCCGTCGCTAGCGACCCTCCCTCCCGGAACTTTTCCTCGGCCGGCCCTCTCCGATCAAGTGTCCTTAATTCAGGATGCCAAAAGTAGATTGAGGCCAGCCAGGGAATCGGGGGTCATGACAGGTGCAAGGAAACAAAAGGTGCTGTACGAGGGCCTGCCTTTCGCAACGCCCCTCCCTCCCGCTCACAAGTTGTGCATGCCGAGCGCTCACGTACTACGTACCGGCAAAAAGGATCGGCAAGCGAACAAACCCCTTTTCCTCCCTCCATGACCCCACCCCGCTGCGTGCGTGCGTGCGTGAGGCCATGATTCCCGTGCGCCTGGTACGTACGCTTTTACACGTACTAGTACGTTACGCGCTGCGCTACAACTTTCTTATGCTCGCGCTCAAAACGAAGCCTGATCGAAGAAGACGGATGTGGTCGCGGCTCGCACGAGTGCCCGCGGGCGACGACGATGATCGTTTTGATCGATGCATGCATGGAGATCGGCGAAGCATGCATGCATGCATGCATGATGGGTGGGGGAGCGGGTGGTACGTCGGCATCGATCGGCGCCCGGGGCCCGGCTACCGGAGCGCGGCGTAGTACGTGGAGAGCGTCGCCGGGGGACCCTCGTGCCGGGCGTTGCCCGGCCCGGCGGAGAAGAGCGGTGTATGTGGATGATTACGTGCAGCTAACTGATGGGATCGTGGCTTGCGTTACGTTCATGGGAGCAGGCAGGCATGTAGGTGTGTGCCTGTCCTGCCCTGCCCCGCCCCGGTTGCTTTCGTGCGTGTCCATCCATGGTCCCGAGAGGTTCATCAACCATGTTTGGTTATTAGGTCAGGTGTAGCTTCGCCTTCGTCTGCCATTAACTCTCCCGATAAGCATGGGTTCCGAAGTGATCAATGTTTGCTGGCGAAGCAACCGCACTCAACTCTGAGAAATATCTGCTCCACGTAGCAAGCTCGACCCAACCAAGAAGCTCCTTTCTGAAACTGTATCAGCCAAGATTGCATCTGTAAAAGCTTCTCTGAAAGTGGCCTGACGAAAACTTTCAGCGATGAAAAAAGCTTGCGAGATCAGCAGTAAAGTCCATGATAAAGATCCTGAGGCGCTCGGGGGATGGATGGCGTGGTGCCCCATTCGGAGTTGAAGTGGTGGTGGGGCGCACGGGCACAGCGTTCGTTGCGAAAAATTCTCCTCGCTCGCATCCAAACTGCAAGGGCGCACACAGCGTAAGAGCGTGGGCGCTCACTGTTTTCAGAAGAAGAATCACCGGTCAGGGAATTTCGATGCGCTCAACGTCCAATCGACTGCTGCGAGGAACTCATCAATCAGATTGTTTCCCCCGTTGGTTGGGCGTGGCGGAAATAGCATGGCGATCGTGGACGGGCCAGGGCCATCCGTCTGCGCTGCGTGCATGATGCGGAGTAATCCATGCCTCTGCAGATCGGCGCCGGCCATGACGGGTGCCTGACGCGGCCGGCATGGATCTGCCAACGCGCCTGGCCGCGCGTACGCGTACCGAAAGAGGCTGTGAAGCGTGACCTCAGTTTATTCTAGTATCAGGGCTCCTTTTGATTCAAAGGAATTTTTAATGGATTTGTGAAGAATTGAAATTCTTAAGAATTTTTCCTATGTTGGCACTTTGATTCATTGGATTGGATCCCATAGGAGTTTTTCCTATGAAATCCTTTATACTACATTTCATAAGAAATCTAACATCCACTCCAACCTCTTTTTACAATTCATTTGTTTTTCATGTGGCATCAAACACTCCTTGCTAATCCTATAGGATTCAAATTGGCATGCCACTCCAATCCTATACTTTTCCTGTTCCTACATTTTCAAAATCCTGCGAATCAAAGAGGCCCTTAGTAATTCGGATCGTAATAGCTTACCGGGAGTTTCTGTTTATTGCCGCACCGACGGACGCCTGCACCCGGCGCTCTGGCTCCGGCGTTGCTGGTTGCCTGGTCCCTCATTGTAAGAACATCTACAGTCGGACCGGTCTCAAACGCCTCGACGGGTGGCCCAGTCACTAACCGGTAAAAAAAAAACGTGATCCGCCTAGACGCCTCAAGCCAGTCTCAAACGCCTGACGCCTCGGCGGGTGGCCGGTCACTGACCGATCCAAAAAACGCGACCCACCCGGGCGCCTTAAACCGGCCTCAGACGCCCGGCTGACCGGCACCTTTAATATCCATCCCAAATCTAGGGCCAATATGGGGCTGCCCGGACGCGTCCGCCACGTCGCACTGACATTCGGGTCCCACATGAAATTGACCGGAAGCTCAACGGCCTGACGAATGTCTCCTCCGGCGCGGGGGGGGGGGGGGGGGCAAAGTCTGGCTATTTAAGTCGGACGGCGCCCCCTGCCCTAGCCACATCGGCTTCCTTCCTCTCCGCCCCGCCAACCCGAGCCACATCCACTTCTCTCCCTCTGTGCGTCCCTCTCCGCTCGCCATCCATGATAGCCATGGCTCGGCAGAGGGTGACCACCTACGCTAAGCTGACGCCGGAGCGGCACCTCCAGCTGCTCGAGGAGTGCCTGGATCGCAGCCGGCTTGCCGCCGGACTCGCCGGAGCCAGAGGAGGAGGAGGAAGAGGAGGGGAGCAGCAGCCGGAGACGGAGCAAGACCCCCAGCCCATGGAGGGGGCAGATCCGGAGGAGGAGGACGGGCTTCGTCATGGAGGACGCCATGACGGAGTTCGAGGTCGCCCAAGCCGAGGAGATGGCGGAGCAGACTGCCATCCTCGATTCCATCCACGATGAGGACTATG
The DNA here is from genome assembly GCA_039707655.1 of Elymus sibiricus. NCBI lineage: Eukaryota > Viridiplantae > Streptophyta > Magnoliopsida > Poales > Poaceae > Elymus > Elymus sibiricus. The sequence goes on along the minus strand of CM077670.1, from coordinate 318,752,740 downwards.
TGGAGGCCAACCGGTGCTTCATTTGGCACAACGGCGCGGAGATTGACGAAATCTTCGCCTCTAGTGAGTGCGACGACGAGCCGGAGTTGCCGCACGCGCCCATCTACCTGAAGCCCGTCACAGAGATCGTGGACATCTCCGACGATGAGAAGTCTAGGAAGATAGGATATCAATGTAGTACGTAGGTGTAGGAACGAAGTATGTCTACCAGAGGGGGGGGGGTGAATGGGAGTTTTAAATTTTCTTCGGAAATATCAAAACTCTCGGAACCCAGCAGCGGAACGAATGAAAACAATATATAGTGAGCGAATATAAACTACCGAATGGAAACTAACAGCATGCATCGAGGTAAATCACATGTTTGAAATATGTCATATGTCACAGTTCGAATGTAAAAGAGGGTAGCAGAGGTGACCAGTGATGCTCGATGGCGACAAGGTATTTGGTAGACCAGTTCGCCCTTCTGCAAAAGGACTACGACTGGTTGGAGGGGTTGTGATTTAACACAGAAGATAAACTCTCTTCGCCCTATTCTCCTCGACAATTGGTTCGTCAACCAATGCCGATTACTCGTGGTAGATGCTTGAGGCGATCTCCGAACCTTTACAGACTGCTTCTTCGAGAACCACAATTACTCTTGATCTCTAAAGAAATTGACACCTAACCGTCTAGAGAGTTCGCAGCTCTCAAGAGTAATAGGCACAATTACTCTTGGTCTCTGAAGAAATTGACACCTAACGTTTATATGGCAATTTTATATGATTAAGCTATGGTCTACTACTAGGTTCATTTTCCATCATGCATGTGTATGAGATGCCCACTCACTTTTTTCATATGATGTTGAACAACAATTTTTGTTTTGAAATTGCCATGTAAACACCACACTTATATTTATGAATTTGACATCTTGTTTTCAAAAGAAAAAAAAAAGGTGCATTTGCCTTGTGCCACACCGCAAACATTTTCCGAGTTTCCCATCATGTTTGAAATAGGGCAAATAAATTGTACACTTTTTTGCTTGACAAATCTGTTTTGTTCTTCATGTATGTTAACTTTTAGTTTCAAACAAAATTGTGAAGCATTTCCTGTTTATTTTTAAGTTATGGCAAACTTAGTTTCTTATGTACGACAAACATAAAATTTTCATGCATGGCCTTTTGCGCCACATTCACTCTCCCTAAAGTTGCCACGGCATTTTAGCACCTTTTTTTGCCAACACCATGGCTTTTATCGATTTTTTGCCAACACAAACATTTTTGCTTTTGATAACGAGGGTTGTACATTTGCCCTCATACGTATAGTTGCCCCGATACAAGTACTCCATTTTTTATCCACATTTGCCAATATCTATTTAGGTAAATTTTCCTTAATTTTTAATTGTTTTGCAATGCAGACAACATTTGTCATATGGGCACTAAATTTTTGCCATGATATGTATAATTTCCATGATACAAGTAGTTTTTCTACACCATTTCCATGACCATAAGAAGCAACTAATGAAAGACAAATGGTATGTGACTACCCATATAGCAATCCACGGGGCATCCAAATATACCACTTCTCCCCTTTGGCATCAAATCACCAAAAAGGGCGAAGGGAACTACATGATAACCTAGTAGATCACTCGTCAAAGTTGCCGTCATCGAGGGCATCAATGTCATCCTCATCCTCATAGTAGTCATCGTATCCATGCTCATGCCAGCCAAAGTATGGAAACTTCTTCACAACCAGAGGATCCCCATCCTCACAAACATCACTCCCCCTAGCACGGAGATGGTCCTGAAGCCCCTTGACTTTCTTGTCGTACTTTCTCTCCATGTTAGCAATCTCAGTTGCATTAAATGTGCAAGCAGCAAAGATGGCCTTCTTACACTTCTTCCTATAGGCAGACTTGGGTGCCTTAACCGTGTCCTCCTTCTCAAGTCTAGGAGTCCACACCCTCTGCGGAGTGTCCTTGTGGATGGGGAAGGTAGCCCGAGAGTCAAGAAGAGCCTGAATAAATGGGGCATGAGGAAATCTCCCCCTGTGCCTGGCGCTTGCCAAGCGAATGTCGTGCCATAGGAAATCAACCATGTAAATTGGTTCATTGCCATTGATACGCATCCTCGCCATAAGATCAATAAAGAAGTTCCTCACCATACAACGATCACCATCTTTAGGAACCAAGGAGGCCAATACACACTTGTACAAGAATGCATACTTGCGATGAAAGAGGGATGCGGTGTTGGGTTCTTCATCGCCTTCAAGCCTCCTAGAAAGAAGAGGCACACAAGCAGTATTGGCCATTAGATGCATGAACAAGAGCGGTCATTAAGGTGTAGGGTGAAAAACAAAGAAAACCAATGTATGCCCCGTGAGACATGAACATAAAGCTATTGCCATTACACCATTCGTACCGCATGCAAGCCGATGCGTGTGCGTGTGCATTGTAGAAGGTAAAGTATTGGAGTACTAGCAAAGTCAAGACCAACAACCAGGAGCCAAGAGCAACTCTAGCGCGACCACCATATTCGCAACCTCCATAATGAACATGAAGTGTGTGCCATAATGTTTTGAAGGCTGCGGTGAGTGTGCGCAAACATAGAGTCACCATAATACGGGTTTAACTTGTTTTTTTTCTGTTTACTTCTTTCTACTCTATACTATTTCATTTTAGACCATATTATTACAAACCATTAATGCAAATAAAATTAACAAATAATCCAAATAGAAAGAAAGTTGATCAAATATTTGTTCACATAAAAACAAATGGATTCTAAAGAAATTTAAACACACTATCTTCCAGCTAACTCCTTATTGATCATGTGAGGCCCGGTCTTCAATCTTTCGGTACGCCTCAAGAAATGCTTGAATGCGGTTTTTGTTCTACGAGGCTTGACGATTGTGCCAATATTTTCATAGTCCATAAGGTTTGGCATATCCCTATCATCCTTCGATGGTCGTGTTGTGTAGGATCACACACCATGTCATAATCGTTGGCAAGACATCCTTGTTCCAGAAACAAGTAAGATCCTAGACAATGGTAAACCTAGGTTGCACCACTCCAAATGCTCTCTCAATGTCCTTCCTCGCTCTTCTTGCATCTTGGCAAAATGCGTAAGTTTCCTGGTCGTCTTCACAAATGTTCACCGTAATGGATAGATGCCATCGACTAGATAGCAAACCTGGTCATACTGATGACCATTCACTGTGAAGTTACAAGGTGGAGCAATACCATAGCTATCCTTGCAAACAGATGAGATCTCTGCAAGACATTGATGTCGTTGATATCATCCGAAGTGCCACGATCACCTTCTGGAAAACAGAAAAACCCAGCAGACTGGCGACATTTCTCCTTTGCTGGAAGAAAAGTTCATTGGCTTCCATGTCGTCGGTAATTCAATGATTCAATCGTCTGGTCATGCAGAAGCGTCACCGGAACATGTAGGCAGGGAAGGTACAACCCGGCAGAAAGTAGTTGCGCATGAGCTTATTGTGGCCTTCGATTCCGTTCCGGTGAATTGTCATACGACGAACCTACGACCCTGCATACTTCCTCTTTGTTCCGGTTGCCGCTATCCATTCGACAACCATCAACACAACCTCGTCTTCTTTGACATCCATAATTTCACTCTCGGACTCGGAGTACGAATCCGATGACAAATCATCAGAAAAATAGCTCTATCATCGGATCCATCTATACAAAATGTGAACCCTATGCCATCTACACGAATCTATGAGCCGCTATACTAATCTACAAGAAAAAGTTAGGAACATTTGAAGTGGCCTTAAAAAATAAAATGTCTGTGGCGCCAAGATTTGGATGGGTGAAGGGCGCGCTATATTGCATCGCACAACCATCAAATATGGAGGCTCGCAGATCAACGGCAGAGCCAGGAAATACATACAAGGGGGGCCGGACATTGAGCACAACTCTAAAATTTAGCAAGGTGTACGAAATTTATAGAAATTGACACCCAAATAGCAAAATATCTACGATTATAAGCAATTCAGTGTTGATAACAGAGGCATATGTCTACACATAGATAGGTCTGAAGCAAAATGATGAACTAACAATTATCAATCGAACTCGACGCGATGGCTTTACGTATTGAATTCATCAACAATTGCATCGGTTGAGAATCCTATTGCATCTCTTTCTCAATGTAGATCAGCAAGCAATCTCTTAGAAACATGTCTTCCATTTTATTTCGGAGTCTTGTTTTAACAAGTTTCATTGCCGAAAATGCACGTTCTGTTGTTGCGGTTGTGACCGGCAAAGTGAGAACAAGTCGAATTAACCTGCAAATAGAATCGACTAATACTTGATGCAATGGTCAAATCAACTAATATGAGGAAAAATTGTATAACCTGTCAATCAAATAATAGTCAACTGATTTTTCTGTTTTTGCAAGTTGTTGACAAAGATCTCCTATAGTTGACAGATTCTGAAATCTTGGATTTGTAGGTACATCAAGCTCATAATGTTGTAGCTGACATCTCAAATTGTTTCTTTCTTGTTCTGAAAAGTCAGCGGGATAGTATTTTGAAGCGAGAGAACATACATCATCAATGTTTAATGAACTAAATGAGTCCTTGGGACTAAATGAGTCCTTGGGAAGCAAAAGACTGCATCTTTTGTGGGTGAGTATTCCAACCAAGGAAATTCCTTGAACCAATGATACTGAAACCGACGTGGGTGGCTTGCTGGACCACTAGGAGGGTATAGTTTTTTTTTTTGAAACCGTACGCCCGCAGGCATACCCTACTTGTATTTATACGAGTCGGAAAACAGTACAGACGTACGAGTTGGTACATGTATAAATACAAAAATACAAGGAGGATACAAGTCGAAAGCTGGCTCCGCCGAACATCCTGGAAGACCCCAAAGGAAAGAGAAATTGTGGACACGTCCTTGGTCTTCTCTGATTCCGTCGCCACTCCGTCGCGTCGATGCCAGCCACCACCGGTGGAGGCCGGAAAAAACGCACAGCAGCAGCGCGTCTTGAGTTGAAGGAGCTCCTTGCTCTATGGCGTTATTGAGCCGCAACAACCACCAGCTCTGTTGAGCCGGATCTGATCCCAAATCTTGCATCGGCTAAAGGCAGCGACCACATCGGTCGCCCTCTTCAAGCTCCTCCACCTCCGGGCCTGGGGACGACGCCACTCCGACTCCTGCGAGACGGCCAGGCCCATCTGCCACGAACCACATCAAAGGCCAGCCGACAACTCCATCCATCCCGCGCAGGATGCCATCAACACAGTAAGCCGCATTTCGGGCTGAATCCTGCTTCAAAAGACAACAGATCGAATCCGCCGCCAACCGTCTCCTCGCCGCCGCACCGCCAGAACCGGAGAAGGGCAGAGAGCAAGATGGAGGCTGCTGAACCGAAGACCGGGACAGCACCAAAAGACCGGCCGCCGCCAAACGCCAGAACAGCGGGCGACCAGTAAGCTCCTGTACAACCACCCAGACAAGCGCTGGGAGGGACCTCCATGAGCCCGCCGGCAACAACGGAGCCATCATCGCCGGAGCAGGGAAGAGCCGGGAGGACTTATTCCGAGACGAAGACGACGACCCCGCCTCGCCGGCCTCGACAGGACACCAAACCCTACCACTAGGTAGACCTACACCCCTCCCGTTGACGAGGAGCCGTGGTCCGCCGCGGCTCAGGCACCCATAAAGGCCACCTGAGCCGGAGCGGACCGCCGGGCACGCCGACGGAGAGGAACGAGCTCGAAATTGCCTCCCGGTCGCCTCAGGCACTGTAGCAGAGAGGGGAACGGGAGGGTTCGAGACCAGACTCCCGCCGAGGGTATAGTTTCTTTTTAAAGTGATATGCTCCATGCTTCACATAAGCTTTTCTTGCCTCTTCTTGGTCGTTGACAGGAAAATCCCACAGTTGGCAACGCAGACCTGGGTCTCTCTCAACTACCAAAACACCACTACCATCAGGGACCCTGTGAATTCTAAGTGGGGCATTTTCTTCCTCCTCTTCTTCTTCTTCTTCTTCCCCTTCTTCTTCCTCTTCTTCTTCCAAATCAGAGCAAACAACAACCGAATCTGCATCAATTCTAATTTTCTTTTCTAATTTTCTTCTTGAAGAAAGAATCAATGGTCTTCATTTTGTGTTTGGCCATGATTATCCTACAGAGATTAACCACCAGAAGTTACAAAACTGATGTTTCTGTAAAAATTAGATCCACAAATGAATCTGCAAATTAGGAGATCAAAGTGAAAGATTTTTCAGCTTGTACCTGTGTGGGCCGCCTCCTGCTGTTCTCCAAGCAGGAGAGAAGAAGATTAATCGGTGATCCTTGGGGATTTTGCCTCGTCCAACAAAGGGATCTTGGTCTTGGAAGAACAGGGGAGAGAGAAGGGAAGCTCCCAAGCTGCACGGGTGGGGTGAGAAAGAATAAAAGAAAGGGGATGGAGGCATGTGGCTGTAGCTTGGAGGAAACACCCGTGAGAAGAGGGGCAAAAGTCAAAAAGGCTTCTCCCTTTTTGCTGGGATCTTCTGTAAGCAATGCGTGCATTTCTTTGCGCCAAAATGATGTATATTGCATAGATCTTGATGTATAGAATCAGGGGTATCCAAAAAAAATTATGCATGTTGGGGGGAGCCGTGGCCCCTGCTGGTCCCCCCTGGATCCGCCGTTGTCGCAGATTCAATTTGAAGCAGCCTCCACAAAACATGCCTGTTGAGCACGGAATGACGATTCTGCTAAACCATTTCTTTGTTAAAATCACCATACTGACTGCTATTACCGCGATTAGGCCGATATGACACAAATGGTAGAGTTAGTTCTAATCTAGTTAACCGGATAACCACGCATCCCATGGTAATCATATCTCCGTCATAGTAGTGTTGCTGCCACTGAGAATCAGATGCTTCCATTATTCCTGACAGCTCAAGAGAAAAGAATACCCTGTATATACACTAGTACTGCTCTGCTCTGAACCCGGTGGTTCTTAAATTCTGCAAGGTCTTGTACTCCTACATATACACAGAGTATCTCCGTCGCGATTAAAACTCCGGATACAAAAGTCATGGCGCTCCCGCTCCTCTCCATTTGGCTTAATCTTATGCATATATTCCCTTTCCAACATGTCCTTTTCTTTGGACAAGGTCTCCTATCAGCTTCTGATTGAGTGGTACTCCTACATGACAGTATTATTCTGTTTATGAAACGGAGACAGTCAGTGATGCTACGCTTATCCCAAAATAACATTTCCTTCTCAGCGCACATATTGTTTTCCGGGGTATCATATCCCTATCCACAAACCCCAATTTCTCCCTGTACCAACTACCTGCACGCATTTTTCTATTGCACCGCGTCATGGGGTCTAGTTTTTTCTGTCAGAGTAGTAAACGTTGGGCAGAACTAGTCCGTCCTGGCATGGCAGTGTCCCTCTGCGAAGCCCCCTCGATCTGGAGGTGCATCCCTGTACAAACTTGGCAACGATTTCAATGCTGCTCCGTATATGCCATCGATCCATCGGTACCACAGGACCACATAGGGACAGCGTACGTGTATATACCAGTTGTACATGGTTGGAGTATGAATTAGTCCAACCGTGCAGATCAATTGATGAGGATATATTCTATGAATACGATGATTCTAATTGTCTCAGCTGGAAGGAAATATTAAGCCTAGCCAATGATGAACAACAGGTGAATTCTCTCTTAGTTGATAATGCCAATTATTTTGATGAGAGCTTTATACTGCCTAAATCCTTGTGTGTATGTGTCATTAGGTACATTGGAGAGGAAGGCATGGCGCAAGGAGCAACTTGGGGCAAGAAGGAGAGCAAGGAGGCAATGCAGCTGAGCTGGGAGGAGGCTTCTGCAACTCCCAGGGCGGTAGTACCGCCCCACCCCAGCGGTAGTACCGCTTGAGGCGGTACTACCGCCCCTACTACCGTGAAAACTACTGGCATCTTTTGGCGCTAACCGGTAGTAGAGCGGTACTGAAGCGGTAGTACCGCTTGGAGCGGTAGTACCGCATGACATCAGCGGTACTACCGTGCTGCCTGCGCGCAGAGTTTCGGGTTGACAGCCCATGTACCCCTTCGATCTATCTTAGGATATAAATACTCTTCCTTAGGGTTAGTTAGAGTTAGACCACGTTTAAGATAAACCCTAGTTCATGAGATTGCTTGTAAGCATTCATCTTGAATCCTCATCACCAATTCGTATCGATCTGGTGATTATATACTGCAAGTCAAGTGTGATCTGCTGTTCCATTGGGAATTAGTATATTGCAATTCTAACCGTTCGTGGTCGACGGCTGCGTGCGCAAGTGTGTGACGTTGTGAATATCCAAAGGGTTGAGACCTTTTGCATTGGCATCAGGGATCAAGCGAGGGAGAGTTCATCGGCGACATACAAGTTATCCTACACCATCATCATCACCACCGCCGCTTATGATATGGGGTGTCCCGATCTTCTCAGTAAGCGGCGGTGGTGATGATGATGGTGTAGGATAACTTGTATGTCGCCGATGAACTCTCCCTCGCTTGATCCCTGATGCCAATGCAAAAGGTCTCAACCCTTTGGATATTCACAACGTCACACACTTGCGCACGCAGCCGTCGACCACGAACGGTTAGAATTGCAATATACTAATTCCCAATGGAACAGCAGATCACACTTGACTTGCAGTATATAATCACCAGATCGATACGAATTGGTGATGAGGATTCAAGATGAATGCTTACAAGCAATCTCATGAACTAGGGTTTATCTTAAACGTGGTCTAACTCTAACTAACCCTAAGGAAGAGTATTTATATCCTAAGATAGATCGAAGGGGTACATGGGCTGTCAACCCGAAACTCTGCGCGCAGGCAGCACGGTAGTACCGCTGATGTCATGCGGTACTACCGCTCCAAGCGGTACTACCGCTTCAGTACCGCTCTACTACCGGTTAGCGCCAAAAGATGCCAGTAGTTTTCACGGTAGTAGGGGCGGTAGTACCGCCTCAAGCGGTACTACCGCTGGGGTGGGGCGGTACTACCGCCCTGGGAGTTGCAGAAGCCTCCTCCCAGCTCAGCTGCATTGCCTCCTTGCTCTCCTTCTTGCCCCAAGTTGCTCCTTGCGCCATGCCTTCCTCTCCAATGTACCTAATGACACATACACACAAGGATTTAGGCAGTATAAAGCTCTCATCAAAATAATTGGCATTATCAACTAAGAGAGAATTCACCTGTTGTTCATCATTGGCTAGGCTTAATATTTCCTTCCAGCTGAGACAATTAGAATCATCGTATTCATAGAATATATCCTCATCATCAATACGAAATGAGATGGTCCGTGGCCTGGTGCAAAGAGGGCCACTTGTATTTTTAAATTTTTGTGCGTGTCTACGTACCACCGAACCGGATGGCAAATTTGTCTACAAAAATGCCCAACGGCAAAGACAGTGTGCGTGTTGTTTACCACGTTCCAAGACGAGCACATACATAGTTCTGGGGTCCGATTTGGATCTGGGGTCTCGGCTTAAAATGGATTAGGGATCGGAGCTGAGAATAACTTCTCGGATCCAGCAATACATCCACGAATCGGTTCATGCTCCATGATACCCAGCCGAGTAAACTACCCCTACTTGCACACTCTACGAGATAAACAAAGCGAAACTAGAGTACGTAGTGGTTAAGCGAAACCACTAGCGGCGTGTAGCGACCTGCCCTTACGTACTACTAGTACATGTTCCTTTGCGATTGGATAAGCGGGAATCACCCACTCGTAAATGAAAATGGTAGTTTAGGACCGGTTGTTCATATACAATTGCTGTCAATCAAGTAGGAATCGGCAAGCTTGCCCGTTAAAAAAGCACAAGAGAGGCTAGTGGATGTCCTAATCCCGAGCACACATGCTCCCGCTGCTACAGTAAAATCGAAAAAAATAGCAAAAAAATTCGAAAAATTCTGATTTTTTTTTGTGAGAAACATTGATGTTTTCCTCACATGCCTGCCAAATTTCATCACCAGATGACATTCGTGGAAAATGTGGCAAAAAAAACAAAATTGATGCTCCAAAACGGTGACTTTTTTTGCTATTTTTAGAAGAGCTCTAGAACGCAGCTGTTCTGATCCCGAGCTCATGTGAGCTCGGGTGAACAGTAAAATCAAAAAAAATAGTATAAAAAATCAAAAAAAACTGATTTTTTTTTGTTAGAAACATTGATGTTTTTTTCACATGCGTGCAAAATTTCATCACTAGATGACATTCGTGAAAAATGTGGCAAAAAAAACAAAATTGATGCTCCAAAAAGTCTGTTTTTTTAGCATTTTGGAGCATCGATTTTGTTTTTTTTGCCACATTTTCCACGAATGTCATATGGTGATGAAAATTTGCACGCATGTGAAAAAAACATCAATGTTTCTCACAAAAAAGATTCAGAATTTTTTTACTATTTTCTTTGATCTTACTGTTCACCCGAGCTTATGTGAGCTCGGGATTAGAAGAGCACTTTTGCTCTAGCTAGCTTCTAGTTTAGCTTGCGTAGGACACACACACACGAGAAAGAGAAAGAGAGAGAGAAATGCCCGATAATGCTAGGAGTTCACCATTGCATTAGGAGTGCTACTCATCTATAACCAACAGGTAAATCTTTCCTGGCATGTGATGTGAGTAGTAACAAAGCGAGATGGCACTGCAAAGAATCGAAAACAACCGTTTTGTTTTGAGAATCTCGTGCCATTCAGTCAGCTGGTCCTGCACAGCATGCGATGCTTGCGGGACAAAAAAGGTGGCAGAGTCCCTTCCCTTAATTCCCGGGTAATCGTGGATCCAGTCTCCGCCTCTTCGTAAGCTAATTTGGATCTATGCGCGCCAGCAACAGCGATTTGGGTTAACAAGACTTGGTCACTCGGCAGCAGTAACTTAATGCAGTCCATGCGTTGTGATGGCTATAAACAGTTTTCTTACTACAAGTCTGAGTCTATCGATATAGGCATTTGCGTTTCTGTGTGCCGTACGCAAGGCCGCCGATAATGCTAGTAATGAAAACTGGATACTGGATAGACCTGACAGTTTCACAGGGCTCGAGATTGGGATCGCGGCCGTGCCCTCGTGCGCTCATACGCCGATCTGTATAGGCTCTCTTCTAGCACGGCGAGCCTATCAGATGCTACTGTCCCCATCCAGACAGCAGCAACAACAGCAGTTTTTTTTTTCTGAGTCTAAGCAACAGCAGCAGTTTTTTTAGGGGTAAAGCCAACTTCATTAATCAAAAACCACATAATGTGGGATATAGTTCGAATCATGGGGTTGGCTAAGCCAAACATGGCGCCCAGGGCCTAACGAAAGAGAGTATCTAGCTAAACTGTCAGCCTCTAAGTTTACAGCACGACTTTCAAAACAAAAATTACAATCAAAATGAACCGCTCTAAGATTTATTTCACTAGTGATGGCCCCATATGTACCAAAGCTTCCTTTTGAGATGTTTCCCACCACCTGTTTTGGGTCCGAAGAAACTATAATTGGATGTAGACCAGGTCTTTCACTAAAGCGAGAGCTTCCCTGCATGCAATACCGTCCAGGCTCGCTGGATCATGCACCCCATTCAAGACTAGGGCCGAACTACCCAGGTAAGTTCCGTTGTTGTCCCTGCAAATTTGCCGCTGCCGTGCCTCTTCTTCCTGGTCTTACTCCAGCATCCACATGAATTTTAGCGTATCCAGGCAGTGGACCTTTCGGCCGTGGGTTTAAACCTGCGACTGGATTTTTGTTGATCGGTCGAGGTAGTGCCGGCGTAGCTTCTGTGATCATATCAAGTTCGTCAATGAACCGAGAAACAAAGGAATGAATTGATTATGGACTCTGAAAAATCCCTTCGAGGATTGCCTTTCTTCTAGATGACCAGATTGCCCAAAGTGTGATAGAAAGTTTGACGAACATGGTGATGGGAACGTTGCATGAAAATCAAAAATCTTCCTACGAAACACGCAAGATCTAATCTAGGAGATGCAAAGCAACGAGAGGGGAGTGTGTCTACATACCCTTGTAGACCGAAAGCGTTAGCGTCGTAACGCGGTTGATGTAGTCGTACTCTTCACGATCCAATCGCGATCCAATCCGATCTAGTGCCGAACGGACGGCACCTCCGAGATTAGCACACGTTCAGCTCGATGGCGTCCTCTCCTTCTTGATCCAGCAAGAGAGGGGGAGGAGGTAGATGAGATCGGAACCAGCACAGCGGTATGGTGGTGGTGGCAGTAGCGGAATTCCGGCAGGGCTTCGGGCGAGAGGTGGTGGAGGAGTATACGGGAGAGAGGGAGGCTCCGGGCGGAAGGGTGCAGCCCCCTGCGCCCCTCCCCACTATATATAGGGGTGAGGGGGAGGGGGCGCCGGCCCTAGCCTCCTCCAAGGGAGGGGGCGGTGGCCTAGGGGGAGGAGTGCCCCCCAAGGCAAGTGGGGCGCCTCCACCCCTAGGGTTTTACCCCTTTGGCGCATGGGCCAAGTGGGGGGGGGGGAGGGGCTGGTGCGCCTGGCCCAACTAGGCCAGGGCCCCCCCCTACAGCCCATGTGGGTCCCCGGGGCTGGTGGACCCACCCGGTGGACCACCGGAACCCTTCGGTGCCTCCGATACACTTGCCGGCATGCCCCCGAACTTTTCCGGTAGCCAAAACAGGACTTCCTATATATAAATATTTACCTCCGGACCATTCCGGAGCTCCTCGTGATGTCCGGGATCTTATCCGGGACTCCGAACAACCTTTCGGACTTTCCACTATTAATATCTCAATACTACCCTAGCGCTATCGAACGTTAAGCGTGCCACCCTACGGGTTTGGAACATGTAGACATGACCGAGACTCCTATCCGGTCAATAACCAATAGCAGGACCTGGATGCCCATATTGATTCTGTAGGAGATATGCCCTAGAGGCAATAATAAATGTTATTATTTATCCCCATGTTCCTAATTAAGTTTATATTCCGTGCTATAACTGCTATGGTTCTCGAGTCTGCAACAACCACGAGGCTCGGAGGGAAACTCATATGCACATGTGGAATAATAAACGGTAAAAAGTATTCCTAGTCAAGCCTCTAAGACTGGCTCAAGTGTTGCATGATGATCACATTTTCCTGATCATGGGCATGTCTATGCCGGCAACTTTGAGGGCACAATGTTAGGAGAACACTTGTGTTGAATCGACCCGATTGATGTTCTGCTATGAGATACATTCGTCATAAGTTAATGGTTAATAACACAGAGATAGTTAACGTTTGCATAATTCCTTAGACCATGAGAGTATCGAGTTTCTTCATGCTTGCTTCATGAACTTTGGGGTTTGTTAAACGTCATCCGTAAATGGGTGTCTATTATGGCGGCTTACGGATTCATGGAAAAGTATGTCAACGGACTTGATAGCTCAAGATTGGGATTTGCTCCTCTGGCGATGGAGAGATATCTCTGGGCCCTCTCGGTGTTACGGTATCCACTATCGTCTGGCCAGACACAATGTGATTTGATCACAGGGATGCCGGAACACGGGAACGAGAAAAGAGAACAAACCTGGTAACGAGGTAACTGGCATTGTGGACAAGTGTTGATCCACGGGGATGCCGATAAATCTCACCTCGGGCGTTTGTAACATATCGCGAAGCAACAGGAATAGCACACGACAACTGGAGGTTCACTCGAATATTTATTCGTGTGGGTATAGGGGTCAATACGGGTGTCCACGTCTCCGATGTTGATCATTGATCGGAAAGTGTTCCGGTCATGTCTATACTTCACCGAACCTATAGGGTCACACGCTTAAGGGTCATCTATCTGCTGAATTCTAGACAGGGAGTCTGAGAGAAAGTCACCGCAAAAGTTTCGGAGACAACGGAAAAATTCCGGAGAGAGAACACCGGAATAGTTTCGGTAAAACTGAAAAGTTGTTTCAGGGTATACCATTAGGTCAAATTGGTTTCGGCACACGCCTGGAAATTCTTGGAGGGTGCCAGAATTGTTCTGGAAACTTCTGGGATTTATCCGGAGAAATAACCCGGAAATGTTCCGGAGCTGCCGGAACCGCTTTGGTTGCTTTTCGCAGATGAAAATCACTAATCCGGAATTATTTCGGAACGCGTCCAAAATTATTTTAGTGGGTACTGAAAATGTTCTAAGACCTACAGAAATATTTTTGGATGTAACGGTCGCGGAAAATGTTTCGTGAGTACTCCCTCCATTCCACAATGTAGTGCCTATAGATTTTTCTGAAAGTCAAACTTTGCCAACTTTGACCAAGTTTATAGAGAAAATTGTATACATCTACAATACCAAACATGTACATTCCGAAAATATAACTCATGATGTATCCAATGATGTGCATTTGGTATTCTAGATGTACCTATTTTTCTCTATAAATATGGTCAAACTTTGTAATGTTTGACTTTTAAGAAAATCTATAGGCACTACATTATGGAACGGAGGGAGTAGTAGAAACACTATTATGAATAGTGGAAACACTATTGGGAGAAAATATCTCACGAATAGTGAAAATACTATTGGGAGAAAAAAAATCTCATGAATAGTGGAAACACTATTATGAATAGTGTGAAAATATTTGAGGGCATTTTGGTATTTTGGGAGCCACCCTACCCCTTGGGTTTTCCTATAAATAGAGGTGGAGAGGCACTCTCCACACTCACTCTTTCTCACATACACATGCCATTGCAATGATCTGGCTTCTTCTCTCCCTCCCCATGAAATAGTTTCGTAGAGCCGAAAGGCTGTCTGGGTTCCGGTGGGAACTAGTTCTGGAAGGCGAAGCCCTGCTGGATAGATGACACCGTATGTGTGCAACCCCGTAGAGAGGTCGTAGGTTCGATCTTTTTGCCCGGAGGGCTTTTCATGAGTGCCTCCCGAAGGGCTGTCCGGGTGACCGTTCGAGTTTCGAGGGTCCTCCCGAAGGGCTGTCCGAGTGATCATCTGAGTTTCGAGAGTCCTCCCGGAGGGCTGTCCGTGACACCGTCCGAGGGACTGTCCGACCGCCTCCCGAAGGGCTGTCCAAGGGGCAGACGAGGGAGTACAACCTCGCGGTTGGGAGGATGTAAAATCCTAGCTGCCGGGATCTGCACCGCCGATCGTCATCGACTCTACTTCCGCTGCGCTACGAGTCGGTAACGAAAAGATCAAACCTTGTATGCATCTCCATAGTGATCCTGGGCGTGCTCGCTGTACCGAATTTTTTTGTTTTCTGTCGCGTTCCCCTACAGATTCCTACATATTCAACGAAGATCTTTATCGGTTGAACCACGATGTAGAGGATTCAGTTAATCCCGTATGCAATTCCCTTTGTCCGGCGATATGTTACTTGCCCGAGATTCGATCGTCGGTATCTCCATACCTAGTTTAATCTCGTTACCGGCAAGTCTCTTTACTCGTTCCGTAATACAAGATCCCGTGGCTAACTCATTAGCCACATTGCTTGCAAGCTCTTTACGATGTTGTATTACCGAGAGGGCCCAAAGATATCTTTTCATCATACGGAGTGACAAATCCCAGTCTCGATCCGTGCCAACCCAAGAAACACCTTCGGAGATACCTGTAGAGCACCTTTATGATCACCCAGTTACGAAGTGACGTTTGGATACACACTAAGTATTCCTCCGGTGTTAGGGAGTTGCACGATCTCATGGTCTAAGGAACAAATACTTGACATGAAGAAAGATGTAGCAAATAACTAAATGATCTGATGCTAAGCTTACGGTTGGGTCTTGTCCATCACATCATTCTCCTAATGATGTGATCCCGTTATCAAATGACAACTCATGTCTATGGTCAGGAAACCATAACCATCTTTGATCAACGAGCTAGTCTAGTAGAGGCTTACTAGGGACACGGTGTAGTTTATGTATTCACACATGTATTTAAGTTTTCGGTCAATACAATTCTAGCATGAATAATAAACATTTATCATGAACAAGGAAATATGATAATAACCAATTTATTATTACCTCTAGGGCATATTTCCAACAGTCTCCCACTTGCACTAGAGTCAATAATCTAGTTTATATTGTAATGAATCTAACACCCATGGAGCCCTGGTGCTGATCATGTTTTGCTCGCGGAAGAGGTTTAGTCAACGGGCCTGCCACATTCAGATCCGTATGTACTTTGCAAAGTTCTATGTCTCCATCCTTAATGTAATTATGAATGGAGTTGAAGCGGCGCTTGATGTGCTTTGTCTTCTTGTGAAACCTGGGCTCCTTGGCAATGGCAATAGCACCAGTGTTTTCACAAAAGATAGTCATTGGATCCGATGCACTAGGTATTACTCCTAGATCGGATATGAACTCCTTCATCCAGACTCCTTCTTGCGCTGCTTCTGAAGCAGCTATATATTCCGCTTGACATGTAGATCCCGCTACGACGCTTTGCTTGGAACTGCACCAACTGACTGCTCCACCATTCAATATAAATATGTATCCGGTTTGAGACTTAGAGTTATCCGGATCTGTGTGGAAGCTAGCATCAACGTAACCCTTTACGACGAGCTCTTCGTCACCTCCATAAACGAGAAACATATCCTTAGTCCTCTTCAGGTACTTAAGGATATTCTTGACCGCTGTCCAGTAATCTACTCCTAGATCACTTTGGTACCTCCCTGCCAGACTTATGGCAAGGCACACATCAGGTCTGGTACACAGCATGGCATACATTATAGAGCCTATGGCCGAGGCATAGGGGATGACTTTCATCCTTTCTCTTTCTTCTGCCGTGGTCGGGCTTTGAGTCTTACTCAACTTCACACATTGCAACACAGGCAAGAACCCTTTATTTGACTGGTCCATTTTGAACTTCTTCAAAATCTTGTCAAGGTATGTGCTTTGTGAAAGTCCTATTAGGCGTCTTGATCTATCTCTATAGATCTTGATCCCCAATATGTAAGCAGCTTCACCCAGGTCTTTCATTGAAAAACTCTTGTTCAAATAACCTTTTATGCTTTCCAGAAATTCTATATCATTTCCAATCAACAATATGTCATCCACATATAATATTAGAAATGCTACAGAGCTCCCACTCACTTTCTTGTAAATACAATCTTCTCCGTAAGTTTGTATAAAACCAAAAGCTTTGATCACCTCATCAAAGCGTATATTCCAACTCCGAGATGCTTGCACCAGTCCATAGATGGATCGCTGGAGCTTGCATACTTTGTTAGCATCCTTAGGATCGACAAAACCTTCCGGTTGCATTATATACAACTCTTCCTTCAGAAACCCGTTAAGGAACGCTGTTTTGACGTCCATCTGCCAAATCTCATAATCATAAAATGCGGCAATTGCTAACATAATTCTAACAGACTTAAGCATTGCTACGAGTGAGAAAGTCTCATCGTAGTCAACTCCTTGAATTTGTCGAAAACCCTTTGCGACAAGTCGAGCTTTATAGATGGTGACATTACCATCAGCGTCTGTCTTCTTCTTAAAGATCCATTTGTTCTCAATGGCTTGCCGATCATCGGGCAAGTCCACCAAAGTCCATACTTTGTTCTCATACATGGATCCTATCTCGGATTTCATGGCCTCAAGCCATTTGTCAGAATCCGGGCTCATCATTGCTTCTTCATAGTTCGTAGGTTCGCCGTTGTCCAACAACATGACTTTCAGGACGGGATTACCGTACAACTCTGGTGCGGAACGTACCCTGGTCGACCTACGAAGTTCAGTAGTAACTTGATCCGAAGTTTCATGATCATCATCATTAGCTTCCTCTCCTTCTGGTGTAGACATCACGGGAGCTTCTTTCTGTGATGCGCTACTTTCCAATTCGAGAGAAGGTACAATTACCTCATCAAGTTCTATTTTCCTCCCACTCAGTTTTTTCGAGAGAAACTCCTTCTCTAGAAAGGACCCATTCTTAGCAACAAAGATTTTGCCCTCGGATCTGTGGTAGAAGGTATACCCAATGGTCTCTTTAGGGTATCCTATGAAGACGCACTTCTCCGCTTTGGGTTTGAGTTTATCAGGCTGAAGCCTCTTGACATAAGCGTCGCATCCCCAAACTTTAAGAAGCGACATCTTAGGTTTCTTGCCAAACCATAATTCATATGGTGTCGTCTCAACGGATTTAGACGGGGCCCTGTTTAAAGTGAATGCAGCTGTCTATAATGCATAACCCAAAATGATAGCGGCAAATCGGTAAGAGACATCATAGAACGCACCATATCCAATAGAGTACGATTATGACGTTCAGACACACCATTACGCTGTGGTGTTTCAGATGGCGTGAGCTGTGAAACAATTCCACATTGTCTTAAATGCATACCAAACTCGTAACTAAAATATTCACCTCCACGATCAGATCGTAGAAATTTAATTTTCTTATTACGATGATTCTCCACTTCACTCTGAAACTCCTTGAACTTTTCAAATGTTTCAGACTTGTGTTTCATTAAGTAAATATACACATATCTACTCAAATCATCTGTGAAGGTAAGAAAATAACGATATCCACCGCGCGTTCAACACTCATCGGACCGCATACATCGGTATGTATTATTTCCAACAAGTCACTTGCCTGCTCCATTGTTCCGAAAAACAAGGTTTTAGTTATCTTGCCCATGAGGCATGGTTCACATGTATCAAATGATTCATAATCAAGAGATTCCAAAAGTCCATCAGCATGGAGTTTCTTCATGCGCTTTAAACCAATATGACCTAAGCGGCAGTGCCACAAGTATATGGTACTATCATCATTAACTTTGCATCTTTTGGCATCGATATTATGAATATGTGTAACACTACGATCGAGATTCAACAGAAATAGACCATTCACTAAGGGTGCATGACCATAAAAGATATTATCCATATAAATAGAACAACCATTATTCTCTGTCTTAAATGAATAACCGTCTCGTAATAAACAAGATCCAGATATAATGTTCATGCTTAACGCAGACACCAAATAACAATTATTCAGGTTCATAACTAATCCCGAAGGTAAACGTAGAGGGAGCGTGCCGACGGCGATCACATCAAGCTTGGAACCATTTCCAACGCGCATCGTCACCTCGTCCTTAGCTAGTGTCCGTTTATTCCGCAACTCCTGTTTCGAGTTACAAATATTAGCAACCGAACCAGTATCAAATACCCAGGCGCTACTACGAGCACTAGTAAGGTACACATCAATAACATGTATATCGAATATACCTTTGTTGACGTTGCCAGCCTTCTTATTTGCCAAGTACTTGGGGCAATTCCGCTTCCAGTGACCATTCCCCTTGCAATAGAAGCACTCAGTCTCAGGTTTGGGTCCAGCCTTGGGTTTCTTCATGGGAGCGGCAACTGGCTTGCCATTCTTCTTGAAGTTCCCTTTCTTTCCCTTGCCTTTCTTCTTGAAACTGGTGGTCTTGTTGACCATCAACACTTGATGCTCTTTCTTGATTTCTACTTCCGCGGCCTTTAGCATCGCGAAAAGCTCAAGGATCGTTTTCTCCATCCCTTGCATATTATAGTTCATCACGAAGCCTTTGTAGCTTGGTGGCAGTGACTGGAGAACTCTGTCAATCGCTACTTCATCTGGAAGATTAACTCCCAACTGATTCAAGCGATTATAGTTGAAAGATCATGGATGTCGCCTAGAGGGGGGGTGAATAGGCGCTTTAAAATAATTACGGTTTAGGCTTGAACAAATGCGGAATAAACCTAGCGGTTAATTTGTCAAGCATAAAACCTATAACAACTAGGCTCACCTATGTGCACCAACTACTTACGCAAAGCAAGATAAACAACTAAGTGATAGCAAGATATATAACATGAAACACTATGGCTATCACAAAGTAAAGTGCATAAGTAAAGGGCTCGGGTAAGAGATAACCGAGGCACGCGGAGACGATGATGTATCCCGAAGTTCACACCCTTGCGGATGCTAATCTCCGTTTGGAGCGGTGTGGAGGCACAATGCTCCCCAAGAAGCCACTAGGGCCACCTTAATCTCCTCACGCCCTCGCACAATGCAAGATGCCGTAATTCCACTAAGGGACCCTTGAGGGCGGTCACCGAACCCGTACAAATGGCAACCCTTGGGGGCGGTCACCGAACCCGTACACTTTGGCAACCCTTGGGGGCGGTCACCGGTACCTGTCAAATTGCTCGGGGAAATCTCCACAGCCTAATTGGAGACCCCGACGCTTGCCCGGAGCTTTACACCACAATGATTGAGCTCCGAAGCACCACCAACCGTCGAGGGCGCCCAAGCACCCAAGAGGAACAAGCTCTAGGGTACCAAGCACCCAAGAGTAATAAGCTTCTCAACTTTTCACTACCACGTATCACCGTGGAGAACTCAAACCGATGCAACTAATGCAATGGCAAGAACACACGAAGTGGTCAAGTCCCTCACTCCCAAATCCCACCAAAGCAACAAAAGCTATGGAGGAATATGAGAGGAAGAACAAGGAGAACACCAAGAACTCCAAGATCTAGATCCAAGGGGTTCCCCTCACATAGAGGAGAAAGTGATTGGTGGAAACGTAGATCTAGATCTCCTCTCTCATTTCCCTCAAGAACTAGCAAGAATCATTGGAGGGATTGAGAGATAGCAAGCTCGAAGAAGGTCAACAATGGGGGGGCAAACACGAGCTAGAAGAATTGGGTCCATTGGGGAAGAAGACCCCCTTTTATAGGACCCCACGAATCTGCCCGTTATGTTGCAGAAAAACACGGGAGCGGTACAACCGGTCCAAGGATCGGTACAACCGCTTTTTGCGGGTTCCCCTGAAGCAGAGTACCAGGCGGTACAACCGGTGGAGCCACCGGTAGTACCGGTCGGCCGGAGCCAACCAGGAACTACCGCTCCACCACCGCCCAACAACCGCCTCTCATACAGAAGGGGTTCACCCCATAGCGGTGGTTGGGGCGGTGGTTGTGCCGGTGCAACCGCCAGACCAGTGCTCCTGTGGTGGCTAAGTCCGGAGCGGTACAACCACTCCAGACACCGGTAGTACCGGTTCGCCTTAGCCGTCCGGGAACTACCGGGACACCACCGCCCAGCCATAGCTCCAATACAGAAGGGAGTCTGGTAGTGGAGCGGTGCTGGGCCGAAACAACCGGTCAAGCGGTACAACCGCTTTTACAAGTGGTACAACCACTCGGTACAAACAAAAACACTGCCACAGAGAACAGAGGATACAATAAAACCTGAACTGCCACAACTTCTGCAAATGAGCTCCGAATTGAGCAAACTCCAGCTTGTTGGATAGACGACGACGAGTACTATCCAAACAGCGAGTGGTTATAGTAAGAAGAGGCAGTAGAGAAAGAGCCAATGATATAGAGATGTGAAACCTCTATGAATGAAGAACCGACAAACACTCCAACATCGAAAACATCATAGAAGATGCACATGAACTCCGTTTTCGATGAACTCGAGCTTGTCATGAAGATGACCAAAAGCTCAAAAACTCACAAAGAGAAACACCAAACAAGAACCAAGAAAGATGATGCAAGGATGCAATGGTTTGAGCTCTCTACGAAAGATACGATCAAGCTACTCATCCGAGAGCCCCCCTTAATAGTACGGCTATCGATCCTATAACCCGGTCTCCCAACTACCACCATGAGACCGGTAAAATAGAAAACCTATCAAGGGCAAACCTTTGCCTTGCGCATAGTCCACTTGAGCTAGAAGATGACGATCTTGACTTCCTCAAGTTGGACCACCTTTCTTGATTGTGTTGACTCGATGAAGACTAGTTGATTGCTCCCCCAAACTCCACTATGGGTGAGCCACTCTTCAGCACATCTTCACAAGTCCATTGTCACCACAATGGACGGCAAGCTTCAAGCATGATCTCTTCGTGATGCTCCACTTGAACTTGCACACCGCAATCTTGATGACGATCACCACTTGATGTCATCCTCCATGGGTTGTATGATATCTTCCTTTTGATGCACGCCCATGGAAACAAACCTAACCCCACAAAGAACTCTCGCATAGAACATGGGTTAGTACACAAAGCGTAATGGACAATGCTTACCATACCGTGAGATCACTTGATCCCACTCGGTACATCTTCTATGCTTTGTGTGTTGATCAACTTGAATCACTCTTCATATTTAGTCTTGATCAACCTTGAATCTTTCCAATTCTCTTCATTAAGATGATGTCTTGAAGGTAAACATGAATCTCCACACAATCTTCTTCTTCAAGACATGCTTGCAATAGGCTCATCTCTTACATGACCAATCTTTGGATAACTCCATGAATAACCACCTTGGTCATCTCAAAATCTCCTTGAAACCAACAAATGTACTTCAAGAAAATCCTATGGACAAACCCTTCAAATATAACTCAAGGCAACCATTAGTCCATAGGGATTGTCATCAATTACCAAAACCAAACATGGGGGCAGCGCATGTTCTTTCAATAGTACCCAGACATTTTGAGTACGTGCTCACTAACGGAGGTATTCTCCTCCATCTTACAACTAAAGAACTTGTCGGAGGTGCCATACCTCTCAACCTGGACATGAGCCTGAAATACCAATTTTAGCTCCTGGAACATCTCATATGGTCTGTGGTGCTCAAAACGTCTTTGGAGCCCCGGTTCTAAGCCGTAAAGCATGGCGCACTGAACTATCGTGTAGTCATCATTCCTTGTTTGCCATACGTTCATAGCATCCAGATTTGCGGGAGCGGGTGGATCACCTAGCGGTGCATCAAGGACATATACTTTCTGTGCAGCAGTGAGGATAATCCTCAGATTATGGACCCAGTCCACATAGTTGCTACCATCATCCTTCAACTTTTCTTTCTCTAGGAACGTATTAAAATTCAGGGGAGCTACAGCGCGAGCCATTGATCTACAACAATAATTCGCAAAGACAATTAGACTAAGTTCATGATAATTGGTTCTTCTAATCAAATTACTAAAGAGCTCCCACTTAAATCAACATCCCTCAAGTTGTCTAAGTGTTACATGATCCAAATCAACATACCCATGTCCGATCATCACGTGAGATGGGGCAGTCATCAATGGTGAACATCTCCATGTTGATCATATCTACTATATGACTCATGTTCGACCTTTCGGTCTCTCGTGTTCCGAGGCCATGTCTATACATGCTAGGCTCGTCAAGTTTAACCCAAGTATTCTGCATGTGTAAAACTGGCTTACACCCATTGTATGTGAACGTAGAGTCTATCACACCCGATCATCACGTGGTGCTTCGAAACGACGAACTTTCGCAACAGTGCATACTTAGGGAGAACACTTTTATATTGAAATTAAGTGAAGGGATCATCTTATAATGCTACCGTCGTCCTAAGCAAAATAAGATGCATAAAAAGATAAACATCACATGCAATCAATATGTGACATGATATGGTCATCATCATCTTTGTGCTTTTGATCTACATCTCCAAAGCACCGGAATGATCTTCATCGTCACCGGCATGACACCATGATCTCCATCATCGTGCCATCATGTGGTTGTCTCTGCCAACTATTGCTTCTACAACTATTGCTAACGCATAGCGATAAAGTAAAGCAATTACATGGCGTTTAATGATTGACACGCAGGTCATACAATAAATTAAAGACAACCCTATGGCTCCTGCCGGTTGCCGTACTCATCGACATGCAAGTCGTGAACCTATTACAAAACATGATCATCTCATACATCAACATATATCACATCACGTTTTGGCCATACCACATCACAACATGCTCTGCAAAAACAAGTTAGACGTCCTCTACTTTGTTGTTGCAAATTTTACGTGGCTGCTATGGACAACTAGCAAGAACCGTTTTTACCTACGCAAAGCCACAACGGTGATATACAAGTTGCCTTTTAACCTTCTACAAGGACCGCCCTTGTCAAATCAGATTCAACTAAAGTGGGAGAGACAGACACCCGCAAAGCCACTTTTATGCAATACAAGTTGCATGTCAGTCAGTGGAACCGGTCTCTTGTGCGAGGACAAGTAAGGTTGGTCCGAGCCGCTTCATTCCACAATACTGCCGAATCCAAATAAGACAAAGGAAGTAAGCAATTTGAACATCAATGCCCACAACTTCTTTGTGTTCTACTCATGCAAATACATCTACGCATAGACCTAGCTCATGATGCCACTGATAGGGAACGTTGCATGAAAATCAAAAAATTTCCTACGAAACACCCAAGATCTAATCTAGGAGATGCAAAGAAATGAGAGGGGAGTGTGTCTGCATACCCTTGTAGACCGAAAGCGTTAGCGTCGTAACACGGTTGATGTAGTCGTACTCTTCATGATCCAATCGCGATCCAATCCGATCTAGTGCCGAACGGACGGCACCTCCGAGATTAGCACACGTTCAGCTCGATGGCGTCCTCTCCTTATTGATCCAGCAAGAGAGGGGGAGGAGGTAGATGAGATCGGAACCAGCATGGCGGTATGGTGGTGGTGGCAGTAGCGGAATTCCGGCAGGGCTTCGCCAAGCGCGTACCGAAAGGTGGTGGAGGAGTATGCGGGAGAGAGCGAGGCGCCGGGCGGAAGGGTGCAGCCCCCTGCGTCCCTCCCCACTATATATAGGGGTGAGGGGAGGGGGCGCCGGCCCTAGCCCCTCCTCCAAGGGAGGGGGCGGCGGCCTACGGGGAGGAGTGCCCCCCAAGGCAAGTGGGGCGCCTCCACCACTAGGGTTTTACCCCTTTGGCGCATGGGCCAAGTGGGGGGGGGGGGCTGGTGCGCCTGGCCCAACTAGGCCAGGGCGCCCCCCTACAGCCCACGTGGGTCCCCGGGGCTGGTGGACCCCCGGAACCCTTCGGTGCCTCCGATACACTTGCCGGCATGCCCCCGAACTTTTCCGGTAGCCAAAACAGGACTTTCCATATATAAATCTTTACCTCCGGACCATTCCGGAGCTCCTCGTGATGTCCGGGATCTCATCCGGGACTCTGAACAACCTTTCGGACTTTCCGCTATTAATATCTCAATACTACCCTAGCGCTATCGAACGTTAAGCGTGCGACCCTACGGGTTCGGAACATGCAGACATGACCAAGACTCCTCTCCGGTCAATAACCAATAGCAGGACCTGGATGCCAATATTGATTGCTACATATTCAACGAAGATCTTTATCGGTTGAACCACGATGTCGAGGATTCAGTTAATCCCGTATGCAATTCCCTTTGTCCGGCGATATGTTACTTGCCCGAGATTCGATCGTCGGTATCTCCATACCTAGTTCAATCTCGTTACCGGCAAGTCTCTTTACTCGTTCCGTAATACAAGATCCCGTGGCTAACTCATTAGCCACATTGCTTGCAAGCTCTTTACGATGTTGTATTGCCGAGAGGGCCCAGAGATATCTCTCCGTCATACGGAGTGACAAATCCCAGTCTCGATCCGTGCCAACCCAAGAAACACCTTCGGAGATACCTGTAGAGCACCTTTATGATCACCAAGTTACGAAATGACGTTTGGATACACACTAAGTATTCCTCCGGTGTCAGGGAGTTGCATGATCTCATGGTCTAAGGAACAGATACTTGACATGAAGAAAGCTGTAGCAAATAACTAAACGATCTGATGCTAAGCTTACGGTTGGGTCTTGTCCATCACATCATTCTCCTAATGATGTGATCCCATTATCAAATGACAACTCATGTCTATGGTCAAGAAACCATAATCATCTTTGATCAACGAGATAGTCTAGTAGAGGCTTACTAGGGACACAGTGTAGTTTATGTATTCACACTTGTATTTAAGTTTCCGGTCAATACAATTCTAGCATGAATAATAAAAATTTATCATGAACAAGGAAATATGATAATAACCAATTTATTATTGCCTCTAGGGCATATTTCCAACACATGGCATGCGGTAGCGACTCCTGCAACGTGAACAACCAGTTTTTGGCACTAGGCTCGGTGGTGGCCACCAGCTCTTCAGCTAGTTCACCATCTACGAGAGCCTAGGTGCACCGCGATGTAGTGCACTCTAGTAAGGAGTGTCTCCATGAATCCGGCGCTCCACATAATCCACACGTGCTAGTGACAGGCATCTTTCTATGTGCTCGAACATCTTCTGTAGGTAATGAATGCTTTGAAAGCCTCCAAAGGAAGATGCAGATTTTGCCAGGTACCTGCGTTCTCCAAAGTGTTTTCCACAAACCCTCGGCAGTGCCCGTATTCGAGGAGTCGGCGTGGCCATCCAACCACGCTTCCCTGCGTTGTTTTATAGCTACCAGCATTCTGTAAGCAGATTTGACCGAGAAAACTCCGCCGGCCTCCAGGTGGGATGGCAAGCAAGAAGACAGCCATAAAACGGCCTGCACCGGGCCTTTGGGAGTCGAGGGGAAGTAGCCCATGGCCTGGACCAGACGCGGGAGCTATATCTCCCTTATAGCAAGATACGTGCAACACTATGTCTCGCTTATAGCGAGACCTAGCGGCAGATCCTATTTGCCGCTCGCGAGTGTCCTTGCTTCGCTGAAGCTTGGCACCTGACGCCCCAGTTTGGGCAGGCCCAGGGTCACTCTGCCTTTTCTTCTCTTTTCTCTTTCTTTTTTTTCTCTTTTCTTTTTTCCGTTTCTTTTCTTTTCCTTTTTTCTCTTTCTTTCTTTTTTTCATGTATTATACAAAGTTCATTGTATATTTATATACCAAAATATTCATTGTATATTTAAGGAAATGTTCACACTATATATTAAGAAAAAGGATCAACATATTTTGAAAAAATGTTCATTGTGTATTTTAAAATTGTTCAGCGTATATCACAAAAATGTTCCATGTATGTTTAAATATTGTTCAGCGTATATCACAAAAATGTTCATTGTGTACTTTAATCTTGTTCAGCGTATACCACAAAAATGTTCAATGTGTATTTAAATATTGTTTAGAGTATATAAAAAAAGTGTTAAGTGTGTATTTAAATATTGTTCAGCGTATATCACAAAAATGGCCAGTGTGTATTTAAATATTGTTCAGCCACAACACAAAAATGGTCAGCGTGTATTTTAAAAGTTGTTCAGTGTATATTACAAATTGTTCAATATATATTTAAAAAATATTCATGTTTTAAAATTTTGTTTGAATTTTAAAAAAAATCACTATTCCAAACATTATTCACATTTTAGAAAAAAAATGTTCACAATTTTTCTAACAAAGGTAGAATTTTTTTGATTTTTCTAATCTGCTGCTGCATTTAGTTCTTAAACTTTTGCTATTCCTAAAAATCGCACACTCAGGAGCTAAAGTGGTAAGGAACACCAGGTCTTCAGCGTTTGGTTGCGAGTTTGATTCCTAGTAGGGCATTTTTTTGGGGGGTTTTCTGCTTGCTTGATGGCACTACTGAATTGGCCAGCCCATTAGGATTGCTCCTGTGCGAAAGCTCTGGCGTTTGACGCTCACAGCCGTCATACAGGGCATTTCCTAAACGGCACCTTATGCGCCCGATTCTTCGTTTTCCGCAAACCGGCGCATACCCACCCTCCGCGTTTGGGACGGCCCGTTTAATTTTTTTTTCTGTTAAAAACTGCGCGCAACGAGATTCAATCCCGCGACCTGCCTGTTCGAGAACAAGCGCAGTAACCACCTGGGACACCAATCCTCTTGTGTTCAGTTACACACTTTCCCCCCTTTTTACTC
Source organism: Elymus sibiricus (assembly GCA_039707655.1). NCBI lineage: Eukaryota > Viridiplantae > Streptophyta > Magnoliopsida > Poales > Poaceae > Elymus > Elymus sibiricus. The sequence continues at coordinate 318,725,182 of CM077670.1, read as the reverse complement.
TCGGTTTTGTTTTTTGTTTCTTTTCTTTTTCTTTTTACTTTTTTTTTCTTTATTTAGATTCGCGAACTGTTTTTCAAAATCCGTTAAGTTTTTCAAAATCGTGAACTTTCTTTCCAAATCGATGAACGTTTTACAAAATTATGAATTTGTTTGAAAATTGATGAACTTTTTTTCAAAATCGATGAACTATTTTCAAGATCGATGAACTTATTTTGAAAATCGATGAACTTATTTTGAAAATCGACGAACTTTTTTCAATATCGATGAACTTATTTTGAAAATCGATGAACTTTTTTCAAAATAGATGAACATTTTTGAAAATCGATTAACTTATTTTGAAAATCGATGAACTTTTTTCAAAGTCAATGAACTTTTTTCAAAATCGATGAGCTTTTTTTAAGAATTGATGAACTTTTTCAAAAATCGGTGAACTTTTTTTGAAAATTGATGAACTTTTTTCAAAATAGATTTTTTTTTGAAAATCAATGAACTTTTCTCAAATTTGTGATTTTTTTAAAAATTTGATGAACTTTTTTCCAAAAATTGATGAACTTTTTTTGTAAATCTTTAAACCTTTTTTAATTTCACAATTTTATTTTGTAAGAATTAGAAAAACAGGGTGAATTTTTCCTACCGAATCAATTGCACAAAAAAGGGAAAAAACTTGGTTCCTTAGCGAGTGGGCGGGCGAGCGAGTGAACGAACCCTGCTGGGCCGCAGCCCGCTAGTTGCGCTCGTGAGCGCCAGCTTTAGTTGCGGGCGCTTATGGCGCCCTATAGGAGCTCCCGTCATACAGGGGGTCTCAGACACAGCATGCTCTTGCGTGAGGCGCCTCACTAATGGACCGCAAAGGCGTGCGGGAGGCTATGCGTTTTTCTATTTTTATTTTTTTTACTTTAGTTTATACTAAATAAATATATTAGAAAAAACACTTTCCATAAAACATTTGATTTTTATAAATGTGTATAATGAAAATGATTTTCATGTACACAAAAAGTATACAATGTGTGAAAAAATTTATCATGTAATTAAAAAATGTTAATCAAGCATTTGAAAAAATGTTAAACAAACATTTGAAATTTGTTAATCACACAATTGAAAAATGTTAAATGATTATAGAAAATATGTTGACCATGTATTCAAAAAATGTCAAACTTGTATTTGAAAAATGTTAATCTTGTATTTAAAATAAATTTATTAAGAATTTGAAAAATGATAGAAATGTGTATAGGAAAAATGACCATGTATTAAACAATGCTAAAATTCTATTTGAAAAATATCAAAAGTGTATCAAAAAAATGTTCTTGATGTATACAAAAAATGCAGAGTGAAAACTAAAAACCTTAAAAAGAAACAAAAGAAACTACACAAAACAAAAACGAAAAAGAAAACCGGAGAAACAAGTGCAAAAAGAATGGAAAATAATGAAAACGACACAGGAGCAAAGAAAAAAACAGTTGAAAACCAACAATAGAAAACCGAAGAAAAAAAGGTAAATGTGAAAGAGAAGAAAAACCAATGAAAACCATGAAAGCAACAAAAGACAAACCAAAGAAAAACGAAGTGTAACAAAGAAAAAAGGAAGCCAAAGAAAACCAGGGAAGAAATAATAAAACCAAACAAAAACTATTTTAATAAACATTTAAAAAAAATTCAAATACAAGATTAATATTTTTTGAATACTTGGTCAACATTTTTCAGTACACGGTGAACATTTTATTAATGGCAATGAATTTTTTTCACACACAATGTACATTTTTTTTATATGTTAGGAACATTTTTATATACATGTTTAACATTTGGTAAATACAGAATAAACTTTTTGTAAAAGAAATTGACGTCTACTTTTATTTTAATGTACATTGTACATATTTATTATACACCAGGAACATTGTTTATACATTTTACTTTTTTTAAATATTTAATCATTATTTTTTTCATACATATTGTTTTTAGTATATATTTTTCTTATATATAGAAAACATTTTTTCTATGGACATTTAATATTTTTCAAATGCTTTATTAACATTTTACAAATACTATATTTTCAAATGCTTGATTAACATTCTTTAAATACATGCTCAATTTTGTTTTCGTACACATTGTATATTCTTTGTATACATAAACATGTTTCATATAGACATTAACAATTTTCAAAAGCTTTACTGACATTTAAAAAAATGTTAAGGGGTTTTTGTAATATATATATTTACCATATTAAAAAGAAAGCCAAAAATGAAAGCAAAAAACGTGAACCCCCCCCCCCCTCCCTCCCCAAAAAAAAAAACGTGGCTGTGGCCTCGCACACGACTGGGCTGGCCCATCTCGTACTCACCTTCAGGCGAGGCTTCCCTACATCTGTTATGCGACTCCCGTAACACTCGTAGTTGGTGAGATAAAGCACTCTCGGTGCTGTTATATAATGCCCTACGCGAGTGCTATGCTCGAGTTGCTCACACGCACCCTTCATGTTCCACCCAAGTCGGTTAGTTCCTCTTTCTTCTTTTCTTTTTTGGTTTTGCAGTTCTATTTTGACTATTTTTTCTATGGGTTTTTGGTAATATACACTATTTTTAGACATCCATGTACACTTTTGAAATGTAATATTTGTATAAAATCAATTTATCTTACTAATTACGTGTAAACATTTTTAAAAAGTATATTTATCTCTTATAAAAAACTAGCACATGTAAAAAACTAAAATATTCATATTATTTAAAATGTGTTCATGTATTTTGTAAAATATAAATGTCTTCGTACATTTTAAAAATGCCATCATGTATTTAAAAAAGTGCAATATTTTTTTAAAAATCTCGTATTTTTAAAACATTGAATGAAGCGTTCGGTGTTTATAAAAAATGGTCGCCCTATATTTGAAAATATTCAAAATTATTTGATACTGGTGCACGTGTGTTTAAAAATGTTCAATGTTTGTTTATAAAATGTTCAACATGTATTTGAAAAGAGATTGACGTTTTTTCGAAGAAAAGTTCATCGATATGAAATTATAAAAATACTAATCAAAAAAATGTTTGCATCTCGTTCAACAAAGGAATAGAAGAGGCGAAAATAGACAGAAAAAGAAACAATCGAAAAAATAAAAAAATAAAATAAAATATAAACCATCAAAAGAAACATTAAACAGAAAAAACTTGAGAAAACCAGTCACAAAACCAGAAACCGGGAGCTAGCACGTAGGGAAACAAATCAGCATACAACGAGGACGTAAGAGAGAAAAAACTTGGTACATGGCGCGCACGCGAAAGGAAAACCGATTAGTAATCCGCTTCATGTGAGAGAGCGTAGGTGAGTACTATGTATGGCTCTCAATGAGTGATTCATAGCAGTCATACGAGACTCGAGCCGAGATTGGTGCCAAATCCTATTCCGGATTTCATGCGAAAGATAATGGGCATTTTGAATCCTATTCTTTCTATCCCCTCCCCAGACTTTAAACTTATTTTAACATTTCTTTCTAAATTATGTTAAATAACATGTTTAACGAGATATGAAACATAAAAGAATGTATGTGTTAAAATGGGTCGTGCTAGTGGTTGGCCCAGTTAGGAGTTATTGATGCAAAATACGCTATGCACAATCTCGCATAAAGCGCCCAATAGGAGGACTCGTTTGTGGTTCACTCGTTTTTATCTATTCCGAGTTCACTATATGTGCGTCTTTGGGGCCATCAGGTGTATTCTATCCAACTTAATTTTATTCATGGTAGATTCGGCAAAACATTGTACCATAATGTACCAGGTTATATGGTTTTCAATCCAAAATCGATTTGCAGATAGATCCAAAATACAAATCTATATACCCTCAAATCATGCTTACGGAATGCATCATACAAATTACAACAAAACAAACATGTCACATGCACGTCTTGCAACGACAGTTACAACTGAAAAGCAAAACATACAATTTATCATTTTAGCTGCTAATGCACATCCAATAGAAATGAACTATAGGATGGCAAGTATGTCATTGTCTACTGGACAAGACGTGAGGTATGAGGTTTTGACAAGACTCACAAAGCTATATCAACACTATTGTTCCTATATGCCTAAATGGTAACATATCCTTAACAATGTAGCAATATCCCTAAGCACTCCTTCATATGGTAGAACTAGTGGGGAGGTTAGCTGGTTATTTTCCTCCTTATCTTTTTTGCAAAAATATATAATAATAACCAAGTAATGTTTCTACAGTCATCAGCAACATACCCGTCGCACTGGTTAGTACACTTCCCACTAAGAAACTATTGGATTTAACGGAATAGCAAAACTTAGCAATCTCATGAGCCACCTTATTAGTGTCTCTCCTAAATGCACCACTTTGAGGTTCAGTAACAAATGGATACCGCCAAGAGCCTATTTCTTCAAATCAACGGACTTGTCAAGTCCATCATTGGAGAGAAATTGTGCATAAAAGGCTGCTCATGTTGGTGTAATTTCCACTAATAATAATCATGGGGCAGCGTATGCACAGAGACTAGATTTACCCAAGGTCGTGCCCTCAGCATGGAGGTAATACCCTAGTCCTGCATTGTTGATGGGATTGATCTTAGCCTTGTATGTGAGCTAGGTTTTGTAGTGCGTACAAGGGGTATATCGAGAGGTATGATGGTGTACGGTGTATGAGAAGGTATTGACTGGGAGGCCCCCTACCCCCCTTATATAGGTGGACGAGGCGTAGGGTTATAAGAGCCCTAGTTGGTTTACAAGGTGGAATCCTAGTTGTTTTATATGTAGATCTACTAAATATACATGTATTGTACTCCAATCTTGATGATGCACCCCCATATGGTCGGTGGACTCGGAACCACTGGCCTGGCTCACCCTATGGTTGCTGGAATGAGTTCGTTCTCCATGTCCATACCCGGGGGCCATGGCATCACCAGTCTGTCTCCAACATGATCGGCCGATGCATAGAAATGGCAATGTATAAACCTGTAATACTCGCACGAAGCTTCGCTACTTCCAAACTGTGACAAATAAAGAAAAATCCTAGGATTATTAAGAATAACCTGGCTGCATGAAGCCATGAGCCACAATTTCCCAAACTCCTTGTACCGTTCTCAACAAAGAAACTAGCATCCACATTAATCTTAATAGACTTGCACCCCAAGAGAACCCATTTGGCGAGGCTAGGCAGCGAAGAGCCACCAGGCCACGAAGACATAGGATCCTTGCCCTTGCGATCACAAGAAAGTCACAAAAAATAGGAGCCTCACCCATACAAACACACAAAACAATAGTCTGAGAGCCTCCTGCGCAAGAAGTCCAATATTTGGCAAAAATATTCACAGAAGCCAAAATAAAAACCTTACTAGGCCAAAATAGCAAGGGAATTGTATACGAAAAAAGGTTTTCTTGAGAAAGATCTTCGTGAGTATGTGGGAATTATCAAGGGAATCCAGACCCCGCTGTTAATTGTTGATCGAAGGTGTTTCAGGTCATGTCCACATGTTACTGAACCTGTAGGGTCACACACTTAACGGTTAGTGTTTGTAGGAGAATAAGAGATCATAGGAGAATGAGAGAAGGGCACCGGAAGTGTTTCAGAATCCTGGAAGTATTCCAGGAGGCCCCGGGAGTGTTCCGATGATGTCGGGAGTGTCCTGGAAGTAACGGGGAAGGTCTTGGAAGCTTCCAAAAGGGTCCAAAATGTTCTAGAACCTTCTAGAATGTTTCGTAGGGTCCTAGTGGGCGGCCCCTTGGCTGGCCCAAGGGGCAATGCCCACATGGGCCCTAAAGGCCCAATAATGGGGCGCCACTTGGTGGCTTGGAAGGGGGTGGGGGTAAGTCAGGAGGCAGAGAGGACTCAACCTCCTGGTGCGTCGACCCTAGGGAGGATCCCCTCCTCCAAGTCGGCCGCCCACTTGGCCACCTATAAATATGAGTGTGTGTGTGTGTGTGGGGGGGGGGCACACCTAGGAACACACCAATCCCTTGGAGCACGCCCCCGCTACCCTGTGGCTCCTCACTCTCACTCTCTCTCTCTCTCTCTCTCTCTCTCCCTCTCTCTCTCTCTTGTCTAGATTGATCAAGATGGAGAATGTCGCTAGGTTGTCTAGGGAGTGCTGTCGAACACTAGAGCAGAGTCGTCTTATGCAAACAGTTTCATCCCCCCTTTTGGTGACACAGTTTCAAACTGTCACCTTGCTAAATTGGGCGATAGGGGGGGGGGGGGCACACGACCCAGATAAATCGTCGGCGATAGCTCCTTCGGATGCACAAGCGGAGCAAACGTACTTGTGTGCGATCGGGAGAGCTATCACAAACAATTATAAGGGACAAGCCGTGTGAGATGTGCTTATCATCCCACACAATTAATTTCAAACAAACGTTTGCATTAGTATAGTGCATCACACACAATTTTCTGTGTAAACTCATCTATGATAGGGAGAGCCATCACAGACGCTTTTCCTCAGTTAAGCGTTTGCGTTATTCAAGTATATCACACACGATGAGTAGAAGAAAACTGTATGACATAGGGCTAACCATCACACACACTTTTCCTGTTGGAAACGTTTGTGCAAGGTGGCGTAACGCAAATAGTTGCCACGGTAACATCGTGTGTGGTTGTTCATTGATCCCACACACGTATTTTGTAGAAACTGTGTGGGTTGCCTGTGGTCATCACCCACGAAGTTTTATGAGTAACTGTCTGCAATATAAAAACCAAATAAGCAGGCTAATTGGCCTATTATTTTTAATCCCTTTACTAAGCAAATTGACATTTCATATCAAACACATAATATATTTCATATTCGTGTAATGGTCACCAGGATTTCATAATTGACATACATCACAGTACACCATCATATAGCTAGTTCACCACTCAGTTAGACCATATAGCTAATTCACACCCCATTACACAATAGCCCCAAGTTTTACATGCAACATCAAAAACCTTTGTAAAATAGCATCAAAGACGGTAAATAGACGGATGAACCTCATGTGGAGAACTGCTGAAGCGGAAGGCGAATTGAGCCTTCAGCGATGTTGAAGGTCCTTGCAACTTTAGGCCAATGCTTGTGGATGATTGCTCGCCCATCCTTCGTTCTCTTGAGGAAGACTTCAATATTATACCGTGGGTATTGTATGAATACCTTCCTTGCCACTTGACCATACACGTGGTTTGAGAGGTAATCATCGATGAACTTTTTTGGAAAGGACTGAAAACAAAGAATATGCATAAATATGTTTTCTAAATATTGAAATGGTGTGCAGAGGAAAAAATACAAGGTAAAAGAGTTAGTACCATCCTATAGTTGACCAATGTCTTCTTCATTGTGCAGACAAAGAGTTTCTTGTATTTCATCGCTAGTGTCTTTATCCTAACAATCTCTGAGTTTCTTGACTTGTCTGATATTCATGGACATCTCATTTTCGCATATGCAAAATGGGTCGAACAGTGGGTCTAAACCTCTGACATCAGGACCTACATATACAAGACCAGATTATTAAAAACTAAATATTGAAATGGTTCCTACAATTTCACAATAATGTGCAATTAGTCAAAGGACCATGTGCAAACCTAAACCTCAGTGTCTCCCATTGTTACCCTGCAATTACATAAGGTAGATATTCATAAGGTAAGTGAGAATTGGCATACTATCGATAAAATAGGTTAATAAAGAATAGACACATTGCAGATCTAACATATTAATCTGAACCATGGTGAAGCCAGTTAACCACAACAAGCATGCTTAACAACTAGAAAATGTAGCAATTGTATATGTTTCTCGTGTATTTAGTCCAGCAAAATTTGATTTATTTCTCACACACATAACAATACAAAATTGTACCCCCAACAATTGAACATCGCATTGCCGAATTGAACCACTAGTTAACTGAATACCACATTGCACAATTGAACCAAACAGTTAATTGAACACCACATTGCACAATAGAACATACTAGAAGATTAGATTGCATAATAACATTACATTGGATAATTGACTAGAATTTCTAAAGAAAACGCAGGAGCAGCACATGTAGAAGGTAAACCGAACATACTTAACTGGCGTAGCTAGCTAAACCTAGGTCCTTAGTAAGCTAAAAAAATGAGCTACTCCTCATAGTCGGAGATGCCGATGGGCTCCTTCCCCTTGGAAGAGGGCGAGGCCTCCACATCGTGGGTTCCCTCCTTGTCGTGGTGGGTCACCTGAGCCAGTCCAGGCACCAACCTGCTGGCCCTGGAGTTAAGGTAAGCACGTGCACGCTGAGAAACCTTGTAGTCTTCGTCAAAGGCACTGGCGGTGGCTTCGAGAAAACACCACGAACTGTCATTTAAAGCAGCCAACCGCGTGGCGGCGTCTGCGCGCGAGGCGTTGATGGTCTCCTCAACGGTGAGGTGCTCCTCCAAGATCTGGGGGTCATCACGCATGGTAGCCATCGCGACCTCATCTGCGCGTGCGGCCACGATTTGCTTCTTTGCCGCCAAATTCTCATTGAGCTCCTGGCTATACTGCGTGGACATGGCTTTGGGTGGCGATGATTTTGAGGATGGGACGTTGATTTGGGTGGAAGGTGTCGCGCTGGTAGTCGTGCAATGTAGGATGGAGAAGGAGGAGGAGGAGGGGTGGATTAATTAACTAGATCGACGAGGGCGAGCATCAGGAAGGAGCGTCGCCGGCGAGGAGGCCATGCAGCAAGCAAGCAAGGAAGGTTTGAACTTAGAAAGGAAGGAGGAAACAGGGAAAATGTGGCTTTTGGTCGGGGAGAAGAAAGGGGGAAAGGTAGATATTTCCACGGTTGGCGAAATTTTTCGCTAGGTGCAGGGAAAGCTGACGTGATAAGTGTCATCGACACGATTCCTTCTAAACAAATGTGTGCGATGGCTTACCATGGCAAACGATTTTTCTAACTCACCCGTGTGGGATGAGTTTGAACATACAAATTTTGGGCCGAATTTCACTGGTTATAGTGGTCATCCACGTCATTGCATAATTTAACATCACTTGCTAATTTGGGTAGACAAAAGAGCTTACAACATAGCTCACACTTACTTAATCAAGCAAGTTCACTAATTAAGCAGAGATAGGGCCGTCGGAGAGGAAGTTTCATCGTGTTTTACGATACGGAGCCGTCGTCACCTCCTGTTCTTCATTGGGAGCCCTAATCTGGAGTCTGTTCGTGGCTCTGGAGAGAGGGATTTATCGCCGTCGTCATCACCAACCCTTCTCTATCAACAATTTCATGATGCTCACAATCATGAGTGAGTAATCCCCTTGTAGGCACACTGGAGGTAGATGGAGATGGATGAGATTTCTTATGTAATCGTGTCAATTTGTTAGGGCTTGATCCCTTGTATCCACTATGTTCTGAGATTGATGTTGCTAAAACTTTGCTATGCTTAATGCTTGTCACTAGGGCCCGAGTGCCATGATTTCAGATCTGAACATATATGCTTTCATGAATATATTTGAGTTGTTGATCTTACCTGCAAGTTGTATGCACCAGTTATCATTCTGAACCCTAGACCCCCAAGGTGGCAATAATTGGGATATCGACGGGGTTGACTTTAACTTGAGGAGTTCATGTATTCACCATGTGTTAATGCTTTGTTCCGGTTCTCTATTAAAAGGAGCACCGTATTTATTCTTAGTTTCCATTAGGACCCCGCTGCCACGGGAGGGTAGGACAAAAAAATGTTATGCAAGTTCTTATCGCAAGCACGTATGACTATATATGAAATACATACCTACATATGATTGATGAATTGGAGCTATTGTGTGTCACTCTAGGTTGTGACAGTTACATATCGAATAGGAGAATTATTACTCCTAGAAGAGGGAATCTCCTGTCGAAAGTTTTCGATCTTATTGATCCAATCACGGATTTCTGGGATGAAGATTTGGTGAGACAAACACTATGGCCAATTGATGCTCGAAGAGTCCTGGCGATCCCTCTCCCTATGCATAATATGCCGGATTTTATTGCTTGGAGCTTTACTAAAAATGGTCTGTTCACTGTTCGGTCAACTTATTTGGAGGAATGGAATAAACAACACGGGAGGAAATTGGAATACACAAATGGCATGGGTAGAAGCAAGGTCAATCCTATTTGGAGTAATATTTGGGAATTAGCGTGTCCGGCGAAGGTAAATTTTTTATTTGGCATACGCTTCATGGGACTCTACCGTGCCGTGTTACGCTGGCCAATAGACACATAAAAACTTCACCCATTTGCCCAGCATGTACGAATGCGCCAGAGGACACTAAACACGTGTTGTTTCTGTTCCAGAAGGCAAAAAAAGTGTGGGAAAATTTGGGGTTGTATGGAGCGGTTAAAAAAGCTTGTGTTGTGGACCGTGCAGGAGAGGCAGTCCTTGAATTGTTACTCCTTATGCCAGATCAAGAAATATCTATATTGGGTTCCCAAAATGCACGGGAGCTGATCGCTATAACCGCGTGGTATTTATGGTGGAATAGAAGGAAGCTAGTTCATGAGGGAAAGTCTCAAGAGGCGTCCCAAACCTCGATGGGGATTCGTGCTATAACGGCTAATTATGTAAATGCCCATTCACCTAAGGCAATCAGGAAGAAGGGAGGATGGGGCAGACCTCCTATGGGGATTGTTAAATTGATGTGGATGCTTCTTTTGATCATGATCTGCTAAGGGGCACAGCGGGTGCTGTTATCAGGGATGAAAAAGGAAACTTCATTGTAGGTGGAAATTGGAAGATTGAATTTTGTGCGGATGCTCTGACAGCGGAAGCATTAGCTCTTATGTTTGGCTTATTGCTGGCACAAAAGGCGGGCTGCAATCGTCTCATTATCAATTCCGACAATATGGAAATCATTGACACAATGAAGAACGGAGGACATTCTGCAGGAGCGGCGGCTGCAATTTTTGAGGATTGTTTTTTTATGGCTTGTGATTTTCTTCTTACCAGTTTTGAACATTGTAATAGGGAAGTGAACAAAGTAGCTCATGAGCTTGCTAGACTAGCAAAAAGTTCCATGACTAAGGATTGGATCGAGGAGCCTATGGAAAATATTGTATCTCTTCTTATAGACGATGTAACCATTATTTCTAATTAATAAAGTTCATATTGTTTAAAAAAAAAGAATCTCACCATCTAAATATCCATCGCCACTCCATGCCTACGCTTTAATACTATTGTCTTTGCTCAAGTTACGACTGCTCTACTGGTTACAAATCTGCTACTACCGCTGTTGCTGCTACTGTTACTTTGCCATTACTACTATCATATTACTGTGCTACTAATAAATTGCTGCAAGGAAGTGATTCTCAGGTGTGGTTGAATTGAAAACTCAACTGCTAAGGCTTATAAATATTCTTTGGCTCCCCTTGTGTCGAATCAATAAATTTGAGTGAAATACTATCCTCGAAGACTGTTGTGATCCCCTATACTTATGGGTCATCACCTGGCACTCGTCTTGGGTGAAGAAACTGGACATAGATCACATCAAGTACGCGTCCAAGGACGCGCACACCAGCTACGTCATGTATAGGTGGATCATTGACATGAGGGTGTGCCTCGTTCCCCTCGACGGCGAGGGAACGGGCAGCAAGAGCAGTGGCAGCAAGCGTCCCAAGAAGAAGCAGTTGATTGATGATTGTTTTTCCTCGTTTATGCATGTAATTATTCATTGAGGTGTGCAAATGTGATGTTTAGTTACTTATGTAATTGGATGTTTAATTCGATTATGCAATCATGTTTTTATAGTATATATGTTGTTGTTCTGTAGACAAAGCATATATATTGTTGTGTAGACAGAGCAAGTCACATCACAAATGATTAAACTAAGGAATATGTCTGTGATGATTACACAATCGCAGATGATTGTTTCCTGACAACCCTTTGCTCGTAACACACACGACTCGTTCGGGCGAATCGTCTATGTTATTTTCATTCTTCCCACATAATTCTACTTACTGAACTGTTTACCATGTATCACACACATCTTGTTGCGAGGAATAATTTATGTTATTTCCGCTCATCGCAAATAGTTCGTCCGACTGAACTGTATGCTGTATATCGCACACACAACTCATTTCTGAATCGTGCTTGATGGATCAGCCATTGCACATTTCATTTTCTTTGAGACAATTTTAATTATATACCGTTTGAGATGCATGAATCGCACACAGTTTGGCCGAATGGTGTGCAATAAATGTGTCGTCTTAGGAGGGTTATGCACTAGTGGAACCTCTAATTCGGTACGCGCGGATATCTCGGACGACCGTCTTTTCCGGTACAAGATCCATGGATCATCTATGCAAAATTCTCGTGTCTGTGACATATAGGCTACCCGCAGGAATCGATGAATCTTCACCAACATCTAATCTACTTCCGCTACGTTCTGTTTGGTGAGATTGATTGGTCCTTGCATCTTCATAGTTTTCCTCGGTGTGATCATATGGTAAATTTTCTATTGCGTAGTACGTTCCCTTACATCCATGAGTCTTGACCGTTAAACCAAATAGCATCCTTGACCGAGGAAACATAGGTCGTGATCCATTTAATCAGCAAGATGAGAAGTGCAACGCCTGAAACATGCCTCTCAAAAATATTTAGTTTCTCTAAGAGGGATTTCTATTTTCAATCATGTATCAGTAACAAGTGGATATGTTGGTATATTTTGAAGAAACTTTCACCATGATTTTCCTTCTTATCTTAGTGATGCCCTTATGATGTTTTTATTATTTCAGCAACTATGTACTGTAATAATTGATATCCTGCTCATTTAAAGACCTAACACTTTCAAATAAAAGACTTCAAAATATACAATTTAGTTTCATTCTCTATGGTACCTCAAATGATTTTGATGGTGGCCCTAGTCAAAATCTATTGGCATGGGGCCCTGATGCTAAATGTGCTTCAAATAAGGATTTGCGCCCCTAATGTGTAATGTGCCTTAAAATTAAAACTGATTCAAGATGCAATTTTGTTTACAAATACATGGAGGAAAAATAATTCACAAAAAATTAAGACGTGCTACCGAGTTGTAGTTAGATCAAATGTAGGAACATGGCAAGTTGAGTACTTCTGCCATATCAATGACCATGTGATCATGGATCCCTTATATTGCTTCAGTGTGTTATAGTTGTCGTATCTGCCAACACAAATGCCAACATTTTGGTGCATGTGAAGGACAACCAATTGTCGCCGAAGAATCGGCTACTCAAGCACACAATTCCCTTTTGGTCTTTGATGAACTTTGGAAGGATTTAAGCCAATGGTAAATGTTCTTGAAATCTAACAATACCAGGTCTACATGCTAAATGTGGTTTAAACAAGGATTTCCACTGCCAACAGATCAAGATGGTGAAAGTTTTTTTTCAAAATAAACCAACATGTTCACTTGTTATAGATACATGATTGAAACTAGAACTCCCTCTTAAAGAAACTAAAGTTAGACGCGTTGCCAAGTTCAAAATGGATAAAATGAAAGCATAAGATGAATTGAGTACTCTCATCTTAGCGCTGACTCTACTGTTAGAGATATATTTGGTATGTAGAGATTGTCCGGGATTAGATAGGAATTGTTTCCATCTTATCTCTAGGAGGCGTCTTGTCCTCAAGTCTTGTACTCAATATATACTCGCCCTCGAGGCTCAATAATACATCCATCACATTACGCCAATCATCCCTCTCTATCCCTTCTAACATGGTATCAGCCTAACCGATCCAAACCCTAGCCGCCGCCCGCCGCTTCCGCCTCGCGCCGCCCCCGGGGCGGTCGGCCTCCATGACCGCCGCCGGGGGCCGCGCCGCCCGTACCTAGGGTTCGTCCGCCGGTCGTGTTGACCGGCTGCCCTAGAGAGTCTTTTTCCCGAGCCCTTGCTCCGGGTTTTTCTCTCTCGCCGTTCGTCTTGATCGGCGTTTTTTTTGGTTTTCCGATTTACGATCGGTTTGCGTCGCCCGCCGCCGCCGTCGACCCGCGCCTCTACTGCGACACCGGCGTGACCACCCGGCCTCTTGTCCGACTGGGCGGCCTCGCGCAACGCGGCGGCCTATCACGGCCACCATCCGCGCATCTGCCCGCCCGTCGCTCTGCGCCGGGCGTCACCGCCCTGTCCCCGAGTTCAGCGCGTCCCTCCACCGATCGAGCAACGGGCTGCCGCTGCGTCGCCCCGTCGGGTCACCGCACCGCCGCCCCATGGTTCTTCCCGTGGCTGCACCGATCCGCGCCGCCGCTGCGTCGTCCCTTCGGGCCGTAGCACCGCGGCACGTGGTCCCCGCCGCCGCCCTGAGGCCGTTCCCGTGGTTGCACCAACCCGCGCGCTGCCGCTGCGTCGCCCCTTCGGGCCGTAGTGCCGCGGCCCGCGGTCAACCGCTGCCCCGAGGCCGTCCGCTCCAGGCCGTCCCCGAGGTTGCACTGACCCTCGCGCTGCCGCTGCGTCGCCCCGTCGGGCCGTCGCGAGCGTGGCACGCGGTCCCTGCAACCGCCCTGAGGTCTTCCCCGCCGTCGCCCCGACCAGCGCGGTGCCGCTGCGTCGCCCCTTCGGGCCATAGCGTCGCGGCGCGCGGTCCACTCCGCCGTCCCCGCACGTCGACTTCTACGTGGTATGCGTCGCGCCGCCTCCCTAGGCGCGGGAACGCCACTGTCCGCGCCGGTCTTCGTCACGCTGTCGGGTTCTTCCTCGCATACTTCGAGCACCGTCGCCGCGCTTCTGACCTAGCCGCCGCCGCCGCCTCCTCAGGCCGCCGCCGCCGCTCTTCTTCCCGGTCCACGGCGACTACCTCGACACCGGCCACCCCGACTCGACATCGACCACGGCATCCCTCGCACGGCTACCTCGACCACGGTACACCACCCTACGCTCTCGGCTACATCGACATCGGCACAAAGGGCTATCACCTCGCTTGAGCAACTCGACGGCTTCCTCTACAGTCCACGTGTCCGCGACGCGACACCGTCCACGACGCTTCCGCTGCGACTGCGGTGGGATGTCAGGCCGTCGGCTGCTATTCTCTCCAGTCTGACCGTCCGCGACGCTCCTGTTGTTCGCAACGCTACCGCTACGACTGTGGGGGGATGTTAGAGATATATTTGGTATGTAGAGATTGTCCGGGATTAGATAGGAATTGTTTCCATCTTATCTCTAGGAGGCGTCTTGTCCTCCAAGTCTTGTACTCAATATATACTCGCCCTCGAGGCTCAATAATACATCCATCGCATTACGCCAATCATCCCTCTCTATCCCTTCTAACATCTACAATCATTATATTGTTTTAGTTTTTCATATATGATTCCACAAATGGCGACATTTTTGCTCATCCGAGACTCGATGTTGTCAAAGAGATGGCTTCAATATTGAATTCCCATATGATATTCGAGGTACTTCATGTAGATTCCTGCCAGCGCAAAATGCGGTCCACATAGCGCTAATGTGGCCCAATCAGAACTTACACCAAAATTGTGATAGTTTTAAAACTTATCCGACATGCGACCTTTTTTACATATATACGGTTGGAAATATTAATTAGTCGTAAATATCTCAAGCCAGACGTGCTACCGAGTTTGCAACTCGATCGAGTTGACACCGCGTGAATTGAGTACTGTTATGCTATAGAGTACAGCCTATATGATCATTTCAATGTTTTGCTGGTTTTATATAGTTCTCATGTCTGTTTTGGAAAATGACGACACTCTTGCTCATGTGTCGACACAATTCATGCCGTTGAGGAGATGACTTCTCAGCAAATAAATTGCAATTGTCTTCTTCGATGTACCTCTACCTTGTGTCTGATTATTGGTGCCTGGCAGACCATCTCGATCTGCATGGCACGGTGAGAACCTTTGATCTAGAGTCTAGAACTGACAGGTGTGAACCTGAGATAACCGAGATGAGAATGTGAAACAGTGTGTATCATGTCATGCCATGCGCTCACGGTGTCGACACCCAACATCTCAACAATATTTCTTTTTTGCTTGAACGATCCGAGATGAGATCTCGGGAAGGTGTGTCTGATGCCATATAGTATTATAGTATATTATGCGTCACCAGAGACAGCGAGTTATTGGTTGCGGCGAGAGGGGCTTTGACCTGCTTCATGCATGTGTCAAGTAGAGAGATAGAGAGCTAGCTAAGTTCATCTACAGTTTGGAAAAGATGCTCAAAGTCGAAGTACAACTATCATTAACCCTTGAAACATATATATATGCGCGCCCCAGTAAACGGCACCTTTCTACCGGAGAAAAGTGTAAAGTGGAGGGAGAGACGGACAGGTGCTAGCTTTTTTTTTTTTGCTGCATGCATGGTTTGCTACTGCAGGGATCTTGGAGACAGAAATGGTGCCAGACCAACCTGAGAAAGTGCATTGATGATACTAGTTGATGGATAAAGTGGTGATTGCATATCGAAGAAAAAGTGGTACGCTGATGAATGCAACTTTATGTACCAGATTGTTCCACATGACATATATAGCTAGATATATAGATTGGCAGTCGGCAGTTCGACGCTGTGAATGGCAAATGTATGTATCTTTCATTTGGACTTTGTACTTTTGTAGTTATCGTTTTGCCCATGTTGACCAGTTCTTACGAAGCTCTTTACGCGATCTACTATATGATATATATGTTGACATTGATATCTCAATTCATTTTCCAGTTCATACCCTGATCAAATTGAGAGCTATATATGCGTGCCTACGTCGTCTCCCGCAGATCACCATTCTTTCGACCCCTCCGACTAAAACCATGGCTGCCGATCTCAAGCTCGCAGCCTTGTGCCTGCTCCTGGTCGTCTCCTCTCTCCCTTTGCTCGCCCGCGCCGAGTGCGAGTGCGAGGTCAGCGAGGAGGAGCACGACAAGGCAGGCGCGCTAAAGCTCAAGATCATCGCCATCTTCTGCATCCTCGTGGCCAGCGCCGCGGGTTGCGCCATCCCCACGCTCGGCCAGAGGTTCCCGGCGCTGAGCCCGGACGGGGACCTGTTCTTCGCCGTCAAGGCCTTCGCGGCGGGGGTCATCCTCGCCACGGCCTTCGTGCACATCCTCCCGGAGGCCTTTGATCGGCTCGGCTCGCCGTGCCTCGTCGACGGGCCGTGGCAGAAGTTCCCGTTCGCCGGCTTCGTCGCCATGCTCGCGGCCATCGCCACCCTCGTCGTCGATACCATCGCCACGGGATACTTCCAGCGCGCGCACGCCAAGAAGGCCTCCGCGGCCGTCGGGTACGTGGAGGCCTCCGACTCTGAGCACAGGCACGGTGGGCACTCCCACGGCGCGTCGGCCGTCATCGCGTCCTCGTCCGCGGCGGTATCCGACGACGGCGCGCAGCTCATCCGTCACCGAGTCATCTCGCAGGTGCTGATCGATCGATGCGTGCATACTTTTTTTTTGGTCATAGCGTGCATACTACAGTAGTAGAAACTAAATTGTCCATGCATCAAGCTGTGTGCATGCATACTTATTTTGGCTTCTATTACTAATCAAATCACTGTCACCGTGGACATAAATTAGTTGATCAATTTCCTTGTTTGATCATGCAAGGTGCTGGAGCTGGGGATCATAGTGCACTCAGTGATCATCGGCATGTCTTTAGGTGCATCCGAGAGTGCTAGCACGATCAGACCACTCGTGGTTGCCCTAACTTTTCATCAATTCTTCGAAGGGATAGGGCTCGGAGGATGCATTGTTCAGGTATGAATTTATGTTCCTCGATATGAGTTCTGTTCTGCTCATATACGAGTATATATATGCTTATACTAACAAAAATGGATTTGCTCATCTTCTTACATCCAACAAAAATGACGTGTGAATTTTAGTTCTAGAAATGTGCAATATTATTCCACACATTTCCTAAACTACGCACATATTTAGAACCCAAATTTTTTATAAAATAATTGGAACCCTAAAAACTCTTGAACTTTCCAAAAAAAAAAAAAACTCCTGAACTTTCTAAAATTGTTTGACCCTGAAACCTAGCCTGGTCTGGCATTCAAGGTTCTTACGGAATGTGTCAAATTGCATACATGTATGGAATGATTAGGAGTTGGCAATCTGAAGATTTTCATAAAAGAAATATGACCATCTGTGTCATGTGCAAAAAATAACAAGAGATAATTGATTTCTTCTATCCTTTTTTTGTGTGTAGAAGGCATATTGCCATATTTTTATTAAGTTTTGTTGCCAATCAGTAGCGTTCCGTATCCAAGATATTTTTCATTTTTATCTCTAAATTCAAATGTGCAAAACCACACTAAATAACAGGGTTAAGATTTGGATGGTCTTTTAGTCTCAAAGGCTTTACAGGTGTGGAGAGTGCTATATGGTGGGAGCTGAAAAATCATCAACCAATACAATCATGTGATTCCATAGAAAAACACACACAAAGGATAACAAATCTATCTTGTCATTTTTTCACAAGACATTTATATTCATTTTTTGTAAGTTAATTTTCGTAGCATCCCCTGCAACCATGATTTTTTAAGAACAGGTCTAGGTTTCACTTTAAAAGGTTTTAAGAAGTTTCGGGGTTACATATTAAGGGTTCTAGGGACAATTGTTCATGGTTCAAACTAACAATGTTAGTCGTCTTTCATTGTTTCTCCATCAAACAAAAAATGTCTCTATTTTCTTTCAAAAACCCTCGTTAAAATTACACCAAAACGGATCGCAAGTCGCTTTGGCATCGCCTTGGGACATGAATGTTTTATTGATCATTTGTACACCTTGCAGTGCAAGCTGTTGGATGTGTTAGCAATTTTTTGATTAATTTAATCCATACAGAAATCATGATGATAGCTTGATCTCATACTGATATGTAAACATGCGAGTGAGTACTAAGATTAGAACATGCATATCTATGAACATACTAGATACTGCAAACTCCAATAACATGTGGAATAGAATCCTTTATCTTTTGGTCTCAACTCTCCTCCAAAATCAGTGTCGTACTAAACTTCCCACCATGTCATGACACCCAGAGATTTTACAGGTACTATTGTTTAGATGGGCCTAAAGGCCATCTATAATTCAACACAAGCAACAAAATTGAAATTTATATTCATGTCCTAGATGATAGAAAATAAAAGAGATATTAAATATAATGTACCTTGTCAGTGTCTACTCTAGAAGCTTATATAAGTCACTTGTATAAATTGCAAGGAGTTTGTATGAATTGACATCACATGATTTGCCGCCACTCCTATTGTTTTAAGTTTTACTTACTTTGAGAGTCAAAAAAGTTTAATATGGCTTACCAAACCTAGAACTTTCCTTGACTCTATCGTGCAGGCTAAGTTTCGCCTCAAGTCTGTCTTGATGATGGCACTCTTCTTCTCACTCACCCTACCAATTGGTGTTGTGATCGGCATTGGGATATCATCTGCTTACGACGAGAACAGCCCTAGGGCCCTAATCGTGGAAGGGCTCCTCAGCGCTGCCGCCGCTGGAATTCTAAACTACATGGCGCTCGTGGACCTTCTAGCTGAAGACTTCATGAACCCTAGGGTGCAAAACAACGGGAGGCTGCAGGTCATCATAAACATCTCCTTGCTGGTTGGGACAGCTCTCATGTCCATGCTTGCTGTATGGGCATGAGAAATCCTACTTGGCTGGAAATAATAATTCGTTTTGAACATTTTTTTATGAGGTGAGGATTTCTCTTTCTGTTTCTTTCAAGAGGTTTTCTGATTTGTTTCTTGACTACTTGTAAAATGTGTGCATATATAGATCAAACTCAACACACTGAAATATACGTGTTCATTTGTTTGGTATTACAAACATACTAGAGGGGATACACGCGCCTTGCTGCGCGGGTTTTCTGTCGGGTGTGAGCTTGTTTTTTTAGACTGTTATGATTGGTCGGTTTGTTCTAGGTTTTATTTGTGAGTGGTGGGTTCTGGTTCCATTTGGTTCAATTTTGTATGTTGTCGGTTCAAACCTTGTCGGGACATGTAGCTAGTCTGTGCGTTGTTGGTGGGGTTATACACATTTTAGCCGTGTTGTCGAAGCGTGGTGGGAGAAAACAAATGGCCACAACCCCAGCAAGAAAAGGCAGAGAGGCACCGACACGTACAAATTAACGTGTATCCAGCCACCACGACTTTCATGTGAATAGATCAAGGAGTCAAAACCATGACTTCATGTGAATAGATCAAGGAGTCAAAACCACCGCTCCAGACACATACACACTAGTAGAAGAACCCCTTATAGAATTTTCCTACTAGCAGCGTCTCACGAGAAGCGAACGCGGCAGCTATTTTCCCAAACTATCAGCAGCGTCTGACTTCACAGGAAACGTCGCTGACACTAGAGCACTGGCAGCGTTCAGAAAATTTAAACGCTGCTAGTATGATGCGCCCTGCACCCAGCGTCCATTTTCCCGTAACGTCGCTGGTTCAGTAAAGTGTTGCAGTGTGCTCGCTGTAGTGAAACGCTGCTAGGTTTATTATGTCAAAAGATATCAGTAGTTTGTATAGTTAGATTTTAAAAACCTTGTTCAGTAAGTTTCTGCCATGCATTGAATTATATATTATACACTAAAATGACATAGAGTTGACCTTAAACACCGAAAATGCAGACATAAATCTAGCAGCGTTTGACTGGCATTAAACGCCGCTAGTGCCACTAGCAGCGTTTCGTGAGACGATACTAAGATAATTATATTATTAAGTGAGCTTTACATTTCTTTGCAGCTCAAATAAATTCATAATTGGATATGTAAAATTAAAAAGGTGCATACCACATATATACAAATATTTGAAAACATATGAATGACAACACCCTACCATATCTCTCAAACATGCATGGCAGACGCTAGCTAGCTTCCGCAGGCCCCTTCGAAAACTAGTATAAAAAGTTGTCGTGTTTGAAATATCTCATAAAAATAAAAGAATTTTTCAACTATTGTATAAACACTTAAGTATACACTACACCTATTTGTTGAATTTTTTTGGAAGGCGCAAGACAAAGAGTTGAGCTTAACATAATTAATAAACTCCTAAAATGTAGAAAACTTACCAACAGCGTTCGGTCCTCATAAAACGTGGCTACTGTGATCTATAGCAGCGTTTGCCCAAAGCCGAACGCTCCTAAGGCAAGTATATGATTAAGTGAGCTTAAAATTTCTTTGCAACCTCAAATAAATTCAAAATTGGATATATAAAATTAAAAGGGTGCATAGTGTGTCTATACAAATATTTAGAAACATATAAATGACATCTACATACAATCTCTCTCAAACCTGGCGGACGCTTCTGCCGGCCGCCCCTTCGAAACTAACAAACTATTTTGTCGTCTTTGAAATATCCCGTAAAAAATTAGGAAATTTTGCACTACTATGTTGATAAACACTAAAACCATTGTTTCATACAAATTGGAAGGCAAAAAACAAAGAGTTGCCCTTAAAAAACACCTAATTAAAATTTAGAAATGTTTCCAGCAGCCTGTATATTCTAGGAAACGCTGCTAGACTATGCTCTAGCAGTGTTTATTCCACACGAAACGCTGCTAGTACATTTTGCAGCAGCGATTTAATTCTTAACTAAACGCTGTTAATTTCATTTTTTAAGGCGGCGCTTGCTACTCGAGTTGTTGGATTCCTCGAAGTGGGAAGGTGATGTAGCACAGCAGCAGAAAATATTTTCCTCAGTTAAGAGCCAAGGTTTATCGAACCAATAGAAGTCACCAAGCTAACAATGTAAACAACACCTGCACACAAACAGATAAAAATTGCTTGCACCCAACTTGGCAAGGGGGTTGTCAGGCCCCTTGTCTTGCTAGTTACAAGATTAAAAGCAAATAGATAGTGGTATAGGTAAACGGCAAAAAGATAAAAGAGCAAATTTTGTAGGAGCGTATATTATTGGAGAATGGACCCGGAGGCCATAGGTTCACTAGTGGCACCTCTCTCGAAATCAGGTAGTGGCATAGTAGACAAATTACTGTTGAACAATTAAGAGAAAAGTAGCAATTTATAACTATGATCTTTCATGGCATAATTTCACATAGGCATTATGTCTGTGATAAGTAGACCATTAAACTTACTGATGTCTACTACTATTACTCGACCTCAAGACCGCTATCCAGCATGCATCTCAAAGTATTAAGTTTGCAAAAAAAAATAGAATAATGCAGTAAGCAAGATGACGTAATGTAGACAGAAAGAAATCTAGCAATAAGATTAAACCCCGTCGTTTTATCCTTAGTGGCAACAATACAATACGTGTATTTATCCCTATTGTCACTGGATTAGAGCACCGAAAGATTGAACCCACTACTATGCACCACTCCCTCTGATGAACTATCCATCTATCTTGGCCAGAGAAGACAAATAGATAGAAAAGCATACATAGCTATTTAATTATGCAGCAAAGAAACTTCAAGAGATTCAATATAAATCAATAAAAAATCTGATCATAAATCCACAATTCATCGGATCCCAACAAACACACCACAAAGATTACATCGGATTGATTTGAGAAGAGAACATGGTATTGAGGTTCGAAAAAAGAGAGAGAGAAAGCCATCTAGCTACTACTATGGACCCGTAGGTCCCGAAGGAACTACTCACACACCATCATGGAGGCATCAAGGTTGATGAAGATGGCCACCCCAATGGTTTCCTCCTCCGGCAGAACTCCGGAACAGAACTTCGGATGGGATCGCTTCAAAACAGAGCCTTGCAGTAGAGATAAAATTGTTTCAGGTCTCGCTCTGAGGGTTTTGGAATATATGTGAATTTATAGACCAGAAATTAGGGCAAACGGAGGCTCAGGGCGCGCACAAGTCCAGGTGGCGCGACCACCCCCTAGCCGTGCCACCCACCCTTGTGGCCCCCTCGGGCATCCTCTCGACGTCTCCCGAAGCTTCCAGGGTTTTTTTTTGGTCCAAAAAAGATCATCAAAATTGTCATTGCATTTATACCTCCGTAGGTATTGATTTTCTGTAAAACCAAAAACAAAGAGAAAAGAACAACTGCCACTAGGCACTAATATAATATGTAGTCCAGAAAAATAATACAAAAAATAATGGCAAAAGTATATAGGAATGATAATATAATAGCATGAAACGATAAAAAATTATGGATACATCAAAGGCGTATCAGCGCTCTTTACACTTGGAAGCTATAACATATTTTATTATTTATTTATTTTTACTTGCAACGTTTGAGATTTGGGAAACGCTGCTGATATTGAACATACGAACCGTCACATCACACGGTATTAACTTCCCGCTCTCTCTCACTTCACTCTCCTTCCTCTCCTGGCGTCTGTCTCCCTCCCCGAGCGCGGCGACACCGATGCCTTGCGCCGACGACGCCCCCTACGTACCCCCCGCGCTGCGGCGACAACGGCCGACATTGACTGATCAAATCGATCGACACTACACGCGGTCGGCCCGACCGTACCGACGAAACACTCGTGCGGCGGATGACACGAAGCGCGCCCTCTTCCCTCCTCGCCGTTGACGCTTTTCCCCGCCGACGCCGGTGAGGTAAACATCCGATCCACACCCTTCTTCTCTTATTCTTTTTCTTACATTATATTTTTCAATAGCTCGGGTTCAATGAGTTCATACATATTCAATTGGTTAATTAGTAGTTATTTTCATAATTAGTTCATACATCCGGTGCGTGTGTTTGTGCAGTGCCGAATGTAGGAAGAAAATAGAGTTTTTTTTTAATAATTAGTTCTTACATTTGAACTAGCTATGGTTAGTTAGAGTTCTTATTACACAAGATTGGTTAATTAGTTCGTACATTGAATAGGTTAATAACTAGATGCATTTATCCCAAATCTTGGAATAAGTAGATGTATGTAATAGAATAAGTTTTGATTTATAAATAAGTACTGTGTAATTTGTAAATTATATTGTTCTTATATTTTTTTTGGTAAGAAAGCATTTGAATGCAATGCTTCTGAAAATAAGTAGTGTGTAATTTGTAAATAAGTAGTGTGCAATGCTTTTTGTCGGTGTCAAAACCGGCAGATCTCGGGTAGGGGGGCCCGAGCTGTGAGATCGGATCGATGGGTAACAGGAGACAAGGGACACGAGGTTTTTACCCAGGTTCGGGCCCTCTTTAAGGAGGTAAAACCCTACGTCCTTCTCTTGTTTATATGTGTAACACCCCCGGTGTCATGCTACAGTGACCTCACACTAATGGTGCCATGTCATCAAGTTTGACTAAGCCAAATTGCCCCTTGATAAAAATCCAAGTCAAAATCAATTCAAATTGCAAGTGAAAATTAAAGTTCACAAACATGGTTGCAAAATAGTTCATCATTTAGCAAATATTCCATAACAATTAATTGTTAAGGAAAATAACATCACTTATTTGCTTAAATGGGCTCTAGCAATTAAATCAGTACCAAATCAGCATTTTTAAATGCTTTTCCATTTATGAAATATTCTAATCAATTCAAACTTCTCCCAAACTTTTTGTGGCAGCACCTAATATTGCAATACTAATTATGTGGCCATCTCTATATTTTACAAAACTCAATTGTACTAAAAATAAATGCAAAACAACAAACAAAACTGAATAGAAAAAGAAAAAGGAAAAAGAACTAGAACTACTGTTGCACTGGGCTCTATGCAGCCACAGTGAATCTTGCCCAGCCCACCCTGGCCTTTCTCCCACCTCACGTACAGAGGAGGCAGAGGCCATGGCGTGGAGGCCATCCACGGCCACCACGGCCGGATGGCTACCACGTGCCCCTCCCCAGCCCTACAAATACGTCTAACAGAAAACCTAGATCGCTAGCGTTCATTCCCCCCTCGATCCCCATCGTTCCCCTTTCCCTTTGGCTCAAATCGAGCTCGGTGAGATCACGCGGTGACTGCTGCCCCGCCGTCGTCTTCACGGCCACCGGCGTCTCCGGCGTGCGGGAGGACGTCCAGGAGGTTCTCCGCGCTCGACTTCGTCCGTTCTGGGCACCAGCTCGAGCTCGGGAGCTGCGTAGCCGTTGCCATCGTCATCATATCCTCACGGCCGCCACCAACTCGCCGTCGATGTCGTCGCTCCGGTCCACCCCGCCCCTCCCTGAGCACGCCAACGGACTCACCGTGAGCTCCTCCTCCCTCCCCCCTGCTTGCCCCCTCGATTCGTTGCCGTAGCCTCCGTCCCCGAGGTCGTCCATGGCAGCGCTGCTGTTGCTATGTTGCTGCGTGCTGCCGCTGCGCTGCTGCTTGAGCTGCTGCTCTGCTACTGCTGCCCTTGGCCGTCCCGCTGCCGCCCGGCCCGTGCATGCCCTGCCATGCCTCAACCCGCGCCGGCCGCGCCGCGCGCGCGCTCCCCGCCTCCCCTGCCGCGGTCCACCACCGGTAGGCCATGCCATGGCCTCGCCGTCCCCTGCTGGACGTGCGCACGCACAACCCCTGCGCTGGCCACCGCCGCCGGTGCCCTTGCCAGTGGGGCCCCACTGTTAATTAGTGGGGGCTAATCCCCCACTTTACACTACAACCCCCATGTTAGTTTAATTAGTATTTAGTTAAAAAAATGTCTAGTCAATTACTTGTGGGTCCCGGTGCTAACTAAATCAAATTAGTTAAAATAAATGAAATGCCCCTGTGTCTATGACAAGCGGGTCCCACTGCTACTGTTCACCATTGACCAGTCAAAGTTGACTGGGCTGACTCAGCCGTTGACTGGGACCCACTGGTCCCACTGCCAGCCTCTTAAACACATGTCTAGGTACACTTTCGGGTACCTCTAGCATTTTCCCATTTAATCAATTTTCGAATTAATTATATTTCAGAAAATTCAGAAATGTTTAAAACTTTGAAAATTAATAGAAAAATAACCGTAACTCGGATGAAAATAATTTATATATGAAAAATGATCAGAAAAATATAACGAATCCGAATATGCCATCCACATACCTGCCACACCCCTCTAACCTATCGAACATGGAACCTTCCCCTCTGGATCAATATACCGATAAGCACCTGGAGCTGGGAAAATGAAATATTTTCCCTCTCCGTCTAAAATAATTAGTGAAGCATTAGAGCACATAAACAACCCATACTGACCTGACATGCATCTGTGTGTATTTGTTTGCCCGTTATTTATTTGTTTCTCCCTCCTCTTTCTTCTCCGATAGACCCTGCGACTGCTGCCGATGCCCCTGTGATCGACTACGTCACCGACGACCCTTCTTCCTTCTCAGTAGAGCTTCCAGGCAAGCAAAATCCCCTTGATCATTCCTATATCGCCCATTCTTTCTCTCCCATGCTTGCATTAGATTTTGCTACTGTATTCGATTGCTCCTATTCTGATGCATAGCCTGATTTTGTAACCTGCTATTGATACTTCACCTGCTATCCTATATGCTTAGTATATGTTGGTTAGTGATCCATCAGTGGCCCCGCACCCTTGTCCGTGTTGCCATGCTTTGCTTCCGGATGTTCGATCAGTGGGATCGACGTGCAGAGACCGACACATCACCGCAATCCCCCCTATAGTTGTACGACTCTGCAGAGCTACCATCGAGTGCCGAGGGTGATACCTCTTACCTCACTCCTGATGTTACCTCTGTAGTGTAGCTAGTCGGTTGTGGGTTACCGAGGGTGATTCCTCTTTCACCACCTCCGATGATGCCTCTGTCGTGCAACCCCTCAAGTGTGAACCCATCGAGGGTGATTCCTCCAAGTTCACCTTGACGGTATCATCGAGTGGGAGTCCATCGAGGGTGATTCCTCGGACTTCCCCCTTGATGATAAAACACACTGTTACATTTCACTGTTACCCCTTTTTACTGTTATCACGGGACTGAAGGGACAGGCGGTACCACCCCGATTGAGGTGGACCTGAGTTCCCGACAGTCTCTTGAATAAGTCGGGTTGACCGTGAGGGTACCCGCGAGATAATTACACGGCACGACCGGGCAGGCAGACCGCCGCAGGAGAGGGATGGGCCTGGCCCTTGCCGTAAGTCCGCGAGACGGGGCGACAGGATCACTGATCGTCACCGCGAGCTCCCAACACACTAACGGGTTTGGATATGTGATCTGAGTAGGTCTCTGGCCTTTTCGCACTAATCACCACGCGGGAATAGTATGGGCACTCAGCGTTGTATGTTTCAGCCAAAGTTCTTCAGACGTCAGCAACTGAGCGGCGCGCACCCGGGTGGACCGCGACAGCCTGCGTGTGTATACAGGGGCTAGGTCTGGTCCCGGCCACCCATGCAACGTGCATGAGAGCAAAGGGTGATGGGCCCAAGACCCCTGGGCGCTTAGGGTTTAGACCGGCGTGCTGGCCTCTCTGTTGGGCCTAGGTAGGGCTACGGTGTGTCGATCAGCCGAGGCCGGGCACAACCCGATAAAAGTGTGTCCGGCCAGAGTTAATCGAGCGTGTTGGGTAAGTTGGTGCACCCCTGCAGGGAAGTTATCTATTCGAATAGCCGTGTCCATGGTAACAGGACGCTCGGAGTTGTATCCCGATCTACTACAACTAGAACTGGATACCTGTATTACTTAATTAATATGTTAGCTCCGGGATTGCTTTCTCGCAGGGTATCGAGGAAGGATCTCTGGGCCTTGCTATTATATAATTATTGCTTTTTTTATATGCTAATCTGCACTCTTCTAATGCTGCAAGACACTGCAAGATGCTAGTCTTCGATAGGCTAGGCCTTCCCCTCTATTCTGGCATTTCTGCAGTATAATCCACAGATACAACCCCTTCCCTTTGATACTGATGCATACTTAGCATAGATTTGATGTAAGTCTTGCGAGTACTTTGGATGAGTACTCACGGTTGCTTTGCTACCTTTTCCCCATACCCGATTGCTGCGATCAGATGACGGAGCCCCGGAGCCAGCTGATCCCGTCGACGACTACTACTACCCCGACGGAGCCTACTACTACGTGGAGACCGACGACCAGGAGTAGTTTCAGAGGCTCCCAGGCAGGAGGCCTGCGCCTTTTTGATCTAGTTGTCGTTGTTTTGCTTAGCCTTCTTAAGGCACCCTTGTCTAACTAAGTCTGTACTCAGATTCAGTTGCTTCCGCTGACTCTTGTGTAACTCGAGCTTATGTATTCGAGCCCTCAAGGCCCCTGACTTGTAATATAAAGCTTGTATTATTTTATTTTGTGTCTAGAGTTGTGTTGTGATATCTTCCCGTGAGTCCCTGGGCTTGATTGTGCGCATTTGCGTGTATGATTAGTGCATGGTCGAGTCGGGGGCGTCACAATATGATGGGTGTATCAAAGTACAGAGTTGATCTACCTCGAGATCGTAAGTTGTGGACAAACCCTAGGGCTAATGGTGATGATGATTAATCCTCTACCGACTAAACCCTCCGGCTTATATAGGCACCAAGGGTATCTAGCGGTACACATAGTCGGTTGCCATCTAGTGGTTACATGCCGAATCTAATAGATATACTTGGAGTACACGCCAAGTCCTCGGTGTGGCCCGATATGCTTGTGCTACAGGCTAGAGGCCTCTGGAGTCCTTCCTCATCAACGGGCCGTCAGTCCGGCTCATGGACTAGATCGGCTAGGTCAGGACCCCCTAGTCCAGGACACCGTCAGTAGCCCCCGAACTTGTCTTCAAAGCCGAGGATGGCAATCTTCTTCGGATAAATGTCTTCGGCGTGAGAGTCTTTGTCTTAGCAGGCAAGTTCCTTACTACGCCCCGGGCTAAGCATCCGCTCAAAGTTCGTAAATCCCCAATCGGCTGGTAATGCCCTTCTAACCAGGAGACGAGGTCAGCCGACCATGAGCCATCAAAACGCATCTCCATTTGTCCGAAGTTCGTGGCTTGCTTAGTCTCGAAGACTAGAAGTGTAGGTGTGTCCGGCAGTTAATTACTGACAACTTTTCTGAAGTGTCACCGCCCATGACATCATATACATCAGTTATTGCTTATTAGAATCGCGGTTTGAGGTAACCCTCTTATTGGCACGTCTTATCAAAACAAAGATCGTGCCCCGCATTTTAGGGGATATCATCAATCAATTGGTTCACCCAATGCGGCCACAACGGCATGATCAGCCGAAACGTGGCGACTTTTACGGCACAGCGGAGGGGGCGTTTCACCTTTTTTACTGACTTATAAAGAGCAGGGGGTAACAAATCTTCTCCCCTACGCTCTTATTCCGCTCCAGCGCCTAAATCTCAAAAGCTCCCGCATCCTCAATCTCGCTTCCAAGCCTAAAGCCGTCTCCCCGCTTCCGCATCTCGTACCCATGGCGGATGCGGATGTCAAGGGGAGGTGGGTGGCCTCGAAGGTCACCGACACCACCATTAGCGAGCTCCGGGCGGTGGGATACATTCTTGCCGACGCCGCCTGCAGGGCTCCCGAACCTGGTGAACGTGTCCCCACTGCTAATCCTGGGGAGCGGGTCGTCTTCATCTCCCACCTCATCCGAGGTCTGGGATTCCCCCTGGACCCTTTTGTGCGGGGGATTCTCTTCTTCTATGGGCTAGATTTCCACAATCTAGCCCCAAATTCAATTCTCCATCTTACCACCTTCATCATAGTTTGTGAGGCGTTCCTGCGCGTGGAACCGCACTTCGGCCTATGGCTGAAAACCTTATGCGTCAAGCCGAAGAGTAGCAGTGCCGAATTCGCCGAGTGCGGGGGCGCCATGATTAGCAAACTCCAGAAGCCGGAATGGCTGGAGGGCACCTTCATCGAGACCGTGAAGGTCTGGCAGCGCGAATGGTTCTACATCACAGAGCCGCTCGCCGCGGGCCAGGCCGTGGCTCTCGCCTTCACAGGTACGCCTCCGAGGAAGCTGGTGTCCTGGCAAAAGCAGGGCCTGGAGTGGGGTAATCCGGACGAAGTCGTCTCTCTCCAGGAGAGGATCCGGTTCCTCAAAAAGAAATTCAAGCTTGTGGATGTGGTGGATGTGATGCTGCATCGCCGCATCCTTCCACTCCAGCTTCGGGCTAGCCCCATGTGGCTCTACAAGCCCGAAGACATGCCGACAGTGCGGAAATTCTTCCGCACCAGCATAGATGGGAGGTGGACAGCTCTCTTCAAGCCGTCCCAGAATGAATTCCCCGAAGACGGGCCCGACAATGTCTATAGCGCCGCACACGCCCCATCCGAGGTATCAATCATCTCACATGTTCAGCAATGATTCTTCATTTTATATTTATCCGAACCTTCCTCCATTGTTTTCAGAAGTGGGCATCCAAGGCGGTGCTCATCAAGTGCTCGGCGCCGCTGCCCGAAGACAACCGGACCCCCGAGCTACAGGCCCTCTTGGCTGTGCTATACCCAAGGACCCCGGGCAAAGCAAAGAAAGAGCTGGAGAAGAAAAGGGGAGATCTTCAGATCCGAGACCCCTCGGACGCTAAGTCCGAGGACATCCGAGCTCTTTCCTCTGATGAGGAGGAAAGAGAGGGAGAAGGAGAGGAAGGGGAGGAAGGCACTTCTTCCCCGAAGAGAAAAATGGCGGCGTCCGAAGTCGTCGTGGGGGCCGATGCCCCCCGAACCCGAAGGCGCCTTCAGAAGGCCGCCGACACCGCGCCCTGATAACCCACAAGTATAGGGGATCAATTGTAGCTTTTTCGATAAATAAGAGTGTCGAACCCAACGAGGAGCTAAAGGTAGAATCAATATTCCCTTCAAGTTCTATCGACCACCGATACAACTCTACTCGCACTTGACGTTCACTTTACCTAGAACAAGTATGAAACTATTTTGTAGGTGATAGGATAAGTTTGCAAGAATAAAACTAGAAGTACTTTGCGAGAATAAAACTATGAGTAATTTGCACGATAATAAAAGTTAGTTGTTTAGTAGAAAGCTTTTGTAACACAAGAGAATGATTTGTCCCTAGGCAATCGATAACTAGACCGGTAATCATTGTTGCAATTTTATATGAGGGAGAGGCATGAGCTAACATACTTTCCATACTTGGATCATATGCACTTATGATTGGAACTCTAGCAAGCATCCGCAACTACCAAAGATCATTAAGGTAAAACCCAACCATAGCATTAAGTATCAAGTCCTCTTTACTCCCATACGCAACAACCCCCTTACTCGGGTGTAAGCTTCTGTCACTCTAGCCGCCCACCATAAGAGAATTATGAACGTATAGCAAACCCTACAACGGGAATCCCCCACGTGTGCACGGCACGGAAGGCACCATAGGACAGCACTAAAATAAAACATACAACTCAAACCAATCACGATCATCAATCAACCCATAGGACAAAAAGAATCTACTCAAACATCATAGGGTGGCCACAAATCATTGGATAATAATATGTAGCATTAAGCACCATGTTTAAGTAGGGATTACAGCGGGGAGAAGAGGTGTTACACCGCTGCATAGAGGGGGAGAAAGTTGGTGTTGACGGTAGCAAGGTTGTTGATGTAGATCGCTGTCACGATCGTTGCCCCGGCGGCGTTCCGGCGCCACCGGGAGAGAGGGGGAGAGAGCCCCCCTCCTTCTTCTTCTTCCTTGGCCTCCCCCCTAGATGGGAGGAGAGTTCCCCCCTCTGTCCCATGGCCGCCATGGCGGCGGAGGGGCAGGAGACCCTCCTAGATTGGATCTCTCTCTCTATTCTCTTCTGTTTCGCGTTCCTGTTTTCTGGCCTTTCACCGTTTCTTAAATTCCCGGAGATCCATAACTCCGATTGCGCTGAAATTTTAACACGATTTTTTTCCAGATATTAGCTTCCTTGCGCCCGAAGAAGATCCCCAACCGACTTATGGGGTGCCCATGAGGCACCACCACGCGACAGGGGGGGGGGGGCATGCGCCCAGGTGGCTCGTGGAGGCTGCGGGCCTCCGTTTGCAATGATTCCACCTCCCAAAAATCACATATATTCCAAAATAATTCTCCGTAAATTTTTATTGCATTTGGACTTCGTTTGATATGGATTTTCTGTGAAACAAAAAACAAGCAGAAAACAGGAACTGGCACTAGGCACTGGATCAATATGTTAGTCCCAAAAATAATATAAAATGTTGCCAAAAATATGTGAAAGTTATAGAATATTGGCATGAAACAATCAAAAATTATAGATACGATGGAGACGTATCAGCATCCCCAAGCTTAATTCCTACTCGTCCTCGAGTAGGTAAATGATAAAAAAGATAATTTTTGATGTGGAATACCATCTAGCATAATCTTGATCATATAGTTTAATCATGGCTTGAATATTAAGTCACGAGTGATTCAAAGCAATAGTCTATAATTCGATATAAAGACATCAATACTCAAGCATACTAACAAACAACCATGTCTTTCAAAATATCAACGCTAAAGAAAGTTATACCTAGCCCATTATGCTCAGTCATTGATCCATTCATGAAACACACTCAAAATTAACTACACCCAATGCACAAGTATGACAATAGTGCTCTCTAGTTGGTGCTTTATAAGAGAAGATGGAGACTCAAAATAAAAAATAAAATTTGCATAAAAGTAAAATAGATAGGCCCTTCGCAGAGGGAAGCAGAGATTTGCAGAGGTGCCAGAGCTCAAAGCAGAAATTAAAGAGATAAAATTGTTTTGAGAGCCATGCTTTTCCTGTCAACGAAAACGACCGAGAGTTCCCAATATCTTCCATGCTAGACACATTATAGGCGGTTCCCAAACAGAAAATAAAGTTCATTTCCTTTCCACCATTCTTTCACAATCCATGGCTAGCCGTATCCACGGGTGCCCTCCATACCAACACTTTCCAAGGAATTTTGTTGTTATTAGTTTTTGATTTCATTGTGGGACTGGGCATCCCTATTACCAGCCACTCTCTCGTGCAATGACAAGTGAATAAACACTCATCGTGAGAATAACACACCTAGCATGGAAAATATTGGCCACCCCCTGCCGCTTCATGAGCGGTACGGGCACACAAAATGGAAAATTATTTTGAAAATTAGAGTTGGCACATGCAAATTTACTTGTAACGGCATGGAAATACCGCATATAGGTAGATATGGTGGACTCATTTGGCACAACTTGGGTTTAAGGAGTTTGGATGCACAAGCAGTATTCCCGCTTAGTACAAATGAAGGCTAGCAAATAGATTGAGAAGCAACCAACCAAAAAACGAAAACGGTCATAAACATCCATTGAACATAACTAACACTGAATAATGCACCATAAGTAGGATATAACTTCGTTGCATAACTATTGACTTTACGTGCATGCATAGGGAATCACAAACCTTAACACCAATATTCTTACTAAATCACAATTACTCACTAGCATAACTCACATATTATCATCTCCATATCGCAAAATTATTGCAAGGAATCAAACATATCATATTCGGTGATCTACAAGGTTTATGTAGGATTTTCTGACTAACCATGTGAATGACCAATTCCTGTTGACTCTCTAAATAGATATACGTGAAGCAAGAGAGTTTAATTCTTTCTATAAAAGACCAAACTCTAATAAATATTAGTAAAGAAAAAGAGCATTCTACAAATAACGGTTTTCTATATGAAGAGAAACAGGCATCCAAACTTCAAATGATATAAGTGAAGCACATGAAGCATTCTATAAAGCCATACTCAAAAGATATAAGTGAAGTGCAAAGAGCATTCTATAAATCAACCAAGGACTATCTCATACCAGCATGGTGCATAAAAGAAAAGGGAAAAATAAACACAAAAGATGCTTCAACAATTTACGCATATCATGTGAACAAAACAAAAACCGAGACATACCGATAATTGTTGAATAAAAATGGGATGCCTTCCGGGGCATCCCCAAGCTTAGACGCTTGAGTCTCCTTGAATATTTACTTGGGGTGCCTTGGGCATCCCCAAGCTTGAGCTCTTGCCTCTCCTCATTCTTCTCATATCAATACCTCCTCGATCTTTGAACACTTCATCCACACAAAACTTAACAAAACCTTCGTGAGATCCGTTAGTATAATAAAGCAAATCACTACTTTAAGTACTGTTGCAAACCCATTCATATTTTATTTTTGCATTATAACTACTGTATTCTAACTTCTCCATGGATTATACCTTCCGATACAATCCATAGTTTCATCAAAACAAGCAAAACAATGCATCAAAAACAGAATCTGTCAAAAACAGAATAGTCTGTAGTAATATGAACATTGACCATACTTATGTAACTCTAAAAATTCTGAAAAATTAGGAACAAATAAAAAAATTGCATATAAGTACTGTGTAAAAATTTCAGAATTTTTGCATGTTCCAGTAAAAAATGTAAATTCACGCACTACAGCAAAAGTTTCTATTTTTGCACTGCACATACCAAACAAGCAATTTAAACATCTTAACGGTAAATCTTGGCACATTATTTTTATAATAAAATGGATTTGTACAAGGGGATAATTATTTTTGTTGAAAATTTTCTGTAATTCAAGATTCACAAAGTTTCCATGGGCATGAACAAAGTTCAAGGACGTCCCCCACTTCAACGGTGTTCGTCTTTCTTACTTTCACTTTTCTTTTTGAAAAGTTTTAGGTTCCCCTCTATATTTTTTTTTGTTTTTAAACGTTGTAAAAGCACTCAACAGAAATAAATGACTCTCTAAAACTTCCGGGTTGTCTTCCTGGCAGCGCTTTCTTTAAAGCCATTAAGCTAGGCATAAAGTGCTCAAGTAATTGATCCATCCGGATCCCAAGGTATATCAAAGCCAATTTTAATTAACAATGATTTGTAATTTAGTAGTGAGCACAAAGCAATATATATCATGCAATGACGAAGTCTAACTCTCTTCCTATGCATCGGCATGTCATAAAAGAACAATTCATGCACATAAAGTAAAGGCCAATACATAGTATAAACAGTTTCTTGCAATTTTATCGTATTGAAAACATAGAGAGGCGGAGATGTAGTTCCTCTCTCATAATAATTGCAAGTAGGAGAAGCAAGCACATGCATATTATATTCATCAAAATCATCATGTGTAATAGTAAAAGGCAACCCATCAATGTAATCCTTAATAAGCGCAAACTTCTCCGATATAGTGTAGTTGGGAGAATTCAAAAATATAATAGGACTATCATGTGTGGGTGCAATAGCAACAATTTCATTCTTAACATAAGGAACTATATAAAGTTCATCTCCATAAGCATAATTCATATTGGCATCATGGCCACAAGCATAGCAAGCATCAATTTCATCAAAAAGGGATATTTCAAATGAATCCAATGGATCATAGCAATTATCATAGCATTCATCCTTCGGTAAGCACGAAGAGAAATTAAACAATGTATGAGTTGAAGAGTTACTCTCATTAGAAGGTGGCACGGGTAGCTAATCCACTCTTCCTCCTTTTGTTCTTCGCTCTCCTTGTCATCTTTTTCATCCAATGAGCTCACAGTGTCATCAATTTCTTCTTCCATAGATTCCTACAAAATATTAGTCTCTTCTTGGACAGCGGAGACTTTCTCAATAAATTCATCAATATCGGCATTGTATTTATAATTCTCATAGCAATATTTAAGTATAACAAAATTTTCAGATCTATAAACGGCATCATCACAATCTTCATACTTTTCAAACAAAGATTCAATTTCATAAGCACCCTTAAAAGCAACAAATTCTTCTATTCGTTCCACATCATAGTAATCATATATACCATTAGCATAAGAAGCCAAGGTTTCATTATCATTAAATTCACATGAAAAGGGAAGGTGTGGAGCCTTCATCCTAGAGCAGCAAGTATAATCACATCTTAAGCATAAATCCCGAGCATACCAATGCAAATAATGAATCTGATCCCATAAGAGTTTCCCTTTTTGAGACAAGCGATAATCCCTAAAGTATTCCCGTTGATCCAAAGTAACTCCCATTATCAAGTTGAATGGAGATTTATCAGGATTACCAAAGTAGTATTCAATGTTTTCCACATAACGAGCATCGAGGGTTTTAGGAGGTTCCCCATCTCCATGAGTAGCAAGTACAACTAATTTTTTTGATGTTTCGTGTTCCATATCCATAACTAAAGATATAAAACAACTTAGAACAGAAAATAAAATCTACTTAGTGATAAAGCAAACAAGCACACACGAGAATATCAACCCCATGCTATTGCTCCCCGGCAACGGCGCCAGAAAAAGGTCTTGATAACCCACAAGTATAGGGGATCAATTGTAGATTTTTTGATAAATAAGAGTGTCGAACCCAACGAGGAGCTAAAGATAGAATCAATATTCCCTTCAAGTTCTATCGACCACCGATACAACTCTACGCGCACTTGATGTTCGCTTTACCTAGAACAAGTATGAAACTATTTTGTAGGTGATAGGATAAGTTTGCAAGAATAAAACTGGAAGTACTTTGCGAGAATAAAACTATGAGTAATTTGCAAGATAATAAAAGTTAGTTGTTTAGTAGAAAGCTTTTGTAACACAAGAGAATGATTTGTCCCTAGGCAATCCATAACTAGACCGGTAATCATTGTTGCAATTTTATATGAGGGAGAGGCATGAGCTAACATACTTTTCGTACTTGGATCATATGCACTTATGATTGGAACTCTAGCAAGCATCCGCAACTACCAAAGATCATTAAGGTAAAATCCAACCATAGCATTAAGTATCAAGTCCTCTTTACTCCCATACGCAACAACCCCCTTACTCGGGTGTAAGCTTCTATCACTCTAGCCGCCCACCATAAGAGAATTATGAACGTATTGCAAACCCTACAGCGGGAATCCCCCACGTGTGCGCGGCACGGAAGGCACCATAGGACAGCACCAAAATAAAACATACAACTCAAACCAATCACGATCATCAATCAACCCATAGGACAAAAAGAAT
This sequence comes from Elymus sibiricus, assembly GCA_039707655.1. Taxonomy (NCBI): domain Eukaryota; kingdom Viridiplantae; phylum Streptophyta; class Magnoliopsida; order Poales; family Poaceae; genus Elymus; species Elymus sibiricus. The sequence continues at coordinate 318,688,524 of CM077670.1, read as the reverse complement.
CTACTCAAACATCATAGGATGGCCACAAATCATTGGATAATAATATGTAGCATTAAGCACCATGTTTAAGTAGAGATTATAGCAGGGAGAAGAGGTGTTACACCGCTGCATAGAGGGGGAGAAAGTTGGTGTTGATGGTAGCAAGGTTGTTGATGTAGATCGCCATCACGATCGTTGCCCCGGTGGCGTTCCGGCGCCACCGGGAGAGAGGGGGAGAGAGCCCCCCTCCTTCTTCTTCTTCCTTGGCCTCCCCCTAGATGGGAGGAGAGTTCCCCCTCTGGTCCATGGCCGCCATGGCAGCGGAGGGGCAGGAGCCCCTCCTAGATTGGATCGCTCTCTCTGTTCTCTTCTGTTTCGCGTTCCTGTTTTCTGGCCTTTCACCGTTTCTTAAATTCCAGGAGATCCGTAACTCCGATTGCGCTGAAATTTTAACACGGTTTTTTTCCAGATACTAGCTTCCTTGCGCCCGAAGAAGATCCCGAACCGACTTACGGGGTGCCCACGAGGCACCACCGCACGCCAGGGGGGGCCACGCGCCCAGGTGGCTCGTGGAGGCCGTGGGCCTCCGTTTGCGATGATTCCACCTCCCAAAAATCACATATATTCCAAAATAATTCTCCATAATTTTTATTGCATTTGGACTTCGTTTGATATGGATTTTCTGTGAAACAAAAAACAAGCAGAAAATAGGAACTGGCACTGGCACTGGATCAATATGTTAGTCCCAAAAATAATATAAAATGTTGCCAAAAATATGTGAAAGTTATAGAATATTGGCATAAAACAATCAAAAATTATAGATACGACGGAGACGTATCACGCCCCGCAAGGCCCCTGCTGCGGCCAAGGTTGTCTCCTCTGAATGAGAGGACGACCTCATCGAGCCACGCAGGGAGAGACCACCACTGAGGAGGTATGTCCTTTATACGTTATTTACATACGCGTTGAATGCACCCTAGTTCCTCTCTCCCATAGATCTAATTGATCATTTGTCCTTCACAGCCCGCAACGCTCCCGTATCAGCGACAAGGAGTCGTCGAGCGGGCTCCCTCCACCCAGCGCCTCGGAGGAGCGTCTCCCCTCCCCTACTGCCCATGACGAGCTGGGGGAGGCGACCTCTCGGCAAGCCCTACCTGTTCCTACCATGAGGGACTGCACCGATGTCTCCATGACCGAGGCGGAGGCCTCGGCCTCCAAAGATCCGCTGGGGGGAACCCTTCCTCCAAGGAAGGGGAGAAGCTAGGGTAGCCGACGACCTCGGCCCCCGTCAACCCAGAGACACCTCGGCAGCCGACCACGGCGGCGGTTTCTCCTTCAACGGAGAGAACCGAGGTGGCCCGTCCATCCCTACCTACTGGAGGGCAGGCGTCCATGGGGTGGACCAAAGAGATGGAGGTGTCCTTGACGGGCTCCTCCATCGTTGCTGAGCACCGTGTCCTTCTAGGCGCGGCGCTACAGAATTACCGGTCCACGAAGGCCGGAATAAGGGAGGCCTTCAAGGGCCTCTATGAAGGATTTGAGGTAACCTTTAATCTTTTGAGATTACGTCAATGCATAGAGCTGTTAGCACTAGATATATCCAGTAGCCCATAGAGAATAAGTAAAAAGTAAATTGTCCAAAGACTTATACCACTACAGACGCGTACCGTGAGTGTATAACCATAGTAGCGCCTGAGCCCTGAGTTAGATGCAAAGATCTTACTCGGGGGTCTTACCGAGGAACGAAATGTACAAGAGGGAATACACAGTAGCCCCCGAGACCCTGATCGGATATACAAAGCCGACCATGGGAACGATATCATCCGAGGAAGCTAATAGTGTCGTTTTCAGGTTTCGGCCTCAGTTTCAGTATCCAACTCGAAAGAGTTGGAAGAACTGAACCATAAGTTTGATCGGTCCGAGAAGGACATGGATCTGCTCAGGAAGCAGATGGAGCAAACTCAAGGTAAATACCAAAACATTAAGTACCTTAATACTGTACTTGAATTGTGATATAGCTGGTTTGAGCCCTAAATCATATATTAATGTTTTTCAGCTTCCTCCTCGGAGCTTGAGATGCTCCAGTCCGAGCTGCAAAGAGCTTGGTAGGAAGCCGAACAATAGAAGGTTGCGGCGAAGCGGGCCAGCGAAGAACTAGCCAAGGAGAAAGAGGCTGGTACGAAGCATGCGGCCCGAGTCGTTGAGGTTGAAGGAGACCTGAAGGGGCTGTACACGCAGCGTGACGCCCTTCAGGATGAAAAGAACAAGATAGCCTGCGAGCTCGCAACAGCGAGCTCGGCCTGTAAGGAGGCCACGACCTAGGCTCGGGCGGATCGCGAAGTGCTTCAAGAAGCGAAGCAGATCGCCGCTGGTAAGCCCTACCTGCTTCACAGTGTTTTTGGTGACAACAGATTTGCCCATCTTACACAAGTCTGGCGTTCTCAGAGGCCTTTAGGGACCTGCCGCAGAGTTCTTCGGACGCCGGCTCCTACTTCGCCGCCCGTCCCGATGATTCCGTGGAGAAGACCTTCTGGGCTCAATTCCAGGCGCCCGAGCATCCGCCTCTTCTGAACAATCAGATGAAGCAGCTGGCCGAGCTGTTCCGTACGACACGATGGGTGATGGTGGATCTCTGCATCAACCTCTGGCCGCAAGAGCCGATGCCGACCAGCTTCTTCAGCTTGGTGCACAGGCTGCGAGATGCAAGCCCCCAGGTCGAGAACTAGAAGCATTTGGCCTGCTTGGAGGGCACGAAGTGAGCATATGCGTCCACCATGGCGCATTATCCGAAGATCAAGCCGCTCGAGATCGCGTCCGGGCCTCCAGAAGGAAAGAAGTGGACGCCGGAACAGTTTCTGGCTGAGGTTCGTGAAGGTGCTCGGGTGACCGAGGCGCAGTGCAAGAAGTCCGAACTGAGGTTCTGAAATTTCCTCGGTATGCCGAGAAGAAATTTGTATAAGACAAGTAATTTTGTGCTATCCATCATGTTATTTATCCGATGTGTTATATTGTGACTCCTGTGCGACCGTTTTTGATTCCTGAAAGTGGCCAGTCGTCGGCTTCCACCCCCTTGTAGATACTACGTGGAGTGTTCCTAAAAATGCGTGAACCCTTAGCCGACGTCTCGGTGCCCTTAGGAGGTTGCGTATTTAGAGGAATGAGGCAATCAGACTATAGTGGCTTTATAACTTTCACTTAGTCATAGGAGTTTGAATTGTGGGGTAGTTGACCTAGCCCCTGGTATAGTGGTGACCGGACCAGCCGAGGTACACCCATTTGAACACCTCGGTTCTTATGACAAGAACCCTTCGTTTAACATGGCGTAACCACTAGCGATTTCTAGTTTGACACTGTCTACGGATCGCCGATCAGTTTACGCCTATCATGACAGTCGATTTTCGGCCTTTTCCACTGAGGCGCTTGACCATTTGAGCTGGAAGCGCGATCGCAGTGGTTCTCCCTTTACACTCCTAGCCGAACAAAGCGGAACGTAGGAGGCAAGCACAGGAGCCAGGCTACCCAATCATTGACCAAAATCACGATCCGAAACTAATGCATATAATGCAATATCCAAGACGCCGAACAGATATCAGACTTGAACATAGGCGATTTTATATCCGAGCCCCCGGTTGAAAGCCAGACTCATCTGTGTGTTTCAAACGGTTTCCACACTGCTACAAGGCAAAGACAGAAAAAACGACACATAATTTTGTGCATAGACCGAAAAGAGGTCTGTTTTTTTTCATTCATAAGGCCTAGCCACAGATGCCGAGCTATTACAAGAAGGAAACTTAACAGATACAGAGAGTATGTGAAAAAGGATAAGAGGAGTTTGATACATGGTTTTAAAAGCGGGAGCTGTTTCTCGTGTCTTCCCTGCCGCACGTCTGCGCCTCCGTGCTCTTGAACAACTATTCCTTGTCTAGTCCAAGGTTGGTGAATACTGCCGGCTACTCCGCCTCGACTATGCTGGACGCATCCGAGAAGCGGGGCCCCTGACGAGGCTGGCGCCGTAGTGTGACAGCTTGACGCTACCAAGATGTACTTCCTGGTGGGCCTTTATGGTGCCGAAGAGATCACTAGGTTTCGGGTGCGCGGGTATCCCGAGATAACACACCTTGTTTATTAATATATGCTTCCCAGTCTCCCATGGAATTTTAAGTGCAAAATTATGTAATCTAGGCACGTAACCTGGTACCAGACAAGGGGAACTGGGGAGCGCGCATCCGTATTTAGGATTCACGCGGGCTTGGCCAGGGGCCGAAGTGACAGTACGTACGCGCTTTGAGGAGTCTGGTAGGTCATGCCGAGCTGTACGTCGGGCCGCTTCTTCGGCCGCCTGGAAATCAGCTGCGAAGGCCGCTGTCTGCTCCTCTGTCCGGAGGGAGCGCTCCGTGTTACCATTAATGGTAATGACGCCATGGGGCCCTGGCATCTTAAGCTTTAGGTAAGCGTAATGTACTGCATTGAAGCGGGCAAACGTTGTACGACCGAGCAACGCGTGGTAACCACTACGGAAGGGGACTATATCAAAGATCAAGACCTCGCTTCGGAAGTTCTCAGGCGAGCCGAAAACAACCTCCAGCATTATGGTGCCAGAGCATTGTCTCTGTGACACCCTGATTTTGGCAACTTTTTCTTTTCAATTTTTTTTCTGGTTTTAATTGCCATTTGTTGGTTTTTGGAACCAAACCATTTGAATTTGGACTTGAGGATTTCTTGGATTTCTCTTTAAGTGATCCAACACCCTCAACATCTTGCAAAAAATCTTGTCCTATACCCTCTGATCCAAACCCTAATTTTTATTCTTCTTATATAATTCATTTTCTTCTCTGAAAATGCCTATTCTCACTCTGGGTTGTGAAGCAACCTATTGATATGTTGATCAGAAAAATTCCAAATTAATCCCAAATCTTCTTGAGATCATCTACTCCCACAATCTCCAAAAAATATTTCATTAGTCAGTACAAAATTTGGTCCAGAATATTCCTTTTATCTTCTGGACAGAATTGACCCTTTGTGAAGCAACACCTATTTCCATGACTCAGAATATTCCCAAATAAATCCCTGGGATATTAGGAGTCATATCTTTCCACAATATCCAAAAGCATCTCCTAGTTCAGTACAAATTTTCAGCAAAAATATTCTGCCAAGTTTCTGCTCATTTCAAACCTCTGTGAAGGAAGTACCAGCTAGAGGTACCCATTTGAGCTGAAATTTTGATAGCATCTTGTACTTGCCAAATAACCTCCCAATACTCAATTTCACTTCTAGGAGCCAAGCCATGTGAGTGCATCTTCATCAACTAGTTTCTGGACCAGAACATGGCTTATACGTGAACCATGTTCAAAACTTGATGAAAGTTGCTCAAAACTTGCCAGCAGATAGTCCTTCCAACCTAGATCATCCCAGACAAGTCACTTGGCTTCATTCACAGCACATCCACGCTCTGGATCCCTCTCAAGTTTCTGTTCAGAAACTATACTTGACGCTACCACTCGATTCAGAGTGTATCTAGCCGAACCAGAGGCATAGGGAGGCTGGGTGATCTAGGGCCGATGCACTGGACAAGGTGTGCCAGGCGTGAGTGCCCTCCAGGTGTCAGCACCCGTGGTGAGCACGGCACTGGCATGCCTGTGCACGCGCTCTGCGCACCGGCCGCGTCGGACGTGACTACTCCAGCCGTCCCGTGTCGCCGTACCGTGTCCTCGTGTGCCGACTACCTCTCCGCCATCCACCTAAGCCGCTCCAGAGCCTTCCCCACACCGGAGACACCCTCGCCGGCCGCCACTGAGCACCGCACTGTTGCGCCCATGCGGCCATAGTGAGGTGAGCTGGCTGTCTTCTTCCTCGCCCGCCGTCGCCTTGCCCATTAACTCGCCTGACCTCACCCGTCACCTCGCCCCACCTCGCGACGGCCAGCTCGCCGTCCTCCGCACGCCAACTCATCCACGGCGGCTTGCGGCTTGGCCACCCTCCGCCCGCCTATAAAAGGCCGCGCCCGGCCTCTCCGCACCTCACCACTCCACCTCTCCCTCTCTCAATCACCACCAGAGCGCTCCATCGGGAGCCGGGAGCTCGTCTCCCTCCACTCAGGCCGAAGCTCCGCCGCCCGAACCCCGATCCGCTCCAGCTCGCTCCACTCCATCCCAGCGCTGCCCGACCACTTCCCTGAGCTCAGTGCATCCTACTGACCCTCCTCGAACTCCTGCCCAGCCGAAACGCTGCCAGAATCATCGTCTCCGGCGACACCCGAAAGCCGCCGCCGCCGGAGAGGAAGATGGCGACGCCGTCAGGCCGTCTCCGGAGACGCTGCGGGTACAGGGAGGACCGCCGTCGTGCACTCGTTCCATCCCCGCAGTCGCCTGACCTCGCCGCCGTCGCTATTGTCGGGTATCGCCGTCGGTGAGCCGCCCTCTCTCTGCTCCCTCCTTTTCCTTTTAAATCTGACCGAAGGGCCCCACCCGTCAGCGGCTCAGGCCCGCGCCCGAAGCGGTATAAGTGGAGGCGCCCCTCCACTTTACGTCTTCGACGTGGCCCGCTGTGGGTTTTTCTGTTTTTAGTTTAAATTCAATTTTTAATCAGATTTGACCAGAAACTTTGACCAGCTCTATCTTTTAAACTACAAGTTCAAATCAAGTGATTCTTTTTGCTGTGGTTTTGTCTTGAGCCCCTCTATTTTCAGATAAATTTTGGTATTTTTCTAAGGTTCACAGAATTTTTGGCAAACAAAAAGGCTTTATGTAACATTTTCTTTTGCCATTTAAAATATTTTCAGAAGGAAATTGCTGTGGATTTGAAGACCAGGAGTTTGTAGACACTCCACTTGAGCAAGGCAAGCCATATCATCCATTGCATAAGGCATAGCAATAGTATTTGACTTTATAATGAATTATTTTGCAATTAATTTAATTTAAATATGCTAATTTCCACATGGTTGATATTTTGCACAAATTCAACATAGTTAAATGTGACCAGTAACTTTGCATGTTAAATTCACTATGATGGTTGATCAAGTGCCACCGACCCGGACTTACCCGTGCAGCCACATCTGCCGAAATGGGACGGCCTTGACTTGGTCTGACAGCGTGCTCTTTTACCGGTACCACCAAAGAGGGGAGGTTATGCGTGCGTGCTACCCTGATCAGGTAGGCGACGATAACCTCGTGAGCCCAAGTTGAGTTATTTGCCGGCGTCCCCGTTTGTGACAGTTTAGTTGGCCACGACGGTGGCAGGTGTCAGGAGTGACACAGGAGCCACCCAGGGCATGACTCGGACGGGGGATGATTGTCGGTGGTACGATAGAGGATTTACGGGTTAGACAAGTTTCGTTGGATGAATGTCCATGGTGTGGGTAACGTGCGCAACCTTTGCAGAGTGTAAGAATCTATTCGAATAGGCGCGTCCACGGTATTGGACACAGTTCGCACTAGGTCACACTGTGTGGTCAACCGCATTAATAATAATGGTGGAAGAACTGGTCTCATGCTCAGAAGTGACCGATGGGTCATGAGTGCTCCGGGTGTCATGGAGTGAACCCGGAAGAGAGTAAGTTGGTAACCGGTAACCGTAAATCTAGCATTTAACATATTCATTGCCATACTGTTGTTTGTTGCACTGTTTTGGTTGCTGTGAGCTTGCGAGTACATTCCAAGTGCTGACCTGGCGTATCATGCCAGATGCAGGAGAAGCCGGTGATGGAGATCCCGAAGGTTCGTGCTACGCTAACTAGGTTGTGTCCCAGCAGTGTCCCTATGGGATGGTGTGTTCCACACGATGTTCCGCTACGCTGTAGTCTTTCCACTAGTACTGAGGCCCTTGAGATGTCCCATAAATAATGCAGATACTGTCATAGCACGAGTTGTGCTTCTGGCCTCGCTATCCCATGTAATATCCAAGCTTGTACTTGTATAATATCAATAAAGACCAGTTCAGTTCTGTTCCAAGTTGTTATGTGTTTCCAGAAGACATGATCTCTGGGTTGGGAACACAAGGTAAACCGGTCCTCTGAGCCGGGGTGCCACAATCTCCACGCCGGGTATGACACCCTTGAATGTGGTGTTACTGGGTTTGATTCGTGATGAATCGATGCCCATTTTTCTGACCGTGTCGGCGTAGATCAGGTTCAGACTGCTTCCACTGTCCATAAGGACGCGGGTTAAGTGGAATCCATCGACAATGGGGTCTAGAACCAAGGCCGCCGACCCGCCATGAAGCATGCTGGTCGGGTGGTCCTTTTTATCAAAAGTGATCGGGCAAGCTGACCACGGGTTGTACTTCGGGGCTGCAGGCTCTAAGGCGTAGACGTCCCGAAGTGCTCGTTTCCTTTCCTTCTTAGGAATATGCGTGACATAGATCATGTTCACGTTCTTGACGTCGGAAGGAAACTGCTTTTCGCCGCCGCTATTTGGCCTGCGAGGTTTATCCTCGTCGTTGCTCTGAGACTGGCCCCTACCTGGTTCCTCGGCAACTGCTTTGCCGGCCTGCTTGAAGACCCAACAGTTTCGATTGGTGTGGTTGGTGGGCTTATCCGAGGTGCCATGAATTTGGCAAGACCTGTCAAGTATTTTATCCAGGGCGCTTGGGCTGTCCTTGTTCCCTTTAAGGGGCCTCTTCTTGTGTCCGGCCCGTGAGCCGCTGAACCCTGCATTGACTGCTGGGTCCTCGACATCGTTGCCGCTATTCTTGTTCTGGTGCTTGTTTTTGTTGCGCCTAGATTTGCCATTCCCGTCGCGTGCCTCCGAGGTGCCGGATTCGCTCCTGTGAGAACTACGGGCAAGCCAGCTATCCTCGCCCGCGCAAAAGCGGGTCATTAGGGAGGTAAGAGCTGCCATGGTTCTCGGCTTATCCTGCCCGAGCTGTCGGGTGAGCCATTCATCTCGAATGATGTGCTTGAATGCAGTAATAACCTCGGTGTTGGGACAATCGACAATCTGGTTCTCTTTAGTTGAGAACCGGTTCCAGAATTTCCAAGATGATTCGCCCTCCTGTTGGACGACATGGCTAAGGTCGTCGACATCCGGGGGCCGAATGTAGGTGCCTTGGAAGTTTTCCCTAAAGGCCTCCTCGAGCTCCTCCCAGCTTCTGATAGAATTTCTAGGCAGGCTGTGGAGCCAGTGCCTTGCTAGTCCTTTAAGCTTGAGCGGCAGGTATTTATGGCATGGAGGTCATCACCTTGGGCCATGTGAATATGGAGAAGAAAATCTTCGATCCAAACAGCCAGGTCAATCGTTCCATCGTATTGATCGATATTATGGATTTAAACCCCTCTGGAACTGATGCTCCATGACCTCGTCTGTGAAACATACTGGATGTGCGCGCACTCGATATTGAGCCGCATCTTGTTGGGCGTTGGCTATCGTCCTAGCCCGTGTCTGCTCTCGAGCTCTTTCGTGTCTGTCTAACCAGGCATCGTAGCCCTCCAGACCGGCGGGCGCGCGATCCCGTGATCCGTAAATGGATCGAGAAGGGGCTTTATTAGCCTGTATCTTGTCGCGCAAATCGAAAGGCTCATGGTATTCGACGACACTCTTGCCGTGAGGGCGGGTTTTTGCAGGGGGCTCTTTGTTTGCCCCTGCTGGCCGGTCTCGCCCTCTAGGGGGCGGTCAGCCTGACCTGCGTGGCCATGCGTGAGCAGCTCGTCATTCGCTGCCTCATCATCGAAGTCGGGCAGCAGCCGCCGTTTCGGGAACGATTTGGCGGCCGTACGTCGGGTCTCGAGCTCTGCTTCGGCCGCAAGGACTTTTATCCACTTTTCATTAAGCGCGTTTTCGTGAGTGTACAGCTCTTGCTGCTTTCTCTTCATGCTTCGCGCGATTGCGATTAACTGCTACTTGAACCGTGCCTGCTCGGACGTGTTTATTGGTACCACAAAGTCCTCTGGTCCGAGGCTAACATCGTCCTCGGATTCGGGGAGGTAATCCCTGTCCGACCCGTCATCGTAGGCGTCTTTGACTTTGGGATCATCCTCCATCGGCGTCCCTACAGGCCCGTCTTGTTGAGCAGGCGAGGCTTGATTTTCCTCGCCTAGGTTCTCGGCGGTGTCGGGGGCGTCACCGTTATTGGCGGCGCCCGTGGTGTTGGTCGTACTTCTGCTTCCATTATTTCCCTTCGTCCGCATTTTGGGGCGACGACGCTTAGGGTTTTCCTTGGGTTTCTCCTGGGGACTGTTTTTGGGAGTGTCGACCATGTAAACGTCATAGGTAGACGTTGATGCCCAATCCCCTGTACGGGGTTTGACCGCGGGTGAGTTTGCTCCAGTGTCACCGCGGACATCTTCGTCCATGTCTGTGGCTTCGTCAGAGCCGTAGTCCAGCGCGTCGGTCAAGTCTTCGACCGTGGCGACTAAGTGTGTGGTGGGTGGGATGAAAATTTCCCGATCATCGACTCTACATCCGATCTAATCATAGACGGCAGATGAGATCGCCAGGTTTTAGATCCGGTCCAGCACCTCGTTTATTTGCGAAAGCTCCTCCTTGTTCAGGACATGGCTGTAGGCCGAGCCGATCTGAAGCGGTTTGTTCGGGTTGCCTGATGCGACACCGTCATCCAGTTCGTCCAGGGCTGACCCCTGGTCGACGGGAGAAAGAATTATGCCGTCCATTGGCGACGAGACTGTTACTGCCGGGCCCATCGACGAGCTTGGCTCGAGGCCAGCGTCTGTGGACGCAGCGATTGGGCTGGGCGTGGTGACCACCGGATCTATCTCCGGGATCGGTTCTGCTGAGAGGTAGGACCCGAGGATCAGATCGGGAGCCAGTTCCGGGATCACGACACCGGAGGGATCTTTTAGCTGATCCGGGGTCCACGCCGAAAGGACCAGGTCACCTCGGGCGTCCGCGATGTACTCCAGGCTTCCGAACATGACGATATGACTTAGGAGGGAAGTTCTCGACACGGTCCAGGCGGCCGGTCGGATCGGCGTGCAGCACAATGCTGCCGAAGGTGAAAAGCTGGCCGGGGACGAAGATGTCACCACAACCAATACTGCTATCGATCTGCATACGAGCCATCAACACTTGGCGATCAAACAACGAGCTCTCAATGAAAGCACAAATGTCGGTGTCAAAACCGGCAGATCTCGGGTAGGGGCGCCCGAGCTGCGAGATCGGATCGATGGGTAATAGGAGATAAGGGACACGAGGTTTTTACCCAGGTTCGGGCCCTCTTTAAGGAGGTAAAACCCTACGTCCTGCTCTTGTTTATATGATGGGTGTATCAAAGTACATAGTTGATCTACCTCGAGATCGTAAGTTGTGGACTAAACCCTAGGGGTAATGGTGATGATGATGAATCCTCTACCGACTAAACCCTCCGGCTTATATAGGCACCAGGGGTATCTAGGGTTACACATAGTCGGTTGCCATCTAGTGGTTACATGCCGAATCTAATAGATATACTTGGAGTACACGCCAAGTCCTCGGTGCGGCCCGATATGCTTGTGCTACAGGCTAGAGGCCTCCGGAGTCCTTCCTCATCAACAGGCCATCAGTCCGGCCCATGGACTAGACCGGCTAGGTCAGGAACCCCTAGTCCAGGACACCATCACTTTTGAAGATAAGTATTGTGTAATTTGTAAATAAGTAGTGCTTTCTTATATTTTTTTTTAGTAAGAAAGCATTTGAAATCAATATTGAAATGCAACGCTAATTTCTTGGAACATATGTATAAGTAGTTGCATGTGTGTATTAATTTCTCGTGCATGACAAACATTTGAATGCAATGCTTTTGAACGCAGAACTGGCACGTGTGTGTCCTAGGTGTGGCGACAGCCGGGTAAGCCGGTGCAGGGTGTTTCGTCAAGGGCAAAGGTGGATGACGACAAACCACTTCTCCCCAGTGCTAGGAGAAGGACTTCAACCGAATGACGGTACGTATGTTGTAATAAGGGATAATTTCATAACCGGTTGAGATTTTTTACATTCATGCACGATGTGACTCACAAATGTCTGATTTTCCCTATTTTTTTCTTAGATTATCCCTTACTTTGCGAGACTTGAGGTCCTGGAGATGCTACACATTCCTGTGGAGCAACTAATAGTTGAGTCCCACCTTGAAACATCAGAGGGATTCAACTTCACGGTTTTAGTAAAGAATGAAATAGAAACAACCTTTTTCAGTTGTCCTGTGTGGCGAGGATTGACCAAGACCTACGACTGCGATGTAGGGATGAGGATCGACTTCTACATCAATGGCCAAGGCAATCTTCATATGAGCCTACAGTTGCCGACTCCTGCAGTGCTTCCCTAGTGTAAGTGTTATGAAATGAAACACATTTTTTGAACTAACGCTAATTTTAATTGTTGTGCATAACTACCTCTTGCTTACATATACATTTGGACAGCTTATTGGGGCATGTCCCCAGACACACGTAGGATAGTAGACATGATGCATGTCACTGTAGGTACAACTCTTACTTGGCAGGAGATGGACATTCTAGTAGAATTTATGGACAACATCCGGGACCGTGTTGTGGATGTCCAAGCTGTCCTGTACAATGGGTCGTTTGTGCCATTAGTGCACATGCTAAAAAAGAGCAATGTCAAGAAGAACACGCCACTCCTAGTAAGATTGCATTGCATTGCAATTGTATTCAATGTCAAGTTATTCATGTCTTCTAATATCTATACTCATATATAGTACACGAATAAGTTTGAGTATTAGCCGTTGGATATGCTGCATCGGACGGTGGATAAGTAGCAAATCTGTGAGCTGCTGCATGCTGGCCGTTGATTAGAGTCCATCGGACGGTTGAAGTTGCGGGGATTCGCAGCTACAGTAAATCTATAGTACCCTGTATCCAGGGGCGGAGACAGACCCCAGGCCGGGGGGGCCTAGGCCCGGGGCGCAAGGCCCATTTCGTTCGTATACTGTAGCAAAACACTGTAGCAATCGCTACAGTACACAAAGGGGGCCCGGGGCGCTGGGCTGGGCTGGATCCGCCACTGCCTGTATCCCCAGTCTACTGGACTGCTCCCCAGGACCAGCATGCTGGCGCATAAGTCACCAGCTTCCTTCTCTCTATCTATATGGAGTATATCATTAGGAAAGAGAGGAACCAGAAGGAGAGGGTACTAGAGGACTAGAGAAGACACCGGATAGGGTGGGAAGAATAGGATTGTCAGGAGAGTTCTAGAAAGACAAGGCACACTCAATGTGGTATAGATGCAGATAGTGTAGTATAGTTATCAAAGCATAATATTTTATTATCATGTTAGTAAGAAGCATCTAATAATCATGAGATTATAAGCGAATCTATTGCACAGATAATTTCAACAAAATTCATAATAGTAATTTTTCCTACGTGCTTTGCACGTACCATGTACTAGTACATGTATGTTTACTAATTGTGTTTTGCAACAGAAACTCGCACGTGCTATGGTGGCTGACCAAATGCAGAATCGGGGTAGTGGTGACATGTGAATTGTAAATATCTGACACGATTGACATGGCAACTACGTACTCCACGTCGCGAGAAGATGAACATCTTGTCGTCAACGGTTGGAAGGAGATTCGTGACAACTACTATTGCAAGGAAGGTGACAAGTTGATCGTCGTGCTCCACCTAGGACATCGGTCCTCTTCATGCATACCATCTACAACTAGGAGGCCGCCGCCGACAAGTAGGCTTGCATCATAATTAGTATAATGTGTAAAGAACTTCCTTGTGATGTGTAGTACAAGTACTCCTCTGCCGTGTTGTGTGCTTAACATACTAAGTACTTTGCTTTTTAAACGGTGTTTGGAATTGTCGTAAATTAAGTTCTTTCTTAAGTGTGTAACGACAATTATTAGTTGAAGTCGATGTTTGGGGAAACATCTAATTATTGTTTAAAGTGCATGTGCAACTTCATTATTTGGATCCTTATTTTGCTGCCATTGAACCAATTTCTAACCAAATGCAGCCAGAGCAAAATTGGGTACAGAACTGTACTGTATATTAGCAGCGTTCACTAGTTTACAAATCATGCTGCTAGTTTGTACTATATTTGCAGCATTCAAGGCTAAACGCTGATGAATTTGAGCGCTGCTAACTTGAGACATAGTAGCATCATTTCGTCCGGCCGCTGCTACCAACATGTTACCAGCAGCTTCATAGTAGCAGCGCTCCCTCTCAAGATGTTGCTAGTGAGCACATCGGAACGCCGCTAACGTGGAGGTCCTGTACTAGTGGCAGGTGGAACCCACCATGCACATCACAACCCCGATCAACCCGGAGGCCTCCTTTCAAGGGAGCTTAGAGTTTTATCACAACATTAGCACAAAAGCATATCATGCACGAGTGTTCATACTGGCGTGAGTGCGGTGCCCGACAACTGCGTGTCATCTTTATACCCAGAAAAATAAATGTGAATGGTGTTACGCTCTCAAGCTTTACAACCATCGAAACACACAACCATTTCATACAGGAGCCCCTCATACTGGCGTCATAGTGTGGTGCGTGACGGCTGTGTATCTGCTTTGTACTCCGGAACAAAAATGGGAATTGGAGAAAACTTTCTACATGAAAACGTCCATATTTTCTATAGCTTATCATTTGCCCATTCCAATTTTCTTTCAAAAATTATGGCTTATAAACATTTTTTGCCATTTTCAAAATTCACTTAAAACCGTAGCAAATTGAGAGAAATTTTATATACAAAAAAGTCTCGAATTTTCTCAACCTTTACAACTCCATATCTTTTGCTACATTACGACAAGCGGTTAAAAAATGAACGCAAATATACTATCTCGGACGAACTTTGGCCGTTTTTCAAATACGTTAAACCATTTGGAATTGGTAAAACTTTCTAAATGAAAAGGTAGCGCATTTTCATCAGCTTTCCAACGCCATATCATTCGCATTCCGATGAAGTGTTTTTTAATTAACCCAAAAATACGATCTCGGTTGCTCGGTTTGCAAAATTCTGCCATTTTTCAAAATTCTCTTGAATTGTAGGGAATTTCAGAATAAATTTCTATATGAAAGATGATTACATGATTCACACACGATGATGAAATCCAGCCGGACATGCATATTATTGAACAGGGCACCGGCCGCTAGATTCACCGGTCGTGCAAAGATCGGGCAGAAGCATCGTGCATGGAGCAGTTTCATTGTTGCTTTGGCCGTTCGACAAGGACTGTTATTTTTTCCTTCCTTTCAGTAAATATTTGTACATTTGTTCATTTGCGCCATCTTAGCACTTTCTAATTTTTTATGATAATGACACACTCTAAAGCGTGTTTGAGATTTTCTTCTTTTCGTTGGGATTCCTTTCTTGGTAATTAAATTGTTATCATTGAGTTGAGCAGTGGGTGGTTGCACACGTCTTCTTCTTTTCGTTACCTAGAGGAAGCTAAACATGGAGACAGTGTTGTAACTAAATTTAACTTGTTTCGATGAGGACATACAGCAAAACTTCTTGATCTTATGAATTCTCCTTTGTATTGCAAACTTTTGATTAGTTTGATTGAACAAATATTTTTATTATCAAGATTTTTTTCCAAATGTTTCTTTTGTCACATCTTCTATATCTAAATAGTTAGCCCCCACTAGGCTATTTCTCTCAACATGCAAGTACGCCACCTCATCATTCAACATGCATGGAGAAAGGTCCATCACAACATACAATCATGCATAATAAAAAGCCACCTCAATATGCAAACATGCATGAGAGTTTACATTCTATTATGATATTTACATTATACAATAATCAAACACCACAAATCATATTTATTTTCAGTTTTAGTTCTCATATTATTACTCTAAATATTCATGTTCCATACAACTAATTCTAATTGAATATATTGCAAAACATTCCCGCAACAACGTGCGGGGTATCATCTAGTTCTTAAGATGGATGGGCGCAACAACGCGCGTCATCATGTTCTAGTCCTTCGTAAACCTTGGAAAACGTGGGTGATTCCTATTTGACGAATTAAGCATCAAAATATCCACCATTTGCCACATACAGACCAACACGAGCGGGGCCGGCCCAATTTAGCCAATTACTTTGTATAGCTATTTCAGTTTTGTGATTCTTTTTTAAAAAATATTCTGGTTTTGTGAAGGTTCTAGATCCACTTTAGGAGCCATCTAGATGGTTCCGGTTGCTTTTTTTTTTTTACTGTTTTCTTCTGTTATCTCTACTCTATTTTATTTTAATTTTAATTTTCTTTGTTTGGTTTCTTTTATTTATTAAGAAATGTTCAAAAATTGTTCATGTTTTTCAAAATAGTTGAAATGCTTCGAAAATAGTTCACATTTTTAAAAAAAAATCGGAATTTTAAATTGTTCTCTTTTACAAAATTGTTTAGAATTTCAAAAAATGTTTGCAATTTTCAACAATTTTTAAAAAAAACACGTTTATGGAAAATCTAGAAATTTCAAATATTGCTTGTTTTTTCAAAAAAAAGTTTAAAGTTGCAAAAAAAATCGTGCTTTTTCAAAAAATTATTGCGCTTCCAATTTTTTCCTGCAAATTTGGAAAAGGTTCAAAAATTTTAAAAATCACGTCTAAAAAAATTACAGTTTTTTTTAAATATGCTCGGAGATTTTCGTAAAATATTCATACTTTAAAAAAATATATTTGGTTTATGTTTTTCCAAAAACCAAGTGAAAAAAGTTAGAAAAACGGCCGGCCCGCTACTGTGGCTGGTTGCTACAGTCTCTTTTGGGCCGGCCCATTCAGGCCGCTCCTTTGTGCGGGAGGCCGACTGTTTGCCGGAATTGCCTCAAAAAAAATAAACTGTTTGCCGGAAAGAGCGGCAAGAGCTTTAAAAAACGCGCACCGCTCACATCGTTGTTTTCCATTATTTATTTATTTTTGAATAGTTTGGAATGCTTACCACATGTGTCACATGGTTGTTTCCCATTATTTGGACGGTTTCGGTCAGTTATATTTTTCCTTTTTATCCTTTCTGTGTTTTCTCCATCATTTTAGTAGTACTAGGTTTCCGTTCGTTTTCATGTTGAATCAATAAAGTAAGTTCATTGCTCTTAAAAACTACTTACTCCTAACGCTTGCACCCGAGGCAAAATGTGTTTTTCATCAATGGTGATCGAATGCTGTAAACGAAATGGTTTTCGCCCATGGTTTCTGGCGGCCTCCGGGTGCTTGCGCCTGCATGGTCGACAACTTGCAAAGCTACTGTACATATATTCCACCGTACATGCACACTGATCCTGAGCATCAGCAGTAATCGCTGCTGACTTTAGAACGGACGCATAACCCGATCATAACGTGCATGTACGACATCCAACTTGCAAGAGAAAGCTCGTCCTGTGCACCAATGAAAAGATCCGAGCAGAAATCATTACTAACGCGAAAAAAGAGTCTCAACATAACTGCACAATGCTGTCTCCCACCGTGATATTTACAGCGATTAGCCGTGCTGAGATCTCACTATAACTCGCCTCCGAGGAATGATTCAAAGGGAAGGAGCCAACTCATTAAAAAGGTGACATGGAGCTTCCAGGCTACATGAGCATCGGTTGTAAGTATCTCGGTACGTGCAATTAACACCATGTACTACGTGCGATTAACAGCATGCATGTACCTGGTGTACTGGTCGGGCGAGCCCAATTAATCCACGTACGTCGATCGATCTACGGATGCGGGCGCACCCGCTTGATCACTGCACTGTCGCCCTGGTCAACACACAGCATGTGAACGAACATCAGTTTGCGAAGGCGATCGATCTACGGACGATGCTTAAGGCGCCATGGCACTTCCAGGCTACATGCATGCACCAACATCAGTTGTACGCGCAATTAACAGCATGTACGTCTTCACTTTACACCTGCCTGTACCTTGTGAGTTGCGAAGCTTGACTACTGCACTGTCTAAAAATCTACGCACGTAGTACATTATAAATTCACACATATAGAACTCTCAAGACTGACTGCATGTGCCTGCACTGCACACATTGTGTGTACATCCTAGACCTCTACTTTATTCGTTTGATTCATCTTCTTCCTTCTCGGTTGTGTACATCTCAGACCTGTACAATACATACAACTCCAAGACTAACTCGCAACTTAGTTTGAAAATTAGGAGTACTACTATACGTACTGCCGATTGCTGTTCCTTTTCGGCAAATCGCGTTGCAGTCATATATTGTATGTTGGGACTTGCATGGCCAACTTGGGACCCATGCATCTCTGAAAACTTCATTCCTGATCATGTTCAGCTAATCGTGGGACCACCGTCATGCAAGCGATCCACGTTCATCGAGTAATGGTTCTTTATGCCGTAACCTAATTTCGACATAAAACGGCTGAACGAATCTAGCCTAGATCTAATCTATGTCCCATCAAATTAATAACACACGTTAGTGTATAGTGGATTATTGTCTGTTGAAGGATGTGACTTCTTAGGGCATCTCCAACGCTGACCCGGAAATTTGCTCCCGCATTTGTCCGCGGACAGGGAGACCAATCTGTGGACGCGGATGCGGGAGCCGGCCATCCAATGCTACCCGCATACATTTCAAACCGCATTTCAATAGACTGGACGAAATTCAAGCAAACCCGATAGAATTCATCAAACTTTAAACATCAAATAGCATAAATCATTCATACATAGTATGCAAATAAGCAGTGACGGAGCTAGGGGAGGACAATTGGGGCCATGGCTCCCCCCATGCTCAACTTTTTTCCTGAAACATCACTAGATTACTAGTTCAAAATGCTCTAAATTTGTGTGTTTGGCCCCCTCCAACGTTTTTCTTCTTTATTGCCCCCCTCCAACGTTTTTCTTCCTGTATTGGCCCCCCTCGTACATGATTCCTGTCTCCGTCCCTGCAAATAAGTCTAGTACAACAATAGTTTAAATTCAACGAGATTAACCGGATGTTCGACAAGTTTCATGAACGGATCGTGTCATCCCATACATACTACACCTTCAGCTTTATCCAACAGTGTATGTACGTAAATGGCCGTCCCTCTATCCTGTGGTACATCACGGTAGCGCGTACGAGCTACACAATGTGTAGAGAAACATTGAGTGAATGAATGATTCAATCGACAAGTTGAGCAAGGAGAAGCAAAACTTACAATCTCCTCCGTTGCCGCGCGCAATGGCCACCTTGCCTTCAGCCGAGCAACCGCGTCACAAAACTTGGTGACGGTGGTCTGGATGGCGTACCATCGATACGATAATGACTTCACATTACGCTGTTGGATGATGTGCATGTCGTAGGGTGCAATGTGCTTTTGCGCGTGAAACGAATCATGCACGCGCTGCCAGAAGAGCCCCTTCTGCTTTTGCCTACAAAATCCGCGGATACGGTGTGACGCCCCGACTTAATCGTGCACTAACCATACACGCAAATGCACACGATCAAGCCTAAGGACCCACGGGAAGATATCACAACACAACTCTAAACACAAATAAAAGTCATACATGCTTTATATTACAAGCCAGGGGCCTCGAGGGCTCGAATACATAAGCTCGAGTCATACAAGCATCAGCGGAAGCATTAGCATCTGAGTACAAACATAAAGTTAAACAAGTCTGCCTTAAGAAGGCTGAGCAAAACAACGACACTGGATCGAAAAGGCGCAGGCCTCCTGCCTGGAAGCCTCCGAATCTACTCCTGGTCGTCGGTCTCCACGTAGTAGTAGGCTCCTCCGGTAGGGTAGTAGTAGTCGTCGGCGGGAGCAGTTGGCACCTGGGATCCGTCGTCTGATCGCAGCAATCGGATATGGGGGGAAAAGGGGAGCAAAGCAACCGTGAGTACTCATCCAAAGTACTCGCAAGACTTACATCAGAACTATTCTATTTATGCATTGGTTTCAAGTGAAGGGGATGTATCTGTGGACTAGACTGCAGAAATGCAAAAATAGGGGGGAAGGCCTAGCCCATCAAAAACTAGCAACTTGTAGCATCTTGCAGCACTAGAAGAGTGTAGATTAGTACATAGTAAAGTAGTAAGCAAGTAGTAACAACGCCCAGAGATCCTTCCTCGACTCCCTGCGAGAAAGCGATCCCGGAGCTAACATATTATTAAACATCACCAGTATCCAGTTCTTAGTTGTAGAAGATCGGGATACTTTCCGAGCGTCCTGTTACCATGGACACGGCTATTCGAATAGATAACTTCCCTGCAGGGGTGCACCAACTTACCCAACACGCTCGATTAACTCCGGCCGGACACACTTACTCGGTCCATGACCGGTCTCGGCTGATCGACACGCCGTAGTCCTACTTAGACTCAACAGAGAGGCCAGCACGCCGGTCTACATCCTAAGTGCGAAGGGGTCATGGGCCAATCGTCCTTTGCACTCTTGCGCGTTGCGAACGCGGCCGGGAGTAGACCCGCCCCCTTAATACAAGCGCGGGCGGTTACGGTCCAACCCGATGCGCGCCACTCAATTGCTGACGTCTGAGAACTTTCGACAGAATCGTACGACGCCGAGTGCCCATACTTATTCCCGCGTGGTGATTAGTGCGAAAAGGCCAGAGGCCTACCCAGATCATATATCCAAACCCATTAGAGCGTTGGTAGCACGCGGTGACGATCAGTGCTCCTGTCGCCCCGTCTCGAGGGCTTGCGGCAAGGGCCAGGCCCATCCCTCTCCTGGGGCGGTCTCTGCCTGCCCGGCCGCGCCTCGTAACTAACTCGCGGGTACCCTCACGGTCAACCCGACTCCATCAACTCTCGCGGGTACCCCTCGGGGCCGACCCGACTTCAACAAGGGACTGAGGTAGCATTAAGGTATCCGTGTGTTCATAACATCAAGGGGGAAATCTGAGGAATCACCCTCGATGGATTCCCACTCGATGTATCCGTCAAGGTGAACTTGGAGGAATCACCCTCGATGGGTTCACACTTGAGGGATTGCACGGCAAAGGCATCATCGGAGGTGGTGAAAGAGGAATCACCCTCGGTAACCCACAACCGATTTGCTACACTACAGAGATATCATCAGGAGTGGGGTAGGAGGTATCACCCTCGGCACTCGATATTAGCTCTGCAGAGTCGTACAACTAAGGGGGTGTGCGGTGATGTGTCGGTCTCAGCCCATCGATCACATTAATCGGGGCACCGGTAACAAAGCGGGGCAACAGGGACAAGGGTGTGGGGCCACTGATGGTTCACCAACCAACCTATACTAAGCATATATGATAACAGGTAAAGTAACAACAGCAGGTTACAAAAACAGGCTATGCATCGGAGTAGGAGCTATTGAACAGCAGTAGCAAAATCTAATGCAAGCATAAGAGAGAAGGAGATGGGCGATATAGGAATGGTCAAGGGAGTTTGCTTGCCTGGAAGCTCTGCTGAAAAGGGCTAGACGTCTGGAGCGTAGTCGTACTCGGGAGCAGCGTCGGTCTCGGGGTCTACCGGAGAGAAGAGGGGGAGGAAACAATAAATATAAAGCAAACAAATGCAACACAGATGCATGGCATGGCAATATGCTGTGCTAGGGTGACCTAACTCAGTGCTAAGTGTTCCAGACGGAGCGGGAAAATATCTGGGAATATTTTCCCGGCTCCAGGTGCTTATCGGTATATGGATCCGGAGGGGAAGGTTCCATGTTCATCTAGTTAGGAGTGATGGTCAATCATTTTGATCACATATTCGGATTCATCTTATTTTTCTGATCATTTTTCATATATAAATTATTTTCATCTGAGTTACGGATTATTTTCTATGATTTTTCAAAGTTTTAAACAATTTCTGAATTTTCTGAAATATTATTAATTCGAAAATTGATTAAATGGGAAAATGCTAGAGGTACCCGAAAGTGTACCTTGACATGTGTTTAAGAGGATGACAGTGGGACCAGTGGGTCCCAGTCAACGGCTGAGTCAGCCCAGTCAACTTTGACTGGTCAATGGTGAACAATAGCAGTGGGACCCGCTTGTCATAGACACAGGGGCATTTAATTTATCTAATTGAGTTTAATTAGTGGTGGGGCCCCACTGTCAGTGGCACATGTTTTATTAAAAGGTTTAGTTAGCAGTGCGGGCCCACACGTCAGTGGCTAATTAGGTAGCTAATTAGATTAGCCCCTAATCTAAACCAGCTGGGCCCACGTGTCAGTGAGCCACGGTGGCTGTTTAAACGCGCGCGCGCGGTGGTGCACGCCGGTGACCTCCGAGCGCGGCGGCACCGGCCAGAACAATGCTCCGGTGACCTAAACGAGCGGTGGAGGGCTCCTCTCGAACCGTACGAGCGCGCCACATCTCTCTACAACATGGGCACGAGCTACCATGGCCGGAAACTGTGGCAACGACGACGGCCCGCGGCGGCAGTGGCACGGTCTCACCGGCGACGGGGCTACGGGACGCAGAGAAGAGAGAGAAGAGGTCACGGAGGAAGAGAAGCTCACTGTGAGGCCAACGGGGGACTCTGGGGAGCCGGGGGTGCAACGAGGGCGGCGGATCGAGCGGCGGTGACCGGCGGATGCAGTCGGGGAAGGAGGCCGATGGCGATGGCTCGAGGGCGCTCCTGCTCGCCTGAGTTGATGCAGATGAAGAGGACGAAGACGCGCATCGCTTGGACATCCTCCGGTGGCTTGGCGCGGCTCCGGAGCGCGCGGACGATGGTGGTGCAGAGAGGCAGCGCTTGGGTGCTCGTGGGAGAAATGGAAAACGGTGCGGGGGAGGGCAACTGGGGTGTCTAGGGTTTCGGGGAGGGAGAGAGAGCGCCGAGGACGGTCTTATCCCTTCCAGGGCAGCGCTGTAGCGTGCAGAGCCGGCGCACAACGGCCATGGCGCACGGCCCTTCCCTGGCGCTGCGGGAGGTAGGGGAAGGGCCGGCCTAGATGGGCCAGGCTGCACTGTGGCCACTAGGGCCCAGTGTAGCAGTAGGTTTTAGCATTTTCCCTTTTCTTTTTAAGTCATTTATTTCTGCTCTGATTTGCATTTAAATGGAGCACCAAATGACTTTTGTAAAATCTGCCACTTGCCACATTAAATACTTTGCAATATTCTGAGTTGGTCCAAAAAGTTGAGGCAGTTTGGAATCCATTTGAATTTTCCTGGCATTTAAAAGGGCTGAAAAAGTGCTGCTGGACCACTGTTTTAAAATCCAGGGGCATTTTGGGAACCCAAATGAGGTGGGTTTCACCATGACAATTACTTAGGGAATATTTGCCATAATGTGAACTATTTTGCTGGCATGTTTGAAGATGCAAATATTTGACATGCAATTTGAATGGAATTGGACTTGATTTTGGACAAGTGGCAAATTGACTTAGTAAAGCATGATGACATGGCCACCATTAGAGGGAGATTACTATGGCTTAACACTGGGGGTGTTACAAATCTCCTCCACTACAAGAAATCTCGTCCCGAGATTTAAGAGGTGGAGTAAAGGGGAAGGGATTGGTTACGAAATTCTAACGAGTCTTCTCGATCTTGGTTGCTCTTCTCGAAGAGTTTGCTCCATGATGTTTAATCCTCCATTCCTCTGCTTCTTTGTGTCGTGATGAAGTTGTCATCCTCCCTTCAGAGTCTCCATCGTACTTACAAAAAGAATAAGGGGCCGCTCGGGAACGATAGAATGCTATAAGGGGTAATCATCTGGGGTTATCCCAAGAATGAACACATAAGTATCTCTCGAGTTGGAACTCAGGAAAATCATCGAGAGCAATATAAGATGGTACAAAAAGTTTCAAACGGGTTGGCAATTCTTCAATGCTTGAAACAGAGTGTGAAAGGGGTTCAGAGCAACGGTAATAAGTATTGCGTTTGAAACCAGAATAGATCATCTCAAGGAAGGTGGCTCGTGAATTACATACGAAGCCAAGTGTAAAGGATACTTCGAAAACAAGGAAGTGCAGGAGAGTCAGGTTTCGATCCTGTGGAACGATGGTTAGTGTGTATTAAGAGTAGGAAGGGCTGTGACATCTTACACGGTCACTACAACAAGGCATGTCAAAGGATAGCTTGTCAGCTATGTCGGCAACTTCGTCGGTACCAAGGGCGGGGAATGAAGAGAACCATTTTCCTACTCGTTGAAACGAGGCGGACCAATAGGCAAAGTTCTCGTCCACCGGCGGTTACCGGAATGTTAACGACAATAGTAACAGGGTTTTACTTGACATGGTTGTACACCGAGATGTTTTCATAAGTAGAGAATTATTACTGCTTAGATCATATGAATTATAAGAAAGGTTAAACAGACGAATGGAAAGGAAAATGTGATTATCAGATCAAACATACCAATGGAAAGGAAAATGTGTTCATACACAAGTATTAGGTGTATATCCTTCCCAAGGAAAAGCAGAGCATCATATACATGACAGTACAGCAAACACAAAATCATTTATATAAAGGGGCGAGGAATTTTATGATGTTACCCATATAGTGGTGTTTGGATAATTGATCTAGAAACATTTAGCATTGCGCTTCTAATGTTCTTGTTGATGTTCGGAGCACCACAGTCATGCTTCGGGGTAGCAATGATATGGTGTTTAAGCAAGGGTTGGGTTTGAAGATCACAAGAGATACTAAGGAACAATTTCAAGAATATCAAGGAACTTAAGGTATAACCAAAACAAGACCAAATCTGTGTTGGCAAGAAGGCAAGAATGTTGTTGGCGATAACACAATTCATCGAGGGGCAAGGATGGTATTTCTCACCATGAATTCAATTAACATCTCGGAAGAAGTCAAAATGTTGACGCTGATCACGACACATTTTGTCCAGAGGTTTCAAGAGGATGCAATCGAACAGCGATGGCATCAAGCAAGAGAATGACGAAGTGGAAGGTTATGGAATCAAAAAGATAAGATGCAAGCTCGGAATCAGAGTTGCTTTTCAAGACAACAAAACGATGTTGAGAACTCGATGTAAGCCTTGCTCACGGTCTGAAGAATTCGTGCACCAAGAAGGATGAGGTAGCACGGTCAAAGGTAGCCTGCTAAGGATGTAGCCGGTAGTCTAGGAATGACAAGCTCGAGTTTAAATTTCCCAGCAACAATTTACCAAGGGTAGAGGATACAATTTACCAAAGGCATTATGTATCAGGGGGGGAGAGTTCATAGAATTTTGAATGTGAAGGACACTGTCGGATAATAATCCAACAAAGGATTTGGCGGTCCAGAAGGGATCTGATGTGAGTATCGGTACTCAACCAGAAGAAGGAAGAATGCAAAGGCATCGGATTATAGAAACATCTGAATAATTCGACGGTTAAATACAAAGAAATTATGATATCCAGATCGGTGTAACAGAATCAGATGCTTTGATTAAATATGAGTGAGTTAAATAGAACTAGAGGGACAATCAATTGCAACTTGATTGGCCGAGAGCCAACTCATGTCCAAAATGACGTCTGAGCCGGAAGGACGAAGTCTAGGAATTAATTGATGATAGCGAGAATTCATATACATATTTAATCAATAGGCTCAGAATGACAAAGACAAAGGATGTTAATGAATATTGCTAGACATATGGAATTAACCATAATGCAGTCATGCAAGACTTTACAAAGCAATAGGTTGCAGTGGATTCTCGGGAGATCAGATAGTATTTCAAAGTATTTTGGGAAGCACATGAACAACTGGGGATGAACGAATCCCCGGTAAGTGTGAGGAATTATTCGTAGGTGTATTCATGCGAAAATGGAGCTGCAAGGCAGTAGGCACAAAGGATTCCCGGAACAACGAAGAGTATTCCAGGGTATCTTGTAATAACAAGGGCAACTGAGAATGAATGTATGAAGGGCAAGGATGTGTAGTTTTCCACGGGGATTTATCGGTGGTAGGGAATTGCAAAAGCAGTGGACACAAGAGTCTCGGGAAACATCGAAGAGTATCTTCGGAATCTTCTGGTGAACCAAGTGATCATCTGGAATGAGGGGCTCTCCGGGAGGAAGTAGTTACGAGAACCTAGAGTTAGAGTTAGCAAAATCTTTAACCCGAAAGAAGAGAGATCAGAGTCCCAGAGTAAAGGAGAGGAATCAAAGATCATAATCCCATCCATTGGCGATGTGGGCCCGTAAGCCACACAACAATGTTAGTAAAATAGTTTTTCAAAGACTAAACTCAACTTCGGCCAAGGAGTTGGAAAGGGGCTTCCTACAGGCAGTCAGCTCTGATACCAACTTGTGACGCCCCCGACTTAATCGTGCACTAATCATACACGCAAATGCACACGATCAAGCCTAAGGACCCACGAGAAGACATCACAACACAACTCTAAACACAAATAAAAGTCATACAAGCTTTATATTACAAGCCAGGGGCCTCGAGGGCTCGAATACATAAGCTCGAGTCATACAAGTATCAGCGGAAGCATTAGCATCTGAGTACAGACATAAAGTTAAACAATTCTGCCTTAAGAAGGCTGAGCAAAACAACGACACTGGATCGAAAAGGCACAGGCCTCCTGCCTGGGAGCCTCCGAATCTACTCCTGGTCGTCGGTCTCCACGTAGTAGTAGGCTCCTCCGGTAGGGTAGTAGTAGTCGTCGGCGGGAGCAGTTGGCACCTGGGATCCGTCGTCTGATCGCAGCAATCAGATATGGGGGAAAAAGGGGAGCAAAGCAACCGTGAGTACTCGTCCAAAGTACTCGCAAGACTTACATCAGAACTATTCTATTTATGCATTGGTTTCAAGTGAAGGGGATGTATCTATGGACTAGACTGCAGAAATGCAAAAATAGGGGGGAAGGCCTAGCCTATCGAAGACTAGCAACTTGCCGCATCTTGCAGCATTAGAAGAGTGTAGATTAGTACATACACTACAGGAATCAGGCAGTTTGCCGTCTGCCATGGCAGACGGCAAAGGAATGTCTGGCGGACGGCAAAGCCCTTTGCCGTCAGCCAGCATTCGGCCCCACATCCGGCTGAATGAACTACGGCAAAGGGCTGCTTTGTCGTCTTCTTAAATAAAGCAGACGGCAAAGAAGTTTGCCGTCAGCCATACTAAGAAAGCAGACGGCAAAGGCCTTGGACGGCAGAGGGATATGTTTAAGCCCGTTAGGTGGCTAACGGCGTACTTTGCCGTCCGCCAGCAGACGGCAAAGGCGCAATGTTCTTTGCCGTCTGCCAGCTGACGTCAGCTGACATCAGGCGTCAGCTGGCAGACGGCAAAGTGCCCAAATAGGCCAGCACAGGTGCCCCCAGGTTGCACAGGTAGCTGCCACGTGGCAGCTTTGCCGTCTGCTGGTGGACGGCAAAGCTCTTTGCCGTCTGCTGGCAGACGGCAAAGTGCCTGTATTGCCCGTGTTAATTCTGTTTTTTTCTTAAATTCAATCAATTTCACAGATATATATATATATTCATTTGAAAATACTTTCAACAAGCATACATATCCCTGCCATATGGATATGATCATCCAACACATATATATACATAATCAAAAGTCCATATCCAACATATATATAGCCAACATATCCAACAATTAAGCAAAAAGTCCATATACAATGGTTTCATCCATACATACATATATAGGTAGCAAGTTTCACATTGTTCATCCTACAAAATCAAAACAAAAGGAAGGACAAGGAGAAGAGTAGACTCCATCAACGCAAGCTTCCGTGATCTAAAGCAAATCTGCAAAATGGGAAAGAAGAAAGTTAGAAGAAGAAGACTAGAAGAAGAAGAAGAAGAAGAAGAAGAAGAAGAAGAACAAGACTAGAAGAAGAAGAAGAAGAAGAAGGAGAAAAAGAAGAAGAAGAAGAAGAAGAAGAATTTTTCTTCTCTTTCTTTTTCTCCTCTTCTTTTTCTTCTTCTTATTGTTTACTTGTGTCATTTTAGAGCTAACCTAGGTAAATAGGTCATTTTGGAGCTAAGTAAGGTTATTATGTCATTTTCGAGGAAAATAAGCTAAGTATATGACATTTTGGAGGTAACCAAGGTTATTATGCCATTTTTGACCTAAGTATGCTAAGTATGTCATAAATGAAAGAAAAAGCTAAGTATAGGTCATTATTGAGCTAACCTAGGTAATTATGCCATTTTGGAGCTAACTAAGCATATTAAGTCATTTTGGAGGAAAAAATGCTAAGTGTAGGTCATTTTAGAGCTAACCTAGGTAAATAGGTCATTTTGGAGCTAAACCAAGGTTATTATGCCATTTTTACCTAAGTAAGCTAATTATGTCATAAATGAACTAGCTAAGCTAAGTATAGGTCATTATTGAGCTATCTTAGGTAGTTATGCCATTTTTTAGCTAACTAAGCATATTAAGTCATTTTGGAGGAAAAAATGCTAAGTATAGGTCATTTTAGAGCTATCCTAGGTAAAATAGGTCATTTTGGAGCTAAGTAAGGTTATTATGTCATTTTCGAGGAAAATAAGCTAAGTATATGACATTTTGGAGCTAAACCAAGGTTATTATGCCATTTTTTACCTAAGTAAGCTAATGATGTCATAAATGAACTAGCTAAGCTAAGTATAGGTCATTTGAGAGGTAACCTAGGTAAAATTGGTCATTTTGGAGCTAAGTAAGGTTATTATGTCATTTTCGAGGAAAATAAGCTAAGTATATGACATTTTGGAGCTAAACCAAGGTTATTATGCCATTTTTGACCTAAGTAAGCTAATTATGTCATAAATGAACTAGCTAAGCTAAGTATAGGTCATTTTTGAGCTAGCCTAGGTAGTTATGCCATTTTTGAGCTAACTAAGCATATTAAGTCATTTTGGAGGAAAAAATGCTAAGTGTAGGTCATTTTAGAGCTATCCTATGTAAAATAGGTCATTTTGGAGCTAAGTATATGACATTTTGGAGCTAAACCAAGGTTATTATGCCATTTTTGACCTAAGTAAGCTAATTATGTCATAAATGAACTAATTAAGCTAAGTATAGGTCATTATTGAGCTAGACTAGGTAAAATATGTCATTTTGGAGCTAAGTAAGGTTATTATGTCATTTTCGAGGAAAATAAGCTAACTATATGACATTTTGGAGCTAAATAGGTCATTTCTTAAGCTAAGTATGCATTTGTTAAGCAAAACACTAGGGAAAACGTACCGTCATCACGGAGGTGAAGGACTGGTCGCGCCAGTGGCAGACGCAGAAGGATCGGTCGATGCTTGTCGGGAGTTACGCTGCACCAAAGATCATTTGCAATGTCTCGTTAGTATGATGCAACTCAAATGTGAAGACTAGTAACTAATGACCATTCAAATGAAACTCACCGTGCCCGCCGGAGCAATGACTGGCATCGGCGGAGGGGTCTGACCGTTGCTCTGGCACATGATCTGCACATTTGGTTTTCACGAGTCAGTCATATTAGTTAGTAATGAAACGAACATTACGTGCATGATTTGGCTAATATGCAGAAGAAACTTACCACGAAGAGCTCGTATAAGGCCCGGTTAGACGCGTCGTTCCGGTTCCTCTCCTCCTCCAACAGCGTAGCAGTCCTCTCCTCCAACTCCCTCTCCCTCTCCGCCGCCTGCCTCTTTGCCTCCGCCAGAAGCTCCTGGGTCTTCGCTCTCTCTTTCTCAAGAGCAGCCTGCAACACCACTCCTCGTTAGCATTGTAATCATCGACGTCCGCACACACAATGTAATGGAGGAAAGGTATCTGAGTCCGTATAACTAACCTCGATTTGGAGCTCCACTGGCCGTGGACGAGGCCTTATCTCAGGATCGGAGCTCGTCTGGCGCTTCTTGATCTCCGGGAGAGTGCTAGGACAACGTATCAGTCCATCCCCAATGGCTATCGAGCCATGGGGCCTCCCGCCACCAGATATCATCACCAGCTCTGGATCAAGAGGTTGCTGGCTCGGGTTAAAGTCCTCCCCTTTCCTCGCCTTCCCCTCGTCTCTGTACCTCACGAGCTTATTGTGGGAGGAGATGTTGGTGAAGCTCTCTGGATGATCAAGGTCAGACTCAGAGAATGCCTTGGCCTTCTTGTACGGTGCAGTATGGGCCATGGCATAGAGGCTCGTGGACCGGAGTCTGGTGGGGCGAAGGCTCAGCGGCCCGAGGCTTGTCGGCCCGAGGCTCGTGGACCGGAGTCCGAGACGGGTCCACCTCAGACGGAGCAGTCCTGTGGTTGGGTGAATCAGCTGGGGGTGGCGGCGAGGAAGGCGTAGCAGCCTTCCTACCTCTCCCGCCGCCACGGCCACCTCTAGTACCCCTCTTCTTCCCCCGACCTCTCCCGGCCGAAGAAGAAGCGCCCGCCAGTGGTGTCTGCATACTGAGATCCAGCACTCTCCGGAGGTGCTGGGGTGGAATGGAAGCACCCCTCCCACCACGCGCCGAGGAAGGATCCTCGGAGCGCTCTGTACCCGCGCCCACCATCTGTAAACACCTGTAATGACAAAGAGTAAACGAAATTAGTACAACATAAAAAAATTGAATACCTGACATGAATAATAATATGTATATAATTTAAGTGTATCATCATCATGAACATAATAAAAAATGGAATACCTAACATGAACTAATATTAATCTTCATCGTCTATATATGCTTCGGGGTCAATAAATGCATCATCATCATCACTATCAATAATGACGTGCTCATCATCATCATCAATAAATGCATCAACATGTGGAAGGCCTCCTTTACGTAATCGGTCAAGCATTGACAGGTCATCCGCAGCAGTAACCTCTTCTTGTTCCGGCTCAGGGGTGAAGTCGGAATCACTGTCGCTGTCTACTTCAATGTTCTGGGGTGAAGTAGAGCGGTTCTTGAAACGTTTTTTGGAAAGACGTGTTTCTTGGAAGAATTCTCCTTCATATGTGTCGGAGTTAATGTGAGGTTCATAATCCTCTTCATTGGGGGGAGGTGGTCTAACACGTGGCGGCACTTCATAAACGACATCCCAACCATTCAGATTTGGATCAGTTTGGCAGGCCCACGGTAGATAGAAAACTTGTAGGAGATATGCCCTAGAGGCAATAATAAATGTTATTGATTATCTCCCTGTTCATAATTAGGTTTATGTTCCATGCTATAACTGCTATGGTTCTCGAGTCTGCAATAACCACGAGGCTCGGAGGAAGACTCATATGCACGTGTGGGATAATAAACGGTAAAATGTATTCCTAGTCTGGCCTCTAAGACTGGCTCAAATATTGCATGATGATCCTGTTTTCCTGATCATGGGCATGGCTATGCCGGCAATTTTGAGGGCGCAATGTTGGTAGAACACTTGTGTTGAATCGACCCGAATTGATGTTATGCTATGAGATACATTCGTCACAAGTTAATGGTTAATAACACAGAGATGGTTAACGTTTGCATAATTCCTTAGACCATGAGAGTATCGAGTTTCTTCATGCTTGCTTCATGAACTTTGGGGTTTGTTAAACGTCATCCGTAAATGGGTGGCTATTACGGCGGCTTACGGGTTCATGGAAAAGTATGTCAAGTAACTTGATAGCTCAAGATTGGGATTTGCTCCTCCGACGATGGAGAGATATCTCTAGGCCCTCTCGGTGTTACGGTATCCATCATCGTCTGGCCAGACACTTTGTGATTTGATCACGGGGATGCCGGAACACGGGAACGAGAAAAGAGAACAATACTGGTAACGAGGTAACTGGCATAGTGGACAAGTTGTTGATCCACGGGGATGCCAACATGTCTCACCTCGGGTATTTGTAACATATCGCGAAGCAATAGGAATAGCACACGGCAACTGGAGGTTCACTCGAATATTCATTCGTGTGGGTATAGGGGTCAATATGGGTGTCCACGGCTCCGATGTTGATCATTGATCGGAAGGGGTTCCGAGTCATGTCTATACTTCACCGAACCTATAGGGTCACACGCTTAAGGGTCATCTATCTGCTGAATACTAGACGGGGAGTCTGAGAGAAAATCACCGAAAAAGTTTCGGACGAAACAGAAACGTTCCGGAGAGGATATCGGAATAGTTCCGGTGAAACTGAAAAGTTGTTTCAGGGTATTCCATAAAGTCAAATTGGTTTCGGCACATGCCTGGAAATTATTGGAAGGTACCAGAATTGTTCCGGTAACTTCTGAGATTTTTCAGAGACAAAAACCGGAAATGTTCCGGACTGCCGAAACCGCCTTAGTTGCTTTTCACAGATGAAAATCACTAAACCGAAAAGTTGTTTCGGAGTACACCATAAAGTCAAAATGGTTTCGGCACATGCCTGATAATTCTTGGAGGGTGCCAGAATCGTTCTGGAAACTTTCTGGAATTTTCCGGGATGAAAACCGGAAATGTTCCGGAGCTGCCGGAACCGCTTCAGATGCTTTTCGCAGATGAAAATCACTAAACCGGAATTGTTTCGGATCGCATTGAAAATTATTTTAGTGGGTACTGGAAATGTTCTAAGCCCACATGAATATTTTCAGTTCGAACGAACGTTGAAATATGTCGTCGTGAATAGTGAAAGTGCTTTTTGGATTACTTTTTGGAAAGCCACCTTTTTGGTCTTTTGCTCCAAAATATCTTGGAGATGACATGGATGGATGTGGCTGAAATTTCAGCCCCTCCACCCCTCCTTCTCCTATAAATAGAGGTGGAGGGGGCAGCCCAAATCTCAACTCTTTCTCACATACACATGCCATCTGATGTTATCTGGCTTCTCTCTCCCTCCCAGCGAAATAGTTTCGTAGAGCCGAAAGACTGTCTAGGTTCCGGTGGGAACTAGTTCTGGACGGCGAAGCCCTGCCGGATAGATGACACCGTATGTGTGCAACTCTGTAGAGAGATCGTAGTTTCGGTCTTAGTTCTAGAGTGCCTCCCGAAGGGCTGTCCGAGTGACTGTCCGAGTTTCGATGGTCCTCCCGAAGGGCTGTCCGAGTGACTGTCCGAGTTTCGATGGTCCTCCCGAAGGGCTGTCCGTGACACCGTCCGAGGGACTGTCCGACCGCCTCCCGGAGGTCTGTCCGGGGGCGGATGAGGGTATACATCCTCGCGGTTGGGAGGTTGTAAATCCTAGCTGCGGGGATCTGCACCGCCGATCGTCATCGACTCTACTTCCGCCGCGCTACGAGTCGGTAACGAAATAGATCAAACCTTGTATGCAGTCTCCATAGTGATCCTGGGCTGGTACGTAGGTCGGAAAATTTTTGTTTTCTGCTGCGTTACCCTACAGTGGCATCAAGAGCCGTGCTATGCGTAGATGCAGGTTGCGATCTAGAATACATAGAGATGTATGGGTGTTGCACAATATAATTAGGTAGTAGATGAGATCTATTACTGAAAATTATTTGTGCGGGTAGCAGATGAAATCTGTTACCCGATGGTCTTGTTGCTTCCCTGGAATTTGCGTAGTCCTGATCTTGACGGCATGGTGGAATCTCACAAAGTTCTGGCAATCCGCGATCCTTCCATGCTGCTCCTGAGTATGCTGATTGACAGATCAACGAAGTGCTAACAGTTCTTTGGGTTCCACCATAGTTGAGAAAGATGGATGTTTCACAGACGAAAGGGCAATGCAGATATGATCTGCACGGGGGTCACGCGTATGACGAAGTTCAGTATGGGGCTCGAGATTTTATTATCTCGTGTTTCATACACCCCGCAATGTTAATCTAGCGACTTGGATTATCATGCTTGATGATGGACGTTGTTAGCTTCGGTTTGTTTCGAAACCTTAGAAGCCACGTAAAATAAAATTTTGCATGAACCGATTAGAGGCATCTAACTTGGTTTTGCAGGATGGTTTGCATGTGCATATGATGTGGTATAGCAGTGTTCATAATAATTTGATTATGTATGAGATGACTATATGATGTAAATTGATTAACATACCTGCGTGTCATGATTCGGCATGATGGCTGGAGCCATATGATTGCACTTTAATGACCTGCGTGTCAACCTTATGTAATGCACTTATTTTATTAGCTATAGAGATAGCAATATTATCTGGTGCATCGACAAGGTGGTGGCAATCTTCGCGAAGGTGAACACCGACGCGAATGCCGAAGAAGAAGAAATGAAAGACTTCTCCGTCAGAAAGGGCTATACCATATCATGCTATTATGAATTGCCTGAGATGTTTATCCCTTATGATGCACCCTTCTTGATTGCGCGGTAGTCGCTTTTTATTAGGGTGATCTCTCACAAAAATATCAAGTAGTTAGTGTTCTCCCAAGTGTAGCACCGTCACGGCACCTAACTTTTCGGGGTGCGCCATGGATGCATGGGTACGAACGATTAGGGATGTGTGAGGCGGGTGAGGTCAGACCTCGCAGCAAGATCACTTGGTTGTCTTGACGTTCATGGCAAGATCGTCCTGAGCTCGGAACACACGCATCGAAAGATGAACAAGAGTCACATAGAGATGTGATCGGCAAGTTGGCCTACCGATTAAAATTCCCGTCATGAGATGATGATTCTATGGCGATGAATTGAAGTCTGGATCTTGTATCACTCAAAATCAATTATGAGAGATATTGATTTGAGTGGGAGCGCACTATAGAATTAACTTGTTTAATTCTCAGTGCAATTAATTTTGAACACTGTCTAAGTGTGGTAATAGTTGTAGAATAATGGCTCGCGTTTCCACCTTCCCTATTAAAATTGAATAGCTGTTAAATATCTGGTTAAAACTTTACAGTTGGTAACGTAATGTGAGGATTGTCCTCTAGAGTGCCGAGAAGGATTTTGTCCTATCGCATACTTTCGGTATTCTCCCGCTAATGCTATGGATCATGTGACTCTCGTCCTTCGATCCAAAAGCTAGAATTCCTTTTCAGTCAAAGTGCAATATGTTTACTTCCATGAGACCCGAACTTCGAAAGTTTGGATAGTTATGTGATATTCATGGAATCTGAAAATCATTTTCAGAGACAGACAAAGGCTAAAAGATATGAGATATCCAAAGAAATGTTTGTTTGCAAACTGTTAGTAAAGGAGTTTACTATGCATTAGACTGATAAGAGAGGGATCCAGGAGAACGCCTATCATATGATGAAAGGTGAATAAAACAACAACTTAAAGAGAAAGGAAGTGTCCGAAGGGTGTTAGTGAAACTTTCACGCCTAGGAAGTCCGGGGCTAACGCCACTCTTAAGTTGGGTGCTTCTTCTGAGAGTAGGAGAAATACTGAAAGTTAAACTGTTAGAAGTATAAAGGCGAAAGGAAAGAAGACTGGAATATCCAGCTCATGTATGAATGTCGTACAAGTTTTTGATGTATAGAAGGCTGGTCAAAGATATAGTTCTTGGGAATTATGGTTAAACATGTTAATCACTAATTCTTGGGTATTGTGAGTTAATCACAAAGATACCCGCTCGATTGCATTCTGTTGCAACTCGATGTAAGAACTACTATGGCCTGAAAGACTAGCCAGGAATGAGGTTTAAATACATGTTGGGAACTTAGTAAAAGTTAATATACCTTCCATCGGTGTATTACCTATGTATTTATTTTCATAATTCATTATAGAGTTTTACACACTCTAGCCCATTGCATAAGGTATTTTGCAAGAAGGTTGTTCATAAGAGAACTTTTGATGTTCGGTGTTATGAATAACATAAGGGCCATACTTTCATTATGAATGAGATGTATGTTATGAATATTGATAATAATACTTTACCTCTGTATTTACTTTCATAAATCATTTTAGAGTTTCATACACTCTAGCCCATTTGCATAATGTTTGTTGCAAGAGTGTTGTTCATGAAAGAACAATTGTTGTTCGGAATCATGAATAACATAAGGGCCATGCTTCCATAGTGGATGGGATGTATGTTATGAATATTGATGGTAATATGATACATCCATAACACTGACGCTAAATGTCGCAAGACTAAAAGAATACCACACATGTGTGGCACTGCATTTGGTCACATTGGAGAAACCCGCATGGAGAAATTCCATTATGATGGATTTTGAAGTTATTTGATTACGAATCATCTGACACTTGCAACTTTCCTCCGGAAAAGTAAAGTGACTGAAATACCGTTCACAGGCCATAAGGAACGAGCAACGAACTTATTGGTGATCATACATTTTGATGTATGTAGTCCGATAAATGTTGTTGCTAGCAGTGGATTTTATCTATCTTCAGAAATGACTCGTAGATATAATGGATATTTACTTGATGAGACGTAAGTCTGGATCTTTTGAAATCATTCGAAAGTTTTTCAAAAATGAAGTAGAAATTATTGTAACAAGAAAATTATGTTTCTGCAATTGGATTGCGGAAAGGAATATTTGAGTTACAAGTTTAGCGAATGTCTGATGAGCTGTGAAAAGAGTTTTCATAACTTACACCTCCCGGAACACCTCTGTGAGTGGAATGTCCGTGAAGATGTATTTGAACCATTTATGACATGGTAAGATCAAAGATGACATAAATAGATTTGCCATTATCCCTTTTAAAGAGTAATGCTTTAGAGACTGCGGCTTTTACACTGAAAAGAGATCCATCAGGTCTGTTGAAATGACGCCATGGTATGGTACGCCCAACCTTTTTATATCTTTTCTTAACATTTGGAATATGGGGCTTGTGTAAAAGGTTACAAACCTATTCCAAATCAGACAAGTGCTACTTTGTAGGTTATCCCAAGTCATTGGGTATTCCCCCACCACTATACCGAGGCAAACGATCTTGCCACAAAACGGTATGCTTTTAAAAAGAATAGTTCTTACAAAAGGTGAGTGGGAGGACAGTGCAACTCGACGAGATAACCAGTATCTTCATCATCAGGTCAAAGGAAAGGAACCTTGGAAGTGATTCCGGAGTTTCCTACTGCGACTGATACGGAAGCCTCTAGATGAGATGTATGGACTTCGGTCGAACTTGCAGCTAACCCGCGTAGGAAAAACTCGTGCAAACCTCCCAGGTGCGCATACGAGATATTGTTGTTAGACAACAGTATACCTACGATACACAAGGAAGCGTTGATGGGCCCTGACTCCGGAATTGGCTAAATGCCAATACAATCCGAGATAGTTTCCATATAAGTGATTCAAGATTAAAATCTTGATACACCTTTCGGAAGACTTAGAGTCTAACGAATATTTATGGAACTAAAACTGATACGGAAAAAATGTTTTATCCATAAAGCTCGACTTGTTGCAATAACAAGTTCAAGGAGTTGACTACGACGAGATTGTCTCACTGTAGCGATGCTTGAAGTCGGTTCGGGTTGAACTAGCAATTAATACATATTTCAAATCATGAGATATGAAACATGGATGACAAAAGGATTTCCATCTGATGGAAATGAAACCTAGGACTTGTATGTGATACAGTCCAAAGTAATTTGTCGATCCAGAAGATGCTAGTGAGTATGCAAACTTCAAAGTTCCAGCGATGGACAGAAGAGAGCAAAGTGGAGTTGGAATCTTCATTTTTGATGGAATGGTCAAAGAGGTTTGACTTCATCAAACTTCAGATTCAAGAAAGTAAGTGGGAGCATGGTAATGTTTCTAAAAACCTTGTGTACTTGACACATTGTTAAATTGGAAATAAATTTCTTGACACGAATTAGGACTTCATTTGAAAAGGGTTTTTCAATGAAGTGCTTGGGCTAAATAGCCTTAATATTAGGCATGATGATCTATGGAGATAGATTTACCTAATGGGGCTGAGCAAAGATACATATTGACAAGATGCTAAAACCTTTTAGCATTTAAAACGCCAAGGAGTGATTCTTGCCGAAGTCACATGGAAAGAGTTTTGCAAGACTCGGTGTCTCAAAACACTGATGAGCAAAAATACATGATGGAGATTCCACACACTCTTGTGTTTGGATTAATCATGTATTCCATGGTATGTAAATCAACCAGATATGTCCGATACTCCCAAGTTGTTGCGAGTATAGATACCAAAGTGATCAAAGTACTGATCATGGGACAACAGTGAAAGATGTCATTAAGTACTAGAGTAGTGCTGATGACATGTTTTCTCGCAAGCAGAGATTATGAAGTGCTCGTTGTAAGTAATTACGTCGATACAGTCATCATCAATGCTCCATGCGATTTTCGATTTAAGTTAAGGGTTTTGTGTAATACACAATATGGTGGCACGGTAGTTGGAAATTGTTCCAAACAAGATACTGTGGCGAATTCTATAACATAGGCTAAGTATGTTGATGCTTTAGAAGCGACAAAGAAGATGTTGAATCATATAGTTCATTCATGAACTTAGTATGGTTCCAAGATGGCTTTGGTCAATGGGACACTATTGCAGATAGTTGCTCCATAGCTTAGTCCGAGGAATCAAGGTTTGACCTGTGATTCACATATATACAAAGCCAAGTCCACACAAAATATGAATTTCGCGAAAGCGTGAAAACGCGGGGATATGCAAAGTTACACACGGAGCTGAAGTTGTCTGATCCGTTGGACATCAGGCTATACCACAAGCGAAGCATATTTTACACCAGTATGCCATAGGTGTAAAGTGCATTAGCATTGACTAGATTATTGACTCTAGTGCAAGTGGGAGTCTGTAGGAGATATGCCCTAGAGGCAATAATAAATGTTATTGATTATCTCCCTGTTCATAATTAGGTTTATGTTCCATGCTATAACTGCTATGGTTCTCGAGTCTGCAATAACCACGAGGCTCGGAGGAAGACTCATATGCACGTGTGGGATAATAAACGGTAAAATGTATTCCTAGTCTGGCCTCTAAGACTGGCTCAAGTATTGCATGATGATCCTGTTTTCCTGATCATGGGCATGGCTATCCCGGCAATTTTGAGGGCGCAATGTTGGTAGAACACTTGTGTTGAATCGACCCGAATTGATGTTATGCTATGAGATACATTCGTCACAAGTTAATGGTTAATAACACAGAGATGGTTAACATTTGCATAATTCCTTAGACCATGAGAGTATCGAGTTTCTTCATGCTTGCTTCATGAACTTTGGGGTTTGTTAAACGTCATCCGTAAATGGGTGGCTATTACGGCGGCTTACGGGTTCATGGAAAAGTATGTCAAGTAACTTGATAGCTCAGGATTGGGATTTGCTCCTCCGACGATGGAGAGATATCTCTGGGCCCTCTCGGTGTTACGGTATCCATCATCGTCTGGCTAGACACTTTGTGATTTGATCACGGGGATGCCGGAACACGGGAACGAGAAAAGAGAACAATACTGGTAACGAGGTAACTGGCATAGTGGACAAGTTGTTGATCCACGGGGATGCCAACATGTCTCACCTCGGGTATTTGTAACATATCGCGAAGCAACAGGAATAGCACACGGCAACTGGAGGTTCACTCGAATATTCATTCGTGTGGGTATAGGGGTCAATATGGGTGTCCACGGCTCCGATGTTGATCATTGATCGGAAGGGGTTCCGGGTCATGTCTATACTTCACCGAACCTATAGGGTCACACGCTTAAGGGTCATCTATCTGCTGAATACTAGACGGGGAGTCTGAGAGAAAATCACCGAAAAAGTTTCGGACGAAACGGAAATGTTCCGGAGATAATATCGGAATAGTTCCGGTGAAACTGAAAAGTTGTTTCAGGGTATTCCATAAAGTCAAATTGGTTTCGGCACATGCCTGGAAATTATTGGAAGGTACCAGAATTGTTCCGGTAACTTCTGAGATTTTTCAGAGACAAAAACCGGAAATGTTCCGGACTGCCGAAACCGCTTTAGTTGCTTTTCACAGATGAAAATCACTAAACCGAAAAGTTGTTTCGGAGTACACCATAAAGTCAAAATGGTTTCGGCACATGCCTGATAATTCTTGGAGGGTGCCAGAATCGCTCTGGAAACTTTCTGGAATTTTCCGGGATGAAAACCGGAAATGTTCCGTAGCTGCCGGAACCGCTTCAGATGCTTTTCGCAGATGAAAATCACTAAACCGGAATTGTTTCGGATCGCGTTGAAAATTATTTTAGTGGGTACTGGAAATGTTCTAAGCCCACATGAATATTTTCAGTTCGAACGGACGCTGAAATATGTCGTCGTGAATAGTGAAAGTACTTTTTGGATTACTTTTTGGAAAGCCACCTTTTTGGGCTTTTGCTCCAAAATATCTTGGAGATGACATGGATGGATGTGGCTGAAATTTCAGCCCCTCCACCCCTCCTTCTCCTATAAATAGAGGTGGAGGGGGCAGCCCAAATCTCAACTCTTTCTCACATACACATGCCATCTGATGTTATCTGGCTTCTCTCTCCCTCCCAGCGAAATAGTTTCGTAGAGCCGAAAGGCTGTCTAGGTTCCGGTGGGAACTAGTTCTGGACGGCGAAGCCCTGCTGGATAGATGACACCGTATGTGTGCAACTCTGTAGAGAGATCGTAGTTTCGGTCTTAGTTCGAGAGTGCCTCCCGAAGGGCTGTCCGAGTAACTGTCCGAGTTTCGATGGTCCTCCCGAAGGGCTGTCCGAGTTTCGATGGTCCTCCCGAAGGGCTGTCCGTGACACCGTCCGAGGGACTGTCCGACCGCCTCCCGGAGGGCTGTCCGGGGGCGGATGAGGGTATACATCCTCGCGGTTGGGAGGTTGTAAATCCTAGCTGCGGGGATCTGCACCGCCGATCGTCATCGACTCTACTTCCGCTGCGCTACGAGTCGGTAACGAAACAGATCAAACCTTGTATGCAGTCTCCATAGTGATCCTGGGCTGGTACGTAGGTCGGAATTTTTTTGTTTTCTGCTGCGTTACCCTACAAAACTTGGGTCGCCTGTTGAGCCATAATATAGACATCGGGAACATCTAAATGGGTGCTTTGTTTGATTTCGACTAGCCCTTAATGTTCATGAGTCCTTCTAGTCTCCTTCGGCTGGAACCAATAACATTTGAAGACTACGACGTTCGGTGGGTTTTCACCATAGAATAGAAGTTCATAAATTGCTTCAACTCTTCCATAATACTCGGTATCTCCTTCGCCGATAGCAGAGACACAACAATTTGTAGACTTTCGGTCGGCCATAGATAGCTCTTTGCCAAAGGTACGAAAGCGATACCCGTTGATGTCGTATTTGTCAAATCAACGGACCTTATAGTCAAAACCATTAGCGACTTGTCTCAATTCGGCGTCCATTGACTCTGAATTAGCCTACAAGTTTAATACGGAAGGATTGTTGCATTAGCCGCAAATTAGACGAAGAAATGAAATGGTCTAATGGAAATTACCGTTTGTTTGGACCAAGAGATGAAACCGGGATAGCCGCCTCCATGCTTTGCCAGAAGCTCATACTCTTCGACGGAATCCTTTTGGATCACCGCTCCATCCGAGAATTTGGCGACGTATCGACTGTATCAAATATCGGGGAATAAGAGCAGTTCAAAGGAATTAGAAGTTGCGAAACAATGTACCGAGAACTTACTCGATGTACGGCCGCACTTCTGTTAGGTTGTTGAAGATATACAACGAAATGGTCCGCCATTCTTCGACATCCAACCCTACTGGTTTCGAAGCACCGGCTGGTGCGAGCTTCCCTTTGAATAGGCTGAGGTTGGATCCACCTTTTTTAGGGTCGCCAGCATTGTACCGAGGCTTCGGATTATGCAAATGACGATTTTTGGCTTCGTAGTGTGCTGTCACGAAGTTTGCCGCCACCTCAGTAATGAATGCCTCGGCCATCGATGCTTCAATTCTACGTTTATTTTTACATTTTGCTCGAAGCGTCTTCTGCATCCTCTCAGTTGCGTAGCACCAACGATTTTGCCTTCAGCGCCATTACTTGTGCGATGGCATCCAGCTGACAAAGCTCAGTGTGCTCGTGGAGAGGACGTTTTGAAGACTCCAACATATCATTGAAGGCCTTTGCAGATTCCTCCATCTCATCGTCCGAATCCCGAGCATCATCAAAGTCTTCCACCATGTCTTCGATCCCGGTACCATGCTCGTCGGTGCACGACGGCCCACCTCAGCTCTGGCACGTTGGGCAGACTCACCATGAAATGTCCAGACCGTATAAGCAGGCGTAAAACCCCACTTCTGCAGGTGTTTACTCATTTCAAGCTCTGTCCTCTTATAATAGTTGTCGCACCGGACACAGGGGCACCAGGTTTTTCTCTGGCCATTTGCAAATGCGGCTCTCACAAACCCCTTGGTTTTTGTCTTCCATTCATCGGTCATGTCTTTCTGACTAGTGTGACCGGTGTACATCCACGCACGATCACTCATCTTGCCTAGCTACTGGACACACAAGAAATATATACATAATTCAGCAAACCATATTCATCAGTTAATGGAGTTTGTCAGTTTTATTACGTCCATGCAACCTAGACGCTAATAGGTAAAGATAGGTCCTAATCCCACCTGAGTATGTGTAGATTGGGTTCGTTTTCCCATGCTCTGCTCCGGATCCGACGCAAAATTTCAGCAGCACCTCCCCGCTGTTCTCCTGATACACGTCTCGGCAATAAGCAGAGAGTATGTGTACCCGGAGAACAACAGGGAGGCACTGACGAAATTCTGCTTCGGATCTGGAGCAGAGCATATGGGAAAATGAACCCAATCTACACATACTCGGGCTGTCCATGGATAACGTTGGACAATTCGAAAGAATCACGGTTATAAATATGCAAATGCATGCATATTTATAGATGTAACCCTTTCGAATGGGAGACGCATAGTGGTCATGCATACTGATGATTGAAGACACCTATAGCTAGCAAGTTTCATCGGCACGAAGACCGGAACATAGCAAATGAAGGGGGGAGGAGGAGATGTCATTTGTACTCACCCACGAACGCAGGGGCGGAGCTCGTCGAACGCACGGGGAGGTCGTCGAACACCAGACCCTCGCAGCGACGAAACAACTGCACATTTAAATCCACCCGATCAACACAAATATATATGATGTTTTTCATAACAAAATCAGAAAATATATGACCTAACTCATAATTCACAAATATATGACGGGGTGTCGGGTCGGGGTGTCGGGTCGGGGTGTCGTGGTGTCGGAGTGTCGGGTCGGGGTGTCGGGGTGTCGGGATGTCGTGTCTTGGTGTCGGGGTGTCAGGGTGTCGTGTCGGGGTGTCGGGGTGTCTAGGTGTCGTGTTGGGCTGTCGGGGTGTCGGGGTGTCGTGTCGGGGTGTAGTGCTGTCGGGTCGGGGTGTCGGGGTGTCGTGGTGTCGGGGTCTTTTTTTTCTCCTTTTCCTTTTCTTCTTCTTCCTCTTCTTCCTTTTCTTCCTTTTCTTCTTCTTCTTCTTCTTCTTCCTTTCCTTTTTCCTCTTCTTCTCCTCGTCTCCTCTTTCTTCTTCTTCTTCTTCTTCTTCTTCTTTTTTCTTCTCCTCCTCCTCCTCTTCTTCTTCTTCCTTTCCTTTTTCCTCTTCTTCTCCTCGTCTCCTCTTTCTTCTTCTTCTTCTTCTTCTTCTTCTTCTTCTTCTTCTTCTTTTTTCTTCTCCTCCTCCTCTTCTTCTTCTTCTTCCTTTCCTTTTTCCTCTTCTTCTTCTCCTCCTCTCCTCTTTTTCTTCTTCTTCTTCTTCTTCTTCTTCTTCTTCTTCTTCTTCTTCTTCTTCTTCTTCTTCTTCTTCTTCTTCTTCTTCTTCTTCTTCCTTTCTTTTCCTTTTTCGACTTCTTCTACTTCTCCTTCTTTTCTTCTTCTTCTTCTTCTTCTTCTTCTTCTTCTTCTTCTTCTTCTTCTTATTTTCTTCTTCTCCTCCTCCTCTTCTTCTTCTTATTCTTCTTTCTTTTCTTCTCCCCCCCTCTTTTTATTCTTCTTCTTCTTCCTTTCTTTTCCTTTTTCCTCTTCTTCTACTTCTCCTTCTTTTCTTTTTTTTTCATCTTTCTAACCTAACCTAGCACTAACCTAACCTAGCACTAACATAACCTAACACTAACCTAACCTAGAACTAACCTAATTTAACAGTACCAATTAACAGTAGAAAAAAGAAGATGAATGCTCACCTAAAAAAACCTAATTGATGCAAAAAAAACTAAAAAAAACAGAGGGGTTGGGGGTGGGGCAGGGGGCTCACCGGAGGGGGGGTCGGGGCAGAGGGCGGGGCGGCAGCGTCGGGGCGGCGCAGAGGGGCAGAGGGAGGGCGGCGGCGTCGAGCTCGGGGCAGAGGGCGGTGGAGCGGAGGGCCGGGGCGGCCGCAGCGTCGTGGCCGGCGGGCGGCGGGGGCGGTGGGGGTCGGGGGCGACGGCCGGTGTGGCGGGGGGTCAGGGGCGGCGGGTGCGGGGAACGGGGGAGAGAGAGAAGAGAGAGAGGAGTGGGAGGTGGGGGGTGGCCGTTAGGGCCGTTAGAAGGGTTTTTGTTTGCCGTCTACTAGCGGACGACAACGAATCTTTGCCATTAGCTAGCAGACGGCAAAGAGGGAATCTCCATGCGCTGGCCTCCAGTGGGCCCCACCCACCTCTTTGCCGTCTGCTAGCGGACGACAAAGATTCTTTGCCGTCAGCTAGCAGACGGCAAAGAACTGGCTGATGGCAAACATTATCTTTGCCATCAGCCAGTTCTTTGCCATCTGTTTTTTGTAGGCGGACGGCAAAGAC
The DNA here is from genome assembly GCA_039707655.1 of Elymus sibiricus. Taxonomy (NCBI): domain Eukaryota; kingdom Viridiplantae; phylum Streptophyta; class Magnoliopsida; order Poales; family Poaceae; genus Elymus; species Elymus sibiricus. Next base: position 318,644,288 of record CM077670.1, on the reverse strand, counting down.
CTTCTTTGCCGTCAGCTAGCAGACGGCAAAGAACTGGCTGATGGCAAATTCCCTGATTCCAGTAGTGATAGTAAAGTAGTAACAACGCCCAGAGATCCTTCCTCGACTCCCTGCGAGAAAGCGATCCCGGAGCTAACATATTATTAAACATCACTAGTATCCAGTTCTTAGTTGTAGAAGATCGGGACACTTTCCTAGCGTCCTGTTACCATGGACAAGGCTATTCGAATAGATAACTTCCCTGCAGGGGTGCACCAACTTACCCAACACGCTCGATTAACTCCGTCCGGACACACTTACTCGGTCCATGACCGGCCTCGGCAGATCGACACGCCGTAGTCCTACCTAGACTCAACAGAGAGGCCAGCACACCGGTCTACATCCTAAGTGCGAAGGGGTCATGGGCCAATCGTCCTTTGCACTCCTGCGTGTTGCGAACGCGGCCGGGAGCAGACCCGCCCCCTTAATACAAGCGCAGGTAGTTACCGTCCAACCCGGCGCGCGCCACTCAATTGCTGACGTCTGAGAGCTTTCGGCAGAATCGTACGACGCCGAGTGCCCATACTAATTCCCACGTGGTGGTTAATGCGAAAAGGCCAGAGGCCTACTCAGATCACATATCCAAACCCGTCAGAGCGTTGGTAGCGCGCGGTGACGATCAGTGCTCCTGTTGCCCCGTCTCGAGGGCTTGCGGCAAGGGCCAGGCCCATCCCTCTCCTGGGGCGGTCTCTGCCTGCCCGGCCGCGCCTCGTAACTAACTCGCGGGTACCCTCACGGTCAGCCCGACTCCATCAACTCTCGCGGGTACCCCTCGGGGCCGACCCGACTTCAACAAGGGACTGAGGTAGCATTAAGGTATCCGTGTGTTCATAACATCAAGGGGAAATCCGAGGAATCACCCTTGATGGATTCCTACTCGATGTATCCGTCAAGGTGAACTTGGAGGAATCACCCTCGATGGGTTCACACTTGAGGGGTTGCACGACAAAGGCATCATCGGAGGTGGTGAAAGAGGAATCACCCTCTGTAACCCACAACCGATTTGCTACGCTACAGAGATATCATCAGGAGTGGGGTAGGAGGTATCACCCTCGGCACTTGATATTAGCTCTGCAGAGTCGTACAACTAAGGGGGTGTGCGGTGATGTGTCGGTCTCAGCCCATCGATCACATTGATCGGGGCACCGGTAACAAAGCGGGGCAACAGGGACAAGGGCGTGGGGCCACTGATGATTCACCAACCAACCTATACTAAGCATATAGGATAACAAGTAAAGTAACAACAGCAGGTTACAAAAACAGGCTATGCATCGGAGTAGGAGCTATTGAACAGCAGTAGCAAAATCTAATGCAAGCATAAGAGAGAAGGAGATGGGCGATATAGGAATGATCAAGGGGGTTTGCTTGCCTAGAAGCTCTGCTGAAAAGGGCTGGACGTCTGGAGCGTAGTCGTACTCGGGAGCATCGTCGGTCTCGGGGTCTACTGGAGAGAAGAGGGGGAGGAAACAATAAATATAAAGCAAACAAATGCAACACAGATGCATGGCATGGCAATATGTTGTGCTAGGGTGACCTAACGCAGTGCTAAGTGTTCCAGACGGAGCAGGAAAATATCTGGGAATATTTTCCCGGCTCCAGGTGCTTATCCGTATATGGATCCGGAGGGGAAGGTTCCATGTTCATCTAGTTAGGAGTGATGGTCAAGCATTTTGATCACATATTTGGATTCGTCTTATTTTTCTGATCATTTTTCATATATAAATTATTTTCATCTGAGTTACGGATTATTTTCTATGATTTTTCAAAGTTTTAAAAAATTTCTGAATTTTCTGAAATATTATTAATTCAAAAATTGATTAAATGGGAAAATGCTAGAGGTACCCGAAAGTGTACCCAGACATGTGTTAAAGAGGCTGGCAGTGGGACCAGTGGGTCCCAGTCAACGGCTGAGTCAGCCTAGTCAACTTTGACTGATCAATGGTGAACAGTAGTAGTGGGACCCGCTTGTCATAGACACAGGGGCATTTAATTTATCTAATTGAGTTTAATTAGTGGTGGGGCCCCGCTGTCAGTGGCACATGTTTTATTAAAAGGTTTAGTTAGCAGTGCGGGCCCACACGTCAGTGGCTAATTAGGTAGCTAATTAGATTAGCCCCTAATCTAAACCAGCCGGGCCCACGTGTCAGTGAGCCACGGCGGCTATTTAAACGCATGCGTGCGCGCGGTGGTGCACGCCGGTGACCACAGAGCGCGGCGGCGCCGGCCAGAACAGTGCTCCGGTGACCTAAACGAGCGGCGGAGGGCTCCTCTCGAACCGTACAAGCGCGCCGCATCTCTGTACAGCACATGGACGAGCTACCGTGGCTGGAAACGGTGGCAACGATGACGGCCCGCGGCGGCAGTGGCACGGTCTCACCGGCGACGGGGTTACGGGGCGCAGAGAAGAGAGAGAAGAGGTCGCGGAGGAAGAGGAGCTCACTGCGAGGCCAACGGGGGACTCTGGGGAGCCGGGGGTGCAGCGAGGGCGGCGGATCGAGCGTCGGCGACCGGCGGATGCAGTCGGGGAAGGAGGCCGATGGCGACGGCTCGAGGGTGCTCCTGCTCGCGCGAGTTGATGCAGATGAAGAGGACGAAGACGCGCATCGCCTGGATATCCTCCGGTGGCTTGGCGCGGCTCCGGAGCGCGCGGACGATGGTGGTGCAGGGAGGCAGCGCTCGGGTGCTCGTGGGAGAAAGGGAAAACGGCGCGGGGGAGGGCAACTGGGGTGTCTAGGGTTTCGGGGAGGGAGAGAGAGCGCCGAGGGCGGTCTTATCCCTTCCAGGGCAGCGCTGTAGCGTGCGGAGCCGGCGCACAACGGCCATGGCGCACGGCCCTTCCCTGGCGCTGCGGGAGGTAGGGGAAGGGGCGGCCTAGATGGGCCAGGCTGCACTGTGGCCACTAGGGCCCAGTGTAGCAGTACGTTTTAGCATTTTCCCTTTTCTTTTTAAGTCATTTATTTCTGCTCTAATTTGCATTTAAATGGAGCACCAAATGACTTTTGTAAAATGTGCCACCTGCCACATTAAATAGTTTGCAATATTCTGAGTTGGTCCAAAAAGTTTGAGGCAGTTTGGAATCCATTTGAATCTTGCTAACATTTTAAAGGGCTGAAAAAGTGCTGCTGGACCACTGTTTTAAAATCCAGGGGCATTTTGGGAACCCAAATGAGGTGGGTTTCACCATGACAATTACTTAGGGAATATTTGACATAATGTGAACTATTTTGCTGGCATGTTTGAAGATGCAAATATTTGACATGCAATTTGAATGGAATTGGACTTGATTTTGGACAAGTGGCAAATTGACTTAGTAAAGCATGATGACATGGACACCATTAGAGGGAGATTAATGTGGCTTAACACTAGGGGTGTTACATACGGCCAACCACGCATCGCACAACAACTCATCCTCCATGGTTGAGTACCCCAGCATCCTTCGTACTCTAAAAAATGACATGGCGTTCGAAAATTAGCTCAATGGCATTTGACCGAACACCTGTCGGGCGTGGTCTCTGCCATCGACGTCGTCGACAGGGGAGGAGTGTACCTGGCTACGGACGGGTCCTAGGTGGACGACACCATCGTAAAAGGCTAGCGGGCGCGTCGGTGCTGGTTGCGGAGGTCCGGTAATGCCTGTGTGGCGGCCGGAGAGGTACAGCGGCGGCATCGGAGGAGGAGGGTGCGGATGCAAAGCAGGGGGGGGGGGAGTGGCGGATTGGAAGAAAATGGGACCAGGAGGGAGGATTTTGGTGGGCCGGGGGTGTCGGAGTCCTACGTGGCTGCTGTCCGGACTCCCGCAAAGTCCCCCGAACTTTGCTTCCAATTTGCGGGAAACAAATGTGTCTGGACTACTCAACGGACCGATACAGGCCCGCGTTGGATGACAGAACACGTCCGGACAGCGCGGTCCGGACATATTCGGGCGGTTTGAGGGTCGGCTTTGGAGATGCCCTTACTCTCTCTCTTTTCTTTCCTTTTTTTAGTAATGCAAATTTAGAATGGCTTCATTGCACCCTAAAAATTGCATGCTTTTGCTAATTCTTATTTGACTAAAATTTTCATGAAGTTCAGTAAATAACAATTGCAGATTAGTTAGGGTCTAAAATTGTTGCGTTTTGAACATGTGCAATTTCAGAGCAATGCGAGCGCAATTTTAGTCCTTAGGTTATAGTACAATTGAAGTGAGTGAGGCGAGAATGCTTTGATGTTGACCATTTAAAATCTAACAGACTGTTTCAGATATAAAAGATTCAGACAACCTACGGATAGATAATTCCAATTATTTCTTTTCTTGGAGCAAAGACTCCGGGGCATGCACAAAGCCTTGTGCATCTTTGTGTTAAGCAAAAGTGGCTATTTCAGGTTTTAAGAAAACCTCCCTCTATCAGATGACGTTTCTTATTATGTTTGGGCACCCATGTATATTAAACTAGTTTAGATCTGGCAAATTATAGGTCATCCTTGTTCCAGTTGCATATATCTTTTTATTGCCATGAAGAAAAACACCTCCTCTGTCCTCTGTCCTCCGCTGTGTGCATGTGGTACATCAGGTCAATACTCCACTATTCCCAGGCCATACTATATTTATTCCAGTAAAATCCAAAGAAAATGCCATAAATACATCAATGATAGGGGATGGGAGAATATACACCAAAACCACACAACTAAATTTCCGATCATATCTGCATTTATACGATCAAACATGGGTTATTTTAAGATGGTGGATCTTGAAAAACTTTGTTTATGCGGCTGATTTCCTCAATTGTGTGACGGTTGTTACCAAACATGACTATCGGAACTCCTTTGACTGCATTGATTGGTCATCTCTTATGGAGTAATATCCTTTCTGATCCTACCAAAATGGTGTGCTTGGATTGACACCTTTCTTGCATTCCGGCAAAGCTTTTGTGCTTCTTAATAAGGACAAGTTGATCCTCTACCAGCTTACCTCTTCTTTACCTCCTTTTTACATTTTCGGCTGGACATTAAAAACAATTACTAAAGAGTAAAGTCTGTTTTAAACCTTGAATTTGTAGGGGTGGTCGTAGTCGAACCCTGAACTCCGAATCCCGGAAATCAATACCCCGTATTCAGTGATCCTGGTCGATCTCAACCCTCAATCTGTTGGATGTTGTTTGGCACACTGGGAAAACAACAATCCCGGTCGGGATCACCTGGTACTCACCTGTCATCCCTATCCTCTGTCCCAATCAATCCATCTCGTCTCCTCGCGCGCGTCCGCTGCTTTGCATCGCCATGCTACAACCGTGGCGGCGAGACAGGATCCTTCACCGCGCCACACTAGTATTCACCAACGATGGTGGAGAGAGAAGTAGCAGCAGTGTTGCCGGGTGTCACGCGTGTTCCGGTGAGATCAACCGATCTGCACCCAGGTGTGTATGTGCGTGTAGTTGTCTGGTGCAAAGCTAGCTACATACTCCATCAAAAAAAAATCCATTCAGCTTAGGCACTTGACACTAACGTCTGCCTGTGCAAAGCCGGCGGCAAGAGTACGTGCGCATCGTCTCTCGGCGAAACTTCGGCACTAGCGTATCCCGCCGTGAAGGCTGAGACGTACAACTAGACGTCGCCTCCGCCGCGCTCCAGTGCCCGACACACAGCGAGCGCCTGCAGCAGCCGGCACTGGCGTGCTGCCGTGGGGGCGGGGGTGGACAGCGGTTCCGGTTGTACAAGCCGTGGCACCGGGGACAACACCTACTAGACAACTCGTGCGTCCTCAATGTCATAGCCATACACCGGCTCCCGAGCACGCATGCACACGAGGAAGGTTTTTCGATGGATCTGTTGTCAGGTGAGAGGGGAAGAAAAGGGGAGAAGATGGATATGACGTGTGGGTCCAAGTAGTCAGGGAGAGAAGCTAGTTATCCCGGCCGGGATTGTCTTCTTCCCGGTGCGACAAATAGACCAAGGGTCGAAATTGGCCAGGATCACTGAATACAGGGTGTCGAATTCAGGGATTTGAAGTTTAGGGTTGGATTTCGACCACGCCTACAAATATAAGGTTTAAAATAGACTTCACTCATTACTAAAAGGCCTCCCGATAAGCGTGTTGTCCAACTATTTTGTACCATGTTGCACTAGGTAGCCTATGACAACACATTTAGTTACTCGTTTAGTAGGAAATGATTTGACTTTATTACTTGACTAAAAAAGTTCACCCGATCAAGATACTGAGGCAAACACAGACAACAAAAACCCTTGATGAAACTAAAATTTACATAAAAAATCATCCAAAGTCTTCGTCTCAAGGTCCACCTTCGGCAGTTTCGACTTTCATTCATAACGTCGAAGAAATCGTAGACGGCCAACAAACATGAACAAGGTGGACTTTACCTAAAGGTAGAAGACACGTATGAACTGCCGCCCCAATAGGTGGGAACCTTAGATCATTGGATGCAGGCTAGTGACACACCCCTTGCATGGCATGTTGTCGATTGAACTGTTTCCTTGCCATACTGTTAGGGAAGAAGAAGAATACTAGGAGAAGAAAAGGGGAAGACCTATATAACCACTGACCAAAAAATATTGATACTACCATCGTCGTCGCCACCATTGTCGAGCAGCCAAAGCATCGGAAGAAAATCTACCAAATCAACGGGTGACGATCTGTGAGACCAGAACACCGTAGGCTCCCTGACATCTATGGAGTCGGTTATGACAAAGGGGACCAACGTGATCGGCGTCCAGCCTTGCCGGCATCTAGGGTTTCCTTTTGTTAGTCTCTTACACTGACTGCTCTCGTGACATATGATGTCTGCCTATTTCTCATCTTTCTTTTAATATGCACGACACATAAACTATATTCGTCCTAACTAAAAGACAACTAAGCTCTCATTAAATTCTTCCATTGATGTAGTATCGGAAGGTTGTTTATCAACAAGTAACAAATAAATTATTACACTCGGTAAAGGTTTGCGTAACTAACTAAATTCCATGATCTAGGTCCCACGAACTTGCGCCGGGGACGAGTATATAAGTAAACAAAGTAAAAAAACTGATACCAAGATATAACAAGTGATAAATATAAACCGCATAAACGAGGCCTATCATAAAAAAATAGCCCGTTTAATATTCGATTTATAAACCAGGTGTTGACACATACTGGAGTAGTTATGTAGTACTCCCTCAGTACCAAAATAAGTATCGTTGATTTGGTATAACTTTGCATTAAGTTTGTATAAAATCAGCGACACTTATTTTGAAACGGAGGAAGTACTGGTTACTAGTATTAGTTGTGAGTACAGTTACAACTACACAAGAAGTTGTATTAAATCAGCGACACTTATTTTGAAATGGAGGAAGTACTGGTTACTAGTATTAGTTGTGAGTACAGTTACAACTACACAAGAAGGAAAAACTTGGCACAAGTACTAGTTATGAGTGTCAACGAGGCACACTAGTCTCTGCCCAAAGTTAACTTAATATGTGTTTTGTTTGTTAGATGTGCATGTCACATCGGGCTGTCTCTCTCATGACCTATCCATAAGAAGACAGCGTGCCAAAGTTCCCTAGATATCCTCAATTAAACACCACTGAAGGAAACACTGCCTAATTATCAGCAGTGCCAAGAGGGATCCAAGATTTTGAAGATCCAGGGTAGCAATTTATCTGTCCACTCATTGAGAGATATGGTCCTCCAATTTGAAAGTATACATGCCTTTCCTTAATTGAAAGCCTCTAAACATGCCTCCAACTTAACTGCACCACACACCCATACAGATGCTGCAAAATTACCAGCAAGGTATTTTCTTTTTTGAAAAGGAGGAAACCTACGGGCTATATGGCCTTTGCATCGATTGAACGCAATCACCTTTATTATTGTATAAGGTTTTAGTGCATACAAAAGTTACTAAGTAGAAAACTAGCCCACACAGCCAACCGTAATCTGCAGTCCGAGGCAATCGTCAATCCAAGATCCGGAAACTAGCCCACACAGCCACGCTCAAGTCGTACAGCACTGATAATGTGCTTTTCCTAAAGAAAGCACGACAAACTAACCCACACAACCATGCTCAAGTCGTGCACCACAGTAAGGTGCAGTCCACAGAGAAATCACGATAACCTAATCCACACAACAATACTCGATTTGTTTAGCATAGATTAGGTGCAACTCCATGAGTAATCACGAGAATGAAGGTATCAATATCTCTCTAGTGTTAGGATGAGTCTATGTCTTTATCTATGATATGAAGCAAAATACCAAAGATTGTCTACTACTGAGAGTACTAGCCGATTTAGAGCAAGGGCATGTCTCCCTTGCTAGGTGTGAAATCAAATCAGACTGAGACCATCTAAGGTGTGAAAAGGATCAACAAATATTCTAGTTGAATGCATGTCTACCTTGTTAAGGTAATAGTCAACTTAAGGAGTTAATGAGGTAGCTTCTTGTTCCTAACTTAGCTTCTGAATTCTCCCAACGGTGCAAACCATAGAGACGGCCTCTTGCTCCATACAGAAATTTAAGTCCTGAGAACACACTACTCTGTGCCTACCGTGCTTTGGTCTTCTCCTCCGGCGGTTTGGTGATGGAGCAGTGGTTTTGGCAAATTAACTCGAGTGAGGTGTGCAGTTTCCCTGACGGCTGTGCGTCTCGCACGGACGATTCTTTAAAATCTATTGAGATTAGATCAGTGTATGCATATTTGTCTTTCTGCGGTCTCACCGTTGTCAAATGCATAAAAGTAGAGATGAGAAACGGTGAGCTAGATATGTAGACTCTTTTTTTTTTTTTTTTTGAGGAATCACCGGGCGGAGACCTGAATATATTGCTCAAAAGCGGCAAAAGCCAAAGGGCACCCCTTAGGCTTTGCTGATCCAGTTTACAAGAAAAACTGGATCGAAAACCTTGACAAGTTACCCCGTTTATAAGAAAAACCAGGCCGAAAACCATACACGCAGCATCAAAGTTAATGAAGAAGAGAAGAGATGGACGTCCAGGAGGATGCACGATCTAGCTTGCAGACAGAATGACCGTCACCACGAGAAGGGTGCTGATCCCCGAAATTCCTCCCATGATTGCTGGGAGCTAGCGGGTGGTTAATTGCCGGCTCCATCGGTTGGTAGCTGCATTTACGTACGTAACGCGCGTGCAGTGCATCTGCAGCCAAAACCCCGAGCGAGCGAGCAGAGCAAGTCAATTTCACTTCGATCGAGCATGGCATCGCAGATTAACGGTGTTCGGCGAGACCGTTTGCCAATCTGAGTCCGCCGAGTAGTACGTGTAGTTAGGCGCCGGATGGGTCCGAGAACGACGGCTGTTTTCTGGTTCAGCTGCTTTCGTTTTCACTCAGTACTTGCTTGCCACCTCCAGCGGTGCACGGGATGCGCCGACCCACTTTCCGTTTGGATGAGGACAACTTCATATGCTGCCAGCTGCTGGAATATAAATGGAATCCAAGTCTGCAGTACGGAATGGATCATACCCCCCGGATGGTGCAGAAGGTCGCCCGGCTAATGGGCAAGTACGCGTATACGTACATGTTGCGAGCTGCAATCCAAGAGTGGACTTTGTGCACCTTACGGCGTTTCCAACGGGTTCCTTAATGCACGCCCTCAAAAATTATTCTATCTGCTTGGGACTATATTCCGCGGTGCACCGAAGCGAAGTTTGCAAAAGATATTGCATGTTTAGAAGAAATACGAATGGCGACGTCGGGCAATGAACTTCCCTTGATCATTGTAACAGATTGCAGCTCGTTGGCAAAGACGCTCGACCCCTCCTGTATTGACAGATCGGAAGTTGGAACAATTGCAAAGCTAGTTTCACACTATCAAACAAGGAAGTACTCCCTCCCTCTAGGCGCATAGGTGAATATTAAGGAAAGGAGAGCAAGGGGAAGAGGGGCAGCCCTCGGCTCGATCATCCAATTTGTTCCGACGATCCAAGCATGGTTTAGTCAGAAAAGCTATAACCATCGATTCAAATTCTGAATGAATCAAATCTCCTCAAGTAGGATTCGAACCTACGACCAGTCAGTTAACAGTAGACCGCTCCACCACTGAGCCGCCGGGGAAGAACGAAGTCGGCATTCATCTTCTGCGCCTCGTTCTCGCCAAGCAATTCTTTCACCCGTGAAAATAGTCTATTAACACCCAACAGATTGTAAGAACAATGTTTTCTCTTTTAATTAATACAATTCTCTTTAAAATAATTGCGATCAAAAGCAATTGCATTGGATGTCCAACAACTTTCACAATTCACATCCATCAAACAAACAAAAAGACCAGATGTCCAAACCAAATGACTAATATTCCCCCTCCTTTTTTGCATAGCGTGCGAAGATGCTGCTACGCAATTAGTGAACAAACTTCGCCACATCGGGATCCAAGCCATCGGCCTTCATGTACAATACCTTCGACTCCTCGCACGCTTTCCTGACCACAAGTTTCTTCTCCTCAAAGTCCATCTTCTGTTTTGCATGTCCATAAACGCGTTAAACCTCTATGCCTTATTTTCCTCATTGAGCTCATTGCGCTTGGCACTTGCGTCCTCCTTTGTCATGATGTCCTCCCGCTTGTCTGTCATCTTGGCCGTAGTCCCTTCTCATTCTCGCATTTCTTCCTCCTCGACCTCGGCACATAGGTGACCGGTGCAAGCCCTCCCCCAACTCCACCGCTTGTTTCACCAACTTCGTCCCCTTTGGAGGTGAAGTGAATGGGCGGTGTCGTTCCAATTGTTTTACCCATTCAACTTGCCCAATAATGGAGCATCGTGGATGGCTTACCCTCGTTTTTATTGTACAACACCACCGGGAGGCTGGACTAGCAAAGCAGTACAATCACATGATCAACACATAGTGCAACAAAGTGCAAAACAATCACATGATCAACACATAGTGCAACGTGAAGCAAAACTTACAAGCTCGTGGAGTCCCACACCACTTGGCCACCAGTTCTGTGTTTGTGTATACGCACTACTAAACTTGTTGACGGTCTCTTGAATGGCGTACCATAGATGGTTTAGTGAGCTCTCATTCCTATCATCGATCTTTTCTTTGCCATAGGATGCGTATTGTTTGTTCTCATGAAACCACTCATGGACCCTACTCCTAAATGTCAAGCTCATTTTCTCCGCACATGTAAATGAGTCATCACTTGTGCCCAACCATGCCAAGCACAACAATTCTTCCTCACGGTTGGAGTAGGCGGCTCCCTTCTTTCTCTTTGATCCACATCGGGCGGCGGTGAAAGGATCGATATGGACCTAGAGGATGGTGAATAGGTAAAAATTACAAATTTTAATTGATTATTAGCAAGTTTAGTCAATCAGGAATATCTAAATAGGACATGGATCTTCTTAGCTCGAGCTCATATGAGCTTGACTGAACAGTAAAATCAGAAAAAATTTGAATTTTTTTTCAAAAGATTCTGAATTTTTTTTGTGACAAATGTTGTCAATGCTTGCAAAGTTTCATCGTGAAATGACATTTGTAGAAGTCATGGCAAAAAAACAAAATTGATGCTCCAAAAATGTTACTTTCAAAAGCATTTTGGAGTGATGATTTTGTTTTTATTTTTTTGCCACGACCTCCACAAATGTCATTTCATGATGAAAATTTGCAAGCACTCAAACCATTTATCGATGTTTGCCAAAACAAATTCAGATATTTGACCTCAACAAATATTTTCCCCGGATTTTACTGTTCATTTGGAGCTCATTTGAGATCGAGACGAGAAGAGTACTTCTGATCTAAACAATGTCTACTGAGATAAATAATGCAATATAGTGTGCTCATCAAGTTATGTTGAAGCAAGGTCAAGTGACCAAATTAAACCACAAGTAGGGAGCTAGTGTTAGGCATAACCGATGACACAAAGACGAGGGTGTATCCCGATGTCCACTTCCTTGGAGGGAAGCTAATCACCGTTGGAGGGATGGGTGTGACCAAGAAGGCACGCCAATGCCGCGAAGGATCACCGTATTCTCCTTGATATATCACAACAAATGCGATTCTCAACCACTAGTGATAGACCCTGAGGTGGCCTCAAACCTTCACAAACTTCACAAGGGTAAATCATAAGTTGATTCCTCACTGAAGGCTCTTACCGAATAGGAGTCTCCAGCCTCCAAGAGTAACAGGATCAAAGGGGAAAAGCTCAAGATTTGCTCAACAAATTGCTTCGATCAAAGGAGAGAGGAGGAGTGTATCTATTAATGGGTGAAATCTCTCTCAAGAATTCTCACAAATCTCTCTAGGGTCTTGGATTTGGTGTGTGGAGAAATGAGATGGAGCCTTTTCAAAGATTAGGGTTCTTGCAATGTGTTGGTCAAACCCTCCACGAAGTGGTGGAGGGGTATATATAGCCTCAAGTGAACTAGTCGTTTTATGCTAAAACTGCACGAACCGGACAGTTCGGCCATTCAGGGCTCCATGGGAGGCTAGCAACCCCACATGTAGCTCATACAACCCAGCTTTATAGCCGGACAAACATGCTCCCTGATAAACCGTATAGCGAACCATCCGACAACGTGCATTATCTCTCTGTTAACTTGGGGCATTAAGACTGATAGTCTGGTCAACACCCTGGATAATCCGGTTATTAGCTGGACAACAAGTCTCGCTGGATGAACATCCGACAGTTTGTCCAGCTAGGGCCCTTTTCGCTCTGATGTATTTGGAAGTGTAGCCGGATAGTCCGGTTAAGTTCCCAGATAATCCGACAATGAGCCGGATAGTCCAACATGTATGTGGGACAGTCTGTCCACAATGAACTTAGCACATTTAGCCAATCTGAAAATGAGACTTGGTAGGCTTTTTGGCTTTGGAATCTTTGGGTATGATACAAGTGCAATTGTGTAGAGATCATACTGACCTGAGCAAATCCATCACGAGCCCCCTTGACCCCTTCTTAATAGTGCAGGATCCCTATAACTCAAGATATAAAAAGTAAAGCTTCACTTATCATTGTTGTTGCACCATTCTTGAGTCATAACCATTTTGTGGATCTATGATCCACACATGAATTTTCACGGGGAATAAAATCTGTGTATTCACATAGGTAATGATTGCACTTTCATTCGATGTGTATTGATATTCCATCCCTCCATCTTCGTCATTGTTGTCGATGAAATTCATCATTGCCTCTTCAGCCACCTTCGAGCTTGGGGGGGGGGGGGTCTTGCCGCACAGTGTTCGAGCGCCCGTGGACGAGGGCTCCTCCAACGACACCCGTGAGCGGTTTAGCAGTGGTGACTTGGTCATGTTGTAGTCACTATTTAAGTCAATGGTGAACGATGGATGCCCGCCGCCACCGGAGGTAGTGGAGGTGTCGGCCTATTGTGTGGCCGCTGACCCATACTAACCAACTGCATAGCAATAGGGCAGCTGGTACTGGGTGGGCTAGGGCGATGCATGGTGGCCGATGGTCCATGTGCCTCTATATATACCTGAAAGCGCCGAGGATTTTTCAACCCTAATTTTTTCCGCCGATGCACACCTTGGTTTCGTGATGATCTAATCTAGAAGCCTTTTTCAAAACTCTGGTGGAGGCGGAATTCTTCGTTGTGGCCATCTCCATAAAATTGAAGGCCATCATCATCGCCCGTGAGTAGTTTCCTTTGTAATATGGGTCCATAGCAGTAGCTAGATTGTTTTCTCTCCCTTTCTCCTCAACACAAAGATCAAATGAACTGCCCTACATGATTGTGATTCATCTGATGTAATATGTTGGTTTGTTTGTTGGGATATGATGAGTTGTCGCTTTATGATCAGATTTATCCATGATTTTTTTTGAGATCTATTTGGTATCTTTGTTGCATATATAATTCTTATTCATATATGATCTTCTATCTATTCTTCTTTCTTTAGAAAAGTTTGGGGTTTGATCTCCAAGAGGGAGTTGTGTATGATAGTTGGGTTCAGCTTTGCAAGTAATCTACCGCTGTGATAGAAAGTGAAAAAGTCTTGTATTGTGTTGTTGCCACTAGGGATTAAAAGATGGTTGTGTAGTTGTCCTTTGAACACAGGGTGAAGACAATACCATCAAATTCATGTCATCATGCTTATTGCAATACTCTGTTTTTACTTAATACTTTCATATGCATGCTGGATAGTGGTCTTGGGTGGAGTATTAGCTATAGATGCAGTTGGATAACGGTCTATAGATATTGGTACGTGATGCTCATATGTTGATTATCCCATGGATAGTCATAGTCATAAATATTGCAATTTAATTGATGTTCAACTGTAATTTGTTTACCACACCATGCTTTATTTTAGAGAGAAACCACTAGTGAACCTATAGACCCCGGTCAATTTTCTTCCTATAAACTTTCAATCTCAATCAACGCTCTTTTAGTTTCTTGCTTTTACATTTCAGTTAAATTTCCATCAAATCCAAGCCTTTTTCTGTTGCGTGTAATCCTTGTAACTAGCAAGCTAGTGGGACTGACAATCTCACTAGTCTTGTCGGGCGCCGGAAAAGTTTTGTATCTGTGTGTATTTGATCATTGCTTGTGTTACTAAGATCCTGTTAGTTCGGTAAACTTCGAGGTCACTTGAGGGAAATTACTACTTGCTACAAAACCTTGAACTTGGGGAGCCAACACCTTCCTGGTCAAGAGGAAACAAGCCATGAGCCACATTCCTCGCGCCCTTGCTGTCTCTCCATACACGTATAATCCGGAAGACCGCTTGGGCCGCCATGCCTTGGCCCAGCGGCCCACCCGGCATTGCCTGCTCAATCCGGCTCGTCAAGAGCCATGCGTAAATGCCCGGTTGGGCCTCTGACGATGCTGCTACCCAGCCATGCGCCCGGACTCATGCGTTGCATGGCTCACCTGATCGCATGCCTTGCTCCCCCAGATGCCTACACCTGGCTCGATTCACGCGATATTTTTGTTGCTCATGTTGACTGTGTGGTGCCTCGTACGTCCATCTCGCCGAGAACCGCCACTGATTGCACTCGTCTGTCTGCAGCAATGATCTTACCAAAATGATCTGATTATTACGTGTTCACGCGGACATCATGACCATCCTCTAGATCAACTCATCAGCATCCTCTTCAAACCTTGCTCCGATACCAGTTCTTGTATAATCCAAGGCACACATCGATTCATCGAGGACAAACAATCACACAAGCATGAGAAAGGACAATGCACCATGGCCGGTCCTGCCGCCCCTGCTACGGGTGCATGTACCGTCCTCTTCGTGTTGTCTGTCTAGCCTACCAGCTTATGTCCAGTCTATAATGGGCCTGGGTTAAACTTGTTCGACCCAAACACCTAACACTCCACTAATAAATGTCCAACTGCAGCACAACTCATACACCTAATATTCGACACATGTTTTAACAGTCGTCCATTACCTCATTGCCCCTTCGCGAAACTCATCTATCGTCGGCCATCGAAGCTCGAGACCCGTTCATGTCATCCCCAAGATCCCACCTCCATGACTGGAAGCCACATGACCTGCAACCAGGTTCGACGACGCTTAGCAGTGTTGGCACACACCAGCGCAGCAAGCTAGAGATCGAACTAGCGTGCATCCGCGGTCACCGGCGTCTGAGCACGCACACGAGGAGGCACCAAATTCTGTTGGGCATATTTTTATGTTAGTTTGCTACGTCTTTCTCCAGTTGACAAGTGGGGCCCACAAATATTGTGTTGTATAATCCATCCATCCCGGTCTTTTCCGAGCCACGCAGGATTTCGCGGAATGCGGCATAAAGGTCAAAAATGACTAGGGTCGACGAGGTCAGGATATCTATTTCAGGGATTTGGACGTGATGGTTTATTTGCGTTGCGCTCTACAACCTTAGGGTTCAAAACAAACTTCACTCGATTAGAGATTAATCTTAGGTCATCCACTTGAGGGAAATTTGCTTCTGTCCTACAAAACTCTGCGCTTGGAGGCCCAACAGAGTCTACAAGAATAAAGTTGCGTAGTAGACATCAAGCGACGCCTTGATTACCAAGATCAACCTGATGACCACCTTCACCCTGGATCATTTGTGGCCATTCTTGGCCCTGTGGATTGCCCTACATGGGATCCACTTGACTAACTCGATGGAGGATTCCATCTCATGGAAGCATACGGCCAATGGAAAGTACTCCGCATCCTCCGCATATAACGCGCAGTTTTTGACTATCACTCTTACCGACATATGCAAGGTGGCGTGGAGGGCTTGGGCACCTCCGAATGTAATTGTTTTTGCTTGGCTTGCCATCCAAAATAGAATTTGGACATCTGATCATTTGGACAAGAGGGGATGGACAAACTATGGCACATGCCCTCTATGCAAGAGGGAGCAAGAAACCGTGGAGCATCTCAGCTTCAAATGGCGTTTCACGCGAAGACTGTGGGAGCTGGTCAAGGATTGGCTTCACCTTGTCAGGGTGGACATCTTGGTTTGGGCAACCTCTAGGAGCATCAAGGACTGGTGGGTTGATGGCTCGAGAATTTGTGATGTTTTCCTAGTGATTCTTGCTAGGTTTCATCAGATTTTTATTACTCTTTGGATATTTCTAACGCTAATCCCTCGACAGAGAAGAAAATCCTCTTTTCCCAATGTTTTGCAGGAAATATCAAGTATGGAAGGAAACCAAGAGGGATTGCTACAAATCAAGCCAAATAGAGCAACTTCCAAGAAGAGACTCAAGTCATCAAGCGCAGCAGAGCAAAAGACGGCGTTCCATACGACCGCAAGCGCTCGTATGAGCGTTCGTATGGACTGCCATCAGCTCCACCACATCTATACAAGCCACTTTCGTGAAGGGCTCAGGGGGAGAAGAGAACTCTAGCCGCCGCCACACCATCTAGAAGAGGAGAAGAGAGGATCTGAGGAACCATCGAAGATCTTCTTAGTTTTGGTCCTTTCATCTCCATCCTCATCATCACCCCCTTCACTATTATAAGAGGAATTCCAATTTGGGAGATCAATTGTAACTCTACTCCATCTCATCTGGAGATCAAGACTAGTTGAATTAACCATTTCATCTTATTGTGGATTTTCCCGGTATTATTGATATGGTTTTCATGGGTTTTATCTCTGTTATGACTAATTCCCTCTTATGATGTGTGAGTAATTTCCCCTAGGCATGGGATATGTAGGTGGGTGGTAAGATTCATCTGTGCCTATCCTATATGTCGTTATTTGCATTCATAGTAGTATGATCTATCTAGTACGTTGTTATACTGTGGTGAACTCTATGCGTCTTGTCCAATTTAAGGGCCCAGGCAACATGATCTCAAGACCTACACAGGTAACACATATTGTTTAGGAAATCTGTGACCTCTGACGTGACAGGTGGAGATATCTATGAGGACTGAAGACAATATGAGATAACGGTGATCCATTAAACTTCATGCTTGGTTCCGGTTCAAGGACCTTAATTGCGGAAACTACCACTCTGTAACAACGGTGAAGCAGGACCATAGAATGAAATATAATCCCGTGAGGAGGAGTTTCATAACCTTAGGGTGATCCGCCTATAGAACACATATATCAAATGCTATGAGTACAATACAAGGTAACTGGTATTACCGTCGCACTGGCACACTTGATACATTCTTGCCATGAACTGAAATCTCTTCACGCCTAATCTCTTCATTGTAGGAAATACAACCTATAGCCTTACTCATGTTATTTGCTTTTAATAATTTTTATAGTTGTTACTTTCAACTCTATTTATATTTGTCAAACTGGTTTATCCGTAATTCAGGACAGTAACAATATTTGCTGAAGCACAAGCAGTTATTTCACACAAGAACTGTGACACCTTGTGTGTGACAGAAGCGTCACTATAAATACTCTCCTCCGCTCTTCGTTGGGACGATTACTCATTGGGATACTTCTGCGAAAGTGCTACACTACCCTGTTTGGCTTGCAGGCATCAAAGCATTTTTTGGCGCCGTTGCCGGGGAGCTAAGCGCAGAGTATTTGATTCGTAACTGTTTTTTGCAGGTGTTGTTATTGGAGATGCTTGCTGTAATTCACAGGGGGTCTACTCGTTCGGAAAAAACGTATTTACCAGATTATATTGCTCGTTTTCCTCATGAGCAACAAGCTTCATTATTATAAAAATACAAAAATACTGAAATAGTTGAGCTTAGCCATTTGTTTGTAGAAATGTCAATCACTCCAAAGTCAAAGAAGACTATTAGGGATCATTGTGCTCCAGTATTAACTTCCAGATCTCCTATAGTATATCCTACCAATTATGCCAAAGAGTATTCGATTGACTGTGATCTTATTGCAGAAGTTAGAAAGCATGCCTTTGTAGGGACTGAAGAAGAAGACCCTCAAGCGCATCTCATTTTTTTGATACTTTATGTGGAACTTTTAAACTGAAGGATGTGTCACGAGAATTCGTATTATTAAGACTCTTCAGGTTTTCTTTAAAGGAAGATGCTGAGAAATGGTATAATCGATTGCCTCAAGGAAGTATAACCAGCTGGCTTATGTGTGCTGAAAAGTTCATGGCTAAATTTCTTCCAAGCTCGAAGATTACTAAATTAAGACAACTTCAATAAAGACTTCCGAAGGTGCAGCTACCATAATGAGAAGGTTATAACCTACCTTTCTCGAGAGGTAGAAGGGTTAAGTCAAGCGGTAAAGAATCTCGATAAACACTCTCGCATGATAGAAACCCAATGTTCGCAAATTTTTGAAACTCAATCTTTGATTCTTGCTCAATTAGATAAAGATAATCATGTTTCTACTAATGAAATTTCGAATCACAGTGGCAAAAGAACACAGGATCCTAAAGGCCCAGAGTGGTACGAAAAGGAGCAAGAACAAAGAAGAAGAGAGAGCCAAAGTCAAAATCAAGAGAACATAGAACTTCTTTTTGGTGAGGAAGAACCGCAATAACAGGTTGATGTCTACTACGCAACTTTATTCTTGTACACTCTGTTGGGCCTCCAAGCGCAGAGTTTTGTAGGACAGTAGCAAAATTTCCCTCAAGTGGATGACCTAAGGTTTATCAATCCATGGGAGGCATAGGATGAAGATGGTCTCTGATGTCTACTACACAACTTATTCTTGTAGACTCGTGTTGGGCCTCCAAGCGCAGAGTTTTCTAGTACAGTAGCAATTTTCCCTCAAGTGGATGACCTAAGGTTTATCAATCCGTGGGAGGCGTAGGATGAAGATGGTCTCTCTCAAACAACCCTACAACCAAATAACAAAGAGTCTCTTGTGTCCCCAACACACCCAATACAATGGTAAATTGTATAGGTGCACTAGTTCGGTGAAGAGATGGTGATGCAAGTGTAGTATGGATAGTAGATATAGGTTTTTGTAGTGTGAACAATAAAAAACAGCAAGGTAGCAAGTAACAAAAGTGAGCATAAATGGTATTGCCATGCTTTGAAACAAGGCCTAGGATTCATACTTTCGCTAGTGCAATCTCTCAACAATGCTAACATAATTGGATCATATAACCATCCCTCAAAGTGCGATAAAGAATCACTCCCAAGTTCCTATTAGCAGAGAACATAAAATAGAAATTGTTTGTAGGGTACGAAACCACCTCAAAGTTATCTTTTCCGATCGATCTATTGAGCTATTCCTATAAGTGTCACACACATCCCTAGAGTTCGTACTAAAATAACACCACATGATACACATCAACCAACTCTAATGTCACCTAGATACTCCAATGTCACCACAAGTATCCGTGAGTTGATTATACGATATGCATCAAACAACTTCATAATCATAATATTCAATCCACACAAAGAACTCCAAGGAGCACCCCAAAGTTTCTATCGGAGAAAAGATAATGAAAACGTGCATCAACCCATATGCATAGATTACCCCAATGTCACTGCGGGAATCCGCGAGTTGAGTGCCAAAACATATATCAAGTGAATCAATATAATACCCCATTGTCACCACGGGTATTCATATGCAAGACATACATCAAGTGTTCTCAAATCTGAAATATTCAATCCGACAATAACGAAACCTCAAAGGGAAAAGATTCAATTCATCACAACAAGGATAGAGAGGGAAGAAACACCATATGATCCAACTATATTAACAAAGCTCGCGGTACATCAAGATCGTGCCAAATCAAGAACGCGAGAGAGAGATAAAACAACATAGCTACTGGTACAAACCCTCAGCCCCGAGGGTGAACTACTCCCTCCTCATCATGGAGACCGCCGGGATGATGAAGATGGCCTCCGGTGATAATTACCCCCTCCGGCAGGGTGCCAGAAAAGGGCTGTAGATTAGATCGTGGAGGTACAGAGGCTTGCGGCGGCGTAAAAACTCATCTAGGTTAACTTTCGGGGGTTTCTGAATATATATGATTTTTCAGCGTTGGAATCACGCAAAAAGGTGCCACAGGGGGCCCACGAGGCACCAGGGGGCGCCTGGGGGGGCAGGCGCGCCCAGGTGGCTCGTGGGGCCCCTGTGGCTCTTCTGCTGCTCCTCCGAAGCTTGCTGGGTTTGTTTCCTTCCAGAAAAAATCATCAAAAAGTTTCGCTGCATTTAGACTTCATTTGATATGGATTTTCTATAAAACCAAAAACAAGCATAAAACATCAACTGGCACTAGGCACTAGGTCAATATGTTAGTCCATAAAAATCATACACATCTAAAATAAACATGGCATGAATACTTCATAAATTATAGATACGTTGGAGACATATCAGCACCCCCAAGCTTAATTCCTGCTCGTCCTCATGTAGGTAAATGATAAAAGAAATAATTTATGAAGTGTGAATGCTAGCATAGTGCATAAGTTTGATCAATGATAATTTCAATCACTTTTTCTAGCATCATAACAACAACTTTTTCTCATAAAACTCATCATGATAAAGTAGCAATCAATTCACATGTTATGGTTCAAACAATGCAATCTCTTGAAACTTAACAACCTATGTTCTTAGTCACCAAACAATTGCAATTCAACTTAATTTCAACAAAGTCTAAGTAAGAGCTCCACATACTCAATTATCATAGTCTTCTATGATTGCTAGTACTCAAAGCATATTTTTAGAACAAATGGCATCCATCGAACACAGAGAAAGATAGGGGCTTAGTGTTTTGCCTCCCAACTTATTTATCATAGAGATAATTGTCAACAATAATAATTCATGATCAAATATATTTGACTGGCCATATGTGCCTGTATCTTTCCCCACCACATGATGCTTACCAACTAGAGAATAATTGAGGTTGAAATGAGAAGTTATACTATTGACTCTTGCATAAAAGTAAATACATATAAGTAAATGCATAAAAGTAAAAGATAGGCCCTTCGCAGAGGAAAGCAGAGGTTGTCATGCGCTTTTTATTTTTGGATGCACAAGCCCTTAATGCAAAGGAACGTCACGTTATATTGCCCCTTGTGATAGCAACCTTTATTATGCAGTCCATCGCTTTTATTTCTTTACCATCACAAGTTCTTACAACGCTTATTTTCCCTTACAATAAAAGATCATATATATTTTAGGAGCAATTTTTATTGCTTTTTACACCGCTGACAACTTACTTGAAGGATCTTATTCAATCCATAGGTAGATATGGTGGACACTCATGGGAAGAAACTGGGTTTAAGGGTTTTTGGATGCACAAGTAGTATCTCTACTTAGTACGAATTTTTGGCTAGCAAAAGATCCTAAGCAAGCACCACATGTTGGAGGATCTATAACAATATAACTTCTATGCAAATATACCCAAACATAACTCATTACGTTGTCTTCCTTGTCCAACTTCAACTAATTTTCTCAAGTTTGAAAATAATTAATGGGTATTCACAATCATAAAAGATGTCCAAGATAATATATTTATATGTGAAAGTTCTCTTCCTTATACTAATCATTCATGAATTGCTTGTATGACCAATATTGTGATTGTCAAGCTTCAATAGATTTCACTTTCTAAACCCAATGTGAAGCTACTACTAGACATGAAACAAGCATATGAATCTCATATTATTTAAACTTCATGATATTTAATTTATTCAATAATTTACTCATATGATATAAGTGAAGAACAAGGGTAAATGACAAACTACTCCAAAGAGATATAAGTGAAGACCAAATGAGTAGTTAAACAATTAAGTAGCTATGTGAAGACTCTCTCTCAATAAAGATTTCAGATCTTGATAATTTTATTCAAACAGCAAACAAAATGAAAATAAAAGGACACTCCAAGAATAGCACATATCATGTGAACAAGTAAAAACTTAGGCTAACCGATAGGTGTTGATGAAGAAAGGTGGGATGCCAACCGGGGCATCCCCAAGCTTAGTTGCTTGAGACTTCTTGGAATGTTATCTTGGGGTGCCTTGGGCATCCCCAAGCTTGATCTCTCGTGTCTCCTTAATTCCTCTCATATCACGGTTTCTCCTAAATCTTAAAAACTTCATCCACACAAAACTCAACAAGAACTCGTGAGATAAGTTAGTATAAATCAACTCAAAACCTTAACATTCTCTACTGTAAAAAATCACTAAAATTATAATTTAACATTACATACTAAATGCCTCTTCATATTTAATACTCCTATCCACAAATAGAAATATTAAACAAGCAAACATATGCAAACAATGCAACTATAACAGCAATCTACCAAAACAGGACAGTCTGTAAAGGGTGAATAATAATTCATACTTCCCTAACTCCAAAAATTCTAAAAAATTACCACGTGACATAGAACTCATGCATTATTACTATGTAAAAATTTCAGATTTTTATCACGTTCTGACTATTCAGAAATATTCTGGACATAACAGAAAACTTTCTGTTTTCAAACAGCAACACATAAACTTGCAAACTGAGCATGGTAAAGGCTATACTTGGCATTTTATTGAAATAAAAGATACAAAACATTATTATTTATAAGAGCAAGAAAATATCAACAAAATAAAATGACTCTCCAAGCAAAACTTATATTATGTGACGAATAAAAATATAACTCCAAGTAAGGTTACCGATAATGTTGAAGACGAAAGAGGGGATGCCTTCCGGGGCATCCCCAAGCTTAGACGCTTGAGTCTTTGTTGAGTATTACCTTGGGGTGCCTTGGGCATCCCCAATCATAGGGTCTTGCCACTCCTTATTCTCCTCATATCGATATCTCACCCAAAACTTGAAAACTTCAATGACACAAAACTTAACGGAACTTGGTGAGATAGGTTAGTATGATAAAAATAAATCATCCACTTAAGTACTGTCAAGACAGGATTCATAATTGTTCTAACATAATTCCTACTGTATTCTAGCATTTCCACAATTTATATTACTCAATATAAGCTATGGAAACACTAAAACAAGCAAACTATGCACCGAAAACAGAATCTGTCAAAAACAGAACATCGTGTAGTGAGAGATTTAAAAACCATACTTCTGTACCTCTAAAAATTCTGAAAAATTAGGAAAACGTAAAACATTTGTAACCCAATACTGTGTAAAAAATTCAGAATTTTCTCACGCTCCAGTACAGAATAGAAATTCCAGCACTGGACGCAAAAGTTTCTGTTTTTGCACCGAATCGAATCAACAAGTATCCACACTATCCCAAAGGCTTTACTTGGAACATTATTGAAAGAAAACATATAAAACAAGATTACCACAGTAGCTTAATCATGTGAACACAAAAAACAGTAGGAGTAAATGTTGGGTTGTCTGCCAACAAGCGCTTTTCTTTAATGCCTTTTTAGCTAGGCATGATGATTTCAATGATGCTCACATAAAAGTAAAGAATTGAAACACAAAGAGAGCAACATGAAGCATATGACTAGCACATTTAAGCCTAACCCACTTCCTATGCATAGGGATTTTGTGAGCAACCAATTTATGGGAGCAAGAATCAACTAGCATAGGAAGGCAAAACAAGCATAACTTCAAAACTTTCGACACATAGAGAGGAAACTTGATATTATTGCAACACCTACAAGAATATGATCCTCTCTCATAATAATTTCAGTAGCATAATGAATGAATTAAAAAATATAGCTATCACATAAAGCATTATTTTCATGATTCACAAGCATAGAAATTTTACTACTCTCCACATAAGCAATTTTCTTCTCATTTATAATAGTGGGAGCGAACTCAACAAAATTGTTATCATGAGATACTTGATTGGCATAATCCAATTGAAAATTAAAATCATGATGACAAGTTTCATATTTATCATTATTCATTATAGCATACATGTCATCACAATAATCATCATAGATAGGAGGCATGCAATCATCATAATAAATTTTCTCATCAAAACTTGGGGGACTAAAAATATCATCTTCATCAAACATAGTATCCCCAAGCTTGTGGCTTTGCATATCATTAGCATCATGGATACTGATAGAATTCATACTAACAACATTGCAATCATGCTCATCATTCAAAGATTTTATGCCAAACATTTTATTGAATTCTTCTTCTATCAATTGAGCACAATTTTCCGCTCCATCATTTTCAAGAAAGACATTATAAAGACGAATAATATGAGGCAACCTCAATTCCATTTTTTTGTAGTTTTCTTTTATAAACCAAACTAGTGATAAAACGAGAAACTAAAAGATTCAATTGCAAGATCTAAAGATATACCTTCAAGCACTCACCTCCCCGGCAACGGCGCCAGAAAAGAGCTTGATGTCTACTACACAACTTATTCTTATAGACTCGTGTTGGGCCTCCAAGCGCAGAGGTTTGTAGGACAGTAGCAATTTTCCCTCAAGTGGATGACCTAAGGTTTATCAATCCGTGGGAGGAGTAGGATGAAGATGGTCTCTCTCAAACAACCCTACAAACAAATAACAAAGAGTCTCTTGTGTCCCCAACACACCCAATACAATGGTAAATTGTATAGGTGCACTAGTTCGGTGAAGAGATGGTGATGCAAGTGTAGTATGGATAGTAGATATAGGTTTTTGTAGTGTGAACAATAAAAAACAGCAAGGTAGCAAGTAACAAAAGTGAGCATAAACGGTATTGCAATGCTTTGAAACAAGGCCTAGGGTTCATACTTTCGCTAGTGCAATCTCTCAACAATGCTAACATAATTGGATCATATAACCATCCCTCAACGTGCGATAAAGAATCACTTCCAAGTTCCTATTAGTGGAGAACATAAAATTGAAATTGTTTGTAGGGTACGAAACCACCTCAAAGTTATCTTTTTCGATTGATCTATTGAGCTATTCCTCTAAGTGTCACAAACAGCGCTAGAGTTCGTACTAAAATAACACCACATGATACACATCAACCAACTCTAATGTCACCTAGATACTCCAATGTCACCACAAGTATCCGTGAGTTGATTATACGATATGCATCAAACAACTTCATAATCATAATATTCAATCCACACAAAGAACTCCAAGGAGCATCCCAAAGTTTCTATCGGAGAAAAGATAATGAAGACATGCATCAACCCATATGCATAGATTACCCCAATGTCACTGCGGGAATCCGCGAGTTGAGTGCCAAAACATATATCAAGTGAATCAATATAATACCCCATTGTCACCACGGGTATTCATATGTAAGACATACATCAAGTGTTCTCAAATCTGAAATATTCAATTCGACAATAACGAAACCTCAAAGGGAAAAGATTCGATTCATCACAACAAGGATAGAGAGGGAAGAAACACCATATGATCCAACTATATTAACAAAGCTCGCGGTACATCAAGATCGTGCCAAATCAAGAACGCGCGCGAGAGAGATAAAACACATAGCTACTGGTACAAACCCTCAGCCCCGAGGGTGAACTACTCCCTCCTCGTCATAGAGACCGCCGGGATGATGAAGATGGCCTCCGGTGATAATTCCCCCCTCCGGCAGGGTGCCGGAAAAGGCTGTAGATTAGATCGTGGAGGTACAGAGGCTTGCGGCGGCGTAAAAACTCATTTAGGTTAACTTTCAGGGGTTTCTGAATATATATGATTTTTCAGCGTTGGAATCACGCAAAGAGGTGCCACAGGGGACCCACGAGGCACCAGGGCGCGCCTGGGGGGGAGGCATGCCCAGGTGGCTCGTGGGGCCCCTGTGGCTCTTCTGCTGCTCCTCCTAAGCTTCCTGGGTCTGTTTCCTTCCAGAAAACAGCAACTGGCACTGGGCACTAGGTCAATATGTTAGTCCATAAAAATCATATAAAAACCATATAAAAGTGCACCAAAATCATACAAAACTAAAATAAACATGGCATGAATACTTCATAAATTATAGATACGTTGGAGACGTATCAGTCTGTCTCAAACAACCTTGCAATCAAATACAAGAAATCGCTTGTGTCCCTAACACACCCAATACAATGGTAAATTGTATAGGTGCACTAGTTCGGCGAAGAGATGGTGATACAAGTGTAGTATGGATAGTAGATATAGGTTTTTGTAATCTGAAAATATAAAAACAGCTAGGTAGCAAGTAACAAAAGTGAGTACACACGGTATTGCAATGCTTGAAAACAAGGCCTAGGGTTCATACTTTCACTAGTGCAATCTCTCAATAATGCTAACATAATTGAATCATATAATAATCCCTCAACGTGCGACAAAGAATCACTCCAAAGTTCTTATCTAGCGGAGAACATAAGAAGAAATAGTTGTAGGGAACGAAACCACCTCAAAGTTATCATTTCCGATCAATCTATTGAGCCATCCCTATAAGTGTCACAAACAACCCTAGAGTTTGTACTAAAATAACACCATATGATACGCATCAACCAACTCTAATGTCACCTAGATACTCCAATGTCACCACAAGTATCCGTGAGTTGATTATTCGATATGCATCAAACAACTTCAGATTCATAATATTCAATCCAC
Source organism: Elymus sibiricus (assembly GCA_039707655.1). Classification (NCBI taxonomy): domain Eukaryota; kingdom Viridiplantae; phylum Streptophyta; class Magnoliopsida; order Poales; family Poaceae; genus Elymus; species Elymus sibiricus. Next base: position 318,617,490 of record CM077670.1, on the reverse strand, counting down.
ACAAAGAACTTCAAAGAGTACCCCAAAGTTTCTATCGAAGAAAATAAGATGAAAACGTGCAATCAACCCCTATGCCTAGATTACCCCAAGATCACGGGAAGCCACGAGTTGATCACCAAAACATACATCAAGTGACTCAATAGAATACCCCATTGTCACCACGGGTATCCATATGCAAGACATACATCAAGTGTTCTCAAATCCGAAATATTCAATCTGACAATAACAAAACCTCAAAGGGAAAGACTCAATTCATCACTAGAAGATAGAAAGGGAAGAAACACCATATGATCCAACTATATTAACAAAGCTCGCGATACATCAAGATCGTGCCAAATCAAGAACACGAGAGAGAGAGAGAGAGAGAGAGAGACCAAACACATAGCTACTAGTACATACCCTCAGCCCCGAGGGTGAACTACTCCCTACTTGTCATGGAGACCGCCGGGATGATGAAGATGGCCTCCGGTGATGATTTCCCCCTTCGGCAGGGTGCCGGAAAAGGCCTCCAGATGGGATCTCTTCGGTACAGAAGGCTGCGGCGGCGGAGTCGAAGTTCTAGGTTTATTTCTGGGGGTTTCTCTATTTATAGGATTTTTCAGCGTTGGAATCACGCAAAAAGGAGTTACGAGGGGCCCACAAGGCAACATCACACGACCCCCCCAGGGCGCGCCGTGTTACCTTGTCACCTCCTCGTGGTTCTTCTGGTCCTTCCACGAAGCTTCGGCAGTCTCTTTTGGTCCATAAAAAATCACCAAAATTTTTGGGGTCAATCCAAGAACTTTTATTTCTGCACAAACAACAACACCACGGTAGTTCTGCTGAAAACAACGTCAGTCCGGGTTAGTTCTATTCAAATCATACCAAAAACATATAAAACTGTTATAAACATGGCATGAATACTTCATAAATTATAGATACATTGGAGACATATCAGCATCCCCAAGCTTAATTCCTGCTCGTCCTTGAGTAGGTACATGATAAAAGAAATAATTTATGAAGTGTGAATGCTAGCATAGTGCATAAGTTTGATCAATGATAATTGCAATCACTTTTTCTAGCATCATTATATATCATAAACAATAGATCATCACATAAAACTTCTCATGATCATGTAGCAAGCTATTCACATGTTAAAGTATAAACCATAAACTTTCTTGAAAACTAACAAACTATGTTTTCAGTCATCAAACAATTACAATTCATCTTATTTTCAGGAAGGGTCTATGTAAGAGCTTTGTTTTAGCAAATTCCACATACTCAACTATCATTTAGTCTTCCATGATTGCTGACACTCAAAGCATATTTTTAGAACAAACCGCTTCAGTCAAATACATAGGAAGATATGGGCTTAATGTTTCGCCTCCCAACTTATTTATCTCAGGGATAATGTCAACAATAATAACTCATGATCACATATATTCAACTGGATATATGTGCCTGGATCATTCCCTACCACATGATGCTTGCCCACTAGAGAATAAATAGAGCGGAATAGGGATGAACATTACTGACTCTTGCATAAAAGTAAATACAGAAAAGTAAAAGATAGGCCCTTCGCAGAGGGAAGCAGAGGTTGTCATGCGCTTTTTATTTTTGGATGTGCAAGCTCTTAATGGAAAGGAACGTCACTTTATATTGCCCCTTGTGATAGCAACCTTTATTATGCAGTCCGTCGCTTTTATTTCTTCACCATCACAAGTTCGTACAAAGCTTATTTTCCCTTCCTATAAAAGATCATACATATTTAGGAGCAATTTTTATTGCTTTTTGCACGGATGACAACTTACTTGAAGGATCTTATTCAATCCATAGGTAGATATGGTGGACTCTCATGACAAGAAACTGGGTTTAAGGGTTTTTGGATGCACAAGTAGTATCTCTACTTAGTATGAATTTTTGGCTAGCAAAAGATCCTAAGCAAGCACCACATGTTAGAGGATCCATGACAATATAACTTCTATGTGAATATAAACAAACATAACCCATTATGTTGTCTTCCTTGTCCGACGTCAACTACTAGATCATGTTTGAAAATAGTTAATGGGGCTCACAATCATAGAAGATGTCCAAGATAGTATATTTATATGTGAAATCTCTCTTCCTTCAATATTCTTTCATGAATTGTCCAAGTGACCAATGCTATGTTTTCTAACTTTCAATAAATTTTACCACTTATACTTCTTGTATGTGAAGTCATTACTCCCCATGGGACAAGCATATGAAGCATATATAATTTCATATTTATGACATTCAATTCATTCAAGAATTCACTCTTAGGATATAAGTGAAGCACGAGAGTGAATGACAAACTACTCCAAAAGATTTAAGTAAAGATCAATGAGTAGTTAAACAATTAAGTAGCTATGTGAGGAATCTCTCTCATTTAAAACTTTCAAAACTAAATGTTTTATTCAAACAAACAAAATAAAAGAAAAGGACACTCCAAGAATACCACATATCATGTGAACAAGTAAAAACTTAGGCTAACCGATAGGTGTTGATGAAGAAAGGTGGGATGCCTACCGGGGCATCCCAGTTGCATGAGATTTCTTGGAATGTTAACTTGGGATGCCTTGGGCATCCTCAAGCTTAAGATCTTGTGTCTCCTTAATTTCTCTCATATCATGGTTTCCCTAAATCTTAAAAACTTCATCCACACAAAACTTGATGAGAACTCATGAGATAAGTTAGTATAAATCAACTCAAAACCTTACCATTCTCTACTGTAGCAAATCACTAAAATTATAATTAAACATTTCATACTAAATGCCTCTTCAAATTTAATACTCCTATCCACAAATAGAAACATTAGATAGGCAAACATATGCAAACAATGCAACTATAACAGCAATCTACAAAACAGAACAGTCTATAAAGGGGGAATAAAAATTCATACTTCTCTAACTCCAAAAATTCTGAAAATTTACCACGTGACAGAGAACTCAAGAATGCTTACTGTGTAAAAATATCAGATTTTTATCATGTTCTGAAAATTCACATAAATTCAGGATATAACAGAAAATTTTCTGTTTTCAAACAACAACACATAAACTTGCAAACTGAGCATGGTAAAGGCTATAATTGGCATTTTATTGAACTAAAAGATACAAAACATGATTATTGATAACAGAAAGCAAATATCAACAAAATAAAATGACTCTCCAAGCAAAACACATATTATGTTATGAATAAAAATATAGCTCAAAGTGTGGTTACCCATAGTGTTGAAGACGAAAGAGGGAATGTCTTCCGGGGCATCCCCAAGCTTAGACGCTTGAGTCTTCCTTGAATATTACCTTGGGGTGCCTTGGGCATCCCCAAGCTTAGGGTCTTGCCGCTCCTTATTCTCCTCATATCGATATCTCACCCAAAACTTGAAAACTTCAATCACATAAAACTTAACGGAACTCCGTGAGATAGGTTAATACGAAAATAAATCATTCACTTTGGTACTATCAAAACAAGATTCATTATTGTTCTCACATAATACCTACTGTATTTTATCATTTCCACAATTTATATTACTCAATAGAAGCTATGGAAAACTAAAACAAGCAAACTATGCAGTAAAAACAGAATTTGTTAAAAACAGAACAATATGTAGTGAGAGAATTAAAAAGCATACTTCTGTACCTCAAAAATTCTGAAAAATTAGGATAACGTAAAAAATTTGTGAACCAATACTGTGTAAAAAATTCAGAATTTTCTCTCGCTCCAGTACAGAACAGAAATTCCAGCACTGGATGCAAAAGTTTCTGTTTTTGCACAGAATCAAATCAACAAGTATCCACACTATCCCAAAGGCTTTAGTTGGCACATTATTGAAAGAAAACATATAAAACATGATTACTACAGTAGCTTAATCATGTGGACATACAAAAACGGTAGGTATAAATATTGGGTTGTCTCCCAACAAGCGCTTTGATACATCTCCAACGTATCTATAATTTTTGATTGTTCCATGCTATTATAGTATCAATCTTGGATGTTTTATATGCAATTATATATCATTTTCTGGGACTAACCTAGTGCCAGTGCCAGTTGCTGTTTTTTGCCTGTTTTTGCCTTTTCAGAAAATCATTATCAAACAGAGTCCAAACGAAGAAAAAACTTTGGATTAATTTTTTCTGGACCAGAAGGGACCCTAGAAGCTTCGGGAGAAGACCAGAAGAGTCACGAGGGAGCGACAAGCCCGGAGGGCACGCCCAGGGGGGTAGGTGCACCCCCCAGGCTTGTGGGCCTTTCATGGCACGTCTTGACCTAATTCCAGCACTATAAATTCTAAAATATTCCCCGTATACCAAAAAGACAGAAGAGAAAACCTTTCCGCCGCCGCAAGCCTCTGTTCTTCTGAAATCCCATCTGGAGGCCTTTTCCGGTACTCTGCCGGAGGGGCAATCGATCACAAAGGGCTTCTTCATCAACCTTGCTGCCCTTCCGATGATGTGTGAGTAGTTTACCACAGACCTACGGGTCCATAGCTAGTCGCTAGATGGCTTCTTCTCTCTCTCTTTGATCTTCAATACCATGTTCTCCTCGATGTTCTTGGAGTTCTATTCAATGTAATCTTCTTTTGCGGTGTGCTTGTTGGGATCCGATGAATTATGGGTTTATGATCAAATTATTCATGAGAAATATTTGAGTCTTCTCTGAACTCTTTTATGCATGATTGTTATAGCTTTGTATTTCTCTCCGATCTATCCATTTGGTTTGGCCAACTAGATTGATTTATCTTGCAATGGGAGAGGTGCTTTGTGATGGGTTCAATCTTGCGGTGCTCAATCCTAGTGACAGAAAGGGACATGACACATATTTGTATTGTTGCCATTAAGGATAAAAGGATGGGGTTTAATCATATTGCTTGAGTTTACTTTGTCTACATCATGTCATCTTGCTTAAGGCGTTACTCTGTTTTACACTTAATACCCTAGATGCATGCTGGATAGCGGTCGATGGGTGGAGTAATAGTAGTAGATGCTGGCAGGAGTCGGTCTACTTGTCTTGGACGTGATGCCTATATACATGATCATTGCCATGAATCCGTCATAACTATGAGCTTTTCTATCAATTGCCCAACAGTAATTTGTTCACCCACCGTATGCTATGTGTTCGAGAGAGAAGCTTCTAGTGAAAACTATGGCCCCTGGGTCTACCTTTATCATATATTAAAATCCAAAAATACCTTGCTGCAATTTATTTACTTTTATTTTATTTTTCAATTTACTTTTCTATCTATCACTATTAGAATTAATCCTTGCAAATAACCGCTAAGGGGATTGACAACCCTCTTATTTGCGTTGGGTGCAAGTGTTTGCTTTTGTTTGTGTAGGTGCTGCTAACGAGGTTCTGTGTGGTTCTCCTACTGGATTCATAACCTTGGTTCTTAACTGAGGGAAATACTTATCTCTACTGTACTGCATCATCCTCTCCTCATCGGGGAAATCCCAACGTAGTTCACAAGTAGCACGCTTTTCTTTAATGCCTTTTAGCTAGGCATGATGATTTCAATGATGCTCGCATAAAAGTAAAGAATTAAAACACAAAGAGAGCATCATGAATCATATGAAAAGAAAATTTAAGCCTAACCCACTTCCTATGCATAGGGATTTTGCGAGTAAACAATTTATGGGAGCAAGAATCAACTAGCATAGGAAGGCAAAACAAGTATAATTTCAAAACTTTCAACACATAGAGAGGAAACTTGATATTATTGCAACACCTACAAGCATATGATTCTCTCTCATAATAATTTTCAGTAGCATCATGAACAAATTCACAATATAACTTTCACATAAAACATTCTTTTAATGATCCACAAGCATAGAAATTTTATTACTCTCCACATAAGCAAATTTCTTCTCATTAATAATAGTGGGAGTATCATAAGAAACTCAAATACTATAAATTGTTTCCACATTAAAAGAGTAATGTTCAGTAAGAGGGTATTCATAATGATGACAAGTTTTATAATAATCATCACTACTTTTTATAACATAAGTATCATCACAATAATCATCATAAGTAGCAACTTTGTTCTCATCATAATCAATTGAAACCTCTTCCAAAGTAGTGGATTCAACATTAAATAAAGTCATGACCTCTCCAAATCCACTTTTATCATTATAATAAGGTTGAACACCCTCCAAAATAGTGGGATAATTATTACCTAAAGTTGACACTCTTCCAAACCCACTTTCATTATTATTGCAATCATCATAGATAGGAGGCATGCTATCATCATAACAAATTTGCTCATCAAAAGTAGGGGGAATAAGAAGATCATCTTCATTAAGCATAGCATCCCCAAGCTTAGGATAAACATTATTTGCAGCAAATAAATTCTCAAACATGTCATTCCAATCAAACATAGCATCCCCAAGCTTGTGGGTTTGCATATCATTAGCATAATCACTATTATCATCAATAGTATGAATAGCACCAATAGTATAATTATTATTATCATCATAATTTACCAAGTTGGTGCCAAAAAGATTTTCCAAATTGTAAGAAGTATCATTATTTTCCCAATCATAATTGTCACAACAAGTAATAGGCATAACAAAATCATCCTCAAGTGTATCATCGTCCACAATTATTTTTGATTCATTCTCATGAGGAACGACAATAATAGGAGCAACATTATTTGGGAGAGATACCTCTTTACCTCTACTTTTCCTTCTTTTCTTCTTCTTCACCACATTATGTGTGGGTTTATTTAATTTTTTCGAGCTTCTTATTGAAGAGATTGGTTGGATAGGAAGCTCCTCCTCGTTACCTGTTTCATCATGAGAGAAAATAGGAGGGAAAGGGGGGATCTTTACCCTTCCATTAGCATTTCTTTTATATTCTATTGGTTTTCCCATCTTTCTATAGTTGTCTATATAAGCATTCTCATTGCAATTTACCACACAAAACATATAGATTTCCTTTAGATTAGTTTCAATGTCGTCTGTGAGAATGAATACTTCAAACCAACTATTTTTATGTGTCAATTCTTCACACCCCAAAAAATAGACAAAGCTCATTATAAAGTTCAAGGGTGATCAAGTCATTACAATATTTGGCCATGATTCGATCATGAAAAAGTATACATTGAAAATTAAGATGACCAACCTTATTGCAAAATTCACAAGTAATGGGATCAAGAGAGCATAATTTCGTGGAAAATTTATCTATCACTTTAAGGCACAAATTGGTTTTATCGTGTTTATGCTTCTTACAAAATCTATCATCCCTATAAGGCATATCTTCACAAAGTTTTTGCGCTCCACAAAAATTGACATGCTTGTAAGAAACCTTTTTATCATGACTAATGCAATCATCATTAGCGTTATGGATATTCAAAGAATTCATACTAACAATATTGCAACCATGCTTATCATTCAAGGAACTCACATTAAACATTTTATCAAATTCTTCCTCTAGCAATTGAGCTCAATTTCCCGATCCATCATTTTCAAGAAAGACATTATAAAGATAAAACATTTGACGCAACCTCAATTCCATTTTTTTTGTAATTTTCTTTTATGAACCAAACTAGTGATAAAACAAGAAACTAAAAGATTCAATTGCAAGATCTAAAGATATACCTTCAAGCACTCACCTCCCCGGCAACGGCGCCAGAAAAGAGCTTGTTGTCCACTACACAACTTTATTCTTGTAGACTCTGTTGGGCCTCCAAGCGCAGAGTTTTGTAGGACAGTAGCAAATTTCCCTCAAGTGGATGACCTAAGGTTTATCAATCCGTGGGAGGCATAGGATGAAGATGGTCTCTCTCAAACAACCCTGCAATCAAATACAAGAAATCCCTTGTGTCCCCAACACACCCAATACAATGGTAAATTGTATAGGTGCACTAGTTCGGCGAAGAGATGGTGATACAAGTGTACTATGGATAGTAGATATAAGTTTTTATAATCTGAAAATATAAAAATAGCAAGGTAGCAAGTAACAAAAGTGAGCAAAAACAGTATTGCAATGCTTGAAAACAAGGCCTAGGGTTCATACTTTCACTAGTGCAATCTCTCAACAATGCTAACATAATTGAATCATATAACAATCCCTCAACGTGCGACAAAGAATCACTCCAAAGTTCTTATCTAGCGGAGAACATAAGAAGAAATTGTTGTAGGGTACGAAACCACCTCAAAGTTATCCTTTCCGATCAATCTATTGAGCCATCCCTACAAGTGTCACAAACAGCCCTAGAGTTCGTACTAAAGTAACACCATATGATATGCATCAACCAACTCTAATGTCACCTAGATACTCCAATGTCACCACAAGTATCCGTGAGTTGATTATTCGATATGCATCAAACAACTTCAGATTCATAATATTCAATTCACACAAAGAACTTCAAAGAGTACCCCAAAGTTTCTATCAAAGAAAAGAAGATGAAAACGTGCAATCAACCCCTATGCCTAGATTACCCCAAGGTCATGGGAATCCGCGAGTTGATCACCAAAACATACATCAAGTAACTAAATAGAATACCCCATTGTCACCACGGGTATCCACATGCAAGACATACATCAAGTGTTCTCAAATCCGAAATATTCAATCCGACAATAACAAAATCTCAAAGGGAAAGACTCAATTCATCACAAGAAGATAGAGAGGGAAGAAACACCATATGATCCAACTATATTAACAAAGCTCGCGATACATCAAGATCGTGCCAAATCAAGAACGAGAGAGAGAGAGAGAGAGAGAGAGAGAGATCAAACACATAGCTACTAGTACATACCCTCAGCCCCGAGGGTTAACTACTCCCTCCTCATCATGGAGACCGCCGGGATGATGAAGATGGCCTCTGGTGATGATTTCCCCCTCCGGCAGGGTGCCGAAAAAGGCATCTAGATGGGATCTGTTTGGTACAGAGGGCTACGGCGGTGCAGTCGAAGTTCTAGGTTTATTTCTGGGGGTTTTTATATTTATAGAATTTTTCAGCGTTGGAATCACGCAAAAAGGAGTTACGAGGGGCCCACAAGGCAACATCACACGACCCCCCAGGACGCGCCGTGTTGCCTTGTCACCTCCTCGTGGCTCTTCTGGTCCTTCCACGAAGCTTCGGGGGTCTCTTTTGGTCCATAAAAAATCACCAAAAATTTTGGGGTCAATCCAAGAACTTTTATTACTGCACAAAAAACAACACCACGGTAGTGCAGCTGAAAACAGCGTCAGTCCGGGTTAGTTCTATTCAAATCATACCAAAACCATATAAAATTGTTATAAACATGGCATGAATACTTCATAAAATATAGATACGTTGGAGACGTATCACAGGTACATTAGGATGCTCAAGAAAATGAAGCAGAAGTTGACAAAGAAACTGACCCTGATGCTGAAACAGTTGATGGTGACAATAATGAAGAAGAAGAAGCTTCGAAAGTTGAAAGAGCTAAAGAACCAAGGGTGGAAAGAAACACCCGACCACCTTATCCCACTAGAGGAGAAAGTAGTCAAGCAATAAGGAATAAAGAAAGAGGTAAGGAAAAGGAGAAAGACAAAGCTAAAACGAGGAAAACACTTCCTTACCGCAAAGCTGTGAGGCCACCTTCGAATGATGCACTTTATTCCTCCTTTGTACAAGCAATAGCTGATGTTAAAGTTTTGATGCATGTAACTGATATATTAAAGATTCCTACTTTTGCCAAGTTCATGCGTGAAATCGTTAACAATAAAAGAAGTATGAATTTGAAGGAACATGTGGCTACAATAACGGAGTACCCCTTTGAGAATAAGATACCAGAAAAGTTGGGAGACCCAGGTATACCTACAATATCTCGTTCAATTGGCAGTCTTGATATAAATAATGCTCTTTGTGATGTAGGAGCAGGTGTTAGTGTGATGCCTCTAACTCTCTATCACAAACGAGTAAAGAGACTTGTAGATGGCAGATAAGTCCACAAAGAAGCCAGTGGGAGTGGCTGAGAATGTTCCACTGAGATTAGATGGGCATGTTATACCTACTAATTTTGTTATTCTTGACATGCCCAAAGATGAAAAATTATCAATTATCCTTGGTAGACCATTTTTTAATACCGCAGGTGCAGCGCTAGACTGCTCCGAAGGGAAAGTAACTTTCAGAATTTGCGAAGAAGAAATAGTGAAGTACTTCCCGAAGAAGCCAGGAGCAAAGGAGAAGTATGTTTGTTGGAAATATGCCCTAGAGGCAATAATAAATTGGTTATTATCATATTTCCTTGTTCATGCTAAATGTTTATTATTCATGCTAGAATTGTATTGACCGGAAACTTAAATACATGTGTGGATACATAAACAACACCGTGTCCCTAGTAAGCCTCTACTAGACTAGCTCGTTGATCAAAGATGGTTAGGGTTTCCTAACCATATCTAACGCCCCGGACACACTCGCCGGCGGTCGTTACTCCTGGCGAGATGTAGACTGGCCTCACAGATCAATACTAGTCTTTCCTGCGCACTTTGTCCTCACTCATGCACACTCGGGAGCAACTTCCCGGTCGGTCACCCATCCTGAAATTACTCCAAGCTGAGCACGCTTAACTTTGGAGTTCTTTCCGAATGGGCTCCCGAAAAAGAAGGAAATCCTTATTATTATGAGTAGTCTATCATCCCTATTATGCCAGGCTATCACATACGCCCCCGCTTAGAGGAACCGACGTCCTCGTCGGCCCACATGAACGTTCCCTCTTGGCACATACGTTTGTGCGTCTAGTCCGGCACATGTGCCATGCCGTGTGCCACGACGGGTCACAAATGTAATGCACAACATGACCGCACACCTGTCCACAAACATCCGTGTAACCGCGAGGGTCGGCTCTAATACCAACTTCTAACGCCCCGGACACACTCGCCGGCGGTCGTCACTCCTGGCGAGATCTAGACTGGCCTCACAGATCAATACTAGTCTTTCCTGCGCACTTTGTCCTCACTCGTGCGCACCCGGGAGCAACTTCCCGGTCGGTCACCCATCTTGAAATTACTCCAAGCTGAGCACGCTTAACTTTGGAGTTCTTTCCGAATGGGCTCCCGGAAAATAAGGAATTCCTTATTGTTATGAGTAGTCTATCATCCCTATTATGCCAGGCTATCACACCATAGACATGAGTTGTCATTTGATAACGGGATCACATCATTAGGAGAATGATGTGATGGACAAGACCCAACCGTAAGCTTAGCATATGATCGTATCACTTAAGTTTATTGCTACAGCTTTCTTCATGTCAAGTATCTATTCCGAAGACCATGAGATCATGCAACTCCTGGATACCGGAGGAATACCTTGTGTGCTATCAAACGTCACTTCATAACTGGGTGATCATAAAGATGCTCTACAGGTATCTCCGAAGGTGTCTGTTGGGTTGGCGTGGATCGAGACTGGGATTTGTCACTCCGTATGACGGAGAGATATCTCTGGGCCCTCTCGGTAATACAACATCGTAAAGAGCTTGCAAGCAATGTGGCTATAATGAGTTAGACACGGGATCTTGTATTACGAAACGAGTAAAGAGACTTGCGGGTAACGAGATTAAACTAGTTATGGAGATACCGACGATCGAATCTCGGGCAAGTAACATATCGTCGGACAAAGGGAATTGCATACGGGATTAACTGAATCCTCGACATCGTGGTTCAACCGATTAAAGATCTTCGTGGAATATGTTGGAACCAATATGGGCATCCAGGTTCCGCTATTGGTTATTGACTGGAGAGGTGTCTCGGTCATGACTACATGATTCCCGAACCCGTAGGGTCGCACGCTTAACTTTCGATGACGCTAGAGTAGTATTGGGATATTTGATGTTGGTAACCGAATGTTGTTCGGAGTCCCGGATGAGATCCCGGACGTCACGAGGAGCTCCGAAATGGTCTGGAGGTAAAGATTTATATACGGAAAGTTGTTTACAGGGTTACGGAAAAAGTTCAATTTTTTCGGTATTGTACCGAGAAGCTTCCATTAGGTTCCAGAAGCTTCCGGAGGAGTTCGGAAGTCCACCAAGGGATTCACCACGTCCCTAGGACCAGCATGGGCTGAGGGGAGGCGCCCTGGCCTTATTGAGCCAGGCGCACCAGCCCTCAAAGGCCCATGCGCCTAGGGAGAGGGAAGGAGTCCCGAAGGGACAAGGGGAAGAGTTGGACTAGGAGTCCAACTCCTCTCCCTTGGCCGCCGGCCCTAGAGGGAAGAGGGGCTGGACTCCTAGCCCCTCCACGTATATAAATTGGGAGGAGGGGGCGCACCAAACGACACACAAATCCCTGGCCGCCTCTCTCTCCCGTTACTCCACCACCTCGTTGATAACCCACAAGTATAGGGGATCAATTGTAGCCTTTCTTGATAAATTAGAGTGTCGAACCCAACAAGGAGCTAAAGGTAGAATTAATATTCCCTTCAAGTTCTATCGAACACCGATACAACTCTACGCACACTTAACGTTTGCTTTACCTAGAACAAGTATGAAACTAGAAGTACTTTGTAGGTGTAATGCTAGAACTACTTCGAAAGAATAAAACTACGAGTAATTTGCAAGATAATAAAAGCTAGTTGTTTAGTAGAAAGCTTTTGTAACACAAGAGAAAGATTTGACCCTAGGCAATCGATAACTAGATCGGTAATCATTATTGCAATTTTATATGAGGGAGAGGCATGAGCTCACATACTTTCCGTACTTGGATCATATGCACTTATGATTGGAACTCTAGCAAGCATCCGCAACTACCAAAGATCATTAAGGTAAAACCCAACCATAGCATTAAGTAACAAGTCCTCTTTAGTCCCATACGCAACAAACCCCTTACTCGGGTGTAAGCTTCTGTCACTCTATGTCGGTGTATAAAACATGGGTATTTTATACCCTGACTTATGCACAGACAGTGGCAGCTTCCCTGCCGGCTAAGGCTTGCCGGAAACTGCCAAACACCAAGATTCAAAACTCAGTTGCAGAAGCCGCTGAAGAGAAGATCAAGACGAAGCATCAAGTTCTACACCAAAGATAACCTTTGCCGGCAAGGCCGAGCCGGCAAGGTGAAGGCCCGACAAGCTCCGTGCCGGCAAGCTCTCGCTAGCTGCTAGCGCTCCACCTCATGGAGCAGCCAGTCGCTAATCGATGAGGTGTCGAGCCCGCAGGCAGTTAGGTGAGATTTGTCGGGCACGTGTCAGTATGCTGGAAGGAGGTTTGCCTTTAATGACACCCGTCCAGAAGGCGTGTGAAGTTAATAGGAGGTAGCTGGGCGAGCGGTGCAGAAACCTTGCCGGGACTACTCCTCCACATGACACCTAATGGAGCATTTATTGCTTTTGTCCTAAACTGGCAGAGTTAGGTATGATAGCACTATTTGCTATCTAATCAACTTGTAATGACTGTTTTGCCACTATGGTGACCCCTTAAGCTATAAAAGGAGGGCCAGGGCAACCATTACGGGTATCGCCCGATCGACCTTTTGCACAACTTGCATGCGTAGCTGCTCTCTCTGCACCTTGGCAGGAGAAGCGCTCCTTGTACTTGTGCTCATACACATCCAATATACAAAGCAGGAGTAGGGTTTTACACCTCACGGTGGCCCGAACCAAGGTAAATCCCTTGCGCCCTTCTGCTGGTTCTGCTCTTTGTGCTCGATGATCTCCCTAGCCGAACTGCAAAGGGGCTAGATGGCCCCATAGATGGTCGAAAGCACGACACTCTAGCCGCCCACTATAAGAGAATTATGAACGTATTGCAAACCCTACAGCAGGAATCCCTCACGCTTGCGCGACACGGAGGGCACCATAGGAGATCACCAAAATAAAACATACAACTCAAACCAATCACGATCATCAATCAACCCATAGGACAAAACAAATCTAGTAAAACATCATAGGATGGCCACATATCATTGGATAATAATATATAGCGTTAAGCACAATGTTTAAGTAGAGATTACAGCGAGGAGAAGAGGTGTTACACGGTGTTCCGGTGCCACCGGGAGAGAGGGGGAGAGAGCCCCCTCCTTCTTCTTCTTGCTTGGCCACCCCCCTAGATGGGAGGAGAGTTTCCCCTCTGGTCCATGGCCGCCATGGCTCCCGGAGGGGAGGAGCCCCTCCGATATTGGATCTCTCTCTCTGTTCTCTTCTGTTTCGCGTTCCTGTTTTCTGGTCGAAAACCATTTCTTAAATTCCCGGAGATCCGTAACTCTGATTGGGCTGAATTTTGAGGGGATTTTCTTCCGGATATTATCTTTCTTGCGGCAGAAGAAGGGCCCCAACCACCTTACGGGGTGGCCACAAGCCTGGTGGGCGCACCCTGGGTAGGAGGCGTGCCCCTCGAGCTTGTGGGCCCCTCGGGCATCGTCTCGCATTGATTCTTTTTCCCAAAAATCACATATATTCCAAAATAAATCTCCATATATTTTTATCGCGTTTGGACTTGGTTTGATATGGATTTTCTGCGAAACAAAAAACACACAACAAACAGAAACTGGCACTGGGCACTGGATCAATATGTTAGTCTAAGAAATCATATAAAATGTTGCCAAAAGTATGTGGAAATTGTAGGATATTGGCATGAAACAATAAAAAATTATAGATACGATGGAGATGTATCAGCATCCCCAAGCATAATTCCTGCTCGTCCTTGAGTAGGTAAATGATAAAAAGATAATTTTTGATGTGGAATGCTACCTAGCATAATCTTGATCATGTAATCTAATCATGGTATGAATATTAAGACACGAGTGATTCAAAGCAATAGTCTATAATTTGATATAAAGACATCAATACTCAGGCATACCAACAAACAATCATGCCTTTCAAAATAAAAATGCTAAAGAAAGTTATCCCAACAAAATCATATAGTCCTGTCATGCTCCATCTTCTTAACACAAAGTATTTATCATGCACTACCCCGATGACAAGCCGAGCAATTGGTTCATACTTTTTAACGCGCTTCAGCTTTTTCAACCCCCACGCAATACATGAGCGCAAGCCATGGATATAGCACTATGGGTGGAATAGAATGATGATAGAGATTAATAAGGGGAAGTCAAAAAAGGAAGATAGTCTCACATCGACGAGGCTAATCAATGGGCTATGGAGATGCCCATCAATTGATGTCGATACGAGGAGTAGGGATTACCATGCAACGAATGCACTAAGAGCTATAAGTGTATGAAAGCTCAAACTATAAACTAAGTGGGTATGCATCCAACTTGCTTGCTCATGAAGACCTCGGGCATTTGAGGAAGCCCATAATCGAAATATACAAGCCAAGTTCTATAATGAAAAATTCCCACTAGTATATGAAAGTGACAACTCAGGAGACTCTCTATATGAAAAACATGGTGCTACTCTGAAGCACAAGTGTAGAAAAGGATAGTAACATTTCCCCTTCTCTCTTTTTCTCTCATTTTTTTTGTTTTCTTTTTTTTTCTCTTTTTTTTGATGGGCTCTTTTTGTCCTCTTTTTTTAACAACAGTCTCATGGACCTCATCCCCACTTTTTTGAGGACTCATTAGTCTCCACCATTCTTTCCTCACTGGGACAATGCTCTAATAATGATGATCATCACACTTTTATTTACTTACAACTCCTTATTACAACTCGATAAAAACTATACAAGATGACTCTATATGAATTCCTCTGGCAGTGTACCAGGATGTGCAATGATCTAGCGTAGTAAAGATATCAAAAACCGGACAAGCCATGGAAATATCATGCTAGCTATCTTACGACCAGGCAAAGCAATATGACAATGAATGCTCAAGTCATGTATATGATGATGATGGAAGTCGCATGGCAATATATCGCGGAATGGCTATGGAAATTCCATAATAGGTAGGTATGGTGGCTGTTTTGAGGAAGATATAAGGAGGCTTATGTGTGATAGAGTGTATCATATCACGGGGTTTGGATGCACCGACGAAGTTTGCACCGACTCTCGAGGTGAGAAAGGGCAATGCACGGTACCGAAGAGGCTAGCAAATTGCCGAAGGGTGCGAGTGCGTATAATCCATGGACTCACATTAGTCATAAAGAACTCACATACTTATTGTGAAAATTTATTAGCCCTCGAAGCAAAGTACTACTATGCATGCTCCTAGGGGGATAGATTGGTAGGAAAAGACCATCGCTCGTCCCCGACCGCCACTCATAAGGTAGACAATCAATAATAAATCATGCTCCAACTTCTTAGCATAACGACATACCATACGTGCATGCTTCGGGAATCACAAACCTTAACACCAATATTCTTACTAAACCACAATCATTCACTAGTACCTCCCACATATCACCATCTTAATATCGCAAAACTATTGCAACGAATCAAACATATCATATTCAATTATCTACAAGTTTTATGTAGGATTTTATGACGAACCATGTGAATGACCAATTCCTGTTGACTCTCTAAATAGATATAAGTGAAGCATGAGAGTTTAATTCTTTCTATAAAAGACCACACACTAATAAATATAAGTGAAGCAAAAGAGCATTCTACAAATAACGGTTTTCTATATGTGGAAAAACAGGCATCCAAACTTCAAATGATATAAGAGAAGCATATGAAGCATTCTATAAAGCCATACTCAAAAGATATAAGTGAAGTACAAAGAGCATTCTATAAATCAACCAAGGACTATCTCATACCAGCATGGTGCATTAAAATAAAAATAAAAAGCAAATGACACTCCAAGAATTTACGCATATCATGTGAACAAAACAAAAACCGAAACATACCGATAATTGTCGAAGAAAGATGAGATGCCTTCCGGGGCATCCCCAAGCTTAGACGCTTGAGTGTCCTTGAATATTTACTTGGGGTGCCTTGGGTATCCCCAAGCTTGAGCTCTTGCCTCTCCTTATTCTCCTCATATCGATACCTCCTCGTTCTTCGAACACTTCATCCACACAAAACTCAACAGAAGTTTTTATTAGATGGGTTAGTACATATAACATCAAATCCCATCTTGTCCTGCTGTAACATTATTGTATAATTATAATCAAACATTATTGTCGGGCCTGTTTCCGGAGTAAATCACAAAATAGCCCCAAGTCACACCAGCCCCAAGATCAGAACAACTGGTGAACTCCCTTGATATAGATATCCAGTACATACATAATATTACACAGGGTTGAGCCTGAGTGCTCAACAATTATTACAAACTTGTCAATATATGACGATGGCGGAATAAGATAGTGTTGTGGTGATAATACAATACTGATACAATAAAGTAGAGCCAAGCGTCAGTGTGAGGCTTGACAATTTTATTGGTGTAGCGGAAGCACTGCGGATGATACACGTGGTAGACTCCAAGACCACAGGATGACTGACTGGGAACACCTCTAAGCGTCAGGCTCGCTAGCGCACTCTTCCTCCACAAGCTCGTCTTCCTCTGGGTCTAGCCAAATTAACAAGCCAGGGACAAGCCTGTGAGTACGTTGGAATGTACTCGCAAACATTATGAACAAAAGATATACTGAATGCATATGTTCATGATGGACCACATTAAATGCATGTGCTGACCGGAATTAAATTATGGCATGCTAAATATTAATATGGTGAGGATGAATGATTATATAATTTCAGTAATAAACCAAGAAAATAAAACGGAACATCGGGCGTTGGACCGCCCGAGAAATTCCAAGAAAAATGCCAAATGGGTGTCTGAAAGCGACGCCTCGAGAGGTCTTGAAAAGAAATGCCAAACGGGTGTCTGAAAGCGACGCCTCAAGAGGTCTTGAAAAGAAATGCCAAACGGGTCTCTGAAAGCGACGTCTCGAGAGGTCTTGAAGAGAATTGAGTATCCAGGTGGACTAGCCATCCCAAGTGATACCCAGAAAAAAAATGAGTATCCAGGTGGACTAGCCATCCCAAGTGATACCCTGAAAAATATAAATGAGTATCCAGGTGGACTAGCCATCCCAAGTGATACTCAGATTACACATAGAAGAACAGAGTTAGTCCACAATAATATTTATGACGATAATAATATTCATGATAACCTCAGTGGTGACAATAATTATCCTACAAAATGAATCATGCTCAATTTAATTATTTCCTCTGAAGACCGACACCGGGACTGAGACTTGACCATTCCCAGCTAACGTCCTTGACCGTGGACACGGCTATTCGAATAGGTATAGCTCTACAAAGGGTGTACTCTTTACCCACAAGTAAAGGATTTCTTTAGCCAACACTGAGACGCTGACTAATTCCCATTACGGTCTTTGGGTTGAAAACACACCTGACCATCACACACCAGATTAACTTTCCGGATGCCAGGAATCACCCAAAGCATCGTTCAAGAAAAACTCTAAGACAGGGAGACCATCATCTCGAATAGCATGGGATCACTATTAATACGCGCGGATTACAAGGGGTGCCCCCCTCTCGGCCCAGCCGGATACACCCATGCCCCCCTGACCCGATGACTGGCATTAGTCCATGGCCATGGAACCCTCATCATGGCCTCTCTAAGTGGTGTGCACACGGAAAGGGGTTAGCAACTTTCTAGGCCGTACTCCCCTCGCAGGAAGACATGTGGCAGCACGGTATTTAGCTAGGCATCACGGAACAAGACACGATCTAGGTCGACTCAGGAGGTGTTGTAATTATAATGACTGGCATGCCTCACATGCCGCAGTGACACCACCGTGTCATAAGGTGACCAGAGCCCGCCGGCACATCAAAGGCAGGAGTACACTCCCTGATTTCTCACAGCTTTTATTCACGTTAGAAAGATTCTTGAGTGAAATGCAAGCAATGCACAAAGATGATATGACCATGCATGCACATGCTATTCACCACATAACTGGTGCTATCTCGAACAGATGCAACCATGCAAGCAATCACCATATCCCAAGTTAAAAAATGCTTGCCTTGATCAAAGTAGGCAGAAAGTGATCCCTTGAAATTCCTTGCAAAGTTCCCCTCCTCGATTTCTATAAAAATGCAAATTCAAATTTGAAACAAAAGTTTGCAACAGTACAAAAAGTTGTCTCAAAATATTTTTAAATAAATACTAAAAAAACTAGAGTGAAAAAGAACATTTTCAAAAAAAAGAATCAATTAAAACGGAGTTGTGGTTAAAAAGTAATGAAGGTTTTGAAAACAAGGGCTTTTCTGCAAAATAAATTTTTTGCCAGCGGGTCCCTGAGCGGAAAAACAGAAAACGTCTCGGGAAGAATACGCCTTCTAGTGCAAAAAGCGTAAAGCAACAGAAGACGCTTTCTGAAATAACAGAAAAGAAGAAAACGCTGATGGGTGGGCCCCACCCATCAGGTTTGAATTCAAACGCGCTTCGCGCGTGTATACAGATGAGGTGCGGTGATCACCGGTGACGATCGTCAGCGTTCCAGAGGGCGGCGATGGTCGGGATGTGCTCGGGGAGAGATTCTGTGTCGGTGGGTGGTGGTGGTGGTCGCCGGCGAGCACCGTAACGACAGCGAGGTTGACTCCGGCGGACGGCGGCGTCGGGTGCTGTTCGATCTTGTCGGGGAGGGCTCCGGACGTTGAATTGAACCATGGAACGGATGAGTGGGTGCACGAGAGGGCTACTGGTGGAGTTTGGGAGGTGGAGGTGGTCTAACGGCGACGAGAGGCTCACGGGGACAGTGGCGGATCGGGCAGCTGGAGTCGGGGAATATGACCTCCCCGAGGTCGTTCGACTCCTCTGGGGGTCGATTGGGTGTGAGTGGAGGTGGTGTAGGTACCAAAAGAAGCACGGGGGGCTCTTATATAGGCAGCTCGAAGAGGTCCGATGAGGTGCGGATCACGCCAGAATAACTGGGGACAGCAGAGGTAGCTAGGGCCGATGAGCTCGGTTGGTGGTCATCAGTGTGGTCGGTGGAACCCTCCCGAAGCGCCAGCGCGGACAAATTCGAGCATTATCCAACTCCTCCACAGAGGAGCTCGATACGGCCATGGCGGGCGGCGGGCGACTCCGGCGACTGCCAGGCGGGGTTGGGACGGCTTGGACGGCGCAGGGAGGTCGCAGAGAAGGGCGACGCGTGCCAGGTAGGTGGAGGGAGCGGTGAGATTGAGTGAATGGGCTGGTCAGCCGAGCTGATCCGCTCGGTCCGCCATGGATCAGAGCGGCGGCTGTTGCACCGGCCAGCCGTTGTCCTGTCGGCGGTGAGGGACTGGCGAGGGGGTCCCCGGCGGCGTATTTATGGCGAGCAGGGGTGCGGTGAGGAGAAGATGGAGTGGAGTGCACCGCACGGCGCCGATCGCCCCCGCTTCTGAACTTCTCTGTTAACTGAATTTTTTGAGAGTAGCTACAGTGTGCACATGAGGTGTTTGACAAAATGCTAGATGGCTCTAGGCATTTGTGGAATTTTTGAGAATTTTTATGGTGAGGTACTGAGGTATAACAGAGATGCTGGCAAAGATTCAGAATTTTTGGAGCAATTAAAATAAGGTTTTGATTAGAGAGATTGAATCTGGTCCAAATTTCAACTGAATGAAATTTGAAAATTTTGAACTATGGAATAGAATGTTTTTGGTGAAATGGAGTGTGGGTGCTGTCAAGTAGCTGGGATATTTTTTGTGGGTGCAGAAGAGTTGGAAAAAATATAGCTCCTTTGTAAATCAAAGAAACTAGGAATAAATGAAATTCCAACTTTGGAATTTATTAAATATGATAAAAATATTTTTATGGAGAGGAGAGATATTGGGTACTGTCCTAGGGTGTGAGAATGACTTGGGTGATAATTTAAAAGTGACAGAAAATTTTTGTGAGAATTTCTAAGTGTTTGAAAAGAATGAAATGGGCCATTTCATTTGAATAATTTAATTATTCAAAAACTTTTCTGAAAGAATATATTTTTTTATCCTTCAAAAATAATTACTCAACTAATAAATCATCAAATAAGAACTATTTAAAAAAAATTGAAAGCCAATTGAAAACTAAAAATGATTTTCAAAACAGAAGAAAAGAGAAATAGTGCCATAATGGTCCAAAGAATTTTATTTTGGATAAAAGATTTTAAAATTCAAAGAAAAATATTTTGGGGTGTTACAACACCTACCCCCCCTTAAGAAAAATCTCGTCCCCGAGATTTCAGCTGTCCCTCAAACAGGTACGGGTACTCAGTCCTTAGGTGATCTTCCCGTTCCCATGTTGCTTCTTCCTCGGTGTGATTACTCCAATGGACCTTGTAAAACTTTAGCACACTCCGACGGGTCCTCCGTTCAGACTCTTCCAAAATCTTTATAGGGTGTTCCTTATATGTAAGATCTAGTTGGATATACAGGTTGTGATGCTGGACTTGCTTTTCTGGATTACTGACACATCTCCTCAGCTATGACACGTGAAACACATCATGAACATCTGACAATTCTGCTGGTAGTTCAAGTTGGTAGGCAACCTTGCCTCTCCTTGTAATTATTCTGAATGGTCCAATAAATCTCGGTGCCGGTTTTCCTTTGACTTTAAATCTCTGCAATCCCCTCATTGGGGATACTCTGAGATACACATATTCATCGGGTTCAAAACCGATCTGACGGTATTTCTGGTCATAGTAGCTCTTCTGACGGCTCTGAGCTACTTTCAGTCTATCTCGGATAAGTTTTACTTTTGTTTATGCTTCTTTGAGCACTTCTGGGCCGAAAATTCGGCTATCTCCGGTTTCAGATCAATTGAGTGGGGTACGGCACCTTCATCCGTATAGAGCTTCGAAGGGTGACATCTTTAGACTGGCTTGATAACTGTTGTTATATGAAAATTCTGCATATGGCAAACTATCTTCCCAGCTGACTTCATAAGTGAGAACACAAGCTCTCAGCATGTCTTCCAATATCTGATTCACCCATTCAGTCTGCCCTCCTGTCTGAGGGAGGTATGCTGTACTGAATACCAGTTGAGTTCCTAAGGCTTGCTGCAAGTGATCCCAAAACCTAGAGACAAACTGAGTGCCTCTATCGGAGACTATGGTCTTGGGTACTTTGTTTAAGCAAACAATTCGGGAGAGGTATAACTTAGCAAGCTTCTGCATTGAATATGTTGTTTTTACCGGAATGAAGTGTGCCACCTTGGTTAATAAATCTGTGATAACCCAGATAGCATCATTCCTGTGTCGTGACCTTGGTAATCTGACAATAAAATCCATCCCTATCTCATCCCATTTCCATTCAGGCACTTTGAGTGGCTATAACAATCCTACTGGCCTCTGGTGTTATGCTTTTATA
Organism: Elymus sibiricus; assembly: GCA_039707655.1. Lineage (NCBI taxonomy): Eukaryota > Viridiplantae > Streptophyta > Magnoliopsida > Poales > Poaceae > Elymus > Elymus sibiricus. Next base: position 318,595,339 of record CM077670.1, on the reverse strand, counting down.
CGTTGACAAGAGTCATAACGTGCCACATATACGGCTATATCCCGTTTCATCCCGTGCCACCAATTTTTTTCCTGTAGATCCTTGTACATCTTGGTTCCCCCTGCGTGAATAGAGTATGGAGTGGTATGGGCTTCTGCCAAAATCTATTGCTTTAGCTCTTCCTTATTGGGTACGCATAATCTTTTTCCGTACCATAGGATTCCCTGACTATTGATGGTAAATTCGGACGCCTTGCCTGAATTTACTTTCTTTTTAATTCCCTCAATACTGGGGTGTCCTTTCTGAGCTTCTTTGATCTGATCTTCCAATGCTGGTTTTATTTCTAGGCGGGCAATGGTTCCTTCTGTGACCAGAACCATGTTAAGTTTGGCAAATTAACGGTTGAACTCGTGCTGTGAGAATTGCACACTATCATTGTTGGTGCATGGATTTTGGCTGAGGGCGTCTGCAACAACATTTGCTTTACCCGGATGGTAATGAATTCCCACATCATAATCCTTGATTAGCTCAAGCCAGCAATGTTGTCGCAGGTTTAATTCTGGTTGGGTGAAGATATACTTAAGACTTTTGTGATCCGTGTATATCTCGTAACGATTACCAAGAAGGTAGTGTCGCCATTCCTAAAGTGTGTGTATTATAGCTGCTAGTTCCAAGTCATGGGTAGGATAATTTTCTTCGTGTCGTCATAGTTGTCTTGAAGCATATGCTACGACCTTCCCTTCTTGCATCAATACACATCTAAGGCCCTTCCTGGAAGCATCACAGTATATTTCAAAATTCTTGTGCACATCTGGCATGATTAGAACAGGTGCCGTTGTTAACCTCTTCTTTAATTCCTGGAAACTTTTCTCACATGCTTCGGTCCACTCAAACTTTTTATCCTTCTTGAGTAACTAAGTCATGGGTTTGGCTATGGTAGAGAATCCTTCAATAAATCATCGATAGTAGCCAGCCAACCCAAGAAAACTTCTGACCTCAGTCATGTTGGTGGGTTGCTTCCATCCTAAGACATCTTTTACCTTACTTGGGTCCACTGCTATTCCATCCTGTGTCAGTACATGTCCCAGAAAACCAACTTCTCGTAACCAAAATTCACACTTACTGAATTTGGCATATAGTTGATTTTTCCGTAATTCTTCCAGGACTATTGGGAGATGTTGTTCATGTTCTTCTGGCGTCTTGGAATAAATAAGTATGTCATCAATGAAGACCACCACGAATTTGTCCAGATACTTCATAAAAACCTTGTTCATGAGGTGTACAAAATATGCAGGAGCATTGGTCAATCCGAAAGGCATCACAGTGAATTCATATAATCTGTATCTGGTGGTAAAAGCAGTCTTGGGTATGTCTGATGATCGGATTTTTAACTGGTGGTAGCCTGACCTCGGGTCTATTTTTGAGAAAACCTTGGCTTCCGCCAGTTGGTCAAACAGATCATTGATCCTTGGTAGTGGATATTTATTTTTGATAGTAACCATATTAAGTGACATGTAATCAATACATAACCTTAGGGTACCATCCTTTTTCTTGGCAAATAAAACTGGTGATCCCCATGGTGATGAGCTGGGTCGGACATAACCCTTTTCCAATAATTCCTTAATTTGTTTCTTCAGCTCAATCAATTTTGTCAGAGCCATTCGATAAGGCTTCTTGTAAATGGGTGCCGTTCCAGGTGCTAGTTCAATAACAAATTCAATTTCACGATCCGGTGGCATGCCTGGTAGCTCCTCAGGAAATACATCGGGATATTCGCATACCACATGAACCTTGCTTAATTCTGTCATGTCCACTTGATTTAGCTTTCCTTGTGACTTAGAAATTCCCCTCGTACCAAACTTCATTGTCTTCCCATGACAATTGGTGAGAGTCACTGTTCGATTGTAGCAGTCTATAAAACCTTTATTTGTGGTCAACCAGTCCATTCCCAAAATGACATCCAAATCAACTGCTTCCCATAAAATAAGATTTGCTAGGAACTTCATTCCTTTTATTTCAATATTCACATCCTGGCAGTACCATTGGGTGCTTTGCTTTGATCCTGAGGACTGAATAACCATTGAATTTTTCAAAGATGAAAAAGAAAATTGATTCTTCGAGGCAAATCTTTTAGAGATGCATGAATGGGAAGCTCCAGAATCAAATAAAACTGTAGAATTAATTGTGTTGATAGGGAACGTACCAAACGAGATGTCCGGTGCATTCTATGCTTCCTCAAATGTCACGTGGTTAACCTACCCCTTTTTGTGATTGTTGTTGAAGTTGTTGTGTCGCGGAGCTGCATTAGTACCGCGGCCATTGTTGTTGGGCTTGGGGGCATTATTCCCCTCCTTTGGGCATTGCCTAGCACAATGCCCCTCTGCTACACAGGTGTAACAGGTGATGCCAGGACGGAATATTGCTTCTTTGGCTCTGTAGTTGAAAGTGCTGCAGTTTTGTTGCGGTCGTGGTGTTGGAGTTGCTGGTCGAGGTGTCATAGGCCTCTAAAATTCATTTCGGGGCCTGTTGTTGCGAACCGGTACTGACTGGTTCATACGGCGCTTGCGAATTTCATTTATATTGCGGTGCTCATTTTCTAGAATAATAGCCTTGTCTACCAGTGTCTTGAAATCCGGAAAAGTATGGACCACAAGTTGGCACTTTAAAGATGGAACAAGTCCGTCGAGAAATTTCTCCATCTTTTTGCTTTTTGTCATATATTCATCATTGGCATAACGAGCTAGCTGAGTAAACTGGTGGAGGTACTGAGTTACCATTGTGCCCCGTTGCTTGAGATCCTCAAATTCTGTTTTCTTTAATTTCATGATACTGTTGGGAATATGTGCTCCCCGGAAGCTTTCCTTGAATTGCTCCCAGGTCATGTCTCCTCCATTGGGATGCATGTGGCATAAATTTTCCCACCACGATGCTGCTGTTCCAGAGAAATAATGCGGAGCATATAATACTTTTTCCTGGTCCGTACACTGGGCTATGACCAATTTTCTTTCAATATCACGCAGCCAATCGTCTGCATCCAGAGGTTTGTCTGTGTGAGAAAAGACAGTTGGATTGGTCCTCTGAAGCTCAGATAATTTTGATCTGGGTTGATGCTGTCCATGATGATTTCCCATATTTATTAAGTTGAAAGTGCAACTAATCCCCGGGTGGTTTTGGTAATTCATAACAACATATATCTCATTGAACTAATGTCCATTCAAGTTAAATATTTCAGGATGTTCAATGATTGGCATGGCAAGGACTAGTGATTGTGGACCCCTCAAAATGCTAAGGACATGGATTGGCATAAGCTCAAGATTCTACATTTTTGTTAAGTGATCCAAGATCACATTGAGTCCATAGGAAAGACAATACTATTAAAAGGGGATGAGGTGTTACTTAATGATCTTTTTGCTCAAGTGCTTAGTGACATAGCGCCAAAATCTTCAACCACTTTCTCCATCCAAATATGTCCAAAACCTACATTCCAACTCGGTCCCACCGAATCATTCCTATCCGGAGCCACCAAGTTCATCTGGACTTAGCCACTGCCAAACCCTAACAAATCGGATCCACCGATATGGATCTCGGTCCCACCGAGATGGCCTTGCCAACTCTCTGTTACTAGTTGCAATTATTTCGGGCCCATTGAGATTTGCAATCGGTACCACCGAGATAGCTTGCCAACTCCCTCTTGCCTTATTGCTTCACTTCGGTCCCACCGAGATGATGCAATCGGTACCACCGAGATGAGGTTTGCCGTAACCATTGCACATCGGTCCATCCGAGATGTTACAGTCGGTCCCACCGAGATTCCCAACGTTCAAATCTTTTACACAGGTCGGTGCCACCAAGATTTCTGATCGGTGCCACCGAGTTGGGTCAAAAGTGTGTAACGGTTGGATTTTGTGTGGAGGCTATATATACCCCTCCACCCCTTCTTCCTCAAGAAGAGAGCCATCAGAACGTGCCTACATTTCCACCATACATTTTCTGAGAGAGAACCACCTACTCATGTGTTGAGATCAAGAGATTCCATTCCTACCATTTGAACCTTGATTTCTAGCCTTCCCAAGTTGCTTTCCACTCAAATCCTTCTTCCACCATAGCCAAATCTGTGAGAGAGAGTTGAGTGTTGGGGAGACTATCATTTGAAGCACAAGAGCAAGGAGTTCATCATCAACACACCGTCTATTACCTTTTGGAGAGTGGTGTCTCCTAGATTGGTTAGGTGTCGCTTGGGAGCCTCCGACATGATGTGGAGTTGAACCAAGAAGTTTGTAAGGGCAAGGAGATCGCCTACTTCGTGAAGATCTACCCGAGTGAGGCTAGTCCTTCGTGGACGTAAGCCATGATGGAATAGACAAGTTTGCTTCTTCATGGACCCTTCGTGGGTGGAGCCCTCCGTCGACTCGCACAGCCGTTACCCTTCGTGGGTTGAAGTCTCCATCAACGTGGACGTACGATAGCACCACCTATCAGAACCACGCCAAAAATCTTCGTGTCCCCATTGTGTTTGCCTTCTCCAAACCCTTCCCTTTACTTACATGTGCAATTGCTTAATTTCCGCTGCCACACTCTTAGAATTGCATGTGTAGGGTGTTGCTTGACTTCTATACTTGCTAAAATCTGCCCACAACTAAAATTGGGAAACGGATAGATTTTTATTTGGTCAAGTAGTCTAATCACCCCCCTCTAGACATACTTTTGATCCTACTAGTGGTATCAGAGCTTTGGTCTCCGCAAGCCTTGATTTCCATTGCTTTGGTGATCATAGCCTTGGTTTCACAACCTAGGAGAGTATGGCATCTAGTGAGGGTAATTATCACCGTAGAGGTCCATATTTTGATCGTACAAACTTTGCTAGTTGGAATCATAAGATGAAAATGCATATTCTTGGTCATAACCCCGCCGTTTGGGCTGTTGTTTGTGTTGGCTTGCAAGGTGAATTCGTTGAGGATGGCAAGGAACCAGATCGTGAAGCAACTGTTGACACCAGATTTTGGCATGGTCAAAAACATATTTAAGAAGGCCTCAAAAAGAAACGTGCTCAAAGTGAGAAACTTCCGTATTGTCGAAAGGAGAAACTTTGATATTTGGGCCATAGCCATCCGATCTCATCTCTAAGGCCGAAGTTGTGTTCGAAGTACTGAGATTTTGTATCCAGGACACTATTTGGCTGATTATGCCCCCAAGATGGCCTCATATGGGAAAAGTTTCTACATGGATTGTCTTCGTCTTGTCCAAACGGTCGATTTTGATATAAAAATCGTCTCAATCCGAGTTCGTATGCAAAAGTTAGAGCTATCGGAAGGCAGCCCTGTCAGGAGGCGAAATATGGCGCGCCCCACCAGACATATGTCTGATGGGTAGCGCCACAATTCAGATGTTTTGCGCGACCGTTTTGGCCCAGAAGATGGCTTCTAATCGAAAAACGTTCAACATAAAAGTTGTTCGTCTCGTCGAAACGGTCAACTTTGCTTTTGGACGCATTTTCATCCGAGGTCGTTTACTGCCTCAAAAAGGACCTGCAAGGTGCAGCCAGAAAGTTTGCCGGGCAAAGAACTTGCCGGGTGAAAAGCTTGCCGGGTGAAAAAGCTTGCCGGGTGAAAAGGTTGCTGGGCAAAGAGCTTGCCGGGGTGGAAACCTTGCCGGCGTGAAAGCCTGCCGGGGTGGAAAGCTTGCCGGGAAAAGCTTGCCGGGGTGGAAACTGTCAAGGCCAATCCGACCAGAAGCTGAAGATGGAGTCAAAAGATTATCTAGATGGCTTCGGATGAAAAAATGTTCAACATGAAAGTTGTTCGTAACGTCGAAACGGTCAACTTTGCTTTTGGAGTCATCATCATCCGACGTAATATACGACCTGCAGAGACGCTACAAGAGTCGGACGGTACAGTCAGCTACATGGCCGAGTCCGACTCGAAATTAAAGATGACCCCGTGGAGTATTCAAGATGGCCTTATTTGGAAAAGTGATCAACATACGGATTGTCGGCCTCGTCGAAGCGCACAAAATTGGTATTTGAACCGTCTCCATCGGAAGTCATATGCAGATTCCACGGCCCATGCAAGGAGCAAGACAGAAGATTGGACCAGATTTGGGCTGAATCCGAGTGGGACCAGAACTAGGACTCTAGGACGTGAATTGATGTAATTTTCTTGTAAGGAAAGTGTCGGGGATATACCCCGCGGTAAGAGCCGCCACGTCTTGGGCGGGTCTTACCGCGGGGTATATCCCCGACATTAGTCCCCAGTTTAATTTGGATTTATCCATGTTAAACTTATCCTGTAAAACAAACAAAAATGATAAATTTGACAAGGTTATACGCCGGATCAAAGGTTCTTCTGAGCCGGCATCTGTTCCTCCTTGCTGAGTTATAACGCCAGGTCATGATTATTGCTGACACCCGGTCATGTAATTGAATGTCTTCGCAGGATATGTCCTTCCAAGCCGGGTCTTCTCATTTACATGACCGGGTGTCAGCAATAATCATGACCCGGCGTTATAACTCAGCAAGGAGGAACAGATGCCGGCTCAGAAGAACCTTTGATCCGGCGTATAACCTTGTCAAATTTATCATTTTTGTTTGTTTTACAGGATAAGTTTAACATGGATAAATCCAAATTAAACTGGGGACTAATGTCGGGGATATACCCCGCGGTAAGACCCGCCCAAGACTTGGCGGCTCTTATGGTGATCCTGAAGATGAGCCCTGAGGACGAGACCCTGAAGATGAGTCCTGGAGGCTGAAGCTGTAAGCAGCCCTGAGGCTTATGCTGAGAGCAGCCCTGAGGCTTATGCTGAGAGCAGCCCTGAGGCTTATGCTGAGAGCCGCCCTGAGGCTTATCTGAGAGCAGCCCTGAGGCTTATGCTGAGAGCAGCCCTGAGGCTTATGCTGAGAGCCGCCCTGAGGCTTACGCTGAGAGTCGCCCGGAAGAAGAGACGCCCAAGATGAGAGGCCCAAGATGAGAAGGCCGTGATAAGAAGACAGAATATCTTTGATCCAAGTCCGACTAGGACTCTTCATGTAAGCCTCCCCTCCAACTTATATAAGGAGGGGTAGGGCACCCCGAAAGGGATAGATTACAAGTTACAAGCTTCATAGGTCTAGACAGACAAATTAGAGGCTTTAGAGATTAGAAGCTCTTGAGATTAGAGGTTTCGTAACACCTCCCTTGTAACCAAGATCAACATCAATATCAATCAAGCAGGATGTAGGCTTTTACCTCCACCGCGAGGAGCCGAACCTGGGTAAAATCTCGCGTCTCTCGATCCCGATCAACCCCTCTCAAGCTACCTCTTAGATGCGTTGGCCTCACACCTAAGTTCTCTCACGAGAGCATCTGCCGTGAAAATACCACGACAGAAAGCCTAGATGAATCCTTTGCTTGTACGGGAAGTCCAGCCGCCTCTTATATATGTTGGGGGTGACGGCCGATTGAAACAACACCAATCGAACAAACACATCTACTACTTTTTCGTGTTCATCTATCTCCTACCCTTGTATCTTTCTTCTCGTTCTTCGTTCGTTCTTCTCTTGAAGGCCAGCGATCCACGAAGCCCTAGGGGCGATCAGGTCGACCTAGGGCAGCCCATAGCCGCCGCGCGCCCTGACGGGGTCTCTCCCGGGCGTGTGGGGTTTCGGGTCTACAAAAGCGCCCACCGGATTGCTTGCGTACCGCGCTTCCGGACGGGTCTCCTTCGACGTGAGCTGCGGTGCATCACCCCCGGCGTCGAGGGTACACGGTGACGTGTTCGTGTGTGAACACACTTTTTGGCGACTCCGCTGAGGAAGAAAGATCAAGAATCATCATCAACCATGTCTAATCTCCCCCAGCCCTCAGAAGTTAACGCCGATAACATCATTAAGCCCAGTCTTGATGAACTATCGGAGGAACATCTTCAAGCCTACGAAGCGCACAAGAAACAGCGCGAAGAGGCTTTTGAGGCGCTCAAGAAAAAGCGCGAGGAGGAGGATTTGCAGGCGTTTCTTGCATGTTTCAAGAAGGACCGTCAAGGCAACATCACTCCGGTTGGAAGAGTTAATTTCCCTCCTCTTATTGACGAACAAGATGAAATCACTGTGAGTAAAGTTTTTTCTCCAGAGCAAGTGGCTGTGATTGAAAGTCTTGTTAGTAAGGGTAATGAGATGACGTACAATTCTTTTGTGGCAAATACTAATGCTAAGAAAAATATGCCCCCGTCATCTAATGGTACTGTTGGTATATCTGAAAACCCTAGTCCAACTTTACCTATTTCATCGGCACCTCCTATGCAACAACAATATAATATGCCGTTGAAGTTTTACCCTAGTCAAACCAACTAGCTTGTGGCTGCACCTACATATCCTAATCCTATTATGAGTGTGCCCAATTCGGCGTCAACGCCGAATCACTTTGTCACACCACCCATAGGTACAAGCATGTTTGGTCTTCCGCCGAATTATGGTTCGGCACCCATCCCACAAGTTGCACCACTAGCTAGTACCCAAGTTGGTCCTATGTCATTGCCACAGGCATCTTCATCCACCTCGGATCCAATTCTAGCCAAATTGAGGGAGGATTTGCATAAGATGTTTCAAGAAACTTTCGGAAACGAGCTGAAAGTAAAGAGTCATGTGTACCAAAAGCCTTATCCTGAACACTTTGATGCAATTTTGTACCCTCAAGGTTACAAGGTTCCTGATTTTGTTAAATTTAGTGGAGAGGGCACGAAAACAACTTGGGAGCATGTCAGTCAATATCTAGCACAGTTGGGTGAAGCAGGTTCCATAGAGGAATTGAAAGTGCGTTTATTTCCCTTATCTTTAACCGGCACCGCATTTTCATGGTTTGCTGCTTTACCACATGGCTCAATTCTCTTATGGTCGCAATTAGAGCAAAATTTTCATGATCACTTTTATAGCGGCGACAATGAGCTTAAGTTGTCACATCTTACATCGGTTAGGCAAAAACATGATGAATTGGTCACCGATTATGTCAAGAGATTTAGAGATATAAAAAACCGATGTTATAGCTTAGTGATAGCCGAAAGAGACTTGGCGGATCTTGTTCTCAATGGTTTGAAAACTCACATTAAAGAGAGGCTAGAAAGTTATGAGTTTTTAAGTATTAACCAAGTCCTACAAAAGGCTTTGGCTCAAGAGAGTCGAAGTAAAGAGGTTCATAGGTCTACCGCCGATCGTCCTAGAATGCATATGGTTGAGTATGGTGATGATAACTCGGACGATGAGGTTGATGTTTATACTACTGAATTTGTTTGGTCCTCAAAGGCCAAACCCTGTACCTGCAACGCTCTTAAGCCGATTCGCAAGAATCGTGATGAGGAGATGAAGTTTACTTTTGATATATCTAAGTGTGATAAAATATTTGATGCTCTATTGCAAGATAAGATGATCAGAATATCACACACCATTCCGCCGTTTGAGGAGCTAAAACGGCGTGCTTATTGCAAGTACCATAATTCATTTTCTCATGCTACTAACGATTGCAATGTTTTTCGACGACAGATACAATCGGCCATTAATGACGGACGATTGAATTTTTCAGAGATGCAAGTTGATAAACAACCCTTCCCGATGAACACCATGGATTTGGAAGGGAAGAAAATTTTAATTCGGCCTAACATAGCTAAATCTGCTAATAAAGATAATATTGTTATTGGTGAACACAGGAAAGGCAAGGAGGGTGGCAAAGTCTTGGGAAGAGAGGTTGTGCTTGAGAAGCAACCCGATGGCAAGGAAGTATTGAAGATCACCATGAAAAATCCTGCACTCGGGGGGCAACCGCAAGTACAAAAGGATACTCATGCTGAAACTATCAAGCCCATGAATCCAGAAGTTGGCAAGTGGAAAAAGAATGAAGCTGAGGACAAGCGAGTCAAGCCAATTTTTGATATGTTGCTATCCAAATATGCCAATCAAGCGGCCGGTTCTAGCTCTAATCGTCCATCATATTTAAAGCATTCAAGATCACCTCCGAAGCAAGAATTTCGACGCTATGCAAGGCCATATGGGTCATGGGCATCAACACCATGGATGTCACCACCCCCCTATGCGCCATATTACAAAGGAGGCTTCAATGGAGGATGGAGGCAACCCCAATGCCTCCTTATACTTTTCCTATAGGGTGGGCAGCGCCTAGAAGGCTTACTCGCGAGAGGATTTATTATCCCACAAAAGGCCGTTTGAGCTATGGTGCTAATCGGCCAACGAAAATTTCTCCAAGCAAGGTCAATAAAAAAGTGTGGCGTATTAAGTCATCTAATGCAGAAATTTCAGAATACGATAAGCAAAAGGAGATAAAAGAGCCGATTGTTGGGAATCTGGCTAGTTCTAATGGTGATACTATTATTGTTCAGCAGGGTTCCATGGCTAATGATCATGAGGCTAGCACAAGCAAGGCCAAACATAGGGATCCCAAATATGCTCAACCTAGGTGGTGTCCTCCGGGATTAACTAAGACCATGAAAAGGAGATTACAGCGCATGAGGAATCGCGACAAGGTAGAGAGCAAAGAAGAGGAGCAAAGGGACGAATTGTTCAATAAAATTCGGCCCATGCCACTCACAAAACAAGTGTGGAGGCCTAAACAGAAACAAGAGGCAGATGTTTCTACATTAGCTACAACCACACCTACACCACCAAAAGAGGGTGATGCTACCCCTATTGCATCGTCCGCACCACCAGAAGCATTCCCTTCAATTGAGGAAACTTCAAGTCCAATATTCACATTGGGAGATGAAGATGAGATGGTGGATTATGAATCTACGCCAGTTCGGGAAGGTATGGATATTAATATGGTGTATTACTTACCTGCCGAGTTTCGTGCTATAGGTGAAGAAGGGGAGGTGGCCCAGCTAGATTTTGGTCCTAAGAACGCTATCTTCGAGAAGCCAAAAGAACCGGTGAAACACTTGAAGCCATTGTACCTCAAGGGTCATATTAACGGATCACCGGTTGCTAGGATGCTCGTAGATGGTGGTGCTGTGGTAAATCTTATGCCCTATTCGGTCTTCAAGAAGTTGGGGTTACATGATGATGCATTGATGAAGACCAATATGGTACTTAACGGATTTGAGGGTAAAGAAAAGACAGAGGCCAAAGGTGTGATGTGCATGGAACTCACTGTGGGAAGCAAAACTTTGGCCACAACATTCTTCATTGCTGAGGTGCAAGGTAACTATAATGTTATATTAGGTCGTGATTGGGTTCATGCTAACCAGTGTGTGCCATCTACCATGCATCAACTCTTAATACAATTGGTCGATGATGAAGTAGAAGTCGTTCACGCGGATATTTCGGCTTGTGTTGCTTTGGCCGATGCATCAGTGGATTGGAATCATCCCGCTGTTACCTGCTTAACAGGGCGTGACCTCTCAGAGTTTGATTTCCTTAGTGCTACAAGGAACGGGTTCATTCCCATCTCTTTAAAGCCGATTGGTGGTAATCGGTTCCAAGGTATGATGTAAACAAAAATTTGAAGTCAATGGCCGATATAGAATTATTGCCCTAAGCATATAAATGGCCGATGGAGTGTTGACATCGTCCTTAGAACAAACTCTAAACAAGTTATTTTTCGGCACGCAAGCTTCGCCGAAAAACAGGTGGGCATGTGTTGACACCAGATTTTGGCATGGTCAAAAACATATTTAAGAAGGCCTCAAACAGAAACGTGCTCAAACTGAGAAAGTTCCCTATTGTCGAAAGGAGAAACTTTGATATTTGGGCCATAGCCATCCGATCTCATCTCTAAGGCCGAAGTTGTGTTCGAAGTACTGAGATTTTGTATCCAGGACACTATTTGGCTGATTACGCACCCAAGACGGCCTCATATGGGAAAAGTTTCTACACGGATTGTCTTCGTCTTGTCGAAACGGTCGATTTTGATATAAAAATCGTCTCAATCCGAGTTGGTATGCAAAAGTTAGAGCTATCGGAAGGCAGCCCTGTCAGGAGGCGAAATATGGCGCGCCCCACCAGACATATGTCTGATGGGTAGCGCCACAATTCAGATGTTTTGCGCGACCGTTTTGGCCCAGAAGATGGCTTCGAATCGAAAAACGTTCAACATAAAAGTTGTTCGTCTCGTCGAAACGGTCAACTTTGCTTTTGGACGCATTTTCATCCGAGGTCGTTTACTGCCTCAAAAAAGACCCGCAAGGTGCAGCCAGAAAGTTTGCCGGGCAAAGAACTTGCCGGGTGAAAAGCTTGCCGGGTGAAAAAGCTTGCCGGGCAAAGAGCTTGCCGGGGTGGAAACCTTGCTGGTGTGAAATCTTGCCGGGGTGGAAAGCTTGCCGGGAAAAGCTTGCCGTGGTGGAAACTGTCAAGGCCAATCCGACCAGAAGCTGAAGATGGACTCAAAAGATTATCTAGATGGCTTCGGATGAAAAAATGTTCAACATGAAAGTTGTTCGTAACGTCGAAACGTTCAACTTTGCTTTTGGAGTCATCATCATCCGACGTTATATACGATCTGCAGAGACGCTACAAGAGTCGGACGGTACAGTCAGCTACATGACCGAGTCCGACTCGAAATTAAAGATGACCCCATGGAGTATTCAAGATGGCCTTATTTGGAAAAGTGATCAACATACGGATTGTCGGCCTCGTCGAAGCGCACACAATTGGTATTTGAACCGTCTCCATCGGAAGTCATATGCAGATTCCACGGCCCACGCAAGGAGCAAGACAGAAGATTGGACCAGATTTGGGCTGAATCCGAGTGGGACCAGATCTAGGACTCTAGGACGTGAATTGATGTAATTTTCTTGTAAGGAAAGCCTAGATGAATCCTTTGCTTGTACGGGAAGTCCAGCCGCCTCTTATATATGTTGGGAGTGACGGCCGATTGAAACAACACCAATCGAACAAACACATCTACTACTTTTTCGTGTTCATCTATCTCCTACCCTTGTATCTTGCTTCTCGTTCTTCGTTCGTTCTTCTCTTGAAGGCCAGCGATCCACGAGGCCCTAGGGGCGATCAGGTCGACCTAGGGCAGCCCATAGCCGCCGCGCGCCCTGACGGGGTACCTCCCGGGCGTGTGGGGTTTCGGGTCTACAAAAGCGCCCGCCGGATTGCTTGCGTACCGCGCTTCCGGACGGGTCTCCTTCGACGTGAGCTGCGGTGCATCACCCCCGGCGTCGAGGGTACACGGTGACGTGTTCGTGTGCGAACAGCAACCACGGAAGAATTGAAGATGTTGCAATACAATGCTCAAGCTTGCGACATTCTCTTCAACGGTTTGTGCCCCAAGGAGTTCAACAAGATCAGCCGCCTCGAGAATGCAAAGGAAATTTGGGATACTTTGGTTGATATGCATGAGGGTACCGAGTCCGTCAAGGAATCTAAGTTGGATGTGCTTCAAAGTCAACTTGACTAGTTCAAGATGAAGGATGGTGAAGGAGTCGCTGAAATGTACTCTAGGCTTGCTCTCATCACAAATGAGATTGCCGGCTTAGGAAGTGAAGACATGACCGACAAGTTCATCATCAAGAAGATCCTTAGAGCTTTGGATGGAAAATATGATACCGTTTGCACATTGATCCAAATGATGCCCAATTACAAAGATCTCAAGCCTACGAAAGTCATTGGAAGGATTGTTGCTCATGAAATGTCACTCAAGGACAAAGAGGAGCTACACAATAAATCAAGTGGTGCTTACAAAGCCTCAACCGATGCTCCAACAACTTCAAGTGACAAGCTAGTATCCAATGAAGAGATAAGCCTAATGGTGAAAAGATTCAACAAGTTCTACAAGAACAAAGGAAAAGAAAGAAGCTCTGGCTCAAGACACTATGAGAGAAGATCATCAAATCGTGACCGAAATTGCTACAATTGTGGAAGACCCGGACACTATTCCAATGAGTGTACGGCACCTCACAAGAAAAGAGACGAATCACCAAGAGGAAAATATAGAAGAGATGAATCACCTCATAAGGAGAGAAGGAGTAGAGATGATCGTTAGGAATGAAGACCCTCTCGAAGAAGCAAGGATTCGGAAAGAAAGGACAAGTCATCCAAGAGCTACATAAGAAGAAGACATCAAGCTCATGTTGGTGAATGGATTTCCGGCTCCGACTCCGACAACCACTCCGAGAGAAGCTATCACTCCAACTCCGACTATAGTCAAGATGAAGGTGTTACCGGGCTTGCTCTTGTGTCATCCAATTCCTATGATCTCTTTCACTCACCAAATGAAGGAATTGGAAGATGCTTCATGGCAAAAGGCCCCAAGGTATCACACCCCGAATACTTTGACTTCAATAGTGATGAAGATGATTTGCTTGGTGATGATGATTTACTTGTTGATAAGGCTAGTGATGTGAGCTATAATGAAAATGCTAGTAATCATGATAGTCAAGATGAAACGAATGACAATGCTATGAAGGAGATTGAGCATCTAACTAAAGAACTAAATGCTCTTAAGTTAGCTCATGAAACAACTCAAGAGGATCATAGAGAACTTATAAGAACTCATGAGAAGCAACGCTTCGAGAAGCTAAATTTAGAGCAAGAGCATGACTTTCTTAAAGCTATCAATGATGATCTTTGAAAGAAGAGTTCTTCATATCTTGCCAAACGTTTACTCTTGTCTACCTTTATGCGACAAGTAAAACCTAAGCAAACTAGCAACAAGGGTAAAAAGGTTTCTACCTCTAGTAGTAACAATAACCATGCTAAATCCAATGTTGTTGCTTCTAGTAGTTCTATTGATTCCACTAATGATTCTCTTAGCCAAGATACACTTGAGCAAGAAAACAATCTATTGAAAGGAATTATAGAAAAAGGTGTCTACAAGAGCCTTGCCGGGAGTAAGCAATTTGAGGAAATTGTACGCAAGCAAGGAAGGCACCGGAAGAACCAAGGTATTGGTTTCGAACGAAAGTTCAATGCCAATGGAGTTGAGTGGGAAGAAGATCAATACCCCAAGACGAAGTTTGTTCCTCAACAAGAGAAGTATGATCCTAATTCCTTCAAGGGAGCAGAAGCTCAAGAAGATCTTCCACCACAAGACCACAAGCTAAAAGGCAAGGACAAGCTTCAAGAGGAAATTGACTCATTTGAAGAAGCACCTCAAGCCTTGGTCAAGTGGGTTCCCAAGACTTCATCAAGTTCAACTACAACTGCAAGGATTCCCATCAAGTTGATGTGGGTCCAAAATAAGAATAACTAGAGAGTTCTTGAGGGTGACTCCGCCGACAAACTTCACTCACATTCATCTATGGCAAGAACTTGTCCAACCAACTTCAACATCTTGTACTAGTTCATGGAGTCACAAACCCTCTTATTGGTAAGGCAAGGGACAAGGTATTCAATGCATTCATGGACATCATCATATGTGTATTTCACTCTATGTCTATGGATATCCTTGTATGTTCCTTGTGTGGGACTAACCCATGTAGGTATTGAAAGTGCAAAACTCCAAAGGATTGCTCTGAACTCTTGATGGACTACATCAACTTTGAGCATCCACATCTTCACTATCTACATGAAGTCATCATTGACAAAACCCAAGGTTAGTTCATCCCTCTTTGGGGGGATATCACATCTAGGGGGAGCTTTGCTCTAAAAATTGAGCTAAAGCAACTCTAATGGTGTGAACACATTAACGCTTTATGTAAAAGTGGCAACCCCACTTGTGCTTAAACGATGAGTATGACCTATGATCAAATGTTCTCATTTGACTCCTAAGTCAATATACTCATATATATATATGGCTATGTCATCGCCAATTGCTTGATAGATGCTAGAATTGGTTGTGCATGTTTGACACATATTTCATTTGCTATCTTATTGTGTGAGCATGTTGATTTGCATGTTTTCTTCATTCAAGGACATCCATTAGTTGTTTTGATTGTCTTGGTTTTTCTGGCCAAGTGGATGTACGAGAATGCCTAAGCACCTTCTCTAGCTATCTATGCTTTCTTGTCTCAAATTCTATTCTTGCTATATCATAAAAATTGAACAAGTCATTTTCGGAACCTCCGGGTGAGGCGCACTCGGAGCCACCGATCTGAGAAGGACTGAACCTCCAAAACCTTCTACATGATTTCGACCGAACCAATCCACTCAAACTCGGTCAAACCGAAATCATTTAGATTGATTTAGGTTTCCATCTCGGTGTCACCGAGTTGAACGTTTCGTAGTCACCAATGTGCTATACTGTTTGCACACATATCGGTGCCACCGAGTTGTTCCACTCGGAGCCACCGACAGCACACGGGTATATATACTTTGCGGCCTGTACGTTGAAACTTTCTTCAAACGTCACGACCCCCGCACCCCGTTGCTGCCGTCACCTTGGTCTTCGGATCATCGCCCTTGTCTCCTGTGCGCCCTCGCCGCCGGAATCCGTCGCCGTCAACGGGAATCTTCCCCGCCGTTGCCGCCGTAGAGGATCAACACCAAGTTAGGGTGAGATTCGACCCCCTCTGTGCTCAAATTCTGATTCAATGCACGGATGGATTGCCATTATTCTTGCCACTTATTGAAACCTTCCTTTACACTGCAAATTCCGTAGATTAGTTTCGAGCAAAAAAATTAGGTTTAAGTTTCCGCCGAAAGCATCTCGGACCGACCGAATTGAAATTTTCGGAGTCACCGATTTGGCCCTGGCCATTGCACTAGTACGTCTCGGCGCCACCGAGAAGTACGAATCGGTGAGATCAAAAGTAAATTTTTAGTGAAACCCTAGCATATCGGAGACACCGAACCACATCTCGGTCTGACCGAAATGGAGTGTTATGTTTCTGTTAAGTGCTTCGGTATCGCCGAGATGATCAACTCAGTGGATCCGAAATGCCTTCTTTGAAAACTTGAAACTAAGATTTGAACTCAATTTTCTTGAAAAATATCTGCTTTTTGTGATGACTCATCTACTCTGCCCATACCCATCTATTCACAAGGTCAGCTTTGCAAGATGTCAGATGCAAGTGACAGTCAGAATATGTCAAAACAGCATGCAGATCTCAATGAAGGATTAAGTCCTGAAGAAAGTTTTTATGAGGGAGAGAGAAGTTCTCCAGATCTTCCAAAGGCTGCCACCAAAACTAGGAAGAAGAGAACCTCAGATGATGAGGATGAGGACTTTGTGTCTAGTGAGGCCACTTCAAAGAAGAAGAAAGTGCTTGCTAAGGAATATGGCACATATGCTAGCACAAGACCTTCTGCCAAGGACAGAACTGTTGTGAAGAAAGTTACAAAGAAGAGCATGACATTTACACTTGAGGAGCCAAGTGACACAGAGAACCGCAGCTGACCAGAAGAGATCTTGTGGATATGCTCCACACATTCAGATGCTCATCAACTCCAAGGTTGGAACGAGAACTTATCTTCTAGACCGTGAGCATCTCCCACTGTTGGCAGAGTTCAAAGACAATGTAGTGGTGATGGAGTCTTCTCATCCTACTTCAGTTGAGGCACAGGAAAGGATCCGGGTAGCTGAGGCAGCTAAAGCAACCAAGGAGGCATCTGCTCCCAATGCTCCTATTGCTAACCTCAAGTCCAAGAACGACCAGATGACTTATCTGTTGGAAGCCACCCTGAGGATTGAGCGAAGTCTGGCCAACCTCACCAAGAACCAGGAGAGCCTAGAGCGGATAGTCGAGACTAAGATTCATGATCTTGACGTGAAGATCACTGAGGTACAGACTATTGTGAAGAAGCTACGAGATGATGTTGACACAGCCAGAGCTGCTGCTGAGGACAGTGGGGGTGACAGACCGACAACTGACAGGTTCCATACAGTGCCTAGAGCATCTAGGTCTGCTACTGTACCCGTTGCAGATACGAGGACTATAGTTTCTGCACCTGCTGCTGCTTCTATAGTGCCACCTCCAGTTTCTACTCCACCAGCCCAGCAGATGTCAGTTGAAGCCTTCGCAGATGCACTTCTCTCAACACCATCTACGCACACCAGAGCTGCCAGCCAGAGATCACCTTCAGGAGCTGCCGAGGATCGTGCCTAGAGAGACGTATAGCTCTATACCTATTCGAACTTTTTGGTACTTGTTGCCAAAGGGGGAGAATTTGTATAGATCATTAGGCTTCGAGAGAGAGTGCCATGCTTTTGCTCGTTGGTTTTCTCGAGTTCTTTTGCTACTATTTGGTTTATGCTACTTTGGTTTGATATGCTTGTGAGATACTATGTGTGTGACTGATCATACTATGCTTCATGTGATGCTTAATGCTTATCCTTATCATTATTCTTTTATGATCATTCACTTGTGTTTTTGGTGATGCGTGCTTACTATCCCATTCATATCATTTTGTGCGCTCCACCAAGTTGTATGTGACATGGAAGAGTAACCCATGATCCTAATCAATTGTGCATTTGCATTCAAACGCAAATTTTTAATAATGCACAAATTTAGGGGGAGCTCTTGCTTATCACATACTTCTCAAAGCGAAGATGTATTTCATTCATTTAATCATTTGTCAAAGCTTTGATCTATATGTTGTCATCAATTACCAAAAAGGGGGAGATTGAAAGTGCAACTAATCCCCTAGTGGTTTTGGTAATTCATAACAACATATATCTCATTGAACTAATGTCCATTCAAGTTAAATATTTCAGGATGTTCAATGATTGGTATGGCAAGGACTAGTGATTGTGGACCCCTCAAAATGCTAAGGACATGGATTGGCATAAGCTCAAGACTCTACATTTTTGTTAAGTGATCCAAGATCACATTGAGTCCATAGGAAAGCCAATACTATTAAAAGGGGATGAGGTGTTGCTTAATGATCTTTTTGCTCAAGTGCTTAGTGACATAGCTCCAAAATCCTCAACCACTTTCTCCATCCAAATATGTCCAAAACCTACATTCCAACTCGGTCCCACCAAATCATTCCTATCCGGAGCCACCGAATTCATCTGGACTTAGCCACTGCCAAACCCTAACAAATCGGATCCACTGATATGGATCTCGGTCCCACCGAGATGGCCTTGCCAACTCTCTGTTACTAGTTGCAATTATTTCGGTCCCACCGAGATTTGCAATCGGTACCACCGAAATGGCTTGCCAACTCTCTGTTGCCTTATTGCTTCACTTCGGTCCCACCCGAGATGATGCAATCGGTGGCACCGAGACGAGGTTTGCTGTAACCATTGCACATCAGTCCATCCGAGATGTTCCAGTCTGTCCCACTGAGATTCCTAACGTTCATATCTTTTACACAGGTCGGTGCCACTGAGATTTCTGATCGGTGCCACCGAGTTGGGTCAAAAGTTTGTAACGGTTGGATTTTGTGTGGAGGCTATATATACCCCTCCACCCCTTCTTCCTCAAGAAGAGAGCCATCAGAACGTGCCTACATTTCCACCATACATTTTCTGAGAGAGAACCACCTACTCATGTGTTGAGATCAAGAAATTCCATTCCTACCATTTGAACCTTGATTTCTAGCCTTCCCAAGTTGCTTTCCACTCAAATCCTTCTTCCACCATAGCCAAATCTGTGAGAGAGAGTTGAGTGTTGGGGAGACTATCATTTGAAGCACAAGAGCAAGGAGTTCATCATCAACACACCGTCTACTACCTTTTGGAGAGTGGTGTCTCCTAGATTGGTTAGGTGTCGCTTGGGAGCCTCCGACATGATGTGGAGTTGAACCAAGAAGTTTGTAAGGGCAAGGAGATCGCCTACTTCGTGAAGATCTACCCGAGTGAGGCTAGTCCTTCGTGGACGTAAGCCATGATAGAATAGACAAGGTTGCTTCTTCGTGGACCCTTCGTGAGTGGAGCCCTCTGTGGACTCGCGCAGCCGTTACCCTTTTGTGGGTTGAAGTCTCCATCAACGTGGACGTACGATAGCACCACCTATCAGAACCACGCCAAAAATCTTCGTGTCCCCATTGCGTTTGCCTTCTCCAAACCCTTCCCTTTACTTACATGTGCAATTGCTTACTTTCCGCTGCCACACTCTTAAAATTGCATGTGTAGGGTGTTGCTTGACTTGTATACTTGCTAAAATCTGCCCACAACTAAAATTGGGAAAAGGATAGATTTTTATTTTGTCAAGTAATCTAATCACCCCCCCCCTCTAGACATACTTTCGATCCTACATAAGTGCTGCATCATTTCCTGGTGCTACTGCTGACTTTGTTCATAAAGACGACACACTTGTGAGAAGGCTGATTCATTGCTTTGCTGACTTTTCTGTCCTGGTGTGAAATTATTTCCCATCTGTGCAAAGTTGTCCTCTGGTGGACTGGGCATAGAACGGGTGTAGGGACGATGCATGTTCTTTCTGGGGTATTTGTGTAACACCGATGAGAAAAGAAATTATAAAGGAAAGAAATAAATTTTAAGAGACTGAAAATAATTTCTCCCCAAAAACGTAGGTGCATAAAAGTAGGGGGTCATATTATACATGCAGATTTAATTATACATGCAGGATTTAATTATACATGCATGATTTAATTATACAATATGCTCGTCGTAGCCGTGATGCTTACATAACCGCTTATTTAGACTAGTGCACTACTTCGTCCTCTTAGCACTCTGCGATCCAAGTCTACTACTCGCCATCTTACAAAGAAGAAAAGAAACAAAAAATAAATATTTTACAGCTACACTCCCATAAAAGATGACTGCAGTGCTGATGCCTAGTCTGCTATCACGGAGTGTCTGGAACGTCGTAGGCCCTGCTGAGGGTAAGTCCCAGACGGGGTGCTGAAGACTCAACCTCCTCCTCCTCCTCGGGTGTGGTCTCCAGTCGGGCAGCTGTCGAAGTCATGCCTACTCGCGGTGGCACTGTGCTCGTAGGCGGTGAAGCTCTAATCAGAGTGGGAAGAGCCAAGCGACTAGACTCATCGCTCGGAGATGAGCGTCTAATCGCAGAATGAGTAGGAGGATCGTATGGTGGAGTCGGAATGCGAGGAGCGCGTGGTGACGGAGTACGGAACTCACTCCTGCGAGGAGCCCTCACACGAACTAAGTCCATCCGTGCAGCTAGATAGTCGTCCACCAGTGAGGTGAAGACTAACTCTAGAGCCATGATGTACTGAACAAGGGGCTCAATCGCCTCGTCCCTTTCTCCTGCGGTGCAGGAGAAAGCATAGTGACTAGTGTATGGGACATGGCATGGAAGATAATGATAGGGACATGTCTGCATGACTGGAAGGATGTCCCTGAGACGAGCGATGGCCTCTCGGGCAGCCATCTGGATAGCATGCCTCTCAGTAGGCATAACTCTGCCCACAAAACGATAGTTGAGATGTGGCATGGCATCTCCACCCCGAATATATACCGAGGCCTGGTACATAGTCAGGGTGTCCGAGATCCTGTCAGGATAAACAGTGTACTCCAGACGACTCGGAGATCCCATCGCGACTCAGGCGATGTAGACGAGAAGACGGGAAAACCCCGCAGGCTCGTTGGCGAAAATCTAGGTCAGACAGCTGCCACCAGACATCTACAACAGTAGACAAAAAATCCAAATAGTCATATCGTAAGTATATGATGACCAAGGAAAATTTGTTACAATGCATGAGATGCATGCTAAAAATGTTAGGACTGGCTCTATTACTAGCGGTCGCACCTAGGACTTCCTACAGTCAGCCTGGCTCTGATACCAAGGTTTGTCAGGCCTGTTTCCAGAGTAAATCACAGAATAGCCCCAAGTCACACCAGCCCCAAGATCAGAACAACTGGTGGACTCCCTTGATATAGATATCCAGTACATACATAATATTACACAGGGTTGAGCCCGAGTGCTCAACAATTATTACAAACTTGTCAATATATGACGGTGGCGGAATAAGACAGTGGTGTGGTGATAATACAATACTGATACAAGAAAGTAGAGCCAAGCGTCAATGTGAGGCTTGACTATTTTATTGGTGTAGCGGAAGCACTGCGGATGATACACGTGGTAGACTCCAAGACCACTGGGTGACTGACTGGGAACACCTCTAAGCATCAGGCTCGCTAGCGCACTCTTCCTCCAAAAGCTCATCTTCCTCCGGGTCTGGCCAAATTAACAAGCCAGGGACAACCCTGTGAGTACGTTGGAATGTACTCACAAACATTATGAACAAAAGATATACCGAATGCATATATTCATGATGGACCACATTAAATGCATATGCTGACCGGAATTAAATTATGGCATGCTAAATATTAATATGGTGAGGATGAATGATTATATAATTTCAGTAATAAACCAAGAAAATAAAACGGAACATCGGGCGTTGGACCGCCCGAGAAATTCCAAGAAAAATGCCAAACGGGTGTCTGAAAGCGACGCCTCGAGAGGTCTTGAAAAGAAATGCCAAACGGGTGTCTGAAAGCGATGCCTCGAGAGGTCTTGAAAAGAAATGCCAAAGGGGTGTCTGAAAGCGACGCCTCGAGAGGTCTTGAAAAGAAATGCCAAACGGGTGTCTGAAAGCGACGCCTCGAGAGGTCTTGAAAAGAAATGCCAAACGGGTGTCTGAAAGCGACGCCTCGAGAGGTCTTGAAAAGAAATGCCAAATGGGTGTCTGAAAGCGACGCCTCGAGAGGTCTTGAAAAGAATTGAGTATCCAGGTGGACTAGCCATCCCAAGTGATACCCAGAAAAAATAATATAGATGAGTATCCACGTGGACTAGCCATCCCAAGTGATACCCAGAAAAATATAAATAAGTATCCAGGTGGACTAGCCATCCCAAGTGATACTCAGATTGCACATAGAAGAACAGAGTTAGTCCACAATAATATTTATGACGATAATAATATTCATGATAACCTCAATGGTGACAATAATTATCCTGCAAAATGAATCATGCTCAATTTAATTATTTTCTCCGAAGACCGACACCGGGAGCGACACTTGACCCTTCCCGGCTAACGTCCTTGACCGTGGACATGGCTATTCGAATAGGTATAACTCTGCAGAGGGTGTACTCTTTACCCACAAGTAAAGGATTTCTTTAGCCAACACCGATACGCTGACTAATTCCCATTACGGTCTTTGGGTTGAAAACACACCTGACCAGCACACACCAGATTAACTTTCCAGATGCCAGGAATCACCCAAAGCATCGTTGAAGTAAAACTCTAAGACGGGGAGACCATCGTCTCGAATAGCATGGGATCACTATTAATACACGTGGATTACAAGGGGTACCCCCACTCGGCCCAGCCGAATACACCCATGCCCCTGACCCGATGACTGGCATTAGTCCATGGCCATGGAACCCTCATCATGGCCTCACTAAGTGGTGTGCACACGAAAAGGGGTTAGCAACTTACTAGGCAATACTCCCCTCGCGGGAAGACATGTGGCAGCACGGTATTTAGCTAGGCATGACGGAACAAGACTCGATCTAGGTCGACTCAGGAGGTGTTGTTATTATTATGACTAGCATGCCTCACATGCCGCAGTGACACCACCGTGTCATAAGGTGACCAGTGCCCACCGGCACGTCAAAGGCAGGAGTACATTCCCTGATTTCTCACAGCTTTTATTCACGTTAGAAATATTCTTGAGTGAAATGTAAGCAATGCAAAAAGATGACATGACCATGCATGCACATGCTATTCACCACATAACCGGTGCTATCTCGAACAGATGCAACCATGCAAGCAATCACCTTATCCCAAGTTCAAAAATGCTTGCCTTGATCAAATTAGGCAGAAGGTGATCCCTCGAAATTCCCGGCAAAGTTCCCCTCCACGATTTCTATAAAAATGCAAATTCAAATTTGAATCAAAATTTTGCAACAGTACAAAAAGTTGTCTCAAAATATTTTTAAATAAATACTAAAAAAACTAGAGTGAAAAATAAAATTTTCAAAAAAAGAATCAATTAAAACGGAGTTGTGGTTAAAAAGTAATGAAGGTTTTTAAACCAGGGGCTTTTCTGCAAAATAATTTTTTTGCCATCGGGTCCCTGAGCGGTAAAACAGAAAACGTCTTGGGAAGAATACACCTTCCAGTGCAGAAAGCATAAAGCAACAAAAGACGCTTTCTGAAATAACAGAAAAGAAGAAAACGCTGACGGGTGGGCCCCACCTGTCAGGTTTGAATTCAAACGTGCTTTGCGCGCATATACAGAGGAGGTGCGGCGATCACCGGCGACGATCGTCGGCATTCCAGAGGGCGGCGATGGTCGGGATGTGCTCGGGGAGAGATTCCGCGTCGGTGGGTGGTGGTGGTGGTCGCCGGCGAGTACCGTAACGACAGCGAGGTCGACTCCGGCGGACGGCGGCGTCGGGTGTTGTTCGATCTCGTCGGGGAAGGCTCTAGACGTCGAATTGAAGCGTGGAACGGATGAGTGGGTGCACGAGAGGGCTACTGGTGGAGTTTGGGAGGTGGAGGTGGTCTAACGGCGACGAGAGGCTCGCGGGGACAGTGGCGGATCGGGTGGCCGGAGTCAGGGAAGACGACCTCCCCGAGTTCGTCCGATTCCTCTGGGGGTCGATTGGGTGTGAGTGGAGGTGGTGCGGGTACTGAAAGGAGCTCAGGGGGCTCTTATATAGGCAACTCGAAGAGGTCCGATGAGGTGCGGATCACGCCGGAGTAACTGGGAACGGCAGAGGTAGCTAGGGCCGATGAGCTTGGTTAGTGGTCATCAGTGTGGTTGGTGGAACCCTCCCGAAGCGCCAGCGCGGACGGATTCGAGCGTTATCCAAGTCCTCCACAGAGGAGATCGGTACGGCCATGGCGGGCGGCGTGCGACTCCAGCGACTGCCAGGCGGGGTCGGGACGGCTTGGACGGTGCAGGGAGGCCGCAAAGAAGGGCGACGCGTGCCAAGCAGGTG
The DNA here is from genome assembly GCA_039707655.1 of Elymus sibiricus. NCBI lineage: Eukaryota > Viridiplantae > Streptophyta > Magnoliopsida > Poales > Poaceae > Elymus > Elymus sibiricus. The sequence continues at coordinate 318,570,616 of CM077670.1, read as the reverse complement.
GAGGGAGCGGTGAGATGGAGTGATGGGGCTGTACAGCCGAGCTGATCCGCTCGGTCCGCCATGGATCAGAGCGGCGGCTGTTGCACCGGCCAGTCGCTGTTTTGTCGGCAGTGAGGGACTGGCGAGGGGGTCCCCGGCGGCGTATTTATGGCGAGCAGGGGTGCGGATGAGGAGGAGATGGAGTGGAGTGCACCGCACGGCGCCGATCACCCCCACTTCTGAACTTCTCGGTTAACTTAATTTTTTGACAGTAGCTACAGTGTGCACATGAGGTGTTTGACAAAATGCTAGATGGCTCTAGGCATTTTACGAATTTTTGAGAATTTTTATGGTGAGGTACTGAGGTATAACAGAGATGCTGGCAAAGATTCAGAATTTTTGGAGCAATTAAAATTAGGTTTTGATCGGAGAGATTGAATCTGGTCCAAATTTCAACTGAATGAAATTTGAAAATTTGGAACTGTGGAATAGAATGTTTTTGGTGAAATGGAGTGTGGGTGCTGTCAACTAGCTGGGATAATTTTTATGGGTGCAGAAGAGTTGGAAAAAATATAGCTCCTTTGTAAATCAAAGAAACTTGGAATAAATGAAATTCCAACTTTGGAATTTATTATATATGATAAAAATATTTTTATGGAGAGGAGAGATATTGGGTACTGTCCTAGGGTGTGAGAATGACTTGGGTGGTAATTTAAAAGTGACAAAAAAAATTTGTGAGAATTTCTATGTGTTTGAAAAGAATGAAATGGGCTAATTTATTTGAATAATTTTAATTATTCAAAAACTTTTCTAAAAGAATATATTTTTTTATCCTTAAAAAATAATTACTCAAGTAATAAACCATCAAATCAGAACTATTTAATAAAAATTGAAACCCAATTGAAAACTAAAAATGATTTTCAAAACAGAAGAAAAGAGAAATAGTGCCATAATGGTCCAAAGAATTTTATTTTGGATAAAAGATTTTAAAATTCAAAGAAAAATATTTTGGGGTGTTACAATTACCCACTGTATGCTATCACAATTCTATGGCTCCCAAGTCAATGGGGCTCAACAAGATTTCAAACATACACCAATAAAGAAACTATAACAACAATCTGTGAAAACAGGACAGTCTGTAAAGATGCAAATGAAACATATACTTCTGTAATTCTTAAAATTCTGAACAATTAGGACAAAATAAACAATTTGCATAGAAGTACTGTGTAAAAATTTCAGAATTTTTGCACGTTCCAGTAAATTATAAAAATTCAACCACTACAGCAAAAGTTTCTGTTTTTTCACAGCACACACCAAACAAGCAATTTAAACATCCTAAAGGTAAATCTTGGCACATTATTTTTATAATACAATGGATTTGTACAAGGGGATAATTATTTTTGTTGAAAAGTTTCTGTAATCAAGGTTCACAAAGTTTCCATGGGCATGAACAAAGTTCAAGGCTAGCCCCCACTTCCACATTGCTCATCTGGCTCACTTTCACTTTTCTTTTTGAAAAAGTTTTAGGTTCATATATATATATATATATATATATATATATATATATATATATATATATATATATATATATATATATATATATATATTTAACTTTTTAAAAGCACACAACAGAATAAAATGACTCTCTAAAACTTTCGGGTTGTCTTCCAGACAGGGCTTTCTTTAAAGCCATTAAGCTAGGCATAAAGTGCTCAAGTAATCGATCCTCCCGGATCCCAAGGTATATCAAAGCCAATTTTAATTAACAATGATTTATAATTTAGTAGTGAGCACAAAGCAACATATATCATGCAATGACGAAGTCTAACTCTCTTCCTATGCATCGACATGTCATAAAAGAACAATTCATGCACACATAATAAAGGCCGATACATAGCATAAGTAGTTTCTTGCAATTTTATCGTATTGGAAACATAGAGAGGCGGATATGTAGTTCCTCTCTCATAATAATTGCAAGTAGGAGCAGCAAGCACATGCATATTATATCCATCAAAATCATCATGTGCAATAGTAAAATGCAACCCATTAATGTAATCCTTTATAAGCGCAAACTTCTCCGATATAGTGTAGTTTGGAGAATTCAAAAAGATAATAGGACTATCATGTGTGAGTGTAATAGCAACAATTTCATGTTTAACAAAAGGAACTATAGCAAGTTCATCTCCATAATGTTGACGCTCAAAAATGGCATGATCGCAAAGAGTGACTTGAGGTTATAACGAGATGAGGTTAAAATTATGATTTCATGTCATCATTTGATGGCTCTCTTCAAGATGATCAAAATAGATATAAAGATGGTCCAAAACGGAGCTCGGAAGCAAAAGGTATGGCAATTTCGGAGATACCTGTGTTGACATCAGATTAGAAAATGGCATGAAACATAATTAAGATTTCCTCGGATGGAAAAAGTTTCAACATGAAAGTTCTTCGTCTCGTCAAAACGGTTGATTTTAATATAATAATCATGTCAATCCGAGGTAGTATGCAAAAGTTAGAGCCACCGGAGTGCGGCCCTGTCATGAGCCAAAAAGTGGCGCGCCCCATCAGACACTCATATGGCTGATGTGTGATGGGCAGCGCCAGTAATTGTCTGTTTTGCGCGAGCTATTTGTCCTTCAAGATGGCCTCGAATTGAAAATACGTTCAACATGAAAGTTGTTCGTCTCGTCGAAATGGTTAAATTTGCTTTTGGGCGCATCTTCATCCGAGGTCGTTTGTGGCCTGTGAGACCCAAAAACCGAACTGATGTCTTAGACTTACCAAAATCCGAGTTTTGTTAATTTTGGAAAGATTTGGACGGGATTTGGAGTCCTTTTCTTGTACGGGAAGTCCAGCCGCCTCATAAATAGATGAGAAGTGACGGTCGATTGAACAACACACAATCAAACAAATCAATCTACTACTTTTTCGTGTTCATCTACTTTTTATATCTCTCCCTTGTATCTTCTTCTCGTTCTTCATCTTGGAAGGCAGCGATCCACGAGGTCCTAGGGGCGATCAGGTCGACCTAGGACAGCCCATAGCCGCTGCACTCCCTGACGGGGTCCCTCCCGGGCTTGTGGGGTTTCGGGTCTTCAAATGCACCCGCAGACTGTCCTGCGTATCGCCCTGTCGGTCGGGTCTCCTTCGACGTGAGCTGTGGTGCATCACCCCCGGCGTCGAGGGTACACGTGAAGTGTTCGTGTGTCAACACACTTTTTGGCGACTCCGCTGGGGAAGAAGCTTTGAACGGTCTCCATCCTATTTTTGCTACGAAGAGATCGTCATCAAGTTGTTGCAATCTACAAAGGTAATATGAATACCCAATTCCCCTTTGTAGATGCAAATAATCCATATGTTGTTGCTAGATCGCCTAATGAGCATAATGTATTGGCTAGCCTTAGTTTTATCAATCATGCATCTAATTATGTGCAAGGGCCGAGGCAAAATAATCTTCATGCTTCAAATTCTTATGATTTTAGCAACATACAACATATGTATCCTAACTCCCATGCATCGGCAACCCCACAAATCCATATACCGATGAACAACATGATGGGTTTGGTTAATCAATTTGAAACACCTCATGTTAAAATTTCCAATAGCATACAAGAAAGTGTTTCACCCTTTTATTCATCGGCAACTAATTTGCAATATGTGAATCCAACCTTTCCGATGGATGGGAGAATTGGCCATGCTACTACTAGCTATTCAGCCAGTTACTCTCAACCATCATATGCTACACCTCTTGTTAGTAATTTTTCAGCACCGTACATAACTGTAGATGTTCATAATTCCGCCCCGCATCTTCAGGGTCATAGCCGAATAAGTGAAAATTTTGCAGAACACATGTGCCATCATCTAATATTGTAGAATATAATGCATGCTCTACACAATTCGAGAATTTCGGCAACACTCACGAATCGTTGCTGAAAGAATCTGAAAGTATTATGGAGCAATCCCTTCCGGAAGCGGTTGTGGCTGCGTTAAAAAAGAGCTTGGCACAAAACAATAGGATTAGTGCTCTTTGCCTTGAACAATATGAATAGGGGTTGTTTCCTGATTATGCTGCGATAAAGGCTAGAGTTTTGCAAGAAGATGAAACTTCATCAAGTGATAGAATTGGCGAAAGAACATATGGTTATACAGCAGTGCATACACCTCCACCTTGTACCGCAACATATTATACACCCCCTACACAATTGCAAAATTTCGGCGACACTAACAATTCATTGCCGAAAGATCCTAAAAGCATTGGGGGGCAAACTGATCTAGAGCGGGCTGAAATTGAGAGGGGAGTTAAAGCTTTGCGCGATAGGGTGCAAGTGCTTCGCCAGGAGAGACTTAATAGGGAATTGGCTCAAAGAAAACAAGCCTTGACAATTTGTAGAATCAATGAAAATAAGGATGATTCGGAACATGAAAGTGCTTCGGTTGAAAAAGCCGACTCACCGAGTCCATCAAATCCAAAGAGGCAAGCATTATTGAGAAAGGGCATGGAAAGCATAGCAAAACGACCATGCTTGATTTTTCTGAAGTTAATGGAACCTACTTCATGCCTTATGAGTTCCATGCCGTAGAAATTGACAACCCTCAAGGACAAGAGCAAGTAGCCGAACAAAGTTCGGCTGACAAGGATATTCAAAGTAATGATGCATGGAATCAAGAAAAAGATGATGACAAGGCGTTGGGGAGCCATCCAAAGACGGAGCAAGATATTGTTCAAGTCACACCACCATCATGCTCTCCCAACATATTTGAAGAGGTATGCCTACCAAGTAATTTACCTATTTCCAGATTTGGTCGCAACTTCATAGTTGATGCATCTATTAAAAAAATTCTCATAAGTAATTTTGAAAGACCAATGAAGAGGGGTAATTTACTTGTTAGCAATAAAGTTGTTCTAGAGCATATCGGTCAACCCATTACGCCATTTATAAAGACCAATAGTAAATTATTATTGCAGCCAAGGCTTTCCGCATTGTTTTATCTAAAGTTCATATCAAATTAGGTAGTTTTGCTTATTTTTTACTTGGCTTACACTTGGTATCAATTGAGACATGAATGTTCTAACTATATTTGTTTCAGAAATTTAGAGCCAAGGTTAAAATCTTTTGAGAAAACCGATGCTAGTATAGTTTCTTATTTAAAGACATTGGAGATAGAGTGCAAAACACGATGCATGGCCGAATGGGGGGATGCCAAGTCTGAACCATTCGTTTGCTTACTTCCAAAGCCGTTCTCACAGCAAGATCGGCTAGAAGATAAAAAGTATACCTTCAATTCAAACATGTGTGATCAAATCTTTGATTTGTTGTTGAGAAATAATTATATTATAGTTCTTGATCACCATGTCGAGCCATCTATCCAAAGACGAATGTATTGTAGGTTGCATCATTCGTTCAAACATAATTTTGAGCATTGCAATATGTTTCGTCAAATAGTCAAATCGGCCATTGATAAAGGACGATTGCATTTGTTGAAACACCAAAGGATGACCAGTCTATTCCGATTGGTCCTGACGGCAAAAAGTTTTTGCATCGGCTTCTTCTAGCTGATTCATTAAATGATGAGAAGGTAAAAACAGCGGATGATGGGATCAAGTTTTCAAGTAAAGAAGTTGTTCAAGAGCACAATAAAGATATTATTGAAGGCGGGAATTCCATCAAGGTTGCACAGAAGACGCCAAGTACTGGGGGGCAATGCTACTTGTGAGCTGCGTTGGGATTTCCCTGAAGAGGAGGGGGTGATGCAGTACAGTAGATATAAGTATTTCCCTCAGTTATGAAACCAAGGTTACCAATCCAGTAGGAGAATCACACAACAACTCATTAGCAGCACCTGCACACAAAATAACAAATCCTCGCACCCAACGCGAGCAAGGGGTTGTAAATCCCTTGGCGGTTAATTGCAAGATTAAATTGTATGGTGATAGATAGATAGATCAAACAAAAATACAAAGTAAAATAAATAAAGTAAAATTGCAGCAAGGTATTTTTAGGATTTTCAATGTATGATAAAGGTAGACTCGGGGGCCATAGTTTTCACTAGAGGCTTCTCTCTTGAAAATAGCATATGGTGGGTGAACAAATTATTGTTGGGCAATTGATAGAAAAGCAAATAATCATGACGATATCCAAGGCAATGATCATGTATATAGGCATCACGTCCAAGACAAGTAGATCGAAACGATTCTGCATCTACTACTATTACTCCACTCATCGACCGCTATCCAGCATGCATCTAGAGTATTAAGTTCATAAAGAACGGAGTAACGCCTTAAGCAAGATGACATGATGTAGACAAAGTAAACTCACGCATGAATAAACCCCATCTTTTTACCCTTAATAGAAACGATACATACGTGTCATGTCCCTTGCTGTCATTGGGATTGAGCACCGCAAGATCGAACCCATTACAAAGCACCTCTCCCATTGCATGATAAATCAATCTAGTTGGCAAAACCAAATCAATAGATTGGAGAGAAATACGAAGCTATAACAATCATGCATAAAAGAGTTCAGAGAAAACTCAAACAGTATTCATGGATAATCTGGTCATAAACTCACAATTCATCGGATCGCAACAAACACACCGCAAAAAGTGATTACATCGGATAGAACTCTAAGAACATCGAGGAGAACATTGTATTGAAGATCAAAAAGAGAGAAGAAGCCATCTAGCTACTAACTATGGACCCGAAGGTCTGTGGTAAACTACTCACGCATCATCGGAAGGGCAGCAAGGTTGATGGAGAGCCCCTCTATGATCGAATCCCCCTCCGGCAGAGTGCCGGAAAAGGCCTCCAGATGGGATCTCTTGAGAACAGGAACTTGCGGTGGCGGAAAAAGTATTTTGTGGACTCCTTTGTTGGTTTCCCGATTTTAGAGTATTTATAGTGGTGGAATTAGGTCAAACGGAGCAGAGGTGGGCCCACAAGGCACCAGGGCATGCCACCCCCCTGGAGCGCGCCCTGGTGGCTCGTGGCCACCTCCTCTGTCTTCTGGCCCTCTCCCGAAGCTTCTAGTGTCTCTTATGTCCAGAAAAAAATCTCCAAAAAGTTTCATGGCATTTGGACTTCGTTTGGTACTGATACTCTGAAAAACCAAAAACAGGCAAAAAACAGCAACTGGCACTGGGCACTAAGTTAATAGGTTAGTCCCAAAAAATGATATATAATTGCTGGTAAATGTATATAAAACATCCAAGATTGATACTATAATAGCATGGAACAATCAAAAATTATAGATACGTTGGAGACGTATCAAGCATCCCCAAGCTTAATTCCTGCTCGTCCTCGAGTAGGTAAATGATAAAAACAGAATTTTTGATGTGGAATGGTACCTATCATATTCATCATATACTCTTTTCTTTGTAGCATGGACATTTGGACTTGAATGATTCAAAGCAATAGTCTATAGTTTGACATGAAGACATAAATACTCAAGCATACTATCAAGCAACGATGTCTTTCAAAATATCAATGCTAAAGAAATTTATCCCTAGCCCATTATGCTCAATCATTGATCCATTCATGAAACACACTCAATATTAGCTACACACAATGCACAAGTATGACAATAGTGCTCTCTAGTTGGTGCTTTGTAAGAGAAGACGGAGACTCAAACAAAAAATAAAAATTGCATAAAAGTAAATAGATAGGCCCTTCGCAGAGGGAAGCAGAGATTTGCAAAGGTGCCAGAGCTCAAGGCTTAAATTAGAGAGATAAAATTATTTTGTGAGGCATGCTTTTCCTGTCAACGAAAACTACCGAGAATTCCCAATATCTTCCATGCTAGACACATTATAGGCGGTTCCCAAATAGAAAATAAAGTTTATTTCCTTTCCACCATTCTTTCACAATCCATGGCTAGCCGTATCCACGGGTGCCTTACATACCAACACTTTCCAAGGAATTTATTATTATCATCATATTAAATTTTGTTTCATTTTGGGACTGGGCATCCCTATTACCTTCCACTCTCTCGTGCAATGACAAGTGAATAAACACTCATCATGAGAATAACACACCTAGCATGGAAAATATTGGCCACCCACTGCCGCTTCATAAGCGGTACGGGCACACAAAACGGAAAATAATTTTGAAAAATTAGAGTTGGCACATGCAAATTTACTTGGAACGGCATGGAAATACCGCATATAGGTAGGTATGGTGAACTCATTTGGCACAACTTGGGTTTAAGGAGTTGGATGCACAAGCAGTATTCCCAGTTAGTACAAATGAAGGCTAGCAAATAGATTGAGAAGCAACCAACCAAAAAGCAAAAACGGTCATAAACATGCATTGAACATAACTAACACCGAATAATGCACCATAAGTAGGATATAATTTCGTTGCATAACTATTGACTTTATGTGCATGCATAGGGAATCACAAACCTTAACACCAATATTCTTACTAAATCACAATTACTCACTAACATGACTCACATATTATCATCTCCATATCGCAAAACTATTGCAAGGAATCAAACTTATCATATCCAATGATCTTTATGAAAGTTTTTATTATATCCCTCTTGAATATTCATCACTTTGGGACCAAATTCATATCTTGTGCAAATTACCATTACTATTGTCAACTCTCAAAAAGATATAAGTGACGCATGAGAGTGCAAATATTTCTTCAAAATTTAATCTTATCAACTCTCAAAATAATATAAGTGAAGCATGAGTGTTCAAATATTTCTTCAAAAATATAGCCACCGCCGTGCTCAAAAAGATTTAAGTGAAGCACTAGAGCAACTGCCTAGCTCAAAAGATTTAAGTGAAGCACATAGAGTATTCTAACAAATCATGATAAACATGTGGCTCTCTCAAATAGGTGTGTCCAGCAAAGATGATTGTGACAAACTAAAAAGCAAACAAAGCAAAGACTCATATAATACACGACGCTCCAAGTAAAACACATATCATGTGATGAATGAAAATATAGCTCCAAGTAAAATTACCGATAGTTGGTAGAAGAAAGAGGGGATGCCTTCCGGCGCAGCCCCAAGCTTAGACGCTTGAGTCTTCCTTGAATATTACCTTGGGTGCCTTGGGAATCCCCAAGCTTAGGCTCTTGCCACTCCTTATTCCTTCATCCATCGTGATCTCACTCAAAACTTGAAAACTTCAATCACACAAAACTCAACAAAACCTTCGTGAGATCCGTTAGTATAACAAATAAATCTTTAACTTTAAGTACTGTAGTAAATTGATTTGCATTTAATATTGGCATAATTCTACTGTAATCAAACTTCTCCATGACTCAAACCCCCCGATACGATCCATAGATTCATCAAAATAAGCAAACTATGCAACAAAAACAGAATCTGTCTAAAACAGAACAGTCTGTAAAGATCTATTGAAAAGCTATACTTCTGTAACTCAAAAAATTCTGAAAAATAAGGAAAACGTGGGAAATTCATATACCAATACTTTGTAAAAATTTCAGATTTTTCTGATGCTCCAGTACAGAACTAAAATTCCAGCACTGGACACAAACTTTCTGTTTTCCAAACAGCATCAATTATACTATCTTCCAAATCATCCCAAAGGCATTACTCGGCACAAACACTAATTAAAACATAAAAACACAATCATAACAGTAGGATAATTGTGTAAACACACAAGAACAGAAATAAAAAAAAAATTATTTTATTCATTGGGTTGCCTCCCAACAAGCGCTATTGTTTTATGCCCCTAGCTAGGCATAATGCATAGTTTCAAGTATTGTCATCCTTCAAGTTGATTCCATATGTGGCCCTCATAATGAATTCATAGGGTGCTTTAATTATTTTCCTAGGTAAGTGTTCTATCCCTTTCTTTAATGGAAATTGAAATCTTATATTACCTTCTTTCATATCAATAATAGCACCAATAGTTTGTAAGAACGGTCTACTAAGTATTATGGGGCAAGACGGATTGCGATCATTGTCAAGTACAATAAAATAAATGGGCACATAATTTCTATTTGCAAGAATAAGCACATCATTTATTCTTCCCAATGGCTTTTGAATAGTGGAATCCGCAAGATGCAAATTAAGACAACATTCATCTATATTGGTAAAACCTAGCACATCACATAGAGATTTTGGAATTGTGGAAACGCTAGCACCCAAATCACATAAAGCATTCCACTCATATTTTTTAATTTTAACTTTAATGGTGGGTTCCCACTCATCATATAATTTTCTAGGAATTGAAATTTCTAGTTCTATCTTTTCTTCTAACGCTTTCATCATCGCTTCTACAATGTGTTTAGTAAAAGCCTTAATTTGTTCATAAGCGTTGGGTGAATTTAGCGTGGATTGTAACAAAGAAATACACTCAATCAAAGAACAACTATCATAATTAAAGTCTTTGTAATCCAAGAGAGTGGGCACATCGCTAGTTAAAGTTTTTACCTCTCCAAATCCACTTTTATAGATTTTTTCATCAAGATTTTCACCCTCCGAATTATGGGGATGCCTTCTAGCTAAGGTTGACTCTTCTTCAGTCCCCTTTTCATCAAGTTTTATATTGCTAAACAAGGAATCAATGGATGAAACACCAATCATTTTAATATTCTCATCATTACTAAGTGCTAATGATTCCGGCTTAGCTGCCATTTGATTTACTAGCGTAGCTTGCGCATCAGAAATTTTTCCTAGCAAATTTTCAGTAAGAGCAATTTGAGATTGAAGAGTAGAAACTTCTTCACTAACATCATCGAGTTGTTTTGCAATAATATCCAACAAAGTAGAGTGTTCTTTCAGTTCTTCGGTAAAAAAATTGTTGTGCTCAAACTGCGTGGTCATGTAATCTTTAGTATTTTGCTCGATTTCGGCCAAAAATTTATGATAAGAGGTATCATGATAATTTTCTCGAGGCATCGTGATTAGGCAAACAAGATAACAAGCAAGCAAAGAAGCAAACAAGAAAAAGGCAAACGAAAAATATTTTTGTATTTTTGTAAAAACTTTTTAGAAGTGGGGGAGATGAAAACGAGAGGCAAAGGTAATTAAAATAAATGCAAGGAGATGAAAGTTTATGCATAGGTACTTGATAGATGTTGTTGATGTCTCCCCGACAACGGCGCCAGAAATTCTTCCTGCTACTTGTGAGCTGCGTTGGGATTTCCCTGAAGAGGAGGAGATGATGCAGTACAGTAGAGATAGGTATTTCCCTCAGTTATGAAACCAAGGTTATCAATCTAGTAGGAGAATCATGCAACAACTCGTTAGCAGCACCTGCACACAAAATAACAAATCCTCGCACCCAACGCGAACAAGGGGTTGTCAATCCCTTGGCGGTTAATTGCAAGATTAAATTGTATGGTGATAGATAGATAGATCAAACAAAAATACAAAGTAAAATAAACAAATTAAAATTACAGCAAGGTATTTTTAGGATTTTCAATGTATGATAAAGGTAGACCCGGGGGCCATAGTTTTCACTAGAGGCTTCTCTCTTGAAAATAGCATATGGTGGGTGAACAAATTATTGTTGGGCAATTGATAGAAAAGCAAATAATCATGACGATATCCAAGGCAATGATCATGTATATAGGCATCACGTCCAAGACAAGTAGATCAAAACGATTCTGCATCTACTACTATTACTCCACTCATCGACCGCTATCCAGCATGCATCTAGAGTATTAAGTTCATAAAGAACGGAGTAACGCCTTAAGCAAGATGACATGATGTAGACAAAGTAAACTCACGCATGAATAAACCCCATCTTTTTACCCTTAATAGAAACGATACATACGTGTCATGTCCCTTTCTGTCATTGGGATTGAGCACCGCAAGATCGAACCCATTACAAAGCACCTCTCCCATTGCATGATAAATCAATCTAGTTGGCAAAACCAAATCAATAGATTGGAGAGAAATACGAAGCTATAACAATCATGCATAAAAGAGTTCAGAGAAAACTCAAACAATATTCATGGATAATCTGGTCATAAACTCACAATTCATCGGATCGCAGCAAACACACCGCAAAAAGTGATTACATCGGATAGAACTCTAAGAACATCGAGGAGAACATTGTATTGAAGATCAAAAAGAGAGAAGAAGCCATCTAGCTACTAACTATGGACCCGAAGGTCTGTGGTAAACTACTCACGCATCATCGGAAGGGCAGCAAGGTTGATGGAGAGCCCCTCTATGATCAAATCCCCCTCCGGCAGAGTGCCGGAAAAGGCCTCCAGATGGGATCTCTTGAGAACAGGAACTTGCAGTGGCAGAAAAAGTATTTTGTGGACTCCTTTGTTGGTTTCCCGATTTTAGAGTATTTATAGTGGTGGAATTAGGTCAAACGGAGCAGAGGTGGTCCCACAAGGCACCAGGGCATGCCACCCCCCTGGAGCGCGCCCTGGTGGCTCGTGGCCACGTCCTCTGTCTTCTGGCCCTCTCCCGAAGCTTCTAGTGTCTCTTATGTCCAGAAAAAAATCTCCAAAAAGTTTCATGGCATTTGGACTTCATTTGGTACTGATACTCTGAAAAACCAAAAACAGGCAAAAAACAGCAACTGGCACTGGGCACTAAGTTAATAGGTTAGTCCCAAAAAATGATATATAATTGCTTGTAAATGTATAAAAAACATCCAAGATTGATACTAGAATAGCATGGAACAATAAAAAATTATAGATATGTTGGAGACGTATCAGGCAACAAGAAAATTCAGAGATCAGTGCAAGCACAACCAAAGAAAACAAAGGCCGAAATAAGCACACAGGTAAGAGATCGAAAATCACTTTCGTAGAGTTACTAGCTAAATATCAAAAAGCAAGTGAAGAAAAAAGTGCTTATCGGCCAAGTAGTGCAAAAGCATCAAGATCACCCCTAGGCGCAAATATGAGGATCAGTATTGGCAAAGTGAGAATTTCAATGCAACATATTCATATCCTTATTTTGGGCCGCCAATGCCAATGTCGTGGATGCCTCCCCATGCTCATGTAAATCCGTATCCATTGTGGGATGGGTATGATACAAGAGCGCATTCTCCATCTTATTTTAGACCATCTCACCAACATTGTGTAGCTCCAAGAAGGTCAAAGTTTGATGAACAATCATATGTTAAAGACCGTTTCAATAAAAAGGAATCGGTCCGGACCCCATGGACGAACAAAGAGGTGGTCAAGCAAGTATACCGGGTCAAGAAAGATGGTCGTAAGTGTGCTACTTCAGATTTGATCTCAAATATCAAAGAGCCAATTAAAGTGTTGACATTGGCTACAAAAGGCAAAGAAGTGAATCAATCAATTGTTAAAAATCAAAGTGCCAAATCTGAAGAAAAGAAGTTGAGGGTGCACAAGGCCAAAAAAGAGTTGCCATTGGTTGAAATAGAATCACACCCGAGGTGCCCACTCGGCTTATCGTATTGGCAAAAGAAGGAATTCCAAAAACTTAGTGCACAAGAGTTGAGAAAGAAGAACATGGCATGGGTTCCCAAGAGGAGCAATCAAAATAAAAATGATGTCCAGCCTTCTATTGCAACAAGTGTTACAAAAGTAAAGAAAGAGAAGGATGGAAGTGACAAACAATTAAGCCGAAGGTTTGCATCACAACATCAAAATCTTCGGTTAGCACATCATCCATATTCTTCGACCATGCCATTGATGCCTTTGCCATGGAATTCATCCCCAGTACTATGGAGATTATGTTTTGATGGTTGAATTCATAACAATGGCCAAGGTATTGGTGTTTTTTATATATCTCCTGATGGTGCTATTTTGGGAAGCCTCATGCCGCTTAAAGTATTTTTTGCAAAATAATCAAAGCCGAATATCCAATGTTATTCGGCTTGGAGGTTTTGGTTGCCATAGGTGCTACACATATTGAGGCTTTTGGTGATTTGTTATTAGTAGTGCAGCAAATATCCAAAGTCTTTCAATGTTTTGATGAATCACTTAATGTTTACCTTGATAAATGTCTTGATATAGTTTCTACTTTGGATTATTTTAGCATTGCTCACATATCTAGACATGACAATTGGAGAGCAAATGGGTTGGCACAACAAGCATCCGGCTATCATGTTGATCATGGCATGTTTCATATTTCTCAAAGGCCGATGTCTAGTCTTGCCAACGTAGGGGAGGCCGAACCGAAGCCCACCGTTTCGGCCACTAAGGAAATATTTAATGCAAGAGAAAATCAAGACTGGAGAAACCCATTAAAGATTATTTGTGTGATCCTAGTAAAAGGGTGGACAGGATTGTTCGGTGTATGGCTTTCAAATACAGGATGAGAGATGATGATCTCTATCACTGAACGATTGATGATGTTCTTTTAAAGTGCTTGGACGAGGACCAAGCGAGAGTTGCTATGGCAGAGGTCCATGAAGGAATTTGTGGCACTCATCAGTCGGCTCCCAAGATGAAATGGTTATTACTACGTGCTGGGTTTTATTGGCCGACGATGATTAATGATTGGTTCCGGTATTATAAAGGATGTGAAGCTTGTCAAAAGTTTGGTGATATTCAGTTGGCTCCTACTGCTATGTTACATCCTATTATCAAGCCGTGGCCTTTTAGAGGTTGGGGATTAGACTTTATTGGAGAGATTCATCCTTCTTCTTCAAAGGGGCATCGGTTCGTGTTGGTGACAACGGATTATTTCACTAAATGGTCTGAAGCAATACCACTCAAAAATATGACGCATACAGAGGTAATTCAATTCATAACTGAGCACATTATTCATAGATTTGGCATTCCTCAAACATTAACTACGGACCAAGGTTCATCCTTTATGTCACATCAAGTTAGAGAATTTGCCAAATCATATATGATAAAGTTGCTCAATTCCTCTCCGTATTATGCCCAAGCCAATGGACAAGCTGAGTCTAGCAATAAAATATTAATCAAGCTCATCCAGAAGAAGATTGAGGATAATCCAAGGAGATGGCATGAGTTATTGTCTGAAGCTTTGTGGGTGCACAGAATCTCAAGGCATGGTGCTACAAAGGTAACTCCATATGAGCTCATATATGGTCAAGAGGCCATTTTACCAGTGGAAGTGAATTTGAATGCTTTGAGAATAGCCAAACAAAATGATTTATCGGTGGTGGACTTTTATAATTTGATGATGGACAAATTGATGAAGTCACCGATAAACGTTTGGCTCCTTTGAAGGCCATGAGAGATAAGTTGAGGGTGGCACGAGCTTACAATAAGAAGGTCAAGTTGTAGAATTTTCAAGTTGGCGATCCCGTGTGGAAGGTGATTCTACCAATTGGTTCAAAAGAAAGAAAATTCTGGAAGTGGTCTCCAAGTTGGGAAGGTCCTTTTAAGATTACAAGAGTAGTTCCCAGAAACTCATATTTGGTGGAATCCGTACAAGGCACATTGTTACCTCGAGCTCTCAATGGCAAATATTTAAAGAAGTACCACCCAAGTGTGTGGCAAGAAGCCTAGATAGGCAACGGCCGATATATAACTATCGCCCTAAGAGAAGACATGGCCGATATATAATTATCGCCCTAAGCACATATAAATGGCCAATGGAGTGTTGACATCGTCCTTAGAACAAACTCTGGGCAAATTATTTTTCGGCATCCAAGCTTTGCCAAAAAACAGGGAGGCATGTGTTGACGCTCAAAAATGGCATGATCGCAAAGAGTGACTTGAGGTTATAACGAGATGAGGTTAAAATTATGATTTCATGTCATCATTTGATGGCTCTCTTCAAGATGATTGAAATAGATATGAAGATGGTCCAAAACAGAGCTCAGATGCAAAAGGTATGGCAATTTCGGAGATACCTGTGTTGACATCAGATTAGAAAATGGCATGAAACATAATTAAGATTGCCTCGGATGGCAAAAGTTTCAGCATGAAAGTTCTTCGTCTCGTCGAAACAGTCGATTTTGATATAAACATCGTCTTAATCCAAGGTCGTGTGCAAAAGTTAGAGCCACCGGAGTGCGGCCCTGTCACGAGCCAAAAAGTGGCGCGCCCCATCAGACACTCATATGGCTGATGTCTGATGGGTAGCGCCAGTAATTTTCTGTTTTGCATGGGCTATTCGGCCTTCAAGATGGCCTCGAATCAAAAAACGTTCAACATGAAAGTTGTTCGTCTCCTCGAAACGGTTAAATTTGCTTTTGGGCGCATCTTCATCCGAGGTCGTTTGTGGCGTGTGAGACCCAAAAACCGAACTGATGTCTCAGACTTACCTAAATCCGAGTTCGGTTAATTTTGGAAAGATTTGGACGGGATTTGGAGTCCTTTTCTTGTACGGGAAGTCCAGTCGCCTCATAAATAGATGAGAGGTGACGGCCGATTGAACAACACACAATCGAACAAACCAATCTACAACTTTTTCGTGTTCATCTACTTTTTATCTCTCTCCCTTGTATCTTCTGCTCGTTCTTCGTTCGTTCTTCATCTTAGAGGGCAGCGATCCACGAGGTCCTAGGGGCGATCAGGTCGACCTAGGGCAGCCCATAGCTGCTGCACTCCCTGACGGGGTCCCTCCCGGGCGTGTGGGGTTTCGGGTCTTCAAAAGCACCCGCCGACTGTCCTGCGTATCGCGCTGTCGGTCGGGTCTCATTCGACGTGAGCTGCGGTGCATCACCCCCGGCGTCGAGGGTACACATGACGTGTTCGTGTGTCAACACACTTTTTGGCGACTCCGTTGGGGAAGAAGCTTTGAACGGTTTCCATCCTATTATTGCTACAAAGAGATCGTCATCAAGTTGCTGCAATCAACAAAGGTAATATGAATACCCAATTCCCCTTTGTAGATGCAAATAATCCATATGTTGTTGCTAGATCGCCTAATGAGCATAATGTATCGGCTAGCCCTAGTTTTATCAATCATGCATCTAATTATGTGTAAGGGCCGAGGCAAAATAATCTTCATGCTTCAAATTCTTATGATTTTAGCAACATACAACATATGTATCCTAACTCTCATGCATCGGCAACCCCACAAATCCATATACCGATGAACAACATGATGGGTTTGGTTAATCAATTTGAAACACCTCATGTTAAAATTTCCAATAGCATACCAGAAAGTGTTTCACCCTTTTATTCATCGGCAACTAATTTGCAATATGTGAATCCAACCTTGCCGATGGATGGGAGAATTGGCCATGCTACTACTAGCTATTCGGCCAGTTACTCTCAACCATCATATGCTACACCTCTTGTTAGTAATTTTTCAGCACCGTACGTAACTGTAGATGTTCATAATTCGGCCCCGCACCTTCATGGTCATAGCCGAATAAGTGAAAATTTTGCAGGAACACACGTGCCATCGTATAATATTGTAGCATATAATGCATGCTCTGCGCAATTCAAGAATTTCGGCAACACTCACGAATCGTTGCCGAAAGAATCTGAAAGTATTATGGAGCAATCCCTTCCGGAAGCGGTTGTGGCTGCGTTAAAAAAGAGCTTGGCACAAAACAAGAGGATTAGTGCTCTTTGCCTTGAACAATATGAAAAGGGGTTGTTTCCTGATTATGCTGTGATAAAGGCTAGAGTTTTGCAAGAAGATGAAACTTCATCAATTGATAGAATTGGCGAAAGAACATATGGTTATACAGAAGTGCATACACCTCCACCTTGTACCGCAACATATTATACACCCCCTACACAATTGCAAAATATTGGCAACACTAACAATTCATTGCCGAAAGATCCTAAAAGCATTGGGGGGCACGGGTAGCTAATCCGCTCTTCCTCCCTTTGTTCTTCGCTCTCCTCATCATCTTTTTCATCTAATGAGCTTATAGTTTCAGCAATTTCTTCTTCCATAGATTCCTGCAAAACATTAGTCTCTTCTTGGACAACGGAGGTGTCCTCAATATATTCTTTAACGTAAGCATTAGAAGCATAGTTTTCATAGCAATATTTAAGTATGGCAAAATTTTCAAATTTGTAAAGAGTAGCATCACACTTTCCAATCAAAGAAGCAATTTCATATGCACCCTTAAAAGCAACAAATTCTTCAATTTGTTCAATATCGTAGTAACTATAAACACCTTTGGCATAAGAAGATAAGATTCCATTATCCTTGAACTCACATTGGTATTAAATGTGTTTTTTAGGGTTTTCAGAACAACAAGTAAAATCATATATTTCGCATAAATTCCAAGCATAGCATTCCAAACAATTAATTTGATACCTTAAAAGTTTCCCTTTTTGAGACAAGCGGTGTCACATGAAACAAGCATGCTCATCTAATGATTTTCCCTCAACTAAGCTAGTTGGATTTTCAGCACGAGCACAAAGGGATCGAAGATGATCCAAGTAGAAAGCTTCAGCAGTATGAAAGATTTTGGGTGGTTCTTCAACCATTGGTTTAGCAAGTACAACAAATTTTTTTGGTATTTTACGTTTCCTACCCATAGTTAAAGATAGAAAACAAGAGCACAAAATAAAAACTACTTAGTGATAAAGCAAACAAGCACACACGAGAATATCAACCCCATGCTATTGCTCCCCGGCAACGGCGCCAGAAAAAGGTCTTGATAACCCACAAGTATAGGGGATCAGTTGTAGCCTTTCTCTATAAATAAGAGTGTCGAACCCAACGAGGAGATAAAGGTAGAATTAATATTCCCTTCAAGTTCTATCGACCACCGATACAACTCTACGCACACTTAACGTTCGCTTTACCTAGAACAAGTATGAAACTAGAAGTACTTTGTAGGTGTAATGCTGGAACTACTTCGCAAGAATAAAACTAGGAGTACTTAGCAAGAATAAAACTATGAGTAATTTGCAAGATAATAAAAGCTAGTTGTTTAGTAGAAAGCTTTTGTAACACAAGAGAAAGATTTGTCCCTAGGCAATCGATAACTAGATCGGTAATCATTATTGCAATTTCATATGAGGGAGAGGCATGAGCTAACATACTTTCCGTACTTGGATCATATACACTTATGATTGGAACTCTAGCAAGCATCCGCAACTACCAAAGATCATTAAGGTAAATCCCAACCATAGCATTAAGTAACAAGTCCTCTTTAGTCCCATACGCAACAACCCCCTTACTCGGGTGTAAGCTTCTGTCACTCTAGCCGCCCGCTATAAGAGAATTATGAACGTATTGCAAACCCTACAGCGGGAATCCCTCATGCTTGCGCGACACGGAGGGCACCATAGGACAGCACCAAAATAAAACATACAACTCAAACCAATCACGATCATCAATCAACCCATAGGACAAAAAACGAATCTACTCAAACATCATAGGATGGCCACATATCATTGGATAATAATATATAGCGTTAAGCACCATGTTTAAGTAGAGATTACACCGGGGAGAAGAGGTGTTACACCGCTGCATAGAAGGGGAGAGAGTTGGTGTTGACGGCGGCGAAGTTGTTGGTGTAGATCGCCGTCACGATGGTTGCCTCGGCGGCGTTCCGGCACCACCGGGAGAGAGGGGGAGAGAGCCCCCCTCCTTATTCTTCTTGCTTGGCCTCCCCCCTAGATGGGAGGAGATTTTCCCCTCTGGTCCATGGCCGCCATGGCTCCCAGAGGGGAGGAGCCCCTCCGAGATTGGATCTCTCTCTCTGTTCTCTTCTGTTTCGCGTTCCTGTTTTCTGGCCGAAAACTGTTTCTTAAATTCCCGGAGATCCGTAACTTTGATTGGGCTGAAATTTTGAGGGGATTTTCTTCCGAATATTATCTTTCTTGCAGCAGAAGAAGGGCCCGAACCACCTTATGGGGTGTCGACAAGCCTGCTGGGCGCGCCCTGGGTAGGGGGACACGCCCCTCGAGCTTGTGGGCCCCTCGGGCATCGTCTCGCGTTGATTATTTTTCCCAGAAATCACATATATTCCAAAATAAATCTACGTAAATTTTTATCACGTTTGAACTTCGTTTGATATGGATTTTCTGTGAAACAAAAAACATGCAACAAACAGGAACTGGCACTGGGCACTGGATCAATATGTTAGTCCAAGAAATCATATAAAATGTTGCCAAAAGTATGTGAAATTGTACGATATTGGCATGAAACAATAAAAAATTATAGATACGATGGAGACATATCACTCATCCCGACAATGCTTAGCGAAGCGCTGCCGGCGCTCCAGCACCACGCCGTCGTGCTGATTGTGATCCCATCTAATTCCGCCTTCTCTTGCTGGATCAAGGAGGAGGAGACGTCACCGAGCCAGACGTGTGCTAAACTCGGAGGTGCCGTCCGTTCAGCACTAGATCGGTTGGATCGTGATTGGCTCACGAAGAGTATGACTACATCAACCGTGTTATATACGCTTCCGCTTTCGGTTTACGAGGGTATGTAGACACAATCCCCTCTCATTGTTATGCATCTCATAGATTAGATCTTGGGTGTTTGTAGGAATGTTTTTGATTTTCATGCAACGTTCCTCATCAGTGGTATCAGAGCTAGGTCTATGCGTAGATGATATGCACGAGTAGAACACAAAGTAGTTGTGGGCATTGATGTTCAAATTGATTACTTCCTTTGTCTTATTTGGATTCGGTGGTATTGTGGGATGAAGCGGCTCGGACCAACCTTACTTGTCCACGTACAAGAGACCTGTTCCACTGACTGACATGCAACTTGTATTGCATAAAAGTGGCTTTGCGGGTGTCTGTCTCTCCCACTTTAGTTGAATCTGTTCCTGGAAAGTCTGCATATCCTATCGGGCGGATCAAGCTGGATGTCGCGTTTGGCACTGATGATAACTATAGGTGTGAGTCTTTGACCTTTGAGGTGGTCAAAATCAAGAGCCCGTATCACGCCCTGTTTGGGCGGCCGGCTTATGCTCGCTTTATGGCTCGACCTTGCTATGTCTACCTCAAACTCAAGATGCCTGGACCAAAAGGCACTATCACAGTTAATGGAGATCGAAAGATCGCCCTTGAGTGCGAGGAAGGGGATGCAGCCTATGCGAAAACGGCTTGTGCTACGGAAGAGTTGCGATTTTACACTGCAAATGTTGACCCGGCCGATATGACGCCCTTGAAGAAACCCACCGCAGAGTCTGACCCGCCCCTCAAGTTCAAGTCGGCCGAGGACACCAAGCAGGTTGAGTTTGTCCCTGGCGACCCGTCCAAGAAGTTCACTATTGGGACTGGTATGGATCCCAAATAGGAAAGCGTGCTCATCGAGTTCATCCGTGAGAATCGGGACATCTTCGCGTGGAAATCTTCTGACATGCCAGGTGTACCAAGAGAACTTGCTGAGGACCACCTTAATGTGGATCCGAAAATGAAGCCTGTTCGACAATTCCTCCGTCGTTTTAACGAGGAGAGACGCAAGGTTATTGGGGAAGAAGTAGCCCGGCTCCTAGCTGCCGGGTTCATCGTTGAAGTTTTTCACCCTCAGTGGCTGGCTAATCCAGTGCTTGTTCTAAAGAAAAACGGCACTTGGCGCATGTGTGTTGACTACATAGATCTCAACAAGGCTTGTCCCAAACACCCGTTTGCCCTCCCTCGCATTGATCAGATCATCGATGCCACGGCGGGTTGTGAGAGTTTGTGTTTCCTGGATGCTTACTCCGGTTATCATCACATAAAGATGGCCGTCGAGGATCAGGAGAAGACGGCTTTCATCACGCCTTTTGGGGCCTTTTGCTATGTCTCTATGCCCTTCGGGCTCAAAAGTGCAGGAGCAACTTATCAGCGGTGTGTCCAGAATTGCTTCCACAAGCAGATTGGGCGCAACATTCATGCTTATGTGGATGATATCGTGGTCAAGTCATTGAAGAAGGAGACCTTGCTGGATGATCTGAAGGAAACTTTCGCTAATCTTCGGACTTACCCGATGAAGCTTAACCCGGATACGTGTGTTTTTGGTGTTCCTGCAGGCAAGTTGCTAGGTTTCCTAGTATCGGCGCGAGGCATCGAAGCCAACCCAGACAAGATTAAGGCAATAACATCGCTTGCGAAACCAGAGAACATCAATGACGTTCAACGGATGGCGGGTCGGATCGCGGCTTTGAGCCGGTTCATAAGCCGCCTTGGCGAAAAGGCAATTCCCCTTTATCAGATGTTGAAAAAGACTGACACTTTTGTCTAGAGTGACGCTGCTGATGCAGCTTTCGAAGCCCTCAAGAAGCAATTGGCCGAGTCGCCTATTCTCGCTGCTCCCATCGCCAAAGAGCCTATGCTCCTGTACATTGCTGCCAATAACAAAGCGGTAAGTGTTGCAGTTGTTGTCGAGAGGAAAGAGGCAGGGAAAGAATATCCAGTGCAGTGGCCAGTCTATTATGTCAGCGAAGTTCTGTCTGAGTCCAAGCAGAGGTACCCACATTGGCCAAAACTGGTGTTTGGCGTCTTCATGGCTAGTCGCAAGCTCAGGCATTATTTCCTGGAGCACCCCATTTCTGTGGTCAGTTCAGCACCCTTGGGAGATATCATCCAGAACAGGGAAGCTACAGGCCGGGTTGCCAAGTGGGCAATTGAGCTTGGCCCACACCATCTTAAATATGTCCCTCGCACGGCCATCAAATCCCAGGCACTCGTAGATTTCATCAATGATTGAACGGAACTCCAAACTCCAGAGGAGAAGCCCGATAATACATATTGGACTATACATTTTGATGGTTCCCGACAGCTAGAAGGCTCGAGGGCTGGAGTGGTCATATCTTCCCCTCGAGGTGATAAATTTTGTTATGTCCTGAGGATTCTATTTCCCTGTACTAACAATGCAGCTGAATACGAGGCTCTCCTCCACGGTCTTCGGATGGCTAAAGAGATGAATCTTAGCCGGGTCAGGTGTTTAGGCGACTCAGATTTGGTCGCTCAACAAGTTTCAGGAAAGTGGGATTCCAAGGACCCGCTTATGGCGGATTATCAGCAAGCGGTAACCAATGTGGCCGGACACTTCAAAGGATATCAAGTTGATCACATCGATCGGCGACTCAACGAGGCGGCTGATGCATTGTCACGACTCGGCTCTCAACTTAAGCCGGTCCCTCCGAATGTGTTCCTTGACGTTCTCCATAATCCTTCTGTTAAACTGCCTTCCGAGGAAGATCTCGCTATCCCTGACCCGGAGGCACTGTTGGTGGCGGCTCTTCACGCTATTCCGGACTGGACAGTTCCTTATCTGGATTATCTGACTCGAGGCAAGCTCCCTGAAGATGAACTCATGGCTTGTCGGATCATCCGCCGCTCTAAGTCTATGTCCATCATCAATGGCGAGTTACATTGGAGGAGCATTACAGGAGTTTTCCAGCGTTGTGTTTCCCCTGATGAAGGGCGAGAGATCCTCAATGAGATTCATTCTGGAGATTGTGGTCATCATGCCGGCTCAAGGTCCTTAGTGGCAAAAGCTTTTCGGCATGGTTTTTACTGGCTTACGGCTCACGCAGATGCTGGGGATATCGTATAAAAGTGTGATGGTTGCCAGAAGTTTGCTCGCCAGGCTCATGTTCCGGCTCAAGAGCTCCGGATGATCCCAATAACTTGGCCCTTTGCAGTCTGGGGGCTTGATATGGTTGGTCCGTTTAAACCGTCCAATGACAAAAAGACCCACCTTTTGGTTGCCGTCGATAAATTTACCAAGTGGGTTGAAGCCGAGCCAATCAGCAATTGTGATGCAGCCACAACAGTCAAGTTCTTGAAAAAGTAGATTTTTCGCTTTGGTTATCCACATAGCATCATCACTGATAACGGCACAAATTTGTCCAAGGGAGCTATGAAGTAGTTTTGTCAACGAGAGCATATCCGGCTTGATGTTGCATCCGTTGCACACCCTTAGTCCAATGGCCAAGTAGAACGCGCTAACCAGGAGATTTTACGAGGCATTAAGCCTAGGCTTATGGTCCCACTCGAGCGCACGTCGGGTTGTTGGGTCGAAGAGCTCCCTTCTCTCCTTTGGAGCATCCGGACCACTCCTAATAGATCAACAGGCTATACGCCTTTCTTTATGGTCTATGGAGCAGAAGCTGTTTTGCCCAGTGATATCCGTCATGATTCCACAAGAGTTACCGCCTACGTCGAAGCAGACAATGAACAAGCTCGTCAAGACTCTCTGGATGCCTTGGAAGAGGAACGTGACTTAGCAGCAGCACGATCTCCGATCTATCAGCAAGACCTACATCGCTATCACAGCCGTAGAGTCCGCAGCCGTACTTTCCAGGAGGGCGATTTAGTGCTCCGTCTGGTACTAGAACAGACAGGTGTCGGGGGGATGACCCCCGGGTAGGCAACGGAGCCCGGATCCCTTTCAAAAACACCGGGGCAGGCCAAGCCCCTCAATCCGGCTGGCCCGCACGCCGGCTCCCCAGCGCGAGCCGGCTCGGCGTGGCGACCCGGCCTGGCCGGCTAGCCCATGCCGGCTGGCCACTAGAGAGTAGACCCTCACGACAAGACAAGGAACCAGCGCCCCCTCCTTTACACCGGCCCCGGCGGGCGAGGCGACAGCATTCCCTGTGCCCCCGCCCGGGGCGGGCGGTGACCGGGCGGCGTAACCCTGTTGCTACGCAGCGCCGACCGTCCCTGACGAACGACAAGACCCACCCCAATGCCGAGCAGCCGACCGAGCCCACACCCGGCGGACCCGGCGCACCCGGCGGACCCGGCGACCCGGCGGCCCCCCACCGCCGGCTCCTAGACAATGACACCCGGGCCCCGCTCCCGTGCATCCTTACTCATCTACCCCTAGGGGTCGGCCTATAAGACCCCCCGGGAGCCCTCCATGCAGAGGGTCGGATAATCCAATAGCAACACACACAAACCCAGCTCCAGGAGCAACCTTGTAACCTTTGTGCACTCCATACTCATTTCGGCAGGACTAGGGGTGTTACCTCTCCGGAGGGCCCCGAACCTGGGTACGTCTTGTGTCCCGCACTCGCGCGTGCTAACCTCGCCTCCGGAACCCACCGGCGTCCTCTCGTAACCCCACCTCTTAAGCCATCCCATGGCATCCGCCGTGAGTCGCGCACCCCGCCGCGAGAATACCACGACAGTTGGCGCCCACCGTGGGGCTGCTCGCGGCGCCGGCCGGAGTCAAGTTCCGGACGAGGCCCTTCACCAGCTCCGGCGAGCGCATCGTGCATGGTTTGGTCCGCAGGCTGGCTGCAACGCTGCGCCGGGCGCGGACTTCGCCTGCCCCGCAGGCTGCCTCGTCGTCCCCTTCGGCGCGCTGCGCGTCTTCGTCGCGCTCGTCCCTGACGTGTTTCCCAGCGAAGTGCGCAATTGCACCGACTCGCCTGTCCCCGTTAGCTACGCCGTCTCCGACGACGTCGCCGCTCTCTGCGTCCGCGTGGAGGTGCTAACCATCGGCACCAGTTCCGGCTCCCCACGCGCCAAGGAGAAGGCTGCCGCGGCTGCGGCCCCTCCTCGCCGGGCAGACCCGCTCCGCGAGACGATCCTGAGTCTGCAAGCCCCCATCACGCCCGACGCCGACTCGGCGGCCGCAGCGGCTCGGCTCAACGAGGACCGCCAGCATCTGCTGGTCGAGGCCACGGAGCTCGCAGCCGCGTGGCGCCGGCTGGAGTCCGCCCAGCGTGAGTACAACAGCGCCCACGGCTTCACTCCGCCCGTCGCCGAGCCTAGCCGGGTCGTGGAGGTGTGGATTCGTGGGGGCGCACTCAGCCGTGCGCTAGGCGCAGGCCGGCCTGTCTACGACACCCCCGTCAAGAACATGCGCGCGGCGCAGGCGGCTATGGCGGATCTGGAGTTCCTGGAGGGCGAGGAGCTGCTGCTGCAGCAGCAGCGCATCCGCGACCTCATCGCCGTGGCAAACGAGCAGCAGGCGCGTTTCGATCCGGCCCAGCCATCCGGCTCCACGGCAGGGAATACCGCAAACCCGGAGAGGGCTCCCCGGGACGCGCGGCAGACGTCTTCGCACGCCACTAGCGCGAGCCGCTCTGGCCGGCACCGGTCCGGTCGGAGCCGGCACAACTGAGCCACCACCGCCGGAGACGGCAACGCTGGCGAAACGGCCGGCGACGGCCGGGTTCAGCAGCCGGAGCCCCCCGTGCGGCCGGCTCGGTGGCCCGAGCCGGCCCCGGAAGCTCCTGCCCCCCGCGGTCCCGTGGCCGACTGAATCGGTCCCCGCGGTCCCGTGGCTGACCGACTCGGCCCCCGCGAGCCCTACGACGAAAGCGATGCCCGTTACCGCATCGACCGGCTGGCGCGCTCCACGGCCCTGGAGGAGGAAAGCTCTGTCGGCCCGGCGTGCTTCGGCCCCCGCATTCGCGAAGAACCCTTCCCCAAAGGTTCTCGCTGCCCCGCGACTCCCCAAAGTACACCGGCGCCACCAAGCCGGAGGACTGGCTAACCGACTACACCACAGCTGTTGGCATAGCCGGCGGCAACCGGCGCGTGGCTGTCCGTTACGTCCCCCTCATGCTGCTCGGCTCGGCCCAGACGTGGCTTAACAGCCTCCGAGCCGGCAGTGTGAACTCCTGGCTGGATTTCGAAGACGCGTTCATTCGCAACTTCACCAGCACCTACAAGCGACCCGGCAAGCCTCGCCAGCTCTCCATGTGCATCCAGAAGCCGGGCGAGCCCCTGCGCGACTTCCTCACGCGGTGGACGGAGATTCGCAACTCCTGCGAAGGGGTCCACGAGGTTCAGGCCATCCAGTACTTCATCGACGGATGCCTAGACGGCACTCTGGTCAAGCACCGGCTGGTGTGCGACGAGCCGGAGACCCTGGCGGAGCTCATGGCTGTGGCGGACAAGTACGCTACGGCCGACTCCACGATGAATGCGAAGATCACGATCGACGCAGACGGCAAGCTTCTCCCGACCCAGCCGGGTCCCGCCAAGCCGGCTGGCGACAACAACCAGCGCCGGCAAGACAACAACAACAATGGCAAGCGCCGGAGCGACCAGCCGGCGCCCCGCTACGACAACCGGCAAGTCGCCGCCGTGGAAGGGGAGCAGCCGGCCGAGCAAGGCGCCAGCCATCGCCCGCGCACTGGCAAAGCTGCCTGGCAGCCCAAGCTGACCTTCGACCAGATGCTCGACGCCCCCTGCAAGAACCACAGCGGCGCGAAGCCGTCGACGCACACGCTCCGGCAGTGCAGTTTCACACAGCGCCTGTTGAAGTGCAACCTTCCACCCCCGCCGCCTGGAGCCGGCCCGCAGCAGCCGCCGCTCCCGCCGCCTCCACCGCCACCCGGCGCCCTCGCCGACAACCCTTTCCCGCGCCCGGACGCATCCTATGTCGTCTTCACCAGCGAGGGGGATGACAAGCACGCCAAGCGCAAGTACGCGGCCGAGGTGAATGCCGTCATCCCTTCGGTTCCCCAGTACATGCACTGGTCTGACCAACCGGTGAGCAGGACCCGGGAAGACCACCCGGCTGTCATGCCCACGCCGGGTGGCTACGCCCTCGTGCTCGACCCCACCCTCGTCTCCGAGAAACGCACCTACCGCTTTTCGCGGGTGCTGATCGACGGCGGCAGCAGCATCAACATCCTGTACCGCGACACGATGACCATGCTTGACATCGAGGCGCGACAGCTGGAGCCGACCCGGACGGTGTTCCACGGCATCGTGTCGGGACTCTCTTGCTCCCCGATCGGCCGGATCCGGCTTGACGTCCTGTTCGGCTCTAGTAGCCATTTCCGCCGCGAGCCGATCTGGTTCGAGGTGGTCGACCTGGCCAGCCCCTACCACGCACTGTTGGGCCGGCCCGCGATGGCCAAATTCATGGCGGTCCCCCACTACGCCTACCTGAAGTCGAAGATGCCGGGTCCCAAGGGCCTCATCACCGTCGTCGGCGACTACAAGAAGTCCCTCGAGTGCGCCAAAGCTGGCTCCCAGCTGGCCGAGTCGCTGGTCATTGCCGAGGAGAGGCGCCAGCTCGACTGGATCATGGCGCTGGCTAACGCGCAGTCGGCCGTGCCGGCTCCACCCAAGCCGGTCGACGAAGCCTCCTTCAAGCCGGCCAAGGACACGAAGCGGGTCCCGCTCAACCCGGCCGACCCCAGCTCCAGCAAGTACGTTGTCGTGGGCACTGGCCTCGACAGCAAATAGGAAGGCGAGCTCGTCGATTTCCTCCGTGAGAATCAGTATATCTTTGCATGGTCTCCCAAAGACATACCGGGTGTCCCGAGGGAATTCGCCGAGCACAAACTTCACGTCCGCAAGGACGCCAAGCCTGTCCGGCAGCCGCTACGCCGCTTCTCCGAGGAGAAGCGAAGAACCATCGGTGAAGAGATCGCCCGGCTGCTCAAAGCCGGGTTCATCATGGAAGTATTCCACCCCGTGTGGCTGGCCAATCCAGTCCTCGTCCTGAAGAAAAATGGCACCTGGCGCATGTGCATCGACTACACCAGCCAGAACAAGGCATGCCCCAAAGACCCGTTCGCTCTGCCCCGGATCAACCAAGTCATCGACTCCACAGCCGGCTGCGAGGTCCTGTCCTTCCTGGACGCCTCCTCCGGCTGCCACCAGATCAAGCTGGACCCGGCCGACGCCCTCAAGAAGTCCTTCATCACGCCCTTTGGGGCGTATTGCTACATCACCATGTCGTTCGGCTTGAAGAACGCCGGCGCCACCTTCCAGCGCTGCATGCAGAAATGCCTGCTGCCCCAGCTCGGCAGAAATGTGCACGTCTACGTCGACGATATTGTGGTGAAGACCAAGCAGCACCTCACGCTCCTGGCCGACCTCAAGGAAACCTTCGCCAATCTGCGCCGGTTCCAGATCAAGCTCAACCCGGATAAATGCGTCTTCGGCGTGCCGGCTGGCCAGCTCCTCGGCTTCCTCGTCTCGGTGCGCGGCATCGAAGCCAACCCGGAGAAGATCAAGGCAATCGAGCGCATGCGCAAGCCGACCCGGTTGCGCGACGTCCAGAAGTTCACCGGCTGCTTGGCCTCTCTCAGCCGGTTCGTCAGCCGGCTGGGGGAGAGGGCCTTGCCCGTATATCAGCTGATGAAGAAGACGACGGCGTTCGAGTGGAGCGACCAGGCGGACGAGGCTTTCCGCGACCTCAAGCGCATGCTGTCCACCGCACCCGTCCTGGCCGCGCTGGCGGAAAAAGAGCCACTACTGCTGTATATCGCCGCCACCTGCCGCGCGGTCAGCACGGTGCTGGTCGTCGAGCACCCTGAGGAGGGCAAGGTGCAGCCGGTCCAGCGTCCGGTGTACTACCTGAGCGAGGTGCTCTCCGCCTCCAAGCAGAACTACCCCCACTACTAGAAGATGTGCTATGGCGTGTACTTTGCCGCCAAGAAGCTGAGGCAATACTTCCAGGAGCATACCATTACCGTGGTGAGCACGGCCCCCATTGGCGAGATCATGGGCTGTCGGGATGCCTTTGGCCGGGTGGCCAAGTGGGCCATCGAGCTAGCCGGCCACACGATCCTCTAGGAGCCGCGCACCACCATCAAGTCCCAAGCACTGGCCGACTTCCTCGTCGACTGGACCGAGACCCAGTACCTGCCACCGGCGCCCGAGTCGACTCACTGGCGCGTGCACTTCGACGGCTCCAAGATGCGCAACGGCTTGGGCGCCGGCATCGTGCTGTCCTCCCCTAAAAACGACCGGCTGCGGTACGTACTGCAGATCCATTTCGCCGCCTCCAACAACGTCGCCGAGTACGAAGCTCTCGTGCACGGCCTCCGGCTGGCCAGGGAGATCGGCATCCGGCGCATCCTCTACTACGGCAACTCGGACCTGGTGGTGCAACAAGTTTCCGGCGACTGGGACGCCAAAGACGCCAACATGGCCAGCTACCGCTTCCTGGTCCAGCAACTCTCCGGCAGCTTCGACGGTTGAGAGTTCCTCCACGTCTCACGCGCAGACAACGAAGCAGCCGACGCCCTGGCCAAAGTGGGCTCCACCCGGCAAGCCATCCCGGCCGGCGTCTCCCTCGAGCACCTGCGGAAGCCGTCCATCAAGCCGTCTCCGGAGTCGGAATCCATCTTCATCCCGGACGACCCCGACGCGCCCCCACCCAACCCTGGAGTTCCCGGCTCCGGCTCGGGGACTGCCGTCTCCAGCTCAAGGGCTGCTGGCTCCAACGCGGGGACTGCCGGCTCCGGCTCGGGGGCTGCCGGTTCCGGCTTGGGGACTGCCGTCCCGGATCCCATCCCGGCGGCCTTCCTCACGGTGGTGACGGCGCCGTCCTGTGCTCAGCCAATCCTCGCCTTCCTGGAAGACGGCGACCTTCCCTGCGATGAGACGGAAGCCCGGCAAGTGCAGCGGCGCGCGTCCGCCTACAGCATCATCAGCCACGAGCTCGTCAAACGCAGCACGACGGGCGTGTTCCAGCGCTGCGTCGAGCAGAGCAAGGGGATCGAGATCCTCCTCGATATCCACCAGGGCGAGTGCGGGCACCACGCCGCCTCAAGATCCCTGGTGGCCAAAGCTTTCTGCCACGGGTTCTACTGGCCCACGACCCTGCAAGACACCGAGGAACTGGTCCTCAAGTGCGAGGGCTACCAACGCTTCAGCAAGCGCAGCCACCAGCCGGCTTCAGCCCTCCAAACCATCCCGATCACATGGCCCTTTGCCATCTGGGGACTCGACATGGTGGGGCCCTTCAAGACCGCCCGAGGCGGCATGACGCATCTCCTCGTCGCCGTCGAAAAATTCACTAAGTGGATCGAGGCTAGGCCGATCAAGAAGCTCGACGGGCCCACAGCCGTCCGGTTCATCAAGGACAAAGCGGTTCGCTACGGCGTGCCGCACAGCATCATCACGGACAACGGCACCAACTTCGCCAAGGGCGCGCTGACCCACTACTGCTCTGCATCCGGCATCCGGCTCGACTTGGCCTCCGTCGCACATCCCCAGTCGAACGGCCAGGTCGAGCGGGCAAATGGCCTCATCCTAGCCGGCATCAAGCCGCGACTCGTCGAGCCGCTCGTGCGCTCACCCGGCAGCTGGCTCGATGAGCTGCCGGCCGTCCTCTGGAGTCTCCGGACGACACCCAACTGCTCCACCAGGTTCACCCCGTTCTTCCTCGTCTACAGAGCCGAAGCAATCATTCCAACCGACGTCGAGTTCGACTCGCCCCGGGTGACGATGTACACCGAAGCCGAAGCAAAAAAAGCACGTGAAGACGGCGTCGATCTGCACGAGGAGGCGCACCTCCTGGCCCTCAGCCGGTCCGCCATCTACCAACAAGGCCTGCGCCACTACCACAGCAAGAAGACCAAGCCCCTCGCGTTCCACGAAGGCGACCTCGTACTCCGGCTCGTCCAGCGGACAGCCGGCCAGCACAAGCTAGCCTCCCTCTGGGAGGGCCCTTACATCGTCAACAAGGCTCTCTGCGACCGGAACGCGTACTACCTAATCGACGCGCAGAAGCCGAACAAGCGCAAGCGAGATGCAGCCGGCGAGGAGTCCAGCCGGCCCTGGAACGCGGAGCTCCTCCGTCCGTTTTACAGTTGAACTCGTGCATGTATGTATCACCGCCTTTTAAATTTAATGAAAGCAGGAAGCTCCCCCCGTTTTCATTTGTCCCGCCGAGTCGGCATAGCCGGCTCGGGGGACTCGGGGGCTTCCTTTTCCGTCTTACTCTGTGTCTATGCACCTCTCCGTTTTTTATTCTCCCGCCGAGTCGGCATAGCCGGCTCGGGGGCTCGGGGGCTAGCCGGCCTGGCCGCGCCCCGCCATTTTCCCTTAATCCATCTCGAAACGTACGAGCCGCCAAAGCCCTCTCTTCGCCAGCCACAGCCGGCTCCCGGCTGTCCGGCCGGCAAGAGCCAAAGGCCGGAAGCCTCATTACGCAAGAACGGCTAAGGGAGACAGCCCGGCACGGCCAGCCCGGCACAACCCTCCCTCTCTCACTAATTCGCCGAACGACCGGCTGCGCGCCGCCTGCCGCCAGCTGGCCCAGTGAGTGTTTTGCTCGCGCTCAACGTCCAAAAAAGCCCAAGTATTGTGCGTCCGCTCTCAAAGCCGAATCCCCGTCCTAGCCACAGTCCGCAACCCGGCTGTCCGGCTAGCGGGAACGAAGCTCGAAGAAAAGACAAACGAGAAAAGGCCCAAGGCCGAACAGCAAAAAGTGAAATCACATGCAAAATTTATATATAGCATGGGCCTTCGGCCACAAGTTCATTACATGGAACTACACCCCCAGTGGGTGGACCTGCTACCTAACAGAGTTTGAGTACAGGAAGGATAAAACGGAAAAAAGCAAAAGCCCTAAGCAGCACCCGCGTCATCTCCCGCCAGTGTCGGCTCAGCCAAGGTGGACGCAGCCGCCGTGTCGGGTCCAGCGCTCTCCGCCGTCCTCTCGGTCGCGGCGTCGTCGTCCGGGTCGGCCTCATCATCGGCGTAGGCACCCGTCTCGGCCGAGCTGTCGTCCGGGTCGTTCAGCAGCAAGCCGAAGTCGTTGGCAGGGACCTCCTCGCCGTCTTTCGTCTGCTCCAGGACGAACTCGTCGTGTGGGGCGAACGAGGCCAGGTAACTGGCCCGCCCGGCGATTCGCTGCGCCCGCGCCGCCAAGTCCTCCTCCGCGCCGGCCCGCTGCGCCGCCAGGCGGTCGAGGTCCACGCCCGGGTACCAGGACACAACGAAGCGCAGTGCCGTCTCCGCCCCGGCACGGGCCGCGGAGGCTCTCCACGCGCCTAGTCGCTCTACCCCGGCCTCCAGCCATCGCGCCAGCCGGGTGACGCTGTTCGGCACCGCCGCGCTCGGCCAGAGGCCGCTCGCCATGCCCAAGCCGGCCTCGAAAAGGCGGTGCAGCTGCCCCTCCACGGCCCGAAGACGGGCCTCGCCAGCGAGGACGAGCTCCGAGAAAGACCAGGCGGCGTAGGCGTCGATGTCCGCCCCTAGCTCGCGCTGCTCCACCCGGTGGGCGTACACGGCCGCATCGGCCGCCTCCTACGTCTTCGGGAAGACTCCTGGCCATGGAAAGAAACAAATCAGTCAAAGAAAGCAACTTGCCGGCTACGCCATCCGGCCCAAAGAAAAAAAATGGCACTTACAGGTGAAGGTCTCGTCGAGGTGTTGCGCCTTGCCCAGCATCCCGTTCTCCCGGATCGCCGACGCGTGAGCCTAGGCTTCGAGATCCTTCTCGAGCTGGGCGATCCTCCTGCCGGCGTCCGCAAGCTCCTCGGTCGCCTTGCCGCGCTCCTCCACCAGCCGGCCCAGTTCTGCCTGGTGGGCGTCCTTCGCTTTGGCCTTCTCGGCCACCAGCCGGTCCACCTCGGCCTAGAGCCGGTCGCGGTCGCCGACGGCGTGGTCGCGCTGCTCGCCAGCTTCGGTGAGCCGGCCTCGAAGGCCTGGCACCTCGGCCGCGTCGGCTGCGCAACAAGATTCTCGGTCAGATGCCGGAAGCATGGATTAGAAGAAAAAGACAAGGCTCTAAGATTCGACCCGGCTGCTCCGCAGTCCGGCCCGAATCTCGGGGGCTACACCTAGTGGGTGCGCTGGCGCGCACCCACTGAAGGCATGCAAGAGGTACCTTGGACCCGACGCAGCTCTCCTCCTTGGCGGCGAGCTGGGTTTTGGCCTCGCGGTACCGCTCCCGGAGCCGGTTGTACGTGCTGGCCCGCAGGTCGTACATATGCTGCGCGCAGACAGAAGATTAGAAGAATGCAAAGACGAGCTATAAGATTGGACCCGGCTGCTCCGCAGCCCGGCCGAACCTCGGGGGCTACACCCAGTGGGTGCGCTGGCGCGCCCCCACTGATTCAGCAACCGAGACAAGCAAAGGACAAAAAACTCACCGCGATCGCCTGCTCCAGCTGCCGCGCCCGGTCCTGCTCCTCCCGGACGAAGGTCTGCAGGCGCTCGCCCCGACCGCAAAGCTGCGAGTGCAAAGCATCCGCCGCGTCGTCCTCCCGGGTTCGCGGCCCGACCATGACTTCACCGGAGCTCGCCCATGGCTGCTGGATCGCGGCCCCGGCGCCGGATCCGCTTCCACCCGGCCGCTCGGGGTTCGTGGCGGCTTGGGGCGGAATGACCACCAAGGCACCGGCGTCCCCGGTCGCGGTCTCCAGGGCTGGCATCGGCTGCGCTTGGCCGGATGGCGCGGAGTCCGCCTCGCGCCTCTCTCCGCCGCCCTTGCCTCCCTCCGCCGGGTCGGCCCAGGGCGGCGTGTCCACGACGATGTTCTCATCGACGTCCGACTCGCCGCCGGCCGGCTCCGCCCTCCTCTCCGGCTCGCCCGCTCCCTCCGGCTGCGGCTCGATGAGCATCCCCACCGACGCCGAGCCCCTCTCCATCTCCGGCCAGGCCGGATCCGCGGTGGGCCTGGCCCGCTTCGCGGAGGCCCTCTCCCACGCCTGGGCTGAGGCCTCCTGCATCGCCTTCTCGGCCTCGTCCCGGTCCTACCAGGCGGCGCGCGTCGCCGCTTCAAGATCTTGGCCGGACTGGCGGGCCTCGAGGTCCTCCTCCGCGGTCCGGCCCGGCTCGCGGTCGATGGCGCTGCTCCGGGTCTTCCTCCAGACGGCCTCGCCCGCCGCGGCCTCTGTCGCCGCCACCGCCAAGTCAAGAGCCGACCTGTACACGACAGACAAGCCATAAGATTCGACCCGGCTGCTCTGCAGCTCGCCGGCTGGCGCGCCCCCACTGATTCAACAAGCAAGGATCAGAAATAAGACGAGAGACACTTACCCAATAACCATCGGGACCTTCCGCCTCGGCCGCACGGACGGGGCGAGCCGGCGCTTCTTCTTGACAACGGCCCTCTCGCGCACTGGCCCCGCTGCCGGGCGCTTCTCGGCCGGCTGACAGACGCCGCCGCGCGAGCCGGCCCGGCGCCGGCCGCCTTCCGCAGCCGCCTTGGGGGATCGACGCTGGCGTCCTCCCCAGCCGAGGGTGTTGCACCGTGGGCACCGGTCAGGCCCTCCTCATCGTCGTCCGGCCAGTCGCGAAAAGGATCCGAGGGCGGAGACTTACCAGCATGCCGCGACCCGCCGGCCGCGGCGTCGGCCAGGCGCGCCTCGATCGCCCCTTCTTCCGCCTCGGCGCCGGCGTCCTCCACGTCCGACTCGGGCAGGTCGGCCAGCAGAAGCTGGGGATTCGGCCCGTCGTGGTTCCGCTGGCTGGCGAATAGCTGCGGCCCTCCCGTCGCGTCAGGACACAATAATAGCGTCGAAGCAGCATAAAATAAAGACCATGGACTCACCGCCGGCGCCGGATTCGCCCGGTGATAGGGCTCCTTCCCGAAGTTCCACCCCTCCTCCTTCAGCCCGGCCTTGGAGATGTAGTTCACCCGCTGGACGATCCCAGCAGGTGTCAGCTCCTTGGTCGACATCCGGGTCGGGTCATGCCGGCCGCTCATGTCGCAGATCCGGTGTGCCCGGCGCTGCAGCCGCAAAACCCGGCGGGCGATGAAGGCCGCGATGAGGTCAACCGGCTTCAGCCCCTCGCGATCCATCATCTCCCCGACCCGGCTGCAGATGTTCACCATCTCCTGCGGCGGCTTCTTGGGGCAGTAGCCCCATTTCGGTTTCTCGAGCGGCGGCACGTCGACGAACGACGGAAGGTTGATGACGTCCACCGTCGGGTTGGCGTTCCGGACGTAGAAGAACGTCGTCTACCACTTCTTGGCCGATTCCTCAAGCGGCAGCTTGGGAAACGGCCCGTTCACCCGGCCGGTAACCACCGTTGTGCCGCAGTCGGACATGACGCCGGCTGACGCCCCCTGCTGCTTGAGGAAGAACATCTTCGCCCACAACTCCACAGTCGGCAGCATCCCGAGATAGCCTTCGCAGAGTGTGGCGAAGCCGGCAACCTGCAGCACGGCGTTGGCGCCGAGATGATGCGGCTGCAGCCCGAAGAAGACGAGCCACGCGCAGAAGAAGAGACTCGCGGGGAGGCCGAGCCCGCGCTCGAAATGCGAGAAGAAGACCACGTGCTCGCCCTCCCGCGGCTGCGGCACCCTCTCCGAGCCCGGCGCGCGCGCGAGCAGCGCCTCTGCCGGCGGCAGCCGCCTCGTGCGGCGAAGATAGCGAATGTTCTGCTCCGTCATGATGGATCCCTCCCAAGAGCCCTTCGGCAACGCCATTGGAGGGCTCTACGGGCGGCGATATACGGCGATGAGGAGGAGGAGGAAGAGAGAACTGCACGCTGTGGACCCCGGGTTGCGGCGCGCGGCAACAGGCGCGGGCGAGGCGTGCGACGGCGGCAGCGCTTCGCTCGGTCGCGGTGGAGAAGAAGCAGGGGCAGCGGAGGAGCGAGGGGCGGGAGTGTGCGGAAACGTTTCCGTCGCACCTTCCCTATGCCTCATTTATAACCGCAAGAGATCGTGGGGGAGTGGGATCGTTTGCGCTCATGATCCCCACTCCCCCGCACTATGTGCGCACGTTCCCCACGCACATTAACTGCGCGGGGAAGCGTAATCGCCAACGGCCGCCGCAGTAAATCCCTCGCGCGCGGGCCGAGGACGCGTCGTGGCGGGCCCGGGCCACAGTCACGTCCCGTCGCGCGCGTGGGCTGGCAGGCCTCGCCCGCCGCGAGGCTGCACGTGGCAGCCCGTCAAGCCGCGGCGGGCGCGAATCGGCGTACAAAGCAAGACTCATCTGGCGGGAATTTCCGTTTCCCGCCCAGGCCGGGGCGCCGCGACCCGGTCTCCGGAAGCCGGCCCCCAGCGGGTGTTCCCGGCGCCCGCTGCCGCGGTGCCGGCAAGCGGCCAGGCGAAGCCGCCCGACCGGAGTCCGGCACTTCATCAACAAACCGGCTCCTCAGGGGGGTAAGCTGCGAAGGCCCCCCTGCCTGAAGCCGGCGAACCTTCACAGCTTCGGGGACTACTGTCGGGGGGATGACCCCCGGGTAGGCAACGGAGCCCGGATCCCTTTCAAAAAAACCGGGGCAGGCCAACCCCTCAATCCGGCTGGCCCGCACGCCAGCTCCCCAGCGCGAGCTGGCTCGGCGTGGTGACCCGGCCTGGCCGGCTGGCCCATGCCGGCTGGCCACTAGAGAGCAGACCCTCACGACAAGACAAGGCAACAGCGCCCCCTCCTTTACACCGGCCCCGGCGGGTGAGGCGACAGCATTCCCTGTGCCCCCGCCAGGGGCGGGCGGTGACCGGGTGGCGTAACCCTGTTGCTAGGCGGCGTCGACCGTCCCTGACGAACGACAAGACCCACCACAGTGCCGAGCAGCCGACCGAGCCCGCACCCGGCGGACCCGGCGCACCCGGCGGACCCGTCGACCCCCACCGCCGGCTCCTAGACAATGACACCCGGGCCCCGCTCCCGTGCATCCTTACTCATCTACCCCTGGGGGTCGGCCTATAAGACCCCCCGGGAGCCCTCCATGCAGAGGGTCGGATAATCCAGTAGCAACACACACAAACCCAGCTCCAGGAGCAACCTTGTAACCTTTGTGCACTCCATACTCATTTCGACAGGACTAGGGGTGTTACCTCTCCGGAGGGCCCCGAACCTGGGTACGTCTTGTGTCCCGCACTCGCGCGTGCTAACCTCTCCTTCGGAACCCACCGGCGTCCTCTCATAACCCCACCTCTTAAGCCATCCCATGGCATCTGCGTGAGTCGCGCACCCCCCGCGAGAATACCATGACAACGGGTATGCACAAGCTTTCCCCTCCCTGGGAAGGGCCTTTTGTCATCAGCAAAAATCTCAACAACGGGTTATATTACCTGATGGATATACGTGAACACAATAAGTCACGTACGTCGGAGGAAGAGACCAACAGGCCTTGGAATATCGCTCATCTCCGTCCTTACTATACTTAGAGCCACTGGCTCAACTTTGCTTGTACATACTTTTGTATATATTATGATCAATATA
The DNA here is from genome assembly GCA_039707655.1 of Elymus sibiricus. Lineage (NCBI taxonomy): Eukaryota > Viridiplantae > Streptophyta > Magnoliopsida > Poales > Poaceae > Elymus > Elymus sibiricus. The sequence goes on along the minus strand of CM077670.1, from coordinate 318,533,026 downwards.
CATAAGCCGATATCCCCAAAACTCGGGGCCTCTGTCGTTTCATCTCAAATATCGTGCATGAGTCTTTTTGTTTTTGATCATTGGTCACTTTGGAGCTTCCAACTCACCGAGTTTAGCTATCTCACCCTCTTGAGCCAGCAAATGACGCCACATTATCTTGGTTAAACCTTCCTGTCTGCTTGATGCTACTCCGATTAGGTGACCCGGTGTACTCTTGACAAGTCAATCATCTCTATGACCCTGAACTTGTCTTGGTTAAAACATCGGATATGTCACGTGAGAGCCGGCTTACAGAGAGCGAGGATAAACCATGGGCTATCATGCCAGCTTCATTGAAGCAAGACTCGAGCCTTGAAAGCCGGTCTATATTGTTGTGCCTCGAAAGCCCACTTAACATTGATATGTATTCACGATTTCTGTTTCAATTTTTTACAGGGGTTATCTTTGTTTCTTTTTGGCCATGAGCTGCCGGATCATGGACAAACCGGTTTAAAACAAAAGACCGATGCCTATTGACCATGAGTTAACAAAAATCATAGCAGTTTCTTTCAGACTGGTGTTAACCACAAGTCGAACAGCTATTAAGCGCCCCGGGTTATTCTAAACCTGTGTTATGCAGAGAAGGATAAACTATTGATGGTTCATACAAATATGACTCACCACACTGTTACTCAATGAAGCGTAGATTTTTTCAAAGGAGAGTGCGCGAGTTAACATACAACCACACCAGTGCAACTGTTTCATCCACAATACTGCCTAATATTTCAATGTGCGAAGGCACGTTAGCGCACCCAAGTGTTTCCAACTATCCTATTACAAAGCCACAGCTGGGCTCCATGATATCAAAAGTTTTTTGGAGACATCTACTCCTGGGCACCAGTTTCTGTGCCCTCCGGGTCATTAGATCCCGGGTTAGGCCCTTCCTGGTGTTCATCGGTGGCTTGGGCCTCCGGGTCATCCTGCTCCGGCTCCGCTCTTCTTCCGATCTGAAGATTGTCCAGATCCCAGTCGATAGTTGTCAAGGCCTGAAAGACGGCATCCTCTTTCATGATAATTGATGGGTCAACATCAGGAGCAAAGATATGCATACGTCGCACCGGAGTTAGGTCGATGGGCGTGTAAGATGACGGGGTGACCCGCACGTTCTCTTCGTTGTAAGCCGGCCGGTACCTCTTCAAGTCCAATTCTTCAACAAGTTGACTCGCCAAAACACGAGTCTCCTTCAAACACCGGGCGTAATCTGCCACAGAGAATTCGCTGCCATCAGTGTTGAACTCTGGAAACCCGCCGGTCATCTCGGAAGAATCCATATCTGGCACATAAGCTTTGGCCCGGCTTAAAGACATCATGGCACCCACTCGGGCGACTAATTTCTTCAACTCTTCAATTTGTCCAGGCATGGTTGAAAGTTGATTCAACACATCCCTTATGAACCGTGGCGGCTCTTTCTGACCCATCACAGACATAATTGTGAACAAGCTCCCAGCATAAAGTTGCTCCAAGAAAGTGTAAACCGCCTTGAGCTTGATACGGGGATCTTGACGCAGATTGATGCTTCTGCTACCTGCAATATTTGAACACATTCGATTACAGCATTCCAATACAAATATCAGAGATTTCGGGCGAGTTATTCCTGACTGATTGGCGGGCCACTTACCAAAGTTGGCCTGGGTCATATCGGTAATATAACGCTTCAAGCCGTTTACTTCATCCGTAATGGGCTTGAGTCGGTTCTCTGCCTCTTCAGCACGTTTCAACAACGCTGCTTTTTCTTCCTCGTGAGAGGTCCTAACAGATTTCAAGTTTTCAGCAGCTGTTGATACAGATTCTTGCAAGGCTGCGACAGATGACTCGGCGTCTATACGAAGCTTCTTCTCACTTTTGAGTTGCTCTTGTAAGCCGGCCACCTTTGACTCGGCGTCATTGAGCATATCCTGTCATAATCAGATCTCGTCAGTGGAATGCTATATACTATTGAGCCCACAAAATTGCACAACCCGGCCCATGGGTGCTATGAGACGGCTAAAAATTTTCACCTAAAGTCCCAAGCAGTTTCCTAGCAATCTACATGGCACTTGGGGGCTAATGCAGGTCATTTTTTCTCTTCTGCTGATCACTAAGGGAATAAGATCCGGCTCATCCTATCAAAATGAGTCGGCCCTTGGGGGCTACACATCACTTCTAAAGGACAATTGTTAAAGAACCGGCTGGTTATATACATAACAACCCGACCCTTGGGGGCTACACGTTGCTTTCAAGGGACATATGTTAAAGAACCGGCTTGTCATATACATAACAACCCGGCCCTTGGGGGCTACAGTTCCGAAACAAGTATATCATACTGGAAGTCTTACACATATTCATGATGTCCTATGTCTAAGACTTGGCGGCTACACAAGATAAATACAGTATGGAAAGAAGGGACATTTCTGACCTCATATTTCCTCTTCAGCATATTGACCAGGCTTACTTCCATTTCCCGGCTTACAGATAGCTGGGTCAGGTACGCCTCATGGAGATCGGCCGTGCTGAGATCTTCAAAGTTTGGGAGCTCAAGTTTCCCTTTTCCTTTCTCATACGCGACCGGCTCATCTTTTGATACAAGCTTGGTCAGAACGCTTGACGTCTCTGGAGTCTTGAAAGATACCCCTGTGATGCCAACATCATCATCGGCTTGGGGAGATGATAAGACCGTATCTTCAGCCGCCTTCATCGGACTAGAAGGGCGAGTAGGACTTGGCGGGTTAAGATCCTCCACCACGTCAGCCGCGCCGACTTGAGTATCCACCTTTTCAGTAGTTGGCGGCTCGTTTTGCTTGGGCGGATCAACATTTTCACCAGGCTGATCCTTCGCCGTCTCGTGTTGACCTTCAGTGATCACCAAGTTTGGGTTTTCTGGCTCAAAGTCCTTTGGGGTCGAAGATGACTCGCCAGTTTTCCTCTTCTTAGCTTTTGCCCTATGAATTCATAAGCAGACTTAAATAAGCGAGACAATGGTTACGACGAAGCACGGTTTATTGAGAAGAACTTACCCTTGCTTAATGACCAAGGGTGGCAGTTGAGTGGCAGATGAGTCGCCAGATGATGGTGGCGACTCCTGGTAATTTGAATCAGACGGGTTAAGAGGATGCTTAAAAAGGCCGGCTCGTGGAAGAGATGGGGTTGGACTGTGAGGCACCTCATTGCGTCGCTTACGGGCGGCTGAAGCATCAGGTAAGCCGGTCAAGAGTTCTCCAGAACCACTTCGAGTCTGGCGTCGTGCAGAGCCGGCATGCTGTGATTTCTTTAAAGAAAATTGTGGGTCTAAATAAGCGTGTGGATGAGAAAATGGCACTTTTCTAACAGTTTTTCTGGCTCTTTGGGGAACAAAGTTTCCTGAGTCAGAGGAGATGGAAATTACCTTAACATCATCAGCCCGGCTATTTTCAGCATCGCCCTGAGAATACGAGGTGTTAGCCAGTTCAATAAAAAGACGGCCAAGGGAGTCAAGTTCTACCTCTGACTCATCATCAGCTGCTGGTGACCCGCCTCTAGCTATCGTCTCACTTTCAATAGCCGGTTTATTCTTCTTTTGAGCCGGTGTAGCTTTAGCAGCCCTAGGCTTGGTCGCTGGTGTTTTCTTATTCTTCTTGTTCCAGAATGGAGAGTCGGCATGCACAGTTTTAAACAAGATCAACAAGTAAGTTTAAAGAGTTGATAAGCTGGACAAATGATCACAGGAATGCTTACTAGAGAAGCCTGGTTAAGGGCATAGAACGGTCTCAGCCCCGTCTTGTTACAGTTTTCTTGTGACTCCCCAAGCAGTTTCTTCACAATCTTGTTTATTTTGTCAGCTGACAGGTCAATGGGACTGAACCTTTGCGCATCATTTGATATGCCTAAGTAATTGCACATTAAATCCGCCCGGCGACTTAAGGGGAGAATCCTCTAGGTAATCCAGCACCGGGTTAGATCAACCCCGGTCAAACCATTGGCTAATAAAGCCCTCAGCTTTGGATATATGTGGGCGACTTGAGCGCACTCTTCTTGAGGAACCCAGCCAGGAAGTTCAACGGTGGGGTCAAGACGGTCAGGTCTGTAACCCGGCAAAGGGTTCTCATCAGCAGGAGTTGTGTTCTTACAATAGAACCAGGTCTTGTTCCATCCTTTTGGATGACTTGGCAGAGTGACTGAAGGAAAAGCAATGTCTCTTCGCCTCTGGATCGAGACCCCGCCAAGTTCTAGACTGGGGCCGTCAACACATTCAGTCTGGCGGTTGATATAGAAAAACTCCCTAAAGAGAGGAACGGTGGCTTCCATTTGCAGATATGCTTCATAGAAGACTTGAAATTGGCATAGGTTGGATATAGAATTTGGACCAAGGTCTTGAGGATGAAGGTTGAACAAACTTAGGGTGTCCCGAAATTTTTTTGACCCGGGCGGAGAGAAGCCCCTAAGAAGATGGTCTATAAACACCACGACTTCTCCTTCGCCGGGTTGGGAACAGTTTCGCCTTGAGGAGCCCGCCAGCCAATCACCTCTTGAGCAGGCAGAAAACCTTGTTCTTTATAGTCATTGAGCACGAGTTGTGAAACTTGGGAACTCACCCAATTGCAGACTGTAGTCTTTTCCATGGTATGTCACCTAAAGAATTAACGACTGTGGATAAAATATGAATGGCGGGTCATTTCACGATCTCTAAAGTCGCCGTGGTGGCTTGGAGAGAAGCCAGTATGACAAGGTGGTTACAATTAAAAGGCGAGCCAACATAGTTATTCAATTACCAAAACTACAAGCCGCCCGAACAGAGATTCAACTATGCTTCCTAAGGAAGGCGGGTCATGATTTATACGGCGGCTCATCTTAAAGTTGAAGATTCTGATTTTTTGCTAAGTATTGCAGGAACAGATTTCAAACAAAGTGGCTAAAATTATGGATCTACAAAATACGCGACAAGGAAAAATATTTAGTATTCCTAACTCATACAGTGGAAGCATGGTTTGATTTATTCGCAGTGTTTAGTGAAGATCTGAAGTTCCTAGATGCAGAAATGGTACTACAACCAACATCGGAGTATTTCTATGACGAGTTCATTAGAATCTAGATCCAAAATAGCAATGGTAGGATAAACAGACGAGCACCGATGAACTAGGTAAAATGGATAACAAACTGCTACAGAACTAGGTAAAATGGATAACAAACTGCTACAGACCTGGATGCGGCGGAAGCTTCAAGAGGCTCTTGACGGTGTCGACGGCGGCGTGCATGGAGTTGTTGAAGCGGTTGGCGTTGTCGGAGACACCAAGGTCGCACGTCGGCGGAAAGCTTGGGTCACGGATGGACTGGGCGCGAGGAAGAAGACGAAGCAGTAAAAGAGAAGACTGCGGCCCTCGAGGATATTTATAATATGATAAGAAGGGGAAAAGGCAGGTGTGCAAATAGAGGAGGCACAGTAACTTTTTGCGAAGAGGCGCCTTGATTCTCGCGCCTAACAGATATACATCCAGATTCGCTGTGACGTCACGCTTAAGCACCGTTGATTCCGGAAGATGACATCCTGACACGAGGGAGCGAGGAATGCTGTGGTAAAGAGGTATTATGAGCCGGCAAATTCATATGACCCGGAAGTACAACAAGACTGAAGATTGACGTGAATGAATCCACATCACTCTAGGGGCTAATGTTGGGGATATAACCCCACGGTATGACCCGCCCGTTCAGGGCCGGGTTATCCAGTGGCGGCCTAAAGAGAGATGCGGCTATCAAGACTCCAAGGCCCATCCAGGGTGACTCATAAGCGGGCCGGCTTGGAGGTCCAGTACTTGAGGCGGAGGCTTACCTAAGGCGGCAGCTTACCTAAGATGATGAGTACGAGATAGATTAGGGCATGGGTCATGTTGCGACCCGGACTCTGTTGTAAGCCTGGGGCCTCGACCTGTATATAAAGGCGAGCCCCTGCCCCCCCCCCCCGAGGCAGAAGGACCAAGTTACAAGCTCTCGAGTACTAGGTTAGCCAAGTTGTGCCCTTGTAATCGAGATCATCATCATCATCAAATAACGATCAAGCAGGATGTAGGCTATTACCTCCTTTGCGAGGGGCCGAACCTGGGTAAACCCTTGTCTCTCAACTCCGACCAACCCAATTCGAGTTATCACCTAGCTGCGATGGCCTCACGACTAAGTCCTTTCACGAGGACATCTGCCGTGACAAAACCACGACAGCGGTCCTTGTAGAAGGTTAAAACGCAACTTGTATATCACCATTGTGGCTTTGCTTAGGTAAGAACGGTTCTTGCTAGTTGCCCATAGTAGCCACGTAAAAATTGCAATAACAAAGTAGAGGACGTCTAACTTGTTTTTGCAGGGCATGTTGTGATGTGGTATGTCCATAACGTGATGTGATATATGTTGATGTATGAGATGATCATGTTTTGTAATAGGTTCATAACTTGCATGTCGATGAGTATGGCAACTGGCAGGAGCCATAGGGTTGTCTTTAATTTAATTTGACGCCATGTAATTTCTTTACTTTATCGCTCTGAGTTAGCATTAGTCGTGGAAGCAATAGTTGGCGGCGACAACCACGTGACGACACGATGATGGGGATCATCATGATGGAGATCATGGTGTCATGCCGGTGACGATGGAGATCATGTCGGTGCTTTGGAGATGGAGATCAAAAGCATGAGATGGTAATGGCCATATCATGTCACATATATTGATTGCATGTGATGTTTATCCCTTTTATTCATCTTATTTTGCTTAGGATGACGGTAGCATTATAAGATGATCCCTTCACTTAATTTCAAGATAAAAGTGTTCTCCCTAAGTATGGACCATTGAGAAAGTTCGTCGTTTCGAAGCACCTCGTGATGATCGGGTGTGATAGACTCTACGTTCGCATACAACGGGTGTAAGCCAGTTTTACACATGCAGAATACTTGGGTTAAACTTGACGAGCCTAGCATGTACAGACATGGCCTCAAAGCACGAAGGACCGAAAGGTCAAACATGAGTCATATCGTAGATATGATCAACATAGAGATGTTCACCATTGATGACTGCCCCATCTCACATGATGATCGGACATGGGTTAGTTGATTTGGATCATGTAAACACTTAGACAACTTAAGGGATGTTGATTTCAGTGGGAGTTCTTTAGTAATTTGATTAACAGAACCAATTATCATGAACTTAGTCTAATTGTCTTTGCAAATTAATGTTGTAGATCAATGGCTCACGTTGTAGTTCCCTAGAATTTTAATGCGTTCCAAGAGAAAGCTAAGTTGAAAGATGATGGAAGCAACTATGCGGATTGGGTCCGTAATTTGAGGATTATCCTCACTGCTGCACAGAAAGTATATGTCCTTGATGCACCGCTTGGTGATGCACCCCCTCAAGCGTCACCTGTAGATGGTATGAATGTCTGGCAGGCACATTTTGATGACTACTCGATAGTTTAATGCGCCATGCTTTACGTCTTAGAACCGGGGCTCCAAAGACGTTTTGAGCACCACGGAGCATATGAGATGTTCCAGGAGCTGAAATTGGTATTTCAGGCTCACGCCTAGGTCGAGAGGTATGAAACCTCCAGCAAGTTCTTTAGCTGCAAGATGGAGGAGAACGGCTCCGTTAGTGAGCACGTACTCAAGATGTCTGGGTACTTCAACCGCTTGAATCAGTTGGGTTTAATCTTCCGGATGAAGTAGCGGTTAACAGAGTTCTCCAGTCACTGCCACCGAGCTACAAGAGCTTTGTGATGAACTATAATATGCAAGGGATGGAAAAGACGATCCCTAAGCTCTTCACAATGCTTAAAGCCGCGGAGGTAGAAATCAAGAAAGAGCATCAAGTGTTGATGGTCAACAAGACCACCAGTTTCAAGAAGAAAGGTGCTAGTTGTAGACTGCGTTGGTATTTCCCCGAAGAGGAGAAGATGATGCAGTATGGTAGAGATAAGTATTTCCCTCAGTTAAGAACCAAGGTTATCAATCCAGTAGGAGAACCACACAAAACCTCTTTAGCAGCACCTACATACCCAAAAGCAAACACTTGCACCCAACGCAAATAAGAGGGTTGTCAATCCTCTTAGAGGTTATTTGCAAGGATTAATTCTGATGGTGATAGATAGATAAAGTAAAATACTAAATAAAATAAAAGTAAATAAATTGCAGCAAGGTATTTTTGGATTTTAAGATATGATAAAAGTAGACCCGAGGGCCATAGTTTTCACTAGAGGCTTCTCTCTCGAACACATAGCATACGGTGGGTAAACAAATTACTGTTGGGCAATTGATAGAAAAGCAAATAATTATGACGGATTCATGGCAATGATCATGTATATAGGCATCACGTCTGAGACAAGTAGACCGACTCCTTCCTGCATCTACTACTATTACTCCACCCATCGACCGCTATCTAGCATGCATCTAGGGTATTAAGTATAAAACAGAATAACGCCTTAAGCAAGATGACATGATGTAGACAAAGTAAACTCAAGTAATATGATTAAACCCCATCTTTTTATCCTTAATGGCAACAATACAAATACGTGTCATGTCCCTTTCTGTACTGGGATTGAGCACCGCAAGATTAAACCCATCAAAAAGCACCTCTCCGATTGCAAGATAAACCAATCTAATTGGCCAAACCAAATTGATATATCAGAGAGAAATACAAAGCTATAACAATCATGCATAAAAGATTTCAGAGAAGAATCAAATATTTCTCATGAATAATCTGATCATAAACTCACAATTCATTGGATCCCAACAAACACACCGCAAAAGAAGATTACATCGGATAGAACTCCAAGAACATCGAGGAGAACATGGTATTGAAGATCAAAGAGAGAGAAGAAGCCATCTAGCTACTAGCTATGGACTCGTAGGTCTATGGTAAAGTACTCACACATCATCGTAAGGGCAGCAAGGTTGATGAAGAAGCCCTCCGTGATCGATTCCCCCTCCGGCAGAGTACCAGAAAAAGCCTCCAGATGGGATCGTGGAAGAATAGAGGCTTGCAGCGGCGGAAAGGTTTTCTCTTCTGTCTTTCTAGTATACGGGGAATATTTGGGAATTTATAGCACTGGAATTAGGTCAGGAAGTGCCACGAGGGGCCCACAAGCCTGGGGGCGTGCCCTACCCCCCAGGGCACACCTCACGAGCTTGTTGCTCCCTCGTGACTCTTCTGGTCTTCTCCGGAAGCTTCGTGGGTCCCTTCTGGTCCAGAAAAAATTCATCCAAAGTTTTTTCTCCGTTTGGACTCTTTTTGATAATGATTTTCTGAAAAGACAAAACCAAGCAAAAAACAGCAACTGGCACTCGGCTCTGGGTTAATAGGTTAGTCCCAAAATATGATATATAATTGCATATAGTTGCATATAAAACATCCAAGATTGATACTATAATATCATGGAACAATCAAAAATTATAGATACGTTGGAGACGTATCAAGCATCCCCAAGCTTAATTCCTGCTCGTCCTCAAGTAGGTAAATGATAAAAATAGAATTTTTGATGTGGAATGCTACCTAACATGTTTCATCATGTAATCTCTCTTACGGTATGAATAATAAGATCTGAATGATTCAAAGCAATAGTCTATAGTTTGACATAAAGACATCAATACTCAGGCATACTAATAAACAATTAATCATGTCTTTCAAAATAAAAATGCTAAAGAAAGTTATCCCTACAAAATCATATAATCCTGTTGTCGGTGTATAAAACATGGGTATTTTATACCCTGACTTATGCACAGATAGTAGCAGCCTCCTTGCCGGCCAAGCCTTGCCGGGAGCCGCCAAGACCAAGACTCAAGACCCAGTTGCGGAAGCCACTGGAGAGAAGCTCAAGACACAGCACCAACAAGTACTCAACTAATACCGATGATAAAGACATTCCCTACCGGCAAGGCTAAACCGACAAGGTGAAGACCCGGCAAGCTCCGTACCGGCAAGCTTCTGCCAGTCCTCCAGCGCTCCACCTCACCGCACAGATGTTCGCTCATGTATGAGGTGTCAACCGCGCAGGCTGGTTGGTGAGGCTTGTCGGGCACGTGTCAGCACGCTGGGACAGGATTTCCCTCTAATGACACCTGTCCAGGAGGCGTGTCAGAATAATACGAGGTAGCTGGGCGAGCGGTGCAGAAACCTTGCCGGGACTACCTCTCCATATGACACCTAATAGTGCATTTAATGCTTTTGTCCTAAACTGGTAGAGTTAGGTACGATAGCACTGTTTGCTATATAATCGCTATGTAATTACTGTTTTGCCACTGTGGTAACCCCTTGAGCTATAAAAGGAGGGCCAAGGCAACAGTTAGGGGGATTCGGATCCCTTTTCAAACACTTGCACGTCTCGCGTAGCAGCACTCTCCACACCTTGCCGGGAGAAGCGCTCCCTGTACCTGTTCTTTCATACAACCAATACACCAAAAGCAGGAGTAGGGTTTTACGCTTCTCAGCGGCCCGAACCAGGGTAAATCCCTTGCGTTTTCCATTGATCCTACTCTTTGTGAACGTTGATCCCCCATGCCGACCCACAAGGGGCTGGATGGCCCCATAGATGGTCGTGTCACTGCGACATATTTAGCGCGCCAGGTAGGGGGCATCGCTTGCGCGAACCTTGATCAAAGGATTGCGCGTCTTCTTCATCATCTTCATCAACTTCCTCGTCGTCCTCCTCGTCGTCGATGGCGCCCAAGAAGAAGAGCATCACGATGACGGCCACCCCGCACGCATCTGCAGGCGGCGCGGCCAATGCGGGCGGTGCGGATACCGCGGTTGGCACTACCAGCGCAGGCGGCGCGGTCGCCACGCCCACCGCGGTCGGCGCAGGAGACGAGCACGCTGGAGGCAGTTGACCTCCTCGATCCTCTGGCAAACAGATCCCCGACGGCGCGGGCGGAGCGGACAGACGTCCTCCTCCTCCTCCTCATCGCCGCGTCGACGAACGAAGCCACCGGAGCGGCAGTGCCCGGGCCGGCGCGAGACAAGATCCTGCCGCTGCGACGTCCAAGGATGCAGCTTCGGGACAGACGCAGCGTCCCTCGCACAATGGGCGCGGAACAGCCCCGAGCGGCGCCAACGAGTCTGGGCAGCGGCGACCTCATGGCAAGACTCCTATTGATCAAATCCCAGATCCTCAGGCACCACCTCCGCCACGGCGACCCGCTGCTGATCATGTGCCGCGGTAACAAGACCGCGATGGTGCTCCTGCTGGCTCCGCTAGGAGTAGAGCGACGTCGCGCTCTTCGCTTCTGGCCATGCCAGCCACAGCGGTAGAAGTAATGACGCGAGCCCAGATGCTGCTGAACTTCCCTCCAGCGGCAGAGAAGATGGATGAGTGGAGAGCCACCATCCAAAGCTTGATTGGGTTTGCTAAGGCCAGTAAATCACCGCAAGCAGAGCCCTCACGGCATCCGCAAACAGCACCGGTAGCTCCAGCTAGTGGCAGCGTTGATGGTACTACGCTAACGGTGCAATCACCTCAGCGGCAACAGTCTCAACAGTAGCAACGCCAACAACCGCGGCAGGCTCGACGATCTTTCGAGCCCAATGAAGTGTCGATGGCCTCTTCGGATCCGCGAGCGTGGCAAGACCAACGGCAAGTGCTGCGAGACAGGCGGGCAGAAGACGCCCGCACCACCATCGAATGGCGCCGGGAGGCGCGCCATCAATCCGACGCGCGCAACGGCCCCGTCGTTGATGAGCCTGCACCAGGGGTTGGCGGATATCTACCTTACGAGGTTGGGTGTCCCGCCTTCACCCGTGAGTTGTGGCAAGTCCGATGGCCGTCCGTCCGAGCTTTCAAGCCAGAAGTACCAAAAAAGTATGACAGCAAGCTGAACCCGGCAGAGTTTCTGGGCATTTACACGATTGCCGTGCAAGCTACCGGAGGAAGAGATGAGAAGATCCTCACCAATTACTTTCCGTTGGTACTGAAGCCCAACGTGAGATCTTGGCTGATAAATTTGCCGAAGAACTCCATTTCTTCGTGGTCAAATCTCTGCAATGAGTTTGTTGGTGCCTTTACCGGAGGCCACAAGGCCCCCGGGCAGCCCAGTGACCTACAGGTGATCCCGCAAAGAGACGGTGAAACTTTGCGCAAGTATATCCAGAGATTCAGCCGCATACACCGCAATATCTCAGATGTGCACCCTGCAGCCATGATTGCCGCCTTTCATACAAATGTGTACAATCGAAGGATGCGGGAGAAAAAGAATGCCAAGTTGCCCAAGACCGTCAACGAATTCTACACGTTGGCGGATAAGTGTGCACGTGCTGAGGAAGGAAGGAGACTTCCCGGGGAGGACGCTGGTGCCGAGGTAGATTCTGAGGACGATGATGCTGCCACCCCGAGGAACAAAGGCCGAAAGCGTAACAAGAAGCGCAAAGGCAAAACTATTATCGTTGTGAAGGCTCCGGCAACTCTGAGTCCGCCAAGAAAGCCAAGACTGAAAACTCCGGCAAGGAGGCTGCTGTATGCGCCGCTTGCCAGGAGGCGGCAGCAAACGAGAAAGCCAGCAAGTCTGATGGACCGTACTGCAAGATTCACCGTACCAAAGGCCACGATCTCCAAGAGTGCCGGCAAGTCGAGCACCTTGTTGAGAAACAGAAAGCTGAATACGAAAAGCGTGACAAAGAGAAAGGTCAAGATGGTACCGGTGGATCCGGCAAAAAGGGCCGTGGTGGTCGAGGAGGCCGCCGCGGCAAGGTCAAGTAGCAGAAAGAGAAACCTGCAAGAGGCCGAGACAAGAAAGAGGAAGATGATGGGAGCGATGAAGAGGATGATGATGAGACCAGCGAACAAGAATTCCAGAAGGCAACCGACGCCATGTGCATCGACGGAAGAGCATCTTTGCACTCCTCTCACCGCCAACTTAAGCAATGGGCGCGTGAGGTTAATGCGGCGGAACTGGCAATGGGCTCTCAAAAGCCACTCAAATGGTCACACACGCCTATCATTTTTTATGCTGAGGACCACCCTGATCGCATAACTGCGGTCGGGTGTTTGCCGTTGTTGGTTTCACCAACAATTCGCAACCTCCAAGTAACAAAGACATTAGTTGACGGTGGGGCCGGTCTGAATCTGATCTCTCCGGAAGTTATCAAAAGGCTGTAGATCCCCGATGAGGAACTTGAGAAAACGGGCACGTTTCAAGGAGTGAACCCGGGAAGAAGCCAGCCCAAGGGAAAGATCACATTACCGGTGACATTTGGCGGGGAACTGAACTACAGAACGGAAAAGATTGTGTTTGACGTTCTCAAGATCCCCTTGCCGTACAATGGAATTCTTGGCCGCCCAGCCTTGGCGAAATTCATGGCAGCATCTCACTATGCTTACAACACATTGAAGATGCCAGGGCCGATGGGTGTCATTTCCATCAACTCCGACAAGAAAGATGCAGTCATTTGCGTCGACAAGATGTACAGAGATGCGGTTGCAGCAGAGGCCGCCAAGACACCTACTCCCGCCAAGAAGAAGGAAAAGAAGAAGTCCGGCAAGACCTCTAGAAAGGATTCCGGGAAGCACACCTCTTCGGAGTGCTGCGCGCCTGTTGAAGACTTGTCGGAGTACTCTGCCGGTAAGAAATCCAAAGCTGCTTCACCAGCAACTAAAAAGGTGCCGGCGAGGGAGGACGGCACTGACGGTACCTTCACCATCAGTGCCACCCTTGACAGCAAATAGGAAAGCACGCTCGTTGCCTTCCTGCGGGCGAATGTTGATGTGTTTGCATGGCGACCATCTGACATCCCCGACGTTCCCAGGGAGGTAATTGAGCACCACCTTGCTGTCTGTCCCCATGCCTGGCCCGTCAAGCAAAAAGTCCGGAAGCAAGCATTGGAGCGGCAACAGTTCATTGCCGAAGAAATCAAGAAGCTTGAAGCAGCAGGATTGGTTAGAGGTGTACTACATCCAACTTGGTTGGCAAATCCAGTTGTGGTTCGCAAAGCAAACGGAAAGTGGAGACTTTGTATTGACTACACTGATATTAACAAAGCATGTCCAAAGGATCCTTTCCCTTTGCCACGCATTGATCAAATCGTAGACTCTACTTCCGGCTGTGATTTGCTCTCCTTCCACGATGCATACTCTGGATACCATCAGATATTCATGGCCAAGGAGGATGAGGAGAAAACTGCATTCATTACTCCATGTGGCACGTACTGCTTCGTGCATATGCCTTTCGGATTAAAGAGTGCCGGTTCAACATTTGCAAGGGCAGTCTAGATTGGTTTTGAGCCCCAGCTGCACAGGAATGTGGAAGCATACATGGATGATATAGTAGTCAAGACCAAGGACAAATCTACCCTCATTCAAGACTTGGAAGAAACGTTTGCGAACTTGCGCAAAATCAACTTAAAGCTCAATCCCGAGAAGTGTGTATTTGGCGTCCCGTCCGGCAAGCTTCTTGGATTCTTTGTATCTCAACGAGGAATTGAAGCAAATCCCGACAAGATCAAAGCAATTGAGCAGATTCAAGCACCAAAAAGCGTCAAAGATGTGCGGCGTCTTGCCGGTTGTGTTGCTGCCTTGAGTAGGTTCATTTCAAGATCTGCTGAGCGCGCCCTGCCATTTTTCAAGATTTTGAAAAAGGCAGGTCCGATGAAATGGACTCCGGAAGCGGAGGCCACGCTGCAGGACTTGAAAAGATACCTCTCCTCCGCGCCAACACTAGTTGCGCCTAGACCGCAAGAGCGGTTGCTTCTATACGTAGCGGCAACGAATCAAGTGGCTAGTGTTGCATTAGTGGCACAGAGGGAAGTCGATGACGAGGAAACAGCCACGGCAAGCCCATCCAGCGACAAACCGGAATCTTCCCCGGCAAGGCCTGGTGCCGACAAGTCACCGACAGCGCAAGCAAGTGAAGCTGATCAGCAAGTGGTGCCGAAGAAGAAGGTGGTGCGGCGACCCATGTATTTTGTTAGTTCCCTTCTGCAGGGAGGCTAGATCAAGATACTCTGGCGTCCAGAAGCTGCTTTTCGGCCTCCTTATGGCCTCGAGAAAGCTGCACCACTACTTCCAAGCACACAAAATCACCATCGTCACTCGCTTCCCGGTGCAACGCATTTTGAGAAATCCAGAGGCAACCGGCAGGATAGTGGAGTGGGCGTTGGAATTGTCAAGCTTTGCACTTAAGTTTGAAATCACTTCAACCATCCAGAGCAGAGCCTTGGCGGAGTTCATTGCTGAATGGACGCCAACGCAGGACGAAGAGACTCAAGAAACAGCTCTCCCCGGCAAAGAAACAGCCAAAGAATGAATCATGTACTTTGACGGTGCCTTCTCGCTGCAAGGCGCCGGTGCAGAAGTGCTGCTCGTCGCACCCACCGGAGAGCACCTCAAGTATGTGGTTCAAATGATATTTCCCAGGGAGCAAGCCACAAACAACACTGCCGAGTACGAAGGACTCCTTGCCGGTCTTCGGATCGCAGTGGACCTTGGGATAAAAAAATTGATCATCCGCGGTGACTCGCAGCTCGTTGTGAAGCAAGTAAACAAAGATTACCAGAGCCCGTTGATGGAAGCATATGTGCAAGAAGTGAGGAAATTGGAAGAGCACTTTGACAGGTTACAAATAGAGCACGTCCCTCGTGCGGAAAACAACATTGTTGATAGCCTGTCAAAGTTTGCCGCTCAAAAGCTTCCCGTGGAACCGGGAACGTTTGTGCTCCATTTGAATCAACCAACAGTCACTCCATCAACGCAGGCCAGTAAGAGAAGGAAGTTGAATACCGGCAAGTACTTTCTGGCAGAGCTCCCAGAAGCTGCCAGTAAAGATGTTGCCAGGAACAACGACACGGTTGCCGATGAGCAGCAGCTTCGCGTAGGACCCCAGGTTCTTGCCGCCGAGGCAAGCGCTCCCACGGCCGAAGAAATGCCTTTAGTTCTTGTCATCGAGTCGCAGGCTCCGGCATGGGTGCAGCAAATAGTTCGTTTCCTTCAAACAGGAGAACTTCTCAATGAGCAAGAAGAAGGTGAGAAAGTAGCCCGTCAGTCAAGTATGTATCAGTTTCTGGATAACATACTATACAAAAAGCGACCAAACGGTGTGAAATTAAAGTGTATTTGCCGGGAAGACAGACTGAAGCTGTTGGCAGAGATACACGAAGGCATATGTGGCTCTCACATAGGATCAAGGGACCTTGCCGGCAAGGCTTCTATTGGCCCACTGCCCTCCAGGATGCAACTGAGCTAGTAACCAAGTGTGAAGCATGCCAGTTCCATTCAAAGAACATACATCAACCAGCTCACGCTCTCCAAACAATCCCTCTCTCCTGGCCCTTTTCGGTCTAGGGGCTCTATATTTTGGGCCCCTTCCCCCATGTTGCCGGGGGCTTTGAGTTCTTGTACGTCGCCATTGACAAGTTCACAAAGTGGCCTGAAGTGGAGCCAATGAGAAAGGTGACAGCGCAATCAGTCATCAAGTTCTTCAAAGGATTAGTTTGCCATTTCGGGGTTCCTAACAGAATCATCACCGACAACGGCACACAATTCACGAGCCGCACCTTCACGCAGTACATCCAAGACCTTGGCAGCAAAATTTGTTTTGCGTTTGTTTCTCACCCGAGAAGCAACGGCCAGGCGGAAAGGATGAATGCTGAAGTGCTGTATGGCCTCAAGACAAGAACCTTTGACAAGCTGCGCAAGTGTGGAAGATACTGGATTGATGAGTTGCCGGTGGTTCTTTGGTCACTCAGAACGACACCAAATCGAGCTACCGGTCAAATGCCCTTCTCCCTAATCTACGATGCAGAAGCGGTGCTCCCCACAGAACTCATATACGGGTCACCTCGAGTGCTTGCTTACGATGAAGCTGAGCAAGAGAAGCTGCGGCAAGACGACACAACGCTCCTTGAGGAAGATCGTCTTCGGGCGGCTGTGCGAGCTGCACGCTACCAGCAAGCCTTGCGCCGCTATCATAGCCGCAAAGTGCGCGCCCGAAGCCTTGAGGAAGGCGACCTTGTTCTTCGGTGCGTTCAGTCCCCCAAGAGATCAAACAATTTGACGCCGAAGTGGGAAGGCTCTTATCGGGTAGTACAAGTTACCAGACCTGGTGCAGTCCGTCTGGAGACCGAAGATGGCATTCAAATGCAAAACTCATGGAATATTGAGCATCTTCGCAAGTTCTACCCATAAGGCGCGGATTGCCGGGTCTCCCGGCAACCCCTTTTGTACAAGCTTTGTTGACCAGACATGTAATCCTTTGTACAAAGCCAGGCATAGATCCTGTGCATAATAAAGCTAAGTGTGTTTTCGCAACTCCTCGTACATATTCATTTATATGTGGATGCATATGATGTTATGATTTACACTTTAATTTGTATGAAATGACTGATGAACCGTCAAGGTTCCCAACCCACTCTTTTCTCTTCTTTCTTTTTCTTAAAAGGACAGAAGTATCCCTCGCGTGCAAGTTTCCCGAGGGGAGTGGAGATGGGGTACCATTTTAATGACGTTCAAGTGATCATTTTATGCAACGAGGGAAACAGCGCAAGGAAAAGCTAAGTTGAAAAACTTTGAAAAAATTTCCTTGTTACATTCGCGTTTTCCCTTGAATGATTATGTGCTTTGTGTGAGAAACCTGCATGCGAAAGGAGCCTTGTCGCGATCGGTCTGCGCTCTAGCTTGCCTTGAGTCCGCTCGGCATGCCTAGCAGCTGCGTTCTGTCCCGACAAGTAGCCTTGCCGGCAGCGGCACTTCCAGCAGGCTGCTAAGGACCCGTTCCTCGAAGCGCTCGTGGCAAGTGTGCGCACCGGCAAGTTTCCCAAACAGCGTAGGGATGCAATCATACAAAGGCAAAATAAAACAAGGGGAACGACACACATGCATTCAAGCAACACAAGTTATATTACATCACAGAAACAGTGCGGGACTAACATAAGATCAAATGTATCTTTCGTGTGCAGCGCGGTGATGGATATGAACGGCAAACTCAATCTCGATGATCGCCCTGGACCCTGGGGATTTGGAGAACCTTGTCGGCGAGAGGGGCAGTGATCTTGTCAGCAACAGTGACGTCGGTGCTCACCGGCAACCTCCTGAAGACCCCGGAGAGATCAAGGCCGAGATTGCGATGAGCAGTCTTGAGCAGCACACTGTACACGATTTCACGCACAAACTTCCGGGATTCATCAGCAAACGAAGCAGACTTGTCCTTGTGATACGTCTTCAAGGCGTCGATAAGATCCTCGAAGAACTTGGTCTGTCTGACGCTGGTGGCCTCCTTGACGTTCATGGTGAAACCCCAGCTCTTCATATCCATCTCGGCAATTTGGGAGCTGATGCGCTCGGCAGCATTGACGAGCCTGCCGGTCCAGAGGGAGAGGTTCTCGTGCAGTTGGGCGTATTTGTTCTTAGCCTCCTTCTTCAAGGCCTCTTCCTCCTCGAGCTTCTCTGTCAAGGCCCTCTCCCTCTCCTTGACGGATTCTGGAGCTGCTACCATGGTGGCCAATTGGGATTTCAGATCCCCAATTGTCTTGGTGGCGGCATCAAGATCTTGGTTCTTGGACGACAGCTGCACTTGCAAGTTCCCTAGAGTGCGGGATGCCTTCAGCGCTTCGTCCTTGAGAGCCTCGATCTCTTTGCCGCTGCCGACAAGATCTTCCTTCAATTTGGCCACCTGGGATTCCAGTCCTCCTTTGGCGGAGGCAGCGGCAGCAGCCTTATCAGCAGCCTCCTTAAGCTTGGCGGCGTTCTCCAAGGCCTGGGCTTCGATGAATTTCTTGTGCCCGTCTTCCAGCTCTTGAGTCCGCTGCTTAAGGAGCGCTTCAATCTCGTCATATTTACCTCGGAGAGTGGCGGCGAGGGCTCCTTCCCGCGCAGCAAGATCTTTTTCTTTGGCGTTTCGCGCTCTGTCAGCTTGCCATCGCGGATTGCTGCCTCTTCTTTGGCGGCATTGAGATTGCGGGCCTGCTAACTGTACCATGTGCGTAGCTCGTCCGCCTTCTCTCTCAACTTCTAGTCGACTAGATCCGCAGCTTTGCATTCATCTTGCACCTTGTCCCACCTCCGACCGTGCCGTTCCTAGACGCCTTTGAAACCGACAACCATGATTTCCATGAAGGCAAGATCTTCGGCGTTGTCGGCCACATCGGTGGACTCATCAGTTCTTTGGACAAAAGGGAGCAGGATCCGAGCTATTTCTTCGTCAAAGTTCGGCCCCGTAGTGCCAGATGAACTGGGGGCTCCGGACCCATGTTGGGAAGTAACCAACGCCAAGCTGCTTGACGGTTCCGGCAAGGTTGGCGCCACTAGTTGGTTGTCGGGGTTCGGCGCGTCGGTGCTGACGGGCGCCTTCTCCACATCCACCCTAGCGGGGTCAGACGTGTTGCCAGAGAACCTCTCGGACTCTTCGGGGAGTATTCTGGTCTCCTCGGCAACTTGTGCAAGGCCTTCCTCTGCATCGGCGGCGTCCCTTGCGATATTGGCTACCTCCACAAGAACTTCATCTTCTTCAGGAGGGGTCGGAGCTGTGGATCGAAGCAGGAACAAGGGTGAAATAAGGTTCCAAAATCACAAGTCAAGTTCAAGAAGAAAAAAAAGATAATCTTTCCCGGGAGAGGTATGCAAAGGCAAGAGGATTACCCGTTGGTGCTTGCTGAGGAGGGACGTCTCCTTCCCCGGCAACTCGCGTTGCCAGCGCGCGGTCGTCGGCGGCCCCGCTCGTCGGGGTGGCCTCCATGTGGGCAGGCTCATCGGTGGAGGCCCTTGTCGGGGAAGCGCTCTCCGGAACATTGATCGATGGGGGAGCCATGGTTGGACCCACCTCTTGGCGCTCCCCCTCTTGGCGGGCCTCCTCCTTCTCCACGACAGGCCCAGCAGTAGGAACTCTAGTACTGGCACTAGCAGGAGGCACCTGCACCACATCCTCACGCAGGGGGCTGAGCTGGGGGTTGATGACGATGGCTTCAGCCATTGCAACCCCCTGCCCAGCGCTTGCCGCAGGATCCTGTGCTGCTGCAGACCTGGGCCACTTCGACCGATGCACAAGCGGTTCCGGGTCCCTGTCAAGACAAAAGGAATCAAGTTAAAATGACAGTCAAATGGAATCAAGGCTTGACAGGAATAAGCGAAGTTACTTACTCCTCCTCCTCTTCGGACTCACCGAGGACGTCGAAGTCGTACGTCACTGGCGGGGGCGATTCTCTGGCCCTCTTAAGTGCTGAGGACGGTGAACTCGTCGGCTGGATGGATTCGACTTCCTCGACCACCTCCTGTTGAGGAGATGAGGGCTGAGTTCGGGGACGCCGGGTCGATTGCTAGCGTACTTCTTCTTGGTGGTCGGTCTTCGTGGTCATCTTCTTCACCGTGGGGCCAGCTCTCAGCGAAGAAGCATGCACCAGCTCTTGACTGACCACCCTCCGAAGACGGCGCCTTCTTTTTTTTTGAAGCTCTGTGACGGTGGGAAAGGCTCCCACTGGCCTTTATATTACTGAGTTAGTATGGGAATCAGCTATACAAGTAGTGGCAATTACATTTGGGGGGGGAGGAGTGGCCTAGCTATGAACTTACAAAGAGGAAAAAACAAATTACAAGGATTGAACAAAAGCAAGAATGAAGGGATCCAAGCTAGGCTTGACCCTATGCACAAGAAGGGCAAAATCTTTCTTGAATCTAGCTAACCAGGACGCATGTGTGGGGGGCACCCCTCTAAAAACTTTGTCATTTCGTTCTTTTCAGATGCTCCACGTCGCCACAGCAAACATCTCCATGAACAATTAATGGACCACTCCAGGTAGATTCCCCCGCGTGTAACAGCCGGAGTCTACAGTCATCATTGGGCCACGTCACCCCCAAGGTATTCCAACAGTTTGAGCTGAAGGGGCATCGGAAGAAAAGATGGGTCAGGGTTTCCTCTGGACGGGCAGCGCATAGGACACACCCGTAGTCACCATCTGTCACTTTGTAATGTCTCCGCCGAAGCATGTTCCTTGTATTCAGTCGGTCGGCCATCAGCAGCCACAGGAACACCTTCCACTGCATAGTACACCTAGATTTCCAGATCCATCCAAATGCTTCATCTACCTGCATTTCACTAAAGCAGTACGAGTAAAATTTGCTTGCTTTATAATCTGTCCCTCCCCAGATGCAAGACCAGACGTCTTTACCCATCTGCCCTGAACCAAAGTCAGCTGTTAGGTGTTGCAGGTCTCTGATCTCCTCCCTAGCTTCAACAGACAGCGGCAGATGAAAGGCTTGGCCGAGCGAGGATGAGGATAGCAGTTGAGCCACCGAAGCATCTTCATCTATTGCAAACGAGAAGGCTCTGTGGTGGGATTCAGATAAAATTTCGCTGAGCCATTTATCTTTCCAGAAGGGAACCGTGTCTCCGGGCGAAACCTTTACCACGGTTACCCATCGGTAAACGTCAGTGAGCTGGAGAAGGTCCCTCCACCAGAACGACCCTCGGGGCTCAGTAGCATGTGGTATGTTCTGGTTATAGTAGGCTTGCCAAACCAGCTGCACCCAGGGTATATCAGATTTATTATAGAATTTATGCAACTGTTTCAGAAGCAAGGCTTGGTTCTGAACTCTCAGATTGATGATGCCCAGCCCCCTTTTTGTTTTGGCCGGCACACTAGCTCCCAACCAGCCAGGGAGTTCCCTTTCATGCCATCTTCTGTCTTCTTCTGCCATAGACAGCATCTGCGCAGTTTATCGATGTGGTCTAGGATCGTGGGGTGTAGCTTAATCGAGCACATGGTGTAGATCGCCAGCGAGGTGACCACCGAGTTCACCAGCTTTAGCTTGGAGCCATAATCGAGCAAGGAGGCCACTGCCGGCACCCTGCGTTGGACAGAAGTGACCAGGGGCATGAGATCAGTCACAGACGGCCGCGTGGTCCCCATTGGCAAGCCAAGGTATGTGAAAGGCATTTGACCGACAACACACCCAAAAATCTGGGCAAGTGTGTCTGTTTGAGCATCGTCCAAGTTGATTGGTACTAGTGTCGATTTGTGAAAGTTGATGCTAAGGCCAATTGAGGTTGCATAATCCATCAGAATTTCTTTCATATGGTTAGCCTCTCTAGCACATGCGGGCATGACCACGATGGTGTCGTCCGCGTATTGGATCACCGGGTAGTCGCCGTGCGGGGTTGGGATTGGTTGTGAGAGCAGACCTCTCCCTTGAGCATCATTAATCGCTGCCTGAAGCAGATCAGCTGCGATGACAAAAATTAGGGGCGACCATGGACCACCCTGTCTTACCCCCCACTTACATTCAAACTGTTTCCCCGGAGTCCCATTGAGCAGCACCGCAGACGAGCCTGATGAGAAGATATTCTGCACCCAAAGGAGCCATCTTTCCTGAAAACCCAAGTGCCTCATGATTTCAATCATAGATTCATGCTCGATTGTGTCAAATGCCTTGGCAAAGTCAAGTTTTAGTACACAACACGGCCTGCCAGAAGCCTGGCATTGATGTATATATTCGAACACCCATGCCAGACAGTCCTGGATGGAGCGTCCTTTAAGAAAGCCATATTGGTTCTGGTGTATTATGCGCAAGATAATCTTTTGCAGCCGGTTAGCAAGAAGTTTGGTGATCAACTTCAGACAACAATTCAGTAGTGTGATGGGGCGAAAATCATTGGCAGTCTCTGGCGACTGAATTTTGGGGATTAGTGTTATGAATCCATAGTTCAGACTCTGCAAGTCCAATTTCTCATCATAAAAATCAAAGCACATCCTATAGAAATCATGTTTGATGATATGCCAACACGATTTGAGGAAACGTCAGTTGAAACCATCCGGTCCCGGTGAGCGATCATCCGGCATCACTTTGACCACTTCGTCAATTTCATCATGTGTGAATGGTATAGTTAGTTCTTCTAGCCCTTGGACCTTTTTAATGATTCTGCGGAGGTCAAATATGATATTTACGGGGTTGGATTGGCCCAGTCTATTTTTGTAGGCAAGAAAGAGGGCTTCTTCCTTCCCTGCATGATCAGTGATAACTGTTCCATCAGCAAGTTTCAGAGATGTTATAGTGTTCCTTCGGTATCTTTCAGTAGCGGCAAAGTGAAAGAATTTTGTGTTGTCTCCCCCACAAGAAAACCATCTGATGGTGTACCGTTTCTTCCAATATTCCTGCTTATACTTCAACAGGGTGAGCACATGTTTTTTCAGAATATTCCTGAAGTTGCCTTCTGGTATAGTTAGTGGTCTTTTGTCCTCAATACTATCCAATTCACACAGTGCCCAATTGGAGTTATCAGTGCATAGATCTAAGCGAGAGAACCCTCTGCTCCATCCCTTAAGAGCATATCTTAGATTTTTTAGCTTTTTACAGAGAAGAGCAGCAGAGTTTGGCGCATAGCAGTATTTATTCCAAGACTTTTCAACCGTTTCCAGAAAGCCTGGATGGGAGACCCGGTAGTTTTCAAAACGAAATACTTTGCTTCGAGGAACAGCAGTTTGTATGGTTATCACACATGGCGTGTGGTCTGACACCGGTTTGGGTAGGGGGGTAACTACCGTGTTCGGATATACAGATGTCCAGTTGGCAGACGTAAAGTACCAATCAATCTGTTCTAACAGAGGGTTCATTTGCATGTTACTCCACGTGTACATTCTTCCTTTGATAGGCAGCTCGACCAAGGACAGTGTGTTGATGATATCATTAAAGATCAACATGTCATTTGCACTTCCGCCAGGCTTATTACGATTATCTGGGCTTCGGATGAAATTAAAATCTCCAGCCAGGAGCCAATCCTCACTATCTGGGATATCCAGGTTGTACAGCCAATCTGTGAAGTTGGCCCTATTAGGCCCATCGCATGGCCCATACACATTGATTAAACTCCAGGTTTTAGCTGTGTGTAATGAAGTAAATTTGACCCCTAGGGCAAAGGATTCATTAAACAGCGGCACTCCAGAAAACATAGAACCATCCCAGATAATAATCATTCCACCAGAAGCACCAGCCGACGGCATGAAAATAAAGTTATCAAATTTTCTGGGACAAAACAGTTTAACAAAAGATTTATCAAAATTAGTTCTCTTGGTCTCTTGAAGACAAACGACATAAAAGCCAGAATTGTTTATTGCATTGCGGAGGGCGAGCTGCTTTTGCTCAGAATTAATCCCACGTATGTTCCAGCAAAGCACCTTCCATTGTAGTCGCTGCGCCATGAGGATTATAGCTGGTCCTCCCCCTCCTTCTGAAGGCTTGCCAGCAGCTTCTTCGGGCTGAGTTGGTCAGAGGGGATGCCACACATGTTGGAGCCGATGCACTGAATTTTAGTAATTGCCGTGGGGAGTGGAATGCCATGGGGATGCCCATCGGAGGGTTGCACTGGAGCAGGTTCAGTAGCAGACGAGGAGCATTGGATGAATGGGGCTTTGCGAGGTTTAACCTTTGAGGGCATGGCTTTCTTGTCAGAAGGGGGAGGAACCCTGAACCCACTGTATTTGTTGCATCTGGTGCTGCGTCTTAGAAGGGTTGTGTCAATGTGTTGCTGCTCATTCTGAATCATGCGATCTATGGGTGGCAAGTGTTCAGTTTGGGCAGGTTCGGCAACTTCTCTATCAGCTAGCTGATCATCTGCATGTGACCTTTCAGTTGTGAGGGCCGGATCAGCTGGTTGGGCTTTTTTTGTAGCTCGGACAGAAGGGTTGAATCATCACCATTCATTACATGGGCCTGAGAAGGCTGGGATAGCACAGTCTCAGTAGCAAGGAAACCAGTGAAATCGGTCACTGGCAAGCAGATATTTAGCTCAGAAATGTTGCAATCCAAGTACACGCCTGCACGCAGCTTCTCCATAAAGTCTAAATCAAAATACCAAAGCTGTGGATGAACCTGCTGCAAGATCAGTCGACTGAAACTCCTCAAGCTGTCCTGAATAACTGTGAAGGGGTTCAGTGGCAAGAAGGCAGAGTCTGGCACTGAGGCAGCTGTCAGACGAGTGGTATAAATCTGCTGGAATAAGAATCCAAGCCATCGTAGCAACCCAATATCGACCCTGAGTTCAAGAGGGTCCCCTCCAGCTCTCCCAAAACGGATACGGGCATTCGTAGTGCCAAAGATGAGGTCATCAGTTGCTGCTTCCACCTCAGCGCTCTCAGATGAGTCAGACCAAAAATCAGAAAGATTTTCCGGCATATTATGCTCAGGAGTCTCACCATCCATAAGAGATAGACCTTCATATTTGGAATTGGCCGTCAGAGGAGGGTGAGGAGGCACTGCACAATGGGGGGCCACCACGTCCCTAGAATCCATGGTTTTCTGTTTAATTCTCCAAACATTCCTTCGTGTGTCACCAGGAGGTTGTTTCTGAAAATCAGACGATCTCGTGTAATCAGTGCCGTTTGGAAATTTCAAAGCATGGGCGGTATCCTCTGATTTTTTCCTCCAAAAAAGATAAGCTTCCGCACGATCTCCACAAAATCGGCCCAAGTGGCCCAATAGGCCGCAAACCGGACATAATAGAAGAGCTGGGCAGTCCCACAAAAGATGGTAAGTTGAAGTACAAGTCAAACATGGCATTACATTCTGTCGACCCAATATGCATGTAATGTCTCTAGCGGCATGTAGGTCACGTGAAGATTGATCTGCGCAAACACAGCTCTCAGATAGACATAAGCACCTTTGACAAAATCTACCAGGACAATCTGTATCCAAATGTCCAAGACGTTCACAAGTCTCACAATATTTCACTCTATTATAGATATAATCCTTTGTGGGGATTGAGAGTAGGTCAAGGGCATCCGAAATTTCCGCATTTGAATGGCCAGCCTGCCATAAATCCAAGATATGATATAGAGAATCATCCGGAATTGAATCCCAATAATGTTTCAAAAAGTTTCCTCCCCTGAAGGAGCGCATGCCCGGTAGGATATCCGGCTGAATAGGCATTTTAATCGCCCCCAATCTAATCATTCCATTTTTGCCCGGATTAACCGGAACCGTCAAACTACCAAAAATGATTCTATCAGAGTTTGCAATCTCATCGGAGCTGCTCGCCGGCGGCGATGCACATAGTCCAAACTTTGCAAAAACCTGTGAAGACGCTTCATCAATAGGCTTACCAGACAAAGATGAAACCCAATTTGATTTGACTGCAGGTCCCTGGCGGGCCATGATCTCCAAAAGTTCTTGATCTGCATGCCATGCAGGATCACACGAGGCCACCAAATTTCCCTTGAAAAGATGAAAGTGACAAACAAAGTCCGGCCAAATTCTGTCCCTCAGCCCATAGATGAAATGTCCCACTCGATTTGAGGCCAAAGAGAAACGGAAACGTCTATCACTTAACATGAAAACATGAAAACCAGAACTGAGTCCACCAATGCAGCTTTGAAGAGCCATAGCCACAGATTCTTCCGTGAGGGTGAAAGAGGCAGAGGAAAAGGAGACCACCAGGAAGAACTCCTTAGAGGTCGGGGAAGGGGAGTAGTGAACCGTGGAGTTGAACTTACGACGCACCTGAGCCTCGACCCCAAGGCCGGGGCTGAAATCCCAATGGAGGAGCCCCTCCATGTCAAGGATCAAAGAGGATTACCGGCGGTCACCATTGGCGGCGGCGGTGGGTGAGTGGGTGGGAGGAGGCCATTGCTCTTCGGGGCTCGAGGACCTTCCTCTTCTTCGGGCTCTCCGGCAGCCTCAGACCCGGCAACCTCGGTCCCGGCAGCCTCGGACATGGCAACCTCGCTCCCGGCAACCTTAGCCTCGGCAATCTCATCCCCGGCAGGCTCTTCCTATTGCCCTTCGGCAGCCTCTTCCTCGGAATGCTCCTCTTCATCATCCTCGGCTGCCGTGGCACCAGAACCGCCCGCCGCGTTGATCCTCGTGATCTTTGCGGCCTTGCTGGCGATGTACGCCAGTTCTTCCTCGATGGTGGCCCAGATGAGATCTGTTTCCTTCCGGGAAACTTTCTCCGTCAGGTTGGAGGCCCAATCCATCTCGTGCTCCAAGGTGGGCAGATCCCAGCCCGCTTTCACTCCGTGAGCGTCGCAGTCCGACATCACCGCCAGGATGGAATCCTTGGCGGAGTTGATGTGCAGTGGGACGATCTTATCCGGCAAGTGGAATGTGCCAGTCTTCCGGAACAACTGTTCGCAGAGCCAGGCGTGCTCCATAGCTACTGGTACAAATCGTCAGCCCCGAGGGTGAACTACTCCCTCCTTGTCATGGAGACCGCCGGAATGATGAAGATGGCCTCCGGTGATGATTCCCCCCTCCGACAGGGTGCCGAAAAAGGGTTGTAGATGAGATCATGGAGGTACAGAGGCTTGTGGCGATGGAGTCCAAAATCTAGGGTTATTTCTGGGGGTTTCTCTATTTATAGGATTTTTCAGCGTTGGAATCAGGTCAGACGGAGCCACGTGGGCCCCACGAGGTACCAGGGCCTGGGGGGTGGCGCGCCCTGGTGCCTCGTGAGCACTGGATGGCCCCCCTCCAGTGGGTCTTGGTTCCAGTATTTTTTATTTATTCCATAAAAAATCTCCAAAAAGTTTCATCCAATTCCAAGAACTTTTATTTCTGCACAAAAAACAACACCATGGCAATTCTGCTGAAAACAGCGTCAGTCTGGGTTAGTTCTAATCAAATCATACCAAAATCATATAGAATTGTTATAAACATGGCATGAATACTTAATAAATTATAGATACGTTGGAGACGTATCAGCATCCCCAAGCTTAATTCCTGCTCGTCCTCGAGTAGGTAAATGATAAAAGAAATAATTTATGAAGTGTGAATGATAGCATAGTGCATAAGTTTGATCAATGATAATTTCAATCACTTTTTCTAGCATCAATATATATCATAATCAGTAGCTCATCTCATAAAACTTCTCATGATCAAGTAGCAAGCTATTCACATGTTTAAAGTATAGGCCATAAACTTTCTTGAAAACTAACAAACTATGTTCTCAGTCATCAAACAATTGCAATTCATCTTATTTTCAGGAAGGTCTATGTAAGAGCTTTGATCTAGCAAATTCCACATACTCAACCATCTTTTAGTCTTCCATGATTGCTGACACTCAAAGAATATTTTTAGAACAAACCGTTTCAGTCAAACACATAGGAAGATAGGGGCTTAATGTTTCGCCTCCCAACTTATTTATCTCAGGGATAATGCCAACAATAATAACTCATGATCACCTATATTCAACTGGATATATGTGCCTGGATCTTTCCCTACCACATGATGCTTGCCAACTAAAGAATAAGTAGAGCGGAATAGGGATGAACATTAATGACTCTTGCATAAAAGTAAATACAGAAAAGTAAAAGATAGGCCCTTCGCAGAGGGAAGCAGAGGTTGTCATGCGCTTTTTGTTGTTGGATGCACAAGCCCTTAATGCAAAGGAACATCATGTTATATTGCCCCTTGTGATAGCAACCTTTATTATGCAGTCTGTCGCTTTTATTTCTTTACCATCACAAGTCCGTACAACGCTTATTTTCCTTTGCAATAAAAGATCATACATATTTAGGGGCAATTTTTATTGCTTTTTGCACCGATGACAACTTACTTGAAGGATCTTATTCAATCCATAGGTAGATATGGTGGACTCTCATGGCAAGAAACTGGGTTTAAGGGTTTTTGGATGCACAAGTAGTATCTCTACTTGGTACGAATTTTTGGCTAGCAAAAGATCCTAAGCAAGCACCACATGTTAGAGGATCCATGACAATATAACTTCTATGTGAATATAAACAAACATAACTCATTACGTTGTCTTCCTTGTCCAACGTCAACTACTTGATCAAGCTTGAAAATAATTAATGGGGGCTTACAATCATAGAAGATGTCCAAGATAGTATATTTATATGTGAAATTTCTCTTCCTTCAAAATTCTTTCATGAATTGTTCAAGTGACCAATGCTATGTTTGTTAACTTTCAATAAATTTTACCACTTATACTTCCTGTATGTGAAGTCACTACTCCTCATGGGACAAGCATATGAAGCATATAAATTTCAAATTTATGATATTCAATTCATTTCAACAATTTAGTCAAAGGATATAAGTGAAGAACAAGAGTAAATGACAAGCTACTCCAAAAAGATATAAGTGAAGACCAAATGAGTAGTTAAGTAAATAGGTAGCTATGTGAGAACTCTCTCTCATTTAAAAATTTCAGATCTTAAGTATTTTATTCAAACAGCAAAGAAAAAAAAATGACATTCCAAGGATAGCACATATCATGTGAAGAAGCAAAAACTTAGGCTCAACCAAGACTGACCGATAGTTGTTGATGAAGAATGGTGGGATGCCTACCGGGGCATCCCCAAGCTTAGATGCTTGAGACTTCTTGAGATATTAATTTGGGACGCCTTGGGCATCCCCAAGCTTGAGCTCTTGTGTCTCCTTAATTCTTCTCATATCATGGCTTCCCTAAACCTTAAAAACTTCATCCACACAAAACTCAACAAGAACTCGTGAGATAAGTTAGTATAAATCAACTCAAAACCTTAACATTCTCTATTTTAGCAAATCACAAAAATTATAATTAAACATTGCATACTAAATGCCTCTTCATATTTAATAGTCCTATCCTCAAATAGAAACATTAAACACGCAAACATATGCAAACAACGCAACTATAACAGCAATCTGCCAAAACAGAACAGTCTGTAAAGGGTGAATAAGAATCCATACTTCCTTAACTACAAAAATTCTGAAAAATTACCACATGACATAGAACTAATGCATTCTTACTGTGTAAAAATTTCAGATTTTTATCATGTTCTGACTATTCAGGAATATTCTGGACATAACAGAAAACTTTCTGTTTTCAAACAGCAACACATGAACTTGCAAATTGAGCATGGTAAAGGCTATAATTGGAATTTTATTGAACTAAAAGATACAAAACATGATTATTGATAACATCAAGCAAATATCAACAAAATAAAATGATTCTCCAAGCAAAACTCATATTATGTGACGAATAAAAATATAGCTCCGAGTGAGGTTACCGATAGTGTTGAAGACGAAAGAGGGGATGCCTTCCGGCACATCCCCAAGCTTAGACGCTTGATTCATCCTTGAATTTTACCTTGGGGTGACTTGGGCATCCCCAATCTTAGGGTCTTGCCACTCCTTATTCTCTTCATATCGATATCTCACCCAAAACTTGAAAACTTCAATCACACAAAACTTAACCGAACTTCGTGAGATAGGTTAGTATGATAAAAATAAATCATCCACTTAGGTACTGTCAATACAAGTTTCATAATTGTTCTCACATAATTCCTACTGTATTCTATCATTTCCACAATTTATATTACTCAATATAAGCTATGGAAACACTAAAACAAGCAAACTATGACTCGAAAACAGAATCTGTCAAAAACAGAACATCATGTAGTAAGCGATTTTAAAACCATACTTGTGTACCTCCTAAAATTCTGAAAAATTAGGACAACGTAAAAAATTTGTAACCTAATACTGTGTAAAAATTTCAGAATTTTTACATGCTCCAGTACAGAATAGAAATTCCAGCACTGGACGCAAAAGTTTCTGTTTTTGCACAGAATCAAATCAACAAGCATCCACACTATCCCAAAGGCTTTACTTGGCACAGTATTGAAAGAAAACATATAAAACATGATTACTACAGTAGCTTAATCATGTGGACACGCAAAAACAGTAGGTATAAGTATTGGGTTGTCTCCCAACAAGCGCTTTTCTTTAATGCCTTTTAGCTAGGCATGATGATTTTAATGATGCTCACATAAAAAGTGAAGAATTGAAACATAACGAGAGCATCATGAATCATATGTTCCTCTCTCAAAATAATTTTCAGTTGCATCATGAATGGATTCATCAATATAGATATTATATAAAGCATTCTTTTCATGATCCACAAGCATAGAATTTTTAATACTCTCCACACAAGCAATTTTCTTCTCATTCATAATAGTGGGAGTATAGTATGAAACTCGAATACTATAAATTGTTTCCACACTAAAAGAGTGATGTTCAGTAAAAGGATTATAACAAGTATTATAATAATAATCATCCCTATTTTTCATAACATAAGTATCATCACAATAATCATCATAGATATGAGGCATGAAATCATCATAACAAATTTGATCATTCAAAGTAGGGGGACTAAAAAGATCATCTTCATTAAGTATAGCATCTCCAAGCTTGGGACAAATATCAATTGCAGCAAATAAATTCTCAAACATGTCATTCTCATCAAACATAGCATCCCCAAGCTTGTGGCTTTGCATATCATAACCATAATCACTTTCATCATTAAGAGTATGAATAGCACCAATAGTATAACAATTATCATCGTAATTTTCCAAGTTGGTGCCATAAAAAAATTCAAGATCATAAGAGGTATCATTATCTTCCCAATCATAATCATCATAATGAGTAATAGGCATAATAAAATCATCCTCAATAGTTTCTTCGGACATTGTACCATAAGACAAAGAAGCAATATCATCATCAAGTATATCATCTTCCACAATTATTTTTGATTCACTCTCATGAGGCACAACAATAATAGGGGCAACATTATTTGGGAGGGATATCTTTTTACCTCTACTCTTTCTTCTTTTCTTCTTCTTCACCACATCATGTGTGGGTTTAATCAATTTTTCCGAGCTTCTTATTGATGAGATTGATTGAATAGGAAGCTCCTCCTCGTCACCTATTTCATCATGAGAGACAATAGGAGGGAAAGTGGAAATCTTTACCCTTTCATTAGTGTTCCTTTTATATTCTATTGGTTTTCCCATCTTTCTGTAGTTGGCAATATAAGCATTCTCATTGCAATTTACTACACAAAACATATAGATTTCCTCTAGATTAGTTTCAATGTTGTCTGTGAGAATGAATACTTCAAACCAACTATTTTTATGTGTCAATTCCTCACACCCCAAAAATAGATAAAGCTCATTATATAGTTCGAGGGCGGTCAAGTCATTACAATATTTAGCCATGATTCGATCATGAAAAAGTATGCATTGAAAATTAAGGTGACCAACTTTGTTGCAAAGTTCACAAGTAATGGGATGAAGAGAGCATAATTTTGTAGCAAATTCATATATCACTTTGAGCAAAAAATTGGTTCTATCATGTTTATGCTTCTTACAAAATCTATCATCCCTATAAGGCATGTCTTCACAAACTTTATGCACTCCACAAAAATTGACATGCTTATAAGAAACATTTTTGTCATGACTAGTGCAATCATCTTTAGTATTTTGGATATTCATAGAATTCATACTAACAACATTGCAATCATGCTCATCATTCAAAGATTTTATGCCAAACATTTTATTGAATTCTTCTTCTATCAATTGAGCACAATTTTCTGCTCCATCATTTTCAAGAAAAACATTATAAAGACGAATAATATGAGGCAACCTCAATTCCATTTTTTTTGTAGTTTTCTTTTTATAAACCAAACTAGTGATAAAACAAGAAACTAAAAGATTCAATTGCAAGATCTAAAGATATACCTTCAAGCACTCACCTCCCCGGTAACGGCACCAGAAAAGAGCTTGCTGTCTACTACACAACTTATTCTTGTAGACTCGTGTTGGGCCTCCAAGCGCAGAGTTTTGTAGGACAGTAGCAATTTTCCCTCAAGTGAATGACCTAAGGTTTATCAATCCATGGGAGGTGTAGGATGAAGATGGTCTCTCTCAAACAACCCTACAACCAAATAACAAAGAGTCTCTTGTGTCCCCAACACACCCAATACAATGGTAAATTGTATAGGTGCACTAGTTCGGCGAAGAGATGGTGATACAAGGGTAGTATGGATAGTAGATATAGGTTTTTGTAGTGCGAACAATAAAAAATAGCAAGGTAGCAAGTAACAAAAGTGAGCATAAATGGTATTGCAATGCTTAGAAACAAGGCCTAGGGTTCATACTTTCGCTAGTGCAATCTCTCAACAATGCTAACATAATTGGATCATATAACAATCCTTCAACGTGCGATAAAGAATCACTCCAAAGTTCCTATTAGCGAAGAACATAAGATAGAAATTGTTTGTAGGGTACGAAACCACCTCAAAGTTATCCTTTCCAATCAATCTATTGAGCCATTCCTATAAGTGTCACAAACAGCCCTAGAGTTCGTACTAAAATAACACCATATGATACACATCAGCCAACTCTAATGTCACCTAGATACTCCAATTTCACCACAAGTATCCGTGAGTTGATTATACGATATGCATCAAACAACTCCATAATCATAATATTCAATCCACACAAAGAACTCCAAGGAGCACCCCAAAGTTTCTTATCGGAGAAAAGATAATGAAAACGTGCAACCAACCCCTATGCATAGATCACCCCAATGTCACCTCGGGAATCTGCGAGTTGATAACCAAAACATATATCAAGTGAACCAATAGAATACCCCATTGTCACCATGGGTATCCACATGCAAGACATACATCAAGTGTTCTCAAATCTGAAATATTCAATCCGACAATAACGAAACCTCAAAGGGAAAGATTCAATTCATCACAAGGAGGTAGAGAGGGAAGAAACACCATATGATCCAACTATATTAGCCAAGCTAGCGATACATCAAGATCGTGCCAAATCAAGAACACGAGAGAGAGATAAAACACATAGCTACTGGTACAAACCCTCAGCCCCGAGGGTGAACTACTCCCTCCTCATCATGGAGACCGCCGGGATGATGAAGATGGCCTCCGGTGATGATTCCCCCCTCCGGTAGGGTGCCGGAAAAGGGCTGTAGATGAGATCGTGGAGGTACAGAGGCTTGCGGCGGCGTAGTCCAAAATCTAGGGTTATTTCTGGGGGTTTCTCTATTTATAGGATTTTTCAGCGTTGGAATGAGGTCAGACGGAGCCACGTGGGCCCCACGAGGTACCAGGGCGCGCCTGGGGGGGTGGCGCGCCCTGCTGCCTCGTGAGCACTGGGTGGCCCCCCTCTAGTGGGTCTTGGTTACAGTATTTTTTATTTATTCCATAAAAAATCTCCAAAAAGTTTCATCCAATTCCAAGAACTTTTATTTCTGCACAAAAAACAACACCATGGCAATTCTGCTGAAAACAGCGTCAGTCCGGGTTAGTTCTAATCAAATCATACCAAAATCATATAGAATTGTTATAAACATGGCATGAATACTTCATAAATTATAGATACGTTGGAGACGTATCACCCATCAATTGATGTCAATGCAAGGAATAGGGATTGCCATTCAATGGATGCACTAAGAGCTATAGGTGTATGAAAGCTCAACATGAAAACTAAGTGGGTGTGCATCCAACTTGCTTGCTCATGAAGACCTCGGGCATTTGAGGAAGCCCATCATTGGAATATACAAGCCAAGTTCTATAATGAAAAATTCCCACTAGTATATGAAAGTGACAAGACAGGAGACTCTCTATATGAAAAACATGGTGCTACTTTGAAGCACAAGTATGGAAAAGGATAGTAACACTACCCCTTCTCTCTTTTTCTCTCATTTTCTTTTTTTCTTTTTTCTTTCTCTTTTTTTTTCTTTTTTCTTTTTTTTTCGTGGGCTCTTTTTGGCCTCTCTTTTTTTTCTCCTTTTTTTTAATTTCCTCACTGGGACAATGCTCTAATAATGATGATAATCATACTGCTATTTACTTACAACTCAAAAGAAAATTACAACTCGAAACCAGAACAAAAATATGACTATATGAATGCCTCTGGCGGTGTACCAGGATGTGCAATGATACTAGCATAACATGTATAAAAAATGATGAACGGTGGCTGAGCCACAAATACTATGTCAGCTATATGATCATGCAAAGCAATATGACAATGATGATGTATGTCATAAAAATGGAATGCTGGAAGTTGCATGGCAATATATCTCCGAATGGCTATGGAAATGCCATGATAGGTAGGTATGGTGGCTGTTTTGAGGAAGATATAAGGAGGCTTATGTGTGATAGAGCGTATCTTATCATGGGGTTTGGATGCACCGGCGAAGTTTGCACCAACTCTCGATGTGAGAAAGGGCAATGCACGGTACCGAAGAGGCTAGCAAATTGCGGAAAGGTGAGAGTGCGTATAATCCATGGACTCACATTAGTCATAAAGAACTCACATACTTATTGCGAAAGTTTATTTGCCCTCGAAGCAAAGTACTACTACACATGCCCCTAGGGGGATAGATTGGTAGGAAAAGACCATCGCTCGTCCCCGACCGCCACTCATAAGGTAGACAAGCAATAATAAATCATGCTCCAACTTCTTAGCATAACAACAGATCATACGTGCATGCTTCGGGAATCACAAACCTTAACACCCATATTCTTACTAAACCACAATTATCTACTAGCACCTCCCACATATTACCATCTTAATATCGCAAAACTATTGCAAGGAATCAAACTTATTATATTCAGTGATCTACATGAAAGTTTTTATTATATCCCTCTTGAATACCTATCATATTAGGACCAAATTCATAGCCCGTGCATATTACCATTGCTATTTATTAGACTCTCAAAAAGATATAAGTGAAGCATGAGAGTGCAACTATTTCTTTAAAATGTAACCACCGCCTTGCTCTAAAAGATATAAGTGAAGCACTAGAGCAACTGCCTAGCTCAAAAGATATAAGTGAAGCACATAGAGTATTCTAACAAATCACGAATAATGTGTGTCCCTCTGAAAAAGGTGTGTTCAGCAAAGATGATTCTGACAAACTAAAAAGTAAACAAAAGCAAACAAACTATATCACAAGATGCTCCAAGTAAAACACATATCATGTGATGAATAAAAATATAGCTCCAAGTGATATACCGATAGATTGTAGACGAAAGAGGGGATGCCATCCGGGGCATCCCCGAGCTTAGACGCTTGAGTCATCCTTGAATATTACCTTGGGGTGCCTTGGGCATCGCCAAGCTTAGGCTCTTGCCACTCCTTATTACTTTATCCATCGTAGTCTCACCCAAAACTTGAAAACTTCAGCACACAAAACTCAACAGAAACCTCGTGAGATCCGATAGTATAACAAATAAATCTTAAACTCTAAGTACTGTTGTAAATTGATTCATATTTAATATTGTCACAATGCTATTGTACTCCAACTTCTCCATGACTCATACCCCCCGGTACGATGCATAGATTCATCAAAATAAGCAAACTATGCTACAAAAACAGAATCTGTCTAAAACAGAACAGTCTGTAAAGATCTGAATTAACGTCATACTTCTGTTACTCCAAATATTCTGAAAAATTAGGACAATGTGGGAAATTCATATATTAATACTGTGTAAAACATTCAGAGTTTTATCACGCTCCAGCAAAAAATGAAAATTCCAGCAAAAGCTTCTGTTTTCCAACAGCATCAATCATACTATCTTCCAAATCCTCCCAAAGGCATTACTTGGCACAAACACTAATTAAAAGATAAAAACACAATCATAACAGAGCACCGCGAGATTGAACCCATCACAAAGCACCCCTCCCATTGCAAGATAAACCAATCTAGTTGGCCAAACCAAATCGATAGATCGGAGAGAAATACAAAGTTACAACAATCATGCATAAAAGAGTTCAGAGAAGACTCAAATATTTCTCATGAATAATCTGATCATAAACTCACAATTCATCGGATCCCAACAAACACACCGCAAAAGAAGATTACATCAGATAGAACTCTGAGAACATCGAGGAGAACATGGTATTGAAGATCAAAGAGAGAGAAGAAGCCATCTAGCTACTAGCTATGGACCCGTAGGTCTGTGGTAAAGTACTCACACATCATCGGAAGGGCAGCAAGGTTGATGAAGAAGCCCTCCGTGATCGATTCCCCCTCCGGTAGAGTACCAAAAAAGGCCTCCAGATGGGATCATGGAAGAACAGAGGCTTGCGGTGGCGAAAAGGTTTTCTCTTCTGTCTTTCTGGTATACGGGGAATATTTGGGAATTTATAGTGCTGGAATTACGTCAGGAAGTGCCACGAGGGGCCCACAAGCCTGGGAGCACGCCCTACCCCCCAGGGCGCGCCTCCCGAGCTTGTCACTCCCTCGTGACTCTTCTGGTCTTCTCCCTAAGCTTCATGGGTCCCTTCTGGTCCAGAAAAAATTAATCCAAAGTTTTTTCTCCGTTTGGACTCTTTTTGATAATGATTTTCTGAAAAGACTAAAACAAGCAAAAAAGCAACAACTGGCACTGGGAACTGGGTTAATAGGTTAGTCCCAAAAAATGATATATAATTGCATATAAAACATCCAAGATTGATACAATAATAGCATGGAACAATCAAAAATTATTGATACATTGGCAAGGGAAAGAAAGGGAACTTCAAAAAGAATGGCAAGTCAGTTGCCACTCCTGTGAAGAAACCCAAGGCTGAACCCAAACGTGAGACTGAGTGCTTCTATTGCAAGGGGAATGGACACTGGAAGCGGAACTGCCCCAAGTACTTGGCAGATAAGAATTCTGGCAACGTCAACAAAGATATATTTGATATACATGTTATTGATGTGTACCTTACTAGTGCTCGTAGTAGCGCCTAGGTATTTGATACTGGTTCGGTTGCTAATATTTGCAACTCGAAATAGGAGTTGCGGAATAAACGAAGACTAGCTAAGGATGAGGTGACGATACGCGTCAGAAATGGTTCCAAGGTTGATGTGATCGTCGTCGGCATGCTCCCTCTATGTTTACCTTCGGGATTTGTTTTGAACCTGAATAATTGTTATTTGGTGCATGCGTTAAGCATGAACATTATATCTGGATCTTGTTTATTGCAAGACGGTTATTCATTTAAGTCAGGGAATAATGGTTGTTCTATTTATATGAATAATATCTTTTATGGTCATGCACCCTTGTTGAATGGTTTATTATTCTTGAATCTCGATCGTAGTGATACACATGTTCATAATATTGATGCCAAAAGATGCGAAGTTAATTATGATAGTACCGCATAATTGTGGCACTGCCACTTAGGTCATATTGGTGTAAAGCTCATGAAGAAACTCCATGCTGATGGACTTTTGGAATCTCTTGATTATGAATCATTTGAGACATGTAAACCATGCCTCATGGGCAAGATGACTAAAACCCCGTTTCTTGGAACAATGGAGCGGGCAAGTGACTTATGGAAATAATACATACCGATGTATGCGGTTCGATGAGTGTTGAAGCGCGCGGTGGATATCGTTTTTTTCTTACCTTCACAGATGATTTGAGTAGATATGGGTATATTTACTCAATGAAACATAAGTCTGAAACATTTGAAAAGTTCAGGGAGTTTCAGAGTGAAGTAGAGAATCATTGTAACAAGAAAATTAAATTCCTACAATCTGATCGTGGAGGTGAATATTTGAGTTACGAGTTTGGCATGCATTTAAGACAATGTGGAATTGTTTCACAGCTGACGCCACCTAGAACACCACAACGTAATGGTGTGTCCGAACGTCGTAATCATACTCTATTGGATATGGTGCGTTCTATGATGTCTCTTACCGATTTGCCACTATCATTTTGGGGTTATGCATTAGAGACAGCCGCATTCACTTTAAACAAGGCACTGTCTAAATCCGTTGAGACGACACCGTATGAGTTATGGTTTGGCAAGAAACCTAAGCTATCGTTTCTTAAAGTTTGGGGATGCGACGCTTATGTCAAGAGGCTTCAGCCTGATAAGCTCAAACCCAAAGCGGAGAAGTGCGTCTTCATAGGATACCCTAAAGAGACCCGTTGGGTATACCTTCTATCACAGATCCGAGGGCAAAATCTTTGTTGCCAAGAATGGTTCCTTTCTAGAGAAGGAGTTTCTCTCGAAAGAAGTGAGTGGGAGGAAAGTAGAACTTGATGAGGTAATTGTACCTTCTCTTGAATTGGAAAGTAGCACATCACAGAAAGAAGTTCTCGTGATGTCTACACCAGCCGGAGAGGAAGCTAATGATGATGATCATGAAACTTCGAATCAAGTTACTACTGAACGTCGTAGGTCGACCAGGGTACATTCCGCACCAGAGTGATACAGTAATCCCGTCCTGGAAGTCATGTTGTTAGACAACGGCGAACCTACGAACTATGAAGAAGCAATGATGAGCCCGAATTCCGACAAATGGCTTGAGGCCATGAAATCCGAGGTAGGATCCATGTATGAGAACAAAGTATGGACTTTGGTGGACTTGCCCGATGACCGGAAGGCCATTGAGAATAAATGGATCTTTACGAAGAAGACAGACGTTGATGGTAATGTCACCATCTATAAAGCTCGACTTGTCGAAAAGGGTTTCCGACAAGTTCAAGGGGTTGACTACGATGAGACTTTCTCACCCGTAGCGATGCTTAAGTGTGTTAGAATTATGTTAGCAATTGCCGCATTTTATGATTATGAAATTTGGCAGATGGACGTCAAAACAACGTTCCTTAACGGGTTTCTTAAGAAAGAGTTGTATATGATGCAACCGGAAGGTTTTGTCGATCCTAAGGATGCTAACAAGGTATGCAAGCTCCAGCGATCCATCTATGGACTGGTGCAAGCATCTCGGAGTTGGAATATACGCTTTGATGAGGTGATAAAAGCTTTTGGTTTTATACAAACTTACGGAGAAGCTTGTATTTACAAGAAAGTGAGTGGGAGCTCTGTAGCATTTCTAATATTATATGTGGATGACATATTGTTAATTGGAAAAGATATAGAATTTCTGGAAAGCATAAAAGGTTATTTGAACAAGAGTTTTTCAATGAAAGACCTAGGTGAAGCTGCTTACATATTGGGCATTAAAATCTATAGAGATAGATCAAGACGCTTCATAGGACTTTCACAAAGCACATACCTTGACAAGATTTTGAAGAAGTTCGAAATGGACCAGTCGAAGAAAGGGTTCTTGCCTGTGTTGCAAGGTTTGAAGTTGAGTAAGACTCAAAGCCCGACCACGGTAGAAGAAAGAGAAAGGATGAAAGTCATCCCCTATGCCTCAGCCATAAGCTCTATAATGTATGCCATGCTGTGTACTAGACCTGATGTGTGCCTTACCATAAGTCTGGCAGGGAGGTACCAAAGTGATCCAGGTGTAGATCACTGGAATGCGGTCAAGAATATCCTTAAGTACCTGAAGAGGACTAATGATGTTTTCTCGTTTATGGAGGCAACGAAGAGCTCGTCATAAAGGGTTACGTCGATGCTACCTTCGACACAGATCCGGATGACTCTAAGTCTCAAACCGGATACGTATTTATATTGAATGCTGGAGCGGTCAGTTGGTGCAGTTCCAAGCAAAGCATCGTAGCAGGATCTGATGACCCACAAGTATAGGGGATCAATCGTAGTCCTTTCGATAAGTAAGAGTGTCGAACCCAACAAGGAGCAGAAGGAAATGACAAGCGGTTTTCAGCAAGGTATTCTCCGCAAGTACTGAAAGTAGCGGTAACAGATAGTTTCGGTAGCAAGATAATTCGTAACAAGTATAATAAAGTGCAGCAACGTGGCCCAATCCTTTTTGTAGAAAAGGACAAGGCGGAAGGAACTCGTATAATAAGCAAAGCCTTCTCGAGGACACATGGGAATTTCATCTAGTCACTTTCATCATGTTGGTTTGATTAGCGTTCGCTACTTTGATAATTTGATATGTGAGTGGACCGGTGCTTGGGTGTTGTTCTTACTTTAACAAGCCTCCCACTTATGATTACCCCCTCTCGCAAACATCCGCAACTACGAAAGAAGAATTAAGATAAATCTTTCCATAGCTTGAAACATATGGATCAAAATCAGCCCCATACGGAATAGCGCATAAACTAGGGTTTAAGCTTCTGTCACTCTAGCAACCCATCATATAATTACTACTCCACAATGCCTTCCCTTAGGCCCAAAGATGGTGAAGTGTCGTGTAGTCGACGTTCACACGACACCACTAAAGGAAGCAACAACATACATATCATCAAAATATCGAACGAATACCAAATTCACATGATTACTTATGACAAGACTTCTCCCATGTCCTCAAGAACAAAAGTAACTACTCACAAATCATATTCATGTTTAAGATCAGAGGGGTATTGAATATCATTAAGGATCTGAACATATAATCTTCCACCAAATAAACCAACTAGCATCAACTACAAGATGTAATCAACACTACTGGCAACCCACAGGTACCAATCTGAGGTTTTGAGACAAAGATTGAATACAAGAGATGAACTAGGATTTGAGATCAGATGGTGCTGGTGAAGATGTTGATGAAGATTGGTCCTCCCATGATGAGAGGATCGTTGGTGATGTCGATGGCTTCGATTTCCCCCTCCCGGAGGGAAGTATCCCCGGCGGAATCGCTCCGCCGGAGAGCAAAAGTGCTCCTGCCCAGGTTTCGCCTCGAGACGGCGGCGCTTTGTCCCGAAAGTCTTCTTCTGATTTTTTTTTTCTAGGGCAAATGGCTTCATGTAGTGGAAGATGGGCCCCGGAGGCCTGCCAGGGGCGCCACAAGCTCGGGGGGCGCGCCCAGGGGGGTAGGGCGCGCCCCCCTCCCCCAGGCTTGTCGCTTCCTGGTGGGTCCTCCTCTGGTATTTCTTTAGCCAATATTTTTTATATATTCCAAAATAATTCTCCGTATATTTTCAGGTCATTTGGAGCTGTGCAGAATAGCTATCTCTGTTTCACCCCTTTCCGGTCCAGAATTCCAGCTGCCGGCAATCTCCCTCTTCATGTGAAACTTGTAAAATAAGAGAGAAAAGGCATAAGAATTGTATCATAAGGTGAAATAATGACTCAAAACATAATAAATAAGAATATGAAAACATGATGCAAAATGGACGTATCAACTCCCCCAAGCTTATACCTCGCTTGTCCTCAAGCGAAAAACCGAAATCGATAATCATGACAACATGTTTAGAGAGAGAGATGTCGATAAAAATAAAATACGGACATGAAAGCATTATGATCTTTATTATAACAACAATATATTATCATATAACTTCTCATGAAAAAGTAACAATCCATTCACAAGTTAAAGTATGAACCATAAACTGAATTGAAAACTAGCAAACTATGATCTCAGTCACTGAAGCAATTGCAATTCATCATATTATCAAAAAGAGTCTATGTAAGAGCTTTGTTTAGCAAGTTTACATACTCAACTATCATTTAGTCTTCTATGATTGCTGACACTCACGGCATACTTATGGAGCAAAAGTTTCAGTCAGACTCATAGAAAGATAGGGGCTTATAATTTCGCCTCCCAACTTATTTACCTCAAGGGTAATGTCAACAATAATAACTCATGATCACCTACATCCAACAGGATATATGTGCCTGGATCTATCCCCACCACATGATGCTTGCCAAGAGAGAAAATAAAAAAACGGAAAAGAGGAGAATACTATTGACTCTTGCATGAAAGTAAATACATAAAATTAAAAGAT
This sequence comes from Elymus sibiricus, assembly GCA_039707655.1. Taxonomy (NCBI): domain Eukaryota; kingdom Viridiplantae; phylum Streptophyta; class Magnoliopsida; order Poales; family Poaceae; genus Elymus; species Elymus sibiricus. The sequence continues at coordinate 318,490,706 of CM077670.1, read as the reverse complement.
AGGCCTTTCGTAGAGGGAAGCAGAGGTTGTCATGCGCTTTTTGTTTTTGGATGTGCAAGCTCTTAATGTAAAGGAACGTCACTTTATATTGCCCCTTGTGATAGCGACCTTTATTATGCAGTCCATCGCTTTTATTTCTTCACCATCACAAGTTCATACAAAGCTTATTTTCCCTTACAATAAAAGATCATACATATTTAGGAGCAATTTTTATTGCTTTTGCACCGATGCTAACTTACTTGAAGGATCTTATTCAATCCATAGGTAGATATAGTGGACTCTCATGACATGAAACTGGGTTTAAGGGTTTTTGGATGCACAAGTAGTATCTCTACTTAGTACGGAATTTTGGCTAGCAAAAGATAAGGAGCAAGCACCACATGTTAGAGGATCCAAAACAATATAACTTCTATGTGAATATGAGCAAACATAACTCATTACGTTGTCTTCCTTGTCCAACGTCAACTATTTGACAAAGAATATTTAATGGGGGCTCACAATCATAAAAGATGTCCAAGATAGTATATTTATATGTGAGACCTCTCTTCCTTTATTACTTTTTCATGAATTGCCACAATGACCAATGCTATGTTTGTTAACTTCCAACAAGTTTTATCAATTATACTTCTTTTCTGTGAACTCATCACTCACCATGGGATTAGCATATGATCTTTACTTTTTATTCTCTTTATTTTATTTCTATGATTGGATCAACAAAAAGCAAAACACTCAACTCAGAGCATTCTTTATTATATAACTCTCACACACGATTACGTAGATAGATAGATCACAAAGCAAGCACTGGAAACTAAATCATACTAAAGCTTTATTCTTCTAAATCACGGAATAACTAAGGATCGAGCTAAAATAGAGAATGATGATAAAAGTGAAGGTGATACGATATCGGGGCACCTCCCACAAGCTTGGCTCAAGCCAAGGGTGGTGCCCATACCCGTGTACTCAAGTCTCCTTCTTCGGTGATGGTGGTGATGAAGTGATGGGCTCGTCCTTCCACTTGAGGACACGAATTTCTTCTTTTAATTTGTCATTCTCTCTTTCGAGATCCCAGATTTTGCGACGTAGTTTATCCGAATCTTCCTGCACATGACGAAAAGGAGTGAATTGAACTTTAGGAACCTTCACCGCGTTAGGTAAGCTGGACCTCTTGAATTCAATGTGCATATCTCCTGGTTGAGGCAATGGGGGATCCTCGTCCTCCTCGCTGGAATGACCTTGCTTTTTCCTCAAATCAGCATCTTCCTCTTCATCAGTTGTCCAACCATAGGGATCAATGTCCCCATAGACTCTAGGGTTTGCAATAAGATGAGAAACATAGCTTTCCCCGTCCGAATCCTGAGATGACTTGGCACTTGACCTCGAGAGTCTGACAGAAAACAGCGCGAAACAAAAATAGAGGAGAAACTTGTGATACGGTGGTCAGAACATCCGAGAGTATATATAATGAATTTTTCCCGAGCAGAACAAGTAATATGGAAGAAAAACGGAGTCGGGAAAGTCCACGGGGGAGCCACAAGCTTGGTAGGCACGCCCCCCAGGCTTGTCGCTTCCTCGTGCACTTTTCGGACTGTTTATTATTTTCCTAATTTTTTATATATTCCAAAACGAACAGAAAATACTTTTATGGAAGTTTTGGAGTCTGTTTACTTACTGTATCACATACCTACTCCTTTTCAGGATTCTGGAGCGTTCCGGAAGGTTTCTTCTATATGCTCCTCCGGTGTCATTGTTTGAATAATATTAGTTTCAACATTAATGGATGTACCTGAGATATACTATTTAATTCTTTGCCCATTAACCACTCTCAGATTATTGCCTTCGGAGTTGTTTATTTTGATGGCTCCGGAGCGATAAATTTCTTCGATGATGTATGGCCCTTCCCATTTAGAGAGAAGTTTTCCTGCAAAGAATCTTAAACGAGAATTGTATAATAGAACATGATCACATACCTTGAATTCCCGTTTTTGAATTCTCTTATCATGCCATCTTTTAACTTTTTCTTTAAACAACTTGGCATTTTCATAAGCTTGTGTTCTCCATTCATCTAGAGAGCTAATATCAAATAACCTCCTCTCACCGACAAGTTTAAAATCATAATTAAGTTCTTTCCCAATATGCCTTATGTTCTAACTCAAGAGGTAGATGACATGCTTTTCCATAAACCATTTTATACGGAGACATACCCATAGGATTTTTATAAGCAGTTCTGTAAGCCCATATGTCAGTGTATAAAACATGGGTATTTTATACCCTGACTTATGCACAGACGGTGGCAGCCTCCCCGCCAACCAAGGCTTGCCGGAAACTACCAAGGCCAAGATTCAAGGCCCAGTTGCAAGAGCCACCAAAGAGAAGCTCAAGATGAAGCATCAACAAGCTCTCCACTAGTACGCAAGATGAAGACGTTCCTTGCCGGCAAGGCTGAACCGACAAGGTGAAGACCCGGCAAGCTCCGTGTCGGCAAGATTTCGCCAGCTCGTCAGCGCTCCACCTCACCGGGCAGCTAGTCACTAATCGGTGAGGTGTCGATCGCGCAGGCTGGTTGGTGAGATCTGTCGGGCACGTGTCAGCATGCAGGGAGAAGATTTACCTTTAATGACACCCGTCCAGAAGGCGTGTCAAAGTAATACGAGGTAGCTGGGCGAGCGGTGCAGAGACCTTTCCAGGGTTACCTCTCCACATGACACCTAACGAAGCATTTAATGCTTTTGTCCTAAACTGGCAGAGTTAGGTATGATAGCACTGTTTACTATCTAATCGCTATGTAATGACTGTTTTGCCACTGAGGTAACCCCTTGAGCTATAAAAGGAGGACCAGGGCAATAGTTACAGGGGTTCGCTTTTTAGATCACGCTCGCACGACTTGCATGCGTAGCGTCTCTCCTCGCACCTTGCCAGGGGAAGCGTTCCTTGTTCTTGTGCTTGCGCACCCATAATACACAAAGCAGGAGTAGGGTTTTATGCTCCACAGCGGCCCGAACCTGGGTAAATTCCTTGCGTTCCTCTGCTGATTCTGCTCTTTGCGCTTGTCGATCTCCCTAGCCGAATCACAAAGGGGCTAGATGGCCCCATAGATGGTCGTACCCCCGACATCTTTGGCACGCCAGGTAGGGGGATCGCTTGCGCGAACTTGAATCAGTGGATTGCGCATCAGCTTCATAAGCTTCATCACCTTCCTCAACGTCGATGGCGCCCAAGAAGAAGGGCATCATGATGACGGCTCCTTCCACCTCCAAGGCTCCTTCGCACGTATCAGCAGGCGGCGCAGCCGGCGCAGGCGGTGCGGACGCCGCGGTTGGCATGACCAGCGCAGGCGGCGTGGTCGCCATGCCTACCGTGGCCGGACCGGGAGGCAGAGGCGCTGGAGATGGTCATCTTCCATGACCCTCTGGCAAGCAAAGTCGAGACGGTGCGGGCGGGGCAGATAGACGTCTTCCGGCTCCTCCTCGCCGCGCCGACGAACGCAGCCACCGGAGCGGCAATGCCCGGGCCGGCAAGAGCCAAGATCCCGCCGCGGCGACATCCAGAGATGTTGCATCGAGGCGTACGCCACGCTCGCCTCAAGATGGGCGCGGTGCAACCCCGAGCGGCATCGACAACGCCGAGCGGCGGCGACCTCATGGCAAGACCCCTGTTGATCAAGTCCTAGATCCTCAGGCACCACCTCCACCACGGCAACCTGCTGCTGATCATGTGCTACAGCAGCAAGGTCGCGATGGCACTCCTGCTGGCTCTGCCAGGAGTAGAGCGACATCACGCTCTTCGCTTTCGGCCATGCCAGTCACAGCAGCAGAGGCGATGGCGCGAGCCTAGATGCTACTGAACTTCCCTTCGGCAGCAGAGAAGATGGATGAATGGAGAGCCAACATCCAAAGCTTGATTGGGTTTGCCGAAGCCAGCAAATCACAGCAAGCGGAGCCCTCACGGCGTCCGCAAACTGCACCAGTAGCTCCAACTGGTGGCCGCGTTGACGGTGCCGCGCTAACGGTGCAATCACCTCCGCGGCAACAGTCTCAACAGCAGCAACGCCAACAACCGCAGCAAGCTCAGCGATCTTTCGAGCCCGACGAGATGTCGATGGCCTCTTCGGATCCGTGAGCATGACAAGATCTGCAGCAAGTGCTGCAAGACAGGCGGGTAGAGGACGCCCGCACCACCATCGAACGGCGCCGGGAGGCGCGCCGTCAATCCGACTAGCGCAACGGTCCCATCATTGATGAGCCTGCACCAGGGGTTGGCGGATATCTGCCTTACGAGGTTGGATGCCCTGCCTTCACCCATGAGCTGCGGGAAGTCCGATGGCCGTCCGTCTGGGCCTTCAAGCTAGAAGTACCAAAGAAGTACGATGGCAAACTGAACCCGGCAGAATTTCTGGGCATCTACACGATTGCCGTGCAAGCTGCCGGAGGAAGAGATGAGAAAATCCTCACCCACTACTTTCCGTTGGTACTGAAGCCCAACGTTAGATCTTGGCTGATGAACTTGCCGGAGAACTCCATTTCTTCATGGGCAGATCTCTGTAATGAGTTCGTTGGTGCCTTTACTGGAGGCCACAAGGCCCCTGGACAGCCCAGCGACCTGCAAGTGATCCCGCAAAGAGATGGTGAAACTTTGCGCAAGTACATCCAGAGGTTCAGCCGTGTACACCGTAACATTCCAGATGTGCACCCCGCAGCCGTCATTGCCGCCTTTCACACGAATGTGCGCAATCGGAGGATGCGGGAGAAGATGAATGGCAAGTTGCCCAAGACCGTCAACGAGCTCTATACGTTGGCGGATAAGTGTGCACGCGCTGAGGAAGGGAGGAGGCTTCCCGGGGAGGACACTAGTACCGAGGTAGATTCTGAGGACGATGATGCTGCCACCCCGAGGAAGAAAGGCCGAAAGCGCAACAGAAAGCGCAAGGGCAAGTCTGTTATGGCTGTTGAAGGCTCCGGCAACTCTGAGCCCGCCAAGAAAGCTAAGACTGAGAACTCCGGTAAGGAGGCTGCTGTGTGCGCCGCTTGCCAGGAGGCGGCGGCAAACGAGAAGGCCGGCAAGTCTGATGGGCCGTACTATAAGATTCACCGCACCAAGGGCCATGCTCTCCACGAGTGCCGACAAGTCGAGCACCTTGTTGAGAAACAGAAGGCTGAATATGAAAAATGTGACAAAGAGAAGGGTCAAGATGGTGCCGGTGGATCTGGCAAAAAGGGCCGTGGTGGTCGAGGAGGCCGTCGCGGCAAGGCCAAGCAGCAGAAAGAAAAACCTGCTAGAGGCCGCGAAAAGAAAGAGGGAGATCATGGAAATGAAGAGGAAGAGGACGACGGAGAGTCCAGTGAACACGAATTCCAGAAAGCAACTGAGGCCATGTGCATTGACGGAGGTGCATCTTTGCACTCCTCTCACCGCCAGCTTAAGCAGTGGGCACGTGAAGTTAATCCGGCAGAATCGGCAATGGGCTCTCAGAAGCCACTCAAGTGGTCACACACGCCTATCATTTTCGATGCCGAGGATCACCCTGATCGCACAACCGCGGTCGGGTGTTTGCCGTTGTTGGTTTCCCCAACAATTCGCAACCTCCAGGTCACGAAAATGTTAGTTGACAGTGGGGCCGGCCTGAACTTGATCTCTCCTGAAGTGACCAAGAGGCTGCAGATTCCCGACGAGGAACTCAAGAAAACATGCACGTTTCAAGGAGTAAACCCGGGAAGAAGCCAGCCTAAGGGAAAGATCACATTGCCGGTGATGTTTGGTGGGGAATTGAATTACAAAACAAAAAAGATTGTGTTTGACGTTGTCAAGATCCCTTTGCCGTATAATGGAATTCTTGGCCGCCCAGCCTTGGCAAAATTCATGGCAGCATCTCACTACGTTTACAATATGTTGAAGATGCCGGGGCCGATGGGTGTCATTTCCATCAACTCCGACAAGAAAGATGCAGTTATTTGCGTCGATAAGATGTACAGATATGCGGTTGCAGCAGAAGCCGCCAAGACACCAGCTCCCGCCAAGAAGAAGGAAAGTAAGAAATCCGGTAAGACCTCTGACAAGGATTCCGGGAAACACGCCTCTTCGGAGTGCTGCGCACCTATTGAAAACTTGCCGGAGTGCTTTGCCGGTAAGAAATCCAAAGCTACTTTACCAGCCACCAAAAGGGTGCCGGGGAGGGAGGACAGCGCTGACGGTACCTTCACCATCAGTGCCACCCTTGACAGCAAATAGGAAAGCGCGCTTGTTGCCTTCCTACGGGCGAATGTCGATGTGTTTCCATGGCGACCATCTGACATCCCCGGTGTTCCCAGGGAGGTAATTGAGCACCACCTTGCCGTCTGTCCCATGCTCGGCCCGTCAAGCAGAAGGTCAGGAAGCAAGCTTTGGAGCGGCAACAATTTATTGCCGAGGGGATTAAGAAACTTGAAGCAGCAGGCCTGGTTAGAGGTGTATTACATCCAACTTGGTTGGCAAATCCAGTCGTGGTGCGCAAAGCAAACAGAAAGTGGAGACTTTGTATTGACTACACTGATATTAACAAAGCATGTCCAAAGGATCCTTTCCCTTTGCCGCGCATTGACCAAATTGTAGACTCTGCTTTTGGCTGTGATTTACTCTCCTTCCTTGATGCATATTCTGGATACCATCAAATATTCATGGCCAAGGAGGATGAGGAGAAAACCGCATTCATTACACCATGTGGCACGTACTGTTTCGTGTGTATGCCTTTTGGGTTAAAAAGTGCCGGTTCAACATTCGCGAGAGCAGTCCAGATTGGTTTTGAGCCCCAGCTGCATAGGAATGTGGAAGCATATATGGATGATATAGTGGTCAAGACCAAGGACAAATCAACCCTCATTCAAGATTTAGAAGAAACATTTGCAAACTTGCGCAAGATCAATTTCAAGCTCAACCCCAAGAAGTGCGTGTTTGGCGTTCCATCCGGCAAGCTTCTCGGATTCTTTGTATCTCAGCATGGAATTGAAGCAAATCCCGACAGGATCAAAGCAATTGAGCAGATTCAAGCACCAAAAATCATCAAGGATGTGCGGCGTCTTGCCGGCTGTGTTGCCGCCTTGAGTAGGTTCATTTCAAAGTCTGCTGAGCGCGCCCTGCCATTTTTCAAGATTTTGAAAAAGGCAGGTCCAATGAAATGGACTCCGGAAGCGGAGGCCGCACTACAGGATTTGAAAAGATACCTCTCCTTCGTGCCAACACTAGTTGCGCCTAGACCACAAGAGCCGCTGCTGCTATACATAGCGGCAACAAATCAAGTGGCTAGTGATGCATTAGTGGCGCAGAGGGAAGTTGATGACGAGGAAGCAGCTGCGGCAAGCCTGTCTGGCAATGAACCGGAATCTTCTTCGACAAAATCTGGTGCCGACAAATCAGAAACAGCACAAGCAAATAAGGCTAATCAGCAAGTGGTGCCAAAGAAAAAAGTGGTGCAGCGACCCGTGTATTTTGTTAGTTCCCTTTTGTAGGGGGCTAGATCAAGATACTCTGGAGTGCAGAAATTGCTTTTCGGCCTTCTTATGGCTTCAAGAAAGCTGTGTCACTACTTGCAAGCACACAAGATCACCATCGTCACTCGCTTTCCGTTACAACGCATTTTGAGAAATCCAGAGGCAATTGGCAGGATAGTGGAGTGGGCGTTGGAATTGTCAAGCTTTGCACTTAAGTTTGAAAGCACTTCAACCATCCAGAGCAGAGCCTTGGCGGAGTTCATTGCAGAATGGATGCCAACACAAGACGAAGAAGTTCGAGAAACAGCTCTCCCCGGCAAAGAGACGGCCAAAGAATGGATCATGTACTTTGTCGGTGCCTTCTCGCTGCAAGGCGCCGGTGCCGGAGTGCTGCTTGTCGCACCCACCAGAGAGTGCCTCAAGTATGTGGTTCAAATGCTCTTTCCCAGGAAGCAGGCTACAAACAACACTGCTGAGTACGAAGGACTCCTTGCCGGTCTTAGGATCACAGTGGACCTTGGAATCAGAAAATTGATCGTCCACAGTGGCTCGCAGCTTGTTGTGAAACAAGTAAACAAAGATTACCAGAGCCCGTTGATGGAAGCGTACCTGGAAGAAGTGAGGAAATTGGAGGAACACTTTGACGGGTTGCAAACAGAGCACGTCCCTCGTGCGGAAAACAGCATTGTTGATTACCTGTCAAAGTGTGCTGCTCAAAAGCTACCTGTGGAACCGGGAACTTTTGTGCTCCATTTGAATCAACCAACAGTCACTCCATCAATGCAGGCCAGTAAGAGAAGGAAGTTGAATACTGGCAAGTACTTTCCGGCAGAACTCCCAGAAGCCGCCGGCAAAAATGTTGCCGGGAACAACGACATGGTTGTCGGTGAGCAGCGGCCTCGCACAGAACCCCAAGTTCTTGCCGCTGAGGCAAGCGCTCCCACGGCCGAAGAAATGCCTTTAGTACTTGTCGTCGAGCCGCAGGCTCTGGCATGGGCACAACAGATAGTCCGTCTCCTTCAAACAGGAGAACTTCCCGACGAGCAAGAAGAAGCTGAGAAAGTAGCCCGTCAGTCAAGTATGTATCAGTTTGTGGATAACACACTATACAGAAAGAGGTCAAACGGTGTGAAATTAAAGTGTATTTGCCGGGGAGATGGACTGAAGCTGTTGGCAGAGATACATGGAGGCATATGTGGCTCTCACATAGGATCAAGGGCACTTGCCGGCAAAGCTTTCCGGCAAGGCTTCTATTGGCCCACTGCCCTCCAGGATGCAACTGAGCTACTAACCAAGTGTGAAGCATGCCAGTTCCACGATACGTCTCCAACGTATCTATAATTTATGAAGTATTCATGCCATGTTTATTATAGTTTTATATGATTTTGGTGCACTTTTATATGGCTTTTATATGATTTTTATGGACTAACATATTGACCTAGTGCCCAGTGCCAGTTGTTGTTTTCTACTTGTTTTTGGTTTTCCAGAAAATCCATATCAAATGAAGTCCAAATGCAGCGAAACTTTTTGACGATATTTCTGGAAGGAAACAGACCTAGGAAGCTTCGGAGGAGCAGCAGAAGAGCAACAGGGGCCCCACGAGCCACCTGGGCGCACCTGCCCCCTCCCCCAGGCGCGCCCTGGTGCCTCGTGGGCCCCCCGTGACACCTCTTTGCGTGATTCCAACGGTGAAAAATCATATATATTCAGAAACCCCCGAAAGTTAACCTAGATGAGTCTTTACGCCACCGCAAGCCTCTGTACCTCCACGATCTCATCTACAGCCCTTTTTTGGCACCCTGCCGGAGGGGGGGAAGCATCACCGGAGGCCATCTTCATCATCCCGACGATCTCCATGACGAGGAGGGAGTAGTTCACCCTCGGGGCTGAGGGTATGTACTAGTAGCTATGTGTTTGATCTCTCTCTCTCTCTCTCGTGTTCTTGATTTGGCACGATCTTGATGTATCGTGAGCTTTGTTAATATAGTTGGATCATATGGTGTTTCTTCCCTCTCTATCCTTGTTGTGATGAATCCAATCTTTTCCCTTTGAGGTTTCGTTATTGTTGGATTGAATATTTCAGATTTGAGAACACTTGATGTATGTCTTGCATATGAATACCCGTGGAGATAATGGGGTATTATATTGATTCACTTGATATATGTTTTGGCTCTCAACTCATGGATTCCCGTAGTGACATTGGGGTAATCTATGCATAGGGGTTGATGCACGTTTTCATTATCTTTTCTCCGGTAGAAACTTTGGGGTGCTCCTTGAAGTTCTTTGTGTGGATTGAATATTATGATTATGAAGTTGTTTGATGCATATCGTATAATCAACTCACGGATACTTGTGGTGACATTGGAGTATCTAGGTGACATTAGAGTTGGTTGATGTGTATCATATGGTGTTATTTTAGTACGAACTCTAGGGCTGTTTGTGACACTTATAGGAATGGCTCAATAGATTGATTGGAAAGGATAACTTTGAGGTGGTTTCGTACCCTACAAACAATTTCTATCTTATGTTCTTTGCTAATAGGAACTTTGGAGTGATTCTTTATCGCACGTTGAGGGATTGTTATATGATCCAATTATGTTAGCATTGTTGAGAGATTGCACTAGCGAAAGTATGAACCCTAGGCCTTGTTTCTAAGCATTGCAATACCATTTATGCTCACTTTTGTTACTTGCTACCTTGCTATTTTTTATTGCTCGCACTACGAAAACCTTTATCTACTATCCATACTACACTTGTATCACCATCTCTTCGCCGAACTAGTGCACGTATACAATTTACCATTGTATTGGGTGTGTTGGGGACACAAGAGACTCTTTGTTATTTGGTTGTAGGGTTGTTTGAGAGAGACCATCTTCATCCTACACCTCCCACGGATTGATAAACCTTAGGTCATTCACTTGAGGGAAAATAGCTACTGTCCTACAAAACTCTGCACGTGGAGGCCTAACACGAGTCTACAAGAATAAGTTGTGTAGTAGACATCAAGCTCTTTTCTGGTGCCGTTGCCGGGGAGGTGAGTGCTTGAAGGTATATCTTTAGATCTTGCTATTGAATCTTTTAGTTTCTTGTTTTATCACTAGTTTGGTTTATAAAAAGAAAACTACAAAAATATGGAATTGAGGTTGCCACATATTATTCGTCTTTATAATGTTTTTCTTGAAAATGATGGAGAAGAAAATTTTGCTCAATTGATAGAAGAAGAATTCAATAAAATGTGTGGCATAAAATCTTTGAATGATGAGCATGATTGCAATGTTGTTAGTATGAATTCTATGAATATCCAAAATACTAAAGATGATTGCACTAGTCATGACAAAAATGTTTCTTATAAGCATGTCAATTTTTGTGGAGTGCATAAAGTTTGTGAATACATGCCTTATAGGGATGATAGATTTTGTAAGAAGCATAAACATGATAGAACCAATTTTTTGCTCAAAGTGATAGATGAATTTGCTACAAAATTATGTTCTCTTTATCCTATTACTTGTGAACTTTACAATAAAGTTGGTCACCTTAATTTTCAATGCATACTTTTTCATGATCGAATCATGGCTAAATATTATAATGACTTGACCGCCCTCGAACTATATAATGAGCTTTATCTATTCTTCGGGTGTGAGGAATTGTCACATAAAAATAGTTGGTTTGAAGTATTCATTCTCACGGATGACATTGAAACTAATCTAAAGGAAATCTATATGTTTTGTATGGTAAATTGCAAGGAGAATGCTTATATTGCCAACTATAGAAAAACAGGAAAACAAATAGAATATAAAAGAAATACTAATGAAAGGGTAAAGATTCCCCCTTTCCCTCCTATTTTCTCTCATGATGAAACAGGTAACGAGGAGGAGCTTGCTATCCAACCAATCTCTTCAATAAGAAGCTCAGAAGAATTAAATAAACCCACACATAATGTGGTAAAAAAAAGAAAAGAAGGAAAAGTAGAGGCAAAGAGGTATCTCTCCCAAATAATGTTGCTCCTACTATTGTTGTACCTCATGAGAATGAATCAAAAATAATTGTGGAAGATGATACACTTGATGATGATTTTGTTATGCCTATTGCTTGTTGTGATGATTATGATTGGGAAGATAATGATACTGTTTATGATCATGAAAATCTCTATGGCACCAACTTGGAGGAATATGATAATAATTGTTATACTTTGGTACTATTCATACTATTGATGATAATAGTGATAATGCTAATGATATGTAAACCAACAAGCTTGGGGATGCTATGTTTGATGAGAATGACATGTTTGAGAATTTATTTGCTACAATTAATGTTTGTCCCAAGCTTGGGGATGCTATGCTTAATGAAGATGATCTTTTTAGTCCCCCTACTTTGAATGATCAAATTTGTTATGATGATTTCATGCCTCCTACTTATGATGATTATTGTGATGATACTTATGTTATAAAAAGTAGTGATGATTATATTTATAAAACTTTTCATAATTATGATTACCCTTTTTCTGAACATTACTCTTTTAATGTGGAAACAATTTATAGTATTCGAGTTTCAAATGATACTCCCACTTTTATGAATGAGAAGAAATTTGCTTATGTGGAGAGTAATAAAAATTCTATGCTTGTGGATCATGAAAAGAATGCTTTATGTGATAGCTATATTGTTGAATTTATTCATGATCCTACAGAAAATTATTTTGAGAGAGAAATATATGCTTCTACATATTTCAACAACATCAAGTTTCCTCTCTTTATGTTGAAAGTTTCGAAGTCATGCTTGTTTTGCCTTCCTATGCTAGTTGATTCTTGCGTCCCATAAACTATTTGCTCACAAAATCCCTATGCATAGGAAGTGGGTTAGGCTTAAATATGCTAGTCATATGCTTCATGATGCTCTCTTTGAGTTTCAAATTCTTTACTTTTATGCGAGCATCATTGAAATCATCATGCCTGGCTAAAAAGGCATTAAAGAAAAGCGCTTGTTGGGAGACAACCCAATATTTGTACCTACTGTTTTTGTGTGTCCGCATGATTAATATACTGTAGTAATCATGTTTTATATGTTTTATTTCAATAATGTGCCAAGTAAAGCCTTTGGGATAGTGTGGATGCTTGTTGATTTGATTCTGTGCAAAAACATAAATTTTTGCGTCCAGTGCTGGAATTTATATTCTGTACTGGAGCGTGAGAAAAATCTGAATTTTTTACAAAATATTGGGTTACAAAAAAAATTACGTTGTCCTAATTTTTCAGAATTTTTGGAGGTACAGAAGTATGGTTTTTAAATCGCTCACTACATGTTGTTCTGTTTTTGACAGGTTCTGTTTTTATTGCATAGTTTGCTTGTTTTAGTGTTTCCATAGCTTATATTATGAGATATAAATTGTGTAAATGATATAATACATCAGGAATTATGTGAGAACAATTATGAATCTTGTCTTGACAGTACCTAAGTGGATGATTTATTTTTATCATACTAACCTATCTCACAAGTTCCGTTAAGTTTTGTGTGATTGAAGTTTTCAAGTTTTGGGTGAGATATCGATATGAGGAGAATAAGGAGTGGAAATACCCTAAGCTTGGGGATGCCCAAGGCACCCCAAGGTAATATTCAAGGAAGACCCAAGCAACTAAGCTTGGGGATGCCCCGGAAGGCATCCCCTCTTTCGTCTTCAACATTATCGGTAACCTCACTTGGAGCTATATTTTTATTCGTCACATAATATGAGTTTTGCTTGGAGCATCATTTTATTTTGTTGAGATTTTATTGCTGCTATCAATAATCATGTTTTGTATCTTTTAGTTGAATAAAATGCCAAGTATAGCCTTTACCATGCCCAGTTTGCAAGTTTATGTGTTGCTGTTTGAAAACAAAAAGTTTTCTGTTATGTTCCGAATATTCCTGAATAGTCAGAACATGATAAAATCTGAACTTTTTACACAGTAAGCATGCATGAGTCCTCTGTCACGTGGTATTTTTTCAGAATTTTTGGAGTTAGGTAAGTATGAATTCTTATTCACCCTTTACAGACTGTCCTGTTTTGGCAGATTGCTGTTATAGTTGCATTGTTTGCATATGTTTGCTTGTTTAATGTTTATATTTGTGGATAGGAGTATTAAATATGCAGAGGCATTTAGTATGCAATGTTTAATTATAATTTTAGCAATTTTCTACAGTAGAGAATGTTAAGGTTTTGAGTTGATTTATACTAACTTATCTCACGAGTTCTTGTTGAGTTTTGTGTGGATGAAGTATTTAAGATTTAGGGAAACCGTGATATGAGAGGAATTAAGGAGACACAAAAGCTCAAGCTTGGGGATGCCCAAGTCCCAATATAATATTTCAAGAAGTCTCAAGCATCTAAGCTTGGGGATGCCCCGGTAGGCATCCCACCTTTCTTCATGAACAATTATCGGTTAGTCTTGGTTGAGCCTAAGTTTTTGCTTCTTCACATGAGTTGTGCTATTCTTGGAATGTCATTTTATTTTGTTTTCTTTGCTGTTTGAATAAAATACTTAAGATCTGAAATTTTTAAACGAGAGAGAGTCCTCACATAGCTACCTATTTACTTAACTACTCATTTGGTCTTCACTTATATCTTTTTGGAGTAGTATGTCATTTACTCTTGTTCTTCACTTATATCCTATGAGTAAATTGTTGAAATGAAATGAATATCATAAAGTTGAAATTTATATGCTTCATATGCTTGTCCCATGGGGAGTAGTGACTTCACATACAAGAAGTATAAGTGGTAAAATTTATTGAAAGTTAACAAACATAGCATTGGTCACTTGAACAATTCATGAAAGAATTTTGAAGGAAGAGAAATTTCACATATAAATATACTATCTTGGACATCTTCTATGATTGTGAGCCCCCATTAATTATTTTCAAGATTGATCAAGTAGTTGACGTTGGACAAGGAAGACAACGTAATGAGTTATGCTTGTTTATATTCACATAGAAGTTATATTGTCATGGATCCTCTAACATGTGGTGCTTGCTTAGGATCTTTTGCTAGCCAAAAATTCGTACTAAGTAGAGATACTACTTGTGCATCCAAAAACCCTTAAACCCAGTTTCTTGCCATGAGAGTCCACCATATCTACCTATGGATTGAATAAGATCCTTCAAGTAAGTTGTCATCGGTGCAAAAAGCAATAAAAATTGCTCCTTAAATATGTATGATATTTTATTGCAAGGGAAAATAAGCGTTGTACGAACTTGTGATGGTAAAGAAATAAAAGCGACGGACTGCATAATAAAGGTTGCTATCACAAGGGGCAATATAACGTGACGTTCCTTTGCATTAAGGGCTTGACATCCAAAAATAAAAAGCGCATGACAACCTCTGCTTCCCTCTGCAAAGGGCCTATCTTTTAATTTTATGCATTTACTTTTATGTATTTACTTTCATGCAAGAGTCAATATTATTTCTTCTCGTTTCAACCTCAATTATTCTCTAGTTGGCAAGCATCATGTGGTAGGGAATGATCCAGGCACATATATCCAGTTGAATATAGGTGATCATGAGTTATTATTGTTGACATTATCCATGAGATAAATAAGTTGGGAGGCAAAACATTAAGCCCCTATCTTCCTATGTGTTTGACTGAAACGGTTTGTTCTAAAAATATGCTTTGAGTGTTAGCAATCATGGAAGACTAAATGATAGTTGAGTATGTGAAATTTGCTAAATCAAAGCTCTTACATAGACCCTTCCTGAAAATAAGATGAATTGCAATTGTTTGATGACTGAGAACATAGTTTGTTAGTTTTCAAGAAAGTTTATGGCCTATACTTTAAAAATAAGAATAGCTTGCTAATTGATCATGAGAAGTTTTATGAGATGAGATACTGATTATGATATATATTGATGCTAGAAAAAGTGATTGAAATTATCATTGATCAAACTTATGCACTATGCTAGCATTCACACTTCATAAATTATTTCTTTTATCATTTACCTACTCGAGGACGAGCAGGAATTAAGCTTGGGGATGCTGATACGTCTCCAACGTATCTATAATTTATGAAGTATTCATGCCATGTTTATTATAGTTTTATATGATTTTGGTGCACTTTTATATGGCTTTTATATGATTTTTATGGACTAACATATTGACCTAGTGCCCAGTGCCAGTTGTTGTTTTCTGCTTGTTTTTGGTTTTCCAGAAAATCCATACCAAATGAAGTCCAAATGCAGCGAAACTTTTTTGACGATTTTTTTCTGGAAGGAAACAGACCCAGGAAGCTTCGCAGGAGCAGCAGAAGAGCCACAGGGGCCCCACGAGCCACCTGGGCATGCCTGCCCCCCCCCCCCCAGGCGCGCACTGGTGCCTCGTGGGCCCCCTGTGGCACCTCTTTGCATGATTCCAATGCTGAAAAATCCTATATATTCAGAAACCCCCGAAAGTTAACCTAGATGAGTTTTAACGCCGCCTCAAGCCTCTGTACCTCCACGATCTCATCTACAGCCCTTTTTCGGCACCCTGCCGGAGGGGGGAAGCATCACCGGAGGCCATCTTCATCATCCCGACGATCTCCATGACGAGGAGGGAGTAGTTCACCCTCGGGGCTGAGGGTATGTACTAGTAGCTATGTGTTTGATCTCTCTCTCTCTCTCTCTCTCTCTCTCGTGTTCTTGATTTGGCACGATCTTGATGTATCACGAGCTTTGTTAATATAGTTGGATCATATGGTGTTTCTTCCCTCTCTATCCTTGTTGTGATGAATCGAATCTTTTCCCTTTGAGGTTTCGTTATTATTGGATTGAATATTTCAGATTTGAGAACACTTGATGTATGTCTTGCATATGAATACCCGTGGTGATAATGGGGTATTATATTGATTCACTTGATATATGTTTTGGCACTCAACTCGCGGATTCCCGTAGTGACATTGGGGTAATCTATGCATAGGGGTTGATGCACGTTTTCATTATCTTTTCTCCGATAGAAACTTTGGGGTGCTCCTTCAAGTCCTTTGTGTGGATTGAATATTATGATTATGAAGTTGTTTGATGCATATCGTATAATTAACTCACGGATACTTGTGGTGACATTGGAGTATCTAGGTGACATTAGAGTTGGTTGATGTGTATCATATGGTGTTATTTTAGTACGAACTCTAGGGCTGTTTGTGACACTTATAGGAATGGCTCAATAGATTGATTGGAAATGATAACTTTGAGGTGGTTTCGTACCCTACAAACAATTTCTATCTTATGTTCTTCGCTAATAGAAACTTTGGAGTGATTCTTTATCGCACGTTGAGGGATTGTTATATGATCCAATTATGTTAGCATTGTTGAGAGATTGCACTAGCGAAAGTATGATCCCTAGTCCTTGTTTCTAAGCATTGCAATACCGTTTATGCTCACTTTTGTTACTTGCTACCTTGCTGTTTTTTATTGTTCGCACTACAAAAACCTATATCTACTATCCATACTACACTTGTATCACCATCTCTTCGCCGAACTAGTGCACCTATACAATTTACCATTGTATTGGGTGTGTTGGGGACACAAGAGACTCTTTGTTATTTGGTTGCAGGGTTGTTTGAGAGAGACCATCTTCATCCTACATCTCCCACGGATTGATAAACCTTAGGTCATCCACTTGAGGGAAAATTGCTACTGTCCTACAAAACTCTGCGCTTGGAGGCCCAACACGAGTCTACAAGAATAAGTTGTGTAGTAGACATCATTCCATTCAAAGAACATACATCAGCCTGCTCAAGCCCTTCAAACGACCCCTCTCTCCTGGCCCTTTTTGGTGTGGGGGATCGATATCTTGGGCCCCTTCCCCCATGCTACCGGGGGCTTTGAGTTCTTGTACGTTGCAATCGACAAGTTCACAAAGTGGCCGGAAGTAGAGCCAGTGAGGAAGGTGATAGCACAATCGGCCGTCAAGTTCTTTAACGGATTAGTTTGCCATTTCGGGGTTCCTAACAGAATCATCACCGACAATGGCACGCAGTTCATGAGCCGCACCTTCATGCAGTACGTCCAGGACCTTGGCGGCAAAATCTGTTTTGCATCTGTTGCTGACCCGAGAAGCAACGGCCAAGCGGAAAGGATGAACGCTGAAGTGATGTGAGGCCTCAAGACAAGAACCTTTGACAGGCTGCGCAAATGTGGAAGACGCTGGATTGATGAGTTGCCAGTAGTTCCTTGGTCACTCAGGACGACACCAAATCGAGCTACCGGCCGAACACCCTTCTCCCTAGTCTATGGTGCAGAAGCGGTGCTCCCCACGGAACTCATATACGGGTGACCTTGAGTGCTCGCTTATGATGAAGCTGAGCAAGAGCAGCAGCGGCAGGATGACGCAATGCTCCTTGAGGAGGATCGTCTTCGGGCGGCTGTGCGAGCTGCACGCTACCAGCAAGCCATGCGCCGCTATCATAGCCGCAAAGTGCGCGCCCGAAGCCTTGAGGAAGGCGACCTTGTTCTTCGGTGCGTTCAGTCCCCCAAGAGATCAAACAATTTGACGTCGAAGTGGGAAGGCCCTTATTGGGTAGTACAAGTTACCAGACCTAGTGCAGTCCATCTGGAGACCGAAGATGGCATTCAAATGCAAAACTCATGGAATATTGAGCATCTTCGCAAGTTCTACCCATAAGGCGCGGATTGCCGGGTCTCCCGGCAACCCCTTTTGTACAAGCTTTGTCGGCAAGACTTGTAACCCTTTGTACAAAGCCAGGCGCAGATCCTGTGCATAATAAAGCTAAGTGTTTCGCAACTCTTCGTTCATATTCATTTATATATGGATGCATGTAATGTTGTGATTACACTTTAGTTTGTATGGAATGGCTAATGAACCGTCAAAGTTCCCAAACCGCTCTGTTCTCTTCTTTCTTTTTATTAAAAGAACAGAAGGATCCCTCGCGTGCAAGTTTCCCGGGGGGGTGAAGATGGGGTACCATTTTAATGACGTTCATGTAATCATTTCGTACGGCGAGGAAAACAGTGCAAGGAAAAGCTAAGTTGAAAAACTTTGAAACTTTTTTTTTATGTTTGCAATTTCCCTTGAACGATTATGTGTTTGTATGAAAAACCTGCATGCAAAGGAACCTTGTCAATATCTGTCCGTGCTCTAGTTTTCCTCGAGTCCGCTCGGCCAGCTTAGTAGCTGTGTTCTGGCCCGGCAAGTTACCTTGCCGGCAGCGGCACTTCCAGCAGGCTGCTAAGGACATGTTCCTCAAAGCGCTCGCTGCAAGTGTGCGGACCGGAAAGTTTCCAAACAGTGTAGGGAGCGCAATCATACATAGACGAAATAAAACGAGGGGAACGGCGCGCATTCATTTAAGCCCGGCAAAAAATAGATATTCATTAAAAGAGTACTCAGTTACATTTTATTGGCCCTTCCCCAGGGTTTACATCGAGCGCAAGGAGGGCAAAAGGAGCGCCTAGGCGAAGATCGATTCGTTCCCGGGAGACCAGATGATGGTGTTGTCGGCGATCAGCCAGACTCGTCGCCGTCATCCTCGGTCTTCACGTCTGGAGCGCCGTCATCATCGTCATCCTCAGCATCGCTGGAGGAAGCAGTGTCGCTGTCGCTCGAGCTCTCCGCTCAGCACTCCAGACGAGCGCCCGAAGCGCCAAAGAACTTCACGATGAGCGTGTCTGGTCCGTCCAACCTGAAGTGAAGGAGGTGCCCTTGCCCTCAGCAACGGGCACGGACAAAGGATTTCCACCCGCGCGTGAGGTACATGATGCCATTGTTGGAGGTCTCAACGGTCGCCCAGATCGGGCCGTTGCAGCAGCCATCCACACGCAGCCACAAGCCACGCAGATGGCAGCCTTCCATCTCCCTAGAAAAAGGGCGAGGAAGCCGCAGCCAGCTCCGTGGCCGGTCGCACAGTTCCACGATGAACTCCTACGCCGTGTCCTCCGTGTGGCCTTCTGCCGGGGGAGGGAGCGCCGAAGATGGAGCGGCAAGCGCTCCGCCATGGCCGCCTCGACCATGGGCACCGTGTCTTCCATGACCACGGGTCGTGGCCCTTCCTTGAGCACTGGAGCCGGCCTCCGCAGCCATGGCCGAGGCATGGGTGCGGAGCCGAGGAGAAGCTCTCGCCGCAGTGGCAGGGGCACGACCGTGGCTTCTTCCCCTCGCCATACCGTCGTCAGATGTGGAGGAAGAAGATAGAAGAAGGGGGCGACAGCTACTAGAGATTAGGGAGAAAGGAGATGGATGAGCACCACATCCCACAGCCCCCTCTTTATAGGGAGAGCGCGGGGAGCTGGCTCTTCACTGCCTTCGGGCGGCCGCCTAGATTCACCAATCCTGTGCCCTGCACTTCTGGCCGGGCACATTACTCCAGCGACCGTCCAAGTTCGCCAATCCCGCGCCCTGCGTCCCTGGCCGGGCGCGTCACTCCAATGACCGCCCTTCTTCGCCAATCCGTTGCTCTGCATGCATGCAAACGCGCATGATGGGAGGGCGCAGGAAAGGGAGAAGTAAAGACGGATATGGCAGTTATCCTTTGCCACGCGTGGCCGTGCACCGGTTCAGTTTGAACCTACGATGCCCCGCGTGTGTGCGTGTTCCTGGTCTGAGAACGGATAAGCGGCTGTTCATCCGATGGCAAGGCTTGCCAGAAAATGACCAAGAGCGCACTCAAGTCCAGATTAATGAAGAAGCAAAGAAGATATTAGAAGATGGATAACCATCGTGGCTAAAAATTACAGCGGCAGTTTTCCCGCCGCGTGTCTATGCATTGTTTGGGCCTAGCCCAACGACGCTTCGGACGCGTGTATGGCCCAGGCCCGGGGGCTCCTGTCGGTGTATAAAACATGGGTATTTTATACCCTGACTTATGCACAGACGGTGGCAGCCTCCCCGCCAACCAAGGCTTGCCGGAAACTACCAAGGCCAAGATTCAAGTTCCAGTTGCAAGAGCCACCAGAGAGAAGCTCAAGACGAAGCATCAACAAGCTCTCCACTAGTACGCAAGATGAAGACGTTCCTTGCCGGCAAGGCTGAACCGGCAAGGTGAAGACCCGGCAAGCTCCGTGCCGGCAAGATTTCACCAGCTCGTCAGCGCTCCACCTCACCGGGTAGCTAGTCGCTAATCGGTGAGGTGTCGACCGCGCAGGATGGTTGGTGAGATCTGTCGGGCACGTGTCAGCATGCAGGGAGAAGATTTACCTTTAATGACACCCGTCCAGAAGGCGTGTCAAAGCAATACGAGGTAGCTGGGCGAGCGGTGCAGAGACCTTGCCGGGGTTACCTCTACACATGACACCTAACGAAGCATTTAATGCTTTTGTCCTAAACTGGCAGAGTTAGGTATGATAGCACTGTTTGCTATCTAATCGCTATGTAATGACTGTTTTGCCACTGAGGTAACCCCTTGAGCTATAAAAGGAGGACCAGGGCAACAGTTACAGAGGTTCGCTTTTTAGATCATGCTCGCACGACTTGCATGCGTAGTGGCTCTCCTCGCACCTTGCCGGGGGAAGCGCTCCTTGTTCTTGTGCTTGCGCACCCATAATACACAAAGCAGGAGTAGCGTTTTACGCTCCACAGCGGCCCGAACCTGGGTAAATTCCTTGCGTTCCTCTGCTGATTCTGCTCTTTGTGCTTGTCGATCTCCCTAGCCGAATCACAAAGGGGCTAGATGGCCCCATAGATGGTCGTACCCCCGACACCATAGTGCATCATCAAGTTTCTTAGACCAATTCTTTTTGGATCTATTAACGGTCTTTTGCAAAATTAATTTTATTTCTCTATTAGTTAATTCAACTTGACCACTAGACTAAGGATGATAAGGAGATGCAATTCTATGATTAACATCATGTTTAGCAAGCAATTTACGGAAAGCACCATGAATAAAATGTGAACCACCATCAGTCATCAAATATCTAGGGACTCCAAACCTCGGAAATATAACTTCTTTAAGCATTTTAATAGAAGTGTTATGATCAGCACTACTAGTTGGAATAGCTTCTACCCACTTAGTAACGTAATCAACAGCAACTAAAATATGAGTATACCGATTAGAGGAAGGAAAAGGTCCCATATAATCAAAACCCCAAACATCAAATGGTACGATAACAAGTGAATAATTCATAGGCATTTCCTGACATCTACCAACATTACCAATTCTTTGACATTCATCATAAGAAAGGACAAACTTACGTGCATCTTTGAAAAGAGTAGGCCAATAAAAACCAGATTGCAATACCTTGTGTGCAGTTCTGTCTCCCGCATGGTGTCCTCCATATGCCTCGGAGTGACACTTCCATAGGATTTGTTCCTGTTCATGCTCAAGTACACAACGCCTAATAACACCATCTACTCCTTCTTTATATAAATGTGGGTCATCCCAAAAGTAATGTCTTAAATCAATTGTTGGTATGTGAAACTAGGTGGTATATATTTAGCAACAATGTAATTAGCATAGTCTGCATACCAAGGTGTGTTACGAGAAGCATTTATCACAGCTAATTGTTCATCAGGAAAATCATCAATAATAGGAAATGGGTCATCAAGAAAATTTTCCATTATAGACAAATTATCTGCTACGGGATTCTCAGCTCCCTTTCTATCAATAATATGCAAATCAAATTCTTGTAGCAGAAGAACCCACCTAATAAGTCTAGGTTTAGCATCTTTCTTTTCCCTAAGATATTTAATAGCAGCATGATTAGTGTGAATAGTAACTTTGGAATCAACAATGTAGGATCTGAATTTATCACATGCAAACACAACTGCTAAAAATTATTTCTCAGTAGTAGCATAATTTCTTTGAGCACTGTCTAGAGTTTTACTAGCATAATGAATAACATTCAATTTCTTATCAACTCTTTGACCTAGAACAGCATCAACAGCATAATCACTAGCATCACACATAGTTTCAAATGGTAGGTTCCAATCAGGTGGTTGAACAATAGGTGCAGAAATTAAGGCTTTCTTAAGTATTTCAAAGGCTTCTACGCAATCATCATCAAAAACAAATGGAATATCTTTTTGCAAAAGATTAGTAAGAGGCTTAGAAATTTTAGAGAAGTCTTTTATAAACCTTCTATAGAAACCAGCATGA
Source organism: Elymus sibiricus (assembly GCA_039707655.1). Classification (NCBI taxonomy): domain Eukaryota; kingdom Viridiplantae; phylum Streptophyta; class Magnoliopsida; order Poales; family Poaceae; genus Elymus; species Elymus sibiricus. Next base: position 318,468,201 of record CM077670.1, on the reverse strand, counting down.
CCAAGGAAACTTCTTATACCATTGATATCTTTAGGACATGGCATTTTCTCAATTGCATCAACTTTAGCTTTATCAACTTCAATACCTCTTTCAGAAATTTTATTCCCAAGGACTATACCTTCATTTACCATAAAGTGGCACTTCTCCCAATTCAAGACAAGATTAGTTTCTTCACATCTCTGCAAAACTCGATTAATATTGCTCAAGCAATCATCAAAAGAAGTTCCGTAAACGGAGAAATCATCCATGAAAACCTCAACAATCTTTTCACAAAAGTCAGAGAATATAGCAGTCGTACATCTTTGAAATGTAGCAGGTGCATTACATAAACCAAAAGGCATGCGACGATAAGCATAAGTTCCAAAAGGACAAGTAAATGTGGTTTTCTCTTGGTCTTCTGGTGATACAGGTATTTGAGAAAAACCAGAATTACCATCTAGGAAACAAAAGTGTGTATGCTTAGATAATATTTCTAACATTTGATCAATAAAAGGCAAAGGGTAATGATCTTTCCTAGTAGCTTTATTTAACTTCCTAAAATCAATTAGCATCCTATAGCCAGTTATAATTCTTTGTGGAATGAGTTCATTTTTATCATTAGGAACGACAGTAATACCTCCTTTCTTAGGAACACAATGAACAGGACTTACCCATCTACTATCAGCTATGGAATAAATTATACCTGCCTCCAGAAGCTTTAATATTTCAGTTCTTACCACATCCTTCATTTTAGGACTCAACCTTCTTTGATGATCAACAACTGGTTTAGCATCTGGCTCCATATGAATTTTATGCTGACATAAAGTGGGACTGATGCCCTTAAGATCATCAAGAGTATATCCAATAACTGCATGGTGCTTCTTCAGAGTTTTAAGTAATCTCTTTTCTTCATGCTCTGAAAGGTTAGCACTAATAATAAGAGGATATATCTTCTTTTCATCAAGATAAGCATATTTAAGCGTATCAGGTAATTGCTTTAATTCAAACACAGGATCACTCTTTGGTGGAAGAGGGTCTCCCAAAGTTTGAATAGGCCAATTATGTTTAAGAATAGGTGCTTGCTTAAAGAACAACTCATCTATTTCATTTCTTTCATTCATATGCATATCATTTTCATGGTCTAGCAAGTATTGTTCTAAAGGATCAGTAGGAGGCACAACAATAGAAGCAAGACCAATAATTTCATCTTTATTGGGTAATTCTTTATCATGAGGTTGTCTACGAAACTTAGAGAAATTAAATTCATGAGATATATCACCAAACTTAACTCTAACCTTCTCTTTAACACAATCAATTTCAGCATTAACAGTATTCAAGAAGGGTCTACCAAATATAATGGGACAAAAATTATCTTGTTGTGAACGAAGTACTAGGAAATCAGTAGGGTATTTGATTTTACCACACAAGACTTCAACATCTCTAACAATCCTAAGTGGTGTAATAGTATCTCTGTTTGCAAGCTTAATAGTAACATCAATATCTTCAATCTCAACAGGTGCAGTATCATTCATTACTTCTTGATATAAAGAAAACGGAATAGCGCTCACACTAGCACCCATATCACATAAACCATGATAGCAATGATGTCCAATCTTAACAGAAACAACAGGCATGCCAACTACGGGCTTGTTCTTGTCTAACATGTATCGTTCATTCCTAACAGGTTTAGCAATTCTAGCAGCCTCATCACAAAAGTAAATAACATGCCCATCAATATCATCAACCAAAAGATCTTTAACCATTGCAACATTAGGTTCAACTTTAATTTTTTCAGAAGGTCTAGGTGTTCTTATATTACTTTTATTAACCACAGTTGAAGCTTTAGCATGTTCCTTAATCCTAACAGGGAAAGGTGGTTTTTCAATATAAGCAGTAGGCACAACTGGATCAACATTGTAAACAATTGTTTCTTCTTTAACAATAATGGGTTCCTCTTTTAATTCAATAGGTGGATGATATTTAAACCATTTCTCCTTAGGGAAATCAACATGAGCAGCAAAAGATTCACAAAAGGTAGCTACTATCTCAGAGTCAAGTCCATATTAAGTACTAAACTTATGAAAAGCATCGGCTTCCATAAAAGATTTAACACAATCAAACTCAAGATTTATACCTGACTCTTTACCTTTGTCGATTTCCCAATATTTTGAGTTGCGTTTAATTCTTTCCAGAAGATCCCATTTGAATTCAATAGTCCTCTTCATAAAGGCACCAGTAGAAGAAGTATCGAGCATGGATTGATCATTATGAGAAAGCCGAGCATAAAAGTTCTGAATAATTATCTCTCTTGAGAGCTCATGATTGGGGCATGTATGCAACATATATTTAAGCCTCCCCCAAGCTTGAGCGATACTTTCTCCTTCACGAGGCCAAAAATTATATATATAATTCCGGTCACGATGAACCAAATCCATAGGATAAATTTCTGGTGAAATTCTAGCTTCAACCAGTTCCAATCCCATGTTCCAGTATCATCACATTGCCTATAACATGTCAATGCCCCTCCAAAGATAAAGGGAATACCTTCTTCTTAACTCCATCTCCGGATAGACCTGCAAGCTTAAACAATCCACAAATTTCATCCACATATATCAAGTGCATATCAGGATGCACCGTTCCATCTCCTGCATAAGGATTAGCTAGCAGTTTCTCTATCATACCCGAAGGAATTTCATAGTAAATATTTTCTGTAGGTTCAGTAGGTTGAGGAGCAACTCTTAATGCTTCCGGTCGAGGTGAAGATACCCCGAACAAACCCCTCAAAGGATTACTTTCCATAGTGACAAGTGACAGTAAATTTTAGCACGTAATATAAATGTTTCCTTACCAAATTCCACTCACCAAAGGTGCTTCACTCCCCGGCAACGGCGCCAGAAAAGAGTCTTGATGACCCACAAGTATAGGGGATCAATCGTAGTCCTCTCGATAAGTAAGAGTGTCGAACCCAACGAGGACCAGAAGTAAATGACAAGCGGTTTTCAGCAAGGTATTCTCTGCAAGTACTGAAAGTAGCGGTAACAGATAGTTTCGGTAGCAAGATAATTCGTAACAAGTAACAAGTATAATAAAGTGCAATGATATGTCTCCAACGTATCTATAATTTTTGATTGTTCCATGCTATTATAGTATCAATCTTGGATGTTTTATATGCAATTATATGCCATTATATATCATTTTTTGGGACTAACCTGTTAACCCAGTGCCCAGTGCCAGTTGTTGTTTTTTGCTTGTTTTTACCTTTTCAAAAAATCATTATCAAAAAGAGTCCAAACAAGAAAAAAACTTTGGATTAATTTTTTCTGGACCAGAAGAGACCCACGAAGCTTCGGGAGAAGACCAGATGAGCCACGAGGAGGCGACACGCCTGGAGGGCGCGCCCAGGGGGGTAGGCGCGCCCCCAGGCTTGTGGGCCCCTCGTAGCCCCTCCTGGCCTAATTCCAGCACTATAAATTCCCAAATATTCCCAGTATACCAGAGAGACAGAAGAGAAAACCTTTCCGCCGCCGCAAGCCTCTGTTCTTCCACGATCCCATCTGGAGGCCTTTTCCGGTACTCTACCGGAGCGGGAATCGATCACGGAGGGCTTCTTCATCAACCTTGTTGCCCTTTCGATGATGTGTGAGTAGTTTACCACAGACCTACGGGTCCATAGCTAGTAGCTAGATGGCTTCTTCTCTCTCTTTGATCTTCAATACCATGTTCTCCTCGATGTTCTTGGAGTTCTATCCGATCTAATCTTCTTTTACGGTGTGTTTGTTGGGATCCGATGAATTGTGAGTTTACGATCAGATTATTCATGAGAAATATTTGAGTCTTCTCTGAACTCTTTTATGCATGATTATTATAGCTTTTTATTTCTCTCTGATCTATCGATTTGGTTTGGCCTACTAGATTGATTTATCTTGCAATGGGAGAGGTGCTTTGTGATGGGTTCAATCTTGTGGTGCTCAATCCCAGTGACAGAAGGGGACATGACACGTATTAGTATTGTTTCCATTAAGGTTAAAAGATGGGGTTTAATCATACTGCTTGAGTTTACTTTGTCTACATCATGTCATCTTACTTAAGGCGTTACTCTGTTTCATACTTAATACCCTAGATGCATGCTGGATAGCGGTCGCTGGGTGGAGTAATAGTAGTAGATGCAGGCAGGAGTCGGTCTACTTGTCTCGGACGTGATGCCTATATACATGATCATTTCCATGAATCCATCATAATTATTTGCTTTTCTATCAATTGCCCAACAGTAATTTGTTTACCCACCGTATGGTATGTGTTCGAGAGAGAAGCCTCTAATGAAAACTATGGCCCCCGGGTCTACTTTATCATATATATAAAACCTAAAAATACCCTGCTGTAATTTATTTAATTTAATTTAGTATTTTAGTTTATCTATCTATCACTATCAGAATTAATCCTTGCAAATAACCGCTAAGAGGATTGACAACCCTCTTATTTGCGTTGGGTGCAAGTGTTTGCTTTTGTGTGTGCAGGTGCGCTTAACGGGATTTTGCTTGGTTCTCCTACTGGATTGATAACCTTGGTTCTTAACTGAGGGAAATACTTATCTCTACTATACTGTATCATCCTCTCCTCTTCAAGGAAATACCAATGCAGTCTACAAGTAGCAGGAAGACTTTTTGGCGCCGTTGCCGGGGAGACATCATCAAAATCACCAAGTACCTTCGCACAAACTATCATCCACTTGCATTTATTTAATTTGTCTTTTTATTTGTATTTGCCTCTCGTTTTCATCTCCCCCACTTCTAAAACAATTTTACAAAAATACAAAAATATTTTATTTGCTTGCTTGCTTGCTTTTATTACCTTCATGTCAAACACACAAGAACAGAAAATAAAACAAAAATTTAAGACTCTATGGATCACCTTAATGTTTTCTATTTGGATCTTCTTCGATCCATTTGTGCTCGTGCTAAAACCCCCACTAGTTTAGTTGAGGGAAAATCATTAGATGAGCATGCTCATTTTGTGTGTCACCGTTTGTCTCAAAAAGGGAGACTCTTATGGAATCAAATAAATTGTTTACTATGCTATGCTTGGAATCTATGTGAAATTCATGATTTTACTTGTTGCTCTGAGAACCCTAAAAAACACCCTCGAGTTTAATGATAATGAAATCTTATCTTCTTATGCCAAGGGTGTTTATAGCTACTATGATATCGAACAAATTGAAGAATTTGTTACTCTTAAGGGTGCCCATGAAGTTGCTTCTTTGATTGAAAAGTATGATATTACTCTCTACAAATCTGAAAATTTTGCCATACTTAAATATTGTGAAGAAAACTATGCTTCCAACACCTATGTTAGTGAATTCATTGGGAGAATGTCTACTGCTTTGGAAGAAACTAATGATATGCATGAATCCATAGATAATTATGATTCTGTTGATTCGATTGAAATATCCCATGTTGATGAATGTGATGCTTGCTATTCTTATGGCCATGATGCCAATATTAATGATGCTTATAGAGATGAACTTGCTATAGTTCCTTATGTTAAAAATGAACTTATTGCTATAACACCCATACTTGATAGCTCCTTGAATGAAAAGCATGATTGCAATGATGTTATTATAAATTCTATTAATGTAAATTGTGCTAATGATATGCAAAGCTACAAGATTAGGGATGAAAGTTTTGTTATGTCCACTACTTATTGCAATGATCATGATTGGGGTGATGATGCTTCTTATGATCTTGAAAATTTATTTAAGCCTCATGATGAATATGCTATTGATAATAATGTTTGCAACAGTATTGAAAGTGGGTTTGGGAGAGTGTCGACTTTAGGTAAAAAGAATCCCACATATTTCTAGAGTGTTCAATCTTATGAAATTTTTGATAAAAGTGGGTTTGGAGAGGTCATGACTTTAGTTGATGATAATCCCACTATTTTGGAAGAGTGTCAACTTTGCATGCATGTGGATCATGTAGAGAATATGTTATGTGATGACTATATTGTTGAATTTGAATATGATCCTACATGTAATTATTATGAGAGAGGAAAATATGGTTGTAGAAATTTTCATGTTACTCAATTACCTCTCTTGAAGTGTAAATTGTCAATGTTTTATTCTTCCTCCTTGCATATGCTAAATATTTATTGCCTCGATAATTTGTTTGCTTATAAAATTCCTATGAATAGGAAGTATGTTAGACTTAAATGTGTTTGTCACATGTTTTATGATGCTCTCTTTGTGTTTCAATTATTATCTTTCATGTGAGCATCATTGAAATTTCAAGCCTATCTTAATGGCTATAAAGAAAGAGCTTGTTGGGAGACAACCCAATACCTTATGTTTTTGTGTGTTTACACAATTATAGCCTCTGTTATGATTGTGTTTTTATCTTTTAATTAGTGTTTGTGCCAAGTAATGCCTTTGGGATGATTTGGATGATAGTATGATTGATGCTGTTGGAAAACAGAAACTTTTGCGTCCAGTGCTGGAATTTTTATTTTTTGTTGGAACGTCAGACCCTTATGAATTTTTCACAAAATATTGATATATGAATTTCCCACGTTGTCCTAATTTTCCAGAATTTTTGGAGTTACAGAAGTATGACGTTAATTCAGGTCTTTACAGACTATTCTGTTTTAGACAGATTCTGTTTTTGTTGCATAGTTTGCTTATTTTGATGAATCTATGCATCGTATCGGGGGGTATGAGTCATGAAGAAGTTGGAGTACAGTAGCATTATGCCAATATTAAATATGAATCAATTTGCAACAGTACCTAAAGTTAAAGATTTGTTTGTTATACTAACGGATCTCACGAGGTTTCTATTGAGTTTTGTGTGCTGAAGTTTTCAAGTTTTGGGTGAGACTACGATGGATAAAGGAATAAGGAGCGGCAAGAACCTAAGCTTGGGGATTCCCAAGGCACCCCAAGGTAATATTCAAGGAAGACTCAAGCGTCTAAGCTTGGGGATGCCCCGGAAGGCATCCCCTCTTTCGTCTACAATCTATCGGTAACTCACTTGGAGCTATATTTTTATTCATCACATGATATGTGTTTTACTTGGAGCGTCTTGTGATATAGTTTGTTTGCTTTTGTTTGCTTTTTAGTTTGCCACAATCATCTTTTCTGAACACACCTTTTTGAGAGGGACACACATTATTCGTGATTTGTTAGAATACTCTATGTGCTTCACTTATATCTTTTGAGCTAGACAGTTGCTCTAGTGCTTCACTTATATCTTTTAGAGCATGGCGGTGGTTATATTTTAAAGAAATAGTTGCACTCTCATGCTTCACTTATATCTTTTTGAGAGTCTAATGATTAGCAATGGTAATATGCATGGGTTATGAATTTGGTCCTGATATGATAGGTATTCAAGAGGGATATAATAAAAACTTTCATGTAGATCACTGAATATGATAAGTTTGATTCCTTGCAATAGTTTTGCGATATTAAGATGGTAATATGTGGGATGTGCTAGTATATAATTGTGGTTTAGTAAGAATATTAGTGTTAAGGTTTGTGATTCCCGAAGCATGCACGTATGATCTGTCGTTATGCTAGGAAGTTGGAGCATGATTTATTCTTGATTGTCTACCTTATGAGTGGCGGTCGGGGATGAGCGATGGTCTTTTCCTACCAATATATCCCCCTAGGGGCATGCGTAGTAGTACTTTGCTTCGAGGGCTAATAAACTTTCGCAATAAGTATGTGAGTTCTTTATGACTAATGTGAGTCCATGGATTATACGCACTCTCACTTTTCCGCAATTTGCTAGCCTCTTCGGTACCGTGCATTGCCCTTTATCACATCGAGAATTGGTGCAAACTTCACCGGTGCATCCAAACCCTGTGATATGATACGCTCTATCACACATAAGCCTCCTTATATCTTCCTCAAAACAGCCACCATACCTACCTATCATGGCATTTCCATAGCCATTCCGAGATATATTGCCATGCAACTTCCACCGTTCCATTTTTATGACACACATCATCATTGTCATATTGCTTTGCATGATCATATAGCTGACATAGTATTTGTGGCTCAGCCACCGTTCATCATTTTTATATATGTTACGCTAGTATCTTTGCACATCCTGGTACACCGCCAGAGGCATTCATATAGAGTCATATATTTGTTCTAGTATTGAGTTGTAATTTTGAGTTGTAAGTAAATAAAAGTGTGATGATCATCATTATTAGAGCATTGTCCCAGTGAGGAAAGGATGATAGAGACCATGATTCCCCCACAAGTCGGGATGAGACTCCAGACGAAAAAAAAGAGGCCAAAAGAGCCCACGAAAAAAAATGAGAGAAAAAGAGAGAAGGGGCAATGTTACTATCCTTTTTCCACACTTGTGCTTCAGAGTAGCACCATGTTTTTCATATAGAGAGTCTCCTATTTTGTCACTTTCATATACTAGTGGGAATTTTTCATTATAGAACTTGGCTTGTATATTCCGATGATGGGCTTCCTCAAATGCCCGAGGTCTTCATCAGCAAGCAAGTTGGATGCACACCCACTTAGTTTTCATGATTGAGCTTTCATACACTTATAGCTCTTAGTGCATCCGTTGCATGGCAATCCCTACTCCTCGCATTGACATCAATTGATGGGCATCTCCATAGCCCGTTGATTAGCCTCGTTGATGTGAGACTATCTTCTTATTTTTTTTTTACTTCCCCTTATTTACCTCTACAACCACACTCTACTCCACCCATAGTGCTATATCCATGGCTTGCGCTCATGTATTGCGTGGGAGTTGAAAAGGCTGAAGCGCGTTAAAAAAGTATGAACCAATTGCTTGGCTTGTCATCGGGGTAGTGCATGATAAATATTTTGTGTTAAGAAGATGGAGCATGACAGGATTATATGATTTTGTAGGGATAACGTTCTTTAGCAAAAAAAATTGAAAGACATGATTGTTTATTAGTATGCCTGAGTATTGATGACTTTATATCAAACTATAGACTATTGCTTTGAATCATTCGGATCTTATTATTCATACTGTAAGAGAGATTACATGATGAAACATGATAGGTAGCATTCCACATCAAAAATTCTGTTTTTATCATTTACGTACTCGAGGACGAGCAGGAATTAAGCTTGGGGATGCTTGATACGTCTCCAACGTATCTATAATTTTTTATTGTTCCATGCTATTATAGTATCAATCTTGGATGTTTTATATGCAATTATATGCCATTATATATCATTTTTTGGGACTAACCTATTAACCCAGTGCTAGTTGTTGTTTTCTGCTTGTTTTTGCCTTTTCAGAAAATCAATATCAAAAAGAGTCCGAACGAGAAAAAAACTTTGGATTAATTTTTTCTGGACCAGAAGAGACCCACGAAGCTTCGGGAGAAGACCAGAAGAGCCATGAGGAGGCGACAACCCTGGAGGGCGCTCTCATGCGGGTAGGCATGCCCCTAGGCTTGTGGGCTCCTCGTAGCCCCTCCTGGCCTAATTCCAGCGCTATAAATTCCCAAATATTCCCAATATACCAGAGAGACAGAAGAGAAAACCTTTCCACCGCCGCAAGCCTCTGTTCTTCCGCGATCCCATCTGGAGGCCTTTTCCGGTACTCTGTCGGAGGGGGAATCGATCACGGAGGGCTTCTTCATCAACCTTGCTGCCCTTCCGATGATGTGTGAGTAGTTTACCACAGACCTACGGGTCCATAGCTAGTAGCTAGATGGCTTCTTCTCTCTCTTTGATCTTCAATACCATGTTCTCCTCGCTGTTCTTGGAGTTCTATCCGATGTAATCTTCTTTTGCGGTGTGTTTGTTGGGATCCGATGAATTGTGAGTTTATGATCAGATTATTCATGAGAAATATTTGAGTCTTCTCTAAAATCTTTTATTCATGATTATTATAGCTTTGTATTTCTCTCCGATCTATCGATTTGGTTTGGCCTACTAGATTGATTTATCTTGCAATGGGAGAGGTGCTTTGTGATGGGTTCAATCTTGCGGTGCTCAGTCCCAGTGACAGAAGGGGACATGACACGTATTTGTATTGTTGCCATTAAGGATAAAAAGATGGGGTTTAATCATATTGCTTGAGTTTACTTTGTCTACATCATGTCATCTTGCTTAAGGTGTTACTCTGTTTCATACTTAATACCCTAGATGCATGCTGGATAGCGGTCAATGGGTGGAGTAATAGTAGTAGATGCAGGCAGGAGTCGGTCTACTTGTCTCGGATGTGATGTCTATATACATGATCATTGCCATGAATCCTTCATAATTATTTGCTTTTCTATCAATTGCCCAATAGTAATTTGTTTACCCACCGTATGCTATGTGTTCGAGAGAGAAGCCTCTAGTGAAAACTATGGCCCCCGGGTCTACTTTATCATATATAAAAACCTAAAAATACCATGCTGCAATTTATTTAGTTTTATTTAGTATTTTAGTTTATCTATCTATCACTATCAGAATTAATCCTTGCAAATAACTGCTAAGAGGATTGACAACCCTCTTATTTGCGTTGGGTGCAAGTGTTTGCTTTTGTGTGTGCAGGTGCGCTTAACGAGATTTTGCTTGGTTCTCCTACTAGATTGATAACCTTGGTTCTTAACTGAGGGAAATACTTATCTCTACTATACTGCATCATCCTCTCCTCTTTGGGGAAATACCAACGCAGTCTACAAGTAGCATGCAGCAAGGTGGCAATCCTTTTTGTAGCAAAGGACAAGCCGGAACGAACTCGTATAATAAGCAAAGTGTTCTCGAGGACACATGGGAATTTCATCTAGTCACTTTCATCATGTTTGTTTGATTCGCGTTCGCTACTTTGATAATTTGATATGTGGGTGGACTGGTGCTTGGGTGCTGTTCTTACTTGAACAAGCCTTCCACTTATGATTACCCCCTCTCGCAAGCATCCGCAACTACGACATAAGAATTAAGATAAATCTAACCATAGCTTGAAACATATGGATCCAAATCAGCCCCTTACGGAATAGCGCATAAACTAGGGTTTAAGCTTCTGTCACTCTAGCAACCCATCATCTAATTACTACTCCACAATGCCTTCCCTTAGGCCCAAAGATGGTGAAGTGTCATGTAGTCGACGTTCAAACGACACCACTAAAGGAAGCAACAACATACATATCATCAAAATATCGAACGAATACCAAATTCACATGATTACATATGACAAGACTCCTCCCATGTCCTCAAAAACAAAAGTAACTACTCACAAATCATATTCATGTTCAAGATCAGAGGGGTATTGAATATAATTAAGGATCTGAACATATAATCTTCCACCAAATAAACCAACTAGCATCAACTACAAGATGTAATCAACACTACTAGCAACCCACAGGTACCAATCTGAGGTTTTGAGACAAAGATTGAATACAAGAGATGAACTAGGGTTTGAGATGAGATGGTGCTGGTGAAGATGTTGATGAAGATTGGTCCTCCCACGACGAGAGGATCGTTGGTGATGTCGATGGCGTCGATTTCCCCCTCCCGGAGGGAAGTATCCCAGGCGGAATTGCTCCGCCGGAGAGCAAAAGTGCTCCTACCCAGGTTCCGCCTCGAGACGGCGGCGCTTCGTCCCGAAAGTCTTCTTCTGATTTTTTCTAGGGAAAATGGCTTCATATAGTGGAAGATGGGCCCCGGAGGCCTGCCAGGGGCGCCACAAGCTCGGTGGGAGCGCCCAGGGGGTAGGGCACGCCCCCCAGGCTTGTCACTTCCTGGTGGGTCCCCCTCTGGTATTTCTTCAGCCAATATTTTTTATATATTCCAAAATAATTCTCCGTAAATTTTCAGGTCATTTGGAGGTGTGCAGAATAGCTATCTCTGTTTCACCCCTTTCCGGTCCAGAATTCCAGCTGCCAGCAATCTCCCTCTTCATATGAAACTTGCAAAATAAGAGAGAAAAGGCATAAGAATTGTATTATAAGGTGAAATAATGACTCAAAACATAATAAATAAGAATATGAAAACATGATGCAAAATGGACGTATCAGGATCTACATGTGAAGCGGAATATATATATAGCTGCTTCGGAAGCAGCGCAAGAAGGAGTCTGGATGAAGGAGTTCATATCCGATCTAGGAGTAATACCTAGTGCATCGGCCAATGACTATCTTTTGTGACAACACTGGTGCTATTGCCATTGCCAAGGAGCCCAGGTTTCACAAGAAGACCAAGCACATCAAACGCCGCTTCAACTCCATACGTGATTACATCTAGGAGGGAGACATAGAACTTTGCAAAGTACATACGGATTTGAATGTGGCAGACCCGTTGACTAAACCTCTTCCATGAGCAAAACATGATCGGCACCCGGACTCCATGGGTGTTAGATTCATTACGTTGTAAACTAGATTATTGACTCTAGTGCAAGTGGGAGACTGTTGGAAATATGCCCTAGAGGCAATAATAAATTGGTTATTATCATATTTCCTTGTTCATGATAAATATTTATTATTCATGCTAGAATTGTATTGACCGAAAACTTAAATACTTGTGTGGATACATAAAAAACACTGTGTCCCTAGTGAGCCTCTACTAGACTAGCTCGTTGATCAAAGATGGTTAAGGTTTCCTAACCATAGACATGAGTTGTCATTTGATAACGGGATCACATCATTAGGAGAATGATGTGATGGACAAGACCCAACCGTAAGCTTACCATATGATTGTATCACTGAAGTTTATTGCTACAGCTTTCTTCATGTCAAGTATCTATTCCTAAGACCATGAGATCATGCAACTCCCGGATACCGGAGGAATACCTTGTGTGCTATCAAACGTCATTTCGTAACTGGGTGATCATAAAGATGCTCTACAGGTATCTCCGAAGGTGTCTGTTGGGTTGGCGTGGATCTAGACTGGGATTTGTCACTCCGTATGACGGAGAGATATCTCTGGGCCCTCTCGGTAATACAACATTGTAAAGAGCTTGCAAGCAATGTAGCTATAATGAGTTACTCACGGGATCTTGTATTACGGAACGAGTAAAGAGACTTGCCAGTAACGAGATTGAACTAGGTATGGAGATACCGACGATCGAATCTCGGGCAAGTAATATATCGCCGGACAAAGGGAATTGCATACGGGATTAACTGAATCCTCGACATCATGGTTCAACCGATAAAAGATCTTCGTGGAATATGTAGGAACCAATATGGGCATCCAGGTTCCTCTATTGGTTATTGACCGGAGAGGTGTCTCGGGCATGACTACATGATTCCCGAACTCGTAGGATCGCACGCTTAACGTTCGATGATGCTAGAGTAGTATTGGGATATTTGATGTTGGTAACCGAATGTTGTTCGGAGTCCCGGATGAGATCCCGGACATCACGAGGAGCTCCGGAATGGTCCGGAGGTAAAGATTTATATATGGAAAGTTGTTTTCAGGGTTACGGAAAAAGTTTGATTTTCACTAGGAGTCCAACTCCTCTCCCTTGGCCGCCGGCCCTAGCGGGAAGAGGGGCTGGACTCCTAGCTACTCCACGTATATAAATAGGGAGGAGGGGGCGCACCAAAGGGACACACAAATCCCTGGCCGCCTCTCTCTCCCGTTACTCCACCACCTCGTCCCGACGACGCTTAGCGAAGCGCTGCCGGCACTCCACCACCACCATCACCACCACGCCGTCGTGCTGGTGGTGATCCCATCTACTTCTCCGCTTTCTCTTGCTGGATCAAGGAGGAGGAGACGTCACCGAGCCGCACGTGTGCTAAACTCGGAGGTGTCATCCGTTCGGCACTAGATCGGTTGGATCGTGATTGGATCGCGAAGAGTACGACTACATCAACCGTGTTATATACGCTTCTGCTTTCGGTCTACGAGGGTATGTAGACACACTCCCCTCTCATTGCTATGCATCTCCTAGATTAGATCTTGGGTGTTCGTAGGAATTTTTTTGATTTTCATGCAACGTTCCCCATCAATGTTCCCCCACCTAAACGAGTATGTGCGGTAAGTAAAGAAAATCTCAGGCCACCAGGGACTTGACATGATACTGAGGTATGGGGTTGAGCTTAGCAACCTAAAAACCAGCGCTTAATGGGAGACAACCCATTAGTTTGTCAAAAAAAATTGCTTTGTTGTTTTGCTCTCATAAATAATCTGATGAAAATTTTGCGAAAAGTTTGTTTTTGACTTTGTGTCGTAGGAGAAACATTGAAGAAAGAAGATGGAAGGAAGAGGCAAGAGAGAAGAGCAAACGGGGAGAAAGACGGCATGTCATACGAGCGCTAGCGTCCGTATGCGTGGTCGCATGGAAAAACCAAAGGGAACGCCAAAGAAGGTCAGGGAGAACAGCGGTGTATCATACAGGGGCAAGCGCCCGCATGTGCGGTCGTTTGAGTCCTCGAGCAAGATCAACCAAGGAAACAGAGCAAATGACGGTCTATCATATGAGCGCAAGCGCTCGTATGGGTGCCCGTATGATGCTCTGCCTCGCACGTCTTCGGCATACAGAACAAAAGACGGCGTTCCATATGGGCACTCGCGTCCGTATGAGTGCCCGTCCCAGGTACGCAAACCCTATATTGACAGAAATCAACGCGACACGGTGATCCATACGGGCGCTCGCGCCCGTATGAGCAGTCGTATGACCGAAATTTTCATATAACGAAGCCGCCGGCGCAGGGGGGATCATCTTCTTCCTTCCCTAGCGCCCAAGCCTCTCACCCCTCTCTCTCAAACCCTAACTAAAATCCTCCAAATCCTCCATTTCTTCGCGGATTTCGTTCGTTTGATCCGTGCATCTTCATCCTCGGTGAGTTCTCCTCCGATCCATGGTTCATTTGCAAGTTTTGATGGTGATTTCATCCATGTTCATATCCTAGATGAGATGCAATTGTTTTGGATTTTCCGTTCAGTTTGCACATTACGATTCAAAGTAACAGGTTAGGATCGATCTTAGGTAGTATTAGAACTCGATCCCCATGTAAAACTAACATTTTTCTATCGTTATTTTTGTTGTGTGTAGAAAATGATGAGATCGGCGATCGCCGCGGGGAAGAAGGCCTTGGGCTCGCTCTCTAAGCGTGCCCGGAACGAGGGGGACAACCTCCGCGCTGATGTCAACAAGGACTTCACACGAGTGAACAGCCAGGGGATGACGCCCACGAAGTGAAAGTGTGACACATTCTTGGAGTCCCAAGGGCTCCACAACGACTTCGCATGGCTAGCGGACAACGTCGGGATGGGAGTTTTTAGTAACTTCCATTACCTGACGTACTGCGGCATCACCGTGGAGTTCATCTGCACCTTCGAGCACACTCTCAAGGATTTGAGGGTGCCGGCGAGCTATTCCTTCACGCTCGGCGGAGTTCTGCGTACAATCACACTTGAGCAGTGGTGCAATGTCTTTGGGTTCGAGAACTGAGGGGTTCTCAACACCAGGTGACGGTGTCCTGGACTAGGGGGTACTCACCACATCGTCTCCCGACCAGGTGGGTTGAGCCGAGGACCCCCATGGCGGTTCACTAATGGGCCACTTCGGGCAGCCCATGACGCATACAAGGAAGACTCTACAAGACTTGGTGCACAAGCCGAAGACTCTCCTAAACCCTAGGCCTCCGGTACATTATATAAACCGAGGCCAGGCTAGTCAATAGATGAGATCATATTCATTAGAACAATCTCGTGGTAGATACATGTACTCTGTACTACACCTCATATGAATACAATCAAAAGCAGGACGTAGGGTATTATCTCTTCGAGAGAGCCCAAACCTGGGTAAAATCCTGTGTCCGTGTTACCATCGCTCCAAGACGCCTAGCTTAGGACCCCTACTACGAGATATCCCGGATTTAGAACCGACATTGATGCTTTCATTGAGAGCCTGCTGGGTAGTCGCCGCGGTGCGATGGGAATTCAGATCAGCTCCACCGCGATCTACGCGTCGGAACCGAGCTACATCGTCAGCGTCGGCATCTTCGTCGCCGACCTGACTGGTCACCTTGGCCGGACCAAGGACTTGGCTTCTCTTCGGATCGTCAAGTTCGGACGGATGTGTTCGTCATCATCAACTCCGATCTCATCCGGGATCATGGAAAAATCGTCCATGGTGCTCGGGGGCTCAACGTCAACATCACCCTCACGCGATCACGCAGTTTTTCTGGACAGCGGATTCGTGTTCGCTGTCCCCGTCTCCTCGAGCGTCGCTTTGACGATTGCTTCGGTGGCATTGTGCGGAATTGAGTCTAGAACAACCCTGCAAAATTTCATCGCGTTCCGATGGAGGAATCTCCGGCGATCTCCGATATACCGGAGCCCTGTCAAATCTGGACGGGAATCTTGACGAGTTTAGGCGAGGAGTCCAGCAGTCAGCTCGGATGTCCTTTGGAAGATCCAACCGTTCATCGGCTGCGGAATTCTCATATCTATCACCCCTCAAAATTTCAGCTCGATCCGACCGTTCAAACTCCGGGAAGCGTCCGATGAGTGCATCAATTTTCAAATCTGTTTACTGCGCGAAAACGAATCCGGCCCGAGTTCATCTTTTTCATGAACAGATTATCGGACATCCTTTTTGAAGGGAATTTTTTATAGGGTATTGTGTTTTATTTTCAAGCACGTACCTGCAAATTTTAAGCCTTTTCCGAGGCGATCTTCGTCGTCGTGCCGGTGTCAAACCAGCCTGCCCACGTTGCTCCGTGGCTGCCGACCTGCGCCAGCATGGACTGCGCCGTCGCTTCATCGAGCCGACGACAGCCACCTCGGATCATCACCTCGGCGAGCCGACCAAGAATTCGGCACCGCTCTCCCTAATGATCGTCAAGATAACATCGTCACCTTACGGATTGCACGGGTCGGGCGCGCCAGCATCGCCATGCGGTCACTTCTCAAGCCAGCATTGAGCGCGTCACAAAGTTTCGACCTGCGTCGGCATCGGCGCGCCGTTGCTTCTTCAAGCCGATGACCACCACGCCGACCTGCTTCGACACCTCGGCTAGACTGGGGGCTTCGCCATCTCTTCATCAACCTACTCCGGGGACTTCGGCATCACCAGCCGACCAGCTTCGTCACCTCGGCTAGACCGGGGGCTTTGCCTCACCACATCGACCGTGCTGCGTCGCCACTTCGTCAAGCCAAGCTCTTCGCTCGGGCACCTCGGAACTGGCTTGGGGGCTGGGACCTCGGTCAAGCCGAGGACTGTACGTCCTCGTCCCGCCGCAAGCTCGGACCACGTCATCAACACCGAGCACATTAACCAGCTAAGTCACTTTCATGCTTAAATTTTCTAAATTCTTAATTTTTTGTTCGGTTCAACCAAGCATTATATTTATGTTAAAATCTGTTTGTTAAAAACAAGGTTCGTTAAAAACCGCTTCTTTTTCCCATGTTAACTGGTGGCTCTTAAATTTATATGAGCCATTTTATAATAAGTGTTTTCTTCTAAGTCGTTGCAAAGTCTTTTTCTACTACTCCTTTTTCTGACGCGAGTGTGTGGTTAATAGCCGGATAGCCTGGTTTCTCTCTAAAGCCGCTCGAGTTTAGTTCGCTAAACTGGCCTGAGAAACACTACGCCATCGGGATAGTAGGTTGAAGCCAAAGGCTGACCCGCTTGAAGTCTGGAGATCGGACGTATCATGTTAAAGCACGACAGAAGCACAAAATTAATTTTAAGACCAATTTCGGATTGGCACCAAAAAACTTGATTTATTCTAGACATAAAGGTTTTGTATAAGTTTTTTGGTTTTCCGAGCCTATGAAGCTTTTAAACCTATTTGTATGTTTTTTTTCAGGAGGCGGGACATCCTCTTGACCGAGGTGCCGTGCATAATAATTCGGCTCGGGAAATCTTTTCCAACCCGTAGTTCGGCAACTTCCCTGCCGAGCTGCACCTCGGCACGCCAGAACACTCCAAACACCGGAGGGCTAGTTACTTGCCCCCACAATCAAGCTCCTATGACTAAGTGAAAGTTATAAAGCCTACCTATCTGATTGCCTCATTTCCGCTAACACAATCGCCTCCGGGCACCGAGACGTCGGCTAAGGGTTGCCTTGTTATTGCGGAAACACCCTGCGTAGCATCTACAAAGGGGTGGAAGCCGACGATGGGACACTTTCAAATTATAAACAGTCGCGACGGAGTCAAAATAACATATAACATAAAGCTGCAAAATATAGCTTAAAAGCTGACTACCACAAACATGCGCAAATTCAATCGGCCGATCAGCTTGCTTTCCTAAAAGTGTTCGGCTTGTCCGAGGTCACTAATAGAAAAGCAATTCGGCCGTCTTTGAAAAAACTGTGCAATTCTAACCTCGAGTTTTTAGTATAAAACATTTCGGACATATAAAAGAGTCCAATAAACCGTACCAGGGGCTCCTTGAGGCACCTCGGCGCGGTTACTTTGGGACTCCTTGAAAGTCCGACGTTCTCAGCATTTGTATTCAATATACGAGCGATGCCTTCCCATAAATCGTTATAAAGCCACAATATGCATCAATTTGACTTGAAATCTGGCCAAGCTGGGTTGCCTGGCTCCTGTGCTTACCCCCTACGTTCCCGATTGTTCGGCTAGGGGGTAAAGGCAGCACCTCTGTGATTGATACTACCGGGTTATCCGGGTTAGTACCTCAGACTGGGTGAAGCCGAAAGCTAGCAATCTCAAGAACATAATTGGTCGGCAACGACGGAAGTGAAAATCTCGGTTTTTTAAAGCCAAATACTTCGGGCATTTTCCCCGAATTAATCTTCACTATTTTCTCCCACTTAGATCGGAGGTGAAGTTACATAATCATGGTTAGCATGATAACCTGCGAAAAGGAACCTATAAAGGAACTATTTTTCCCAGAAGATGTTTCTTATGTTAAATAGTAATATAACATATCTCTCCGTATACCTTTGTTTATAAAACCGTATGGCCGGATTGCCTTGTTTTCCGTAAATCTTTGCCCTTATAAAGGCTTTATAAAGTAGGAAAACACTCCTTGGCTACTGGCCGAGGAGGTTGAAGCCGATGGTCGGTCAACAAAGTTTTGTACAATGCGGATCCGAGCATTAATGATGTAAAGTACTTGGATACATAGAATCATTACACATAAATTGTGATTAAAGTCAATTTACTCCGGATATCGATCCTTAATTCGGCCACCCTTGCCCAAATTAAGGCTCGGGGGCTACTGGGCTTTGTGCTTCTCACTTTAAAGGCCATTAGCGGGTTACATCGATCCCCTGATCTGGTGTTGCCACCCGACCAGTGGCTCGGGGGCTACTGCATTGACGATTCAATGCAGACAATTTACAAAGTGCAAAATAGTTTTCGAGGAGATTACGATCCTCAGGTTGGTCGGCCGCACCCAACCTGAGTCTCAAGGACTATGCACACCGCGTTTCCATTCCTAAGTATGCTGCCGAGCTAGGAGTTGATCCTCGGGCCGATTTCGTGAATCGACCTGAGTCTCGGGGGCTACTGGGTCAACGGTTTTATACTTTCCTTCAGGTGCATCTCGAATTTTTGGCCGACACACACCTTGAGGGCTACTGGCTATATATCTCGGCTGAGAATAAATTGCACCAGTTGAAAAAAAAATATTCGCAAAAAATCAGCCCAAGTCCAAGGTGGTGCACCACCTCGGAAGCAGTTCGGCATAAAGCTCGGCTGCGAGTGGCTGGCTCCATAGAGAACTTTTTCGGCGTTAAGCTCGGATAACCTCCTTCAAACTCCTTCAAAGACAAGGTACTCTATGCCTCCTCGGATGCAGTCCGGCGTTGGAGCTCGGCTGCAAGAAGACACCTCAGATGCAGTCCGGCGCTGGAGCTCGGATGCAAAGAGGACACCGCCGCGCAGGAAAACACTTCAAACCCGAGGTGTGGCGTAAAAAATAACAAGGCATTGATAAAGGCCGAGAACTTAAAGGACTCCCCGGATACCCGACGTATGAACTCTTCGGATACACCTCGGCGATCCTCAATATCGGAGATGGGAAGATTTGTTGAACCAGTTTTCAAGACCGACGACCGAAGACGAAGAACAGTTCGGAAGAACCGAGGAGCGTCCCCAACTTGAAGACCGGTTCAGGGGGCTACTGACGGTGTCCTGGACTAGGGGATACTCACCACATCGTCTCCCGACCAGGTGGGTTGAGCCGAGGACCCCCATGGCGGTTCACTAATGGGCCACTTCGGGCAGCCCATGACGCATACAAGGAAGACTCTACAAGACTTGGTGCACAAGCCGAAGACTCTCCTAAACCCTAGGCCTCCGGTACATTATATAAACCGAGGCCAGGCTAGTCAATAGATGAGATCATATTCATTAGAACAATCTTGTGGTAGATACATGTACTCTGTACTATACCTCATATGAATACAATCAAAAGCAGGACGTAGGGTATTATCTCTTCGAGAGAGCCCGAACCTGGGTAAAATCCTGTGTCCATGTTACCATCACTCCAAGACGCCTAGCTTAGGACCCCTACTACGAGATATGCCGGATTTATAACCGACACCAGGGGCTTGCCCATCGCTGATGCGTTAGGTACATGGGACCTTATCTCCGTCAAGGATGAGCACGACCTCTCCGCCAAGAAGGTATCAAGCATACAAAACCCTGCCATTTGCTACTTCATGGTTTTCCTTGCTAACACTTTATTCGGTAGGGAGAACATCGGGGGCATGTCGAGTTACAACATGTGTGTGCTCCATGCAGCACTCCACCCCAACTACAGTCCCCAAGCCCAACTTGGGAGCTTTTCTGATGCTTCACCTCGGCAGGCAGCACAAGCAGCCGAGGGGTACTATTGTTGTGGGAGGCATAGTGACTCGGCTTGCCGAGCACTTTGGCCTCGATATTGATGAGATGCCGCACGTTCCAGGTCCTACGGTGCTCAACCGTAGGATTATGACTAACACTCATTTTATTGGACCCGTGCAAGGGGAGCATTGCTACAAATTCCCCCTACCTAACTCTGAAACTATCGATGTGCGCTTGCCCTTGCTGCAAGCTTTTACTGTTTCTACGCGTGATATGTGGGTGCTCCCCATTGATGAAATTAATGAGCATAGGCACGCAGATAGGTTCGGGAATGATGTTTATCCCGAGCCCGCTCCAGAGTGGGATGCCGCAGCAGTAGGGCATGCTCACGGTTGGGATGCATGGGGTAATGCACCCCAATTTGCACCTCACTTTGCACCACAACCTGCACCACAATTTGCACCGCGGGTTAACTTTTGGCAGCCACATGACTATGTGCCTAGGGTAGAGTTTCAGCAGCTACAGCAGCAGGTAGGAGGGATCCGTACGGACCTCCGTGAGGCCAACAACAACATTAACCTGTTCAGTGGGAACATACAGTCCCTCTTTTCTTTTTGGCAGCCACACCCTGGCACGGAAGGTCAGTCCTCTAGTGGCCCATCTCAGATGCAGTGGCCACACGTTGGCCAGAGGGACGACGATGACGAGGACATGTACTAGAGATTAGGCCAAGAGCCTAAGCTTGGGGGAGCTCATCCCCTAGTTACCCATGCATGCATATTTATTTTTTCTTTTTTATTTTTATTTTTGTTCTTAGCATGTTTACTTTCAGTTTGCATAATAAATATGAAGAGCAAGCTTTGCTCTTGCCCTGTTGGAATTCTCTTCGTTTCTGTTTTGTTTCTTCAAGCAGCTTACTCTCCGCTAGCAAGTTGGAAATGAAGGGAATGAAGTGGAGATTTGACTGAGGGAAGAAGTGAGCCAGTGCGAGAAGGTATAACATACACATAATCCCTTGCCTCGCAATATTATTTGAGAAAGAATTTTCAGTTGACTGGCTGCACTTAAGTGAGTTCCCTGCGTTAGTTGAATATCATTTAGACATAACTCCCAACTTCAGATTTTGCTAGCAGAACCTCGTGGTAAAGCATGTTTGTGTTCCAATAAAAATTCTAAAGAAAACTTAGGGGTTTGAATTTTCAAAGAGAACGAGCATTCAAGTAGTTCAACTCCACATGTTGAATTTGATTGACTTGATGACACCTATTGATAGAGTTGTTTGGAGGAATGAATATTTGAAGTGACTGAGGTTATGCCAAAATTTATTCGCGATACTAAAACCGTGGAGCTTCAGCCCTAGGCTGGTTTCACGTCCCATTGCTATATGTTGAGATAATTCGCGTAACTGCGATGCCGTCACAAACTTGGAGATTGTGTGGTAAATGATCGACCTTCTCCAAGGGAGTGTGTATATGGTAAATAAGAGCACTGATCGCTGAGCTCGAAAGAGACAATCATTCTTGATCCATAGTGCACAAAATTAAGCCACAACGGAACCTAATTGCATATAGTAAATTTTGGCATAACCCCGTCACCAAAAATTTAAATTCCAAAGAATAACGATGGAGAGAAGTGTTTGAAAGCCATGACTAGGAGGCATTAGTGGGTGTTAATGAAATGCTTGAATTCTTTGCTCTCCTTGATTCCCGAATTCCCTAATGCATTTGAATAATGAGCTTGAGTTGAATATCCATCTAAGAAAGAAATACTCTCACTTGCCTAAACACTTGGTTAGCAAAGAAAATTTGATTTGGGAAATTATAACTAGTGATAAGAGACTATATGTGGTTAGGCAACGAGCTTAGGTGCAGCTATTCAATTGTGAATACTTTCTTGAATGACATTGCAGGATAAGAGAAGATGGATATGATATATTCTCTCGAGCCGGTAAAACTACTTTCTATTCAATCAAGCTCCCTTTCATTCCCTTGATTTTTTGTTTGCTCGAGGACGAGCAAATCCTAAGCTTGGGGGAGTTGATGGCTCGAGAATTTGTGATATTTTCCTAGTGATTCTTGCTTGGTTTCATCAGATTTTAATTACTCTTCGGATATTTCTAACGCTAATCCCTCGAAAGAGAAGAAAATCATTTTTCCCAATGTTTGGCAGGAAATAATTATGAAAGGAAACCAAGAGGGGTTGCTACAAATCAAGCCAAATGGAGCAACTTCCATGAAGAGACTCAAGTCATCAGGCGCAGCAGAGCAAAAGATGGCGTTCCATACGATCGCAAGCGCTCGTATGAGCAGTCATATGGACTGCCATCAGCTCCACCACGTCTATACAAGCCACTTTCGTGAAGGGCTCAAAGGGAGAAGAGAACCCTAGCGGCCAACACACCATCCAGAAGAGGAGAAGAGAGGATCTGAGGAACCATCGAAAATCTTCTTAGTTTTGGTCCTTTCATCTCCATCCTCATCATCACCCCCTTCACTATTGAGGAATTCCAATTTGGGAGAACAATTGTAACTCTACTCCATCTCATCTGGAGATCAAGACTAGTTGATTAACCATTTCATCTTATTGTGGATCTTCCCGGTATTATTGATATGGTTTTCATGGGTTTTATCTCAGTTATGATTGATTCCCCTCTTATGATGTGTGAGTAATTTCCCCTAGGTGTGAGAGATGTAGGTGAGTGGTAAGATTCATCTGTGCCTATCCTATATGTCGTCATTTGCATTCGTAGTAGTATGATCTATCTAGTACGTTTTTATATTGTGGTGAACTCTATGTGTGTTGTCCAATTTAAGGGCTCAGGCAACATGATCTCAAGACCTACACAGGTAACACATATTGTTTAGGAAATCTATGACCTCTAACGTGACAGGTGGAGATATCTATGAGGACCGAAGACAATATGAGATAACGGTGGTCCATTAAACTTAATGCTTGGTTCCGGTTCAAGGACCTTAATTGCGGAAACGACCACTCTGTGGCAACGGTGAAGCGGGACCATAGAATGAAATATAATCCCATGAGGGGGAGTTTCATAACCTTAGGGTGATCCGCCTACAGAACACATATATCAAATGCTATGAGTACAATATAAGGTAACTGGTATTACCGTCGCACTGGCACACTTGATACATTCTTACCATGAACTGAAATCTCTCCGCGCCTAGTCTCTTCATTGCAGGAAATACAACCTATAGCCTTACTCATGTTATTTGCTTTTAATAATTTTTATAGCTGTTACTTTCAAATCTCTTTATATTTGTCAAACTGGTTTATCCATAATTCAGGACAGTAACAATATTTGCAGAAGCACAAGCAGTTACTTCACACAAGAACTGTGACACCTTGTGTGTGACAAAAGCCCCACTATAAATACTCTCCTCCACTCTTCGTTGTGACGATTACTCATTGGAATACTTCTGCGAAAGTCTTACACTGCCCTGTTTGGCTTGCAGGCATCATGGGTTGACATGGCTTCATCCCAAGGAGTCCATAGAAGAGCAATGCCTACCCCCCCGTTCATCATTCTCGTAACCATTCATCAAAGCCATCTGGGATGAGTGGAATCCAAGGGTATTCTGAAACAAATCCGTCCCTCTATTCATCATTCTCCTAACCATTCAGAAAGAGGCGACACTCGGCCATCGCGGGTGCAAAATTTTGGGTGCTATCAGGAGAGTAGTGGCCCTGTGGCTATTCTTTTGTGTTTTCTGTTTTTTGAATCTTGTCCAACTCTTTCTTAATTAATGAATGAGGCAAACCTTTTGCCTCCGTTTCAAAAAAAAAAGCCAAATTATTAACTCTGAAACAGTGCGTACGCAAGGATGGTCACCCCCTAGCTACTTCCTCCGTCCGGGTTTATTAGGCCCCCTTTCATTTTGAGTCAAAGTTTGACCATTAATTTAACTAATAAAATATAAACTATATATTACAAAAACTATACCATAGAAAACCTCTTTCAAATACAAATTCAACGATATACTTTGTGTAGCATATACTTTATATAATTTTAGTTAAATACATGATCAAATTTGGACCCAAAGTATAAGGGGGCCTAATAAACCCGGACGGAGGTAGTAGGCCGGTAGGGGGCTGTGGGAGAGGCTAGGGGGGCGGTGGTAGGGGCCGGCGGCGAGAGAGCCGAGAGGAGGCCAAACGCGTCGGAGGCATTCAAGCCCTGCGTCTGCAGTACATGTGCTCATGTACCCAAAAGGAAAGCAAGTAGTAACGACCATTGTTATGACCTCGTCTCACCATCCATCAGCCGGAGAGGCACTGTGTGCGGTCCCGGTTTGGATCGCCGGTTTTGCTGACCCCGGCCTCGGCCTGCTGTATTATCAATGGTGCATGATCTGGAGCACGCACGACCGGCTCTCCTTCACCACATACGGTTTTGCTGGGGTATCTAGCTAGCATGTGCCTAACTTGGCGCCTAGAGAATTGAACGTGCATGCATGCGGAGATACAGGTATCCGTGTGAAACTAGTGGCTGTGGTTGTCTTGTTTCTGGTCATGTCGTTCGTTCAAGCCATGGTCGAGTAGGAAGCACCCAACAGTTATTGTGTTGTACACTTGTACCACTGTTAGGTCTCCTGTAAAGATTCAGGTACATCGCACCTTAGGGCATCCACAGCGTTTAGAGGCTGTATGGCCTCTAAGCTGGGGTCCACATGCTTGCCTCTAAACTTTGCCCAAAACTGTGTAGTGTATGAAGTTCAGTTTGGCCTCTAAGGTGGACCCAATGGCAGGCACCATGCACATAAAAAATAGGTTTTTTTAATCAACCAATCTAGCATAGAGCATGCATCAGTGAGCATGACAAGTAGGGACACAATATTATTTTAGTCTGAAGAGAAAGTTGGAGGCGCCTCTTAGCTTGGAGTCGATGCTAACCATTTTAGCTTGGAGGCAGTCATATGCAGTGTATGGCGCCGGCCTCCAACTCATTAGAGGCGGCCATAGAGGCGGGAAAAGAGCACATTGTGGATGTTGAGCATCTCCAACAGACGTGCGGTTGCGCGGCGCGCTAAAGTTTTTTTTGCAGCGCCGAAATAGCGTTTTAGCGCGCTGGGCTGATGTTTTGCTTTATCAGAAGCGCAAAAACACGGCGCCTAATCCGGCGGCCCCACCCGCAGCAGCCCAGATTTTGCCGCGCGCGCGAGCGGGCGCAGCAAATAAGCCGCGCGCTGAACCAACTTTGCCGCGCGCGCGATTTTAACGCGGCTGCTGGAGCGCCCGTTTCGGTCCCACGCGCGCAATAAAGCGATTTTTTCCAGCGCGCGACTAAGATAGCGCGCCTGTTGGAGATGCTCTTAGGTGCACTGCGGCACACCCTCTTTCAAGCACGATCTATAGTTAAGGAAATTACAGTATATACGAGTATAAAACTCTTGTAGATACGACAGGAAAATTGGGCAAATTCCTTTTCAAAAAAATTAAAAAAAAATTGGGCTATGCCTCTAACTGCCCCCGGGCAACCGGGCGCAAGATACTGAGCGCGAGAGGCATGAGGCTTGGCTCATGTGATGGGTTCACTTGGCAGCCGGTGAGCGGATCGTTAGCATGTTCATGTTCATGTGTTCCTTGTTTGGCGTAGCTTTGATCACAAAGAAAGTGGGAACGTGCATTGGTTTCTTCCTTTTTGATTGATTACGGATTCAGAGATTAATGTCTAAACTGATAAATTGAGGATTTTTTTTTGCGAAAATGATAAGATCTATTATAAAACTTCATCCGAAATACAAAGCATGAACATTTATGCATCACATCAGTAAAGGGTTTCAAGGACGCAGGTGGGTTTGACTTGGCACTCCCACATCAAAAGTCAATCTCATATTAATGTCAAACCAAATTTACACTAGGTTGACTTGCAATATATGAGTACATCAAAAATCAATCTCATGTTAATGCCAAACCAAAATTACAGTTGGTTGACTCTCAATACGTGTGGTGTTCGTGGGTTTTTAGGAGAATAGCATTTTGTATCCAGGTGTGGTGTAGTGTGTCGTCTCGTCTGTAGCGTCCTATATGTAAGTATATCTTGTTTCTCTCCTTAATATATAAGGCGCACAATTCTCTTGCGTGTTCTTAAAAAAAAGACTTTCAGTATACTCGTATGGGTTTTTACATGATCTCCCGCTGGCATCCCTAGAGGTTTTATTGAACATTTATGCATCAGCTTTTAATGAAGACGATGCTTGGTGCTGCCAATGGTGTAGTAGTCTGCAAGCCAAGTTTATGGCACCGACGAAATGTACTCAGTGTTGGAAGGATATTATGGTGTTAATTGAAGATAGTACCGCAAAACACCAATAACCCAACATGTTTGCAAAAATAGGAGTGACATCAACAATTGCTTAAAAATATATACTGGCGAAAGCCAAACTAGAATGATTTGAACAAGCAAAAGCATATCAAAAGTGGCCATTGGTGATTCAAGCTGAGAAGAAATAACCAGTGAGGACGACATGATCTCTCATGCAACCAAAATACCTTCTTGTCGTCATGTCAAAGCGAACTAATCAATGACACTGAGATACTCTCCCCGCTTGAACATATGTAGGGTTATTTAGAATGGAGGAGAATGCAGGGAAGGGAGGGGTTTTTTGTATTTTAGATTCAACTAAACTTCACTTTTTACCCCATAATGCAGGGAAGGGAAGGGAAGGGAGGGAGTAGTTGTGATATCTCTTATCCCCACTAAAAAAAATCTCAACATATTTACCTCTTTGTTATCACATTGCGACAACATTTACCCATCTAATTGTTCCCCAACCGCAAAAGCTAAATCATTAGGATGACATGGCAGCCGACTGGACAAACGTACTCGTCAAGGACTTACCAAGTTACATCAAATTCAATAAATTTCATCAAAATCAACCCAATTATGTGAGATTGCATATTCCTGCCGGTCCGTGCGGCCGGCGAGGTTAGGGCTGCTTGCTCTGCGCGCGCGCAGGCAAGCTTCGATGCTGGGTGGCCGTCATCCTGCTTGGGGGTGACGGCGCTGAGGCGGTCTTTTGCTGCTGATCTGCTCTTGGTGGCTCGCGAGGTAGTGGCCACGGGCGGATCTGGTTGCTGGCCTTTCAATCGGGGCTGGAGCGGCGGCGGCTGTGGCCTCGATGGAATTTTGTGCTCTGGCTCCGTCGCCGCGGCGACGCTCGCTCCGGCGTTGTTGTGGAGCCAAGGAGCCTGTACAGGAGTGCTGCTTCGGCGATGCTGCGTCTGCAGCTGCAGGCTTGCCCCAGGTTGTCCTCCTGCTTGGTCGCCGGCGTGGGAGGGGAGGATTTGGTGCCGGTGCTTCCTCGACTTGGCGTTGCTCCGTCGTGCTGGTACGCAGAGACCGAAGCCGATGACTTCCCGTGCGCGAAGATCCCGTCCGCAGATACAAAGATCACGCTGGCTCTGGGTGAGAGCAGCGGCGGCGGCGCGGCGGCGCGTCCTCGGCTCGCGCTGGAGTTCTGCTGGGTTGTCCTCGCAGGGACCTCTTTGTAACTTTCTTTGTTGCGGGGTGTGTTGTACCACTTTGTGTCCTTCTAAATAGATCTGGGGGCTTTTCCGCAAAAAAAAAAAATTGCCATACATGTGTGGCTAGTTGCACCGCACTGCTTATGTACCATATCGGATACACCTACATTGAATATCGGGCTAAATTGTTTGCCTAGTCACCTGAACCACCAACGTAACTGGTGGGTTTGCATTGTCAGTTTGGGAAAAATAGTAAAATACTCTAATATGGAGTAGAGTACTATATACTGGAGTAGAGTATACTAAACAAGCATAACAAGGTCACATACAACTATGGAGTACAATGTGGCAAGATTTTCTAAAGGAGGGTAAACACTACCCCAATACCACAACTAGAGGATTTTACTCTTTTTGGTTAAAATTGCACAAACAAGTAATTGCAAGAAATAGATAGATGCATGTGTTCCGGTCTATACTTAATGTTTGTTACTTTCTCTGAAGTTGTGTGTGTGTGTGTGTGTGTGTGTGTGTGTGTGTGTGTGTGTGTGTGTGTGTGTGTGTGTACATCAGCAATTATGTATTGTGTTTTCAGGAGGGCACACGTACGGGGATGAACCTAAAGGTGGCCAACATTTTGAACGAAAGTAACCAATTTAGGGCAACGGATACACTTGACCAGTCCTTTTTTTTTTGAACCGGGCTAAACCCCTTTCCATTGCAAATGAACGGAAATACATCAGTTCCAGAAACATTATCAGGGAGAAGGGAAAGAGGTGAAGCGAGTTCAAGCATTGCCAGGAAACCCACTGCATCCGCCCGCCGTCGAAACGGATGCCATGGGACGAAAACCTGGCAACACCAATAAGTAGCAACTAGACCTATTACAACCAAACCCACAGGAAGTCCAAAGCGATCCCACAAAACCATCAAGCCAGCTTCACCGCAGCTCCTGCGCACGGAATAGTAGTCGCCACGACATCTACTCCCCCTCAATCAGCTGCCTGGCTGACTCGCAGAGCTTCATAAGGTGCATAGTGCTCGCCCTCACCATCTCGGCGCCTGTGCGGAGAGCCGTCGCATCCTCGCCATGCTGCAGACCTGCCCAATATAGTAAAAAAGAGCACATGGAGAAAACAATCTCAAATGGTGATTTGATCTGTTTCTTCTCGAAAGTAGCTCGGTTACGGGCTAGCCAAATCGCCCAGGATGTGGCTGCTAGCCCTACCGTATAGAACCTTTCTCCATCAGGGAGGAAGGAGTAGCACCAGGCAAAAAACTGCCAATAATTACTAGGGCAAAGATCAGTTCCCAGGACGACTCCAATCGATCTCCACACCACCCTAGCGACTCAGCAAGTAAAGAACAGGTGTTGAGAGGTCTCAACTTCACCACAGAAAGAACAGCATGGGTTACCAGGCCACTTCTTTTGCTTCATCACTTGTCTAGTAAGAACCGCATCCTGTGACAACTGCCACAGAAAATTTTTAATTTTGAGAGGGACTTTAGCATTCCATATCCATTTAAAGTTACACCCATTGAGGGGTTTCTCCAGCCACTTGTACATGAACTTTGTCGTGTACTTGCCACTGTTGTTCAATCCCCAATACACTTGGTCATTTTCTCCAGACAAACGAATATCTGTTACAGTTTTACACATCAGGTTCCATTGCCCAACCAAATCAGGGTTGAGCCTTCTCCTAAAGAAGGAATTGACATCAACAGAAGCAAACGAGCTAACAGTACACTTTTGCTCATTGCAAATATCAAACAGCATAGGGAATTGATTCTTGAACGGGATCAGCCCGTTCACAGAGTCTTTCCAGACCCTCGCAATATTTCCAGATTCAATTCGAATTTTCCTCCCCACCATGTATAAATCTTTGATTTTTAAGAGGGCTTTCCAGCAGGGGGAATCCGAGAATCTCGGTCCCACGGACGCCACTGTTTTATCACTTGACCAGTCCTCATAGGACAAGACATCTACATTCATATATACTACCAATCCCAGAAATTGAACCCAGAGGCAAGTGGCAGAATTTTCGCAGCTACCAGCAGTTAGTAGTACTAGCTTAGCCATACACTCCCACATGACGAGCACATGCATGCAACATATATCTGCCGAACACTGCAACATGGCGAGCACTGTTGAACTATGAAACCGGCCGCCCGGTCTGCCTCATGCGTCAAGAAACGATCAAAACCCACAGCTAGCCGGCCATTAACTTCTCGATTGCCCATCAATAGTATGACCCGGCCAACACGGCTCAGCTAGCTGCACGTACGCATGCACAACACAGATGCACATGGAAGCACCGATATGCAATTGTTTGTGTACGTTAGAGAGCTATATAGCTCTCATTTTGTTAATGCGGTCTGATCCATAGATGGCACGGTCGAGGCATCGCATGCGTATGGGTTGGCGCCTCTCCTGCTCCATCGGTTGAATGATATACTACTGTGGTGCATGCACTGCACCGGTATCGTGCCCATGGGGGCCGGCCGGCGCACGCATTAACCCGCTACCTCCTCAACCAGCCTGCCGCCATTAATCTCCCCCTCCCCTCCTCCGTCAATCTCCTCGTATAAATCCCCGCGCGCCGCGCCGCGAACTCCCACACACAGAAGCTAGCCAGCGCCCACCTCGCAGAGCCGTGGCAGTCTCGGCAAAGCTCGTAGCTTCCATAGCTAGCTAGCGAGCTCACACGAACCGGTGCTCTGGAGAACCGTGGTAGCTCGGGGTTCCATTCACGAGGTACGTACGTGCGAGCGAGCGTCCTTGTGGAGGGAGAGGCCGGCGGTTCGATCACCATGGACAGGGATCTGTTCCGGACGGTGAAGCAGGGAACGCGGAACCAGGCCAGGCTCCTGTACCACGGGCTGGTGTGCCGCCTGCCGCACCTCCTCGCCGTCACGCTGCTCCTCGTCGTGGCCCCGCCGCTGGTGTCCACGCTGTCGCTCGCCGCGCTCTGGAGCGAGGCGCGCGCCAACGCAGCCGTGCTGGTGGCCGCGTGCGCGGGCTGCGCCGCCGCGGCGTACGCCTACGCCATGTCGCGGCCGTGGCCCGTGTACCTGGTGGACCTGGCCGGGTACAAGCCCGGGCCGGCGCACGAGGCGACGCGCGCGCAGGCCATCCGCCAGTTCGGGCTCGCCGGCGGGTTCGACGACGAGAGCATGTCGTTCCAGAAGCGGATGATGGAGCGGTCGGGGCTCGGGGAGGCCACGCACTTCCCGGCGTCGCTGATGAGCATCCCCGTGGACATGTGCCTCCAGACGGCGAGGGACGAGTCCGAGGCCGTCGTGTTCGGCGTCGTGGACGAGCTGCTGACCAAGACCGGCGTGCGCGCGGAGGACATCGGCGTCGTCATCGCCAACTCCAGCCTCTACAGCCCCACGCCGTCCTTCGTGTCGCTGATCGTCAACCGGTACCGCCTCCGCCACGACGTCGTCAGCCACAACCTCAGCGGCATGGGCTGCAGCGCCGGCATCATCGCCATCGACCTCGCCAAGCACCTCCTTCAGGTATCCATACATAAATCTCCATCTACTACATGTAGTCACCTTGTTAACTTAATGCAAAGCATGCACCACCCCACGCATGCACATGCACGGAAGACATGGGGCATCGTGCGACCCATGCATGCACAGCATGGCCTAGTACTGTAGTGTACATGTGGATGGGCAAGGGAATATCTGAGACATGCACTAATTGGTTAAGCTAGAATTAGACGTCGCATCACGCATGTTTGTGACACACGACACGGCTAGCTTGACAGAGAACAAAATCATGACGGTCTGAATTTTCAAGTAAGTAGGTGTATATAGGAATAGCATGTCCAGCTGGTTCTCCAACATTAAAGTATCCTTCATTTCTAGTCAACTTATTTATATATGCCCGTTTTAACATTATTTTTGTCTTTACATTTACTTGTTGGAGTATATAGTAAATTAATCAGTCCCTATATTTCATCATATATGCAATTATTATTTTTGTTGATTGAGGGTTTGTAAGATAGCTAATCGCTCATGCCAAGCGGCATAATATACACAGTTTTATATAATTTTGTACGGCAAAAACATTTGAGGTTTGACGCCATCGGTATATAAGGGATTATTCCCCGCAACAACAAAAAAAGGGTATATAAGGGATTATTAACACATGAAATCCATACACGCGCCCTGGTTTGTCATGAGGCTTTCTTTTTTGCTTGAAACAACATATATACGTAGATGATGCGTGCTTTTGAAGCTTCGGTGCGTAAATAGTACAAATTAAATGCCAAAGCACCCTTAAAAATACGCAACATTTCGAGAGAGGCAGGAAAAAAAGCACATTAACCGTGATTACCTTTAGCATGCATGATTAATTGATTATGAAAATTACAACGAGAGTTAGCGTGCATGTAAGTTGCGCAAATCCTTTTTACAGTTATCTTGGTGTAGTGGCAATGGGTATAGCTTAACTCTAGGCTTATCTTTTGCGCATATATACGTGGTGAATTTATGAGCCAACACACATGGGGCCATTTTTTAACTTCCGTCCTTTTCCTGTGATGTACAGAAATTTCAAATCAAATGTTTTAAATGTTCCATTCTCAAGCCTAAATAGATCATGAGTAATCTATTTCTAATATATGGTTCAAGATGACTAAAGATGCATTGTTATGCATACTTTCTCATATTAAACAATGAGGGAATGGTTGTTCTTGATTGTTCAAAGGGGAAATAAGATCATCGATCTTTGCTTTTTTCCATTATGTCATGCCTTAGATATATTATAAGAAAACTCCGTCTTATTTTACATCCTCGTTGTAACAACCACTTGGTAGCATAGGAAGATTTGTTAGGAAATAAGATAATTTTATTCATGAAGGACCTACCATGATGTCTGACAAGCAACCCCTCTAACAGTCATAATGGAGGTTACCCATGCTAATCGAACAACCGTGATCAAGTCCTAGATCAGAAACGGCGCCATAAATCTGAGGACGTTCAATTTTGAACAGTTCAGATCGACTGGCGATGGGCCATCCTTACGTAAAGGATGGCCCCGTAAACATAGGATGGTCCCATAAAATTACGGTCATCCCTCGATCCAGGACAACCCAATTTAAAATGTTACTCTCGAGATCGGCCCATCTCAAGGTGCAATAGCTAACTTATGCTTCATTTACGGTCGTAGAATCGCTCCAAAAAAAATTACGGTCATAGAAGTATATATTGCGTTTTAACTTGTTTATTATAGTCTCCTACAGA
Organism: Elymus sibiricus; assembly: GCA_039707655.1. Classification (NCBI taxonomy): domain Eukaryota; kingdom Viridiplantae; phylum Streptophyta; class Magnoliopsida; order Poales; family Poaceae; genus Elymus; species Elymus sibiricus. The sequence continues at coordinate 318,434,788 of CM077670.1, read as the reverse complement.
TAAAATAGGCATGAAACTAGAAAAAAAAACATCGGTTGGCTAAACAATAACAATAAAATAGCCAAAGCTAAAAATAATAATTGCACGGATCTCCATGTAAGATCCCACGAATATAGCATGTACTACTGAGACTTAGCAATCCTGTTACAAAATTTACTGAAACTACACCAGTACATTCAGTCATCTCCAGCCTTACAAAATTGGTGGTTGTTTTATCAGCTTCATGAGAACGAAATTGAGCGCTGGAGCTCCCCGTAGCCGCGCGCGGCACATGCTTATGCAGCGCTGGCACGTCGTTACATTGAGAAAGCTCAGAGCTGCGTACGTAGTAATTCAAGTATGCCCACGTGATGCCTGTGCAAGCTTTGCCGCGCGCACGGCTCTGAGCTAGCCTGACCGCGTAAACAAACTTGACTAATTATCCCAGCTTTAATTGTCTGCAACGGAGGACGGTCAGCCACCCATACATGCATATAGGACCCCCGTGACCGTTGGGGGTCGATTACTGCCATCATAATGCATGCCAGTCTCTGCCGGGTGGTTACTGGAGTACTGTTCACTGCCCCCTGCCCCTCTGCTGGCCGCGCCATGGTTGGGTCACATCACATCGTGTTCTCCGTTTCAGAAGAGTTTTGGACCACGCACTGGCGCAGCATGGCCAGCATGGCATCTGCGACGACGGAAGTGGTAAAAAAGGCCGGCATCAGTCGGTGCTAGAATAGGACGGACGGGCGTGCGGAAAGAAGAACGCCGCACGTACCAGTGGTGGCTGTCGCCATAACTCGGAATCCAGGCCCGCCAAAACGGTCCTCCTCCTTCGGATCAGTGCGCGAATCTGGGAGTATCCTACGCCAGGAAATCGATCTGTGCCAACAGTGGTGCACATGCGCCTGTGATTTTCTATGTTGCTCCTCTACCATTATTAGTGGTGATAGTAGCAATTAGGTTGGTTGGTTGGTTGATCAATCAATTGGCATGGCATGGATGCTGTAGGTGCACCCGGACACGTACGCGCTGGTGGTGAGCACGGAGAACATCACGCTCAACGCCTACCTCGGCAACAACCGCCCCATGCTGGTCACCAACACGCTCTTCCGCGTGGGCGGCGCGGCGGTGCTGCTCTCCAACCGCCGCGACGAGCGGGCGCGCGCCAAGTACCAGCTCATCCACACGGTGCGCACGCACCGGGGCGCCAGCGACCGGAGCTACGGCTGCGTCACGCAGGAGGAGGACGACGCGGGGCATGTCGGCGTCTCGCTCTCCAAGGAGCTCATGTCCGTGGCCGGCGAGGCGCTGCGCACCAACATCACCACGCTGGGGCCGCTCGTGCTGCCGCTCTCCGAGCAGCTCCGCTTCCTTGCCACCGTCGTGCTCAAGCGCGTCTTCCGCGCCGACGTCAAGCCGCACATCCCGGACTTCACGCTCGCGCTCGACCACTTCTGCATCCACGCCGGCGGGCGCGGCGTGCTGGACGAGCTGGAGCGCAGCCTCAAGCTCAGCGCCTGGCACATGGAGCCGTCCCGGATGACGCTCTACCGCTTCGGCAACACCTCCAGCAGCTCGCTCTGGTACGAGCTCGCCTACTGCGAGGCCAAGGGCAGGATCAAGAAGGGGGACCGGGTGTGGCAGATCGCCTTCGGCTCCGGCTTCAAGTGCAACAGCGCCGTCTGGAAGGCGCTCAGGGCGGTCGACGCCGTGGCCGTCGGAGACAGCGGCAGCCCGTGGGAGCAGGACGTCGACGTGCTGCCGGTGCACGTGCCCAAGGTGGTGCCCATCGACGACGACGAGGCGTCCTACAAAACGGCCGCCTAGTTTCTTTCTGATCCTCGAAGAATCGAAGCGTGCGTGCGTGCACCTGTGATCATCTCTAGATCGTGTTGCTGCAGGCCGGGCTTACTATATACTGAAGGGCAATTCTTCTTCCGTGTAAATCAATATGAACCGATGAATGAACTGGAGAATTATTATTCCTTGACATGCGTCGCTGAATCATATGGTTGGTTTGATCCTTAGGCGTGCATGGTGAAAACAGAACACTCTGGTGCGAGTTTACTGAAAACGAGTAAACCAAAAAAATCCTAACAAGTCTAAGCGTTATAAAAAGCCTAGGTAAATTAGAAAACCAACAATCCGACCTTAGCTCAGTTGGTAGAGCGGAGGACTGTAGTCGTTGCAGATAAATCCTTAGGTCACTGGTTCGAATCCGGTAGGTCGGAATATTTTTAAGTTGCTTTTCGTCTAATTTTTAAAAAATAAGCTGCTTGTAATTTTTGCTACAACAGATAAGCAGTTTGCAGTTAAATTCTCTTTCGAGATGAATCAGTGCCAGAAATCTACATTTTATACGGACATTGAGAAAGGAAATGAGATTTTATAAAGGTTGGTGTCACCTCACTAATTTCACAAAAAAAAGGTATCATCACCTAACTCAATGACTGAATCTCCAAACGCCTTTCAAAATCTTGTTTCACTATGAATTTTGAGTAAACCGTGCAAAAGTGGCAACTCTACAACAATGCGACGTAGCTCTGGTTTCGTCATTGCGAACTTCACCACTTAAATATGCAGTAATCTGGAATTCAAACTGAATTATTTGACTTCACCAATAAAATTGAGATGAAAGTTAGAGTTCTGTTAAATTTACTCTCTCAAAATGAATCAGTATCATCCAAATTATTATTCAAACAAGGGAAAAAGGATGTAGAAATCAGATTGGTATCGGTTGACTAAATTGACTCAGGCTTCACATATGCAACCCATTCTAGAGAAGTGAATTTCGAAACTGTGTGTTTCTTTGAAAATATAGAAACTCTATTTCGTTTCAAATTCAGACAATATTAATTGGCTTAAATCTTCCGTTTCTGTATGACTGTATTTGCACCAGAAAGCATGGTGATAATACAGCGCAATATCCAACAATAAACATGACGCTGGTTTGGAAAAGGAAAATTATCCATCTTGCTACTTCACATTAAGTTGATAAAATAGTATCTCATCAGTTGTTCACTTAACATCACAACTGGACACACACATCCAGGTCACCGGCGCCGCGGTGGTGGTGCCCTCAGAACAGTCAGGACCTCCGGAAATTTGGGTACAAACAAGTATTTCGCAAGGAGATCCTGGAACAGTGGCCCGCCCTCAACTGCACGATGCAAGGCGAAACGAGTCTTCACAACAGGATCAATGACCATGCGCTCGAGGGCGGTGGAGTGTTGGAGGATATACCACGCCAGCTCCAACTGGCCACGGAGATCAGCAAATCCTAACATGTATACCGTCTTGAGATGGCTAAGTTTGCGCCCTGAAGTCTTCGTGAAATCACCGCCACCATGATATCGCAGCCCAGAATTAAACAGCACCTGCAATGGCCCAGAAAGTTCCCATTACTCTGGTGTAAGCTCTTCAATGTTCAATCACTATCACAAGGTTAATAGATGCCATTTGGGGCAAATCTATCGATTAAAAGCTTCAGATATGCCCAAAGGATAAAGGAGAAAGTAAACACGACAAGAATCATGTAGAAGGAAACTTAAAAGACTGCAACTCACATGCAAATTGAACACTTCCAGAAAGGGAGTTAGTTCCAATAGAGAAGCCAAACGAAGAATCCCACTTGAACAACCTGGATCTCCGTCCACCAAAACCTCCATATTGAGATGCCTCAGATTAATAAAATCACATCAGCTGTTTGTCATGAACTGCCGTGCCTGAAAATAAAGATGAATATTAGTGAGGGAACACCAGGTTCTGAAGTTGCAAGAAGTTGGTGCGGTAATAGGAAAATATACATAGTTATTGTCTTGGCTATAATTACTCGAAAAGTGCTGGAAATGAAATCTACCTCATTTTGGATATGGATTCTAAGGGAGATTTCCTCCACATTAGGCATAGCTCTAACGAGATGACTAAAAGCGTAGTCTAAATTGTCAGAATCTGACAATACTTCAATTTTTGCCTTTGTCAGCTTGTGAAATTTGCCAAGCACAATCGGTACATCCTGCTCTGAATACTCGAATACTGTGAGATTTGGTGCATTCAGTTCCATGCTTTGTAGGCTGCAATTCTGAATACAAGCATATTGCAGGCGGTCTAGTGGCTCAGACATAGTGAAGGAAGATATGAAACAGTCTGTTAGGCTCAACCGCTCAAGGACAGCACAGTGTGAGATCATGCAATGGAGGTCCTTCGATACATAAACACAATCCAATTTGAGCGATCGAAGGTTCGCAAAGCCACAGAAATTCGGAGCTGGCCTTAAGCAAACTAAGACAAGTCGGAGAGACAGCAAACATGAGCTGCTTCGATCACCAAAAAGATGCAGAGGGAAGTTGTAGACATCACCCGGGCATTTCGGTGGAAGGCGTAGATCAAGAACAATATTCTTTGCCTTCGCTAAAATAGCAAACTTGAGCCATCCATCAAGATGATCACGGTGTTCTTCAGAGAGTCCATAATTCACCTTAAACTTGTTCACAGCAGTGCAGTAGTGATCCTTCAGGACAGAATTGACACTAGTGACAAATTCTTGGTCCCCCTTATCCTTGCCATCAAATAATTTTTTAATACTGAAGATTAGATCTGGGTGGTATCTCCAGAGTTGTCTCCACTCACTTGACAGCATACTTATCCGTGCCACCTCCTTTATAGTCAAGCGCGATAGTATCTTTTGTATCACATCCTGTAGAGTTAGTATAGATGAGAAAAAAGTGGCCTGAATAACAGAATATGCTCAGCCAACTGAAAATCATCAAGAACAGAATTGGTAATATCATTCTTTTACCCCTAAAATATACATGTTATACAAAAGAATTCTTAATAAAATTGCCTAGGTGCAGTTTTCCTAGACTATTTTTATTCTTAAAGTCACACATCTTTCCTACTTAAAAAATGGAGTTCGTGGGTCGTTCGCTCATCTCTCAGTCTTCCTCCTTTCAACTTTGGTCATTCTTGTCAATCTTATATTTACTAATTGAATACCTTCCGAGCCTCCACATTAATCCTAGAAAAACACCTACAAATAACCGTTAGATCTAAATTGTACGACCAAGATTAAACGAGATATGTAGCGCTATTTGTGCACGTGTAGCAGTCCCTATTTTGATGTTTTCATGTAAATTCGGAGAGGAAAGGCTTCTTGCCTATTTTGATGTCATTGCGGATTAGTTGAAGAGCAGACTTGAAGATTCTCAATATGAGAATCACTGTCAGATATATAGAATACGTACAAATGTATTGTACCAAAGTGCTGATACAATATATTGTGATAAACAATATATGATGACAACAATACTTATGTTCTTATGAGAATATCAGAAATGGACATAAATTATATTGACCACTCAGGAGATTGAGAGACTAGACGAAGTCTTCAAACATGTTAATTGAGTCATATTCAACCATCATGTTCTCCATGCCCAAAGGGTCTCGTGACTGCTGGATAGTCATGTTGGAGGTTGAAGTGAGATTCAATCCTTTGCCCTTGAGATTCTTTGCGTCCCATAAATTGCTGATACAGAATAACCAGATGCTGAGATCTGGATCGATAAAATGCCTTATGATTTATAAGGCAACATATTTTTCTGTTAGCGGTGTGTCTCCAACCGGAAGTGAATCCTACGGGTCTTGGATTGCACACATTATCCTACGAGACACAAGAGCGATCATCATATCCATTGCCCAGATAGGGCAGTGGTGGCCATTGAGGGCGAATGCCTCAAATTCTCTAGCCATCGGTTACCAGAAATAATTAATTTACAACCAGTAAATTAAAGACCATCATGTTATAATAAAAATGCAAAAATTTGATACTCAAGTGAATAACTTGAAAAATTCTCAACATCAATTGTGTGAACATAACACATTGATCGAAGATCACATAGATCTCACAGTAATAGGCTGCATAATCTGACAATGTCAGTAGATGCGCATGTTTCTATTACCTTGTGTATGTTACCAATTTAAATATAAGAAAATTCACGTTGAAGGTAATCGCTTGTCGAGATTGACAAAACGTAGACCTCGCAGTAAGAGGGGATAGTCTGCAAATGAGCAGTAGATCCAACTCATTACCTTGTGATGATTCCAAATATAATGAGGGAGATATCACTCATAAATTTGCAAGTTTCATATGCGAGAGAAAATAATCCCAACCGCGAAAAACATGTTCTAGAGAATTTGATATGTGGTAAACACATTGAACATGTCAATTATAAACATACACAATTCTGGAGTTTTAGAACTCAACAGAAAATGGGTTGAATGCATATCTATACATGGTCTAAAGATCAGAAGTGCTAATGAATAGCACTATTAGTTGGACCATGTTGAATTATCCTGAGACGTACAGGAATTAGTCGCAAGACTTATACACACGAGCCTATTATGGAAATAGGTAAAGCCGCAAGGGCTAAAGTGCATAACTCGCGAAAGAGATAAGGCTCAATGGCCTTTCCATGTGGACGCTGCCGCATTGTTGGCCTTGCCGCACGCCGGCCGTGAGCGGCTGTGGCCGCCGTAGGCCATCACTTGCGTCGGCCTCCAGGGTCCGCGGATGCGCATGGAGCCGCTGGGCCGAGCGCCGGAGGCCGGGTCGAGGTCGCCACGTGTTGTGTTGCGCCGGACCGATGGCCACGGACAAGCGCCAGAGGGCGCCAAGGCCAGACTGAGCACCGCAGTTGGTAGCGCCGCATCACTGGCAGCCGCGTTGGGCGCCAGGGAACGTTAGTCGGGCGAGCCCGAGTTTAGGACCGTGCCTGCGGGCTCTGCTTGCCATCTTCGATGGCTGCCGCCACGCGAAGGTCGGGCCGAGAGAAGCGCACCCCACGCTCGCTGGAGGGCGTCGCCGCTGAGGACTGGCCGAGAGTCATCGTCTCCGGTGCTACCACATCAGAAGACTTTGCGGCTCGCCGGTTGTTGGCCGCCTCTGTCCGCCGGGGCTGAGAGCCACGCCAGCAACCGCCGATATCTTGCTGAGGACACCGTCTTCGCTTACCTGGAGGGAGCGCCACCAGCCTCGCGTTGGAGGCCGAGTAGCATCGCCGAGAGCGCTCACGCTGGGCGCAGTGCGCCGAAGGGCGTGAGCACGTGGTGCGCCAGACGATGTGGTCTATCACCGCCATCTCCACCTTAAGCCGGTGCGACGCGGTGTGCAGCCGCCGTCGCTGCCGTGTCTTCTCTTCTCTGTGGCCTTTGCTCTCGGTAGAGCGTGTTGATAACGTGTTTCGAGTAGGAACGAGAGACAAGACACAGAAGATGAAAAAGTGAACAAATGTCTTTAGGAAAACATTTAAAATAAGTCGAATGATTTCTTGGTTCGTCAGCCGCGATCGTGTGGCGCCGAGTGCGCTCGGAGCGCCTCACGCGAGTTAGCCTGCCTATCTATCGTAGCTACGTAGCATCTAGCCTGCTCGTCTAAAGGTACGTGGTCCCGTTTCTCTTTTTTTTTTAACTTTTTACATCACACTCAGTGCTTTGCCACATAGCTACATATATAATACTGGCAACAAATAATCTCAAAATAATATGTTCAAAAAAACAAAAATCTTAAGATGAAACACATAGCAAGCACCAAATGAGGATTCCAACACCATTTTCTTGACACTGGTCGTGGATGTTTGTTGGATTTTGGTACTAGCAAGTTCATGAAGTCATGGTTGCTTTGGATATAGCAATGTTTACAGTAGCGTCCTTAACGCCGCGGCCGTTGAAGCATCCCATCACAGCATTCGCGGAGAGCCGGGTTGTCGTTGTAGTATCGTCGAAGCAGCCGTGTCATCGTCGTCACTCGTCACAACACCACCACGGCCGGGAAGCACGCCGTTGCAACATCATCGGAGCACTCGGGCCTTCGTCGTAGCATTGCCGTGACCGTTTGAAGCATGCCACCGTCGTGGTTGGTTGCAACATCATCGCGGCTGTCGAAGCATGACGCCGCAACATCATCGAAGCAGCCGGGTTGCCATCTTAGCATCGTCGCGGCAGTTGAAGCACCTGCCGCGCCCGTCGAAGCACGCCATCGCAATATCATTGAAGTAGCCGGGTTGTCGTCGTAGCATCGCCGCAACCTTCAAAGCACAACGCGGCTATCAAAGCATTTCGTCGCAACATCATCGAAGCAGTCGGGCTGCCATCGCAGCATCGTTGCGGCTGTTGAAGCACCTGTCACGACCGTCGAAGCACGCCCTCGCAATATCATTGAAGTAGCCAGGTTGTCGTCGTAGCATCGCCGCAACCTTCAAAGCACACCGCGGCTATCAAAGCATGTCGTCGCAACATCATCGAAGCGGTCGGGCTGCCATCGCAGCATCGCCGCGGCCACCGAAGCACACAACCGCCGTGCCATCCTTGCGGCCGTCCAAGCATGTCGTTGCAACATCATTGAAGCATGTCGTCGCAACATCGTTGAAGCGTTCCGGTGACCTTGAGGCAACACGAAGACGCTCCCGTCGTCGGGGCCACGCGAGTCTATGCTGCAGACCAGATACATGATGTTGCAAGGTGAGTCGCCGTTGTTTTTTGTTTGTTGCAAAGTCGGTCGTCCGCCGCTTCAAAGCTTGTTGCATAAGTGAAAGAAAACCCCGAAAACATGGCTTTTTGGTCTATTTGTCATTGCGACTGTTAAAAAATGGTCTTCTAGTTTAATGATCCTTTTACAATGGTCTACATGATTTATATAAAAGATTGAATTATTTTTTACTCTTTTTTGTCGGTATTTTTTTTTTGCTGCAATAGCTGGTATGTTTAATTGCAAAAATACGACCAAGTTTTTCTTTTCTTTCGTTTTTCATCTCTCTGTGAAATGCAATCAAGTGAACCGCTGCAAAAATGTGTTTAGATGTGAGGCAGACACGCTACAGACTTGGCAGCATTGACCAGAGCGCTGCGGTGGAAAGCGACATGTGCATGTAAAGTGTTGCTGCAAGTCACGGCCGGAAGAAAGAAATAAGGATTGGGGCCAGTACGCTAGGTCGAAAGCGACAGGTGCATGCAAACTCCCACACGCGGATCGAACGGATCAATCCAACGGTGATCCAGGCGGCTGATCTTACACGCAGATCAGTCGGATGATTCCTAGCACGCGCCTTGTCTTTATTGATAATTGATTACAGGTATATATAGCCTTGAGTGGATGCATCAAACAAACTCGAGCGAACAGTCGTCCCTCGTGCATGACGGTTAGGGATAGTGGAGATTCTCCTTAATTAACATATGGGTTAATTAAATCTTAACAAAAATGAGCGCTAGGGGATTCGAACCCGAGACATGCAAAACTAGTCGTGCTCGCCCGCGGACGTGGCAACAGACAGCTGACAGGACGGTGCATTGCTTCCACACTGGGGATAGTAATTTTATTATTCGAACATGTCGAGCTGCATGCCATTGGTGGCCGCCTCGTTCTGCATGCCGTGCTAGCTGCCGCTATCTTAGGCTCCGACGATACAGAGGTACTTCTCCTGCTTCCGCGACGGAGGAGCAGTCACCACCATCGCCGCCGACAAGGTAGCCTTAGGCGCCGGCGAACGCCTCGGCCGCCACTCTAGGCTTACAAGGTAAGGTCGTGCTGTCATCGACCAAGAAGCTGGTGATCATGAGGGTTACCTGGACCCGTCGGTCCGTGCCTCCGTGATTAGCGGCTCAGTCCGCGACGATGTCGCCGGAGTGACCGAGCTCACCGTCGCCGTCGAAGACGCCCTCCCCGAAGCCGAAGCTTCTCCCGTCGCCCACGATGTCGAGTGGCGACCGCGGCCACCACAACGCGTAGGTCCCTGGCGGCGAACACACAGCTGGTCCTGCAGAGGCCGCCGGAACCCTTCGTTCGTCATGGAGGGCGGCACCGCGGTGCCGACGGTTTTCAAAATTTCTACGCGGTTACGAGTGCGGTCTTGGTGGCCTAGTGCGAGGCGGGTTTTTCCAAGAGATTGACGAGCGTCGCGGATATGCCGGTGTTCCTGGAAATCGCCTCGAGGCAGTGGCTGATGGGGAGTTGATCTCGAAGAGAGCAACGTCGGCGCTGACCCGCGCTGGGAGCTCGCCGTGGGACAGGATAGTGGATAGACACGGCGGATTCCAGCGACGCCTGGGAGACAATGCGGCGCCGCCCAGATCTCCTCTGGGGTTGTCGCTGCCACCACAAGCTTGCCGGCAAGATTGCATAACGCCGAGGAGAGCGCGCGGGCGGCGCTGGCGGACACGAATCACCGGCAGCTGCACTCGCGACCAGCTCCCAGAACCTCGACTCGTCGCCGGCGGCACAACCTCCAGGATCTCGAACGCGTGGAAGGTAGACACCAGGACGCGGGGCGTGAGCACACTCTCTACCCTGAGTCCCTGGTTGGCGACGCACCAATCCTAGATCACCCCTCCTTGTGGCGTGGTTAGGGATGACCTCCTCCAGCCGTAGCAGCCGTCGTCCAACACAAGCTGCTGCCAAGTCCACCTCGCCGCGCGGGGCACGGAGGGTGGGGGTGGAACTTCATCGGAGGTTCGAGGAAGCTCCGATGACAGTGGCAGGCGACCACGTCGCGAGTTCCCTCGAGTCGCTCCATGATGCTGATCTTAATTAAGCAGGATTGCTGCTCGTCGGCCTTGTTGCGCCAAGCTAAAGTGGACGCTGACCCATGTAGCTCAATATGTTTGAATAAGAAACTTGGTATTTCTCTACAGGAAACAAGGCTTCGTCTATTGTTGTGCTTATTAGGAAAGAAGTTCAAGGTCTGCTAATTGCAAGCACGCCTCGAGTGGCGTCTGCTGCGACATCGAGATTGTGGGCATCCCCACCGCCAGCTGATGCTGCGCCATTGACAATCAAAATTAAAATGTAAACCCAAGTTGTGTGGTCAATTGCCAGAGGCGGTGGCGTCACATGGCATACTTGCTGCCAACAAGCAACAACAAGTTCAGGCCTAGCACTCTGAAGATCTAGCACTCGCATCGCATCAAAGTCTGACGAACTAAGGCACTTAGTGACTTAGAACATCGTGTGCAGCACAGAACATGCAGTTTGGCTGCTGCACATAACCATTTACTCTGCTCATTGCAGTACATTTCTGCCATAACACACTAATCTAGCACTCGAATCACGATCACAGCGACTACAAGCACAAGGACTGCCACACATATGACCAAGTTTGCAACAGAGACCACGAGGTTGATGGCTGCGGCGTCCACAGTTATGATTCCCTGATACCGACCAACAGCCGCCACGCCAAGCATAGATTCGGCGACTGATGTTGACGACGACGCCGAGACCACTACAGTGCAGTGGCCCATTATGCGCCACAGGATGCGGTGCAGCTGGGCAAGAGCGGCAAGCTGCTGCTCCGCGGGCTAGACCTGCGCCAACGGAGGTGCCGCCGGTCCGAGAGAGCTGCTAAGTGGTTCGAGTATGCTTCTTGCCACCTATAGAAATCACAACCATCGGCCACCGGCTGCCGGCGCCGCGAGAGATGGAGCAACAAAATCGATGATGGTTGACCAAGTGTAGATGCGCTTACATTGTGCCTCCGACACTTGTAGAACCGCTCGCTGCCCACGCCAGCGACGTACGTCACTGCGTCCCTCCGCAGTCCGGGCCCGGCACAATAGGTAGAGCGACCGGATCTTGATCATGGTTTGCGTTCGCCATGTCGTGTGCCTAGGGTTCTTCGCTCGATTGGGGAAATCTTTTACCAGAACTGTCTAGAAAAACGAACGAGCCTGTTGACCAGCTCACCCACCTTGCTTACCGTCCATGTCACGTCACTACTAGAAAAACGGCTATAGTTAATATGAACATTAATGGCGCACCCATATCTGGTGCGCCACTGCTGTCCATATTACTAATGGCGCACCTGGTGTGTGGTGCGCCACTGCTAAGTTTCTTCTGGGCACACCCCCCTCCCCAGACTTACCAGAACTAGTAATGGCGCACCACACCCCGGTGCGCCACTACTAACAATTTTTTTTTCAAAACTAGTAATGGCGCACCGGGGTGTGGTGCGCCATTACTAGTTTTAACTAGTAATGGCGCACCACACCCCGGTGCGCCACTACTAACAATTTTTTTTTCAATTTTTTTTTCCAAAACTAGTAATGGCGCATCACGACGTGTCGGCCGCGTGTGTGTGTCAGTGACAAGCTCAATCTTTGATGACTGTTATTTCATGTCACTTGATTTCAACCATGTCATCTAATTCTAAATCTTTGCACAATGGTTTTATCACTCCATTTGCATTTTCCTTTTCTTTTATCTCAAATCTTAAATTATTACATGCAACTAAAAATCCAAAAAAAAAAGTTAGTAATGGCGCACCAGGAGAAGGTGCGCCATTGCTATCACGGTGTTTATGGCGCACCCCTAAAAGGTGCGCCATTGATATACCAATTTTTATGGCGCACCCCTAAAAGGTGCGCCATTGCTATCCTTGTTTATGGCGCACCCCTCCGAGGTGCGCCATTGCTAACCCTCCCCCCACTACGGCATTATCCTACTCCTTCCCCTTCTTTCATTCCCTCCCCTCACTCGTCTCTCCTTTGCCAGCCACCGCCGTCACCCGGCTCGTCCCGCCTCGCCGCCACCCACCTCGCCGCCTCCACCTCGCCGCCACCCAGATCGAACTCCGCCGACGAGCCCAACCGCCTCCGCCTCCGTGTCCGCCTCCAGATCGACTCCGATGTCCCCATCAGCGCCTTCATCGCGCAGCGAGGCTCACCGACGACCCCGTCATCCTCCGCCCGCCTCTTCCTCTCCCTCCCGACCACGGCGAGCCCCCTTCCCCCCTCGCCGGAGCCTGATCTCGCACCGCTCACACCCTAGATCCCGCCGACCGGAGCTTCGGACGCCATGCCGGCAGCGCTGCTCACCGGCGACCTCGACCACGCCGCTCCGGCAAGGTAAACCCCGCGCCGCGCCCTCTCTCCTCTCCTCCCTTCCTCTCCCTTTCTCTAATGTCCTCCCTTCCTCTCCCTTCATCTCCTGCTGCTCGCCCGCCTCCAGCAGCGCTAGGGTTTCAGGCGCGGGTCGCCTCGGTCACCGGCGCGGCTCCGGCGACTCCAGCATGGGCGGACACCGGCCCTTCTGTGGCGCGCGTTGGACTAATGCGGCTGCCGGCGGCAAGCGGTGGCATCCGGGGGAATCGCGCGCGGCCGCCTCGCCGAGGAGCCCAAGGCCAGGCGGAAGAACCACCCCCACGTACGCCCCCTCCCTCTCAATTTCACTCCCCGCCTTCCCTAACCTGTTGTTGTTCCTGATCTGTTCCATTGCCGCCACTGTTGTATACATACCAAGGTTGAACGGACATGGGTAATAATCAACAAAAGGTTCATCTCCTCTTATGTTAGGCAAGAAACACAAATTTATGTAGATAAACTGCTCTGAATCTGTTAGCCCACGTACTCTGATTTTTTTTTGATAGGCAAGCAATCCAAATCTGTGTAGATAAACTGCTCGGAATCCTGCTAGCTCATACTCTGAATTTTTTGTAGGCAAGCTCATGTGTTGTAGAAAAGCCACCGCTCCCCGGCCTGCTAGCTGCTCTGTCTCCTCACGAGGGCGACACAGCCGCCTCCCCGGCATCTTCTCTGGCCTCCGCCACGGCCGCCGGCGCCGGCCTACTGCTGCTCCGCGCCATCGATGCCGTAAGTACCAATGCATGGAAGCACGGTCGCCTGTTTCCTGCTGTGCATGAGACATTGATGATTGACCCTTAGCACAACATACTTGTCCCCGACTCAATCTAGTGAATTGTCTGAACCATGTAAAATTTTGCAGCTGCGAATTATTGCTTTGGGAATGATAGCAAAATGCATTACTTGTAGATGAGTGAATTGTTATTGCCAATAGGTTGTTTGGATATCTACTGAGTTTGCGTGTGCAAAACATCTAAATGATGTAAGTTTTTTGTTGCATGCCATCCTGCAGACACCCGAAGCACTGCGATCACGGACACCACTCCTGACTCGACCTTCACATCCTCCATGCCCACCATGAGCCAGCAAAATCAATCATGAGGCAAGCTCTCTGCCTGATCTTGTTGTCTGTTTTATGCAATGAGTCAGATTGTTTACCCATGATAAATTGATGTCCGAATTAGCATGTATGTATGGAGCTGTGCTGGTCGATTTATTTCCTGATGCTTGCTAGTTGCTATTTGTGAGAGAGATTGAGATAGAGGTCTTGCTGTGAGAGTTTGTTTCTGTGCTGCTCTGAGAGAGATTCAGATATAGTCCAGGATGTGAGAGAGATTAGTGTAGAGAACAGAGGAGAAATAGGATAGGTGTGTGTGTTATTTGCACAGATAAGATGGTTCTATTGCTCTATATATATTTTATCATTTTACTTGTGTTGAAGTGAAATATTATACATATCCCTACATACTGTTGACTAGAATGTAAACTTTTCATAATTTACTGTTCTTTGTTTCAATAGGACATTTATTTCAACTATCTTATTGAAGATCTGGTATAGTCACATATACCATGTGACTCATGCTTTAATCAACCACGATAGATATTCAACCAACCAACTCATTGTTAATATTCATATTTGATTTCTATCTGTGTGATTCTAAGACGTCCATATGTGTTCTTTTTTGCATGATTTCCAAATATATTTCTTCTTGCTCCTAAAATGTGCATTTTGACTGAAAAATGCAATGTTGTTGTGTATTGTTCCTTGTTTTTGTCATCTTATTGCTGGTGAGCTAATTATTGTCATTTTAAATAAAGGTTTGACAGCATGTTTTTCCCATAATTCATTCCTCATGTAGATTTGTTCTCACAATATGTCTTCTGATATTCTTTTGCAGGTAATTGAGATAGAACATAAGATACTACACTGAGTTTGGTTTAGAAGGGTTACTACACTTGAGATGGAACACATTTCTCAAGACAGCGTCTGCACTACTTCAACAGCGTCTGCACTACTTCTAATATTGTTTTTCAGTAGCTTTTTTCTGCACCTTTTTCTTTTAGTTCTTAGTGCGGCTGCCCCATGAACACATTTTTTTTAATTTGACTGTACATTCAAATGAAACCTTTGTTAAGTATACACTCCAAAATTCAGTTAACAGTAGCCTAACTGAATTTTCTGTTTCTGAATTTATAAACTCACTTTATATTCAGTTTATAAATTAACAGTAGCTCCAAAATTAAGTATCATTCGCATGGATCAACTGTTATTTTATTTTGTGGAGGATAAAGTTCAGATCATGAATAATGGCATCACAAAGGGCATATGGGTGGTAATGGGCAAAAATCACTCACATGAAGGCTCATAGATGAATTCATATCTTAGGCTGCAACCAGCTCATGGAGCAGATGGGAAGAGTGCAGGAAACATACAAGATTTCTAAGTTTAGAAATAGAAGAGCTTACACTCTAGCATACCATTACAAGTGAACTTGGCACAATTACACATGTCCTGAACCTCATAGAATCTGACACTAGCAAGTCTTCCTTCATTGACATGCAAGTACTACTTTTACATTGTCATGACAGGAACAATTAATGATAAATACTCATCGAAAGTGGGCTCCTATCAAAATTCATTTCCATTATAATCTTACTCATACAATATTCACACCATGTAATTCTGGAAATATATGCTCATATCTAGTTCTGCATCAAAAATGACAATATTGACATGTTATAAATAGTTTGTTTGTCTTTCTGTTTATTTTGTTACATTTTGCAGGGATAAAGTGAAGAAAAAGAAGAAAAGATTACTAGAAGATTAGTTTTAGGATTTTCTTTTATTTCCTTGCAATTTCCCTTTTATTGGATACTTGTAAAGACATTGTAATATTCTTATTATAATAAAAATTATGATTCTATTTCATTTTTTGTTTTTAAATTATTTTTTCTTATAGGTTGTTTTCTGTAAATTTGGATTTTTTTTTGTTTTCCAAATACATTAGTAGTGGCGCATTTCAGCCCTTATTAGTGGCGCACCTTCCTTTATTACTAGTGGCGCACCTATAAGGCTATTAGTGGCGCACCTGGAGGGAATACCAGTGGAGCACCTAAGGGTTAGTAATGGCGCACCATGTGGTGCGCCACTGGTATTTGGATTACCAATGGCGCACCAAAGGTGCGCCATTACTAACAATTACAGTGGCGTGTTAATAGTGGCGCACCTATAGTGCGTCATTAATAGGAAAAATGGGTGCGCCACTAATAGCCTTTTTTCTAGTAGTGCGTGCCGTTGGTACAAGACCTCGTGCCCGTCAAGTGCCAAACGGAACGTGCACTGTCGACGTGGGTCAGCCTCTCGACCATACGGGCCGGATACTTTTTTCCCTTGAAATATTAAAAGTGCACGCGCACTTTTTCGTCGTCCCGAGCGGCCGCGCTAAGCGACAAGAAACACACCGCGCTAGAAAGTTCTCCCTCGCCCGGCTCTGCTACTCTCCGCACTCATGAGTCATGTCGGCCTCCAACGCCGACCACGCCGCCGCCGAGGCCGCCTTCCACCACCTCGGCGGCTCCCACCCGGAGCCGCGCCATGGTCACATACAGATTCATCCCTCTTTTGCTTGCAGGAGAACGCAAGTTGTTTTTCCTACTGCCGCTCAAGTTGCATAGGCACTTGTATCTGCTTGTACAAGAAAGTACGCATTTCTGATACAACTTAATCCTATCTCTGTAGCACACTCGCTAGAAGGCCATTGATTTGGGTGAAATTGGATGTCCTACGTTTTCTGCTACTTTGTGCTATGCTTGTTGCGGTGTATGCTTGAGGTATAGAAAATCCTATCCACTTCACGCAGATACAAAGTTGACTAGACGATGTTTTTGTTTAGGTTGATCTATTTTTGCTATTCACATTTTTTTTGTTGGCATCCACAGTAGTTGTAATTGCACACATAATAATTTTTAGTTGGATATGACCATCGAGGAGTCGCACAACACGACGATACTAAATTGGCTAGATGGCGTCTAGTTCTCGCATTGCTTACTTAAATTTAGCTAGACACGTGTCCTTGTAAGCTCGACCAACTACTACTGTAAACTAGAAGCATGCACACTCTCGTCCACGTAGTCGCACATGCACGGTCAGGGAGTTGCACACTTTCATCGGTATAGTCGCACACGCACGGCGGCTACAGAGATGCACACTCTCGTCGACATTGTAGCTTACGCACCACTGCGGGAGTTGCACACGTGCAGTAGCATGGCCGCACACGCACGACCATTGAGCTGCACACTCTCGTTGGCATAGTCGCATACGTGTGGCACCGAAGTTGCACACTCTCGTCCGCTTAGTCGCGCATGCATGGCCACGGAGTTGCACACTCTCGTCGGCATAGTCGCACATGTGCGTCCGCGGACGTGTACACTCTTGTCAACATAGTAGCTCACGCATGACTGTGGGAGTTGCATACACGCAGGGCCGGTCCTGAGGGGGGCAGGAGGGGCGGCCGCCCCGGGCCCCCATGATCGAGGGGCCCCCTCCCAGGTACGTGCTACGTGCGTGTAGCCTGTAGCGTACGCACGCAGTGCAGTCATACACACGTATGTAGGACGTAGTGCTTTCATTCCTCTCCGATCGCTGAGTGCCCAAGGTAGTTGGGCCTGTACTGGATCGCTCCACCTAGCCCAAGTAGTAATAGCTACGTTGATGTATCTGGAGCGTCTGATCCCCTTAAAAAAAGCTGCACCGTCAGGATTTGGGGCTAGGAGCCAGGGCATATTCCACTAGCACGCGCGTCTTTTCGCCTAGCGATGAGATCGCCACAGTTAACCTAACGCTTGCTCGAGGAGGCGAGCCAGAGAGACATGGCTGCGCGTCGGAGCCGGCGGCCCATCGGCGTGTAGTTTGTGAATCTGAGCGTTGCCTGCCAGGTGCCCAGGTCAATGTCTTCCGCTGTACGTATCACTGATCGTTATGCTTCTACAGTTTCGTAACAAGGTTTTTATGGTGTAGATCTCAAATAGATAAAGAACAGGGTGATGTTCTGGTAGAAATCCTGGCGAGTAGTTTTGGGTTGAATTGTAGGATGGCACAATAATTTGCACAACTAGTAGGAGTAACTTTGCACTGTTGCAGATTTGATTTCTAAACTATGAACAATATTTTGCATATCATTTTAATTGATTTGCTCCTCTTATCTTAATTTCTTGGATACTGCTATTTATAGAATAATAATCTTACCATTAAGCAATCCAAGAACAACTATGCATTTTGGATCAAATTTCCTGTAGCACTATTCATGGACTTATTGCCTTCGAACCTTCGGTACCTGAAACCATATAACTATGCTCCATTGTTCTAGTAAGCTCGTATTTCCAACGATCTTGTGATAACGACCTTCATACATAGGGCTACTTATAAGATCACAATGACACAGATATAAGTGTTCACCAAAAACATTTTTGTATATATACGTGTATTGATTATTATTAAGGGCCCTAAAATTTAGTTTCGCCCCGGGCCCCTAAAATCTCAGGACCGGCCCTGCATACACGCGGCGGCATAGTAGCACATGCACGAACATGGAGCAGCACACTCTCGTCAGCTTAGTAGGTCACACACGGCCACAGAGTTGCACACTCTCATCGACATAGTCGCACACGTGTGGCAGCAGAGTTTCACACTCTCATCCAGATAGTCGCACACGCACGGGCGCGGAGTTGCACACTCTCATCGGCACAGTCGCACACGCGCGGCCGCGGAGCTGCACACTATCGTCGGCATAGTAGCTCACGTACGCCTGCGGGAGTTGCACACGCGCAGCGGCATAGTCGCACACGTAGGACCACAGAGATGCAAACTCTCGTTGGGGTAGTAGCTCATGCACGACCGCGGAGTTGCACATTCTAGTCAAAATAGTCGCACACACGCGGCCGTAGAGTTGTACACTCTCATTCGCATAGTCGCACACGAACAGCCATGGAGGTGCACACGTGTGTTAGCATAGTCGCACACGCGCAGCCATAGAGGTGCACACTGTCATTGGCATAGTAGCTCATGCACGGCTGTGGGAGGGGCACACGTGTGGTGGCATCACGGCTGTGGGAGTTGCACACGCGCGACATCATAGTCGCACACGCACAGTCGTAGAGTTGCACGCTATCGTTGGCATAGTTGGCTGGGGCAACTGAGAAAGTTGCACATCGACTGCTAGTCAGTTGGTCGGGACAACACACAAAGTTGCACATCGACTGCTAGCCAGCTGGCAGGGGAAGCAAACGAAGTTGCACATCTCACAGGGAGGGTAGTTGGGATAGGGACACCAACAATGAAAAATGCATATCCATGGGGCCATGGGGGTAGGGAAAACTTGCACATTCACTGCTAGGCAGTTGTCCGAGGCATCAAACGAGGTTGCACACCTCACTGGAACGGTACTTGGGGCAGGGCGCAAATAGTGAAAACTACACCCATGGGGGTAGGAGAAAAGTGCATATCACTGCTATGCATTTGGCCAGGGTTAGCAGACGAAGTTGTACATCTCATCTCCCTGGTAGGGTAGTTGGGGGTGGGGGTGCCAACAATGAAAACTACACATCCACAGGCGGGGAAAGTTGCACATTGACTACTAGGCAGTTGGTCAGGGCAGCAGACGAACTTGCACATCTCACTATTAGGGGGTAGTTGGGGTGGACGTTTCATCAGTGAAAACTGCACGTCCACGAGTAGGGGAAAGTTGCACATCGACTATTTGGCAGTTGCACATCCAGTACTAGATAGTTGCACTAAACAGGGAGTAAATTGCACACAAAAAAGTTCATTGAAACATACTCATGCGGGGTCTAGTTTTGAAGAGCACGTCGCGAGGATTCCTATGGTGAAAGCGAATCCTAATTTTGATGTTCCGTTCAAAAGTTATGACTTCTTTTAGAAAATGAAAACTCGAATTAAATGCGTTCACATTTGTTCGCATCAGTGAAAACTGCACGTCCATAAGTGGGGAGAAAGTTGCACATCGACTGCCAGACAGTTGCACAAAACGGAGACTAAATTGCACACACAAAAAATCGTCGAAACATACCCATGCAGTATCTAGTTTCAAAGAGCACGCCGCGAGGGTTTCAACGGTGAAAACAGATCTTAACTCCAACACGTGGTTTGAAAGTTATGGCTTTTTAAATATTCCAAACCCCGAATTAAATGCGTTTACACATGTTCATATGTATGTTTTGTAATTCTTTTTCCTTTTTTCTGCCTGCACACGTATTTTCCCTAATATGGATTAAAATTTTCCTTATAGATTAGGAGGGACAAATCATTTCGTTTTATAGACTAAGGACCAGATTTTTCCATATTTGTCCGGCCGCTCCGGAACGCTACGGAGCAGCCAGCCACTCTGTAGACGTGTCACTTTTTTTCTGGACAGAGTATACGCCCGACAATATGTTCAACAGTCCGTATCCCAATGCAAACGAGTGCATAACGATACCGCGAGCACGCGAGCTCGTCCACTCTTGCGAATTTCTCCATCCCCATTAGACTATCTTCCTTCATGCTTAAACACTAGTAGATGACATATTGCGTCCGATGACATATTGCGTCCGTAGGGCAAAGACCAAAAGAAACCAAGAAATTAGCTAATTATTTTCCTAAAATTATCGATCCACATATGATACTGCTTTTGGTTTTCTTTTTAAAGTGCTAAAATTTAGAGACGTTATAACCGTGCATCTATCCAGACGAGTACATATCTAGTGCTACGGGAACCTAAGCTTAGGTGCTCCGGGAGACCCCCAACCGTTGGATATAAGATCAAAGGGCTATGAAAAGAGCTCGCGTAAATTTATGAAAAAACCCTGACGAGTCTGGTAATTGCATCCATGTCTAGCATATCCTAAGATGACCATTGAATTTCAGATCAACGGTTGAGGAGCTCCCGGAGCACCTAAGCTTAGGTGCCCCCGTAGCACCTGATATTTCCCCCTTTCCAGCCATCTCAAGTTACTATTTTAATCGTTAGAACTGCATTATTGGGTGATTGTGGCTGTTAGTGCTCTCAATTCCGCTTGGGCTACAATGGCAAACAGAGAAGTGCTACATGGGCTGGGCCGCTACTCCTGTAATCAAATCAGAATAGTTCCATCGGCGTATGGGCCTTAGATCGCACGGGTCCACACGGTGACCGCCACTGCCGGCCTCTCTATGCCTGCTTGGAGGCCCAACTACTTACCAACCCACCTGAAAAATAGGGACCTCCTATATGTTGCACCCTGCGACCAATTGACGGCGATTTGCACAGGGGTGGCCCATTCGCATAGGGGCGTCCCCCGAGTGGGCTGGCCCATTGGCGGCGTTGGGTGAGCGCATCTCATTGATGCGAAATAAAGAAAGTCAAAAAATGTGCAGAGAATCGAACCCCGGAGCTCATGCTCATGAAAGAGGATAGCTAGTGGAGTGAGCGAGTGCAAGTTATTAAAAATCAGCGCAAAATAATAAGAAGAACTAGCGGCAAATTCGAACACTTTTCAAAATAATTGAAAACATTCCATCGAAATTGTGAACAATTTTTTAAAATACAAAAAGTTTGAAAGTCCAAACATTTTTTGAACAACGCAAACAAAATTTGAAATTTCGGACTTCTTTGAAAGCATGAACTACTTTTGGTAAACATGAAATTATGAATATTTTTAAAATTTGAGATTTGTTTTGAAATTCCAAACATTTTTTGGATGAGACTTTGTATTTCACTGCACACTTTTGTTGGACATGCATCGTTTTGATGCAGAGGCCGGGGGCATTCCTCCTTTTCGAAAGAAAAAAATCACGCTTTCTTTCCTTGCCGAACCAAATGAATTCTTGGTTGAACGGTGTACTTCCATGTGCTTAAGACTAATTACTTAGACCATGCAATAGGTACAGAGGTGCACTTAAAATAAGGGTTACCAAATTTGTTCTTTTTTAGCCCATATAAGCAATCCATGAACAAAGGCAGTAGAAAGGATCTGGGTCTAATGAACACTTTCACTTAGAATACTAAACTGTTCAATCTTCTTCAGTATGAGTTTGTTTTCGCATTGAACCAAAATGATACCTCAACTGCTCTGCATTTATCATCCTGAAGATTTGCTAATGTTCGGTATATAGGAAGACTTGCATGAGTTTCTCAACGATTCTGAACTCTTCTAAAGCTGAACAGATCATATACTAAAGTTTAAATAGAGAGGAGTTTGGATGCTCTGAGCCTACAGCGCATCAGGAGGAGCGGGATTCAGGAGGTGAGATTGGAAGTAAGTAGAACAATTCAAATAGGAGTAGAACAAAGCAATTTAAACTGGACATAGAACACCTGACAGAAGAGTTTTGTTGCAGGTTTATCAGAGATTATCAACATAGGAATTCCAGCAACTAGGAATAGCTATGCTTGCTACTTCCCACTCTTGGAACATCTGTTATGTTTACTCAAAGAATGTTTATTACTCTAAGAATGCAGGCTACATGTACTAGGGTGTATACGAATTCCACCAATCGTGTAACGGAGTTTACACATTGCAAAGAATCTACACAATTGTGTTCCCTTTCTGCTCATGTTTTTTACATACATCCGCTGCTCTCTGTACATTTGACTATGGTGCGGTAGTCTTCACGGAAGGAGATCTTGCTCTCAGCCCATGATGGACTCCACGATGGCAGCATCAAGCTCACCCCGCTGATCCATGCTCTCCTGCAGGTATCCTATAAGGAGGGGGAAGGTGCTGGAAACTATGCTTGCCACTTCCCACTCTTGGAAAATTTGCTGGCCATTTTCATAGCTTTTCTCATGTAGATGTTCTAGCGCGTTCCTGATGAACCGGAGCAAGCCCTTGATGTCCTCGGTATAGAAAGACTTCCTATTGCCATGTTCATCTTTGCTGTAGTAGACCTCATACAGCTAACTGTTGCTTTTAGCCAAGTGCTTCCAGTTGCGAGCATAGGGAAGCTTACCGATTATCCGTTGGAATGTTGGCTTATCTTTCCGCTCAAGAACCCACAACCTCTTATGCATCCAATTGAAAAGTGATATCTTGTTCCATGGGGACATCAGGCTTGAATGACACCTTGTGGTGAGCTCACGTTTGGCTGCCGACTCAGATGCCATCAGATTCAGCCAGAGGGTGATCTCAAGAGGTTCGCCTTCATGAAACACACCTCCGCGCAGCTCTGTTGCCAATGTGTTCCAATCCCTGTTTGCTCTGGAAGTAGTCTTCGTACTCAAATTCAGATTGCCTCCGAATTTGACATGCCCAGTTTCTGTGACATAGAGATTATGGATGCTAAATTTACCCTTGAAGCTCTTCTTCGCTCTCTTGTGCATCTCACCAAAAACTGATGTGGCTTCTCTCAGTATTCCCAAGCAAGAAGGGGACGCGGACTCCAACTCAAGACTTGATCCAGGAGCCTTGGTCTTATCTAGCAGCTGAACTGATTTGCAGTATTGCTTGAATGGCACAGCGCTGTCCTTCTCTTCGTCAGAGAGGAAATACTACTTCCTCAGTTTTGGGGGCACTGCAGAGAGCACAGTTGAAGAATGCAATTAGTATAATTTACAGCAGTCAGCGTCGGATCAAACAGCCCAACCACAGAATAAATTAACATCTAGTACTAGTTCAGTCTACCTCGATCACCAGATGGGAGACCGCCCGCGGCCGCCGGAGGCGCCGGACTTGCCGCAGACCACGTCCCCGCCGCCGGCGCTTCCCGCTGACTTGCCGCCGCCGCCGCCGTGTTTCTCCTCGTCGCCGCCTCTCCTCGCGTCGCCGCCGGAGGTAGATCTCGGCGGATCCTCCCGTCGAGATGAGATCCAGGAGGGGGGGAGTGCGGATGGGGGGATCCCGGAGCGGTGGGCTGTGCATTTCACCGACGTTCGTCGGCATGGGGAGTGGATCGACGGGCGTATGCATCACCATCCGGCTTCTCACTGGACAACGGTGCTGGATATGGACTACGATATTCTTGCCGGCGACTACCTAGCGAGCGACTTCCGGATCACGGTAGGTTCTCGTTTGCGTATTGATATTTACGATGTGGTTGTGGATCATCGCGTGCAGGTGGTTCCTGATGCGGTGGAAGCGATCGAGCTCGTCGACTTGTCATCGCAGGCGGCTCGTCGACTTGTCATCGCAGTCCGACGACGGGAAGCCGGATCCACGGGTCGGAGGCCGTTTGTGGGTACTCGCGGATAACGAGGACGACGAGGAAAGCGAGGTGGATGAGGTCGCCGAAGGCAAGGAAGGCAAGGGCAAGACTACGGCGGCATCGGCATCGGTGGAGATTTCTGTGGCGGAGAAGCCGTCGGGGATCGTCTCCACAACCGTTCATCGCCGGACAGCTGTTCTTTGCCGGACAAAGGAGATACTGAAGCAGGCAAAGCCAATGCTCAAGCCATGGATCGGGCCGATCCCGAAGGTAACCCGAACACTACACACGTTGTCAGACTTCATTCCGGCTGATTGGACATTGGTTACTAAGAAGAAGAGAGGGAAGATGAGGCGGACGCCGGGGCGGCCGCCGCCGCCGCCGAAGGTTACGTCGGCCGACGAGATCAGAACGGCCAGAAGGGCACGTTTGAAATCGTTGTTGGGCCAGGAGTTGGGGTCGAGGTTTTCGAAGGTCGTGGGCTCTAATGAACCTGGGTATACGGCCCAGTTAGGGACCCAAGCCACGAAACCTCGTACGTCGATCGAACCCTCGTTGCATGTAATCGCTTTGGAACGAGAGCCGCCGCATGCACGAGTGTTGCCTTCGTCCGCTAGGGTTCCTCGCGTAGCGACGCCGGGGTTTCCTCCGCTTGGGACTGGGCGGGCCGTTCGGATCAGGCAGGCCGTCGGCATCTTCCAGTCGACCATGGCCGGCCGCGGTGGTCAGCCACCTCCCAAGCCGGGGCCGCCTCCACCCGCTGCAGCGCCACCAGCAAGGGCCGCCGCCGCCCAGGCCCCGGGACGGGGTATCTCAAGGCAGCAGGAGGCGCCGCGGGACGCGCGGCCGCTGGCTGCTGGTCCGGTTGCTGGGCGCCAGAACAATGGGCGCGGCCGCGACGACCACTATGGCGGTGGCTGGGAGAACTTCGGCGGAGACGGCTATCGGTACCCACCTCGAGGTCAGTGGGGCGACGACGGATATGACGCTTACGGCGAAGGCCAACACCGCGGCTCGTCATCCACTGGAGGTGGTGGCGGGTATGCGTGGTACAATGGCGGAGGACCTGGGCGCGGCTTCCAAGGACCTCCCGGAAATTTCGTCGAAGGGGTAGCCGGACCTAACAACAGATATAACCAGGGAGGTCACCGAGGCTTCCGCGGTGGGAGAGGAGGGGGCCGGCGCCCGCCTCCACCTCGACCTCCACCACCGCATGTCGATTCGGCTGATGTGGCCCAAGCCGAGCCGGTTGATGCCACGGCTGCTGTGGCGACGGCCTCGCCTACTTTGCCCCAGGTTGCTGTCGACACAGTCCGGGCTCTGGCGGCGGTCAACATTCCGGGGGTCGGTTCAGGGGCTGCTAAGACACCTGATGGTGGGTCTGATAAGGGAACGGACAAATCGGATGGTGAAAAACTATCTAAGTGGGCCATTAAGAAGAAGAAGCTGACATGCTATAGATGTGGCGAGCCGGGACACTTTGTCGCAGACTGTACTACAGAGCTTTGTAATTATTGCCTCAGGTCGAAACATATGTTCGGTGAGTGTCCGCTTCTTTCAGGTCCTAAACCGGTGGTCAATATATACGGAGTTTGTTGTCAGGAGTTGATGTTCTTTGAGTCACCTGATGTGGCACCATCACTGCATGTGATGGAGAGCTCCTTCCCAGCAGTTGTCAAGGTGACTAATGGGTCCATGACAGAGGCACAGATTGTGCAGCAGTTGCGAGAGTTGGTACCGGGTAACTTTCAGTGGAACTTTGTCAAGTTGGAGAACCAGACTTACAAGGTAGATTTTCCCACTAAGGAGGATCAGTTACATATTCTTAAGTTTGGCATGTGCAGAGTAACGAATACTAGTATCATCATGGCTTTCGACGAGTGGAAGCAGAAAGAACCACAGGGTACTCCTTTAGATCAGATTTGGGTACGTCTCTCGGGTGCACCACCCAAACCGCTGAACAACTTCTTGGTAACCTGGAGCTTGGGATCTTTCATTGGCAAGACAAAACAGGTAGATATGCCTTTCACTCGTGCACATGGTGTGGCGAGGCTACTTGTCAGTGTGGTTAGTATTGAGTTTGTGCCGGATGTGGTCAAGTGGACACATGCGGGGGTCATGTACGAGCTAGAGATTGAGATCGAGGATACACCGGTACTACAGGAGGGGGATGAGCAACAGGATATGGATACGACTGAGGGGGATGGAGCCCCTGGGAATCAGAACAAGGGGTCTGAGAACACACCACGGGAGTCGGCTAAGGGGCCGAACTCGCAGTCTGCTAAGGCGGATAAGTCTGCCAAGGGGACGTCATCTTCCACGACTCCGATGAATACACTTCGTTTTGGGTCCTTTGGATCGTGTTCTGCTCCCAGTCGGTTATGGAGCAACAGAGTTGAGATGGATGATCCGGCGGAACTCGAGCTACCGCCGGTGATGCTTCATGATTCTATATCACCACCGACGCACCGCTCTCCGCCTAGGGTGTTTTCCGGGCCGGAGAGAGTTACGCCGCGGGCTGCTGCTGATGTGGATACTGTGGGGCAGGAGGCCCTTGTTTGTGGATACACTGCGGTGGGCACTCGGGGGGGCGCCTCGGTGGAGAGAGCGCCCAGCCCAATGGTGCCCGCGGCGGCAGGTGTTCGGGGCGCCGGGGTCGGTGCCGAGGTTGGGGAGGGGTGTGGGCAGGTGGCTCCCACTCCCCCCATAGCGGTCACTCGGGACACCGCCTCGATGGAGAGGATGAGCGCGCCGGTGGCCTTCCAGGCCGGCGGTGCTCCGGGCACAGGGACAGATGCCGAGGCTGGGGAGGGGCGCGGGCAGGAGGCCCTTGAAGGGGAACGCAGCAGAAAACAAAAAATTTCCGACCTACGTACCAGCCCAGGATCACTATGGAGACTGCATACAAGGTTTGATCTTTTTCGTTACCGACTCGTAGCGCAGCGGAAGTAGAGTCGATGACGATCGGTGGTGCAGATCCCCGCAGCTAGGATTTACAACCTCCCAACCGCGAGGATGTACTCCCACGTCAGCTCACCGGACGAATCTCCGGGCAGCCCTTCGGGAGGCATCGGGACAGTCCCTCGGATAGTCCCACCGGACGGATCCTCGGACAGCCCTTCGGGAGGACCCTCGAAACTCGGACGATCACTCAGACAGCCCTTCGGGAGGCACTCTCGAACTAAGACCGAAACTACGATCTCTCTACAGAGTTGCACACATACGGTGTCGTCTATCCGGCAGGGCTTCGCTGTCCAGAACTAGTTCCCACCGGAACCCAGACAGCCTTTCGGCTCTACGAAACTATTTCGCTGGGAGGGAGAGAGAAGCCAGACAAGTCTATGGCATGTGTATGAGAGCAAGCATGATCTGATTTTGGAGAGCTCTCTCCACCTCTATTTATAGGAGGAGCAAGGGGTAGAGGAAAGACCAAAAGGACCTTCCTAGGATCTTTCCACCACATGCCACATAAGGGTGTGTAGAAGATATCCACCATGAGGTGGAAGGACACCTCAAGGAGGGCCCCCCCATGCCATGGCCGAAATTTGCAGCCCCCTTGGGGAGCTCCACCTCCCTTTCACACACCAAAAGTGGTTTTCTTCTAGAAGAAAAACCCCATTTGCAAATCAGCCCAAAAAGTGCTTTTCACTATTCACGAACACATTTTTCTGCGTCCGTTAAAACCCAAATTATTTCTGTGTGCCTAGAATAATTCTAGCACCCACCAAAACAATTTTGAACGCATTCCGAAACAATTTCGGAATAATGTTTCTTCAGCGAAAAGCAACCAAAGTGGTTCCGGCTGCTCCGGAACATTTCCGGTTTTTGTCCCGGAAAATTCCCAGAAGTTTCCAGAACACTTCTGGCATCCTCCAAGAATTTCCAGGCGTGTGCCAGAACCAATTTGACTTAATGGAATACCCTGAAACAACTTTTCAGTTTCACCGGAACTATTCCGGTGTTCTCTCCGGAACGTTTCCGTTTCGTCCGAAACTTTTTCGGTGATTTTCTCTCAGACTCCCCGTCTAGTATTCAGCAGATAGATGACCCTTAAGCGTGTGACCCTATAGGTTCAGTGAAGTATAGACATGACCGGAACTCTTTCCGATCAATGATCAACATCGGAGCCGTGGACACCCATATTGACCCCTATACCCACACGAAAGAATATTCGAGTGAACCTCCAGTTGCCGTGTGCTATTCCTGTTGCTTTGCGATATGTTACAAATACCCGAGATGAGAAACATCGGCATCCTGGTGGATCAACACTTGTCCACAATGCCAGTTACCTCGTTGCCGGTTTTTGTTCTCTTTTCTCGTTTCCGTGTTCCGCATCCCTGTGATCAAATCACACTTGTGTCTGGCCAGACGATGATGGATACCGTAACACCGAGAGGGCCCGAGAATATCTCTCCATCGTCGGAGGAGCAAATCCCAATCTTGAGCTATCAAGTTACTTAACACACTTTTCCATGAACCCGTAAGCCGCCGTAATAGCCACCCATTTATGGATGACGTTTAACAAACCCCAAAGTTCATGAAGCAAGTATGAAGAAACTCAACACTCTCATGGTCTAAGGAATTATGCAAACATTAACTTCTCTGTGTTATTAACCATTAACTTATGACGAATGAATCTCATAGCATAACATCAATCGGGTCGATTCAACACAAGTGTTCTACTAACATTGTGCCCTCAAAGTTGCCGGCATAGTCATGCCCATGATCAGGAAAACAGAACCATCATGCAACACTTGAGCTAGTCTTAGAGGCCAGGCTAGGAATACATTTTACCGTTTATTATTCCACACGTGCATATGAGTCTTCCTTCAAGCCTCGTGGTTATTGCAGACTCGAGAACCATAGCAGTTATAGCATGGAACATAAACATAATTATGATCATGGAGATAAATAATAACATTTGTTATTGCCTCTAGGGCATATCTCCTACAGACTCCCACTTGCACTAGAGTCAATAATCTAGTCAATGCTAATGCACATTACACCTGTGGCACACCGGTGTAAAAATGCTTCGCATGTGGTATAGCCTGATGTCCAACGGATCTGACAACTTCAGTTCCGTGTGTATCTTTGCATGTGCTCGCGTTTTCACGCTTTCACAAAATTCATATTTTGTGTGGACTTGGCTTCGTATATATGTGAATCACTGGTCAAACCTTGATTCCTCAGACTGAGCTATGGAGCAACTATCTTCAATAGTGTTCCATTGACCAAAGCCATCTTGGAATCATACTAAGTTCATGAACGAACTGTATGATTCAACATCTTCTATGTTGCTTCGAAAGCGGCAACATACTTAGCCTTAGTTATAGAATTCGCCACAGTAACCTGTTTGGAAACGATTTCCAAACACTATGCCACCATATTGTGTGTTACACAAAACCCTTAATTTAAATCGAAAATCGCATGGAGCATTGATGAAGACTGTATCGATGTAATCACTTACAACGAGCACTTCATAATCTCTGCTTGCGAGAAAACATGTCATCAGTGCTACTTTAGTACTTAATGACATTTTTCACTGTTGTCCCATGATCAGTACTTTGATCACTTTGGTATCTATACTCGCAACAGCTTGGAGTATTGGACATATCTGGTTGTTTTACATACCATGGAATACATGATTAATCCAAACACGAAAGTGTGTGGAATCT
The DNA here is from genome assembly GCA_039707655.1 of Elymus sibiricus. Classification (NCBI taxonomy): domain Eukaryota; kingdom Viridiplantae; phylum Streptophyta; class Magnoliopsida; order Poales; family Poaceae; genus Elymus; species Elymus sibiricus. Next base: position 318,405,049 of record CM077670.1, on the reverse strand, counting down.
CCATCATGTATTTCGCTCATCAGTGTTTTGGGACACCGAGTCTTGCAAAAACTCTTTCCATGTGACTTCGGCAAGAATCACTCCTTGGCGTTTTAATGCTAAAAGGTTTTAGCATCTTGTCAATATGTATTTTTGGCTTTAGCCTATTAGGCAATTCTATCTCGTAGATAAATATGCCTAATGTCAAGGCTATTTAGCCCAAGCACTTCATCGAAAAACTATTTTTAATGAAGTATTAATTCGTGTCAAGAAATTTCCAATCAACAATGTGTCAAGCACACAAAGTTTTTAGAAATATTATTATGCTCCCACTTACTTTCTTGAAACCACAAGCATCTTCGTTATCCATTGATGAAATCAAACTATTTCATCAAAAACGAAGATTCCAACTCCATTTTGCTCTCTTCTGTCCATCGCTGGAACTCTGAAGTTTGCATACTTACTAGCATCCTCTGGATCGACAAAATACTTTGGACTGTATCTCATACAAGTCCTAGGTTGTATTTCCATCATATGGAAATCCTTTTGGCATCCATGTTTCATATCTCATGTTGAAATATGTATTAATTGCTAGTTCAATCCGAACCGACCTTTAGCATCGCTACGGTGAGACAATCTCATCGTAGTCAACTCCTTGAACTTGTTATTGCAACAAGTCGAGCTTTATGGATAAAACCTTTATCCACATCAGTTTATAGTTCCATAAATATTCGTTAGACTCTAAGTCTTCCGAAAAGGTGTAATAAGATTTTAATCTTGAATCACTTATATGGAAACTATCTCAGATTGTATTGGCATTTAGCCAATTCCGGAGTCAGGGCCCATCAACGCTTCCTTGTGTATCGTAGGTATACTGTTGTCTAACAACAACATCTCGCTTGCGCACCTGAGAGGTTTGCACGAGTTTTGCCTACGTGGTTCAGCTGCAAGTTCGACTGAAGTCCATACATTTTATTGTAGAGACTTCCGTATCAGTCGCAGTAGGAAACTCTGGAATCACTTCCAAGGTTCCTTTCCTTTGATCTGATGACGAAGATACTGCTTATCTCGTCGAGTTGCACTGTTCTCCCACTCACCCTTTTGCAAGAACTATTCTCTTTAAAAGCATATCGTTCTCGGTGGCAAACCTTTTGCCTCGGTATAGTGGTGGAGGAATTTCCAATTACTTGGGATAACCTACAAAGTAGCTCTTGTCTGATTTGGAATAGGTTTGTAACCTTTTACACAAGCCCCATATTCCAAATGTTAAGGAAAGACCAAGCATGGTTGGGCATACCATACCATGGCGTCATTTCAACAGACCTGATGGTGCTCTTTTCAGTGTAAAAGCCGCAGTCTCTAAAGCATTACTTTAAAAGGGATAATGGCAAATTGATTTATGTCATCTTTGATCTTACCATGTCGAAAATGGTTTGATTACATCTTCATAGACATTCCACACACAGTGGTGTTCCGGGAGGTGTAAGTTATGAAACTCCTTTCACAACTCATCAGACATTCGCTAAACTTGCAACTCAGATATTCCTTTCTGCAATCTAGTTTGTAGAAACATAATCTTTCTTGTTACAATAATTCCTACTTCATGTTGAAAACCTTTCGAATGATTTCAAAAGATCCAGACTTACGTCTCATCAAGTAAATATCCATATATCTACTTGAGTCATTTTTGAAGATACACAAATCCACTGTTTTCAACAACATTTATCGGACTACACACATCAAAATGTATGATTACCAATAAGTTCGTTGCTCGTTCCTTATGGCTTATGAACGGTATTTCAGTCACTTCACTTTTCGGAGGAAAGTTGCAAGTGTCAGATGATTCAAAATCAAATGACTTCAAAATCCATCATAATGGAATTTTTCCATGCGGGTTTCTCCAATGTGACCAAATGCAGTGCCACACTTGTGTGGTATTCTTTTAGTCTTGCGACATTTAGCGTCAGTGTTATGGATGTATCATATTACCATCAATATTCATAACATACGTTCCATCGTTGATGGAAGTATGGCCCTTATGTTATTCATGATTCCGAACAACAATTGTTCTTTCATGAACAACACTCTTGCAACAAACATTATGCAAATGGGCTAGAGTGTATAAAACTCTAAAATGATTTATGAAAGTAAATACAGAGGTAAAGTATTATTATCAATATTCATAACATACATCTCATTCATAATGAAAGTATGGCCCTTATGTTATTCATAACACCGAACATCAAAAGTTCTCTTATGAATAACCTTCTTGCAGGATACCTTATGCAATGGGCTAGAGTGTGTAAAACTCTATAATGAATTATGAAAAATAAATACATAGGTAATACACCGATGGAAGGTATAGTAACTTTACTAAGTTCCCAACATGTATTTAAACCTCATTCCTGGCTAGTCTTTCAGGCCATAGTAGTTCTTGCATCGAGTCGCAACAGAGTGCAATCGAGCGGGTATCTCTGTGTTAAACTCACAATACCCAAGAATTAGTGATTAACAATTTAATCATAATTCTCAAGAACTATTTCTTTGACCAGCCTTCTATACATCAATAACTTGTATGACTTTCATACATGAGCTGGATATTCCAGTCTTCTCTCTTTTTGCCTTTATACTTCTAACAGTTTAACTTTTAGTATTTCTCCTACTCTCGGAAGAAGCACTCAACTTAAGAGTGGCGTTAGCACCGGACTTCCTAGGCGTGAAAGTCTCACTAACACCCTTCGGACATTTCCTTCCTCTTTGAGTTGTTGTTTTATTCACCATCATCATCATATGACAGGCGTTCTACTGGATCCCTCTGTCATTAGTCAAATGCATAGTAAACACCTTTTACTAACAGTTTGCAAAACAAACATTGCTTTGGATATCCCATATCTTTTAGCCTTTGTTTGTGTCTGAAAAATGATTTTCAGTTCCATGAATATCACATAGCTATCCCAAACTTTTAAAGTCCGGGTCTCATGGAAGCAAACATATTGCACTTGACCGTAACGGAATTCTAGCTTTTGGATCGAAGGACGAGAGTCACATTATCCATAGCATTAGCGGGAGAATACTAAAAGCAAGCGATAGGACAAAAGTCCTTCTCGACACTCTTGAGGACAATCCTCACATTACATTACCAACCGTAAAGTTTTAACCAGATATTTAACAGCTATTCAATTTTAATAGGGAAGGTGGAAACGCGAGCCATTCTTCTATAACTATTATGCAATTTTCACTTAGACAAAGTTCATAATTAATTGCACTAAGAATTAAAAGAATTAATTCTAAAGTACGCTCCCACTCAAATCAATATCTCTCAAAATTGATTGTGAGTGATACAAGACCCGCATTTCAATTGTTCGCCATTGGTGTAACACCACTGATGACGAAAATCTCAACCGGTAGGCCAACATGCCAATCACATCTCTATGCGATTCTTGTTCATCTTTCGATGCACGTGTTCCGAGCTCATGACGGTCATGCCTGAACGTCAAGACAACCAAGTGATCTTGCTGCGAGGTCTCAACTCACCCGCCTCACACTTCGCTAATCGTTTGTACCCGTGTGACACGGCGCACTCCGAGAAGTTAGGTGCCGTGATGGTGCTACACTTGGGAGAACACTAACTACTTGATATTTTTGTGAGAGATCACCCTAATAAAAAGCGACTACCGCGCAATCAAGAAGGGTGCATCAAAGGGATAAACATCTCAGGCAATTCATAATAGCATGATATAGTATAGCCCTTTCTGACGGAGAAGTCAAGTATTTCTTCGTCTTCGGCATTCGCGTCGGTGTTCACCTTTGCGAAGTTTGCCACCACCTTGTCGATGCACCAGATAATATTGCTATCTCTATAGCTAATAAAATAAGTGCATTACTTAAGGTTGACACGCAGGTCATTAAAGTGACAATCATATGGCTCCAGCCATCATGCCGAATCATGACACGCAGGTCATGTTAATTAATTTACATCATATAGACATCTCATACATAATCAAATTAATATGAGCATTGCTATACCACATCACATGCACATGCAAACCATCCTGCAAAACCAAGTTTAGACGCCTCTAATCGGTTTATGCAAATTTTCATTTTACGTGGCTTCTAAGGTTTCGAACAAACCGCAGCTACCAACGTTTTATCATCAAGTATGATAATTCAAGTCGCTAGATTAACATCGCGGGGTGTATGAAACACGAGATAATTAAATCCCGAGCCCCATACTAAACTTCGTCATACGCATGACCCCCGTGCAGATCATATCTGCATTGCCCTTTCGTTTGCGAAATTTCATCTTTCTTTTTAACTACGGTGGAATTCAAAGAACTGTTAGCACTTCGTTGATCAATCAGGATCGCGGATTGCCAGAACTTTGAAACTCCACCATACCGTTATCAAGATCAGAAATATGCAAATTTCAGGGAAGCAACAAGAACATCGGGTAACAGATTTCATCTGCTACCCGCACAAATAATTTTCAGCAATAGAACTCATCTACTACCTAATTATATTGTGCAACACCCATACATCTCATGTATTCTAGATCGCAACCTGCATCTACGCATAGCACGGCTCATGATGCCACTGAAGGGGAACGCAGCAGAAAACAAAAATTTTCCGACCTACGTACCAGCCCAGGATCACTATGGAGACTGCATACAAGGTTTGATCTTTTTCGTTACCGACTCGTAGCGCAGCGGAAGTAGAGTCGATGACGATCGGTGGTGCAGATCCCCGCAGCTAGGATTTACAACCTCCCAACCGCGAGGATGTACTCCCACGTCAGCTCACCGGACGAATCTCCGGGCAGCCCTTCGGGAGGCATCGGGACAGTCCCTCGGATAGTCCCACCGGACGGATCCTCGGACAGCCCTTCGGGAGGACCCTCGAAACTCGGACGATCACTCGGACAGCCCTTCGGGAGGCACTCTCGAACTAAGACCGAAACTACGATCTCTCTACAGAGTTGCACACATACGGTGTCGTCTATCCGGCAGGGCTTCGCTGTCCAGAACTAGTTCCCACCGGAACCCAGACAGCCTTTCGGCTCTACGAAACTATTTCGCTGGGAGGGAGAGAGAAGCCAGACAAGTCTATGGCATGTGTATGAGAGCAAGCATGATCTGATTTTGGAGAGCTCTCTCCACCTCTATTTATAGGAGGAGCAAGGGGTAGAGGAAAGACCAAAAGGACCTTCCTAGGATCTTTCCACCACATGCCACATAAGGGTGTGTAGAAGATATCCACCATGAGGTGGAAGGACACCTCAAGGAGGGCCCCCCCATGCCATGGCCGAAATTTGCAGCCCCCTTGGGGAGCTCCACCTCCCTTTCACACACCAAAAGTGGTTTTCTTCTAGAAGAAAAACCCCATTTGCAAATCAGCCCAAAAAGTGCTTTTCACTATTCACGAACACATTTTTCTGCGTCCGTTAAAACCCAAATTATTTCTGTGTGCCTAGAATAATTCTAGCACCCACCAAAACAATTTTGAACGCATTCCGAAACAATTTCGGAACAATGTTTCTTCAGCGAAAAGCAACCAAAGTGGTTCCGGCTGCTCCGGAACATTTTCGGTTTTTGTCCCGGAAAATTCCCAGAAGTTTCCAGAACACTTCTGGCATCCTCCAAGAATTTCCAGGCGTGTGCCAGAACCAATTTGACTTAATGGAATACCCTGAAACAACTTTTCAGTTTCACCGGAACTATTCCGGTGTTCTCTCCGGAACGTTTCCGTTTCGTCCGAAACTTTTTCGGTGATTTTCTCTCAGATTCCCCGTCTAGTATTCAGCAGATAGATGACCCTTAAGCGTGTGACCCTATAGGTTCAGTGAAGTATAGACATGACCGGAACTCTTTCCGATCAATGATCAACATCGGAGCCGTGGACACCCATATTGACCCCTATACCCACACGAAAGAATATTCGAGTGAACCTCCAGTTGCCGTGTGCTATTCCTGTTGCTTCGCGATATGTTACAAATACCCGAGATGAGAAACATCGGCATCCTGGTGGATCAACACTTGTCCACAATGCCAGTTACCTCGTTGCCGGTTTTTGTTCTCTTTTCTCGTTTCCGTGTTCCGCATCCCTGTGATCAAATCACACTTGTGTCTGGCCAGACGATGATGGATACCGTAACACCGAGAGGGCCCGAGAATATCTCTCCATCGTCGGAGGAGCAAATCCCAATCTTGAGCTATCAAGTTACTTAACACACTTTTCCATGAACCCGTAAGCCGCCGTAATAGCCACCCATTTATGGATGACGTTTAACAAACCCCAAAGTTCATGAAGCAAGTATGAAGAAACTCAACACTCTCATGGTCTAAGGAATTATGCAAACATTAACTTCTCTGTGTTATTAACCATTAACTTATGACGAATGAATCTCATAGCATAACATCAATCGGGTCGATTCAACACAAGTGTTCTACTAACATTGTGCCCTCAAAGTTGCCGGCATAGTCATGCCCATGATCAGGAAAACAGAACCATCATGCAATACTTGAGCTAGTCTTAGAGGCCAGACTAGGAATACATTTTACCGTTTATTATTCCACACGTGCATATGAGTCTTCCTTCAAGCCTCGTGGTTATTGCAGACTCGAGAACCATAGCAGTTATAGCATGGAACATAAACATAATTATGATCATGGAGATAAATAATAACATTTGTTATTGCCTCTAGGGCATATCTCCTACAGCCCTCGCTTCCACCTCTCCCGTGGCGCTCCCGAGTCGCTCCGGCGGTATGATGGGGAGTGGGGCAGCCGAGCAGAAGGCTCTGCGCTCACTCACTCCCACAGTACCGGCTGGAGGTACGCCCACTACCGCGCGCACACCTTCTTCACCAACTAAGACGCTGGTTGGGGGTCGGGCAGGAGGCCTTACCCCGAGCGGGCCTTCGCGGGACGAGGTCGTCGCCTTCGGAGGGATCCCGGATCCCAGGTCTGAAGGTCGACGGATGAGCAGCCGTCTCCAGGATCGGCCTGACATTGATGACCTGCAGCTGGGGCGCGCCATGGGAGCGTCCAAGCTTCGTGACATTGAGGTCACTACAGGTTTGTCAGTCAATACTTCCAATTCCATTTTGCATTTTTCTGAGGGCGATATTATAAATAATGCAAATCAGTTGGGAGTTTCGTTAGGTAGTAATGGAAAAGAAATTGCTAAATCTGTTAATGACCTACTTGATCTTGAGGCGGAGCGAGCCCTGGAGATGATTAGAAACTTAGCGGCTGTTAAACCTTTAACTGACTCGGAAATTGATGCTTTAGGTGTTAGGGTTCTTGATAGTCTTTGTGAGGACCTTGCGCCTTCTCCCGCCCGGTCGGAGGAGGACGAGAGTTTTGAATCTCAGGAGGTTTCAACTCCCGTCGATCCAGAGGCATGTAAACTCACTGAGCTCGGTTGTATGGACCGAGTTGATGAGCAAAACAAGCCTAAGCGCAAGTGGAACCGGAAGATTTATCCGGCTTCGGCTGTGCGCAGAAGTGCTAGGATCCGGACTGCTAAAAAATTCTATGATGAAAAATGAAAGGAATCTTTTGGAATAGCAGAGGTCTGACAAACTTGGCTAAACGAAGGTTTCTGGCGAATGCATCTATAGAGCACAAGTTAGATTTCATAGCCCTCTCTGAAACTGGTAGAGACAATTTTACCTCTCTGTTTCTTGGCACCTTATCGGGAGGAGTTGATTTTGATTGGCATTGCTTACCCCCAAGAGGAAGATCCGGTGGGATTTTACTTGGGGTCAAGTGCGAAACTTTGGAGGTTCGGAACGTTGTTCTGGGAGAATTTGCGGTTAAATTTCGGGTTAGGTCGAAGGTTGATGGGTTCCAATGGGCACTGGTGGCAGTGTATGGAGCTGCGCAGCCTGAGCTAAAGCCAGATTTTCTGGCTGACCTAGTTCGTATTTGCGGAGATGAACGGCTCCCAATTCTGGTTGGGGGCGATTTTAACATTATAAGAAGGCGGGATGAAAAGAACAATGATAACTATGACGGCAGATGGTCGTTCATGTTTAACACTATTATTGAAAGTCTGGATCTCAGGGAGATCGAGCTTTCTGGTAGAAAATTTACTTGGGCCAACACACTGCCAAATCCAACTTATGAGAAGTTGGATCGTGTTCTTACCAGTGTGGATTGGGAGCAGAAGTTTCCTCTGGTGACGGTTCAGGCGTTGTCGCGAGCGATCTCTGATCATACCCCACTTCTTGTTGACTCTGGGGAGGCGACTCATGTGGGGAATAAAAATATCTTCTCTTTTGAATTAGCATGGTTTGAGAGAGAAGGTTTCTTGGACCTGGTAGCACGGGAGTGGGCTAAGGATTCAGGAGGGAGATCGAACGTAGAAAAATGGCAGAATAAAATTAGACACTTAAGACAGTTCCTTCGCGGTTGGGCCAAACATTTGAGCAGCGTCTATAAGGTCGAAAAGGAAAGGCTCCTTAACCTTATAGATGCCTTAGATTTAAAGGCCGAGTCCTCTATTTTAGATACCAGAGAGCTGGAGGCTAAAGTGGAGGCGGAGCTGAGACTGAAAGAATTGCTGCGAGAGGAAGAATTGAAGTGGGCACTTAGAGCTAAAGTGCGAAAATTCGTCCAAGGGGACGATAACACACAATTCTTTCATATGATTGCGAATGGCAAGCATCGCAAGAAGAAATTTTTTCAGCTTGAGCAAGATGAGGGGACGATTTTGGGTCAGGAGAACCTAAAATTATACATTACCAATTATTACAAGCAGTTGTTTGGGGCTCCTGAGGATAGTTTTGTGTCCTTAGATGAGTCGAGGGTTGAGGATATCCCTCAACTTGCGACGGATGAGAATGAGATCTTGTCCGCCCCGTTTTTAGAGAAAGAGGTGTTTGAGGCGATTTCACAGATGAAGAATAATAAAGCCTGGGCCGGATGGCTTTCCGGCAGAGTTTTATAAAAGGTGCTGGCATATTATTAAGGGTGATTTGCTTCCAATGTTCCATGATTTGTTTTCTGGGCATTTGCAGCTATTTCACTTAAATTTTGGAACGATAACTTTGCTCCCGAAGAAGACAGAGGCGGTACGGATTGAGCAGTTCCGACCAATATGTCTTCTTAACGTCAGTTTTAAAATCTTCACCAAGGTGGGGACTAACAGGCTGACGCAAATTGCACACAGTGTGGTGCAACCATCTCAAACAGCCTTCATGCCGGACAGAAACATCCTTGAAGGGGTTGTGGTCCTTCATGAAACGCTCCATGAGATCCACATGAAAAAACTAGATGGGGTGGTTTTTAAGGTGGATTTTGAGAAAGCGTACGACAAGGTTAAGTGGCCATTTCTTCAGCAGGCCTTGCGAATGAAAGGGTTCAATCAATCCTGGAGAAAGCAGGTAGATTCTTTCACGCAAAAGGGCAGTGTCGGAATAAAAGTGAATGATGATATAGGTCATTATTTCCAGACACACAAGGGTCTAAGACAGGGAGACCCGATGTCACCTATCTTGTTCAACATAGTGGTAGACATGTTGACAATTCTGATAGGAAGAGCTAAAGAAAATGGCCAAGTAGGTGGTCTCGTCCCGCATCTAGTGGATGGTGGAGTGTCCATTCTACAGTACGCAGATGATACTATCATCTTCATGGAGCATGATCTGGCGAAAGCAAGAAATATGAAGCTTGTGTTATGTTTATTCGAGCAGTTGCCAGGGTTAAAGATTAACTTCCATAAAAGTGAATTGTTCTGCTTTGGGAGAGCTAAAGACGAACAAGAAGCTTACAAACAACTGTTTGGATGTGGGTTGGGCTCGCTGCCTTTCACATATCTGGGCATACCTATTCACCATCGCAAGCTCTCTAACAAAGAATGGAAGTGCATTGAAGATCGATTTGAAAAGAAACTAAGTTGCTGGAAGGGCAAACTTATGTCATATGGAGGCCGACTAATTCTCATTAATTCGGTGCTCACGAGTATGCCAATGTTTCTTTTGTCCTTCTTTGAGGTACCAGTAGGGGTACGGAAAAGATTGGACTTCTATCGATCGCGTTTTTTCTGGCAGAGTGACGAGCTAAAACGGAAATACAGACTTGCTAAATGGGATATTATTTGTAGGCCAAAGGACCAGGGTGGTATTGGCATTGAAAATTTAGAGGTGAAGAACAGGTGCTTACTCAGCAAGTGGCTGTACAAGTTATTTGTAGAGACCGATGCCACATGGGCCCAGATTCTGCGTAATAAGTACCTTCATTCTAAGACCTTATCACAGGTGACGGTCAGACCAACCGATTCGCCTTTTTGGAAAGGACTGATGAGAGTGAAATCAGCCTTCTTCCACAGGACAAAGTTTATCATTGGCAATGGTACTTCCACGAGATTCTGGGAGGATACGTGGCTAGGAGAGACGCCTCTAGCTATCCAATATCCTTCTCTCTATAATATTGTTCAGCGTAGAGACGCCTATGTTGCAACAATATTACAGTCCAATCCTCTAAATATTCAATTCAGAAGGACTTTAGCGGGAAACCGTTGGGAAGCTTGGCTACATCTTGTGAGAAGATTGATGGATGTCCACCTTTCTCAACAGCCAGATCAGTTACACTGGAAACTAACCAAGAATGGAGTGTTTTCGGTAAAATCCATGTATTTGGATATTATCAACTCGGCCTCTATCCCTCGATCTGTGCATATTTGAAAAGTCAAAGTGCCCTTAAGAATTAAAGTGTTCATGTGGTTTGTCCACAAACAAGTCATTCTCACTAAGGACAATTTGGCAAAACGTAACTGGTCAGGATCTTGAAGATGTAGCTTCTGTGATCATGATGAATCTATCAAACACCTCTTTCTTGAGTGCCCCATGGCCAAAATTTTATGGCGGTCTGTCCATATAGCGTTTAACATTGCTCCTCCTACTAGCATCCACACGTTATTTGGGACGTGGCTAAATGGAGTTGACATAAAAACAGCGAGACACATTCGTGTAGGCGTATGTGCTTTATTATGGGCTATATGGAACTGCAGGAACGATTTGTTTTTTAACAGAACAACAAATATTCATTTCTTGCAGGTTATCTTCCGGGCCACTACGTTGATCCGTATGTGGTCGCTACTCACTTCGATGGATGCCAGGGAGCGTATGGTTACTGGGTCTATCCGCTGGGAGACGGTAGCACGGGCTATCTTCAACCAGTTTGGATGGCGGTCATGTAGTAGGATAGGTGTTTAGCTTCCTATCTATTTTTATGCCGCCGGTTGTGGCTATCCCGATTCCCTGTTTTTAGCTCTTTGTGAGCAGTTTTACTTTCTGAGACTTGGAGACTTTGTTAAACTATTTGCTTATTAATATATTGGCCGCATGCATCGTTCTGATGCAGAGGCCGGGGGTTAACCCCCTTTTCGAAAATGAAAAAAAAAGTTCAGTCTACCTCGAACAAGGCAAAATAACACAGTGGCATAATAAAATTATCATCAATCAACAAGGATTGACCAAATTCTGGTTCAGTCAACATCGAACAGGGAAAGAACAGTAGCAGAATAAAATTACCATGGGTCGAGGGCATCGAACAGGGCAAGTTGCAAACCAAAATTACTAGTACTCCACTACATCAAACAGGGAAAATAACAGTAGCAGAATAAAATTATCATGGATCGACACGGCATCGAACAGGGCAAATTGCAAACTAAAATTACTACTCCACTACATCAAACAGGGCATGAAGTATCATCTATACACTAGTACACCAGCCGACATCAATCCGCATGGCCTCAGTCAACATTAAACAAGAAAAAAGAACAGTAGCAGAATTGAAATCTTCAAGAAACTCACCTCGGTGATAAAGGGGGAGCACTTTGGCATCACCCGCAGGAGCGTTCTGCGTGGAAGAGCAGCTCGTGGGAGCCGGAGGCGCGCCGACATTGCCGCCGCCGCCGCCGCTGGTGGTGGTGAGGACGCCGAAGGCGCCTGGGAGAGCGAGGTCCGGGCCCTCCGGTGGAGAAGGCGATCCGAGGGCGTCCGGGATGGTGGCCGAGGCGGCACCTCCAACTTTGACAGGTACGTTCTTGATGTCCTCGGAGGCTTCTTTCTCCGCCGCATGATCTTGCTGCTTCGTTTTGTCGACACACGAGTTCCTCGCCGGAAAAGACCCTCCGACTGCATCCCTGGAGTCTTCTTGTGAGGACAGTTTGAGGAGACAGGAAGTTCTCGCCGGAGAAAGCCGTCCCGCTGCATCCCCGGAGGCTTCTTTCTCCGCCGCATGCTCTTCCTTCATCGTTTTGTGGAGACACGAGTTCATCGCCGGAAAAGGCCGTCCGACTGCATCCTTGGCGGCTTCCTGCGCGGCCGAGGTGCCCGCCGCTTGCAGCGGCCGTGGCAGGAACCGGAGCGGACCTGGCATTGGGCAGGTAGGAGGCGGCAAACACAAGGCATCCGAACAGAAGACAGCTAATTACCGAAGAGCTTGGGCTCCCTCGTATCGCTCCCTCCAGGGCGATCAGGGGGCCAACCTAGCGCCCCGGCCGCCGCCCCCTCCCCCCTCTCCTCCACCTCGTCGTCCCCGGAAACGTGCGCCGGCTAAGCCCGGGCGCCGCCGGTGATGGGGACGGCGGGGATCTAGGCTGCAGCCCCGCGGTTTGGAGGGACCGACGGCGCGAGATCGCCCTTCAGTCTTCGTCTTTCCCGACGGTTCGGCGCTCCTTCGGCGGCTTCGTGGGGAGGGCGGATCAGGAGGGGATGTGGCCATGGTGGATTGGTCGGCGGCGCCTCCGGTCAGATCAAATCTGGCTGGTGCCGCCGGCGGTGGTGGCCATCTCCTCCGTCGGAGGTGGTCGGCCTGAGGCTGGATGGTCAGATCTCGAGATCCGCCATCTAGTTCCGGCTGCAAGTCGGGAAGACATAGTTGCCGGTGAAAACCGAGCCGATGGCAGGCGATGGCGGCGTTCTGCATCGTTACCTTGATGAAGTAACTACTGTCGACCCACTCGTGCTGCTCCGGGGGAAACCCTAGGATCTGGTCTTCCAGATCGGACGATGGCGGTACTGCGGTGTCGTTTTCTCTCTTGGGAGCATCGTTTGTGGAGTAGAGCCGGAAGACAGAGGCAGGAGGTGGAGCGGCTTCGTCTTGCACGGAGCTTTCGGTGGAGATGTCAAGTCATGCCTAGCCAACAGGTGCTACGCTGTGTCATGCCTGGTCGGCAGGTGCTACGCACGATAGATCTTCCAGAATCTTCGCGTCTGGACGGACGAGCGCGGGGTGGTGGCGCCGTTGGGCGCCATGGTGGCGTCGACGGATGGACGGACTGGCAAGGATGATGCGGATCTCTCTCCTGAAGATGGGTCAGCGGTTCGATGATGATGGCGGCGTCTAAAACGTGTGCATGTGGTGTACGCTTTAGGTCTGCTGCACCGGCTGTGGGTTCCGATACGTTATGTTGATGGATCGGCGACGGCACCAGTTTTAGATATGGGGAGTGAGAGCACTCCACATTATCGAGTTTTGTAGGTGTGAGTCGTGGCTTCAGGTGGCTTGATGTATGTTCTTGTTAGACCTATGTTGAATAATAAATAAAGATGACTGTATGCATCGATTGATGCAGAGGCCGAGGGTCTTTACCTCCTTTTCAAAAAAAAAAAGGTACGAGGCGGCAACCCTCTTTTCGAGTTCGAACCTGGCCAACGGGGATCTTTTTTTTTTCCTTTATTGTATTGGGGAGGGAGCTGCGATTTCTAAATACAGTCCTTTTGTCCAATATATATAGTGGAGTAGTATATACGAATGCGAATTACGGACCGGAAAGGTGGGTTTTTGTTAATTAAATACTTATCATATATTAATATGTGTCGTTAGTGAATCGTTTTGCGACAGCCCTTCCATTTTCTTTTCTATTTGATTGATGGATGATGGATTGGCTTTAGGCGGCGGCAATGGCTGCGCTCGCTTGCGGTATTGAGGCGGAATACCCCGGCGAACAGCCTCCCCTCCCGGGTCGCTCGCGCGAGCGGCCCCGGAGGACTCCAAACCCTAGGCAAAGAGGCGGCCTGATCTACCCTCTCCGGCCGCCGGCGCCGGCGGGTGCTGGAGGCACTCCCTGACGGGCTCCCTTCGCGCGGAGGCGGGCCGTCCCCTGGGAGGTGCTGGTGGTGGGTGACCGGCGGCGCGAGGCTGCATCGTGAGGCGTGGCTCGTGGAGGAGCGGCGGGCTCTGGAGGGGAGGCTGAAGCGGCGGTGGAGCTGGGTGGCGCGTCGGCGCGACCTGGAGGCGGCGGCGCGAGATCTCGACTGTAGAGGCGGCGGCGCTGTGAGGCTCTGCCAGGAAGGTGCTCCTGGCAAGCAGCGGGCGGTTGGCTTCCTCTGCGTTGGGGCGTGCGGTGGTGTCTTCCCGGTGGCGCTGGCGTCGGAGTGGAGGGCGGAGGGGCGGGTCAGATCTGTGACCTGCTCAAGTTCGGGCGGAGCCTGTGGGGTTGGGGCCGAGGCCTGGATGTCCCCTGGAGCGGGTGACGACCACTATGGCCTGCCTGGTCCTTGCCCAGGTGACGGGTGGCTGCTGGCCGGGGTTGTTGGTGGAGTATCAGGTCACGCTCCTCGCTGCAAGGTGATTGTTCATGGCCTTAATTAATCTAAACCTACATCCCTTGTTAAATCTAAGACGTGTTTGCATAGTTTTGTGAGTTTTTTTGCATGCTTTGTTGATTGTTTTTTCGCTTTAAATCTTTTATTGTCTGTAGGTCACCATATGCTATAGATAGATATAGCTGTGAAGATAATGAAAACTTAATAGTTTTGTGTGGTGAAGCAACCATTTTAAGGACAGCTGATAATAAAAATCGGACAAGGTTAGTGGTCCAGTGCTTGGTTACTATGCAATTACCTTCAGCTTGAGTAAATGCACATTGTTCGGTTCAAGCCATGTTCTGTGGGCATCTTCCTTATATGTTGAGAATTCATTCGATTCAAGAAGAAAAAAAAGCATATCCTGAAATTGTAGATTCTACACTACATACATAGGAGATTTATACAATGTTCACCTATATTGTAATGAGATGTTAATTTTACAGGTATGCATGCAGCCAGGCTTTTGGTGTTTAATTGAGTATCTACCCTCACTCTCATCTCCCCCCTTCGTCTCATGGTAATGTTGAAAGAAAGCAAGTGGCTTCTTTATGAGCTAATAAAAAATTGTGTTCCAGACCCGAACAATCTCCTTTTAATTCACTATCTCTTCCAGTTTCTCAACTATTCATACATTTGCATCTATGTTCCAGGTGCTCGCTTCTTCATGGCTAGGATTTGGGTGAAAGGAGGTCACAACAGGGGAGAAGTGGCCAGGGTCAGAACACCCACACCTGAACTGATTGTACCCATGGTCATGGCAGGTCCCCCTCTTGCCTTGCGTATGCTTCATTGCTTGATAACGTGCCTAGACAAAAGATATTATATTTTATAGCTATTTCCAATGCAAGATTAGGGTCAACCTTTCTCCGCAAAGATTTTTTCTGTGTTCTACGATAAAGTCAAGTAATTTGGAGTGATTATTGTTCTAGATGTTTAGCTGTATTGATCATGCCATTGTTTATTCTGCTTTTGTAGTGAACTGCTTGGTGAGACTATGGACAGAGTAATACAAATTTCAGATTTTAGAGAATGTAAATTGATTGAAAGTGTGTTGTCCTTGCATCACTACTTTTCAGCTATGCAGTACTGTAGCAAGTAATCTGTGCTTTTGATCAACTTGGTGCACACTGCAGCGAAATCAAAAAGTTCCCTTCTGTTGCTCTCATGTTCTAAGTTGGAGAAGCCACATATTATGATGTAAGTTTCATTTAGCCCTGATTATTCCCAACTCTCAGGTCAAAGTGCTAAATGCCAAGAATTATTGGCAGTTTAGTGCAGCTGAATGCCAAAAGTAGTTAGTGTTGTCTCTTCCTGAGCGAGAATGGAGTATAGTATTGTTTTATTCTTTAGAAAAGTGTTCCTCTTTGTACAACTAGGTTACTTTGTTTTTCTATGTATATGCAACACTTATTAATATCGGAGTTTGTGTATGACCTATAATTGAGCTTTCATGATCATCTCGCAGAGAACACACATTTGAAGTTTCTTACTCACAAAGAGAACTTCTGCGTTATTGTTTGATCTTATACAAAAGTTGTTCGTTGTTATATAGCTAGGTTGTTATATTGTTATGTTGCTATCGACTTGTCGTGATATGATGGTTGGGCTTGCTCCTCTTTACAGTGCTCTGAATCTTCTACTAGCATTGTCATGGCTTCATTGTTGCATATCTGCTGTTAATCTCCCTGCATTTTTTTGCTGGCTTGCAGATGAGGACACACATTCTGGTGAACTCCTTGGCCTCTCACCCAGGTACGTATTGGCATGATAAATACCACATGTTAGACTATTTGCAACATCTGCATTGCTAGAAACAAGATAGCAATAATCCTTATAAGATCGGGATTACCATTCTTCAAGATATTGCTGGGTGCCCCAGGCAGAGGAAGGCCCCGTTGTTGTTAGACTAACTGAAAACGTGCTCCTAAAATTATACTAGATTGGTATGTACTCTATATCTCTTTGACCGTGGGGATTAATGACCGTCGTTGATTCTTCATACTTGGGTAGGAAATAAAATCTGGTCATTCACTAATTCATGGCAATGAAGTTCTTCTAGCTCTGCAAAAATCGTTTCCAATTGAGTAGTCAGGAGTTCGGTTTTTATTTATAGAATCTTTAGGAGTTTAGTTAATGATTTATCCTTTCCACAAAAACTATCTTATTTAATAGAATACTTGAGCTGAAAAGGTTGAACCTCAGTATCTTTTCAGAAAGAAAAAAAAAACAATGAAACTACTCTTTTGTTACTTACAGATATATGCTATAACATATTACCTTTGTGCTCTTCGAATTTCAGTATACGCCTGCGAAAACAAATGTCATTAATATCAGTGCCTAAGAATTATTTTGTTTGTGATTCTAATCTGTTCAGCAGAGAGCGATGGATATAGAAGAAATATGGGCACAACTTTCCCTAGGTGCAGCATCTTCTGCTAATAACCAACCTCAGCAACAACCTACTCAGGTTACTTGTCACGCTAAAAGAAAAGCCAATCTTTCAATTCTCTACATTAGTCCCTCCGTTCCTAAATATAAGGCTTTTTAGAGATTCCAATATGAACTACATACAGAGCAAAATGAGTGAATCTACACTCTAAAATGCGTCTATATACATCTGTATGTAGTCCTTATTGAAATCTCTAAAAGGGCTTATATTTAGAAACGGAGGGAGTAGTTCGGAAAAGCAGCATGGCCAATTTCATTGATAAATAACTCTCCAGCCTTGAATGACAACTTAGTGGTGAAGCTCATGTGTTGGATGAATTTTAGATCGCCTTGTATCTCTGAATATTTGTACTGAAGCTCATGGGTACTTGTGTCGACATTTTGCTAGGAGATTATCATTTTATCTCTGAATATTTGTACTGAAGCTCATGCGTTGGATGAATTCTTGTATCTCTGAATATTTGTACTGAAGCTCATTGGTACTTGTGCCGACATTCGCTAGGAGATTATCATTTTATCTCTGAATATTTGTACTGAAGCTCATGTGTTGGATGAATTTTAGATGCCCTTGTATCTCTAAATATTTCTACTGAAGCTCATGGGCACTTGTGCCTATATTTTGCTAGGAGATTATCATTTTATCTCTGAATATTTGTATTGAAGCTCATTTGTTGGATGCATTTGATTGCCTTGTATCTCTGAATAGCTGTGCAAGAATATTATTTCTTATGGCAAACGGTTCCTTTTTACTAGCTTAATTAGTTAATTGGTGGTGGTGGAACGATGATGTCCAGAAGGCAATTAAGGAGATTTAAGAGTGTTTCAGACGCCTATATCTGGATAGGAGTGCAGACAACATAGAGAAGTACAAGATGGCAAAGAAGGCCGCAAAGCGAGCTGTGAGTGAAGCAAGGGGCTGGGCGTATGAGGACCTCTACCAACGGTTAGACACGAAGGAAGGCGAAAGGGACATCTATAAGATGGCCAAGATCCGAGAGAGGAAGACGAGAGATGTTGACCAAATCAAGTGCATCAAGGACGGAGTAGATCAACAACTGATGGCGGGAGTACTTTGACAAGCTGTTCAATGGGGAGAGCGAGAGCTCTACCATTGATCTGGACGACTTCTTTGCTGATACTAGCATGCTTTTTGTGCGGCGAATCCAGGAGTCGGAGGTCAAGGAGGCTTTGAAGAGGATGAAAGGAGGCAAGGCGATGGGCCCTGATTGTATCCCCATTGAGGTGTGGAGAGGCCTCGGGGACATAGCGATAGTATGGCTAACCAAACTTTTCAACCTCATTTTTCGGGCAAACAAGATGCCAGAAGAATGGAGACGGAGTATATTAGTACCAATCTTCAAGAACAAGGGGGATGTTCAGAGTTGTACTAATTACCGTGGAATTAAACTGATGAGCCATACAATGAAGCTATGGGAGAGAGTCATTGAGCACCGCTTAAGAAGAATGACAAGCGTGACCAAAAATCAGTTTGGTTTTATGCCTGGGAGGTCGACCATGGAAGCCATTTTCTTGGTACGACAACTTATGGAGAGATATAGGGAGCAAAAGAAGGACCTGCATATAGTGTTCATTGACTTGGAGAAGGCCTATGATAAGATACCGCGGAATGTTATGTGGTGGGCCTTGGAGAAACACAAAGTCCCAGCAAAGTACATTACCCTCATCAAGGACATGTACGATAATGTTGTGACAAGTGTTCGAACAAGTGATGGCGACACTGATGACTTCCCGATTAAGATAGGACTGCATCAAGGGTCAGCTTTGAGCCCTTATCTTTTTGCCTTGGTGATGGATGAGGTCACAAGGGATATACAAGGAGATATCCCATGGTGTATGCTCTTTGCGGACGATGTGGTGCTAGTCGATGAGAGTCGGACGAGGGTCAACAGGAAGTTGGAGTTATGGAGGCAAACTTTGGAATTGAAAGGTTTTAGACTTAGTAGGACTAAAACCGAGTACATGAGGTGCGCTTTCGGTACTACTAGGCACGAGGAGGAGGAGGATGTTAGCCTTGATGGGCAGGTGGTGCCGCAGAAGGACACCTTTCGATATTTGGAGTCAATGTTGCAGAAGGATGGGGATATCGATGAAGATGTGAACCATCGAATTAAAGCCGGATGGATGAAGTGGCGCCAAGCTTCTAGCATTCTCTGTGACAAGAGGGTGCCACAAAAGCTAAAAGGCAAGTTCTATAGGACGGCGGTTCGACCCGCAATGTTGTATGGCGCCGAGTGTTGGCCGACTAAAAGGCGACATGTGCAACAGTTAGGTGTGGCGGAGATGCGCATGTTGAGATGGATGTGTGGCCACACAAGGAAGGACCGAATCCGGAATGATGATATACGAGATAGAGTTGGGGTAGCGCCAATTGAAGAGAAGCTTGTCCAACATCGTCTGAGATGGTTTGGACATATTCAACGCAGGCCTCCACAAGCCCCAGTACGTAGCGGACGGCTAAAGCGTGCTGATATTGTCAAAAGAGGCCGGGGTAGACCGAACTTGACATGGGAAGAGTCCGTAAAGAGAGACCTGAAGGATTGAAGCATCACCAAAGAACTAGCCATGGACAGGGGTGCGTGGAAACTTGCTATCCATGTGCCAGAACCATGAGTTGGTCGCGAGATCTTATGGGTTTCACCTCTAGCCTACCCCAACTTGTTTGGGACTAAAGGCTTTGTTTGTTGTTGTTGTTGTAATTAGTTAATTGGTTAATTCTGATTCCTGTTGATTGTAGCAGATGGCTTAGTCAACTCTGAATTTAGCAAGACTGAAGATGTTAACCACCAGTGCATACATGGCATGCGACTGAATTCTAGCTGTCTGAATGTTATCTCTGAAAACTACCGGTACATATTTGGCATCAGTGGATGTACAAATATACAGAGATAACATCAGCACATGAATTTCAGTACACCAGTACTCTGAATTCTTTTGTGTTATCCATGTCACTAAAATGACAGAAAAGATTTCTTGTACGTCAACATTCATTCAAGTATTTTTTGTAGATCCACACTGATTCACGTGCAGCAAAAGAACTAGTAGGATTTATCTGTACATCCACATTCATTCAGTTACAGCAAAACATCAGCCATTTCTCTGCCAGACATCAGCAAAACATTCACGTGGAGCAGTTTTGAAGGGCAAGCATCTTAAAAAAAAAATGAGACCAACCCAAGGGCTAACCCTCGTTGGCTTTTTTTTATAGGAGAAACTCCGCGAGCACCCGTGTCAAAGCCAGGACTTGAACTCGGGTGGGCTGGCAGCTACCCCAGCTGCCCAGCCAACAGGTCGACGCCCCATCCTTAGGGGCAAGCATCTTCAAAACAGGCTTGCGCCCCGCTTTATATATAAAGCACAACATAACCAAAGTACACGACCGAACGATACAAGGTAGCGAGGAGGTCCTCTTACAAAGCAGATCTAGAAATACAACATGAAGCATAGAACGACCCTAATACATCGCTACGGCGTGACGGACGATGACTGAGCTCCACTACAACGGCCCCAAGAGGATGACGGCGCCAGGCGTCGCCGCTGTCGAGTCCGCAGACATTGATTTTCACCAGAAGCCCTGGCACAGAAAGAGACCCACGACAACGTCCTCAAGAGGATAGCGGCACCCGCGGGCGTCGCCGTCGCCGGCGCCAAAGCGCGAAGCTTTCGCTCGGGAACTCTCCTGCACCACCATGAGACACCTAGGCCAACACCGCGACGAAGACTAGCCCGTCCAAACAAGATCTGGGCGCCGCCACAATCGCTGAAGGAGAGCATGCAAGAACCCCCCACCGCTACTCCCCTCATCACCCACACGACCAAGAGTCGAAGCCACCACCACCACCACCACGGAGCCCGCCGGAGAGCCGACCGGGTAGACCACCGTCCGGGGGCCACCGCCCCGGCATCCAAAGACGAACCCATCACCGACGCCATAACATGTGGCCGCCGCCCCGGCATCCAAAGACAAACCCATCACCGACGCCATAACATGTGGCCGCCGCCCCGGCATCCAAAGACGAACCCATCATCGACGCCATAACATGTGGACGCCGCCCCAAACAACTCCCGGTACTCCGCCTCAACATGGACAGAGGTGAACCAAAGCGCGTGCGAGGAGCAACCAGTCTTGGCCGGGGGACCCGTATCAACCCCTACACCAACGACCAGCCCGTGCCGCCGGCCAACTGCTAGCCATCACTACCAGGAGGGGTGGGTATCGCCCCGTCAGATCTGGCCGTCCAAATCCAGACAGGGGGACCTCCGTGGAACCGGCAACTCCGGCCGCCTTGTGGCAGCCGGCACCTCCGGCCGCCAAACGCAACCACCTCCGTCGGTTCCCTACAACGTGCTCCGCCATCGCCAGCCAATCGTTGAGGGCCGCCGTTCCACCCCGAACACACTCGTCGGCACATGCCCGCGGGAGGAGATCGCCACACGCCCGAGCTCGACGGGAACAACCAGCCTGGCCGCCACCGGACAAGCATGAGCACCACTGCTACCGCGCCGCCACCTCCACCGGCCACTGCAGAGGCAGCCGACCGCGGCCCAAGCTGGCCACTCCTCAGCCCGCGCCACACACTGCCCCCAGCGACAGATCCGGCCGGACCTGCCCAGAATACACCCTGCACGCTGCCGCCATCCACCATCACTAGCGGCCACCACCGCCCGACGGACGGCGACCACCGATGGCCCTCACTGTCCGCAGCCCATGCCGCCCGCTGCCGCCCGTCGCTAGATCCAGGGAGCTCCCGATCTGCAGTCACCGGCGCACCAGGCGCGTCCCACCTCGTCGCAGCCAGCCACGCCACCGCAGGAGCCCGAGTGCCACCGCCGGAGGGCCCTCGGCCGCGCCACCGCGACCTGCGACCACGCGGCGCCCCGGCCCAGCAACACCGGCCCGTGTCAGGACTCTGCGCGCGGGGGCCAAGCCATCCCACCGCCGCCGACGCCGGCAGGGCTTCGCCCGACCGCGTCCTGTGGTGGCGGCTAGGGAGGAGGAATGGCCGGAGGGGGGCTAGGGGCGGTGGCAGCTAGGTTTCCTCCCCGTCGCCCACGGGAGCGACGCGGGTGGAAGAAAGGGGCTTTGTGAAGTCTGATTCTTGAAGGGTAAGCAAGCTGCCGGGTTGCCGTCTCATGGATGCAGCGCCGTGGCCGCTTGGTCTCCCTCATGTGGGGGCAGCGCCGGGTCGCTGTCGCATCGATGAAGCGCCGCAGCCGTTTGGTCTCCGTGTGGGTGCAGCACGGGTCGTGGAGGTCGCCGCCGCGGGTATGCATCACCATGGCCGTTGGGTCATCGTTGCGTGGGGCGGGCGCCGCGCCGTCAACGCGTGTGCTCAGTGCCGGGTTGCGGTAGCGGCGGGGCGCTGCCGCGGCCTCCGAGTCGCCGTCGCTAGGGGAGCGGTTGAATCACCGCGGTTGGAGAAAAACTGAAAAAGTAGAAAGTGGATAATTCCCAAATTTTTCTCTTCAGCTAATTATTGTTAGTAGGGGGTTTGAGAAAATTGTGGTTAAGTGGCCCGTGGGACTCACACCTCTGATCTTTACCATACACTAGCGATCTGATGGTCCAAGTTTTCACTGAATGAGCGTTTTCACTGGATACTTCGCCATACTTATACACAAATACATACATATATATATATATATATATATATATATATATATATATATATATATATATATATATAATCTTATAAGAGCCCATGTGGACTTCGCCCTAGGGCCATCCAAAACACAAAACATAGAGCCGGCCCTGCTCGACGGTGCGATCCTCAGCCTGCACGGCGGTCAAGGTTGTCTTGGCGTGGCAACCCCTAACCTGCACGTAGACGACACCTAAGGTTTACTCTGAGAGCCCAAGAAAAGATTTGTTAAATCCAAAAAGCGGTAGGTGGACGACGACCAAGGCCGTCCAAGGGCCTGTGCGGGCTGTGCGACTGCACAGGGCCCCCAAATTCTAGGGGCCACCTGTTTTTTTGCCAAATAGCAAAGCCCGCGCGGCGGCACGCCGCGCCCGTCGGTAAGTCGCAACTATATGGACTGTTGCTGAAACGATAGAATTATAAACTTTATTATTAGGCGAAGAAGAGCACACCAATATATATTAAAGTTCAGGATGACAAAGAAGTAGATTTATTACAACCATGCATAATGCACGCTAATAAACGAAGCGATAAAGGTTGATAGATCTGTAATAAAAGCTACTTATTAGAACCGTGTACAGCCCACCCTACTAAATTAGATCATCCTGGTGTAGCCTCCTGCAGGTTTAGTAGCGGTAATGAAGGGGTAAAGAGCTTTTGTTAATTGTTATGTTCGCCCCACAGGTGGCGTCACGCCTATTTATGTCTTTTTTACTCGATGCCTAGATGCCACTGAAAATCGAAATCCGAGCAGTCTGAGCATTGTAGCAAAAATCCCCTGTGTGCAACAAAATTTTATACTCTTGCAACATCATTGCATCATTTTTCACGTGTCAAAACCTTGAAAGAGACAACACAAAGTTTGAGACACCACATGCAATAGTTCTTTGTATGCAATAATAATAGGGTCCTCACTATGTGGACGCTGAGGATACATGCAAAGTAGCACTACATCAGAGAAGTTATCGCATATTTTTGCAAGGATTCTTAGAGCAACTCTAACAGATGATGTATTATAGGGCACCCAAAACAGGTGATGTAAAACTTATACATCACCAAAAAGGGGGTTTTACATCACCTGTGCAGTTTCTGCTTTTCCAGATGATGTATTATAGGGCACGGCCGCCGCACAACCACCTCCACAATTGCTTGCATATATGTGAAACAAATACTATGAAACTTCACAATACATATAGTACTTAATTATTACATCACAACACAAATAGTTCATCAAATGGTTCATCAAGTAGCACACAAATCAACACACAAACAACATAGAGTTCACACATACAACAACATGACATAGAGATAAATCTACCGGCGGCGAAAATACCTCTCGGGAAATACATGATGCTCGGCGAAGTAGTTGATCGTGAGCTTGCGGTCCGAATCAATTCGGAGTCTTCGAATATGCTCACGATCGAAGACGGAACCACCATGCTCCGGCCTCTTGTTCTTGTGCATCAACAAAAGCATAGCAAGATCCTCATCCTCCTCCATCTCGAACTCCTCATCGGAGGAGGTGTAGTCGAACACAACCATCTACAAAAACAATAAACTAGATGAAAAACTACGTATACGCTGCAACAATTAACAATTTTTTTAGAAATTTATAGTTCAAGAAATAACCTTTGAGGCTTTGTGTCAAACACCTCGCGCGCGCGGTGGAGGGAATCGGCCGACGGTGGAGGGCAGCCGCGGCGTGGTCGCTGATTCGGCGACGGCGGTCGAGGGAGCTTCTTCTCCCTTGAAGCAGCTGGGCGGACGGCGGTGGGCGCAGAATCGAGTCGCGGCGGCGTGGTGGACTTGTCCTCCTGGCGGACGGCGGCAGGTCGCGGGGGAGTCCGGCACCTCCGTGGCCAGTAGGCTGGACGGAGGCGAGGCAGAGGTGCATCAGTCGACCGAAGGTCGCGCGGGGGCACGCCGAAATCGACCGGCGATCGCACGGTGTGCCGGCCGATTCAGATCGGCGGCTGGGCAGAATAGGCCATGGGGAGCGACGAACAGACGGCGGAGGGGCGGCGGGGCCGGGCAGATC
The DNA here is from genome assembly GCA_039707655.1 of Elymus sibiricus. Classification (NCBI taxonomy): domain Eukaryota; kingdom Viridiplantae; phylum Streptophyta; class Magnoliopsida; order Poales; family Poaceae; genus Elymus; species Elymus sibiricus. Next base: position 318,380,325 of record CM077670.1, on the reverse strand, counting down.
GATTTCGGTCACCGGCGGTGGTCGGGGGTAGGTGGCGGTCGCGCGGCGGGAAGGGAAAGCTCAGCGGTTGGGCACTCGTGCGCGGCCGTTTTGCATATACATCACCAGGGGAGGTGATGTATATTTACATCACCTGGGGTCAAAATATAGATCACCTCCCAAAATTATACATCACCAGTTGGAACCATTTTTTGCTCAATGTGATGTATAAGTTAGTTTTTACATCACCTACCCTATTATACATCACCTGTTAGAGTTGCTCTTATTTGCCTGTCGAACTCGTTCTGCTGAGTGGTCACTTGTTGACGCGCCATGTTGAATTGCCACTATTTTGTTCGTGCCTTTTCCTCCGATGTGAAGAGTTTCTCTTTGGCCACCTGAAGTGCATAGTAGTTATAGTCATTTATGGTGATATTATAGTTATCACAGATGTAATCCAGAGCTACTTGTGTCGCTTTTTCTTCAGCTTCATCTTGTGTTTCGGCCGGCTCTCCTTTTAATGTCATTGGACTACCACTGGGGCACCTAGCTGACGGGGAGGACCAATAAGAACACATGCTTTTATCATGTTTCTTGGTTGATTCCAATGGGCATAGCCCTGTATTTCCAAATTGGTTGCTTGGCCGACTGCTAGAGGAATTAGTACTCACGATTGCGTTTGCCCGCGCGGCGACACGCTGTGCCTTGCTTGTTTTTTTGGCATTACAAAAATTATAATAGAAAACTTATCTAATTAGTCAATTTGATCAATCGAATGTTTAGCAATATTGATATTAGAATCTTGGCCCTCGTCTTTTGAATTTGAACGGAGGGGATACTGCTATGCCCGCGCGTCGCACGCCGCACCCTGTCCATGCGTTTGCTGATAATAATGTCGTGTTGTTTCAGACGGTGGTATTACTCACCGAATTGTCGGTGTTGTCGTGGCCATGGCGAATTGCTTTGCTTGACTCGGGTCTCTTGACTCATATCTCTTGCCCTTGTTTTTAAATTAACTCTCATTTGGGACTTCCTTCTTAGGTCGTGGATAGCACATTCTCTGTTCTAGTGTGTGTTTGGAGGAGGTGTGCGATCCCGGCCAACAAGAAAATCTCTAGCACAACACTACGGCCAAGCAGAATAAAGCCGGCCTGGACGACGGCCGGCAAAACAACAATGCCTCGTCATATAAAGAAAGTATAGGAACCGGAGGAAGCATGAAGCGGACCAGAACCGATCCACGCCTTAAATAGACTGGCAATCTACCACAACATACTCCGTTGGCTAGCCCCACCTTCTGGGTGCGCGACGTGATTCCCGGGTGCATAACGGCACCCTCCACCAGAGTGGCCAAACCTAAGCAGGAGATCGGCAAATGCTCCAACCTCACCATGCTCGGCCTCGCGGAGACCAACATCTGTGGCCCCCTACGGGCGAGCTCGGCCGACTCAAGAACCTGGACACGCTGGCCATCAACACGGCGCTGCTCTCCGGCTCGATCCCGCCGCAGCTCGGCGAGTTCCTTGCATTGCAGCAGGCCGCGGCTACCCTACACGACGACACAGCTGCCTGTGACCGGTCCCTCACGCTCGCCGACACGTTCTCTCATGGCCACCGAGAGCACGCACCAGCCGCCATCGCGGCACGAGTTCCGCCCGCCCGCGCACCACCCACGATAGACGCCCACCGCCCACGGTCGAGCTGCGAGCCACCTGCACAGCCGCCGCGCTGCGTGAGCCCTTCCATGCCCACAGTCGAGATGCTCAGCGACGGCCGTCGCCATGGCCGTGAAGCCGCGAGCCACGCCACGCGCCGCCGGAGCCTCGCCGAACGTCGGCATCACCGCTGGCAGGAGGCCTCCCGCAACCACCGCCAATAGTCGTCGGCCCCGCCGCTGTCTGCATGGGAGCAGCAAGTGATCAGGGTGAGGATGGAGCTCCGTGCCTCTGCAACCCGGCTGACACACCATGCCTAGCAGAGAAAGCAAACGGCGGCGGCACCGCGGCACCGCCACTACATGGAGAGAGGGGGTGGGGAGCGGGGTCGCGTTCGTGTGAGATGTGAGATTGGGGGATTAGGTTTTTCTGGCTGGGACGTGGGGATATTAGGGAGGCAGCTGCATCTTCCGCCAAGCGCCTGATTTCCCGTCAAGCACCTGCGCCAGCCCCGCCGCAGCAGCCGAACCCGCCCGACCACGGCAAGCTCCCGCTGCACCCGAGATCATCATGTCGAACTGCTTCCTCTCCGCCCCGGTGGCGCAGCCCCAGTCCTCGCTGGCACCACCGCACACTCGCGCACCATAAGGACCCGCCCTCGCCGCCGCCACGTCCCGCGTGATCCAGAAGCAGTTCCGTCGCTTCCTTGCGCCGGGCTTCCGCACGCTGCGCCAGCTCTCGTCTCTCCGTCCCTCTCGGGCTCCGACCAACAATGGTGCAAGGACCGGTCGCCATCTCGGCATCCGCCATTGTAAGAGCCGCGGTAGCCCCGCAGCCCTCCTCGATGGCCAGGGCACTGATCCCTGCAGTAGACAGGAAGAGAAGAGAACCCGTCAGTTCCCATCGCCGTCGCTCCCGGACACGATCATGTGGTTGTGGTAGAGGTGCATGAACCATCAGTAAATGCGACCACAAATGAACACGCACCACAGACCGGAATGCAAGGAGCAACAACAAGGAGGGCTCATATTTATAGCAGCTCCGAAGGAGTAAAAAAGCAAATCGAAAACTGCCCGGAACGATCTAGACAGGAAACGTGTAGAACATACTGTTAAGAAATAAAAACATGTGATCAATTGTATGGAAGGGATGCCTCCCAGGAGGTGTCTGTTTTTTTAGGGGAAGGCCTTACGGCTAGCTTTATTAACTTCAAGCAATGCTTACATCATCCGCAAGTAAAACCGAAATGAAACTAGGGGGGGGGGGGGGCATCCAACCACACCGACGGTGGAACATCCCGTCCCTGTTGAGCTAGCCTATGAGCAACCATATTGGACTCTCTATTACAATGCTGAAAAAAGACCTCCCCGAAATCCAAACACAACTGACGGCATTCATCAAGGATAGGGCCTGCCACCATCGATTGGCCAGAGTTATTTGCCATCGTCTCCACCACTGTAATGCTATCTGCCCGAGCAACGAGAGTATTTGCACCAATAGACCGAGCGAGTTTTAGTCCCTCCAAAAGTGTAGCCGCCTCCCCCGATTCTACATCCGCCACATGTTCTAATTTTGCCGTAGATGCCGCAACGAAAAAACCCGAATGGTCTCTTATAACAGCACCGCACGAACCTGTATGGTCATCCTCCAAAAAAGAAGCGTCTGTGTTCAAAACCAGCTGGCCATTCAACGGTCTCGCCCATCTGTTGGGGAAGAAGTGTCTCCCCAACACACCTCTTCATCTTGTATATAAATGGGTCTCCCACATTGCAATGGACTAGTGAATCATTTGGACTCTTCGTTTGTCTCCTTTACTTTCACTCTACAACACGTTATAGCCCTTTGCTCTCCGGTGAGAGAAATAGGCCATATCCTGGCAGCGGCTCTGCACGCCGGAAGCGCCCACCTGCGGAACCCGGTTGTGCCAGACCCCCGAAAGGCCGGCGTCGCTCACGCGCGCAGAGTCCGGCTGATTATCACTAATCGCTGCAAGCCTGCGACCTATCATGAGTCAACCGGCCACTGCCTTGTTCCGTATACAGAAGAGAATTTGTCAATAGATTGCTTATTTGACCTTCTCTGCTTGTGATTAATCAATGATCCAATAATTGATTGCTTTTGTCCTGAACGTCCTTGCACTCACGAGAATTGCTTCATCCGAGCATGTGGGCATGGTGAGATGAAAGGATTGCTGAAGCATCAACCAAAAGAAATTCATGGATCAGAGCAGTGAAGGCTTCAATCAAGAACACTCGCAGCGATGCCTTCCAGCGCCAAGGCCAGACGCTGCCCTCGGCCGATTTCCGCGCAGATTGATAGCATGCGCCGCCGGTGGAAGACGTCAACACCACCACAATCTACAAATACGCTGAATGAGAATCCATCAGCATGGAGCCATGGATCCATCGTCATCCGGTTTGCATATGCACTCATTTAATTGATGCACTGATTGATTGGCTATGGGCATGTACTTGTTTGAAGATGGACTGACCGCTGCGTATTTATCTTCTTTGTGGCCGATCGGGACGGCGACCCAACGCGACGGAGCGCTGACACCGGCGGCCGCGCCCCATCCTCAACCTCCTCTCCTACAGGCTGCAGTAACACACGTGCCTTCCCGGCAGCCGTCAGTGGCGCGACGACACCAGTCATCGGGTGCAACACAGCGGACGCTCGACATCCACGCCTGCGGAGCACAGCGTCACCTGCCCGTGGCTGCTCGACGAGGCAGTTCGGACGTGGCCTGGTTGCGATACACCGCGGCTTTGCAGGCGCCTGACTCCACGGCCCGCTGCTTCAGCGTCCGCTGAAGGCGCAGCGGCCAGCCTACCGGCGACGCATTGCCGTGGCGGCAAGACCATATGGCGTAGACCTCGACTGGCGTATGCGGCTCAATGCTCCGGCGCAGAAGCGGGCTATCGTGCCCGGCGGCGGCAGTTTTTTCCCCCATGGAATTGGTAACCACATGGGGGAAGAAGGAGAAGCCTATCTCCTTGATTATTTTAGAAATTAGCCCTTGATTATTCTATAATCCCTTATAAGTCCATGGGGTTTCTATTTCAACACTCGGGCTTATAGACCACGAGGTTTAGCACTCGGTCTTATTAAAAATTGCAAACGAGTCATCATGCTCGTTGCACTTAACAGTTTAGCTATAAGGCTTACCGTTTTTCAGCACTTTAACCACAAGGTTATTGTTATTTGCGTTTTATGCCCCGTGCTTTAGAGCAAATATACATGATAGACCATCCGGTCTTGTTGAATTGCATAATAGTTGATTATGCATCATTTTACATCATGTAGAATGACCGTTTGAGGCCCCCAAGTCCTCATATATGTTGCACAAGTATGTTTATACTTCTGCATTTATTTGTATTACATGAGTAATACTGTTGCAAAGCAATATGTTGATTCCATTATTCGCATAGAATATGGAATTTGCTTGCAAGTTTGGAAACATGAGGTAGTGAAGTGTATGACACCGCCTGACTATGTCAAATTTACATTTGTCACAAGGAATCGACAAATGGTAGCTACTGCTTAACTGCAGATATCCAATGTTATTGTGAGGTCTATATTATGTCATTCCGACATAAGGACTACCTTCAATTTTGCACACAACTTATGGATTGCATTATGGCAACGAATTAATTTCGTTCACAACTGCGAGGTCTACACCACCATGTGGTGACTAACTTCAATGTGTTTTTAATTAACACAAGGTTGTGAGAAGCTCCATAAGAGTGAGGTCTACACTACTTAGTGATTATCTCCATGTGTTCAAAGCAAAAGTGAAGGCACAAAACTTATGACATAGCCATTATGAGGCCTACACTGTTGGTGCCTACCTTCATGATGTTTTTCCAAATATTTGTCAATTTCATAGCATTTGGCATTGGTTGTGACTATAGTGTCACATACTCTATCAGGAGAGGAATCCAAGGCATTCATGGCGACTATGTCGCATATTGTGCTATGAAGAGAATTATGCAAAATGCTTGCATATTTTGGTGATTACCTTCCATGAGTACACAACTTATGAGATGTAAGCATAGCAACGAATTAAATTTCGTGCACAACTGAGAGGTTTCTGCCACTTCGTGGTAAACACCTTCATGTGTTTTAAATAACATAAGGTTGTGGAGGCTATGGTCGATTGAAACTATCCATAAGAGTGAGGTACCACTAGGTGGTTGATTACCTCTATGTGTTTTATGGGAATTAAAGGTTTATCCTTTATGAGGTGACTACATTTAAATTGAAGATCTACACCACGTAGTGGTGATTATCTTCTTGTGGAAGGATTATCCTGTGGATCACTAAGAATCACCATGACCATGATTATGTTTAGCCATAACATATTCATCCAACTTAATTTACTAAAGGTAAATTAATGCATGAGGATTTCATGCAACAAATGGCTGACCTTTATGAAAAGGAAATGCGATGAGATGACATTAGGTGGGAGTAATTATTTGGCATGGGTTGTAGACATTAATTATTATGTCGACCCGTGGCCTTGTCTCCGTAGAAACTCCACCTGCAAAAATGTCATGGCTATTTATAAATAGCTAAGAATATGCATATTTGCATTTATGTGTTATCGCAATGACTCGGTTCTCAAACTAAGTATGTAATGGATGATGAATGTCCATTTTCCCTTTGAGCCTTCATTGAGGCGAGATATATTGTTATAAGCATCACATGAATGATTATTCATTCGTTGTCAGGACTTCGAGTCCGTTGAGCCTTATAATTATGTTGTCTATAAATCAACACTATGTTAAGATTATGTGATAAGGCGGCTTCAGATGCATATCTGACTATAAGTCTTTACTGCACTTTACGTTCTCCTAGGATGGTAAACAGAAATATCATCTTGTTTCAGGTTGCAATGCCTGAAATTCATGCTAGTGCTCTTAGTACTAAGCAATAGTGGTTAGAGAACCACGAGGAGTTGAATGTAAAGTGAAGGAAAAATGACAAGCAGAAATGGAGTGTATATCTCATAAGGGAATGGATCATTTAATCCAAATGATCATAATGACAACTTTCAAGTTTGTCAAAGTGGTGGTTGTACGAAATGTCGTACCAATGATTACCAATTGGTCAAGTATTGGGTTGAATCATACCACCGGCTCACTGGAGGCAAATGATTTTAATGTGATAAGTTTGAAGTTCTACTTCAAAAGGAAAACAACTAGAAAATATCTTAGCATGGTAAAGGAGAATGGACTCCTCTACATTGATCATATGCTTGTGGAATGATATTCCCAAGATATTTTGGAGATCTCGTGTAGTCTCCTAGTTATCCCTAAATATCATTAGCCTATAATTGTACTATAATTGTAGTATAAATTGCAACATCTTGTCCCTTGGACATGATAGTTGAGGAAATTGAGTGTATGAATCAGTTCATACTCAATCTTGTTGCATACACAATAATTTTTCCTCCTTTATCATCATGGTATTGGGCGATTAGAGAAATTATTGACAATTCTGTTGGCCACAACTTGACAAGTTGCAATATTCCCAACAATCATCAGATTGTTTGTGCACTGCATGTGACATAGGGGAATTAATTTTAAGGCACTCTCACCTTAAAATTTAAAATGGGTCATTGTCTGTGTTATGTTGGTACTTCATGGTGTTCATAGACGCATCTAGAAGATGGTCTTAGGTGTGTATATCCACACATAACCATGTGTTTACTGAATTAAGTGCTCAAATTGACGAATTTAGAGCAAATTATCCTAAAGTGGGATAATTCCATTGGAATGGAAATGTCGTTGAAGTTGATTCACGAGCATTCAATGGTTATATTCAGTATATAGTACATAACCAGAATGGTTTGGCTTGATCTCTTACGAAAGAGATTCAATATTGCATAACCAATGTTGCAGAATTGTGATTTACCAACATTTTGTTGATGGTAACATGCGGTCTCACACTCCGCATATTTGGTCTAAATGAGATCAAATGATACTGCACCCCCTTGCAGTTTGTACGTGGAAATAAGTGAAGTATTTCCCATCTGCGGTAATTCGGTTGCATGCCGATATCACCAACCCATTGTACATCAAGGGCCTTCACATATATTTGGGATCTATGTGAGGAATAACTGTGGTATGATTGTTAATCCGTCCAATACCTTAACCCTAGAGAGGGAGTTATTTGCAGCCCATGCGCTGATTGCTTTTGCAATAAGGACATTTTTGGCATTAGGGGGAGAAATGTACCACATAGAATGCCAGAAAATGCATAAGAAATGTCGTAGACATTTTGTCCACGTACTTAAGAATCTGAACTAGAGGTTCAGATTATGAGAAATTTGCAACATATTATAAATAATCTGCCATATACATTTACTGATGACAAAGGTGTCACTGAAGTCTAGTACCAGAACGAGTGGAGGTACCTAATAACCACTTGTATCCCCAGATGAGAGCAAGAGGGGGAGAATTCTGGTCACATGAGATTAAGTTCTCATATATTTCCGCGAAAATAGAGGAAATGGTCTCCTCAATCAGTAAATGTGATTCAACCTCAGGTTGAATGACACCTGACGGATGCGCGTCATCCAGAGCCCAACACAGATGTGCACACATTTTGAAGTGTTGGGACATCGAAACACCTTGACTCTGTTGTTATGGGAAATCACAAGGAGTTAAGAGGCGTAATGAGAATTCCACAAATGATATTGATTTATGAGAATTATATATGAAAAGTCTACATATGTCGACATAAATTTCTTCTTGGGAATTGCTGGAATCCTTTTGGGCCCTGAACCAAAATCCATGGAAGGTGTTATTTGCACTTACATTGGTTCAAATGAAAGGAAGCAATTTAGGAAGAGTGGCACTCGCTCATCTAAAGAGAGGTGTTTACCATAGTAAAACCTGCTCCTCATAAGTATCTTCTGCAGAGAAGAGAAGTGATTTTTCGTTCAGAAACGAAAATAGATGAGGTGGTGAGAAAGCGAGGCTTGTAGCACAAGGGTTTCCGCAGAGACCCGGCATCGTTTACGATGTAGCATACCTTCTCGGTATGAGTGGAATTATGTTTCGATACTGATTTGGCAGTACATATTCATGTAGTTGATGTATGTAGTGGTTACATACTCACATGGATCACTCAGTTCGGATATTTATATTGAAGTCATCTAAAGGGCTTAATATTCCGAATCCAATGATAAATCGCAACATGTGTGTGTGAAGCTTCAGAAGTCATTCTATGACTCTGAAGAGGTCGGAGAGTTGTGTGGTACAACCGACTAAGTGAGTTACTCCTTGATAAGGATTACTCTAATACTAATGATTGTTGATGTGTAGTCATGAAGATATCCTGAATTGGATTTATATCATCTTAGTGATGTGGATGATTTTATCATCAATGTCTATACCAGACATATGAGATACACACAATCATTTTAAGACGGATATTTGGGTCAAACCAAATGATGCTAAGTTTATAGCTTGAGCATATTCCCTCGGGCATAAATGTATATCAGTCTTCATATATCTAGAAATATTAGATATATCAAAGACACCTATGGTCATATTATACCTGACATGGGATACAAGTATATCTTGCAAAATACGTCAGGCCTGACATTATATTTATTGGCAATATATTGAGAGTGCAATCCCCAATAAAGGTATAATGGTTAATATGAGGAATATCATCAGATATGTCCAAGACAAAAGGTTTTGATTAATTCCATCTGGAAAATCAAGATGGGGCCATGGTGTTATATCATGATAGTGGCTAATAATCTGATCCCAATAGTGCCATATCAAAGACTGGATTTACTGGAAGAGTATTCTGAGGGATGCCTTCAGAATAGACTCTAAATGAGTCATTCCAGTGATCATTCTGCCGTACTTATTTTATTTGAAGCATGACAAGATATACATGGCTTCGCAGAATGACTGGCCACATGTGATATCATGTGAAGATTCATTGGAATCAGCAATCATTATCTACCAAGATAATGTCACTTGTATTGCTTATGAGTTATATTTATCCTTGTGAATTACAGAAATGTAAGAGGATAATATGCAAACTAATTATTGTGACATTCACAATGTCTCTATCAACGTTCATATTTCAGAACTAGGTTCATGGAATTGGTATGAGACAACCTTGAGGTTTGCAAAGTTCAGGGGAAGTAAAATCCCAAGTTATAACCCGTTGGTGAACTGCAGATCACTCGTATTGTACTCTTTTTCCCTTTATGAGTTTTCCATGATGGTTTCTCATATAAGGTTTTTAACGAGACAATATAAATACAAGTGCGGATATATGCCATATTGGTTTCTCCTTATATTTTTCCCACTGGGTTTTAAAGGAGTTTTTGATGGCATATTATTATAATGTTTCTCCTCAATTTTTCCCACAGGGTTTTTGGAGGAGTTTTCAGTTTGCAATATACAGATGATGAATTGATCAAGGGGGAGTGTTAAGAAATAAAAACATGTGATCAATTGTATGGAAGGGATGACTCCTAGGAGGTGTCTGTTGGGGAAGAGGTGTCTCCCCAATACACCCCTTCATCTTGTATATAAATGGGTCTCCCACATTGCAATGGACTAGTGAATCATTTGGACTCTTCGTTTGTCTCCTTTACTTTCACTCTACAACACATACGACGCAAGCGGCAACCGCCTCTAATCGAATCAACGACAGACATGGCACGGGACGAAACCAAATTCGAAAGAGTCACCCATGTGTCATCCTCGTAGCAGTTGAACAGAACAGACTGAAAAAACGCACCGGCATGCCGAAGGAACCACGCGACACGCACACACATGCAGTGGCGAAGCTTGAAAGAAAAAGCTGGGCGGGCGAGACTAAAGAAGAGCACAATTTTTTTAAAATTCTGAATCATAAGCATTAGTATATGATACAAGGTTACCTACGTTGCAATTTAAAAACCAAATCAATTCTTCTCCGAGTCTGATTTTCCTTGCCCATGACTACCTATGTTGCAATTTGCATAAGATCAAGCTATTATAGTATTACTTATCACCAGATGTAAGGAACTGAACAAAATCAGGCAAACTAAAGTAAAACTGAATTTAGGAAAAATTTCAGAAAAAAATCCATAGACAGGTCGACTTAATGAACAATGAGCATAAAGGACTGAGCATTGACTAAATAAAAAGTAATTGAATAGAACAAAAACAAACTGAAAAATGCTACATGTATGGATCCGTGCGAAACAATGGAGAGATAGATGACAGAGAACATCACATGAAGATATAATCCGTACCTCAAACACGAATTTTGTTATGACATGCTCTCGTAAATATCAATTTGGACAACTAGCATCACTCAGTAAAGGCCATTGTTTTTATGGCGTCGTTATCTCGTCGCTATAACGTCGTGGCGTGGTTCGAGCCTGAGGCGTCCAGGCTCGCAATACTTCTCGCGTGTGGCGTCCGCCATACTAGCGTGGCGTCGGAATATCGTCCGTATGACGCGATTTTGGTCGCCATGCCCAAAATTAGACGCCATGGATGGGTGCAGTGGTATCAGGCCATCAGATCAGCAAGGTATGCTACCTCTCCCCTCCCCTCTCTCCTTCTCCCAGCTCTTCCTCCCCCTGTACGTCTCTGGTTGTGCTCTGTTTTTCTGTCAACTGGTCTGAAGTGGGTGCAGTGGTGGCTGATATTAAGCTTCTGGCTGCTGGCTTTTGTTCAGTCTCCTTTCGCCATGTCAAGCGTTCGTCCAATGTTGTTGCACATATTCTAGCTAGGTCCTGTGAGTTTGCTGCTTCGTGTGTTGTTTCCTATTCTACTCCAGACTGTATTAGGCAAACTCTCTGTATGGATGTTTGTTAATTAATAAAGTGCAGCTTTCTCTCTCAAAAAAAAACTGTGTTATGAGTTTCTGATGTACATGTACATGTACTGCCTAGCTGCCTGCTGACTGCTGCTACATATAGTGTTGCAACGAGTGGGAATACAATCTGTACTACATGGGCAACCAGGTAAGCATGTAGTCATGTACAACTCATTTAGTGCTGATTTAAGTTGCTATCATACGCCATAAGGTTGTGTCTCTGATGTCGCCATACCATACGCCACAAGCGTTATAATGTTATGAAGCGGGTCGGTCGCCATAAAACGCGTTACGCCATAAAAACATTGGTAAAGGCAAATATAAATATACACATACAAATTTTTCTATCCAAAGAGGAAGATTTTAGTAGCGCAAACAGTGGTCTCAAAGAAAAAAAAGTAGTGTATATTGTATAATGACATACAAAATCCTGTAATCATTCACCGACGGTGGTCTTCTAAAAAAAGCTAGAACTCAACTAACTAATACCCCAAATGCTTTTTAGAAAACTTGACCACATCAAGGAAACTAGGCTGGGAAACTTTACCACCTCAAGCATCTGGTTCCAGTTAAAATTCAGATAAACATACAAACATGTCCACGTTCTAGCATAGCACTTGACTTAAATCGATGAGAACACACAAAGCTGGCTACTCTACATACAAGCAGACCCTGTACACAACAGCTCCCTACCGATTTCCTGAACAACACAAACCACACCCCCACAGAGACCTCAACCGTGCCGACTACTAACAGATCCAAACCGGCTGAAAAAATTGCAGGAAATCAGTGCACGGAGACTACCTCGCTGGCGCCGGCCACTCACCCGTCTCGCCGGCCAGTCCGTCCGTCCCGCCGGCCGGCCCCTCCCCTCCAGTTGGCCGGCAGCACGACGGCGCGGCCGCGCGGATGTCGTCGCCGATCGCTCGGGGGGAGGGAGCAGGTGATGACTGACGCGAGATCCCGGCGGGCGGCGGCTGCTCCGCGAGACGGCAAGAGACGCCTACGGGCGTCGGCTGCTCGCTCCTGTGGCCGGTGCAGGTGCTCCCTGTCCCTTGTCCGCGGCGCTCGAGACGGGGAGAGATGGGGAATTGGGGATGCCGTGCGCTGCGTGAGACACAGAGGGGGATGCCGTGCGATGCAGAGGTGGGCTGGGCTAGGAAGATGCATAGGTAATTTTTTTTTGTCAAATTCCTGGGCGGGCCACGGCCCAGTTCGGCCCCTACAAAGCTCCGCCCCTGCACACATGTGCATGGGAAAGGAAGCAAAAGGAAAAAAAACAGAGGGGCAAGCGATAGTCAAGGCATGCACATGCAAATCCAACCGCAAAACGCCAACAACCATGTAGTCAAATCAACAAACCCGGTCCAGTGCACACATGCGCACCAATGAGAACAGGGGATGCAGGGCACATGCGCACCAATGAGAACTCTGCCACAAATCCAACAGAATCCTGCTAGAGCCACCCGAAAATATGCACACAGCCAGATCCCCTACTAAATAAGGGATTTTTTTTTTGAAACTATGATGATTTTTATAGCAAATTCGGAAACTATACACCTTAATGCATAAAAATCAAAACTATGACCCCGTCAGCCGCCATTTTCTCCCGCCATTCTTTGCCGCCATTTTCTCCTGCCATTTTCTTTCCCGCCATTTTCTTTGCCGCCATTTTCTCCCGCCATTCTCTACCTCCATTTTCTCCTGCCATTTTCTTTCCCGCCATTTTCTTTCCCGCCATTCTCTCCCGCCATTTTCTTTCCCGCCATTCTCTCCCGCCATCTTCTTTCCCGCCATTCTCTCCCGCCATCTTCTCTTCTCAACTTATAAAACCCTCTCCACACTAAGGAGGCCAGTGTAGTCTCGTCAAGATGTCCGGTTATCCTTTCGATCGTAGTTGTTTTCACCCTAGTATGTCCAAATGTCTTCTGAGGTTAGCCACCGATTTCAAGATAGACAATAGGATAGTTCCATGGGACGAACTCCTCAGTAGTGACACCTTACTGAATGAGTTGGCTCACGCATTAAGTAGGTGCGGGTGGCCTGCAAGGACCTTTGAGGAGATACGAAAAGAACTTCTCAGGTTGCATGGAAGGTGAAAGAAGCAACAACATAAGGGTGAAGCATTCCTAAAGGCTGCAGCAGAACATACTTATTTATGGACCCAAGACAGCGAGGACGAAGACGATATTTTCATGCCGAGCACCAAGGGCAAGAGTACCGCATCATCGAAGGGCAATAGTACCGCATCATCGAAGGGCAAGAGTGCTGCATCGACGGAGGATGACGATGATGCCTTCATGTGGAGTGTGAAACACTGTCTGAGAGAAGTCATAAGTGTGAAACACTCTCCGATGATGATGACGAAGCTGCAAACACTTATGACTTCTCTCAGACAGTGTTTCACACTCCACCAGCAGCACCGACGCAGGAGATACAGACCATGTCAGACGATGTTATCTACGGTCGTGGAGACCGTGAGGCTCGTTTTATAAGTTAAGAAGAGAAGATGGCGAGAAAGAAGATGGCGGGAAAGAAGATGGCGGGAGAGAATGGTGGGAGAAAATGGTGGGAGAGAATGGCGGGAAAGAAAATGGCGGGAGAGAATGGCGGGAAAGAAAATGGCGGGAGAAAATGGAGGGAGAGAATGGCGGGAGAAAATGGAGGGAAAGAACGGCGGGAAAGAAAATGAAGGGAAAAAGATTGCGGGAAAGTACATTTTTTTCATGTATAAAACGGCAATGGTTGTACAGGGTTTATAAGGCAGTTTTAAATATAAAAAAACACTTCGGCCTACTATAAACCGAAGAGCATGCATTTTCGGCCAACGGTTGACCAAAGAGTACTCTTCGGCCAATGGTTGGCCGAAGTTACTACTCTTCGGCCAACGGTTGACGAAAGAGTACTCTTCGGCCAACGGTTGACCAAAGAGTACTCTTCGGCCAATGGTTGGCCGAAAAGGCCCTCTTCGGCCAACATACGGCCGACGGGGTCATAGTTTTGATTTTTATGCATTAGGGTGTATAGTTTTCGAATTTGGTATAAAAATCATCATAGTTTCAAAAAAAAGTCTGCATAAGGTGTCAACACCCGATTGGTCCGATTTTTACTGCCAAAAAAACTCAAAAAACAAGAAAAAAGGATCCTAGCTAGGTTTAGTATAAAAAACAAGAAAAAAAGGATCCTAGCTAGGTTTAGTATATTTAGAATTTAGAATTAACGTGGCAGGCTCTTGTTGGCCTGATTTAGGCCGTGAAAAAAAGTAAAAAAAAATCTCAAACAAGAAACTTAATGAGAAATAGGGTGAAGAAAAATTGCAACGCACACCCATAATTGTACACGCCAATGGAGAGGACGTTGAGAAAATTCGCATCTAAACACTATGTCCACACCCCAGATTCTACCCCGCCACGTCCCAAACAAATACACGTGTCGCCTATACATAGGTCCTCAAGTCACATTCAACCAAGTGGTGAAACGTGGTGAAGAAATCTTCCCCGGAAATAGTGGTTTTGGTATGTGTGTGTATTTTTGGTTTGGGGCCCATTTTACACAGCTAGTCGCGGGCTCCCCCGAACTGGGCCTGCTTCAGAATCTCCCGAACCAAGCCTTTCCCTGATCAATCATCAATCTATCGATCTTTCCCTTGCCTCAAAACAAAATTCTATCGATATTTACCGAGACGAACAGAAGGAGTTGCGGCGCCGCGGCAGGGAGACGTAGGCTAGCTGTGTTCTCTTGTTTTCGATTGCTTCGTTTCCTCCCCGGCGACACAGCTCATAGCCCTTCTCGTATGAAGAACTACGTAATTCCATGATTCTGCTGGCCGTCAGTCGCTCGGGAAGTCGCAGCAAATCCCAACACACAAGTAGAAGCAGCAGGTGGCCGAGAACAAGGTGAGGGCATCACCGATCTGTCCACCAGGTGCGGTCAAATTAAATCCCTATAATTTAGACTATCTTTTGCTGTTGAATAATTATATTAGTGAGTATATTGTGTGCATTTGCATCAGTTCATCAATCAATTTTTGTAGGAAAAATATATAGTAGGCACCAAGATTTCCAAGATAGTTGCCCATTTAAAATTCGGGTTCAGTCTTTTTTAGTTGTATTATCTCGACAAGCCTATAATTTATGCAGTGTTTGAATTTCAATTTTATTTTATTAAAAACCGTGTATGCTAGAAATTTTAGGGCCACAATTTGCATTTCGCACTGGGGCCCAGAATTTCTGGAGACGGCCCTGACGACGACATTCCAACTCCCAGTGAGGCAACTTGTAAAGCATGGTGCGCATGTCCACCGCCCGAACGTCGTCGTTGCGCCGGCACTCGATCCGGAATGTTGCCAGTCGAAGCAACATCCGCGACCTGAACTCGGTGAAAATGTCATCACCCTTGCGCGAGGAGGCAGAACTCGGCGTTGCCCATATAGGTGAGGCTGGCAGCAGGGGCGAAGCCAGCTATCTGGCGAGCTTTGGCGCCCGCCATACCTAAACAGACCTGCTCGCTGCAAATATACATACGTATTGTACTGGTTTTTAGGACACGTACGTAAGTATTGTACTAGCCCAAGTACAGCCTGGTTAGATGTTTCTTGATGGGCCTGATTCGCCACAACTCCACGACGCTAAAATCGAGTGCGGCCACCACGTTCAATAGTATACGACCGAACCTTGCGACTGCAGACTGCTCGTGTGCTGGTTCGTGAAACCGCGATCGTGCGTGGTGGAGGCGGCGGCGGATAGGGCAGTATGGCACGACAGGGCGCTAGCGGCCAGCGGCGCGCGGCCGCCTTCGACCGTCAAGTGGCAACCGGCGACCGGCGACGGCGACCCGGCCAGGCCGCGAGGGTGAGCAGATCTTGGCGGCGTAAATAAGATCGAATACTTGCATGTTATTCCTGCTGAGTTACCGTTGACTGAAATTGGACTAGATCAACTATTCAAATACATGCGTACGTTCTTCAGTTTTAGATCCAATCACATACGTACTTGCGCATTATATTTATTCCAGTGCTCACATAGTTGAAAAACTAATTAATTATTTTCCTCTTGTAGCTGAGATATGGATATTTAAAAGAATTGTTCTTGCTGAAATTAAGCAAGAAATTCAAAATAAGCCTAGAAGAATGCCATTGTCACGGTGTACTTAATAAAAGCAAAGCTTTATTATAGGTATGTATTCTTTCTAACTATCTTCGCTTGTATAAAGTGTTTTATTCGATTATATCCTAATAATAATAATAACTAATTCATGATTTATCATGTTCATCTGTTTCATAAAGATGATAAATTGATGATGGGAATCCATGTAATCTTCGTCTAGTGAGGTATTCTGATTACCAATACTTACTTTTAGATTTCTGTTGTAGTTTTTGCCTTCATAAACTTCGCCACACCTAAAAATCATTCCTGCCTTCGCCACTGGCTGGCAGTAAGGTGTCTCTTCCACCTCTTGTTGTACACTTTGTCCTCGACGGATGTCCAGGCCGGGCATCCACGGCGGCCGTCGTCGGGTGAGATGATGTGGCACACGGCGATGTACCCTTTTTGGTGTGAGCAGAGCCCGACCCATGCGTCCAGCTGGCGCACGAAGTAGGCCTCACCGTAGAAGGGCATGAGCCAGCTCCCGTGACGCGTCCAGGCGAGGCAGCCGGTGTCGAAGGAGAAGGTGCCCTGTTCGCAAGGGAGAGGAAGATGGTAGATCCGTCGAGTTGCACCGCTTGGGACGAGACAATGCTGGGCAGCATGATCGGCGGCAGGCGGAGGGACTCCCATCGCCATTCACCCCAGCCACGGCGGGGCGCCGATCCAAGTTTCTCCATCGAGGCAACAAAGTTGTCATCGCAGCCGTCGCAGTCGGTCTTGAGGACGTAAATGTCGATGCCGACAGCTAGGAACTCGGCGAGATCCTTTGGGGCGAGCAACGGAGGGCATACTGCCACCTGCGACGTCGCGCTGTCGTACAACATGGTGCTGTGGTCAGCGTCCGCGTCCTTGTAGAAAGCGAATATCTTGCTGGCGGTGCACGCAAACTGGTCGCACTGCTCACGGTCGCGAGACGCCCTGCGGATCACCACGCAATCATGTGGCAGCCTCCGCGCCATGGACTCAAGTGGTTTCCATGCCCGTGTCCGGTTGGAAGGCGTCGACGTCTAGTTTGTGCATCGTTCATCCCCGCGCGTAATCATGCACGACCAGGGACGGAGTTAGGATTTTGACATAGGGGGGCGAGGTTTCACACTAAGTCTCATGGTCAATGGCTATGTTGTAAAAAATCTTAGGATCTGATCCAATGGAGATGTCGTGGTTCAAACATGCGCTTTTTTGTGTATAGAAACTTGATAATGACAATACAAATTCACAACACTAGAAACACGAGATAATATTATGAACTAATAATTTGCAGTAATACAATGTGGGTAATAATACATTACCTAGTCTCATTATTTTTATTGGAGTTGGTGAGATGGACCTCACTGATTCAACCCAGTCCCAAAACCAGAACCGGCAAAAGCATGCGATTCTGTGGAAGCAATCAAAGAAGAGTGGTATAGGGAGAACGATGATTAGTTTGGGAAGGACAAACCAGGACCAATCTAATTTTCAAAATAAACTTAACCTTTTTTCCTTGTTTCGTTGCCATTCATTCGTGCCATCTCCAGGAGGAAGAAGATCCTCCAGAACTGATAGATTATGGAGAGGGCTTGTTGGAAAGCACTCAGGTTATGCGAGAGAGGGTGATGAGAGAGTATGGGAATTATACAGAGGAAGTTCCAGACTCAACAACCAGAAAAAAAATACCAGAAGGTGACTATACTATCAGATGTTAGACAAGTTAACAGACAGACCTGGGGGAGAGCCTTAGAGATGTGAACAAGAACAAAGAAGATGTGGTTGATGAGGAAAGAAGGAGGACACAGAGAAACATTGGAGATATGCATACTATAGACAAAGTTGTGGAGAGGCTAAGGCAAAGAATCTAGAGACAAATCCAGGTACTGATTCCTCCCCCTCTGATGAGGGCAAATCTAAATTTGCTTTACCTACTATTCTAGGAACGGCACATGAAAAGTTAATAATATACATCATTAAATAATTTAGAAGCATCTAGACTTTCTATATATAATGCTAGAATAAATAAAAATTAGGAAAGTATTGTTATCAATAATAATATTTCAAAAGGTTTTAGTATTGAAGAGATAGAGGATCTGCTAACTGATGATGAGGGTAAAGAGCAAGATAATGAGGAGTTGGATAGTATTATTAGAAGTATTACTGGATTAGGTACTGTTTTGCAGAAAAGCAAAGATAGTAGAGAATTATACAAAGGAGTTGTGGTATGGAAATTTAGAAGTAGAAGTAAAGAAGGTATGAAAGGGATAAAGCTTTTTCTAAATGGCTGGTCTGTTTTGGAATGCCAGGGCACTTGGTGACCCTGAGAAAATTTCCTTTATTAATAATGCTATTGTAGAGTTTAAACTAAGATTTGTTGGGATTCAGGAAACTAGAAATCTGATTTCACTTTGTCCTGGTTGGAGAACATTAGTGGTAATAACTCTTTTTCCTGGGGTTTTGTTCCTGCTGTTGGATAGTCAGGTGGGCTATTGTGTGGAGTTAATAATGATTTCTATGATGTTATAGATACTGAAGAAGGAATGCATCATATTAGATTTCTTGTCCAAGATAGGAAAAGTGGGGAGAAGCTGAATATTGTTAATGTATACGGGGCCCCACACAATAAAGATAAAGAATATTTTCTAGTCGAATTAGTTCATATCTGTAACGCCAATGTTTTCCCCATTATCATTGGAGGCGATTTTAATATCATTAGAAAAAGGAGAGATTCTAACAGAAATAAGCCCCTGAATAAGTGGTCACATCTGTTTAATGCTATTATTGAGAGCTAGGAACTGAAGGAGGTGGAGTTAAATGGTAGAGCTTTTACTTGATCTAATAACCAGGAAAACCCTGTTTTTGAGAAGTTAGATAGAATTCTTATGTCTTTGTCTTTTAAAGTCTTATTTCCTATGATGTTTCTTAGGGCTTTACCTAGAGTACTTTCAGACCATGCCCCTCTGTTGTTAGACTTTGGACTTAATATTCCTAAAGTTAATAAACCTTTCAAATTTAAGCTGTGCTGGTTTTTAAGAGATGATTTAGATGCCGTGGTGATTAATATCTTGTGTGATTCTTATTATGGGATTACTACCCAGGATAAGTGGCAGAATAGAAATAGGGCGCTTAGAAAAATACTTAAAGGGTGGAATCTCAATTATGTTTGGCATTATAAAAAACAGAAAGTCTTGCTCACTAAGAACATAGATGATATAGACAGGGAGAGTGAAATGCTAGGATTAACTAGAGAGAAGTACTTACTGAGGAAGGGATTAGAGGAAGAGCTTTCCAAAATTAACAAGAGGAGATTATGTGGTTGCAGAGATCCAAAGAAAAAGAATTATTAGAAGGTGATGCATTAACTTCTTATTTCATATCTAGAGCCAGTAGCAGGAAAAGAAAGAACAAGATCATCTCCCTTAATACTGCTTCTAATGTTGTAATACAGGGGGATAAAGATCTACTGTTGTTTGCCACTTCTTTTTACAAAAATCTTTTTGGACCTGCTGATAGTTTAAATAATATCTCTCTAGATATCGATTTGCCAGCTGTATTAGATGATAATGATAGAAACATGCTGGATAGAGAATTTACTTTGGAAGAGATTAAAGATGATGTGTTTAGTATGAAACCTAATAAGGCTCCTGGCCCTGATGGTTTCCCCATAGAGTTTTATCAGAAGTATTGGCACATAGTAGTGATGGACTTGTTAAATCTGTTTAGTGATTTCTATAAAGGCAAGTTGGACCTAGCTAGATTTTAACTATGGAGTTCTAGCACTTATCCCCAAGTGTTCTGATGCACAATCTCTGCAACAATATAGACCCATCTGTTTAATAAATGTTAGCTTTAAGATTTTTACTAAGGTTTTAAATAATAGAGCAACCATTGTAGCTGATAAAATTATAGCTCCTGTTCAAACCGCTTTTATAAAGGGTAGATATATCCTAGATGGTGTCATTGCTTTGCATGAAGTGTTGCATGAGGTTCATAGGAAAAAAGATAGTGCTGTCCTTTTTAAAGTAGATTTTGAAAAGCTTATGACAAAATCAATTGGAGTTTTCTCTATTATGTTATGGAAAAGAAAGGTTTCCCTTCTAGATATATTAGTTGGGTAAAGCAGACATTAGAGAGAGGGAAGGTGGCTGTCATGGTAAATGACTAGATTGGCCCTTTTTCGAGATAAAAAAAGGACTGAGACAGGGGGACCTTTTTCCCCCAATTCTTTTCAATATTGCAATTGATATACTTAATTTGCTTCTAGGTAAAAGCTCAAAATTTGAACCTTATACAAGGCTTAGTGCAGAATTTGATCCCTAACGGTATTAACATGTTACAGTACGCTGATGACACTATCTTCATGTTTAAACATGACCTGGAGAGTGCTAGGAATTTAAAGTTAATACTATGTTTGTTTGAGCAATTATCTGGTTTAAAAGTAAATTTCCATAAAACTGAGGTTTTCTGTTTTGGAGATGCTAAGGATAAACAGGAGAGTTATTCTACTATTTTTACGTGTGTTGTAGGTAAAATGCCTTTTAGATACTTAGGAATACCCATTAATGTAGTCCGTTTATGTAACAATGATTGGAATTGGCCTGAGGAAAAGATGAAAAAGAGATTAAGTGTTTGGAAGGCGAGACATAGATCATATGGGGGGAGGTTGGTTCTGATTACTTCTAGTCTGTGCAATGTTCCTTTATACATGATCTCTCTTTTTGAGCTACCCAAAGGTTCTAGTAAAAAAATGAATTTCTATATGAAAAGAATGTTATGGCAGGAAGAAGATGGGGTCAAGAAGTACCATCTAGTTAAATGGGAGGATGTTTGTAGACCTAAAGAATTGGAAGGATTAGGAATTCTAGATTTGGACGCAATGAACATCTGTTTATTATGCAAATGGATTTGGAAGCTTGAGAATGAGAAAGGGGTGTGGCAAACCTTGGCGAGGGAAAATTATTTGAAAAAATGCACTGTTAGAGATTGTAAGAAGAAGAATGGTCAGTCTCACTTCTGGCAAGGACTGATGAAGGTCAAGCCAATCTTCCTACAATACAGTAGAAAGATGGTGGGGAATGGGGAGAGGACCATGTTTTGGAGTGACATCTGGATAGGAGATAAACCTCTAAGTGTGCAATTCCCTAGATTGTTTTTACTTACTTTTAGCTCCAACTTTACTGTTGCTAAAGCTCTATCTGAAAACATGAGTTTAATTAGATTTAGAAGGATCCTATGGGGGGACACGGCTGATATGTGGTTTGAACTTAAAGAGATTTGTGGTAAAGTAGTTTTGAATGATCAGGAAGACAAATGCACTTGGCTTCTAACTAAGTCTGGTAGATTCTCGGTTAGATCTCTTTACTTAGCCTTGAAAACAGATCAAGTAGCTTGGCCGCATAGGATATTATGGCATGTTAAGATTCCCCTGAAAGTGAAAGTTTTCTTGTGGACGATGCTCAAAAATAGTGTCCTGGCTAGAGATTATTTAGCGAAACGAAACTGGAAAGGTAAAGATAGGAATTGTAGCTTTTGCGACAATCCTGAAACAGTTGAACATCTCTTTCGTACGTGTGTTTTAGCTAGATTTATGTGGGGAGTGATAAGAAGTGTGACTGGTATTAATGATATACCTGCAAAGATAGAAGATTTTAGTGCTTGGATTGAGAAGTTTCCTAGAAAATTAAGTAAAGTAATAGCAGTGGGTGTGGCGGCAGTTTTCTAGACTTTGTGGAAAGCCAGAAACGCTGCTACGTTTCGTCATGTGTAACCGCATGATCCCAGTGCTCTGTTTTATCAAGTTGCTTATTGGACTTCATATTGGGCTGGTTTACACAGAAAAGGAGGGCAACGGATGCTACGAGCCGTAGCAGCGATGTTGGTGGAAGTCGCTGATGGATTCTTCAAGAGCAGAGGCTGGGCGCCGATGGTCAAGCGGCTGGGAGTCGGCTAAAAAAATGACACTGCCTTTCTTTTCCCGGGTAGAGTCTTATGCTAGGTTCTGTTAGTTTTCTCTTTGTGAGCTGGAATAGAACTAGTGAGGTTTTGGTTGGGTGTGAGGGGAGGAGCCCTGCGAGGTCACCTCCTCAAAAGCTGTTGGTGCTGCAAGTCCCTCTGGGTGCTGTAGAGCACCTGGGGCGCGATGAATTTCTAAACAGTTATGACTCTGTTTTATTGGTTTCGTTTCATGCAATGAAATGAAATTGGGGGCGTTGCCCCTCAAATGAAAAAAAAATTCATTCATGCCCTCGGCCTACTGGCAATGTCCCCGTGCCCACCGCCGTGCCCTACCCTTCTCTGCTTCTCTTGATTGCGGTGCAACGGAGTCATGGAGAGATTCAATAGCAGGCAAGCGACAGGCGCGACACTCGATAGCATTATCTAACTAGGGCTAATCTAATGGGACGTGGCGCTTAGGCCTTGTACAATGCAAGGTGCTTAGGGGAGGTGCTTAGAGAAATAATCCAGGTTTTTCTTAAGCACCGGTGCTTATTTGTACAGGGCAGACGCTTAATTAGGCATCTCTCCTGTAGAAATATGCACTGGTGCTTCAGAAAAATTCGGTTTATTTTTTTAAGCACTTCTCTAAGCACCTAGCATTGTACAAGGCCTTAATAGCAAATCTAACGTTTGTAGCTTTTACATGGACTAATCTAATCAGGGACTGAATCTACTGCTCAAATAAAATACCTTTCTTCCTTGTTTCGTTGCCGCTCATCTGTGCCCGTGGATTGGCACTCGCCGGCGGCCGTCCCTTCTCCGCTGCTCTTGATGGCGATGCGACGGAGCAGTCGAGCAGAGATCGGATAACAAACTCTCTGTGCGTCGTGGGCACGTTTTTTTTAGGGTGCGTGCTGCTAGCGTGTTTTTTTTAGCAATGCTGCTAGCGTGTTAATTGATCTCTTTGTCTTTTTTTTTCTTAGCACAGCCTCTTTGTATTCTATGATGGGCTGCTTGCTACTTCGTTATTTTGGGTTTCTGGGCTTGTGTGGTACATACGTGAATTGAGGACTTGACATGAGGCTTCACCAACGACACAGAGGGACGCTTCCCCATCGGGCAAATCCTAAACGGCGCTCGTTGCGCCCGTTTCTTCAATATTCACAAACGGGCGCACACCCCCGCGCCGCGCTGGGCCGGCCCGTTTTACTTTTTTTCCCATTCAATCTGAAAGAAAAAAAAAGGTGTGCTCTCACGGGGGCTCGAACTCGGAATCTCTCGATCGAGTGCGCACACAACTACAAGTCCAACTACGAATCACTTGTGCCTATATATTTTCTTTCTCTTATTTTATTCTTTTCCCAGGTCGCGAGAGCCCTTTGTGTCTATATTATTTGTGATTTTTAAAAAAAAAATGATGGCCCTTTTTTTCTTCAAAATCGATGAACACATTCCAAAATCCATGAACTGTTTTCAAAATCGGTGAACTTTTTCAGATTTATGAACTTTTCTTCCAAAATCAGATGAACTTTTTTTCCATTTTGTGAACTTCTTTAAAAAAAATTGATGAACTTTTTTCAAATTCGATGAACTTTTTTTAAAGTTGATGAATTTTTTTTCAAAATCGATGAACTTTTTTTGAAAGTGAATGAAACTTTTTTGAAAATTGATGAATTTTTTTCAAAATCGATGAACTTTTTTTGAATACATGAACTTTTTTTCTAATTCGTGGTATTTTTTTTTGAAACGGAGGCAAAAGATTTGCCGCATGCATTAATTAAGAGAGAATAGAGTTTTGTTACAAGGCCTGCGGCCCCAAAAAATACATTAGGTCATTACTCTCCCGGCATGATTAACCCCAATTCGTGGTGTTTTTTAAATCTGTGGACATTCAAATTTTGTTCACATTTTTAAAAAAAACAAGAAGTCACGTTTTTCTAAATAGCACGGCTATAGTTTTCTTCTTAAGCTGTTTCACATTGAAAACTTACACGAGATTGACTTTGCGGTGGTGGTTTTTAGCGGTGTAATACGTTTTGCACTGTCCAGTGCGTTCATGGGCCGGCGCAGTAGCGTGCTGCAGTGGGCGCCAGTTGCCTCAGGCGGCGCATAAGGCGCCCTATAGGAGCTCTCTCCCCATCCCGGCCGGCGCGTCGTTTCTCTTTGATGTCTCTTTTCTTTCCGAGGGGTCTTTGATCTTTCTCGATCGGTAACAAATATGGCTCTACTGTCCACAACCTAGCTCGTACGTGGGGTTCTTGCTCCTTTGCTCTCGCTATACGTGATATACTCATCTATACAGAACGACCAGGTGAATCAACCATCCAAGTCGTGTCCATTCAAGTCTCGGACTCGCAGGAAACGGGAGTTTTTGGTTGTTTGAGCGGCTGGTGGAAACGGATACGAGGATTCCTCCTACCTGACGCTCATTGAGTCAATTATTTTTTAGCAAAACACACCTGGACTTTATTATTAAATTTTTGCAGGAGAAACTTTCAATCTATTCATCATCTGTCATGGCAGTACAGAGAATACTAGAGTTTAAAAAATTATAATTAGATCTGTGGACCATCTAGCGACGACTAAAAGCATTGGAGAGTATCGCCATCATCGCCCTTTCTTCGCCGAAGCAAGACAAACATTATTATAGTAGACAGTCGGGAAGTGTTGCTAAGGGCCCAGAGGACTAGGGAACCAGAACAACATCCACCGTCGATGAAGAGAAATGTAGACGAAAGGATCAAATCCAGAAAGCGGTAGGTGGACGACCGCTTTCCAACTCCCAGTGAGGCCACTTGTAAATCATGGTGCGCATGTCCACCGCCCGAACCTCGCCGTTGCGCTGGCGCTCGACCCGGAAGGTTGCAAGTCGAAGCAGCATCCGCTGCCTGTACTCGGTGAAAATGTCGTAGCCCTTGCGCGTGATAGTCTCGAGGAGGCAGAACTCGGCGTTGCCCATGTAAGTGAGGCTCGCGGCGAGGTGCCTCTTCCACCTATTGTTGTACACCCTGTCCTCGACGGATGTCTAGGTCGGGCATCCACTGCAGCCGTCGTCGGGTGATATGACATTGCACACGGCGATGTACCCTTTTTGGTGTGAGCAGAGCCCGACCCACGCGTCCAGCTCGCGCACGAAGTAGGCCTCGCCGTAGAATGGTAGGAGCCAGCTCCCATGACGCGTCCTGGCGAGGCGGCTGGTGTCGAAGGAGAAGGTGCCCCTGTGCGCGACGGAGAGGAAGATGGTGGATCCGTTGGGATGCACCGCTTGGGACGAGACAATGATGGGCAGCTCGATCGGCGGCGGGCGGAGGGACTCCCACCACCATTCACCCCAGCCATGGCGGGGCGCCGGTCCAAGTTTCTCCATGGAGGGAACAAAGTTGTAGTCGTAGCTATCGTAGTCGGTCTCGAGGGCGTAGATGTCGACGCCGACAGTTAGGAACTCGGCGAGATCCTTTGGGGCGAGCAGCGCAGGGCATACGGCCACCTGCGACGTCGCGCTGTCGTACACCATGGTGCTGCGGCCGGCGTCCGCGTCCTTGTAGAAAGCGAAGATCTTGCTGCCGACGCACACGAACTGGTCGCACTGCTCGCGGTCCGGAGACGCCATGCGGATCGCCACGCTATCATGTGGCAGCCGCCGCGCCCTGGACTCCAAGTGGTCGTCCGTGCCCGTGTCCGGTTGGAAGGCGTCCACGTCCAGTTTGTACACCGTGCATCCCCGCGCGTAATCATGCACGACTACATGGAGGCGTCCCCGACGAGGCCGCTCGGATGCGCCTGCTTCGTCCTCAGATCGCCGACGCTTCCCCATCCCGGCGCGGCGTGCAAAAGCTAGTGGCGACTTGTTCTCGTTTCTCTTTAATCTCTGTCGGTCGGTCCACAACCTAGCTCGTACGTGGGGTTCTTGCTCCTTTGCTCTCCCTACGTGATATGCTCATCTATATAGAACGACCAGGTGAATCAAGCATCCAGGCCGAAATGCGGTCAGTGTCCATTAAGTGTCGGACTTGGAGGAAACGGGATTTTTTGAGAAAAACGGCCCGGCTGGATTTGTTTACAACCGCAACGGCGTAATGGCCCACTTGCCTCGTCTATTTATTCACACCAAACTGCGAGCAAACCATCCATCCAACGCGTCGCTCGCTCGGCTCGAAAAAGGAAACGCAAACACGTTTTACCAGAGAGACCAACCGCAAACGGACATCGATGGTGTGTGTCGCGTTCCTTCCTTCCTTCCTATTCGCAAGGAAATCCAAGTAAACGCAAACGCGGTTTTCGATCCAACCAACCAACAACCAATGCTAACTAGGAGAACGCCCGTGCGTTGCCACGGACCCACAGATCAATCTATATCGAGCTCCTCAACTTTCGCTCTTCGAACATGGGAAACGTTTATGAACGGCGGACCGGCCTAAAATTCCGCCGGCTACACGCGCGCCGTGTGATTAATCTAATCGTGCGTTCACGAGTCACAACCCAGCCTCACGCATGCATCATTTTTTGGTGGGCATTATTTCAAAATAAAATAAAATTGGTGGGCCCCGATTCGCACCTCACCCACAGCTTGGATCCCATCGTTATCTGCTCAGCCACGATCCCCTTTTCCTCCAGTTCCCATGGAGCTCGTCACCAGCGGCAATGAAGGTCTCAAATCCTTCTCTCCACCTTGCTCCACAAAATCCGACGAGCTCCGGCCGGCCGTCCTCCTCCGCCTTTCCTCTCAGATCCCCATCCTACCCCGGCGACGAGCTCCATGCATGCTACATCGACTTCCACCTGCGCCGTACACATGGAGAGCAGGCCACTACTTCAAGGGGAAGATGCAACCGACAGCCACAGAGCTGCGACCGTGGGCGGCGTGTTTTATTTTTGCTGGAACCAGAGTTTTTTGTTGCTGGAACCGCGTATTTTTTGTTGCTGCAATCGATTTTGTTGGAGTTTGCTATTTTGTGGAATTTTGCTGGAACCACAGTAATTTGTTGCTTGAACCGGCTGTTTTTTTGCTACAATCAAATTTGTTGGAGTTTTGATGTTGTGGGATTTTTGCTGGAACCATAGTAAATTATTGCTGGAACCGGCTGTGTTTTTTGCTACAATCAATTTTGACGGGGTGTTGTTGTTTGTGGGATTTTTGCTGGAACCGGCATCGGCAGGAGCTGCAACCGGCCGGGGGGTGTTTTGGAGCTGCATCCAGCGAGGAGGTGATGGGAACAGCGGCGGCATGATGCAAGGGGGAAGGATCTGCAAAACTCGACCGAGCTCGTCGGCGGGGATGCTTCGAGCTCAACGGTGGAGGGGGTACTTCGAGCTCGCTGATGGCAGAGGCGGTGGGGCTCCCGTGAAGCGCGGTTGCGAAGACGGCCTGCGCAGGGTGCGGTGTTCGTGAGGAGGAGGGTCGGAGGAAGAAACATGGGAGCAATCGAGTGGTCCCCCTTCGTCTAATCGAAGGGCTGTGCGGCGACCGGCCCAAATTTGGGCCGGTCGACCG
This sequence comes from Elymus sibiricus, assembly GCA_039707655.1. Classification (NCBI taxonomy): domain Eukaryota; kingdom Viridiplantae; phylum Streptophyta; class Magnoliopsida; order Poales; family Poaceae; genus Elymus; species Elymus sibiricus. The sequence goes on along the minus strand of CM077670.1, from coordinate 318,352,300 downwards.
GCGCCTATCACTGGCCTTCGAACATTGTGTTATTACTTTGCTATGTTGTCACCCCACTCCAAATCCGACTGATGTTTCCTCCCAAGTCTATCAAATTGTCGAGTCCCATCATCCCTAACCCAAGGACTAACATATGAATACGATACGCTTGGCTTCAACTCTACATTGCCACCCAGCTCCGAATTCGCATATGTTATCTCCAAGTTTGTCAAATTGCCATAGGCATTTCCATCATCCCTAACTTTGAATGTCTTCCAACATTCGTCATCCACTCCCTCATAAAAGTTCTGCAAACTAAACTTCCCCGTACAATTTTGCAGTGTTGTACATCAAAAATTCAAAATTGCTCTCATTTCCCTTTTTAAGTATTGCATGAGAGTTGATAGTTTCACTCGTACAAACCCTCCTACCTCAGGATTAAAATCACCCATACAATGGAAAATAGCTAGGATCGTATCATATGCACATGACGATCAAAGGTGCAGCACTTGTGTTGTCGAATTAGTTATTATAAAAATAATTTGTTTCCACTTTTGTCCACTATAAATCACATGAAACAAGTTTTTCTCACTTGAACTGATGACTCATGCAACATATTTGTATTCTATTATGCAAATGATTGCATGCATCATCGTCCCTCTAGCTAGCTAATATGACGCAACCTTTTTTTGAATCAAACTATGACACAACTTCAGGGCGGAGCATCGAGTCCCTACTATCTACACTCCCATGTTTCTGTCACATGCTTGTGCTCTTGCCCTTCCCATAGACACCACAACTTTCCCGAAGTAGGGGATCCCTACAATGCAAAATTCTTTCATAGAAAACCAAATCAATATCAAATGTGTAGATTTTGCTATCTCAACCATTTACAACCCCTCCAATGATTCTCCCTATTTCTCCTACAGCCTCAGTCGCCAAACTTTGACATGGTTCAACAGCAATACATGCTTGTTTCTTTGATACGCACCCAGAACAGTTAATAACTCTGCTGATGAGATTTTTTGTATTTATCGTAACACGATTAATCAAAATAGAAGAACTATGATCACCTTCTCACTGAAATAAGGAAAACATGTAGTACCCCGCTCGATCAAGAGAATCCTTGTTAGTGGAAGTGAAGGCAACCTCGGCTTCCAGCCACTGACAAAAACCCCGCAATCCAAGTTAGAACCATGATATCATGCAGTAATCACAATAAGTATGGCTTGATGTATAAAGATAGTATGGTTCTGAAGGGGCATATTTGTTGCCCAACTATACAGGGAGATTATCTGAAGGGGGAATGCCCTAAAAGAGAGTATGGTAGTATGGTTCTGATGCACTGTCACTGCATGATTTGGCACGAAACAATTAGTCCTATCAGATTGGACAGGTCCTGTAGAATATATATGAAAAGCAGTTCGATGCAGATGGTCTATCCGGATCAATACAGTGATGCTACATCTTAATCATATTACTACATGGATCAATTCTGTGTTCCTATAGCAATTAAAAACAATCAATCCAAATGATGCATCAATCTAAGGAAAAGGCGATTCATTCGGTAAATCCCACTGATAATCTTACCATTCCAGCTGATAGGGGATTCATCATTACAGTTACATGATTCACCGATTTCACCCCCTCCTCCGCCTAAGATCGTACCGATAAACACATATGGCTATTGACGAAAAAGGGTTCCTCCGAGAGGACCAATACAAACAGACGCCACCACCACACTCAACACACTCACCCAAGACAAGATACAAAGGTGTCGGGCACCAACACACCACCCCAACAACTACCAAGCACACTACAGATGAGCAAAGAAGAACCGTTTTGAGCCGTCGGAGACCACCACATGAGCGATCCACCGAGGAGAGGTGACACAGCGAACGTCGGAGAGGGGACTCCAAAAAATTGCCTCCAAGAAGGGCACGACCACGGATAGCCGCCACCGACCGATCCTGCAGATCAAGTTTTTACCCGGAGCAGCACGAAGGAAGTGGGAGCACCGTGACGGAGACTGCAAGGAGGAAACGACATCCGCGGACACCGCCGCCGTCGGCCAGTACAAAGACTAGGCAAGTGATGTACCCCGGTGCTCCGACCACTCCGTCGCACCACCGCTCTGCCTACCACACGCATCCATGCCTCCCGAGCAACCATGTCTGCCCGCCCGCACCCGAGCCACACAATCTTCCTAATACCAACGCGCCTCCGCTCGGCTCGTCGGTCTGGGTACAACACTGCAAAATTGTACGGGGAAGTTTAGTTTAATAGGCGCGTTGGTCTTAGACAGATACCTATTCTGCACATCTCCAAATGAGCTGAAATTTCACGGAGATTTATTTTGGAATAAATAAAAAATACTGTACAAAAGAAGTACCAGAGGGGGCCACCCAGGTGCCCACGAGGCACCAGGGCGCGCCACCCCCCCCCCCCCCCAGGCGCGCCCTGGTGGCTTGTGGGGGCCCTGGCCAGCCTCCGGTGCCCATTTTCTGGTATATAAGCCCATTTGCCCTAGAAAAAAATAATGAGAAGACTTTCGGGACGGAGCGTCGCCGTCTTGAGGTGGAACTTCGGCAGGAGCACTTTTGCTCTCCGGCGGAGCGATTCCGCCGGGGATACTTCCCTCCGGGAGGGGGAAATCGAAGCCATCGTCATCACCAACGATCCTCTCATCATGGGAGGACCAATCTTCATCAACATCTTCACCAGCACCATCTCATCTCAAACCCTAGTTCATCTATTGTATTCAATCTTTGTCTCAAAACCTCAGATTGGTACCTGTGGGTTGCTAATAGTGTTGATTACATCTTATAGTTGATGCTAGTTGGTTTTTTTGGTGGAAGATTATATGTTCAGATCCATTATGCTATTCAATACCCCTTTGATCTTGAACATGAATATGATTTGTGAGTAGTTACTTTTGTTCTTGAGGACATGGGAGAAGTCTTGTCATAAGTAATCATGTGAATTTGGTATTCGTTCGATATTTTGATGATATGTATGTTGTTGATTCTCTTAGTGGTGTCATGTGAACGTCGAATACATGACACTTCAGCATCTTTGGGCTTAAGAGAATGCATTGTGGAGTAGTAATTAGATGATGGGTTGCTAGAGTGACAGAAGTTTAAACCCTACTTTATGCGCTATTCCGTAAGGGGCTGATTTGGATCCATATGTTTAATGTTATGGTTAGATTTATCTTAATTCTTCTTTCGTAGTTGCGGATGCTTGCGAGAGGGGTTAATCATAAGTGGGAGGCTTGTTCAAGTAAGAACAGCGCCCAAGCACCGGTCCACCCACATATCAAATTATCAAAGTAGCGAACGCGAATCAAACCAACATGATGAAAGTGAATAGATGAAATTCCCATGTGTCCTCGAGAACGCTTTGCTTATTATAAGAGATCATTCCGGCCTATCCTTTGCAACAAAAGAATTGGGCTACCTTACTGCACTTTAGTTACTATTGTTACTTGTCACTTATTATAAATTATCTTGCTATCAAACTACTTGTTACCGATAATTTCAGTACTTGCAAAAAATACCTTGCTGAAAACCACTTGTCATTTCCTTCTGCTCCTCATTGGGTTCGACACTCTTACTTATCGAAAGGACTACGATTGATCCCCTATACTTGTGGGTCATCACCGCGCCACACACCATCGTCCAGAAGCCGGGGAGGAAGGCCCGACCGGACTCCAGGACGCGCACGTACCTCCACCATCTCAGACACACCACCAGCACTGGCCCCTAATCCACGACAGCACTGGCCGCCCACGGCCCCTGCTGGCTCAGCCTCGCCGTCCCGCATGATCCGCTAAAAGAAGCGGCCGCCACTCATGGAGCACCCCTCCACCGTGCCGCCTGTCGCGTTGTCGACACAGACGCACGCGCCTCCGCACATGTGCGCCGTCTCCATGGTGTCCGGCATCCGCACCACGCCCTGGCCCGGGGGCGACGGCCCGCGCCTGCCTCGCCACGCAAGAGGACAAAAAGTGCTTCGCCGACACCGGTGCCGACCGGGCTTTGCCCGGGCGCGCCTCCTATCGGCGGCGAGTGTAGAAGACACAAAGTTTGTAGCTTCCTGGATGCCGAATACTGCTGCTGAGGAATGTAGTTCAGGAAAAATAATAATATTTTAACTGTTATGTAGTTATTGTCTCCTTCAAAAATGTCGTGTAACTACAAAAGATATATTGAGCACTGACCTCGACGCTGCTACTTAGGGGGGTGTGACTCCTCATCGGGTGCAACCTTTCGTGGCAAGTTCTTCTTCTGCGTGTACTTTGCATATGAATACCACACACCGCCGAACGTGTTGATCACCAGCCCGAGAGTGTGCACCTTGACGCCCCCCAGCACAACAAAATTCAGGGTCTGATATGTCAATGATAAAAATATGGTATCAGATGCCTTGAGAACTCCCACTATTGTGGTTTTCGGTGCAGAGTTGACGATCGTGCACCAAAACATCGTGTAATTCAGAATGATACCCATCACCAGTGAAATCAGAAGAATAACACTGAGCGATGCAGAGGCTATCTGCATTTACAGTTACGTAGTCATAAGCTAAAGGGGTTCTGAACAAAGAACAAACAGACCACAAAACGATGGGCAAGAAAGATAGCAGGTGTTGAGCCAAAGCCTGTGCCATCGTATATCTGCTAATTAAGTTTGATAAGCTTATACACATACTGCTAACCTTTTCTGACAGTACTGAAAGAGAATGGGGGAAATTATCCTGTTGCAATAATGATGAAAAACAGAAATGGAATAGACAATATGTTGTAAAACATCAACTCCATTGAGGAAAGACTGTCATCTGCGCCTGATTTCTCCACCAGAATCAAATACATCATCTGCATACACATTATGTCAGTTAGAACTATAGCCAATTCTAGTTTGCGCATGTGTGTGGTGTTAACCAGATTACAAAAGCAAACCTGGAAGAAGACCGATGTTAGAGCCATACTGTATCCATACAAGTCAAAAGAAAAATCTCAATTGCTGCAACAAGGACGCCTAAGGTGGTGCAGACAACTGAAAGTGACACATAAAACAATTTGCACTGATAAGACAGTGCCAGATAGTTCTATGAATGGTGGTGACATACAAGTACATGTTATTTACCTGTGATAATGGTTTTCAAGAATCGAGTGAATGGGTCGTCCAAGGTCGAGAGCATTTTCTTTACTGCGGCATCTGAAATCAAATGTGGGATAAGAATATTCAACAGGACCGCGTAAGAACTGTAAAAGCACAACATCTCTCAGTTTTGCTTATATCGATGGTTTATATATTAAGTGGTTCATTATGTTTCTAATAGAATTTCAGATTTAACCAAAGCAGGTACATGACATATAACTGCATTTGATCCAATTATCAAATTTAGTTGTATATTTTAAAATATGAAGTGGCCGGTGATGACTTGAAAAAGTGTGAGCCATTGAGGCAGCTGATAAATTATATTATTGCTATGCAACATTATATTTAACAGTACATGCAGACTTTGTGCAACTGGAACCATACATGTCACCCCCCGCATGTTCATCAGCTGATCCCAGAGGGGACGCTTGATGTACCTAAACCAGCTCTTCCCATTGAAGGACTTCTCGCCACGGTCGACCGCTCGCCAGGCCTCCAGGAAAAGCAGGTTCCTTCACGACCACGGACCCTACTTGGCTGGATCAAAACCACAAATCAGCAAGAATGATTAGTGTGAACCGAGCTTTTCAATTTTTGAGAGTTGGACCAATTACATTGGGGCGGGGATCGGTAGTAGCTGGCGCAGACATGGATACAGTGAGCACCATCCCCAGCATCGCGTAGCAGCCAAGACCGTTGTCACCCGTCGGCGCCGGGCTGGCCCGCGGCACCATCGAGCCCTGGAGGACCCGGCCGACCTGCCTGAAGGGGAGCTCGGATTTTGGCCGCACCCTTGGCAGTTTTTCGTGGCCGCCGGCGCCGCTAGCCGGACCTCCGGAAAGGATAGCACCGGTGGAAGTTCGCCGTTGCTGCAGGCGCCGCTAACTAAATTCATTCACAATGAAGGTTACTAAAACACCCAACACACAAAGAAATAGAGAAGAACCAAGAGATGGAAGCCCACACCTCTCGCCATGTAGGATCTGGACGAACGATGCATGCATAAAGCAGCTCGTGCGTCGAATCGTGGACGTCCATCTTGGTAGAGGCCGCCTGCAGGGATGGGACGGCGGTGATATTGCTGTGGACATGATTGAGGCATATGATGTCTGAGTTGGCATCGTGCTGCTCGAGAGGTCGTCCGTGCCACCAGGGGCGGCGGATATGCAGAGGCAGTGTAACGCGAGCAGAACAAGCGGTGGCGCAGCTAGGACGGTTTGAGGGAGAGGTGGCTGGCGGCAGGGGAGAAGCGGCCGACCAGTGCGTCGGTCGTCGTGACAGCGGCGACGGCACGCATAGACCAAAAATAATTGGGAGGAGATATGGTAGGAGAAGGGAACGGGAAGGGAATGCTTAGGTAAAGTAAACTTTTGATTTGATGGAGATTTGTGGATCAGTTGACGATCGAGGCGCCGCGGAAAAAACCCGGAAGCTATCAAGTCTCCCTTTAGGAATAGAGATAAGAACTTTTTAGGAGAGTAGAGATTTGGTAGGATGTGTCATGTGATATTAATGTGATTTAGCGACTTATGTTATGTTAATTAATGTAATTTTGGTGACGTATGGAAAATTAATTAATATGATTCAACCATTTATGGTAAGGTTAATTAATTTAGATTTGGTCTTTAGAGATTGACCGTGATTGATTCTTTCACATAAAGACATTACTAAATAACTTGCGACCGCATGGAAAGTTCTGATTCGTTCAGATTTTTTTCGTTGTGTGAGAAGTGAGACGAAAATAAATAGGTGGGAGGGGGTGGTGGGAGGTGAGGCGAAAAAAACCAGACAAAAATAAACCGGTGAGGAGAAGCTACCAAGTGAGACATTAGGAGTAGAGAAAAATGAATTGGTGCACGCACGCGCAACGTATCCTACGCGCTCGGAGTGGGACCCATCCACCCTCCCATTCCCACGCACGACGCCCCCCTACCTCGTCTTCGTCGAGCTCCGACGCGATTCACCCGACCATGCACGCACGTTCACCACCGGTCGGGAATCCTACCTACCTCCCCGCAAGGATTTGTTTGCCCTCTTACTCGCCTCCGCCATGGCATATCCTTCTCAAAAAAACTCAACTTTTTTTCTTTCTCACCACCACACGCCCTCCGATGACACTACACGCATCATCGGACGGGGATCAGACATGGTAGACATTATTTCTCCTAAGGGACATCGTCGCCGCCACACGGTCCCAACCAAGACGTTGAACCAAACAAGAACAAGAGCGGGATACCTCCTGTAGGGGAACGCAGCAGAAAACTAAAATTTCCGGTACTGCGAGCACGCCCAGGATCACTATGGAGATGCATATAAGGTTTGGATCTGATCGTTACCAACTCGTAGCGCAGCGAAAGTAGAGTCGATGAAGATCGTCGGTGCAGATCCCCGCAGCTAGGATTTACAACCTCCCAACAGCGATGATGTACTCCCTCGCCTGCCCCCGGACAGCCCTTCGGGAGGCACTCTAGAACAGCCCCTCGGGCAAAAAGATCGAACCTACGACCTCTCTACGGGGTTGCACACATACGGTGTCATCTATCCGGCAGGGCTTCGCCGTCCAGAACTAGTTCCCACCGGAATCCAGACAGCCTTTCGGCTCTACGAAACTATTTCGCAGGGAGGGAGAGAGAAGCCAGATCATTGCATGGCACTTGTATGTGAGAAAGAGTGAGTTTTGGGCAGCCCCCTCCACCCCTATTTATAGGCCAAGCCCAAGGGGTAGAGGACCAAAATGCCCTCAAAGGTGGCTTCTCCAAGAAGCCAACAGGGAAAAATACCAAAAGGCCCTCAAGGTGGCTTCTCAAAGAAGCCACCAAAAAGTGCTTTTCAATATTCATGGAAACATTTTTCCGCGACCGTTAAATCCGAAAATATTTCTGTGGGTCTTAAAATAATTCCAGTTCCCACTAAAATGATTTTGGACGCGTTCCAAAACAATTTCGGATTAGTGATTTTCATCCGCGAAAAGCAACCAAACCGGTTCCGGCAGCTCCGGAACATTTCCGGTTTTTATGCCGGAAAAATCCCAGAAGTTTCCAGAACAATTCTGGCACCCTCCAAGAATTTCCAGGCATGTGCCGAAACCAATTTGACTTAATGGTATACTCCAAAACAACTTTTTGGTTTTACCGAAACTATTCCGGTGTTCTCTCTCCGGAACTCTTCCGTTGTCTCCGAAACTTTTCCGGTGACTTTCTCTCAGACTCCCTGTATAGTATTCAGCAGATAGATGACCCTTAAGCATGTGACCCTATAGGTTCGGTGAAGCATAGACATGACCAGAACACTTTCCGATCAATGATCAACATCGGAGCCGTGGACACCCATATTGACCCCTATACCCACACGAATAAATATTCGAGTGAACCTCCAGTTTGCCGTGTGCTATTCCTGTTGCTTCGCGATATGTTACAAATACCCGAGGTGAGATTTATCGGCATCCCCGTGGATCAACAACTTGTCCACTATGCCAGTTACCTTGTTACCGGTTTTGTTCTCTTTTCTCGTTCCCGTGTTCCGACATCCCTGTGATCAAATCACATTGTGTCTGGCCATACGATGGTGGATACCGTAACACCGAGAGGGCCCAGAGATATCTCTCCATCGTCGGAGGAGCAAATCCCAATCTTGAGCTATCAAGTTACTTGACATACTTTCCCATGAACCCGTAAGCCGCCGTAATAGCCACCCAGTTACGGATGATGTTTAACAAACCCCAAAGTTCATTAATCAAGCATGAAGAAACTTGATACGCTCATGGTCTATGGAATTATGCAAACATAGACTTTCTCTATGTTATTAACCATTAACTTGTGACGAATGTATCTCATAGCATAACATCAATCAGGTCGATTCAACCACAAGTGTTCTACTAACATTGTGTCCCCAAAGTTGCCGGCATAGTCATGCCCATGATCAGGAAAACAGAACCATCATGTAACACTTGAGCTAGTCTTAGAGGCCAGACTAGGAATACATTTTACTGTTTATTATTCCACACGTGCATATGAGTCTTCCTCCGAGCCTCGTGTTATTGCAGACTCGAGAACCATAGCAGTTATAGCATGGAATACAAACTTAATTATGAACATGGGGATAAATAATAACATTTATTATTGCCTCTAGGGCATATCTCCTACAGACTCCCACTTGCACTAGAGTGAATAATCTAGTCAATGTTACAGCACTTTACACCTATGGCATACCGGTGTAAAATATGCTTCGCTTGTGGTATAGCCTGATGTCCAACGGAGCTGACAACTTCAGGTCCGTGTGTATCTTTGCATATCCTCGCATTTTCACACTTTCACAAAATTCATATTTTGTGTGGACTTGGCTTTGTATATATGTGAATCACTGGTCGAACCTTGATTCCTCAGACTGAGTTATGGAGCAACTATCTACAATGGTGTCCCATTGACCAAAGCCATCTTGGGACCATACTAAGTTCATGAATGAACTATATGATTCAACATCTTCTTTGTCGCTTCCAAAGCGTCAACATACTTAGCCTTTGTTATAGAATTCGCCACAGTATCCTGTTTGGAACAATTTCCAACTACCATGCCACCATATTGTGTATTACACAAAACCCTTAACTTAAATCGAAAATCGCATGGAGCATTGATGAAGACTGTATCGATGTAATTACTTACAACGAGCACTTCATAATCTCTGCGTGCGAGAAAACATGCATCCGTGCTACTTTAGTAGTCAACGACATTTTTCACTGTTGTCCCATGATCAGTACTTTGATCACTTTGGTATCTATACTCACAACAGTTTGGGAGTATCGGACATATCCGGTTGTTTTACATACTATGGAATACATGATTAATCCGAACACAAGAGTGTGTGGAATCTCCATCATGTATTTTGCTCATCAGTGTTTTAGGACACCGAGTCTTGCAAAACTCTTTCCATGTGACTTCGGCAAGAATCACTCCTTGGCGTTCTTATGCTAAACTGTTTTAGCATCTTGTCAATATGTATTTTTGGCTTAGCCTATTAGGCAAAACTATCTTCTCAGATAATTATGCCTAATATCAAGGCTACTTAGCACAAGCACTTCATCGAAAAACTTTTTTCAATGAAGTCCTAATTCGTGTCAAGAAATTTATATTATTTCCAATCAACAATGTGTCAAGCACACAAGGTTTTTAGAAATATTATTATGCTCCCACTTACTTTCTTGTAATCACAAGCATCTTCGTTATCCATTGTTGAAATCAAACTCTTTTGACTATTTCATCAAAAACGAAGATTCCAACTCCATTTTGCTCTCTTCTGTCCATTGCTGGAACTCTGAAGTTTGCATACTCACTAGCATCCTCTGGATCGACAAAATACTTTGAACTGTATCACATGCAAGTCCTAGGTTGCATTTCCATCACATGGAAATCCTTTTGGCATCCATGTTTCATATCTCATGTTTGAAATATGTATTAATTGCTAGTTTAACCCAAACCGACTTTAAGCATCGCTATGGTGAGACAACCTCATCGTAGTCAACTCCTTGAACTTGTTATTTTCAACAAGTCGAGCTTTATGGATAAAACATTTTATCCACATCAGTTTATAGTTCCATTAATGTTCATTAGGCTCTAAGTCTTCCGAAGGGTTTATAAAGATATAATCTTGAATCATTTATATGGAAACTATCTCGGATTATATTGGTTTTAGCCAATTCTGGAGTCAGGGCCCATCAACGCTTCCTTGTGTATCATAGGTATACTGTTGTCCAACAACAATATCTCATTAGCGCACCTGAGAGGTTTGCACGAGTCTTGCCTACGTGGTTTAGCTGCAAGTTCGACTGAAGTCCATACATTTTATTGTAGAGACTTCCGTATCAGTCGCAGTAGGAAACTCTGGAATTACTTCCAAGGTTTCTTTCCTTTGACCTGATGACGAAGATATTGTTATCTCGTCGAGTTGCACTGTCCTCCCACTCACCTTTTTGCAAGAAACATTTTCTTCAAAATCACACCGTTCTTTGTGGCAAACATTTTTGCCTCGGTACAGTGAGGGAGGAATACCCAATAACTTGGGATAACCTACAAAGTAGCACTTGTCTGATTTGGAATAGGTTTGTAAATATTTAACACAAGCCCCATATTCCAAATGTTAAGAAAAGATATAACATGGTAGGGTGTACCATACCATGGCATCATTTCAACAGATCTAATGGCGCTCTTTTCAGTGTAAAAACCATAGTCTCTAAAGCATTACTTTAAAAGGGATAATGGCAAATTGATTTATGTCATCTTTGATCTTACCATGTCATAAATGGTTTGATTACATCTTCACGGACATTCCACTCACCGTGGTGTTCCGGGAGGTGTAAGTTATGAAACTCTTTTCACAACTCATCAGACATTCGCTAAACTTATAACTCAAATATTCCTTTCTGCAATCTAGTTTGCAGAAACATAATCTTTCTTGTTACAATAATTTCTACTTCATGTTGAAAACCTTTCGAATGATTTCAAAAGATCCAGACTTACGTCTCATCAAGCAAATATCTAGATATCTACTTGAGTCATTTTTTGAAGATAGACAAATCCACTGCTAGCAATAACCTTTATTGGACTACATACATCAAAATGTATGATTACCAATAAGTTCGTTGCTCATTCCTTATGGCCTATGAACGGTATTTCAGTCACTTCACTTTTCGGAGGAAAGTTACAAGTGTCAGATGATTCATAATCAAACGACTTCAAAATCCATCATTATGGAATTTCTCCATGCGGGTTTCTCCAATGTGACCAAATGCAGTGCCACACATGTGTGGTGTTCTTTTAGTCTTGCGACATTTAGCGTCAGTGTTATGGATGTATCAGGTTACCATCAATATTCATAACATACATCCCATCCTTGATGGAAGTATGGCCCTTATGTTATTCATAATACTGAACAACAATTGTTCTTTTATGAACAACACTCTTGCAACAAACATTATGCAAATGGGCTAGAGTGTGTAAAACTCTAAAATGAATTATGAAAGTAAATACAGAGGTAAAGTATTATTATCAATATTCATAACATACATCTCATTCATAATGAAAGTATGGCCCTTATGTTATTCATAACATCGAACATCAAAAGTTCTCTTATGAACAACCTTCTTGCAAGATACCTTATGCAATGGGCTAGAGTGTGTAAAACTCTAAAATGAATTATGAAAATAAATACAGACGGTAATACACCGATGGAAGGTATAGCAACATTTACTATATTCCCAGCGCGTATCTAAACCTCATTCCGGCAAGTCTTGTAGGCCGTAGTAGTTCTTGCATCGAGTCTCAACAGAATCCAATCGAGCGGGTATCTCTGTGATCAACTCACAATACCCAAGAATCAGTGATTAACATGTTTAATCATAATTCCCAAGAACTATTTCTTTTGACCAGCCTTCTATACATCAATAGCTTGTATGACATTCATACATGAGCTGGATATTCCAGTCTTCTTTCTTTTTGCCTTTATACTTCTAACAGTTTAACTTTCAGTATTTCTCTTACTCTCAGAAGAAGCACCCAACTTCAAGAGTGGTGTTAGCCCCAGACTTCCTAGGTGTGTAAGTCACACTAACACCCTTTGGACATTTCCTTTCTCTTTAAGTTGTTGTTTTATTCACCATCATCATATGACCGGCGTTCTTCTGGATCCCTCTCTCAACAGTCAAATGCATAGTAAATACTTTACTAATAATTTGCAAAACAAACATTACTTTGGATATCCCATATCTTCTAGCCTTTGTTTGTATCTGAAACTAATTTTCAGTTCCATGAATATCACATAGCTATCCCAAACCTTTGACTATTTCATCAAAAACGAAGATTCCAACTCCATTTAGCTCTCTTCTGTCCATTGCTGGAACTCTAAAGTTTGCATACTCACTAGCATCCTCTTAATCGACAAAATACTTTGAACTGTATCACATGCAAGTCCTAGGTTGCATTTCCATCACATGGAAATCCTTTTGGCATCCATGTTTCATATCTCATGTTTGAAATATGTATTAATGGCTAGTTTAACGCAAACCGACTTTAAGCATCGCTACGGTGAGACAACCTCATCGTAGTCAACTCCTTGAACTTGTTATTTTCAACAAGTTGAGCTTTATGGATGAAACATTTTATCCACGTCAGTTTATAGTTCCATTAATGTTCATTAGGCTCTAAGTCTTCCGAAGGGTTTATCAAGATATAATCTTGAATCATTTATATGGAAACTATCTCGGATTATATTGGCTTTTAGCCAATTCCGGAGTCAGGGCCCATCAATGCTTCCTTGTGTATCATAGGTATACTGTTGTCCAACAACAATATCTCATTAGCGCACCTGAGAGGTTTGCACGAGTCTTGCCTACGTGGTTCAGCTGCAAGTTCGACCGAAGTCCATACATTTTATTGTAGAAACTTCCGTATCAGTCGCAGTAGGAAACTCTGGAATTACTTCGGGGGTTTCTTTCCTTTGACCTGATGACGAAGATATTGTTATCTCGTCGAGTTGCACTGTCCTCCCACTCACCTTTTTGCAAGAAACATTTTCTTCAAAATCACACCGTTCTTTGTGGCAAACATTTTTGCCTCGGTACAGTGAGGGAGGAATACCCAATAACTTGGGATAACCTACAAAGTAGCACTTGTCTGATTTGGAATAGGTTTGTAAATATTTAACACAAGCCCCATATTCCAAATGTTAAGAAAAGATATAACATGGTTGGGTGTACCATACCATGGCATCATTTCAACAGATTTGATGGCGCTCTTTTCAGTGTAAAAACTGTAGTCTCTAAAGCATTACTTTAAAAGGGATAATGGCAAATTGATTTATGTCATCTTTGATCTTACCATATCATAAATGGTTTGATTACATCTTCACGGACATTCCACTCGCAGTGGTGTTTCGGGAGGTGTAAGTTATGAAACTCTTTTCACAACTCATCAGACATTCGCTAAACTTATAACTCAAATATTCCTTTCTGCAATCTAGTTTGCAGAAACATAATCTTTCTTGTTACAATAATTTCTACTTCATGTTGAAAACCTTTCGAATGATTTCAAAAGATCCAGACTTACGTCTCATCAAGCAAATATCCATATATCTACATGAGTCATTTTTTGAAGATAGACAAATCCACTGCTAGCAATAACCTTTATTGGACTACATACATCAAAATGTATGATTACCAATAAGTTCGTTGCTCATTCCTTATGGCCTATGAACGGTATTTCAGTCACTTCACTTTTCGGAGGAAAGTTACAAGTGTCAGATGATTCATAATCAAACGACTTCAAAATCCATCATTATGGAATTTCTCCATGCGGGTTTCTCCAATGTGACCAAATGCAGTGGCACACATGTGTGGTGTTCTTTTAGTCTTGCGACATTTAGCGTCAGTGTTATGGATGTGTCAGGTTACCATCAATATTCATAACATACATCCCATCCCTGATGGAAGTATGGCCCTTATGTTATTCATATTACTGAACAACAATTGTTCTCTTATGAACAACACTCTTGCAACAAACATTATGCAAATGGGCTAGAGTGTGTAAAACTCTAAAATGAATTATGAAAGTAAATACAGAGGTAATTTATTATTATCAATATTCATAACATACATCTCATTCATAATGAAAGTATGGCCCTTATGTTATTCATAACACCGAACATCAAAAGTTCTCTTATGAACAACCTTCTTGCAAGATACCTTATGCAATGGGCTAGAGTGTGTAAAACTCTAAAATGAATTATGAAAATAAATACAGATGGTAATACACCGATGGAAGGTATAGCAACATTTACTATATTCCCAGCGCGTATCTAAACCTCATTCCGGCAAGTCTTGTAGGCCGTAGTAGTTCTTGCATCGAGTCACAACAGAATGCAATCGAGCGGGTATCTCTGTGATCAACTCACAATACCCAAGAATCAGTGATTAACATGTTTAATCATAATTCCCAAGAACTATTTCTTTTGACCAGCCTTCTATACATCAATAGCTTGTATGACATTCATACATGAGCTGGATATTCCAGTCTTCTTTCTTTTTGCCTTTATACTTGTAACAGTTTAACTTTCAGTATTTCTCCTACTCTCAGAAGAAGCACCCAACTTCAAGAGTGGTGTTAGCCCCGGACTTCCTAGGTGTGTAAGTCACACTAGCACCCTTTGGACATTTCCTTTCTCTTTAAGTTGTTGTTTTATTCACCATCATCATATGACCGGCGTTCTTCTAGATCCCTCTCTCAACAGTCAAATGCATAGTAAATACTTTACTAATAATTTGCAAAACAAACATTGCTTTGGATATCCCATATCTTCTAGCCTTTGTTTGTATCTGAAACTAATTTTCAGTTCCATGAATTTCACATAGCTATCCCAAACTTTTGAAGTTCGGGTCTCATGGAAGCAAACATTTTGCACTTGACTGTAACGGAATTCTAGCTTTTGGATCGAAGGACGAGTGTCACATCATCCATAGCATTAGCGGGAGAATACCGAAAGCATGCGATAGGACAAAGTCCTTCTCGGCACTTTTGAGGACAATCCTCACATTACGTTACCAACCGTAAAGTTTTAACCAGATATTTAACAGCTATTCAATTTTAATAGGGAAGGTGGAAACGCGAGCCAATATTCTATAACTATTATGCAAATCACACTTAGACTATGTTCATAATAAATTGCACTGAGAATTAAACAAGTTAATTCTACAGTGCGCTCCCACTCAAATCAATATCTCTCATAATTGATTGTGAGTGATACAAGACCCATATTACAATTCAACGCCAAGGATGCATCCATCTCAAGTGACGAGAATTGCAATCGGTAGGCCAACTTGCCAATCACATCTCTATGCGAGTCTTGTTCATCTTTCGATGGGCGTGTTCCGAGCTCAGGACGATCAAGCCAGAACGTCAAGACAACCAAGTGATCTTGTTGCGAGGTCTCAACTCACCCACCTCACACTTCACTAATCGTTCGTACCCATGCATCCATGTGATACCCCGAAGAGATAGGTGCCGTGACGGTGCTACACTTGGGAGAACACTAACTACTTGATATTTTTAGTGAGAGATCACCCTAATAAAAGGCGACTACCGCGCAATCAAGAAGGGTGCATCAAAGGGACAAACATCTTAGGCAATTCATAATAGCATGATATGGTATAGCCCTCTCTGACGGAGAAGTCTTTCATTTCTTCGTCTTCGGCATTCGCGTCGGTGTTCACCTTCGCAAAGATTGCCACCACCTTGTCGCACCAGATGATATTGCTATCTCTATAGCTAATAAAATAAGTGCATTACTTAATGTTGACACGCAGGTCATTAAAGTGACAATCATATGGCTCCAGCCATCATGCCGAATCATGACACGCAGATCATGTTAATTTACATTATATAGTCATCTCATACATAATCGAATTAATATGAGAACTGCTATACCACATCACATGCACATCCTGCAAAACCAAGTTAGACGCCTCTAATCGGTTCATACAAGATTTTATTTTAGGTGGCTTCTAAGGTTTTGAAACAAACGAAGCTACCTACGTCCATCATCAAGTATGATTATTCAAGTCGCTAGATTAACTTTGCGGGGTGTATGAAACACGAGATAATAAAATCTCGAGCCCCATACTGAACTTCGTCATACGCATGACCCCCGTGCAGATCATATCTACATTGCCCTTTCGTCTACGAAATTTCATCTTTCTTTTAACTATGTTGGAATTCAATGAACTGTTAGCACTTCGTTGATCAATCAGGATCGCGGATTGCCAGAACTTTGAAACTCCACCATGCCGTTGTCAAGATCAGAAATACGCAAATTTCAGGGAAGCAACAAGAACATCGGGTAACAGATTTCATCTGCTACCCGCACAAATAATTTTCAGTAATAGAACTCATCTGCTACAAATTATATTGTGCAACACCCATACATCTCTATGTATTCTAGATCGTAACCTGCATCTACGCATAGCACGGCTCATGATGCCACTGTAGGGGAACGCAGCAGAAAAAAAAATTCCGGTACTGCGAGCACGCCCAGGATCACTATGGAGATGCATACAAGGTTTGGATCTGATCGTTACCGACTCGTAGCGCAGCGGAAGTAGAGTCGATGAAGATCGTCGGTGCAGATCCCTGCAGCTAGGATTTACAACCTCCCAACCGCGAGGATGTACTCCCTCGCCTGCCCCCGGACAGTCCCTCGGACAGCCCTTCGGGAGGCGGTCGGACAGTCCCCCGGACGGTGTCACGGACAGCCCTTCGGGAGGCACACACAGAATCTCGGACAGTCACTCGGACAGCCCTTCGGGAGGCACTCTAGAATAGCCCCTCGGGCAAAAAGATCGAACCTACGACCTCTCTACAGGGTTGCACACATACGGTGCCATCTATCCGACAGGGCTTCACCGTTCAGAACTAGTTCCCACCGGAACATAGACAGCCTTTCGCCTCTACGAAACTATTTAGTGGGGAGGGAGAGAGAAGCCAGATCATTGCATGGCACTTGTATGTGAGAAAGAGTGAGTTTTGGGCAGCCCCCTCCACCCATATTTATAGGCCAAGCCCAAGGGGTAGAGGACCAAAATGCCCTCAAAGGTGGCTTCTCCAAGAAGCCAATAGGGAAAAAAATACCAAAAGGCCCTCAAGGTGGCTTCTCCAAGAAGCCACCAAAAAGTGCTTTTCACTATTCATGGAAACATTTTTCCGCGACCGTTAAGTCCTAAAATATTTCTGTGGGTCTTAAAATAATTCCAATACCCACTAAAATGATTTTGGACGCGTTTCGAAATAATTTCGGATTAGTGATTTTCATCTGCGAAAAGCAACCAAACCGGTTCCGGCAGCTCCGGAACATTTCCGGTTTTTATCCCGCAAAAATCCCAGAAGTTTCCAGAACAATTCTGGCACCCTCCAAGAATTTTCAGGCGTGTGCCGAAACCAATTTGACTTAATGGTATACTCCGAAACAACTTTTTGGTTTTACCGAAACTATTCCGGTGTTCTCTCTCCGGAACTCTTCCATTGTCTTCGAAACTTTTCCGATGACTTTCTCTCGGACTCCCTGTCTAGTATTCAGCAGATAGATGACCCTTAAGCGTGTGACCCTATAGGTTCGGTGAAGCATAGACATGACCGGAACACTTTTCAATCAATGATCAACATCGGAGTCGTGGACACCCATATTGACCCCTATACCCACACGAATAAATATTCGAGTGAACCTCCAGTTTGCCGTGTGCTATTCCTGTTGCTTTGTGATATGTTACAAATACCCGAGGTGAGATTTATCGGCATCCCCGTGGATCAACAATTTGTCCACTATGCCAGTTACCTCGTTACCGGTTTTGTTCTCTTTTCTCGTTCCCGTGTTCCGGTATCCCTGTGATCAAATCACATTGTGTCTGGCCAGACGATGGTGGATACCGTAACACCGAGAGGGCCCAGAGATATCTCTCTATCGTCGGAGGAGCAAATCCCAATCTTGAGCTATCAAGTTACTTGACATACTTTCCCATGAACCCGTAAGCCGCCGTAATAGCCACCCTGTTACGGATGACGTTTAACAAACCCGAAAGTTCATTAATCAAGCATGAAGAAACTCGATACTCTCATGGTCTAAGCAATTATGCAAACGTAAACTTTCTCTGTGTTATTAACCATTAACTTGTGACGAATGTATCTCATAGCATAACATCAATCGGGTCGATTCAACCACAAGTGTTCTACTAACATTGTGTCCCCAAAGTTGCCGGCATAGTCATGCCCATGATCAGGAAAACAGAACCATCATGCAACACTTGAGCTAGTCTTAGAGGCCAGACTAGGAATACATTTTACCATTTATTATTCCACACGTGCATATGAGTCTTCCTCCGAGCCTCGTGTTATTGCAGACTTGAGAACCATAGCAGTTATAGCACGGAATACAAACTTAATTACGAACATGGGGATAAATCATAACATTTATTATTGCCTCTAGGGCATATCTCCTACACCTCCCACCGGCGAGGCAGATCGATGCAGCGCCGACGGGAGGAGGGGAAACCGTAGTCGTCTGAGAGTAGTTTCTTGCGGAGGAGGAAAGGAGAGGACGTTTATGATTTACACCCAGACTTTATTAATCAGCAATATAATGTTTTACATAGGCTTGGGCTCCAAAAGCCAAACATAATGACCTGGAACAAGCTGTAGCGAGTTTCGAGCAATATTAAGTCATCCTCATTAGACTATCTTCCTTCATGCTTAAACACTAGTAGATGATATATTGCGTCCGCAGGGCAAAAATGAAATGAAACCAAGAAATTAGCTAATTATTTCCATAAAGTTATCGATCCAAATATGATACTGCTTTTGATTTTCTTTTTAAAGTGCTAAAATTTAAAGACATTAAGAGCATCTTCAGCCGGACTTTGCAAATCCGTCCCCTCAAACGCCCGCGGACGCGACTGATACGTCCATTTTGCATCATGTTTTACTACTGTTATTTATAGTGTTTTTAATCAATATAACACTTTGTGGAGCAATTCTAATGCCTTTTCTCTCTTAATATGCAAGATTCACACAAAGAGGGAGATTGCCGGCAGCTGGAATTCTGGACCTGAAAAAGCTCTGTCAAGATACCTATTCTGCACATCTCCAAATGAGCTGAAATTTTCTGGAGAATTATTTTGGAATATATAAAAAATAATGGAAGCAAAAAGTACCAGAGGGGGCCACCCAGGTGCCCACGAGGCACCAGGGAGCGCCACCCCCCCAGGCGCGCCCTGGTACCTCGTGGAGCCCCTGGCCCACTTCTGGCCCCCATTTTCTAGTATATAAGTGCATTTGACCTAAAAAAATAGGGGGGAGACTTTCGGGATGGTGCGCCGCTGTCTCGAGGCAGAACTTGGACAGGAGCACTTTTGCTCTCCGGCGGAGAGATTCTGCCGGAGAAACTTCCCTCCGGGAGGGGGAAATCGTCGCCATCGACATCAACAGCGATCCTCTCATCGTGGGAGGACTAATCTTCATCAACATCTTCACCAGCACCATCTCATCTCAAACCCTAGTTCATCTCTTGTATTCAATCTTTGTCTCAAAACCTCAGATTGGTACCTGTGGGTTGCTAGTAGTGTTGAATACATCTTGTAGTTGATGCTAGTTGGTTTATTTGGTGGAAGATTATATGTTCAGATCTATTATGCTATTCAATACCCCTCTGATCATGAACATGTTGATGGCTTGTGAGTAGTTACTTTTGTTCTTGAGGACATGGGAGAAGTCTTATCATAAGTAATCATGTGAATTTGGTATTCGTTCGATATTTTGATGATATGTATGTTGTTGATTCTCTTAGTGGGGTCGTGTGAACGTCGACTACATGACACTTCACCATCTTTGGGCCTAAGGGAATGCATTGTGGAGTAGTAATTAGATGATGGGTTGCTAGAGTGACAGAAGCTTAAACCCTAGTTTATGCGCTATTCCGTAAGGGGCTGATTTGGATCCACATGTTTAATGCTATGGTTAGAGTAATCTTAATTCTTCTTTCGTAGTTGCGGATGCTTGCGAGAGAGGGTAATCATAAGTGGGAGGCTTGTTCAAGTAAGAACAGCACCCAAGCACTGGTCCACCCACATATCAAATTATCAAAGTAACGAACGTGAATCAAACAAACATGATGAAAGTGACTAGATGAAATTCCCATGTGTCCTCGAGAACGTGTTACTTATTATAAGAGATCGTTCTGGCTTGTCCTTTGCTACAAAAAGGATTGGGCCAACTTGATGCACTCTTTGTTACTATTACTACTTGTCACTTGTTACAAATTATCTTGCTATCAAACTACTCGTTACCGATAATTTCAGTGCTTGCAGAAAACACCTTGCTAAAAACCGCTTGTCATTTCCTTCTGCTCCTCGTTGGGTTTGACACTCTTACTTATGTAAAGAACTACGATTGATCCCCTATACTTGTGGGTCATCAAGACTCTTTTCTAGCACCGTTGCCGGGGAGTGAAGCGCCTTTGGTGAGTGGAATTTGGTAAGGAAACATTTATATTACGTGCTGAAATTTACTGTCACTTGTCACTGTGGAAAGTAATCCTTTGAGGGGTTTGTTCGGGGTATCTTCACCTCGACCGGAAACACAAATAGTTGCTCCTCAACCTACTGCACCTATTGAAAATGATATTTATTATGAGATTCCTCCGGGTATGTTAGAGAAACTGCTAGCTAATCCTTACGCAGGAGATGGAACGGTACATCCTGATATGCACTTGATCTATGTGGATGAAATTTGTGGATTGTTTAAGCTTGCTGGTATATCCGGAGATGGAGTTAAGAAGAAAGTATTCCCTTTATCTTTGGAGGGAAAAGCATTAATATGGTATAGGCTATGTGATGATACTAATACATGGGACTGGAACCGATTGAAACTAGAATTCCATCAGAAATTTTATCCTATGCATTTGGTTCATCGTGATCGGAATTATATATATAATTTTTGGCCTCATGAAGGAGAAAGCATCGCTCAAGCTTGGGGGAGGCTTAAGTACATGATGTACACATGCCCCAATCATGAGCTCTCAAAAGAAATTATCTTACAGAATTTTTATGCTCGGCTTTCTCATGATAATCAAAATTTGCTCGATTCTTCTTCGACTGGCTCCTTTATGAAGAAAACTATTGAATTCAGATGGGATGTTCTGGATATAATTAAACGCAACTCTGAAGATTGGGAACTCAGCAAAGGTAATGAGTGAGGTATAATACTTGAGTTCGATTTTGTTAAATCTTTTATGGCTACCGATGCTTTTCATAAGTTTAGCACTAAATATGGACTTGACTCTGAGATAGTAGCTTCCTTTTGTGAATCATTTGCTACTCATGTTGATCTCCCTAAGGAGAAGTGGTTTAAATATCATCCCCCTGTTAAAGAAAAGATTGAGGAACCTGTTAGTTTTAAAGAAGAAACAATTGTTTACCATGTTGATCCAGTTGTGCCTACCGCTTATATTGAGAAACCACCTTTTCCTGTTAGGATTAAGGAACATGCTAAAGTTTCAACTGTGGTTAACAAAAGTCATATTAGAGCACCTAGACCCTCTGAACAAATTAAAGTTGAACCTAATGTTGCTATGGTTAAAGATCTCTTGGTTGATAATATAGATGGGCATGTTATTTACCTCTGCGGTGAAGCAGCTAGAATTGCTAAACCTGATCCTAAAGATAAAAACAGACCTGTTGTGGGCATGCCTGTTGTCTCAGTTAAAATAGGAGATCATTGTTATCATGGATTATGTGATTTGGGTGCTAGTGTGAATGCTATTCCGTTTACCTTGTATCAAGAAATTATGAATGATATTGCACCTGCTGAAATTGAGGACATTGATGTTACTATTAAACTTGCAAACAGAGATACCATTACACCGCTTGGGATCGTTAGAGATGTTGAAGTCTTGTGTGGAAAAACTAAATACCCTACTGATTTTCTAGTCCTTGGTTCTCCACAAGATGATTTTCATCCCATTATATTTGGTAGACCTTTTTGAACACAGTTAATGCCAAGATTGATTGCGCTAAAGAAATTGTTAGCGTAAATTTTGGTGGTATGTCTCATGAGTTTAATTTCTCTAAGTTTCGTAGACAACCTCATAATAAATAATTGCCTAGTAAAGATGAAATTATTGGTCTTGCTTCTATTGCCGTACCTCCTACTGATCCGTTAGAACAATATTTGCTAGACCATGAAAACGATATGCATCTGAATGAAAGAAATGAAATAGATAAGATGTTCTTTGATCAACCACCTATCCTTAAACATAATTTGCCTGTTAAAACTCTTGGAGGCCCTCCTCCACCTAAAGGTGATCCTGTGTTTGAATTGAAGCAATTACCGGATACATTGAAATATGCTTATCTTGATGAAAAGAAGATATACCCTGTTATTATTAGTGCTAACCTTTCAGCGCATGAAGAAAAGAGATTACTGAAAACTCTAAGGAAGCACCGAGCTGCTATTGGATATACTCTTGATGATCTTAAGGGCATTAGTCCCACTCTATGTCAGCACAAAATTAATATGGAGCCTGATGCTAAACAAGTTGTCGACCACAAACGACGATTAAACCCTAAGATGAAAGATGTGGTAAGAACTGAAATATTAAAACTTATGGAAGCAGGTATAATCTATCCCATAGCTGATAGTAGATGGGTAAGTCCCGTTCATTGTGTCCCTAAGAAGGGAGGTATTACCGTTGTTCCTAATGATAAAAATGAACTTATTCCACAAAGAATTGTAACCGGTTATAGAATGATAATTGATTTTAGAAAATTAAACAAAGCTACTAGAAAAGATCATTACCCCTTAACTTTTATTGATCAAATGTTAGAAAGATTGTCTAAGCATACACACTTTTGTTTTCTAGATGGTTATTCTGGTTTTTCTCAAATACCCGTATCACAACCCGATCAAGAGAAAACCACCTTTACTTGTCCCTTTGGAAGTTATGCTTATAGACGTATGCCTTTTGGTTTATGCAATGCACCTACTACCTTTCAAAGATGTATGACTGCTATATTCTCTGACTTTTGTGAAAAGATTGTTGAGGTTTTCATGGATGATTTTTCCGTTTACGGAACTTCTTTTGATGATTGCTTAAGCAACCTTGATCGAGTTTTGCAGAGATGTGAAGAAACTAATCGTGTCTTGAATTGGGAGAAGTGCCACTTTATGGTGAATGAAGGCATTGTCTTGGGTCATAAAATTTCTGAAAGAGGTATTGAAGTTGATAAAGCTAAGGTTGATGCTATTGAGAAAATGCCATGTCCTAAAGACATTAAAGGTATAAGAAGTTTCCTTGGTCATGCTGGTTTCTATAGGAGATTTATTAAAGACTTCTCTAAAATTTCTAGGCCTCTTACCAATCTTTGGCAAAAAGATGTTCCATTTGTTTTTGATGATAATTGTCTAGAAGCCTTTGAAACACTTAAGAAAGCCTTAACCACTGCACCTATTGTTCAACCACCTGATTGGACCTTGCCTTTTGAAATTATGTGTGATGCTAGTGATTATGCTGTTGGTGCTGTTCTAGGACAAAGAGTTGATAAGAAATTAAATGTTATCCATTATGCTAGTAAAACTCTAGACAGTGCCCAAAGAAACTATGCTACTACTGAAAAAGAATTTCTAGCAGTTGTGTTTGCATGTGATAAATTCAGATCTTATATAGTTGACTCTAAAGTAACCGTTCACACCGATCATGCTGCTATTAAATATCTTATGGAAAAGAAAGATGCTAAACCTAGACTCATTAGGTGGGTTTTATTGCTACTAGAATTTGACTTGCATATTATTGATAGAAATGGAGCTGAGAATCATGTAGCAGATAATTTGTCTAGAATTGAAAATGTTCTTGACGACCCACTACCTAGTAATGATGATTTTCCTGATGAACAATTAGCTGTCATAAATGCTTCACGTAATACTCCATGGTACGCAGACTATGCTAATTACATTGTTGCTAAATACATACCACCTAGTTTTACATACCAACAAAAGAAAAAGTTCTTCTTTGATTTAAGACATTACTTCTGGGATAACACACATCTTTATAAAGAAGGAGTAGATGGTATTATTAGACATTGTATACCTGAGCATGAACAGGAACAAATCCTACGAAAGTGTCACTCCGAAGCTTACGGAGGACATCATGCGGGAGACAGAACTGCACACAAGGTATTACAATCTGGTTTTTATTGGCCTACTCTTTTGAAGGATGCTCGTAAGTTTGTCTCCTCTTGTGATGAATGTCAAAGAATTGGTAATATTGGTAAACGTCAGGAAATGCCTATGAATTATTCACTTGCTGTTGAACCATTTGATGTTTGGGGATTTGATTATATGGGACCTTTTCCTAAATCCAATGGGTATACTCATATTTTAGTTGATGTTGATTACGTTACTAAGTGGGTAGAAGCTATTCCAACTAGTAGTGCTGATCATAACACTTCTATTAAAATGCTTAAAGATGTTATTTTCCCAAGGTTTGGAGTCCCTAGATATTTAATAACTGATGGTGGTTCACATTTTATTCATGGTGCATTCCGTAAATAGCTTGCTAAATATGATGTCAACCTTAGAATTGCATCTCCCTATCATCCTCAAACTAATGGTCAAGTTGAATTGAGCAATAGAGAAATACAATTAATTTTGCAGAAAACCGTCAATAGATCTAGGAAGAATTGGTCTAAGAAACTTGACGATGCATTGTGGGCTTATAGAACCGCTTATAAAAATCCTATGGGTATGTATCCTTATAAAATGGTTTATGGAAAAGCATGTCATTTACCTCTTGAGTTAGAACATAAAGCATATTGGGCAATTAAAGAATTAAATTATGATTTTAAACTTGACGGTGAAAAGAGGTTATTTGATATTTGCTCATTAGATGAATAGAGAACCCAAGCCTATGAAAATGCGAAATTGTTTAAAGAAAAAGTTAAAAGATGGCATGATAGAAGAATTCAAAAACAGGAATTCAAAGTAGGTGAGCAAGTTCTATTGTACAATTCTCGTTTGAGATTCTTTGCAGGAAAACTCCTCTCTAAATGGGAAGGACCATATATCATCGAAGAAGTTTATCGCTCCGGAGCCATCAAAATAAACAACTTCGAAGGCACTAATCCGAGAGTGGTGAATGGGCAAAGAATTAAGCATTATATTTCAGGTACTCCCATTGATGTTGAAACTAATATTATTGAAACAATTACACCGGAGGAATACATAAGAGAGACCTTCCAGAACACTCCAGAACCCTGAAAAGGAAGAGGTATGTGATACGGTAAGTAAACCGACTCCAAAAATTCCATAAAAATATTTTCTGTCAGTTTTGGAATATTTAGAAAAATAAAAAAATAAGAAACAGCCGGGGGGACCCACCTGGTGCCCACGAGGCACCAGGGCGCGCCACCCCCCCAGACGCGCCCTGGTACCTCGTGGGCCCCACGTGTGCCTTCCCGACTCCGTTTTTCTTCTGGATTACTTGTTTTGCAAGATAAAAAAAATCTTTATGTATACTTCCAGACGTTTTGACCACTGTATCGCAGAAATCTCCTCTGTTCTTGTTTCGTGCTATTTTTCTGACAGATCTTGATCGCCATGGCTCCCCAAAAGCTACGTGCCAAGCACCGCATTGTGCAATCATCGTCGGGCAAACGCCCCTACAGCGAGGTTTACTACGAGTTGTCGTCGGGAGAAGAAGACAATAGCAAGGAGGACAAGGTCGAGGAAGTTGCAGGAGCCCAGGCTCCGGAAGGAGAGCAAGCCATCCCCATGGAGGAGACCACGGAGAATGGAGATATACTTCAACCCTTATATGATCATCTCTCCCCATCCATAATTGAGGCCCTAAGAGTCTTTGAAATAGTTTCTGTTCAGAATACATCTCTCACTCGTGAAGTTATTTTGTTGGAAGAACAAAACATCGCCCTTCGGAGCATCAACCGCAGATTGATTTATCTGCTTGAGCTGAGGGACAAGCTTGCTAATTCACCATCACCACCATCGCCGGAGAAGGAAACTTGAGCACATGGGTATGGGCACTCCCCTTGGCTTGTGCCAAGCTTGGGGGAGGTGCCCCGGTATCCTATCACCATCACCTCTATTATCATTACCTACTTTTAGTTTGACCCTTAGTTATTTCGTGATCTAGTGAATAAAAGTTTAGTATGATCTATTTTCGAGTGTTAGTTTCGTGATCAATCTATCTATGTAATCGAGTTGAGAGTTATATAATAAAGAGTAGTTTGAGTTTTTGCTTCTTTACTTTCATGTTTCAATCATAGCAATGAAAATAATGAAAAAGATCATATGCTAATCTTATGTAAAGTAATGACATTACATAAAAAAAAAGTATAAGTGGTAAAATTTATTGGAGGACAACAAACATAGTATTAGTCAATGATGCAATTCATGAAAGAATTAATAAGGGAAGAGAAGATTCACATGCAAATATACTATCTTGGACATCTTTTATGATTGTGAGCCCCCATTAAATATTTTATGTCAAATTGTTGACATTGGACAAGGAAGACAACGTAATGAATTATGTTTGTTCATATTCACATAGAAGTTATATTGTTATAGATCCTCCAACATGTGGTGCTTGCCCAATATCTTTGCTAGCCAAAAATCTGCACCAAGTAGAGATACTACTTGTGCACCCAAAACCCTTAAACCCAGTTTCATGTCGTGAGAGTCCACTATATCTACCTATGGATTGAATAAGATGCTTCAAGTAAGTTGTCATCGGTGCAAAAAGCAATAAAAATTGCCTCTAAATATGTCTGAACTTTTATTGTAAGGGAAATAAGCTTTGTACGAACTTGTGGTGGCAAAGAAATAAAAGTGACGGACTGCATAATAAAGGTTGCTATCATAAGGGGCAATATAAAGTGATGTTCCTTTGCATTAAGAGCTCTTGCATCCAAAAACAAAAGCGCATGACAACCTCTGCTTCCCTCTGCGAAGGGCCTATCCTTTACTTTTATTTATTTACTTTTTATGCAAGAGTCAATAGTGTTCTCCTCTATTCCTTTTTTATTTTTCTCTTTTGCAAGCATCATGTGGTGGGGAAAGATCTAGGCACATATATCCAGTTGGATATGAGTGATCATGGTTTATTATTGTTGACATCACCCAGGTGAATCAGTTGGGAGGAAAATTCACAAGCCCCTATCTTTCTATGTGTCTGGCTGAAACTTTTGCTCCATATATATGTCGTGAGTGTTAGCAATCATAGAAGACTAAATGATGGTTGAGTATGTGGACTTGCTAAATAGCTCCAACATGAGACCCTTCCTGAAAATATGATGAATTGCAATTGCATTGTTGACTAAGAACATAGTTTGTTAGTTTTCTAGAAAGTTTATGCCTTATACTCCATTGTTGTGATGAATTGTTACTTGCTCATGAGAAGTTTATGATAATAAATATTGCTGTTATAATAATGATCCTGATGCTCTATGTCCGTATTTCGTTTTTATCGACACCTCTCTCTCTAAACATGTGGACATGATTATCGATAACGGCTTTCGCTTGAGGACAAGCGAGGTCTAAGCTTGGGGGAGTTGATACGTCCATTTTAAATCATGTTTTACTACTGTTATTTATAATATTTTTAACCAATATAACACTTTGTGGAGCAACTCTAATGCCTTTTCTCTCTTAATATGCAAGATTCACACAAAGACGGAGATTGCCGGCAGCTGGAATTCTGGACCTGAAAAAGCTCTGTCAAGATACCTATTCTGCACATCTCCAAATGAGCTGAAATTTTCTGGAGAATTATTTTGGAATATATAAAAAATATTGGAAGCAAAAAGTACCAGAGGGGGCCAACCAGGTGCCCATGAGGCACCAGGGCGCGCCACCCCCCCACGCGCGCCCTGGTACCTCGTGGAGCCCCTGGCCCACTTCTGGCGCCCATTTTCTGGTATATAAGTGCATTTGACCTAAAAAAATAGGGAGAAGACTTTCGGGATGGTGCGCCGCCGTCTCGCGGTGGAACTTGGGCAGGAGCACTTTTGCTCTCCGGCGGAGAGATTCTGCCGGAGAAACTTCCCTCCGGGAGAGGGAAATCGTCGCCATCGACATCAACAGCGATCCTCTCATCGTGGGAGGACTAATCTTCATCAACATCTTCACTAGCACCATCTCATCTCAAACCTTAGTTCATCTCTTGTATTCAATCTTTGTCTCAAAACCTCAGATTGGTACTTGTGGGTTGCTAGTAGTGTTGATTACATCTTGTAGTTGATGCTATTTGGTTTATTTGGTGGAAGATTATATGTTCAGATCTATTATGCTATTCAATACCCCTCTGATCATGAACATGTTGATGGCTTGTGAGTAGTTACTTTTGTTCTTGAGGACATGGGAGAAGTCTTGTCATAAGTAATCATGTGAATTTGGTATTCGTTCGATATTTTGATGATATGTATGTTGTTGATTCTCTTAGTGGTGTCGTGTGAACGTCGACTACATGACACTTCACCATCTTTGGGCCTAAGGGAATGCATTGTGGAGTAGTAATTAGATGATGGGTTGCTACAGTGACAGAAGCTTAAACCCTAGTTTATGCGCTATTCCGTAAGGGGCTGATTTGGATCCACATGTTTAATGCTATGGTTAGAGTAATCTTAATTCTTCTTTCGTAGTTGCGGATGCTTGCGAGAGAGGGTAATCATAAGTGGGAGGCTTGTTCAAGTAAGAACAGCACCCAAGCACCGGTCCACCCACATATCAAATTATCAAAGTAACGAACGCGAATCAAACAAACATGATGAAAGTGACTAGATGAAATTCCCATGTGTCCTCGAGAACGTGTTACTTATTATAAGAGATTGTTCTGGCTTGTCCTTTGCTACAAAAAGGATTGGGCCAACTTGCTGCACTCTTTGTTACTATTACTACTTGTCACTTGTTACAAATTATCTTGCTATCAAACTACTCGTTACCGATAATTTCAGTGCTTGCAGAAAACACCTTGCTGAAAACCGCTTGTCATTTCCTTCTGCTCCTCGTTGGGTTCGACACTCTTACTTATTGAAAGGATTACGATTGATCCCCTATACTTGTGGGTCATCAGCGACCGGGCGCGTCCGCGGACACTGACCGGTCACGCCTCAAATAAGCCATTCTTCATCTGACTCTCTTATATTTGAACCCCTAGATCCATACAAAGCATGCAAAAGAAATCCTACGTACTACATGCTACATACTACCCTAGCTACTCTTCATCATCGGAGATGTCCAAAACGACGGTGCCGGGCGCCGGCTGGACGGGCGGGTAGGAGGGCTCCAGCTTATCCTCTTCCTGCTCAACCTCATCCATGTAGGCGAGCATCTCCGCCTCCTCCGCGGCTTGCTGCGCCTCCATCTCCTGCCGGCGACGGCGTCTGGCCTCCGCAGCTGACTCGGACCGGAGGGAATCGAGCATCGACTGCTGCTCCGCATGCAGATCCGCATCGCCAGCGTCCCCCACATCCTCCTCCTCCGGCTCATCCTCCTCCTCCTCCTCCACCTCCTCCTCCTCCTCCTCCTCCTCCTCCTCCAACTCGTCCGGATCCACTGCATCCAGAGGTAGCCCCGCGGCGATTCGGGCTTCGCGCCTTGCCCGGATCTGCTCAAGGAGCTCGAGCCGGCACTCCGGCATCAGAAATGGCTCGCTCCTCACCCGGCGGTGTGGGGGCATGGCTACTAGGCGGACGGGTGGAGTGGAAAGTGGCGGCGGCGGCGGGCGGACAGGCGGAGGGAAATGTGGATGGTACGGTTTTGGTGCCGCCGGTCGACTTAAATAGCCGGGCTAGGCACTACGCGGCCCGCCGGAGCGGCGCCACACGGCGCCACCGGTCCGACGGAGGAGACGAGCTTCGGACCACCGGGTTTCCGGGCATTTCTGCGTGTGACCCCGCCGTCAGGCCGATGTGGCGGGCGCGCCCGGACGCCCCCATAGCCGCCCCACATTTGGGCTGGATATGGGGGGTGCCGGTCAGCCCGGGCGGGTCGAAAAATCATGACCAGCCAGTGACCGGGCGACCCGCCGATAACCCACAAGTATAGGGGATCGCAACAGTTTTCGAGGGTAGAGTATTCAACCCAAATTTATTGATTCGACACAAGGGGAGCCAAAGAATATTTGCAAGTATTAGCAGTTGAGTTGTCAATTCAACCACACCTGGAAACTAAATATCTGCAGCAGAGTGATCAGTAGCATAGTAGTATGATAGTTTGATAGCAGTAGCAATGATAGTAACGGTAGCAGTAACGGTAACAGCAGTAGTAGTAGCAATTGTAATAGTAGTAATAACAGTAGTAACTTAACAAAGATCAATATGCGAAAAGCTCGTAGGCATTGGATCGGTGACTTATGTTGGATAGCATTCATCATGTAACAGTTATAACCTAGGGCGACACAGAACTAGCTCCAATTCATCAATGTAATGTAGGCACGTATTCCGTATATAGTCATACGTGCTTGCGATAAGAACTTGCATGACATCTTTTGTCCTACCCTCCCGTGGCAGCGGGGTCCTTAAGGAAACTAAGGGATATTAAGGCCTCCTTTTAATAGAGAACCGGAACAAAGCATTAACACTTAGTGAATACATGAACTCCTCAAACTATGGCAATCACCGGAAAGAATCCCAATTATTGTCACCTTGGGGTATGCGGATCATAGCACATAGCAGGTGCGTATAACTTGCAAGATCGGATAAAGAACACAAATATATTGATGAAAACATAAAGGGTTCAGATCTGGAATCATGGCACTCGGGCCCTAGTGACAAGCATTAAGCATAGCAAAGTCATAGCAACATCAATCTCAGAACATAGTGGATACTAGGGATCAAGCCCTAACAAAACTAACTCGATTACATGATAAATCTCATCCAACTCATCACTGTCCAGCAAGCCTACGAAGGAATTACTCACTTCCGGCGGTGAGCATCATGAAATTGGTGATGAAGGATGGTTGACGATGACGATGCCGGAAGATCCCCCTCTCCGGAGCCTTGAACGAACTCCAGATCTGGCCTCCCGATGAAGAACATGAGGTGGCGGCGGCTCCGTATCGTGAAACACAATAAAACTTCCTCTCCTATTTTTTTCTCTGGAAAACTTAATTTATAGCATTGGAATTAGGTCAGACGGAGCCACATGGGCCCCACGAGGTACCAGGGCGCGCCTGGGAGGGGGGGTTAGCGCCCTGGTGCCTCGTGGGCACTGGGTGGCCCCCCTTCTTTAGTTCTTGGTGCCAATATTTTTTATATATTTCATAAAAAATCTCCAAAAAGTTTCATCCAATTCCAAGAACTTTGATTTTCTGCACAAAAACAACACCATGGCAATTCTGCTGAAAACAGCGTCAGTCCGGGTTAGTTCCATTCAAATCATACAAATTAGGGGCCAAAACAAGAGCAAAAGTGTTTGGAAAAGTAGATACGACGGAGACGTATCAACTCACCCAAGCTTAACTCATTGCTTGTCCTTAAGCAATTCAGTTGACAAACTGAAAGTGATAAAGAAAAACTTTTACAAACTCTTTTGTTCTTGTATCTATATATATGTTTAAGTAGTGTCCAAGTTTTCAGCAAAGATCACAACTAACCATGCAAATGATAACTCTTAGAAATTATATCCACTCATATCGATGGCATAATTAACTAGCGAGCAATAATAAGATATCTCAAATGCCAACACTTTGTCAAAACAATCATGATATAATATGACAACATGGTATCTCGCTAGCCCTTTCTGAGACCGCAAAACATAAATGCAGAGCACCTCCAAAGTTCAAGCAGCGACTAAACATTGTAATTCATGGTAGAAAAGATCCAGTCATGATGCACACAACATTAACTATACACAATGCATGAGAATGACAATAGTGCTCTCATGTCTGGTGCTTATTTGAGAAGGTGATGACTCAACAATAAAAGTAAAATAACATAAAAGTAAATAGATAGGCCCTTCGCAGAGGGAAGCATGGATTTGCAGAGGTGCCAGAGCTCAAAGCTTAAATCAGAGATAAATAAAATTTTGGGAGGTATGCCTTTCCTGTCAACGTCATGACCGAGAGTTTTCAATATCTTCCATGCTAAACACATTAGCGGCGGTTCCCAAGCGGTAAAGTAAAGTTTACTCCCCCTCCACCAACAATCACAAGCCATGGCTAGCCGAATCCTCGGGTGCCCTCCATACCAACAACTTTCCGGGGAGTTTGTTTTATTATTTTGCATTTTTAATGATGGGACTAGGCATCCCGATTACCAGCCCCTCTCGTGCAAGGACAAGTGAGTAAAGACTCGTCATGAGAATAACCCGCTTAGCATGGAAGATACTGACCACCCCTTGTCGCTCCATGAGCAGTACGTGCACACAAAACATATGTTCATTTGAATATTTAGAGTTGGCACATGTAAATTTACTTAGAACGGCAGAGTAATACCGCATATAGGTAGATATAGTGGACTCATCTGGAATAACTTTGGTTTAAGGGTTTTGATGCACAAGCAGTATTCCCGCTTAGTACAGGCGAAGGCTAGCAAATAGGTTGAGAAGCGACCAGCTAGAGAGCGAAAACGGTCATGACCATGCATTATGAATAATCAACATTGAATACTAGCATGAGTAGGATATAAACACCATGAACATAAATATCGTGAAGGCTATGTCGGTTTTGAATCAACTACATGCATGAACATGTGCCAAGTCAAGCCACTTGAAACATTCAGAGGAGGATACCATATCATCATGCTACATCACAATCATTTTAATGCATGTTGACACTCAAGATAAATCATTATCCACTCTTAGCTACTTAAGCATGGCATGAGCAACTATAATATCTAATTGTCATCATAAACATGTTCAATTATAACATGCTGAATCATGGATACAGAGTTAAACATATTTACAAAAACAAAGAACAAATTGAGTTCATACCCGCTTTTCCTTGCCACGGTCACTTCATCAAATCATCATCATTATTGCCTTTCACTTGCATGACCGAATGATAAGAAAATAAAAATAGTGCAAGTGTGCCGTGGACTAAGCTGGAATCTACAAGCATTTTATTCAAAGGAGAAGACAAGGTAATATGGGCTCTTTGTTAGATCAACAATAATGCATATGAGAGCCACTCATCATTTTCATCGTGGTCTTCTCCTTACAATGACTCACTGAAAGAAAAGAAAAGAATTTCAGAGAAACACACTGAAATATTTTTGGAGTTTTTAGTTTTCTAAAGAAAGCAAAAAGAAGAAAACGAAAAACGAGAAAAGAAAACTATTTACATGGGAGAGCTCCCAACAAGCAGAAGAAGAAACGGGAAATCTTTTTGGGTTTTCTTTTACTACTACGAAACTACAACTAATTAAGCTAAAAAGAAAAACCAAAGAGAAACAAGAAATGTTTTTGGATTTTCTCACAGTTTTTCAAACACACAAGAAGAAAGCGAGAAAATAAAACTAGCATGGATTATACAATGAAAAAGTATGAACACCGACAACTGGAATGAAATGTGTGAACATGAATGTAATGTCGGTGAGAAATACGTACTCCCCCAAGCTTAGGCTTTTGCCTAGCTTGGTCTAGTGCCATGGCTGTCCTGGATAATAATCGAAATGGTAGCTCGTAGAGGCATTCTGAGCCGCCTCCTCAGCCTGACGAGCAGCCTCGACAGCCGCCTTGTACTCGTGCACCTCACTCTCATGAAGGAAATGTCTCTGTTTGTATTGAAAATCAAAGAGGGCAGGAGCAGGCAAAGCAACATACACAGAGTGATATTTATTAAAAACTAAGTTATATTCATAACCTTGTGCGTTGCGTTTTAAGAACCAATGTTCTCGCATTGCTTGGAAATTTAAATATTTATAAGGCAAGAGGGGATCATTGAATTTGGGCGAGACCTCTAACCTTGCAGCTAAGCGGGAGGCATAAACTCCTCCATACAAATCACCACTACCCGCATTACGCTGCAGCCTACGTGCAACAATAGCCCCAAGATTATAAAGCTTGCTACCGGTCAAAGTTGTATGAATAAGACTCAGATCAGGGGCACAAAGTACACTACAGTCTTGCTTACCAACAACGCATTTACCATTAAAAAGCGCAAAGTACCGAATAGCGGGAAAATGAATACTATTAATTCTAGCCTGCGTGACTCCCCTATCCTCACTGTTACAAAGGCTATTAAGAAACAACTAGTAACCAGATCTTGGTGGTTCATCTAACGAACCCCAATATGGAATTTTGCATGCATCACAGAATTCTTCTAGAGGCATATTATAAGATTTTTCATAGAGGTGAAATAAAACTCTAGAAGTGTGTTGATGAAAGTCAAAGTACTGAGTGAAGGAATGAGTGAGGTTGTAGTGCTGAGGTGGCTTATCTGCGATGAAGGCAGAGAGCTCGGCATTGTGAATATATTGGTCAAATTCCTCCTTGATGCCAGCACCTAGCATGAACTCGTTGCACGGCCATCGACATGATTTTGCTTCGGCACCTCGCACTGAACTTGCCCTTGGTTCCTCATATGATTGGCGTGCCGAGCTTTCACTTGATGATGCTTCCGAGGACCTCCTCCTCGAAGAACTTCTTCGGAAGATATTCATTTTTCCTATGAACAAATTTTTGAAAAAAAAAATTTGGACCACAAAATGATATCAATAAAACTTCACAAAATTGATAGCAACTACTCATATGGATGTCTAGAGGCTATATCAAGCATTCAAACTACTTGAAACTCAAAGAATTCAACATGCAAACTCATTTTCTGTAGCACCAATAGTAGCTAATTATGCAAAATATAATCTACTAAAGCAAAAACTAATTGGAGCAATGGAAGAGTCACATACCAAGGAGCAATTTCCCAAAACAGTTTCGGAAATGGAGCTCCGAGCAAAGAGATCGAAAATTTCAGTTTTGTGAGCAAGAACACGAGAGACAGAGCTATCAGGAATTTTTGCTAGAGGTAAGAGACGAAGTGAGCTAAAGGGATAAGTGAGAGGGTCCCTGTGGGGCCCACGAGGTACCAGGGTGCGCCAGGGGGGTGGCGCGCTCTGGTGCCTCGTGGACACCTGGGGCACTCCCCCTGGTATGATTTTTGTGCCAAAAAATCTTAAATATTCAATAAAAATTCATGTGAAAATTTCAAATTATTCTGAGCATTTTTATTTCTGGGCACTTTTTTATTGCACGGATAAATCAGAAAACAGGATAAACAAGGCATTTTATTTTATTTAACTAAAAATAACAGAACATAAAAGGTGGGTACAGAAGGTTGTGCCCACTAAATTCATCGACCACATGCCCCTCAAAAAGAATCCATTAATAAGGTTGATCAGGTCTTATTAACAAACCATTTTCGAGTAACATGAAACCGAAGAACTTTCGTATAACACTAAGTTACCTCAACGGGGATATGCATCTCCCCAACAATAAGAGTTTCATATCTCTTTTTAACAGTAGGAAGAGGAATTTGAAAACTTCCAATAGTAATTGTCGGAGTCTTTTCAATAATATGAATACCATTTACTTGAAATTGTTTCTTCAGAAAGTGCACCGTATGTTCATTACCATTGATATGAAAAGTGACCTTACTTTTGTTGCAGTCTATAACAGCCCCTGCAGTATTCAAAAAGGGTCTACCAAGGATAATTGACATGTTGTCATCCTCGGGCATATCCAGTATAACAAAGCCTGTTAGGATAGTGACATTTGCAACTACGACGGGCACATCCTCACAAACACCGATAGGTATGGCAGTTGATTTGTCAGCCATTTGCAATGATATTTCAGTGGGAGTGAGTTTATTCAAATCAAGTCTTTTGTATAAAGAGAAAGGCATAACACTAACACCGGCTCCTAAATCACACAAAGCAGTTTTGACATAATTTCTTTTAATGGAGCATGGTATAGTTGGTATTCCTGGATCTCCTAGTTTCTTAGGTACTCCATCCTTAAAAGAATAATTTGCAAGCATGGTGGAAATTTCAGCTTCAGGTATCTTTCTTTTATTTGTGACAATGTCTTTCATATATTTAGCATAAGGAGGCATCTTTATAATATCAGTCAAACGAGTACGCAAAAAGACTGGCCTAAGCATTTCAACAAAGCATTCAAATTCTTTCTCATCCTTTTTCTTAGACGGTTTAGGAGGAAAGGGCATGGGTTTTTGAACCCATGGTTCACTTTCTTTACCATGTTTTCTAGCAACGAAGTCTCTTTTATCATAAAGTTTATTCTTAGTAGGTGGGTTATCAAGATCAGCAGCAGGTTCAATTTCAACATCATTATCAGGTTCTATATAATTATCTGGTTGGGTGTCCACATGAGCATCATCATTATTATTATCATCGAGTGGTTGTTCATTAGCAGATTGTGTTTCAGCATTAGAGATAGAAATATCATTACTATCTTCCAAGGTTTTTCTACCTCGGGTTCACTAGAAGTATGCAAAGTCCTACCATTTTTCTTCTTCTTTTTCTTTTTAGAGGGACTAGGTGCATCAACATTAATTCTTTGAGAGTCTTGTTCGATTCTTTTTGGGTGACCTTCAGGATAAAGTGGCTCCTGAGTCATTCTACCTCCTCTAGTCATTACTCTAACAACGTGATCATTCATATTGTTATTCATTTCATTAAGCAATTCACTTTGAGATTTAGCAACTTGTTCTAATTGGGTTTGAACCATAGATGCATGTTTACTTACACCTTTAACATCATTAGCAATTCTAAATAACAAGTCACTCAAGCGATCAATCATGTAGGAATTTCGTTTCAATTGTTTCATAACATTTGCATTGAAGTGATCTTGCTTCATCATATAATTGTCAAATTCATACAAGCATTGACTAGGAGGTTTGTTATGAGTAATATCACTTTCATTAAACTTTATAAGAGAATTTACCTCTACTACCTGTGTCGGTTTATCAAGACCATGTATTTCTTCAATAGGGGGTAAATTCTTAACATCCTCAGCTTTAATACCTTTTTCTTTCTGGAGTTTCTTTGCTTCTTGCATATCTTTAGGACTGAGATATAAGATACCCCTCTTCTTCGGAGTGGGTTTAGACGGTGGTTCAGGAAGTGTCCAATCATTATCATTCTTCAATATATTATTCAATAATTCCTCAGCTTGTTCAATAGTCCTTTCCCTGAAAACACAACTCGCACAACTATCTAGGTAATCCCTAGAAGCATCGGTTAGTCCATTATAGAAGATATCAAGTATTTCATTCTTCTTAAGAGGACGATCAGGCAAAGAATTAAGTAATTGGAGAAGCCTCCCCCAAGCTCGAGGGAGACTCTCTTCTTTAATTTGCACAAAGTTAAATATTTCCTGTAAGGCAGCTTGTTTCTTATGAGCAGGAAAATATTTTTTAGAGAAGTAATAAATCATATCCTGGGGACTACGCACACATCCAGGAGCAAGAGTATTATACCAATCTTTAGCATCACCCTTTAATGAGAAAGGAAACAACTTAAGAATATAGTAGTGGCGAATTTTTTCCTCATGAGTAAACAGGGTGGCTATATCATTTAATTTAGTGAGATGTGCCACAACGGTTTCAGTTTCATATCCATGGAAAGGATCAGATTCTACCAACTTAATCAACTCAGGATCAACAGAGAATTCATAATCATTATCAGTAACAAATATGGGAGAGGTTGCAAACTTAGGATCATATTTCATTTTTTCCCTCATGGATTTCTCTTTCCTATCAGCAATCAATTTTATAACTTCATATCTATCATTGCAAGCAAGAATGGCTCTAGATGTCTTCCTATCAAAACATTGTTCATCAGGTGTTTCAACTCTAGTAGGAGAGCTAGGCATAATAGGTGAATCATAATTCCCAAGAGTTTCAGCATTTTCAATTTCTTTAGCTTTAGCAATTTGTTCAGTAAGAAATTCACCAAGTGGCACAACATTCTAAGGCATAGTACTAGCATCATCATGAGCATCATTCAAAGCAGAAGTGGTATCATCAATAACTTGCGACATATCAGAGGTAATAGCATGTGGTAGTGTTGCAAGTCTACTCAAAACAGAAGGTGAATCAAGTGCAGAGCTAGATGGCAGTTCCTTACCTCCCCTCGTCGTAGAGGGAACGATCTTGGTCTTAGCGTCTTTCAGATTCTTCATAGTGATCAACAGATATAAATCCCAAGTGACTTAGCAAATAAAGCTATGCTCCCCGGCAACGGCGCCAGAAAAAGGTCTTGATAACCCACAAGTATAGGGGATCGCAACAGTTTTCGAGGGTAGAGTATTCAACCCAAATTTATTGATTCGACACAAGGTGAGCCAAAGAATATTTGCAAGTATTAGCAGTT
Organism: Elymus sibiricus; assembly: GCA_039707655.1. Lineage (NCBI taxonomy): Eukaryota > Viridiplantae > Streptophyta > Magnoliopsida > Poales > Poaceae > Elymus > Elymus sibiricus. Next base: position 318,313,243 of record CM077670.1, on the reverse strand, counting down.
GAGTTGTCAATTCAAACACACCTGAAAACTAAATATCTGCAGCAGAGTGATCAGTAGCACAGTAGTATGATAGTTTGATAGCAGTAGCAATGATAGTAACGGTAGCAGTAACGGTAACAGCAGTAGTAGTAGCAATTGTAACAGCAGTAATAACAGTAGTAACTTAACAAAGATCAATATGTGAAAAGCTCGTAGGCATTGGATCGGTGACTTATGTTGGATAACATTCATCATGTAACAGTTATAACCTAGGGCGACACAGAACTAGCTCCAATTCATAAATGTAATGTAGGCATGTATTCCGTATATAGTCATACATGCTTGCGATAAGAACTTGCATGACATCTTTTGTCCTACCCTCCTGTGGCAGCGGGGTCCTTAAGGAAACTAAGGGATATTAAGGCCTCCTTTTAATAGAGAACCGGAAGAAAGCATTAACACTTAGTGAATACATGAACTCCTCAAACTATGGCAATCACCGGAAAGAATCCCAATTATTGTCACCTTGGGGTATGCGGATCATAACACATAGCAGGTGCGTATAACTTGCAAGATCGGATCAAGAACACAAATATATTGATGAAAACATAAAGGGTTCAGATCTGGAATCATGGCACTCGGGCCCTAGTGACAAGCATTAAGCATAGTAAAGTCATAGCAACATCAATCTCAGAATATAGTGGATACTAGGGATCAAGCCCTAACAAAACTAACTCGATTACACGATAAATCTCATCCAACTCATCACCGTCCAACAAGCCTACGAAGGAATTTCTCACTCCCGGCGGTGAGCATCATGAAATTGGTGACGAAGGATGGTTGATGATGACGATGCCGGAAGATCCCCCTCTCCGGAACCCTGAACGGACTCCAGATCTGGCCTCCCGATAAAGAACAGGAGGTGGCGGCGGCTCCGTATCGTGAAACGCAATAAAACTTCCTCTCCTATTTTTTTCTCTGGAAAACTGAATTTATAGCGTTGGAATTAGGTCAGACGGAGCCACGTGGGCCCCACGAGGTACCAAGGCGCGCCTGGGGGGGGGTGGCGCGCCCTGGTGCCTCGTGGGCACTTGGTGGCCCCCCTTCTGTAGTTCTTGATGCCAATATTTTTATATATTTCATAAAAAGTCTTCAAAAAGTTTCATCTAATTCCAAGAACTTTGATTTTCTGCACAAAAACAACAGCATGGCAATTCTGCTGAAAACAGCGTCAGTCCGGGTTAGTTCCATTCAAATCATGCAAATTAGGGGCCAACACAAGAGCAAAGGTGTTTGGAAAATTAGATACGACGGAGACGTATCACCCGCCCGGGCGTTTGAGAAGGGTTTGGGGAGTCCGACTGTAGATGCTCTAACCGTGCATCTTTCCAGCCATCTCATGTTACTATCGTCCCGTTTTTAATCATTGGAACTGCGTTATTGGGTGTTTCCGGCTGTTAGTGCTCTCAATTCCGCATGGCCTACAGTGGCAAACAGAGGAGTGCTACATGGGCTGGGCAGTTACTCCCGTAATGAAATCAGAATACGTCCATCGGCGTATGGGCCTTAGATGGCATAAGTCCACACAGTGACCGCCACTGCCGGCCTCTCTGTGCTTGCTTGGAGGCCCAACTACTTACCAACCCGCCTGAAAAGAGAGTAACTAATTGAGGAGTACTCCTTCGGGAGCCACCCCAAGGGTCATTTGGGGTGGGCTGGGAGCGCGTCACTTGACACGCTCTCAGCCGCCGTCACGTGTCGCGGTTTGAGCGCTCCAATTGAATTTTGTTTTTCTTATTCTTCTGTACGCGTTTTCAGCTTTTAGATGATTTTTTTTTGTTTTTTCGGCTTTTTTGTTTTCCCCTTTTTTTCTTAGGATTTGGACCAATTTTTTTTTTTAAAAAAGTTTTTGCTCAAAAAACGCATTTTTTTACTTCCATGAGACGCACAGATTTACTTCCCGTGGAGGCACGGATTTGCTTCCGCGAGAGGCACGGGCATGTCTCTCGGAAACGGAAAAAAAACGTGTTTTCTTTTTTTTCGTTCCCGCGAAAGGCACGGATTTACTTCTCGTGGAGGCACGGATTTGCTTCCGCGAGAGGCACGAGTGTGCCTCTCGGAAAGTGAAAAAAAACGTGTTTTTATTTTTTTTCGTTCCACGAGAGGCACGGATTTACTTCTCGTGGAGGCACGGATTTGCTTCCGCGAGAGGCACAGGTGTGCCTCTCGAAAAGGGAAAAACGTGTTTTCTATTTTTTTTCGTTCAGTGAAAGGCACGGGCGTGCCTCTTGAAAAGGGAAAAAATGCGTTTCCTTTTTTTTCGCTCCGCGAGAGGCACGGATTTACTTCTCGTGGAGGCACGGAGTTGCTTCCGCGAGAGGCACAGGCATGCCTCTTAAAAAAGGGAAAAAACACATTTTCTTTTTTTTCCGCGAGAGGCACGGATTTACTTCTCGTGGAGGCACGGATTTGATTCTGCGAGAGGCACGACCGTGCCTCTCGAAAAGGGAAAAAACGCGTGCCTCTTCGAAAAGGGAAAAAAACGCGCTCCCAGTTCAGGTTTTTTCATCCGGTTTTTTCCATGAAAAAAAAGTTCGTCGAAATCTATCAACACAGGATCTTGTTTTGAAGATATCTTGACGCGAGGCACTCAACGGTGAAAACGGTTTGACATTTGGATGCACCGTTTAAGAGATAAAACGTTTTGAATAAACGAATCTACGAAAAAAGAGAAAACACCCCGATTGCGACAAGTAGCGCGCATGCAGCACGCCACTTGTCGCAACCTGGCAAGGTGGGAGTGATCTTTGTAAGGAGTATTTCTCAATTAGTGATTTCGCTGAAAATCAGGGACCTCCTATATGTTGCACTCTGCGATCAATTAATGGCGATTTACACAGGGGTTGGCCCAATCGCACAGTGGCATCCGCGAGTGGGCTGGCCCATTGGCAGTGCTGGGCGAGCGCCTCTCATTAACGCGAACTAAAAGGTCGCAAAAATGTGCTGAGAATCAAAGCCCAGACCCCATAGTCATGAAAGGGTGTTGATAGCCAGCACAGTCAGCGTGTACAAGTTATTAAAAGCCATCGCAAAATTATAAGAAGAACTAGCCGCAAATTTGAACACCTTTTCAAATAATTCAAAACATTCCATGGAAATTGTGAACAACTTTTTAAAAGACAAAAAGTTTGAAAATCCAAACATTTTTCAAACAACGCAATAAAATTTTGAAATTTCGGACTTCTTTGAAAGACTGAACAATTTTTGGAAAACATCAAGATTTTTTGAAGTTTTGAACAAGTTTTGAAATTATGAACATTTTTAAAATTTGAGATTTTTTAGAAATTCCAAACATATTTTGTACAAACCAATCAATTTTCGAAAAATAATTTTTTTTGAAAAAGTGCAAACATTTTTAAAATTGGTTTTTCTTGAAAATTCATATTTTGAGAATTGTTTTGAACTTTTTTGAAAAAAATTGAAAAATTCCTGAACATCTTTTAAAAATATGAATATTTTTTTGATTGCATGAATAAATTTTGAAAACGTGAATATATTTTAAAATCCCAAACACTTTTTGAAAACTGTGAAATCCTTTTGAAATTCAAACATTTTATAAGTTGAAAAACATTTTTCAGAATTGTGAACAAAATACTGAAAAATAGGAACAATTGTTTGAATTCCGAATAATAATTGAAAATTGAAGCATTATCAGAAAAAAGAATAATAAACTTGAAAAATAAAAAAAGAACATGAAAATGACAAAGAAAATAAAAAAATAGAAAAAAAATAGAAAGCTTGTTCAGAAACCTTCTAGAAGGTTTCCATTACTTCCCAGGAACCTTCCAGAAAGTTTCAAAAAGAAGGATCGGTCGAATGCTTTGAAGGATTGGGCCAGAACGCTTGCTCTCTTATCATTGTACGCTTAAGGCGCCGAATAGGAGGTTCGCCCGAACAACTTGCTGGCGCTTATGTACGCCCGCATCGTGGGCCGGCCTAATATGAAGGCGAGCGCTCGTTCGTTCGTTCACGAGAAAATGTTATGCGGTCTCGTTCATTTGCACTTGACCGGTTTCCCTTGTTGCTCGATCGCATTTCACCGGTCCACCGGTTGACTGACGACTTTTCGAGAAAATGTGAAATATTAAAAAAATCAGAAATAATAAAAATAATATTCACAGGTTTGAGAAAAAAAAATCACGTGTTCAATAATTTTTACCGATTTGAAACAAGTTCATGAACTGAAAAAAGTTCACGGAATTCAAAAAAATTCACAATTTGAAAAAATTTCAGGAACTCAAAAAGGTTCACAAATTCAAAAAAATCATGGGATTTGAAGAAAGTTCACGGATTTGTAAAAATTTCATGAACTCAAAAAAGTTGACGAAGTCAAAAAAAGTCCGTGGGAAAGTTCGCAACCTAAAAAAGTTCACGAACTTGAAAAGTTCATGAGTTCAAAAAAAGTTCATGAAATTTAAAAAAAGTTCATGAAATTTGAAAAGAGTTCATGAAGTTTGAAACAAAGTTCATGGATATGAAAAAGGTCATCAATTTTGAAATAAAAAAAACATGAGTTTGAAAAAGTTCATCAATTTTGAGAAAAAGATCACGAATTTGAAAAAACTTTGTGTGATTTTTAAAAAGTTCACGAATTTGAAAAATTTCATAGATTTTTAAAAATATAGTTCAAGAATTTGAAAAAAAAACATCGATTTTGAGTAAAAGGTTCACAAAATTGAAAAAAAGAGTGCAAATTTTCAAGAAAAAAACTAGGAATTTAAAGAAAGTTTCAAATTTGAAAAAAGTTCAAGTATTTTTAAAATATAAGAAGGAACAAAAAATAGAAAATGAAAGTAAAGAAACCAGATCACGCGCACACACACAAATGAAATAAGAAAAGCAAAAGGGCACACGACGTTGGCTATCCTAGTTGGTTACTTGGTCTGGTACTAAACTTCACGATTGGAGTTTGAATCCCCCCGTCGCATGAATATTTTTGAAGTTTCGAAAAAAATGTAAATTGGCCGAGCCCAGGACAGGGGGGGGGGGGTTGTATGTGACAAGTTGCGGGAACATCATAAAATGGCGCCTGAAGCGCCAAATAGGGATTGGACGCTTGAGGCGCTGAATAGGAGCTCCCCAATTGGCCTGGTAGTTTTCGTGTGGCCTTTTTGTGGCCCTTTGAATGAGAAGAAAGGCCTTCTTACTGTAAAAAAAAGGACATTCTGAGTGGACCTTTTTCAACAGGTAGATTTTGAAGTGAAAAAAAAGCACCACACATAGACACATGCCATGTTCTAGAAAAAAACATGTCATGTTCTCAAAAAGTAGACACATGCCACATACTCGTACAACCATATATAGTACCACACTGACGCACATACACAACTTTTGCTTGGATACTCGAGTGGCATGGGCATGGCTTGAAAAGTAGAGTATATCTTTTTTTAATACAATACAAACACAGACGTTTGTACATACGCACATAGAGTATATCAATATGTGTGTCATGCTATCCACGGTGATATTGCCTACAACTAAAAGGCCATATATCTCCTCCGTGAGAAATACATGATGGCTATCCTAAAAGGAAAAAAGAAATACATGATGACAAACATGTCAGTTGATCCCTACTAGGTTGAAGGTACAACTATCATCGTGTGAGTGAGCGTCTGTGTTAACTATGTCCAGGGACGGAGCCAGGAATAATATATAAAGACCACTAGGGGCGTTTTCAGAAAAAGTATTAGCATAGGGGGGCCATATGCCCCCCCCCCCCCCCCCCCCCCCCAGCCACCGCTGGCCCCGTCACTGATTATGTCCAGTTCTATTCTAAAACAAACCTTGATATTATCCCCTCTCCCAGGAAAATGATACCGTTTCCCTATAAAAAAAAATCATGTTATTTTTGCTTGAAATAGGACCTGTAACATTTATGTTAACCATTTCGCAAAAAAAAGTGTTAACTTAAAGTGCAACGTGTGAGTGACCAGTGTGCAACACACTACGCAACTAGTTACCCGTACGGGCGGGCCGGCCGTCGTGAGACCAGATTTCGGGCGCATACTCCAAATCTAGCATCCTAGCTACCACTGGCCTTCTTGTTTCAACTGTTTGTTTGGGAGGACCCATGATAGTACACCTGGTTGTGTACATAAAACTGTTACATTTTTGGACCAGAATAAGACTGTTACTCCATCTGTAGCTCAATCGGCCGGAGCACACCGTCCGTGCAGACTTGGTGGGGATACACCCCCCCCCCCCCCCCCCCCCCCACACACACACACACAGACACACACACACACACACACACACACGTACAAACGCCATGCATGCACAGCGCAAAAAGACGCCAAAAAAAAAACGTACTCGAACGCAACAGGCGTTCCGGTCGGTTGGACCGATATGCAAATTTCCAGCCGGTCGCATGTACCCGATCGATCTGCGACGTCGGTTGGGCACAGGTGAGCCCTGGTGGTCATCACGTGCATGCACGCATCGATCGCATGAAAAATGGGTCCGTCCGTCCGTCCGTCCGTCTGGTCGGTCGATTCGTGACACGACAAGGCAGGTGGACATATATGTGTATCCTCGTAGGAGCTCTCGTGAGTCGTGATCGAGCAAGAGCATGCATGTGCAAGTGCGTACGTTTCATGGGAGCGCTACCTTAAGTAGCAGCACAGCACATGCACAGGGTGACGGGAGCGCGCGCCGGCCAGTAGTACACCCACGCAGCACGGGTGCATGCATGGCTGCCCCGGCGAGGCGACCGGTCCGCAGGCCGGACCGAGCCATGGGAAGCAAGTTGCGTAGCTCCGCATCCATGCACACTTAATTACTTGCATGCATGGTTGCGTGCCACGCGGGCATGCATGCGGTCGCATGGTTGCGTACGTACTACTCCAGTATACGTACGTTGTGTGCGCGTTGGAGGGATAGAGACGGGAGGACGGGAGGAGGGCGGTGGCGTGGGGGTTCGAGCTAGGCTAGCGAGAGTAGATGGACGTCAGGCGTTTAGGTACGTTTGAGGGCTTGGACACATGTAGCCCATGGATCGCGGCCAAATTTGGTGCCGCCCATGGCGCTGCCATGTGCCATGCATGCGAGATGGCCGGCCGGTTCATCGATCGATCAGCTGCATCAATCGATCGTAATTGAGTCGGCCAGAGATCGGTTTGGCGCCACGCGCGTTAAGATGCATGCTACGTTTCTCGACTGTGGCTGCTCGGCAGCTAGCTAGAGCTCAGCTACGTACCGCAGGGCCGGCGCAGACGCCTCAATGCATGCCCACAGCCAGCAGCTAGCTGACCCCTCTGTCGCTCTAGGTTTTACCAGACCCTAAGAGCATGGTTAATAGTACAGCCGGCTGCTGGTTATATAATGTTGTCATGTCATCTATAACCATGCTTATAGCCGGCAAGTTCAATAGTTAGTTGTAAATAAGCAACGGCGGAGCTATGTATAAGGCTGAGGGGGCCGTGGCCCCCCCAGCCCAAATGCAATTTTTTTTTACTACTTAGTAATAGCCCATATCCACATACGCACAGAAGGCCACAAGCCCATCTTTGGCATTATCACGAACACGCTCACGCACAGAAGGCCACGCTCGGCTGCTTCACGTCTCATCCCCAACCACGCTCGCCGCTCAGGCAAGGCGGCTCGCCTCACTGCTCCATCGACACCGCCGCACTGCCTCGACGCCGACGCCGAGGAGGCAAGGAGAAGCTCGCCTCTGATCCACGCGCGCCGAGGAGGTCGTGACTCGTGAGGACTGAGGAGTGAGGAGGGAACCAGGGCGCGCCTGAGACGGTCGTTTTCGTCTCCTCACCACTGGCCGGTGGTCGTCGATGTCCGCCGGCCGGAAGGCCATCGGCTCGTCGCTGGCCGCCCCCCATACAAATTTGGCTATTGGATTCTGTAAGTACCATCTACCCAGCTCAAATTACAACATGAAACCACTGGATCCCCTTTTGTAGTGTTGTCTGTACGAGTAGATTGGGGGTAGCACGCCTGTACCTGTACGAGTCTCAATGTCTAATTAGTAATTTAGCAATTAGTAATTTAGTATGCCTATAGCCTATTCATTTGATCTAATCAGATATCTTGTTGCTTGCACAATGCACCACAGATTTGTTCTTCTGAGTAATTACTACCGGTTGCTTGACTTGGGAGTTGGGACTCAAAAGGATATTAGACTGCTCAACAGATCAAGTGACCATGGTTAAAGGCAGCGGCGGCAACATTCAGTCGTACTTCAAAAGACAAAGAACAGAGACAGTAGCAGAAGATCCTCCAGCTGCACAATCTTTACCTCTGCTTCTTGAATTGGAACAACAACAAGAAAATCAAGATGAAGAGCCTCAAACAAATAATTCAGTTCCTCTTCCTGTTGTATTCCGAGGTAAGGAATTCTTGGAGCGAGACCCCGCACTGCGACCACAAATTTGGCAATACCCACCAAATCAAAGAGATAGTGTGCGAAGAGCATATTTGTCGCTAGGCCCCATGCAACCAAAACTGAAACAGTATAGAGCGTTTGGTAAAAAGGGCCATCAGCGTCGCTTCCAATATAAGTGGTTTGATAGTTTCCCATCATGGCTAGAGTACTCAGAGGACAGTCATTGCGCATATTGTTTACTCTGCTTTCTTTCCAGCAGAAATATCTTAGCAAAAGGAAGCTCTGATGTATTCGCATTACATGGATTTGATAACTGGAAGGAGGTGAATGATGGAAAATATTGTGCACTCTTAGGCCATGAAGGTTCTACACCATGCTCACCACACCACAATGCAGTCATAGAACGTCAAGCATTGTTGAACCAGGCAGGCCATTTAGAAAATGTTGTAGCAGCAAAGGATGATGAAAAGGTAGAAAGAAACCGTTTAAGGCTAAAAGCATCTGTTGCGGTTGTTAGGTGGCTCACATTTCACTCTTGCGCTTTTAGAGGACATAATGAGAAAGCTGAGTCAAAGAATAAAGGCAATTTTCTCGAATTGTTAGGGCTTCTCGGAGAGTTCAATCCTGATCTTGCCAAAGTCATTTTGGGGAATTCTCCATACAACTCAAAGTACACATCTCCAGATATTCAAAAGGAAATCTTGTCCATATATGCATCTAAAGTTAGGAAACATATCCGTGAAGAAATTGGGGATTCCAAATTCTCTATTCTGGTGGATGAGATATGTGATGTGGCTAAAAGAGAACAAATGGCATTGGTTTTCAGATTTGTTGATAAAGCTGGCTTTTCACAAGAGCGGTTCTTTGATTTGATACATGTGGCCAACACTAAGGCCATGACACTGAAAGATAAATTGTGCTCTGCATTATCATTAAATGGTTTTGATATTCAGAATCTTCGTGGACAAGGATACGATGGGGCTAGCAACATGAGAGGAGAGCTGAATGGATTGCAGTCTCTTTTTCTCAAGGTATGCCCATATGCATACTATGTTCATTGTTATGCTCACAGATTGCAACTAGCACTAGTAGATGCATCCAAAGAGGTGGTTCCTGTTGCCCAGTTTTTTCAAAAATTGATCTTCATTATAAATACTGTTGACTCCTCATCAAAACGTCATGATGAGCTCCATGATGCCCAGCTGGTAGAACTAGTACGTATGATAGAAAATGGACGCATTCAGACTAGTCAAGGGGCAAATCAGATTCGATCACTTAAAAGACCTGGGGACACTAGGTGGGGTTCTCACTTTGGTTCTATTCATAGCCTTATGAAGTTGTTTAATGAAGTAAATTTTGTTATCCAAGATATGGCTTCAGATAGGTCAGTAGTGGGATCAATATGTGCTGATGCTGACACTTCTTTCAGCTATTTGTCCTCGTTCGAGTTTGTCTTTATCTTATGTATGATGAAGGAGATATTAGGGATAACTGAAGGACTTGGTCAGGCTTTACAAAAGAGGTCACAAGACATTGTAAATGCTGTTCGTCTAGTGTTTGCAACAAAAGAGTGTCTTCGTCAGTTGAGATGAGACGATGGCTGGGAGGAATTCTTTTGCACAGTTGTAGAATTTTGTGTGAATCATGGCACTGAAATTCCAGACATGAACGAAACTTATATCATGCGTGGTGGCCGTGCACGGCATCAGCCTGATCATTTCACTAAGGAGCAATATTTTCGAGTGGAGATATTCCGTGCAACTCTTGACAGCCAACTACATGAATTGGATCGCAGGTTCAATGAGAAGATGATGGATCTTCTATCCACCAGTGCCACATTAATTCCTAGAAATAAATTTAAATCTTTTAAAGGTAGTGATATATGTGAGTTGGTGAAGAAGTATTACCCAGCAGATTTTAGTCAACAAGACGTGTATGGCTTGGAAAACCAACTAAAACTCTTTGTTCCTGATGCTTCCAGTGATGTAGAGTTGAAACATGTATCAACACTGACTGACCTTTGCCAACTCCTTGTTGAGACAGGAAGAGATAGGATCTACCATCTAATTGACAGGCTACTCCGTCTACTTGTTACTCTTCCAGTTTCTACAGCTAGTGCTGAACGTGCATTTTCCAGTTTGAAGATCATCAAAACAAGGCTGCGTAATAAGATGGAAGATGAGAATCTTGCCAATAACTTGGTTGTTCACATAGAGCGTGAAATCGCAGAGAAGTACACCTTTGAGGACATTTTAGCGAAATTCAAGAGCATAAGTGATCGAAAGGCTGATCTGTAGTACCACTCCTTTTGTAGTTCTTAGTTGGCTCATAGAATGTCTTTGAAGTTTGAAGGCTGAGCGGTACAAGTAGACAAGTCGTATATTTTGGTGTAGTTAGTTCTCATATGGAGTATATATTGCTAATCATACATGTATTTTGCGAGCAATATGAGTAATATAAGTATAAATTTGCCTGGAGGCTGCAAGTTCTTGTTTGTTGCCGTTGGTTAATTTTTTTTCGTCATTGGCCCCCCCCAGATGTTCTTGTCAAGCTCCGCCACTGTAAATAAGTACTATTTTATTGATACATGTCCACCTCTCTCTCTCACAAAGTCCGTAGGTGCATGGGCGGAACTACGTTGGGGCAAAACCAGGCCATGTCCCGCCCAGCGTAGCAACAAACAGTGAAGGATTAAGGAGGCCATTAAAGAAAAGTTTGTGAGGTTAGCTTTAATTTGCCTGTTTGGCCCGCCCAAAGAATCTCACGTAGCTCCGCCACTGCGTAGGAGTACGTGCTGCAGCCGGCTGTTAGTTTGTAGCCCATTTCTCTTCTCTCTCCTCTTCTCTCTCTCTGCCAACTAAGCAAAAATATATTATTTAAAGTCTTACAGCCCGCCAACGTCACCTTATTATACTTGCTTTAAGAGATATTATATTATTATATTAATAAGACTTGAGCTAAGGGGTTGTGTGAGCTCCGGCCGGGTCGCTGCGCCGTGTCACAGGGCCATGCAAAAGGTATTGTTCATGTATTCCAAGAAAGATCGATGAGGACACGCTAGCATTCCATTCCGGACGTCATCGCTCGTCATTTTCCTGCGAAAAGATCTTGTCAATGGTCTGCATCGATCTGTCCCAGATCCATCACGTGAACCCATCCGGCGAGCTCTCTCTCTCTCTTCTCGTCTCTGTCCACGCCTGCATGGGTAACAGTGAGTCGTGCAATCGTATATGATGAGAGTTGTCCGAGGCACGAACCGTTGGGTACGCGGTGGCCCGCCCAACAGAAAGCCCTACATGGATCGATGGATTTCGTTTCAAATACCAGTAGCGGAAGTACTTGCTTTTCGAACGCCGTACGTGCACCCTACTTTAAAAGTTCACCGTACGTGCACACTACTTTAAAGTTCACCGTACGTACAGTACAACTTAGAATATTTGGGTGGTACAAGCAAAAACTCTACTCTTCCTCCAATACAAAAGTCAAATCTTGTACTTTGCTTTACAAGAATGCAAGCCAAAGCTGAAAATCAAACCAGTCGTCTCATAGATGGATTGAGATTTATTTTTCTCTCACTTTTGCCCCACCTTTTCCATGGATATGATATTGACGGTAAACTAACATATGCTACATGGGCCTGTCCATGAATACTTAACTGAATTATCAAGAAGCAACCAGCGATTGAATGGTTAGAACCGTGGTGGTGTCCCCTAGCCCATAAGGTATTACACCGGATTTGACGTTTTGATGTCTTATTAATATCGATCATCAATAGACGTTGTGTGAGTGTGTGGTGGTGTCTGCGTGTGCATATGCGCTCCTAATTTGTAGTGGGTGTTTCATCAAAATAAAATAACTGAGTTTCCCCAAAGAAAAATACTTTCTCCGTCCCAAAATGTATAGCTTTGTATTAAAATTAAGACATTCATTTTGGGATGAAGTGAGTAGTAATTATATAATCTGAATGGGGCCCTAGTGTTGCCAGCTACAGAATGTAGCCTGGAAGAAGCCCAGCAGTAGTCCCAGCTATGAATAGCAGTGACGAGAGCTTCGCCACGTAGCGTCCTGTGCTCCCTGCTTCGCTGGGCCTGCCTCCCGCAATCGTTAAACCGACCCTTTTTTGTCTTTGCTGTCCGGCTACAGTGCCGATCGATACTGCACAGCACACAGTACAAAATGATTTGTCTACACTGTACAGCAACATAAAGATAATTTTCTTTCTCTTCCGGGGAGCTTCTGTTCTGCGTCGCAGCGTCCAGCCACATCCCAAGATATTGGCCACACAACACGATCTCTCAGCTGCAAGTGCATGCAACGAGGGCAAGTGAGGACCAAGAGTCACTGAGAGAGTACACGTAGTTCTCGTCGGAAGTGCATGCGGCACATAAAATACCATATCCATGGGTGCGTAGTTGCAGATTGATGTAACTGAAGCTTGCACACACATCGTGATGGACTTCTCCTTGGAGATATAGATGCTTCATGCTGTAGGTATTGACGTATTGCAGCCTGACATGCAGTGCTACAGGCTTAGCTTGGGCCAGCTACGTACCGTCTGCGCAGCTCATGGGGAGTGATGCGGTGTGTGCATCTGTAGTGTACGTTGGGCTGCCAGGGCTATCAAACAATGATCATGCATGCATGCATGCACACAATGTGTACGTAGTCATGCATTGGGAGTGGTGCACCGTGTGATGCGTTGAGGGTGAGCAGATTATATGCAACGAATAATCTACCTAGGTAGGAGTACTGTTTGGTACAAGGAGGAAGAAGGCGAAAGGGAAGGAAGAACCCGAAAAAGAAGGAGGGCTGATGGGAAGTAGGAACGGACAAAGGAGGAGGATGGACGAAAAAGACATTTGGAAGACGGTCCCCAGGTAGCCCGTTACTCTTTTTTTTTTTTTTTTGAAAACTTTATTTTCAAATTGCAAAAAAATATGAAAAAAGTGTGCATATGCATATACAAGTACATCGTATACATACGAAGTCTCATGAAAATGTATTTTTCATATCTGGTGTACACAGAAAGGTCAAATATGTACATCAAAATGGGCTTGTTTTTGGGCCACAATTTATCTTTTGTGTAGCCCATAAACTATCATTTTATAATTAAACTTTACAGATATGTAGAGAACATGTATATGTTTTCACAGAAAGAAGTTTGAATATATTTTTAAACTATAAAATAGCATTTTTGATTATATCGGGCTCCAAGGAGCTCAGGTCCTGAAATTTCGCACGTGAGGATGGATATATAACTACCGAGATGGCGAGCAAAACAGATGGTGGAGTTGTGGCGACAAGCCAATGAATGGAGGAAATGAAAAGAAAAAACATTTCAGACAGAGTGCCTAGGTAGAGGAGTGTCACCAACCAATCAACTGATGCAAACTCCCTTGAAATCTACCCACCTAACCAAGTATTCCCTTGTATTTGTATTCCCATCATTTCTCGAGTTTATGCGGTTTTCGGTGTGGTACTAACATATTTATAAATAAAAATAATAATTTTCAGTAAAATACAAAATGAATGTTTTGGCGCCTAATCCAAAATAATTCAAAGACTTCAAAGAAAAAAAAAAATCAAAGACATAAATTTTTTTTTTCAAAATACATGTTTCACTTTTTTTTGTCCGTTGGGCTATGATTATCATTTCGCTAAACTTCCAATGAATTTACACTTTCAAATATTATTCCAGCAAAATTTCATTTTTCCTCTCAACAAAGTTACAACGATTGTTCACATTATATTAAGAAATAATCACACATATTTCAATTAATGTTCAAAATAGTCAAAATACATTTCACTTGAATTCCAATTATTTGATTCTTATTTCAAGTTGCTTCAGAAATATTTAGCGTGCACTTGAAACAAATTAAATCCATTCAGTGTCACTATTGAGCACAACTGTTTCCATTTTAAAATCTATATTCAAATTTCAATTGTTTTGTTCAAATATTTATTAAGTTGACTACAATATGACTGAAATATTTGAACTTTTTGTGAAATCTCTCTGATTTTTCTAATGTTGATCGAACTGTGAGTAAATTAGTGAAATTTGTGTGAGATCACTATAAATGTTTCTCAAATTGACTGAAATAAGACTAGAATAAAGAAATTTTGTTTGATTATTTATGAAATATTTTTTTCAATTCCATCTCAACAATTAAATGTCTCTACAATTATTCAAAAATGGGATACTTTTTTATAAATGCATTGAAATAATTTAATGTTATAGGAATATGAATGAAATGACTAAAATTCATGTGAAATCTCAATGAAATGCTTTTGATACCGATCAAAATATTTTAAAATTCAAATAATAAACCATTGTTTTATAAATGCACTAGAATAATTCTACTTACTTGGAATATGACTATAATAATTTACGTGTGAAGTATCTAAAAATTGTTTCTTAAATTGATTGAAATATAACTAAAATAATTACAATTTGTGTGATTATTTATGAAAATTGATTTTTATTTTTTAAATAATAGTAAAAGAAATAACACTTGAATAATTAAAAATACATCAATAAAATGGATTTTTATCTGAATTCAAATCATTGAAAAATTTGAACCAAAATATGTCGGGGAAAAGGAAATATTTCATTCTAGACAATGAAACACTACTACAGATCCGAATAGCATTGACCCCTCATCACTAACCCGGTCGAGATCACGTGTCAGTGATGAGCTTTAGCATTGACCGACCACTTCGAAGTCATCTGTGGTAGGGTTATTAGGGCTCGGTTAGAGGTTTACCACTGACGTACCTAAAACTTGCCAGTCAGTGATAATGTGTTCCGATGATCAAAATGGAATAACGGTCATCACTAACAGGTTGCTAAACCTAGTTTGTCTCTGTTGTCCATTCAAATATGTTGGTTTTCCTGCTGATTAGTGTTGTGTTGTACGCAGCGTGTTATAATCCATCGTCTACTCACGTTCCCTTCCCAAACACTCACTGCCACCGCCGAGCCCCTGTTAGTTTTGTCTCCGGCCATGTGGTGTCGCTCATCTCCTTCTCCGCCAACGGTACCCTCCCCGATGACTACGGCCACCCGGTCGCACTGCCTCGTCGCCTCCGTCCAACCATTTCTGCTACCGTGAAGTCTGCCCTGCCATCGGAAGCCAGGTCTCCCATTCCCCCGACCACTCCCGTGTCCCGACACGTTTTCAAACACCCACGTCCATGGCCGAGCCCCAGTTAGTCATCCATGCAGTGCCTCTCATCTCTCCTTCCACCGCCGGCACCCTTCCGACACCTCCACGGCTACCCGACGTGGTCGCATCGCCTGGTCGTCTCCGGCCGACCGTTTCTAGTGCACTGTTGTTCGCCCTGCCGTCGAATGTTGGGTCTCCCATGCCCTCGTGCATAGTTGTAGACCTGATCGTCATGGTTATGGTGGTGAAGGGGATGATCTTGTATTCGGGTCTCCCGCGCCCCCGTGCGTGGTCCTCAACCGTGTGCATGTGTTGCCTGTTCTTCAACCGCGGACCACGGTGGTGAGCTCCACTCCTTCTAATAATATAGCAATTTTAGGCTTTTTTTGTTACCTACCTTCCTCGATGTATTTCTGTAGAGTTAGCTACTGCTTATAGAATTTTGTTAAGGATTTTGAGTTAAGTCAAATTGTTCTAATGTAGTTGCAGTATCCACTAGAACAATGATGAAACTTGTTACCTTTACAGATACCTAAGGCATGGCTAACTTTGGCTAGTATGTGTTCAAGAATAACAACTATTCACTTTAAACAAATATCCATTTTAGTTAAATTGCACACATAAAACCCGATTATAGATTTGAGGTTCCATGAAGAAGATTTTGTTGGATGACAACCATTGACGGAACCAACATAGTCTGCCCGGTTTCCCGGCACCACCTGTTTTTCAGTGAAGTCAAGAGAGTTAGCAATTTTAGTTAAAAGAAGTCAACTGAGTTAGCAATTTTAGTTGAGAACTGCCACCGGCTAAATTTTAACATAATGTATGTTGAGTGTAAAAAATCAAAGTCAAACGATGAAGCAACTATCACTTCGCCTTCAAACCTCAAAAATGTTGGGTTGTACATTGCTGGAAAAAAATATGTACAAGGCATCACACACTGTTGATTTTTCTAACGGTGCGCGATATTAAGCTACATCACACACACTTTTCTCGCAAAAATCATATATAAGACATCATATACGATTATGTTTTTTAAACTGCGTTCAATGGTAGGATACATCGCACATGTTTTTTCTTTCTTTCAAAAACCATGTGCAAGGAATCGCACACGGTTATGTTTTTAGAACCATGTGTGGTGTTGGGTACATCACACACCAGTTGTATTTGCAAAAACCATGTGTAAGGTCTCACACACGGTTGCGTTTTCAAAAATGTGTACATCACACACATTTATTTTTCAAAAACCATGTGCAAGGCCTCACATACGGTTGTATTTGTATAACCTGTATGATGTTGACTACATCACACACCTGTTTGTCGCAAAAAATCTTGTGTAAAGCATCACACACATTTGTTTTTTCTAACTATGTGTGATATTTACATATCGCACATATTCTTTTTAACCTGTGTGATGTATATGCCACATCCAATTTTCGACTAGCGTTTGTGATAAGGAGGGGTTAAGAACATGATTCCTCACTAAAAATAAATAAATAAATAAGGAGGCTTTAAGAACGTGATTCCGCACTAGTGATCCTCGATGCTTTGATATTATTTTGGCATAGCAATCGGGTTTATTTGTATTAGCTCGATGCCTTAACCAAATATATATATTCCTAAAAGAATATCCTCTCTCGAATGCAATCGAGAGCAAGAGCACTTCTAATCGGCACACTAGCGCCGAAGATGCGCGGCGCACGCCGCGCCCGTGGCAAGCCTCATTTATATTTTTGATAAGTCGGTTGGACTTATTTTGTTTGGTTTGGGTTTCAAAGGAAGGAAAGGAGATGTAGATTCATTTTAGCAAGGTTCATACTTCAATTTTTATTTTTATTGCATGCAGGTCTTTTTTCATGTTTAGTCGGTTGGACTTATTTTGTTTAGTTTGGGTTCTAAAGGAAGGACAGGAGATGTAGGTTCGTTTTAGCAAGGTTCATTGGTGCAATAGGTTTATTTAACACGTCTACATCCATTTTAATTTCTATTTTTGTCCGGGTGTGTAGAAATGCTTGTGTTGTTGTTTGTATAGAACGACAAAGAATATTGCAGGTGTCGTCTATTTTGTTTTTTTGGTGCCGTCCATTTTGTGTTTCTTTTTATAGAACTGAAGTGTTTTATGGATCATGCGATTGAAGTTTTGAATGAACCGTGATTTATTTATGGCAATGAGTTAAGTAATACAGATGCGGTGTAAAACAAATTATTCTAAGTACGTTGCAACAAATTGAAAACCCTTTTTTTAGTTTGCTGTGTGTGGGTAAATCATTAGTGTTTTGCCATTTGTGTCCTTGTGGAATTTCTTCAGCATGGATTTGAGGTCTGGTGACATTCAATAAGGGAAGCAGAATCAGTGTTACATTGTTTCTTAATTGTATTGTAAAATATACTCTGGCTATCTATACCTTGTTTTCTTCTGATTGAGGCATTTCATTTTTCTACAAAGCAGAATTTGCTTGTGGTGGGGTTGCAAGCAGATTATGCTGTGGTGCATCACTAGCGTCGAAGATGCGCGGCGCACGCCGCGCCCGTGGCAAGCCTCATTTATATTTTTGATAAATACTTTTATTTTTATTTTTATTGCATGCAAGTCTTTTTTCATGTTTAGTCGGTTGGACTTATTTTGTTTGGTTTGGGTTTCAAAGGAAGGAAAGGAGATGTAGATTCATTTTAGCAAGGTTCATACTTCAATTTTTATTTTTATTGCATGCATGTCTTTTTTCATGTTTAGTCGGTTGGACTTATTTTGTTTAGTTTGGGTTCTAAAGGAAGGACAGGAGATGTAGGTTCGTTTTAGCAAGGTTCATTGGTGCAATAGGTTTATTTAACACGTCTACATCCATTTTAATTTCTATTTTTGTCCTGGTGTGTAGAAATGCTTGTGTTGTTGTTTGTATAGAACGACAAAGAATATTGTAGGTGTCGTCTATTTTGTTTTTTTGATGCCGTCCATTTTGTGTTTCTTTTTATAGAACTGAAGTGTTTTATGGATCATGCGATTGAAGTTTTGAATGAACCGTGATTTATTTATGGCAATGAGTTAAGTAATACAGATGCGGTGTAAAACAAATTATTCTAAGTACGTTGCAACAAATTGAAAACCCTTTTTTTAGTTTGCTGTGTGTGGGTAAATCATTAGTGTTTTGCCATTTGTGTCCTTGTGGAATTTCTTCAGCATGGATTTGAGGTCTGGTGACATTCAATAAGGGAAGCAGAATCAGTGTTACATTGTTTCTTAATTGTATTGTAAAATATACTCTGGCTATCTATACCTTGTTTTCTTCTGATTGAGGCATTTCATTTTTCTACAAAGCAGAATTTGCTTGTGGTGGGGTTGCAAGCAGATTATGCTGTGGTGCATCACTAGCGTCGAAGATGCGCGGCGCACGCCGCGCCCGTGGCAAGCCTCATTTATATTTTTGATAAATACTTTTATTTTTATTTTTATTGCATGCAAGTCTTTTTTCATGTTTAGTCGGTTGGACTTATTTTGTTTGGTTTGGGTTTCAAAGGAAGGAAAGGAGATGTAGATTCATTTTAGCAAGGTTCATACTTCAATTTTTATTTTTATTGCATGCATGTCTTTTTTCATGTTTAGTCGGTTGGACTTATTTTGTTTAGTTTGGGTTCTAAAGGAAGGACAGGAGATGTAGGTTCGTTTTAGCAAGGTTCATTGGTGCAATAGGTTTATTTAACACGTCTACATCCATTTTAATTTCTATTTTTGTCCTGGTGTGTAGAAATGCTTGTGTTGTTGTTTGTATAGAACGACAAAGAATATTGGAGGTGTCGTCTATTTTGTTTTTTTGATGCCGTCCATTTTGTGTTTCTTTTTATAGAACTGAAGTGTTTTATGGATCATGCGATTGAAGTTTTGAATGAACCGTGATTTATTTATGGCAATGAGTTAAGTAATACAGATGCGGTGTAAAACAAATTATTCTAAGTATGTTGCAACAAATTGAAAACCCTTTTTTTAGTTTGCTGTGTGTGGGTAAATCATTAGTGTTTTGCCATTTGTGTCCTTGTGGAATTTCTTCAGCATGGATTTGAGGTCTGGTGACATTCAATAAGGGAAGCAGAATCAGTGTTACATTGTTTCTTAATTGTATTGTAAAATATACTCTGGCTATCTATACCTCGTTTTCTTCTGATTGAGGCATTTCATTTTTCTACAAAGCAGAATTTGCTTGTGGTGGGGTTGCAAGCAGATTATGCTGTGGTGCATCAGTTGGTAGTAAAGAGGACCAAGAAGACTGTTTAGTCGGGCCTGTATGCATATCGCTGCCTAATGGCAGTTGAGCTAGAATGTCTATGTTCACCATATGCTCCCTGCCTTGCACTTGGAAATAGCAATAATTATTGTACAGTGATTTGCCACTTAGTGTCATCGTGATGAGGATTTTGTTCCCATAAGCTCTGATATTTTGCATGGTATGTCGGTTATTGTTCCCATTCATTCGTGTTTACTGTTCTTGTTTCTTGTTTCGGGTTACTGTAATTGGATATGCTCCGTGGCTTGCACTTGGAAATAGCAATAATTGTTGTACAGTGATTTGCCACTTAGTTTCATCGTGATGATGATTTTCTTCCCACAAGCTCTGATATTTTGCATGGTACGTCGGTTATTGTTCCCGTTTATTCACGTTTACTGTTCTGGTTTCTTGTTTCAGGTTACTGTAATTGGTTTATTTGGGTTTCTGCTTTGAATTACTACTTTTTGCTTTTTCGGTTTATTTGGGTTTACTGATCCTGTTTACTGTTCCAGTTTATTCGGGTTTACTGTTCCAGTTTTACAGTACAGGTATTGTACTGTTCACACAATTTGTTATTCTGAGTTACAATTCGGGTATTGTTCCAGTTTACTTTTTGAGTGGGTTAAAGTTTTGGCTTTGTTCAGGTATTTTTTTTGTTACACTGGCTTTAATGTTCAAGGTTATTCGGGTTTGTTGTTTTGGTTTAATTGGGCTATTATTTTGGTTAGTAGTTATGTATTTATTTGGATACTATTTTGGTTTTGTTCAGGTAATTGTTGGTGCACTATTGTCATGGTGTGAAAATGGACAGTAACCCGTGAAGAACTTATTCTGTCCATGGATTACTGTTCGTGCAAATACACACTGTTCCGGTTTACTGTTTTATGCCTAGACAACACCATCATCAAAAAGGAGCGGGAGATGATCGAGGCGGCTCTGCATCAGTACGCCGGTGGAGAGAAATGATGTGTAAAAAAATCCTAAATTTTAACGTGTAATAAAATCTCACTTTTTTTATCTAGTGTGTATTTTTTCTCCGAAACACTGTTCATAGGGGGGGGGGGGCACTGTTCACGCACATATTGTTCACAGCTGGACACTTTTCGCATTTACTATTCACTGTTGGACACGTAATTGAACAGTAGCAGTAAGAAAAAAGTCAAAAAAACCAGAAAAAAGGAAAGCTTCCCGCTTTAGTATAGGTACTTACTATACGGCAATTCAGTAGGGAGAAAGAAGGTGTCGGGGGTCGGTGAGCAAGACAAATGGGACTCAGGTTCGGCGTCAAGGTATGGCACGAAGCCAAATGGCCTCCGACGCAAGGCGCCAACTATGGCCAGATCCAGAGCACTACAAGACAAGGCGCCAACTCCCACTCAACGCACCTCACGCAAGCGAGCACACACGTTTTTTTTTGAAAAGGAGGAAGACCCCCGGCCTCTGCATCTGGGTGATGCATGCAACCACTTTATTAATTATTCACAAAGACCTTACAAAGTAGTACATCAGTAAGTCTGAAGCCACCATCTTGGCAACATCTGTCGCTACTTCTATCCATTTGATGAAGAGGTGCTGATAGTCTGAGCCTAATACCAAACAGACCTCGCAGCAAAGCCTAACATCTAAAACCGGAGGCCCCAGCCAAGCCACATACCTGGTCTGGGGCACACACAAGTCCGGCGCACTCTGAGAGGCCGCCGCCGCCATCTTCCACTGATCCATCTTCAAAGCAGGTACTGACGCCACGACCTTGCCAGGTCTGCCATCGACGCCACCACGGCGCCACACAACGCCATCCTCCTGCGCGAGTCAACTCGAACTGGAGCGTAAGGCCATCTCCAACTCCGAATCTTAAACTGTCCGCAACCGTTCGTCCGAAACATGCGGTCCGGACATGTTATGCCATCCAACGTGGTTCTGTATACGTCCGCATGCCGGTCCGGATATTCTTTTTCCCGAAATCAGAAACAAACCGAGGGGTCCGTACCGCTGCCACGCCCGCTTTCGACAAACCTGGCCCACGGAAAAACTCTCTCCCTCGCCCGTGCGCTCTCCGCATTGACGCTGGCCCAGAACGAACGTGACATCTCAATGGCGTAGGCATTGAAGCGCCTCGCCGGCCGAGAGCACCGCCCGCTGCGCACGCATTCTCTCCACATTAAAACGGCATCGGTCTGCCGGCCTACCTCCATTAAACCAGCGCGTGTGCCATGGAACCTACTCCGACGCCCCGAGCGCCACACGTCCGTCTCTGTGCCGACCGACATTAAACACCTCTTCGGCTGGCGCCTCGCATCCGCCCGCTATTTAAACGTGGCCAGGCGCCGGGCTAGAACCACATCACACCTCCGCTCTCCATCTCCTCCTTGTTGCACACCCGTCATGGCCTCTGGTTCCAAAGTCTTGTGGGACGGCCTCTCCGACGAGCAGAAGAAGGAGCGATATGCATTGCAGCGGCCTGGGTTGCCCGGCAAGCCAGCCGGATACAGGCTGGCTTGTCGGCAAGCTCTCCGGAGCCGGCGCCACCGCCATCGCCTGGCCGTCCTCACCCGTCCAGGCTGGCCAACGCTGTCTCCCGGGAAATCCTCCTCAAGTGCTGGAGGCAACGCATCTGGCAGGCGAAGAAAGAAGCCATGTTCGTGGAGGTTGACGCGGCAATGAATGAATTTGACTGGGGCACCGACGACAACAACGCCAATTCCGCATTGGCTGCGCCCCGGCGGCACGACGATGAAGCTGGCACGTCCGCGAATGATGACCCACAAGTATAGGGGATCAATCGTAGTCCTTTCGATAAGTAATAGTGTCGAACCCAACGAGGAGCAGAAGGAAATGACAAGCGGTTTTCAGCAAGGTATTTTCTGCAAGCACTGAAATTATCGGTAACGAGTAGTAGTTTGATAGCAAGATAGTTTGTAACAAGTGACAAGTAGCAATAGTAACTAAGGTGCAGCAAGGTAGCCCAATCCTTTTGTTGCAAAGGACAGGCCAGAACGATCTCTTATAATAAGCTAAACGTTCTCGAGGACACATGGGAATTTCATCTAGTCACTTTCATCATGTTTGTTTGATTCGCGTTCGCTACTTTGATAATTTGATATGTGGGTGGACCGGTGCTTGGGTGCTGGTCTTACTTGAACAAGCCTCCCACTTATGATTAACCCTTCTCGCAAGAATCAGCAACTACGAAAGAAGAATTAAGATAAATCTAACCATAGCATTAAACATATGGATCCAAATCAGCCCCTTACGGAATAGCGCATAAACTAGGGTTTAAGCTTCTGTCACTCTAGCAACCCATCATCTAATTACTACTCCACAATGCATTCCCTTAGGCCCAAAGATGGTGAAGTGTCATGTAGTCGACGTTCACATGACACCACTAAGAGAATCAACAACATACATATCATCAAAATATCGAACGAATACCAAATTCACATGATTACTTATGACAAGACTTCTCCCATGTCCTCAAGAACAAAAGTAACTAGTCGCACATCATATTCATGTCCAAGATCAGAGGGGTATTGAATAGCATAATGGACCTGAACATATAATCTTCCACCAAATAAACCAACTAGCATCAACTACGAGATATAATCAACACTACTAGCAACCCACAGGTACCAATCTAAGGTTTTGAGACAAAGATTGAATACAAGAGATGAACTAGGGTTTGAGATGAGATGGTGCTGGTGAAGATGTTGATGAAGATTGGTCCTCCCACGATGAGAGGATCGTTGGTGATGAAGATGGCTTCGATTTCCCCCTCCCGGAGGAAAGTATCCCCGGCGGAATCGCTCCGCCGGAGAGCAAAAGTGCTCGTGCCCAAGTTCCGCCTCGAGACGGTGGCGCTCCGCCCCAAAAGTCTTATCCTTAGTTTTTCTAGGGCAAATGGGTTTATATACCAAAAAATGGGCACCTGAGGCTGGCCAGGGGCCCCATAAGCCACCAGGGCATGCCTGGGGGGGTGGCGCGCCCTGGTGCCTCGTGGGCACCTGGGTGGCCCCCTCTGGTACTTCTTTTCTCCGGTATTTTTTATTTATTCCAAAATAAATCTCCGTGAAATTTCAGCTCATTTGGAGATGTGCAGAATAGGTATCTCTGACATAGCTTTTTCAGGTCCAGAATTCCAGTTGTCGGCAATCTCCCCCCTTATGTAAATCTTGCATATTAAGAGAGAAAAGGCATTAGAATTGCTCCACAAAGTGTTATATTGATTAAAAACACTATAAATAACAGTGAAAAAACATGATGCAAAATGGACGTATCAACTCCTCCAAGCTTAGACCTCGGTTGTCCTCAAGCAAAAGCCGATATCGATAATCATGTCCACATGTTTAGAGAGAAAGGTGTCGATAAAAACAAAATACGGACATAGTAGCATCATGATCATTATTATAACAGCAATATTCATTATCATAGAACTTCTCATGAGCAAGTAATAATTCATCACAACAACGAAGTATAAGACATAAACTTTCTTGAAAACTAACAAACTATGTTCTCAGTCAACAATGCAATTGCAATTCATCATATTTTCAGAAAGGGTCTCATGTAGGAGCTTTTAGCAAGTCCACATGCTCAACCATCATTTAGTCTTCCATGATTGCTAACACTCACAACATATATATGGAGCAAAAAGTTTCAGCCAGACACATAGAAAGATAGGGGCTTATAATTTTGCCTCCCAACTTATTCACCTCAAGGGTAATGTCAACAATAATAACTCATGATCACTCATATCCAACTGGATATATGTGCCTAGATCTTTCCCCACCACATGATGCTTGTAAAAGAGAAAAATAAAAAGGAATAGAGGAGAACACTATTGACTCTTGCATAAAAAGTAAATACATAAAAGTAAAAGATAGGCCCTTCGTAGAGGGAAGCAGAGGTTGTCATGCGCTTTTTGTTGTTGGATGCACAAGCTCTTAATGCAAAGAAACGTCACTTTATATTGCCCCTTGTGATAGCAACCTTTATTATGCAGTCCGTCGCTTTTATTTCTTTACCATCACAAGTTCGTACAAAGCTTATTTTCCTTTACAATAAAAGTTCATACATATTTAGGAGCAATTTTTATTGCTTTATGCATCGATGACAACTTACTTGAAGGATCTTATTCAATCCATCGGTAGATATAGTGGACTCTGATGACATGAAACTGGGTTTAAGGGTTTTGGGTGCACAAGTAGTATCTCTACTTGGTACGGATTTTTGGCTAGCAAAGATATTGGGCAAGCACCACATGTTGGAGGATCCATGACAATATAACTTCTATGTGAATATAAGCAAACATAATTCATTACGTTGTCTTCCTTGTCCAACGTCAACAATTTGACATAAAATACTCAATGGGGGCTCACAATCATAAAAGATGTCCAAGATAGTGTATTTGCATGTGAATCTTCTCTTCCCTTATTAATTTTTTCATGAATTGCTTCATTGACTAATGCTATGCTTGTTAACCTTCAATAAATTTTACTACTTATACTTTTCTTTATGTAATGTCATTACTTTCCATAAGGTCAGCATATGATCTTTTTCATTATTTTCATTGCTAGGATTGAAACATAAAAGTAAGAAGCAAAAACTCACACTACTCTTTATTATATAACTCTCAACTCAATTATATAGATAGATAGATCACGAAACTAGCACTCAAAAATAGATCATACTAAACTTTTATTCAACTAGATCACGAAATAACTAAGGATCGAACTAAAAATAGGTAAAGATAATAAAAGTGATGGTGATACGATACCGGGGCACCTCCCCCAAGCTTGGCACAAGCCAAGGGGAGTGCCCATACCCATGTACTCAAGTTTCTTTCTTCGGTGATGATGGAGATGATGAAGTAGTGGGCTTGTCCTTCATGACATTAATTAGGATCTCATTTAGGCTCTGGATTTCCCGGAGCACATGCTGTATCATCTCTGTATTCTTTTGGACTTCGGCCATAATATGCTTATTCTCTACCCCCCCAAGCATTGTTTCCTGCATCACTTTCACTTGGACGAGAGATGTCCCAATTGGAGGGTATGTGCATACGAGGAGTATTTTCAACCCCGTAATTGTGGACCAAGTTATGAAAGTTGTTACGACGATGTAACCTGTGTAAGGGCCTCCGAGGAAGAAGCCCTCCTTGTACCTCTGGACTCCCATGGCTCGTAGTGCTTCTCCGGGCTTGATGAGGATTTGGGATGGTGGAGATGCCGGTAAGGGTACCCCTCTTGGAAGCCAGAGGGTGGACCTCAAGCGAATCTCCATCATCTTCTTCCATGGTAACCTCTCCTTCCTCCCCCCTCCTGAGCTCCATCTGCATCAACCAAGCGTCGTCTCCCACATTGTTGGAGGAAGAGTAAGACATGATGCCTGGCCTCGAAATCTGACAGAAAATAACACGAAATATGAACAGAGGGTATTTCTGCAATACGGTGGTCAAAATGTCCGGGAGTATATATAAAGAATTTGTATCTTGCAAAACAAGTATTCCAAAAGAAAACGGAGTCGGGAAGGCTCACGAGGGGCCCATGAGCCGCGCGTGCACCTCGTGGGCCCCCTCGGCTGTTTCTTATTTTTGTATTTTTTCTAATATTCCAAAACTGACAGAAAGTATTTTTATGGAGTTTTTGGAGTCGGTTTAATTACCGTATCACGTACCTCTTCCTTTTCAGGGTTCTGGAGTGTTCTGGAAGGTCTCTCTTATGTATTCCTCCGGTGTCATAGTTTGAATAATGTTAGTCTCAACATTAATAGGCATACCTGAGATGTAATGCTTAATTATTTGCCCATTGACCACCTTCGGATTAGTGCCTTCGGAGTTATTGATCTTAATGGCTCCAGAACGATAAACTTCCTCGATCATATATGGTCCTTCCCATTTAGAGAGATGTTTTCCTACAAAAAATCTAAAACGAGAATTGTATTATAGAACATACTCACCCACTTTGAATTCCCATTTTTGAATTCTTTTATCATGCCATCTTTGAACTTTTTCTTTAAACAATTTGGCATTTTCATAAGCTTGGGTTCTCCATTCATCTAGCGAGCAAATATCAAATAACATCTTTTCATCGGCAAGTTAGAATCATAATTGAGTTCTTTAATTGCCCAATATACTTTATGTTCTCACTCAAGAGGTAAATGACATGCTTTTTCATAAACCATTTTATAAGGAGACATACCCATAGGATTTTTATAAGCAGTTCTATAAGCCCATAACGCATCATCAAGTTTCTTAGACCAATTCTTTCTAGATCTATTGACGGTCTTTTGTAAAATTAAATTTATTTCTCTATTGCTCAATTCAACTTGACCACTAGATTGAGGGTGATAGGGAGATGCAATTCTATGGTTGACATCATATTTAGCAAGCAGTTTACGGAATGCACCATGAATAAAATGTGAACCACAATCAGTCATTAAATATCTAGGGACTCCGAACCTTGGGAAAATAACTTCTTTAAGCATTTTAATAGAAGTGTTATGATCAGTACTACAAGTTGGAATAGCTTCTACCCACTTAGTAACGTAATCAACATCAACTAAAATATGTGTATATCCATTAGAGGAAAGAAAATGTCCCATATAATCAAATCCTCAAACATCAAATGGTTCAATAACAAGTGAATAATTCATAGGCATTTCCTGACGTCTACTAATATTACCAATCCTTTGACATTCATCACATGATAAGACAAACTTACGAGCATCCTTGAAAAGAGTAGGCCAATAAAAACCAGATTGTAGTACCTTATGTGCAGTTCTGTCTCCCGCATGGTGTCCTCCGTAAGCCTCGGAATGACACTTCCGTAGGATTTGTTCCTGTTCATGCTCAGGTATACAACGTCTAATAATATCATCCACTCCTTCTTTATAAAGATGTGGGTCATCCCAAAAGTAATGTCTTAAATCAAAGAAGAACCTTTTCTTTTGTTGGTATGTGACACTAGGTGGTATAAATTTAGCAACAATATAATTAGCATAGTCTGCATACCAAGGAGTATTACGAGAGCATTTATGACAGCTAATTGCTCATCGGGAAAACTATCATCAATAGGCAGTGGGTCATCAAGAATATTTTCCAACCTAGACAAGTTATCAGCTACGGGGTTCACAGCTCCCTTCCTATCAGTAATATGCAAGTCAAATTCTTGTAGCAATAGAACCCACCTAATGAGTCTAGGTTTAGCATCTTTTTTTCCCATAAGGTATTTAATAGCAGCATGATCGGTGTGAACAATTACTTTAGAATCAACTATGTAAGATCTGAATTTATCACATGCAAACACAACCGCTAGAAATTCTTTCTCAGTAGTAGCATAATTTCTTTGAGCAATGTCTAGAGTTCTACTAGCATAATGGATAACATTTAATTTCTTATCAACTCTCTGTCCTAGAACAGCACCAACAGCATAATCACTAGCATCACACATAATTTCAAAAGGCAAGTTCCAATCAGGTGGTTGAACAATAGGTGCAGAGGTTAATGCTTTCTTAAGTGTTTCAAAGGCTTCTACACAATCATCATCAAAAACAAATGGAACATCTTTTTTGCAAGAGATTAGTAAAAGGCCTAGAAATTTTAGAGAAGTCTTTAATAAACCTTCTATAGAAACCAGCATGACCAAGGAAGCTTCTTATACCTTTAATATCTTTAGGACATGGCATTTTCTCAATTGCATCAACTTTAGCTTTATCAACTTTAATACCTCTTTCAGAAATTTTATGCCCAAGGACTATACCTTCATTAACCATAAAGTGACACTTCTCCCAATTCAAGACAAGATTAGTTTCTTCACATCTCTGCAAAACTCGATCAAGGTTGCTTAAGCAGTCATCAAAAGAAGTTCCATAAACGGAGAAATCATCCATGAAAACCTCAACAATCTTTTCATAAAAGTCAGAGAAGATAGCAGTCATACATCTTTGAAAGGTAGCGGGTGCATTACATAAACCAAAAGGCATACGACGATAAGCATAAGTTCCAAAAGGACAAGTAAAGGTGGTTTTCTCTTGATCTTCAGGTGATACAGGTATTTGAGAGAACCCAGAATAACCATCTAGGAAACAAAAGTGTGTATACTTAGACAATCTTTCTAACATTTGATCAATAAAAGGCAAGGGGTAATGATCTTTTCTAGTGGTTTTATTTAATTTCCTGAAGTAAATTACCATCCTATAACCAGTTACAATTCTTTGTGGGATGAGTTCATTTTTATCATTAGGAACAACGGTAATACCTCCCTTTTTAGGGACACAATGAACGGGACTTACCCATCTACTATCAGCTATGGGATAGATTATACCTGCTTCCAGAAGCTTTAATATTTCAGCTCTTACCACTTCCTTCATCTTAGGATTTAATCGTCGTTGGTGGTCGACAACTGGTTTAGCATCAGGCTCCATATTAATTTTGTGCTGACATAGAGTGGGACTAATGCCCTTAAGATCATCAAGAGTATATCCGAAAGCAGCACGGTGCTTCCTCAGAGTTTTTAGTAATCTCTTTTCTTCATGCTCTGAAAGGTTAGTACTAATAATAACATGATATATCTTTTTTTCATCAAGATAAGCATATTTAAGGGTATCATATAATTGCTTCAATTCAAACACAGGATCACCCTTGGGTGGAGGTGGACCTCCCAAGGTTTCAACAGGCAGATTATGTTTAAGGATAGCTGCTTGTTTAAAGATAATTCATCGATTTCATTTCTTTCACTCATATGCATGTCATTCTCATGCTCAAGCAAATATTGTTCTAGCGGATCAGTCGGAGGCATAGCAATAGAAGCAAGACCAATAATTTTATCCTTACTAGGCAATTCTTTATCATGAGGTTGTCTACGAAACTTAGAGAAATTAAACTCATGAGATATCTCACCAAAATTAACGCTAACAATTTCTTTAGTGCAATCAATCTTAGCATTAACCGTATTCAAGAAGGGTCTACCAAATATAATGGGGCAAAAATCATCTTGTGGTGATCCAAGAACAAGAAAATCAGTAGGGTATTTGATCTTACCGCACAAGATTTCAACATCTCTAACAATCCCAAGCGGTGAAATAGTGTCTCTATTTGCAAGCTTAATAGTAACATCAATATCTTCAATCTCAACGGGTGCAATATCATTCATGACTTCTTGATAGAGAGTAAACGGAATAGCACTCACACTAGCACCAATATCAAATAAACCATGATAGCAATGATCTCCAATTTTAAAAGAAATAACAGGCATGCCAACTACAGGCTTATTTTTATCTTTACGATCTGGCTTAGCAATTCTAGTTGCTTCATCACAGAAATATATGACATGTCCATCAATGTTATCAACCAAAAGATCTTTAACCATTGCAACACTAGGTTCAACTTTAATTTGCTCAGAAGGTCTAGGTGCTCTAATTTTACTCTTGTTAACCACAGTTGAAACTTTAACATGTTCCTTAATCCTAACAGGAAAAGATGGTTTCTCAATATAAGCAGTAGGCACAACTGGATCAACATGGTAAACAATTGTTTCTTCTTTAACACTAACGGGTTCCTCAATCTTTTCTTTAACAGGGGGATGATATTTAAACCACTTCTCCTTAGGGAGATCAACATGAGTAGCAAATGATTCACAAAAGGAGGCTACTATCTCAGAGTCAAGTCCATATTTAGTGCTAAACTTATGAAAAGCATCGGTATCCATAAAAGATTTAACACAATCAAACTCAAGTGTTATACCTGACTCGTTACCTTTGTCAATTTCCCAATCCTCATAATTGCGTTTAATTCTTTCAAGAAGGTCCCATCTGGATTCAATAGTTTTCTTCATAAAGGAACCAGCAGAAGAAGTATCAAGCATGCATTGATCATTATGAGAAAGCCGAGCATAAAAGTTTTGAAGGATTATTTCTCTTGAGAGCTCATGATTGGGGCATGTATGCAACATATACTTAAGCCTCCCCCAAGCTTGAGCGATACTTTCTCCTTCACGAGGCCAAAAATTATATATATAATTCCGATCACGATGAACCAAATGCATAGGGTAAAATTTCTGGTGGAATTCCAGCTTCAACCGGTTCCAGTCCCATGTATCAGTATCATCACATAGCCTATACCATGTCAATGCCTTTCCCTCCAAAGATAAAGGGAATACTTTCTTCTTAACTCCATCTCCAGATAAACCTGCAAGCTTAAACAATCCACAAATTTTATCCACATAGATCAAGTGCATATCAGGATGTACCGTTCCATCTCCTGCATAAGGATTAGCTAGCAGTTTCTTTATCATACCCGAAGGAATCTCATAATAAATATTTTCAGTAGGTGCAGTAGGTTGAGGAGCAACTCTTTGTGCTTCCGGTCGAGGTGAAGATACCCCGAACAAACCTCTCAAAGGATTACTTTCCATAGTGACAATTGACAATAAATTTCAGCACGTAATATAAATGTTTCCTTACCAAATTCCACTCACCAAAGGCGCTTCACTTCCCGGCAACGGCGCCAGAAAAGAGTCTTGATGACCCACAAGTATAGGGGATCAATCGTAGTACTTTCGATAAGTAAGAGTGTCGAACCCAACGAGAAGCAGAAGGAAATGACAAGCGGTTTTCAGCAAGGTATTTTCTGCAAGCACTGAAATTATCGGTAACGAGTAGTTTGATAGCAAGATAATTTATAACAAGTGACAAGTAGCAATAGTAACTAAGGTGCAGCAAGGTAGCCCAATCCTTTTGTTGCAAAGGACAGGCCGGAAGGATCTCTTATAATAAGCTAAACGTTCTCGAGGACACATGGGAATTTTATCTAGTCACTTTCATCATGTTTGTTTGATTCGCGTTCGCTACTTTGATAATTTGATATGTGGGTGGACCGGTGCTTGGGTGCTGTTCTTACTTGAACAAGCCTCCCACTTATGATTAACCCCTCTCGCAAGTATCCGCAACTACGAAAGAAGAATTAAGACAAATCTAACCATAGCATTAAACATATGGATCCAAATCAGCCCCTTACGGAATAGCGCATAAACTAGGGTTTAAGCTTCTGTCACTCTAGCAACCCATCATCTAATTACTACTCCACAATGCATTCTCTTAGACCCAAAGATGGTGAAGTGTCATGTAGTCGACATTCACATGACACCACTAAGAGAATCAACAACATACATATCATCAAAATATCGAACGAATACCAAATTCACATGATTACTTATGACAAGACTTCTCTCATGTCCTCAAGAACAAAAGTAACTACTTACACATCATATTCACGTCCAAGATCATAGGGGTATTGAATAGCATAATGGATCTGAACATATAATCTTTCACTAAATAAACCAACTAGCATCAACTACGAGATGTAATCAACACTACTAGCAACCCACAGGTACCAATCTGAGGTTTTGAGACAAAGATTGAATACAAGAGATGAACTAGGATTTGAGGTGAGATGGTGCTGGTGAAGATGTTGATGAAGATTGGTCCTCCCACGATGAGAGGATCGTTGGTGATGAAGATGGCTTCGATTTCCCCCTCCCGGAGGGAAGTATCCCCGGCGGAATCGCTACGCCGGAGAGCAAAAGTGCTCCTGCCCAAGTTCCGCCTCGAGATGGCGGCGCTCTGTCCCAAAAGTCTTCTCCTTATTTTTTTTCTAGGGCAAATGGGCTTATATACCAGAAAATGGGCACCGGAGGCTGGCCAGGGGCCCCACAAACCACCAGGGCGCGCCTGGGGGGGGGGGTGGTGCGCCCTGGTGCCTCATGGGCACCTGGGTAGCCCCCTTTGGTACTTATTTTCTCCAGTATTTTTTATTTATTCCAAAATAAATCTCCGTGAAATTTCAGCTCATTTGGAGATGTGCAGAATAGGTATCTCTGACATAGTTTTTTCAGGTCCAGAATTCCAGCTGCCGGCAATCTCCCCCCTTATGTAAATCTTGCATATTAAGAGAGAAAATGCATTAGAATTGCTTCACAAATTGTTATATTGATTAAAAACACTATAAATAACAGTAGAAAAACATGATGCAAAATGGATGTATCAGCGAACAACGAGGAAAAGTAGACCATGGGAGGCTGCCCCCGTTTGGGTCCCACGAAGGCCACCGCCACCGCCTCGGCGGGTTGCACAGCCAGTGACTTGCCCGCTTCCCCTGCCCAAAAACCAACGTGCTTCGCAGCAGCGGAGGGAGGCTACTCTTTCCCTCCCACTGAAGCATATCCCTCCAGGGCTCACGACAGTCCGATGAGCAGGCTGCTGGACATAGGGAAGACATGTCATGTGAATGGAGATCCACAACGGCCGGCTATAGACAAGTTTAGCCTAGTTCGGTATAATTAGTTAAAATATGTCCGAAATGTAAATGTTTTTGTCCGGTTTATATGAATGAAAATCATCCGGTTTGCATGTAATTCGTCCGGTCTGTTGAAATCCGGCTTGAAATATATGCGGCTACGGTTGGATGGCCGGCTCCCGCATCAATGTCCGCGGACTGGTCCCCCTTCGGTCCACGGACAGATGCGGTTTGGGGGTGGAGATGCCATAGTGGCTTCTAGCGCCGTCGGAGGGCGCGTGGAGGTTTGTCTCCGACGGATCTCGTGGGATTCGGTCAGCGTTTGTCTTCTGTGGATCCGCTTGGATCTGTTCATCGTTCGTCTATGTTCGTGTGTTTATAGGTTGTATCCTTCCGATCTACGATTCTCTTTATCTGCGGCGGTTGCTGTTCTGGTGCGTTGGTCCTCTATGGCCTTAGCACGACGACTTCCCGACTATTTACTATAACAAGGTTTGACCGGCTCCGGTGATGGAGGGGCGTTGACGACGACGCGCCTTCGGCTCGCTCCAGTGATTATAGTCGTCGCTACGTGTTCTACGAACCTGGATGTGATTTTTACTTCTTTGTACTACCTTGACAGTCAATGAATAGATCAAAAGTTTTATTTTTAATCAAAAGGTTTGCCATAGCGGAGCGAGTACAGCTAGCTCAGGTGCAGAGAGCCACGCTGTTCCACGTACCGTATCGGCCTCCAAAAAAAAAGTATCGGCCTCCAAGAAAAAAAAAAAAACAGTACCGTATCGAGTGTGTCATCTGCTGTGTGCATGCCCAGATGAGAAGACTCAAGTTCCAGAGGAGTGGGTCGAGTGACAGTGCGTGATACATGCATGGCACGCGACGTATACGTGCATAGACTAGTCTAGTCTGCTACATGTACGCGCTGTACGGACTACAGAGATCGACCTGACTAGTAATAGTGATCCGTAGTGTATATTATATCAGACGCGGTGGAGTGAGATTTCCGTACTATAAGACAAGCTTTGTTGTTGCCTTGATCATTGTCTGTAATTAAGAGGAAAAATCACAGCAAGTAACAGCGTTATATTAAGTTCTACTCCCCTGTAAAGAAATATAAGATTGCTTAGATCACTATCTTTACAGAGGGAGTACTAGTTTCCGAGCCAAAATATTTGCCTGGCTTCATCATTCATCAAGAAGGAGAGCTACAAAGTAAAATTAAGACGGTGTGAAATCCAGAAACAAAAGCCTACTTTTTCCAGCAATGATTGGCAATGATGATTTCCTAAGTGTTTTGCACGGGCTTAATCCAAAACCTCGTTTGGGCCGTGATCCTTTGAAAACCCAATGTTGGCATAAATAAAGTGTTTGTGAACACGCGGTGCTAAGCTTGGTAGAAAAAATCTCCCATGACACAAGGATGACGACACAAAGAATTCCTTTCTCTTCCTCTGTATGCCAAGGCCGGAGATGGCAATCCATCAATCTTTGATTGCCGTCACTGGTGAAGGTCAACAAATGGCGGCTAGGGCACTCATGCCCTTCAAGCTTCATCGGCGAGTTCGTGGATCTAACCCCCTTCCCCTCTGTCTGCCGCTTAGGCGGCCTGTGGCGGGAAGGGGAATCCCGGTCCCTCGGTTCCGGCTGTCACATGTGTGTGTGCGTGTGCGTGTGTGTGTGTGTGTGTGTTCTGGTGGATGGTGTCGTTTCATCTTCGAGTTGGTCTTACAACCTTGAGTTGGTCTTACGACCTCTGATACTCTTCGAGTTCGTCGATCAGGACGGAGTCGACGGAGCTCCGGCGTAGATTTCTATCGTTTCCTTGGGGTGGCGAGGTTAGGGTCTCTCACCGTGTGTGTGTGCGTCGGCGAGATTTGGTGTCTGACGCTTCAGATCGATTCAAGGGTTCAATGGGGACGACTGCGGTTCTAGGATGCTAGCTGGTCCTTAGGGACACAACCATGAAACTTCCCGACAGTCAAGCTGGCTCCGGTAGGGGAGCAGTGACAACTGCGCGTCGGCGGCTCGTTCTAATGGCGGGAGTGGTCGGTCGATGTGCAAGGTCCTCGATGTAAATTTTTAATGTTTAGTATGCTTTGTAATTCTTATGAAGCTTTATAATAGATCTGGGTCCTTTCTTGCAAAAAAAGACATTTTTTTACCGCAACCCAAACTCTCAAATTGCAGTGGCATTTGAAGAGGAGGTGCGCGTAGAAGATTTTGGAGCTTGCTTGCACAAAGGAACAAAGCCCACATTTCGGCAATCCACGCCGCTCAAGCTTGTCAACAATTCAAACCCAAAGGCAACATGTTAAATAGAGAAAAATTTGCACACAGGTGGAGCCCAAACATTCCAAACGTTGGATCTTGCAAGTTGAGACAACTAAGAATTCACTATTTACTATGAATTAAAAGTTGATGTTGTAACTGGTGCGCTAGAGTTGCACCTCTTGAACTTCAAGCCAAAGGCTCGTATAAGGTTGATTGTGAGTACTAGGGTGATATCGATTTGCTTGATCCAGGTGTCTAGGGTGGTGAATTGCTTGACGAACCCCCCCCCCCCTCTCTCTCTCTCTCTCTTCCAGTCTCTGTGTCTGTGTCTGTGTGTGTGAGAGAGAAATAGTATATATGTGAGGCGAATTAGTTTACGCTACTGGCCATTAAGCCATGATGCTTCCCTAAAATTTTATTTGGCTCCATCTCGCCCATGACCGTGATGGTACAAAGAACAAGCCCATGATGTCCTCCTCGAATGGAGAGTCTAACCCAATCCAAGTCTTATCCGGGCCATTCGAGCCAAGGCCTATGCAAACAAAGGGCTCTCAGGAATTTTTCAAAGTGAAAGATACTGAGGTCTCCTAAGATCTTGTCGAACCCAGCCAAAAGGAGTGCTTGTATAATCTTGTCAATGGTTTTCATCACCCCACGAAGAAACTAAAGAGGGGTGCGATATTTAAATGGTTTGCAAAGTTAAAATCTACTTGACAAGGACCACCTTTCCCGTCGTCTTACATGTTTTCCCTTGCCACAAGATGAACTATGCTGCCAATTTATCTTCCAAATGTCAGAGGTCGGTGCATCTCAAACGGCCGACCGAAAGCAGCAAGCTGAGGCATCTCATTGGGAGGTGGTGTGAACTGTTAGAAAACTGAGAAAAACATCATCATTGTCAATATTGTCACACTGAATTGGCATGGCGAGGCTCTCATTGAAAGTGTCTGCAAGCCTAGTGACACAACCGACATTGCGAAGACTATCCTTGAGGTAGTCAATGTCCTCTTCGGTAGGTGCCATGAAAATTCTGGCGTCATCCTCCTAGAGTGAAGTATGTCGGAGATGCCCATGGCGTCAAACAAGGTGGAGCTAGGTGACCTGTCATGATGGCGAAGTCAAGCAGCTGCAACAAAAGGATCGATGTCAGGAATAAAGGTAAATGAGACAACGGGCCTCTCTGTCGTAGCCCAATGTCATGGTAGATGGGGTACCCATGCATATCGTTGCGGAGGACTCTCAATGATTCCAAAGATAAGAGAGCACAGAGCATGATCGAATTTCGGAATATGCTAGCAAACCTTCATCGTGAAATAAGATCTTAAACACATTCAACCGATTCAAACACTTTCCAGATGTCAAGTTTCAAAAGGACTATGGATATCTTTGACTTGTGCAGCTGTCTCGCGAGGTTTCACGCATAAATGAAATTGACGGTGATGCCTGGCCTTCTAATAAAATCACTTTGGACATTCGAAATGATGAACATAGTAGGACCATTGTTGGGTTGGTCTAGAGACGGTGATGAATAGGAGGCAGTAAAGGAAGATAAAGGAGCCATCAAGAACACATGATTTCGACAATAGAAGGAGGTGCATGAGGGGATGGGTCGTGACAAGAGACATACTTTATCAACATTGGGGCTACACCATCAAGGCACGTGCGAGATCATGTGTGCATAGGAAGGTGCGTTTAGTGGGTAGAGAGAGAGATGATAGAGAGAGAGAGAGAAGTTGTCAAAAAGCGACCAATGGGGATGGGATCTGGATATCGAACTTAGATACAATTGTTCACAAAATGTAACTATGTAAAATCCCATTGGCTTGACCTCATAAAGGTCAAGTATATATCTTCAGGGCAAGCCTTTGGCCCTACCTCATAGAGGAGGCGGTTCCCAGTTCTCGTGGTCTATCCACATTGTCAAGCCGTGGATTCGCATTGGCTCAACACTTATAGTTGGAAATGGGAATTCCAGCCTTTTTTTTTCTTAGCCAATGGCTAGGTTGGCAACCTTTTGGGAAAAGATTCATGGCCTTCTACACCATCTGTGTTCCTATTGCCATATCGGTCACCTCGGTTCTTCATAGTGGTCTTTATTTTTTTGCCTGGACTTGTTGCACTTTGAACTGTTGTGATCTTTAAATTATCCGTGTTTTATAGCAGCAGTGGAAGGTGTTGAGCCGGACATGAGATAGGGAGGCGATCGCGACACTTATCTCTAGACTCCACATCTCGGCTATCTCCCTCTTTTCCAATGAACCCACGGCCATTGTTTTGAACCTATTGTGAAGCAGTTGTCTTTATTTTTCGCTTCGATTTGTTGCACTTTGAATTGTTAAAAGGCCTCTACCAGCGCATATGTGCTTACATGAGGTGCTAAGTGCCTAAAAGGGCTTAGAAACTAAACTCCTCAATGTATATGTGCCTAGCTTCTTGTTGCTAAACTTCATCCATTTAATTAGTTGTAGATTGTAAACTGTACTTTTGTCTAAGTACGTGCACTTAGCGTCGTTTCTTCCTAGGTCACCAAACTGCTCTCATTTTCCTTAATTATCTTGCCACATCAGATTTGTTGTCTACTTGGCAGCCTTAGCACATGTACAAGATGGAACATTGAGAAGGGCCTGACCGTCTAAGATCCGATCAATGTGTTGGTTTACCTTTAAAGCGGGTGTGCGTAAAGCCTGTTTGGTGACGCAACAGAAATTTCTTAAAGCAAAATGAAGAAGTCGTGACTGCACCGGAAAACATTGTCTCGACCCAACCGTTTTCTCTTCTGTGCGCATGTGTAACTGGACAGGACGTTGCACTGAGAACGACTAGCAGCAGCTAGGAGAGAAGGAGAGCAGAAGGGAGCTAGACCACGAGGGGGGCAAGGCAAACCAAACCAAATGGTGTTGGGCTTGGCGACGTACGTACGTAACGCAGACATCAGCCCTGCGTTCGTTGGACAAAAAAACGCCTGCACCCTTTCAGCCGTAAGCGCATGCATGGGTGATTGGGGCGCATGGGGACAGGCGACTTCCTATTCAAAATTTTGTCACAGTCCAGCCCTGCTCCAGGCCATGGCCACTGCACATACACACTCACACACACCTCCTCTCCCTCTCCCCCATATACATACAGTATGTGTCTGCCACCGCAGTGAACAGCACCATCAGCCGCGCGGCCGGTGGCGCCAGTCTCGCTCCAGGCCAGCTACATGCATAGCTCACAGGGGTGCATGCAACACCACCGCCCCTGTGGATCGCTAGATCACACCGGGGAGATCGTGGCCGCTCCAGCTCCGGCTCCAGCTGCCACCGTCTCCTCCTCCTGCCACCTCCCGGCGATGTCGGCGGCGGCACGCAGCGCGTCCGCGCCCGCGCCGAGCAGGCCCCGGCCGGAGAACCCGACGCAGTACAGCCCGTTGGGGCCTCTCCAGTTGCTGGGGCACCGGGCCTTGGGCTTGCCGTCCTCCGTGAAGAACCCGTCGTCCTGCACGCACGCACGTCGTGGAACGGAAAGACATCAGTAATGCGTGCCGTTGCGTTTGTGGGAAGCGTTTGCTTGCCATGCATATCGAGAGAGCTGTTGTGTTACCTGGAGCCATGACGGGACGTTGCTCCTGTAGCCGGTGGCGAAGATGACGGCATCGAAGGCCATCTCGTTGCCGTCCACGAACCTCGCCCCATTGCAGCCCAATGACTCCACTTCTGCCACCACCTGCACACCCAAGCCATCCATCAGAACCTCAGACGTGCACATGCCAGAAAAATATATAAATGAATATTAAAAAAATACTTACACAAGAGAGCGAGAGAGAGAGAGAGAGAGAGAGAGAGAGAGAGAGAGGTGTTTGAAGTCAAATAGAATGTGCACACACTGTACGGGGATTGTTGCTACTTGCAAGCGGGAGCTCATCACAAGGTTACGCAGCATGAGTGAGAGATCATTGGAGATCGTGCTCGACAGGAGGCCCTGTGGAGAATGCCATAGAGGCAGTGCTATTTTTGTTCCCACCCGTCTAATTTCTCTAGCTAGCTACCAAAAGTACACACGCCTGCATCAGGCAGATCAAGTGGTACAGCAAAGGCCAACAAAAGGCCAGGCAGAACGAGGTAAAACCGTAAAATCTCACTCCACTCAACAACAAGATCAACCGAGGTAGAACGTTGTAGAAACCTCAAAAGCGATCGACAGTTGGAATGGCATGCACAAGAAACAACTCGCTCTCTTGACTCTTTCTTCTTCGCCAACCACTAGCTTGCAAAGCATGCATCCTAAGTACTCCATCCATTCAGAAATAACTGAGTGGTTTTAGTTGTAGTTTCTTTCTTTTTTTGAAAAGGAGGAATATCCCGGCCGGCCTCTGCATCAAACGATGCATACAACCATTTATACTTAACTAAACATAGTATCAAAGTACGAGTGCCATCTCAAGTACGTAAACAAAAGCAAGAAAAGTACCAGAGAGATAGAGATGAAAGAGAAGTAACTATAACCATACCTTGATGTTCCCGGATTTGATGAAGGACCATGCTCCCACGTCCAGAACAGGGCTCTTCCCGGTCACCTCCTTGATCTCCAAAGGCCCCAGCTTGGGCCTCTTCAGCCCGTACTTCTCGGTGTCCCCAAGAATCATCTTTGCGACCAGGAGGAGGAACCTGTCCACCAGCTTTACCGGCAGCCATCGCAGCAGCTTCATGGCTATCCCAAATGTTGAGGATCCCAGCATCTCCCTTGGTAAAACGTGCACCTGTTTCATCATTCCATACAAAAATATAGATGAGCTCAAGTGCAAGATGTTCAAATAAGTTGAAGGGTGAACGGCGAGTAGTAGCATGTACTCCTGGTTCTATAAAAAGAGCTCTTTTACTGTACCCGGTAATGAATATGGGCCGTCTATTCTGAAAATCCAAGAGTGGTGATCGATCTATACTGCTCAGTTGTGCGAGCACCATCGCCAGCAGTATCAGTGGCACTGGCCTCTCTGAGTGCAGCAGTACACGTCCTGTGAGGGTAATTTAGGGAGAGAGAGAAATTACTCTGCCTCCCGTACAAGCAGCCGGCGGCGAGCAGTATATTTCCGGCATGGCTGCATGCCCGCCCGTCGGCTCGGATTCCTACGGCCACCTGGTCGCCTCCTTATCCTCGGCCATGCTCGCGGACGCTACGCCGTCGCGTGCTTGCATCGTCTTCCTCCTGGTGGCCAGCGCCACATCTCGTCTTCGTCCAGGAGCCTGCGTCCCTTTCCTCAGCCATGCTCATGGCCAGGCACTCCGGCGGTATGGTACAGTTGTCCGAGCCCAATGCACTCCTCTTCTTCGACGGGATCGCCTCGCGGCTGCCGGCTAGGGAAATTATATGAGCTGCCTATTTCCAAAGATATGAATCAACGGACTCCATAGATCAACCCAACATCATCTCCATGGAGGCATCGACCAGGAAGCAATGGATCATGACGCGGCCGTGCATGTCAGGGCGATGTGTGCCGCCGCGGGAGGCGCGGCTGGATGTGCGGTGACTCAGCGGCGAGGTTGACGCGCGCCCAAGGTTCTATCTCAAGCGCCCTGGCGGAGAGCCTGGGATACAGGGATGCGATGGTGAGTTCGACGACGGTGCAGTCGGTGGCGAGCAAGGCAACGGCCGACGGCACAACCAGAGCGATCACTTTTTTTTTCTTCAAATAAGTACAACGAACAGATCGACTCGCTAATGGGCTGAAATCACCTGACTAAACTACCCTCACAAAATCAACGGTGGATGATTCTATACTGCTTCCTCCCCTGGGTAGCAGTACAGGGTACCGTAAAAAAGCTCTATAAAAAAGAGAAGGCAAAAGAGGAAAAATGGTAACTTATGGAGTAGTATTCATGTAGACAAACTGACAAAGACCATCTAATAATTATGTACTCATAGATAGCATAACATATATAGTACGTAAGAGGATGAGCACATGTCCTAGTTACAGAAAGGCAAAGATGAAAAGTGGAAAAAACTATTGAAACTCAGCATAAAGTGGTGGCAAGCATCACACAACATGGGTAGCATCAAGAAACCCGACGAAACAAGAAAGCAATGTCTCATGGGAGGAAGCTAGCGGCAAGAGAGAGGGCTTGGTTCACTTACCCCACTCCGGACTGACATGAAAGGGATGGCACCATGCTCGCACAGGTCCAAGCACATCTCCATCCCGGAGTTGCCACACCCCACCACCAGCACTCTCTTGCCCTTGAACCTCTCCCCGCTCTTGTACTCGCTGGAGTGCAGCACCTCCCCGGCGAACCGCTCCCTCCCCTTCACCTTGGGCACCATCACCTCCGCGTTCTCCCCGCTGGCCACCACCAGCCACTTGGACACGTACTCCGTCACCTCGCCGCCGTCCGCCGCCGCGGTGACGCGCCACAGCGACGTCGCCTCGTCGAACCGCGCCCGCGTCACGGCGCGGCCGAACAGCGGGGAGATGGAGAAGTGCGCGGTGTAGGAGTGGAGGTAGCGGAGGAACTCGCGCTTGCTCGGGTAGGTGGGGAACTCGGGCGGGAAGCGGACGTGGGGGAGCTCGCAGAAGACCTTGGGGAGGTGCAGGCGGAGGCGGCCGTAGGTGCGGTTCGTCCAGAGGTCGGCGATGCCGTCGGAGCGCTCGAGGATGGTGAAGGGCACCGAGTGCCGGCGAAGGGTGGCGGCCACGGCGAGGCCCGACGGGCCGGCGCCGACGATGATGGGGCCGTTCACAATGCACGAGCTCTGCCTAGGGCTCGTGCCACCATTACCTTGCTCTCCTTGCATGGCATCCATCGATCAATGGCCCAAGAACCAATAAGCCCACGGCTAGCTTGGCACACAAACACACAAACTCTCTATCTCTCTCCTTGGAAGGTTACACTCCCAAGCTCATGGAATGGAATGAGGAGAAGAAGGCACCACCTAGCTATTCCTACGACTACGAGTGTCGAATGACTATATCTCCTTTTGCCTCTAGTCTCTGAAAGAAGCTAGATGTAGGCACAAACCTAAAGCTGCTAGCAGTGACGATCGTCTTCTTCTTGCATGTACTACAGTAGTACCAGTGTAAGCATGGAGGAGGAGAAAGGCGTGATCAGAACCTATTTGGCTACCTCAGTGACCTCAGAACCTATGTACTGCAGAGGCCCCTCTCCCCTATATATAAGGAGAAGTGAATGTAAAAGGGACAGCTTACATTGTACATGACTATTTTTATGAGTACTGTCACCACTGTTGGCATGACTGAAAACCAATCTTTTCAGTACAAAAAGGAAAAGGAAACTAATACTCCTCCGTTCACGAATATAAGATGTTTTGGATATTTCAATATGGACTACATACGGACTGAAATGAGTTCACACTAAAATGAGTCTATATACATCTGAATCAGAAAAAAGTTAGATACTTTATACTCACACTACCTCCGTCCCATATTAATTGGCGTCCAAACATATGTATCTAGCCTTAGTATATACCAATTATATTCTTTTGTTTTCTTATTCATATGCATGCCTAGAACGCAGATATACCAGATCGTGTGAGATCTAGCCATGCAATGTACTTCGAAAAACTAACCACGTAAGGTGTATGTGCCCTCCCTTGTCAGGAAATGCATGAACATTGTTTCCAGTGTTGGATCTGCATATCTAGAGGTGAATCCTTCCTTCCTTTCTTCATGGTGGTCCTTGGTTTCTCCTAGATTCAGCCAATCATTTCTTTGTCTGCTGAGAGGAGTGGAGTATTTGTTAATATGGGTAATGCTCACATATCCATGCTGCAAATAATATATTTTTTCCCTTTTGGATAGCATGGAAGCACACTTCGATGAAGAAACATTGCTGCTTCATAACGAAAGGAAGGGAGGCCCATACGGAGCTCTATACTGTGCATCTTGCTAGCAAGTAGGCGATGCTGATCCGGACATTCTGCTACCTGACAGAGAAACCAGCATGCAGGTCAACCCTTCCTTTGAACATAAGATCTAGAAGTTTTATCGAGCTTTTGATTCATTCTAGTCCACTCGCCGAACCGCCTGCCTCCGCTGCCCGCGGCTGGTGGCGCTCCTTCGACTGCCTCACCGGCCCCGCCCTCCCCTCGACCTTCCTACTTTGCCGTGTTTGCGGCCACCCCTGACCATCCCTCTAAACCTGCTAACCTGACCTCCCCCCCCCCCCCCCCCCCCACACACACACACAGCTATGGTTTGTTCATAGCCGAGGCCTTGCTGTCGTCGGCCTCGGTGCTGCGCCGTCGCCTGCTTCCTTCTCACCCGAATCCACTGACCCAAATTTGAAATTCAGGCAACTTACTTTCAGCAAAACTGACTAATTAATGATCTGCAATAGTGCAACGAAGAAGGGGGAAAGGTGTGAAAGCATTGTTGCATACTAAACTGAACAGAGGTAATGGTTTAATCTGTAATCAACTGCTATCCCATCACAAAAGATGCACCCTGAAATCTGGATGCAAGTAAGAACAAGTTAATCCTGGCTGTGTTACCCACATTGTCTCCACGGCTAACAAAAAATATGTAGTACTGAAGGTTTATATAGCATATATATATAGTAACTTAGAGAAAAGTATGTTTTTGTCCCTCAAGTTCCCCAAAAGTATAGAATTGGTCCCTCAAGATTTTTTGGTATACATTTGGTCCTTCAAGTCTCAAAACCGGATAAGTTTGGTCCAAAACCAGATTTTGAGCACATTGACCGGGGTTTGACTGGGTTTGACCACGTTGACCAGGTTTGACCGATGAACAATAAATTCAAAATATAGCAAACAAATTCAAAAATATCTGAAATTTTGTGACAACCAACATGCTTGGGTGCGCTAGGTGCGTGTAAATGTTTGAGGTCAAATAACATCCGAGGAGCTCTAGCAAAAAAAAAAACAAATTTTGGTTTTTTTTTGTGAGCCAAAATTTGTTTTTTTTTTGCCACGAGCTCCTCGAGTGTTGAAACACCACACAAATTTTTATGCACCTAGCGCACCCAAGCATCTTAGTTTCCACAAAATTTTAGAATTTTTAGAATTTTTTTGCTATTTTTTTGAATTTACTATTCATCGGCCAAACCTGGTCAACGTGGTCAAACCTCAGTCAACGTGCTCAAAGTCTGGTTTTGGACCAAACTTATCCGGTTTTGAGACTTGAAGGACTAAATGTATACCAAAAAATCTTGAAGGACCAAGTCTATACTTTTAGGGAACTTGAGGGACCAAAAACATACTTTTCTTTAGTAC
The DNA here is from genome assembly GCA_039707655.1 of Elymus sibiricus. Taxonomy (NCBI): domain Eukaryota; kingdom Viridiplantae; phylum Streptophyta; class Magnoliopsida; order Poales; family Poaceae; genus Elymus; species Elymus sibiricus. The sequence continues at coordinate 318,268,666 of CM077670.1, read as the reverse complement.
TTATTGGTATCTTCTTGGTATTAATATATTTCCTTTATCGAATGTAGAGAAAACCTAGGAAACCTGGTATAGTATTCTACCGTGTTCATGGTAGGTTGAGGATATACCAGCTACTATGCGAAGATCTCCTTGTCACTTGGACGTTAACAGTTCTTTCAGAATACGACATTGATGTTCACTCTAGCTAGACACATTCCATTTATAAGGTGCAGGACAGCTTGCTGTTTCATTCAGCTGAACACTGAAACATTAGCTGTTCATTAGCAGGATGTTCACTGTCAAATAAGATAGTGCCTGCATAACTGATAAGACACTGAAGATGCACAGAGAAATTTGGATGTGCAAATCAGTACAAGTTTTTTTTTTCCTGCCTGTGTTGCCCACATAATCTTCACTGTTGTAAAAAATCTGTAGTCTTGAAGGTTGATATGGTAAAGTACTCTACCGTGTTGAAGATAATAAGTTAAGGACCGTAAGTTGGACCCGGATAATACCGAACGTTCAGGATTTTACTATGGCAAATTGAACGTTCTAAATGACAATTTTAGTGATGCGAGGATGACAAGTTTAGATGGCAAGCATGGCAATTCCGTGCTCAGTGTAATTTTTGTCAGAAAATTGCCGTGCGTGTCGACTGAAATTGCCATTCTCACGTCATTAAAATTGCCATAAAAAATGTTCAATTTGCCATGGTCAAATCCCTAACATTCGGGATTTGTCATTTCCATAAGTTAAAGGCATATAACAGCTGCTATGCAAAGATTGATCCCCTTGTCACTTGGATACGACTATACGACATGGACGTCCACACTAGAGTAGACACACTATTTACTACGTTCAGGTATGTTGCTGTTTCATTTCAGCTAAGCACTGAAACATTAGCTATTCATTGCAGACTGCTCACAAAACGCTTGCTTCAGTGTCTAGGCTTAAAAAACATGCATGTGCAAAACGCTTGCTTTTCTCAGTGAAATTTGCATTCAAATCATTTCATTCCGTCAGCTGAAAAAACAGGTTTTCTCCCCGCTTTACAGATAAAGTAAGTACCACCAGCTTGCCTTGGAAGAAATGGTGCTTCATCATTCACCATTGTTTCACACGTCCACCCAACACCCCCCTTACCTGTCGTCACTCATCCTCAAACAGCTAGCTCTCACAACTTAGGTTAATCACATCTTGCCAAGTAGGCAACGGCGAGTCCCACATTCATTTGGCCAAACTGTGTTGGGATGAACCCTAGCCCTTAGCCGAAAATTTCCCCGCTGTTTTACTCCCACCACACCAAACAAAACGCCCTAGTCTCAAATCCTAGATGAAGGTTTGGATGAAGGTTTATTTAGTCGACTAGCCATCTAAGCCCGTGCCCAGCTTGTTTCTCTTCATGCTTTGCTGCCTGGTTTCGACATGTTAGGCGGCGCTGACGTGCGCCACCTCAACGTTGGCTCATGCTTCTTTCCTTGTGTTGCTTACCTAATAGGGGCAAGGGTGTCCCGATCTTCCGATGATATGTAGCTATCGAATTTGGTGGAGTAGACTTTGACGACACGACTACAATGTGCGATGATGATGTGCCTAACAATCACTAAACCAACTCTGAGAGATTATTGATCACGTCGGGGCACGATCAACCTGATGAATCTAATGATGAATCTAATGCTATATGTTTGACATTCTATATGTAAATATTGTTCTCCACAAATTTGGTCAAAGTTTGTGACGTTTGACTTTTCGAATAATCTATATGCACTACATTATGGAACGGAGGGAATACGAATAAAGATGAAGTCTTATTGATGAACGTTGGGGTTCCGTAAGTAGTCTTGACCTGATCATTGAGCATAAACAGAAGTACACAGAGTTGCGGCTATGACGACCTTCAAACGAAACAAAACTCGAGTCTAGAAGATGCCCTGGGAATGATATTTATAGAAGGAGAGATGGGAAATTCAGCCAACCCTAGGAGGGGAAAGGGGGAGTCGAAAACCACCCAAACTCGGATTCCTACACTAATACAGACTCTAAAAACTGACTATGGTCCTGTATTTCAAAATTACATGCCCCTGGCCCAAAAGTAAGGTGGCGCAACACCTATAGAAGGCTATGGACGAATAATATGAAGTGTCATGTTGTATATTTCATCTAAGTCTTTATACGTCAATACAATGGCTTCAAAGTCCTGAAATCTCCACTTGAAGATCCATTATTGTACCCTGCATGTTGGTGTTCGTCTTCATGCTTGATTATGCTCCAATGATCATCCAACTTGTCCATGTTAGGATCTTCATTCCTAAGCAATAGAAACATATCTAATTTAGGCAACATCATATTCTCATAAACATTAGAGGTAGTTCCAACAAATGAAAGTATCTCGTAATTTAATTGACGTAACGAGCACTAGTGATTGGTCCTTATTTTTCTAGAACTTGATCATGTGTAGCGGCATGGGACATGGGTGTAGTAATGGTAGGAATGCCCTCATCACTACCATTGTCTATCCAGCCAGGTCGAGGACTTGTCTACTCTGCTGATTTGGGCCTGCCGTGTGCCAAACAAAGTTAAAATATCACCCGCAAAAAAAAACAAAGTTCAAATATTTGGTTGGTTCCTCCTTGATCACCTAAGCACCAAATTTGTCTAAAAAACCTATGCACCAAATGCAACTTGCTTCGCGAGCCTCTCGAACCAAGTGAATGTTGTACACAATGTAGTGACCCATGTGAATATCATCGTCACCTCTTCTTCAGCTGCCGCAAATGCTTAGCTTCCTTTGGGCTCGCATTCCGATTCCTCTCGGGGACTATGCAATCGATTCGCTTCTGGAGATGTGCCATGTCCCAAACCTTCTTCATGCAGTATGGCCTTTCCATCTTCCTTCTGTCCCATCGAAGATCTGGGACACTCGTAGCTCAAAAGTTTTTCGTTGCAACGACTTCACAACCCTTGTAATCATATTGGACATTGTCAACGATCTTAGTATTTGGATGGTCCGGCTCAAGGATTCGGACAAAAAGTTTTTTTTTGAAAAGGGGATTACCCCGGCCTCTGCATCACATGATGCACACAGCCATTTCGGACAAAAAGTAGCCGCTAGTCTATAGCGTGATTACATCCGGGCGCGATTGCGTCCAATCCGTCCTGGTAATGATCACCGTTCCATTCTGAATGAAAATTCAGACCCATATTTACCAAATTGCCGTATTTACCGAACCATACTAACCAAATTAACCGAATGCGCAGGGCTAGTGCCAGCGCAAATGTCTATTGCTTTGCATAACAAAGGTACATTTTCAAATTCTGAACTACTAAGGTAATGTAAACATCAATTGGATGCATGCTACAAAGCAAAATAAGCCGATCATCTTCGGCAAAACTAACGAAACCAGTGACAAAAGTCACTGAGCATACCTTCAGCACAATAGAGTGCACAAGGCTACAGACCTTCAGTTCACTCACTGTATCCGCCGGAGCAATCACCAGCACCATGGCCTAGCAAAGTTGATGATTAGCCATTAAGCCGACTTGGCAGTGTAGGACCCAGACGCAGAGGCAAAGTGTAAGCACGACTCTCGATCTACGAATTGAAGCTAGGGTTCATGGTGGAAAAGGGGATCTCAGTAGCATGTATTTCCTCCCAACCTCCCTCACAGCTACGAGATTACAATCGGCCGAAGCCGCCGTTCAGTCCAAAGCCAACCAGTCGAACGTTACAAGCAAGTATTTAAACTACTGGGTCCAATCCGGACCGGAGTTCCACCTGGGCCGCGTCTTCTCTCGAGTGGGCCGCGCTACCGGCCCACGAGGCATCTTGAATCTTGGCGCCTCCTCGTCGCTTGCCGGATTTGGCACAGTGACCTCCTCTGTTGTCGCTGGTGCGCTGACATTCCTCCCTCCTTGAGAGCCGGCTTGACCCCAAGCCGGTGCACGGGGAAATTGCTGCTTCAGAAACTCCAGATCTTCCTAGGTAGCATCCGCATGTGAAGATTCAGACCACTGGACGAGCCCTTGAGCAACAGTACAGTTACCATTCTGTTGAACCCTTTGCTGTAACACGTGGATAGGAACTTGTAAAGCAGCACGAACTGTACGTAATGTCCTTTTAAGCACAACCTCTCTTGGTAAGAAACTCTTAAGCTGGGACACATGAAACACTGGATGCAAGCGACAACCCTCAGGAAGATCCAGTTTGTAAGCTCTCTCACCAATCTTCTCCAGAACTTGAAAGGGTCCAGAAAACTTAAAAGCCAGCTTATCATTTGCCCTTGAATACAGTGATAGTTGAGCATAAGGTTGCAGTTTAAGAAACACCTGATCACCCACCTCGAACGTCATGTCTGTCCTATGCTTATCAGCTTGACTTTTCATACGCTGTTGGGCCCTCAGCAAATGTTGACGAACTGTTTCTGTAATTGTCTGACGAGATTGCAACCACTTTTGCATTTCTACTGGAGCAATAGCATCTGATGCACTGATGCCAAAGTATGTAGGAGTATAGCCATACAGAACTTCAAAATGAGATTTCCCCAAAGCAGAATGCCAATTGGAATTATACCAAAATTCACACAAGGACAACCACTTACTCCACTTGTGAGGTTGAGCACTGATGAAACATCTAAGATAACATTCCACCTGTTGATTGACTCTCTCAGTTTGACCATCAGTCGCATGATGATTAGCTGTGCTCATATTTAGTTGTGTGCCAGTTTTAGTGACAAACAGCTTCCAGAAATTACTAGTGAAAAGTGGGTCTCTATCAGAAATAATGATATTGGGCATTCCATGCAATTTGTACACATGATCAAGGAATACCTCAGCCACTTTCTGAGCATTAAAAGGATGTTTCAGAGCTATAAAGTAACCATACTTGGAAAACTTATCAATCACCACCAAAATGCAATTGTACTGATAAGAAGTAGGAAGCCCACTGATGAAATCCATAGAAACGGTATCCCAAGCCCTTTTTGGTACTGGCAATGGTGAGAGTAATCCTGGATACTGGAGTCTTTCAGGTTTTGCTTTTTGGCAAGTCAGACAAGATTGTACTTGAGCTAAAATAAACTTTCTCATACCAGACCAAGAAAACAGAGCATGAATCCTTTTGTATGTGACTGGAAATCCTAAATGTCCACCCAAAGGACTGTCATGGAAGGCAGAAAAAAAATTATGATGTAACTTGCTACTTGTAGACTGCGTTGGTATTTCCCCGAAGAGGAGAGAATGATGCAGTATAGTAGAGATAAGTATTTCCCTTAGTTAAGAACCAATATTATCAATCCAGTAGGAGAACCAGGCAAAATCCCGTTAGACGCACCTGCATACACAAATGCAAACACTTGCACCCGACGCAAATAAGAGGGTTGTCAATCCTCTTCGCGGTTATTTGCAAGGATTAATTCTGATAGTGATAGATAGATAAACTAAAATACTAACTAAAATAAAAGTAAATAAATTGCAGCAAGGTATTTTTGGTTTTAATATATGATAAAAGTAGACCCGGGGGCCATAGTTTTCACTAGAGGCTTCTCTCTCGAACACATAGCATACGGTGGGTAAACAAATTACTGTTGGGCAATTGATAGAAAAGTAAATAACTATGACGGATTCATGGCAATGATCATGTATATAGGCATCACGTCCGAGACAAGTAGACCGACTCCTGCCTGCATCTACTACTATTACTCCACCCATCGACCGCTATCCAACATGCATCTAGGGTATTAAGTATGAAACAAAGTAACGCCTTAAGCAAGATGACATGATGTAGACAAAGTAAACTCAAGCAATATGATTAAACCCCATCTTTTTATCCTTAATGGCAACAATACAAATATGTGTCATGTCCCTTTCTGTCACTGGGATTGAGCCCCGCAAGATTGAACCAATCACAAAGCACCTCTCTCATTGCAAGATAAACCAATCTAGTTGGCCAAACCAAATCGATATATCGGAGAGAAATACAAAGCTATAATAATCATGTATAAAAGAGTTCAGAAAATATTTCTCATGAATAATCTGATCATAAACTCACAATTCATCGGATCCCAACAAACACACCGCAAAAGAAGATTACATCGGATAAAACTCCAAGAACATCGAGGAGAACATGGTATTGAAGATCAAAGAGAGAGAAGAAGCCATCTAGATACTAGCTATGGACCCGTAGGTCTGTGGTAAACTACTCACACATCATCGTAGGGGCACCAAGGTTGATGAAGAAGCCCTCCATGATTGATTCCCCCTCCGGCAGAGTACCGGAAAAGGCCTCCAGATGGGATCGCGGAAGAACAGAGGCTTGCGACAGCAGAAAGGTTTTCTCTTCTGTCCTTCTGGTATATTGGGAATATTTGGGAATTTATAGCGCTGGAATTAGGTCAGGAGGGGCTACGAGGGGCCCACAAGCCTAGGGGGCGCGCCTACCCCCCCAGGCGCGCCGTCCAGGCTTGCCGCCTCCTCGTGGCTCCTCTGGTCTTCTCCCGAAGCTTCGTGGGTCTCTTCTGGTCCAGAAAAAATTAATCCAAAGTTTTTTTCTCGTTTGGACTCTTTTTGATAATGATATTCTGAAAAGACAAAAACAAGCAAAAAAACAGCAACTGGCACTGGGCACTGGGTTAATAGGTTAGTCCCAAAAATGATATATAATGGCATATAATTGAATATAAAACATCCAAGATTGATACTATGATAGCATGGAACAATAAAAAATTATAGATACGTTGGAGACGTATCAAACATCCCCAAGCTTAATTCCTGCTCGCCCTCGAGTAGGTAAATGATAAAAACAGAATTTTTGATGTGGAATGCTACCTATCATGTTTCATCATGTAATCTATCTCTTACGGTATGAATAATAAGATCCAAATGATTCAAAGCAATAGTCTATAGTTTGATATAAAGACATCAATACTCAGGCATACTAACAAAAAATCATGTCTTTCAAAATAAAAATGCTAAAGAAAGTTATCCCTACAAAATCATATAATCCTGTCATGCTCCATCTTCTTAACACAAAATATTTATCATGCACTACCCCGATGACAAGCCGAGCAATTGGTTCATACTTTTTAACGCGCTTCAGCTTTTTCAACCCCCACGCAATGCATGAGCGCAAGCCATGAATATAGCACTATGGGTGGAATAGAGTATGGTGGTAGAGATTAATAAGGGGAAGTCAAAAATAAGAAGATAGTCTCACATCAACGAGGCCAATCAACGGGCTATGGAGATGCCCATCAATTGATGTCAATGCGAGGAGTAGGGATTGCCATGCAACAGATGCACTAAGAGCTATAAGTGTATGAAAGCTCAACATGAAAACTAAGTGGGTGTGCATCCAACTTGCTTGCCCATGAAGACCTCGGGCATTTGGGGAAGCCCATCATCGGAATATACAAGCCAAGTTCTATAATGAAAAATTCCCACTAGTATATGAAAGTGACAAAATAGGAGACTCACTATATGAAAAACATGGTGCTACTTTGAAGCACAAGTATGGAAAAGAAGAGTAACACTACCCCTTCTCTCTTTTTCTCTCATTTTTTCGTGGGCTCTTTTTGGCCTCTCTTTTTTTCCTCACTGGGACAATGCTCTAATAATGATGATCATCATACTTTTATTTACTTACAACTCAAAAATTACAACTCGAAACTAGAACAAAAATATGACTCAATATGAATGCCTCTGGCGGTGTACCAGGATGTGCAATTATACTAGCGTAACATGTATAAAAAATGATGAATGGTGGCTGAGCCACAAATACTATGTCAGTTATATGATCATGCAAAGCAATATGACAATGACGATGTGTGTCATAAAAACGGAACGGTGGAAGTTGCATGGCAATATATCTCGGAATGGCTATGGAAATGCCATGATAGGTAGGTATGGTGGCTGTTTTGAGGAAGATATAAAGAGACTTATGTGTGATAGAGCGTATCATATCACGGGGTTTGGATGCACCGGCGAAGTTTGCACCAACTCTCGATGTGAGAAAGGGCAATGCACATTACCGAAGAGGCTAGCAAATTGCAAAAAGGTGAGAGTGCGTATAATCCATGGACTCACAATAGTCATAAAGAACTCACATACTTATTGCGAAAGTTTATTAGCCCTCGAAGCAAAGTTCTATTATGCATGCCCCTAGGGGGATAGATTGGTAGGAAAAGACCATCGCTCGTCCCCGACCGCCACTCATAAGATAGACAATCAAGAATAAATCATGCTCCAACTTCTTAGCATAACGACAGATCATACGTGCATGCTTCAGGAATCACAAACCTTAACACCAATATTCTTACTAAACCACAATTATCTACTAGCACCTCCCACATATTACCATCTTAATATCTTAAAACTATTGCAAGGAATCAAACTTATCATATTCAGTAATCTACATGAAAGTTTTTATTATATCCCTCTTGAATACCTATCATATTAGGACCAAATTCATAACCCGTGCATATTACCATTGCTATTCATTAGACTCTCAAAAAGATATAAGTGAAGCATGAGAGTGCAACTATTTCTTTAAAATATAACCACCGCCGTGCTCTAAAAGATATAAGTGAAGCACTAGAGCAACTGCCTAGCTCAAAAGATATAAGTGAAGCACATAGAGTATTCTAACAAATCACGAATAATGTGTGTCCCTCTCAAAAAGGTGTGTTCAGCAAAGATGATTGTGACAAACTAAAAAGAAAACAAAAGCAAACAAACTATATCACAAGATGCTCCAAGTAAAACAAATATCATGAGATGAATAAAAATATAGCTCCAAGTGAGTTACCAATAGATTGTAGACGAAAGAGGGGATGCCTTACGTGTTGGAAATATGCCCTAGAGGCAATAATAAATTGGTTATTATTATATTTCCTTGTTCATGATAATCGTTTATTATCCATGCTATAATTGTATTGATTGGAAACTCAAATACATGTGTGGGTACATAGACAACACTGTGTCCCTAGTAAGCCTCTAGTTGACTAGCTCGTTGATCAAAGATGGTTAAGGTTTCCTAGCCATGGACATGAGATGTCATTTGATAACGGGATCACATCATTAGGAGAATGATGTGATGGACAAGACCCAAACTGTAAACGTAGCATTTGATCGTGTCAGTTTATTGCTATTGTTTTCTGCATGTCAAGTATCTGTTCCTTTGACCATGAGATCATGCAACTCACTGACACCGGAGGAATACCTTGTGTGTATCAAACGTCGCAACGTAACTGGGTGACTATAAAGGTGCTCTACAGGTATCTCCGAGGGTGTCTGTTGGGTTGGCATGGATCAAGACTGGGATTTGTTACTCCGTATGACGGAGAGGTATCTCAGGGCCCACTCGGTAATACAACATCACAATGAGCCTTGCAAGCAATGTGACTAAAGTGTTAGCCACGAGATCTTGTATTACGGAACGAGTAAAGAGACTTGCCGGTAACGAGATTGAACTAGGTATAGTGATACCGACGATCGAATCTCGGGCAAGTAACATACCGAAGAACAAAGGGAACAGCATACGGGATTAACTGAATCCTTGACATAGAGGTTCGACCGATAAAAATCTTCGTAGAATATGTAGGAGCCAATATGGGCATCCAGGTCCCGCTATTGGTTATTGGCCGTAGAGGTGTCTCGGTCATGTCTACATAGTTCTCGAACCCGCAGGGTCTACACACTTAACGTTTGGTGACGATTAGTATAATTGAGTTATTATGTTGGTGACCGAAAGTTGTTCGGAGTCCCGGATAAGATCCCGGACATGACGAGGATCTCCGGAATAGTCCGGAGGTAAAGATTGATATATGTGATAATAGTGTTTTGATCTCTGGAAGGGTTCCGGAGTTCACCGGAAGGGGTTCCGGATGTTTACCGAAGTGTTCGGGTGCAGCAACACTTTATATGAGCCAAAGGGATAAAGCCCACAAGGTATTGGAAAGTGCAAAAGTAGTTTTGCTGCCGCGTAAGCGGTACTACCGCTTGGTGAAGCGGTACTACCGCCCGAGCGGTACTACCGCTTGTGTGAAGCGGTACTACCGCCCAAGCGGTACTACCGCTTGTGTGAAGCGGTACTACCGCTTGTGCGCGGCTGTGCACGGTTCGGCAGGGATCCGAGTTGGACTCTTTCCCTGCGGGCCAAACCGACCTTGTGCGGGCAAAACCGACCCGGAGGAGGCTTTTACTCCAAGTTTAGACCCCAAGGCTCAACATATAAATAGAGGGGCAGGGCTAGCACACGGGACACATCAGGATTTCCCAAGCCATGTGCCGGCAACCCTAGCCCTCTAGTTCCTCCGTCATAATCTCCGTAGTGCTTGGCGAAGCCCTGCAGAGATTGTTCCTCACCACCATCACCACGCCGTCGTGCTGCTGGAACTCAACCACTACTTCACCATCGCTCGCTGGATCGAGGAGGTGAAGGCGTCATCAAGCCGTACGTGTGTTGAACGCGGAGGTGCCGTCCGTTCGGCACTAGATCGGAAGGATCGTGATTGGATCGCGGGACGCTCGGCGATTTGGATCGCGAAGACGTTCGACTACATCAACCGCGTTTATTAACGCTTCCGCTTAGCGATCTACAAGGGTATGTAGATCCACTCTCCCTCTCGTAGATGCTCGTCACCATGGATAGATCTTATGTGTGCGTAGGAAAATTTTTGTTTCCCATGCAACGTTCCCCAACATTACGGGGCATCCCCAAGTTTAGACGCTTGAGTCTTCCTTGAATATTACCTTGGGGTGCCTTGGGCATCCCCAAGCTTAGGCTCTTGCCGCTCCTTATTCCTTTATCCATCGTAGTCTCACCCAAAACTTGAAAACTTCAGCACACAAAACTCAACAGAAACCTCGTGAGATCCGTTAGTATAACAAACAAATCTTAAACTTTAGGTACTGTTGTAAATTGATTCATATTTAATATTGGCATAATGCTACTGTACTCCAACTTCTCCATGACTCATACCCCCCTATACGATCCATAGATTCATCAAAATAAGCAAACTATGCAACAAAAACATAATCTGTCTAAAACAGAACAGTCTGTAAAGATCTATTTAAAAGCCATACTTCTGTAACTCCAAAAATTCTGAAAAATTAGGAAAACGTAAAATATTCATATACCAATACTGTGTAAAAATTTCAGATTTTTTCTGATGCACCAGTACAGAATCAAAAATCAAATACTGGACGCAAAACTTTTGGTTTTCCAAACAGTATCAATTATACTATCATCCAAATCATCCCAAAAGCATTACTTGGAACAAACACTAATTAAAATATAAAAACACAATCATAACACAGGCTATAATTATGTAAACACACAAAAACAGAAGGTAAAATAAAAAAATTATTTTATTCATTGGGTTGCCTCCCAACAAGCGCTATTGTTTTATGCCCTAGCTAGGCATAATGCATAGTTTCAAGTGTTGTCATCCTTCAAATTAATTCCATAGGTGGCCCTCATAATAGATTTATAAGGTGCCTTAATTCTCTTTCTAGGGAAATGTTCCATCCCTTTCTTTAATGGAAATTGAAATCTTATATTACCTTCTTTCATATCAATAATATCACCTATGGTTCGTAGGAAAGGCCTACCAAGTATTATAGGACAAGAAGGATTGCATTCAATATCAAGAACAATAAAATCCATGTGCACATAATTTCTATTTGCAAGAATAAGCACATCATTTATTCTATCCAATGGTTTTTTAATAGTGAAATCCGCAAGATGCAAATTAAGGGAACAAGGATCCATATCGGTGAGACCTAGCACGTCACACAAAGACATTGGTATAGTGGAAATGCTAGCACCAAGATCACAAAGAGCATTACATTCATAATATTTAATTTTGACTTTAATAATAGGTTCTCATTCATCTTGTAATTTTCTAGGAATTGAAACTTCCAACTCAAGTTTTTCTTCATGAGCTTTCATCATAGCTTCTACAATATGTTTAGTGAAGGCTTTATTTTGTTCATATGCATTTGGTGAATTAATCATGGATTACAACAAGGAAATGTACTCAATTAAATTACAACTATCATAATTAAAGTCCTTGTAATCCAAATTAGTGGGTGCATTACTATTTAAAGTTTTGACCTCTCCAAACCCATTTTTTCATTTTTATCATTAAGATTATCACCCTCCAAGCAATTGGGACTCCTTCTATCTAAAGTTGACTCTTCTTCAGTCCCTTTTTCATCAAGTTTTATATTACTAAATAATGATTCAATAGGAGTGACACCAATCATTTTAATATCTTCATCATTACTACGATAGAAACCGGATGGAATAGCTTTTTCTAGAAATTCTCGCTTAGCTCTCAACCTAGCGGTCCTTTCTTTACTTTCATTAATGGAGACATAGATAGATTTAATAGACTCATTTATATCATGCTTGGGTGGAAAAATTTTAATTTTAAGATTTTCCACATCATGAGCAATTCTATCCATGTTCCTAGCCAATTCAGCAACTCTATTCAATTTTTCTTCTATCATAGCATTGAAATTCTTTTGCGAATTAATAAATTCTTTAATATTGCTTTCAAGATCAGAGGGTATCCTATTATTATTATTATATGGATTGCCATAGGAATTACCATAATTATTAGAGGAATTTCCAGGAAACGGTCTAGGATTGAAATTACCCCTATAAGCATTGTTGTTGAAATTATTTCTAGAGACAAAATTCACATCAATGGCATCATTATTTTGCTCAATCAAGGTAGACAATGGCACATCATGAGGATCAATATGAGCACTTTTACTAGGAACCAATTTCATAAGAGCATCCATCTTATCACTCAAAGTATTAATTTCTTCAACAGAATTTACCTTCTTACCAGTTGGAGTTCGTTCAGTGCGCCATTGAGAATAATTTGTCATAATATTGTCAAGAAGTTTTGTAGCTTCTCCCAATGTAATTTCCATAAAATTACCACCTGCGGCATAGTCTAGCAAATTTCTAGAAACAAAATTTAGTCCCGCATAAAAAATTTGTATGATCATCCATAAACTTAAGCCATGTGTTGGGCAATTTCTTATCATTAATTTCATTCTCTCCCAAGATTTTGCAACATGCTCATGTTCAAGTTGCTTAAAATTCATAATTTGATTTCTTAAAGAGATAATCTTAGCGGGAGGAAAATACTTGCCAATAAAAGCATCCTTACACTTATCCCAAGAATCAATACTATTTCTAGGCAAGGATGAAAACCAAGTTTTAGCACGATCTCGTAGTGAGAACGGGAATAATTTTAATTTGACAATATCATTATCCATATCTTTTTTCTTTTGCATATCACAAAGGTCAACAAAAGGATTTAGATGGGATGCAGCATCTTCATTAGGACTACCAGAAAATTGTTCTTTCATAACAAGATTAAGCAAAGCAGCATTAATGTCACACGACTCCGCACTAGTGGCGGGATGAGCAATAGGAGTACTAATAAAATCATTATTATTAGTATTGGAAAAGTCACACAATTTTGTGTTTTCTTGACACATCGCGATGAAGCAAGCAAACTAGAAACAAGCAAATAAAAATATTTTTGTGTTTTTGTAAAAAAAAAATTAGAAGTGGGGGAGATGAAAATGAGAGGCAAATGCAAATAGAAAAAATGCAAGTGAATGATAGTGTGCGAAGGTACTTCGTAATTTTGATGATGTCTCCCCGGCAACGGCGCCAGAAATTCTTCCTGCTACTTGTAGACTGCGTTGGTATTTCCCCGAAGAGGAGAGGATGATGCAGTATAGTAGAGATAAGTATTTCCCCCAGTTAAAAACCAAGGTTATCAATCCATTAGGAGAACTAAGCAAAATCCCGTTAGACACACCTGCATACACAAAAGCAAACACTTGCACCCAACGCAAATAAGAGGGTTGTCAATCCTCTTAGCGGTTATTTGCAAGGATTAATTCTGATAGTGATAGATAGATAAACTAAAATACTAAATAAAATAAAAGTAAATAAATTGCAGCAAGGTATTTTTGGTTTTAATATATGATAAAAGTAGACCCGGAGGCCATAGTTTTCACTAGAGGCTTCTCTCTCAAACACATAGCATACGGTGGGTAAACAAATTACTGTTGGGCAATTGATAGAAAAGCAAATAATTATGACAGATTCATGGCAGTGATTATGTATATAGGCATCACGTCCGAGACAAGTAGACCGGCTCCTGCCTGCATCTACTACTATTACTCCACCCATCGACCGCTATCCAGCATGCATCTAGGGTATTAAGTATGAAACAGAGTAACGCCTTAAGCAAGATGACATGATGTAGACAAAGTAAACTCAAGCAATATGATTAAACCCCATCTTTTTATCCTTAATGGCAACAATACAAATACGTGTCATCTCCCTTTCTGTCACTGGGATTGAGCACCGCAAGATTGAACCCATCACAAAGCACCTCTCCCATTGCAAGATAAATCAATCTAGTTGGCCAAACCAAATCGATAGATCGAAGAGAAATACAAAGCTATAATAATCATGCATAAAAGAGTTCAGAGAAGACTCAAATATTTCTCATGAATAATCTGATCATAAACTCACAATTCATCGGATCCCAACAAACACACCGCAAAAGAAGATTACATCGGATAGAACTCCAAGAACATCGAGGAGAACATGGTATTGAAGATCAAAGAGAGAGAAGAAGCCATCTAGCTACTAGCTATGGACCTGTAGGTCTGTGGTAAACTACTCACACATCATCGGAGGGGCAGCAAGGTTGATGAAGATGCCCTCCATGATCGATTCCCCCTCCGGCAGAGTACCAAAAAAGGCCTCCAAATGGGATCGCGGAAGAACAGAGGCTTGCGGTGGCGGAAAGGTTTTCTTTTCTGTCCTTTTGGTATATTGGGAATATTTGGGAATTTATAGCGCTGGAATTAGGTCAGGAGGGGCTACAAGGGGCCCACAAGCCTGGGGGGCGCGCCTACCCCCCGGGCGCGCCCTCCAGGCTTGCCGCCTCCTCGTGGCTCCTCTGGTCTTCTCCCGAAGCTTCGTGGGTCTTTTCTGGTCCAGAAAAAATTAATCCAAAGTTTTTTTGTCGTTTGGACTCTTTTTGATAATGATTTTCTGAAAAGACAAAAACAAGCAAAAAACAGCAATTGGCACTGGGCACTGGGTTAATAGGTTAGTCCCAAAAAATGATATATAATGGCATATAATTGAATATAAAACATCCAAGATTGATACTATAATAGCATGTAACAATCAAAAATTGTAGATACGTTGGAGACGTATCATAACTCAGGCACAGGAGCAATCCAAATGCTCTGCTTGTATCTTAACAAACCATTAACAAGACTGTAAGGTGGTTTAGAAGTTGGTTACACAGTTAGTTGCTGCATAATTGTCAAGTCTTTCTCATCCTGTTGATAACTGTCCACTATCTCAGGCAACCAAGTGGGCTGAGCACTTGATATGGAGAACAATTGAGATGTACCAGGTGGTCTTCTGGACAATGCATTAGCTGCACTATTTTCCTTGCCCTGTTTATACTGAGTTTGATAATTCAAACCCAACAACTTAGTGAGGCATTTTTGCTGCGAAACTGTGTGCAACCTCTGGTCCTGTAGATGAGCCAAACTCCTCTGATCAGTCTTAATGACAAATTGTTGCACTTGCAACTAGGGCCTCCACTTATCTACTGCCAACAAGATAGCCAAATATTCTTTTTCATACACTGACAGAGCTCTATTCTTTGGACCTAAGGGTTTGCTAACAAAAGCCAATGGGTGTCCCTGTTGCATGAGTACTGCACAAATCCCATATTCACAAGCATCAGTTTCAATCATGAAAGGTTTAGAGAAATCAGGTAGAGCCAACACAAGAGCAGACACTAGAGCTTGCTTGAGAGTAACAAAAGCTTCCTCTGTAATACTAGTCCCAAAAAAAGGAACCCCCTTCTTAAGAAGATCAGTTAGTGGCCTTGCAATAATTCCATAATGTTTTATAAATTTCCTGTAGTAACCACTCAGACCAAGGAAAGCCCCTGACTTCTTTCAGATTAACAGGCATAGGCCATTGCTGAACAGCCAAGATTTTATTAGGGTCAGTAGAAACACCATCTGCAGAAATCACATGCCCCAGATAGGCTATCTTGCGATGAGAAAAATCACATTTAGACATTTTGACTTTCCACTGTTCCTTATGCAAAATAGACAACACCTCATCCAAATGCTTCCAATGCTCTTTCAAAGTTTTGCTGAATACCAGTATGTCATCAAAGAATACTATTGCACACTTCCTCAAAACAGGGGACAGATCAAAATTCATAGTGCCCTGAAATGTGCCTGGTTCCCCTGTCAAACCAAAGCCCTTGACATTAAACTCATAGTGGCCATTGTGAGTTTGGAAAGCTGTCTTATACTCTTCCCCAGGTGCTAATCTGATATGATGGTAACCAGCTTTTAGATCAAGTTTCGAAAACCAACAAGCACCTGACAACTCATCCAGTAACTCATCTATCACAGGCACTGGGTACTTACTTTTTAATGTGATAGTTGTAGGAGATATGCCCTAGAGGCAATAATAAATATTATTATTTATCCCCATGTTCCTAATTATGTTTATATTCCGTGTTATAACTGCTATGGTTCTCGAGTCTACAATAACCACGAGGCTCGGAGGGAAACTCATATCCACGTGTGGAATAATAAACGATAAATTGTATTCCTAGTCATGCCGCTAAGACTAGCTCAAGTGTTGCATGATGATCCTGTTTTCCTGATCATGGGCATGGCTATGCCAGCAATCTTTGAGGGCACAT
The DNA here is from genome assembly GCA_039707655.1 of Elymus sibiricus. NCBI lineage: Eukaryota > Viridiplantae > Streptophyta > Magnoliopsida > Poales > Poaceae > Elymus > Elymus sibiricus. The sequence goes on along the minus strand of CM077670.1, from coordinate 318,251,891 downwards.
TGTTAGAAGAACACTTGTGTTGAATCGACCCGAATTGGTGTTATGCTATGAGATACATTCGTCACAAGTTAATTGTTAATAACATAGAGAAAGTTAACGTTTGCATAATTCCTTAGACCATGAGAGTATCAATTTTCTTACATGCTTGCTTCATGAACTTTGGGGTTTGTTAAACGTCATCCGTAACTGGGTGGCTATTACGGTGGCTTACGGGTTCATGGGAAAGTATGACAAGGGACTTGATAGCTCAAGATTGGGATTTGCTCCTCCGACGATATATCTCTGGGCCCTCTCAGTGTTATGGTATCCATCATCATATGGCCAGACACAATGTGATTTGATCACAGGGATGCCGGAACACGGGAACGAGAAAAGAGAACAAAACCGGTAACGAGGTAACTGGCATAGTGGACAAGTTGTTGATCCACGGGGACGCCGATAAGTCTCACCTCGGGTGTTTGTAACATATCGCGAAGCAACAGGAATAGCACACAGAAACTAGAGGTTCACTCGAATATTCATTCGTGTGGGTATAGGGATCAATATGGGTGTCCACGGTTCCGCTATTGATCATTGATCGGAAAGTGTTCCGGTCATGTCTATACTTCACCGAACCTATAGGGTCACACGCTTAAGGGTCATCTATCTGTTGAATACTAGACATGGAGTCTGCGAGAAAGTCACCGGAAAAGTTTCGGAGACAACGGAAGAGTTTCGGAGAGAGAACACCGGAAGGTTTTCGGTAAAACCGAAAAGTTATTTCGGAGTATACCATTAAGTCAAAATGTTTTCGGCACATGCCTGGAAATTCTTGGAGGATGCCAGAATTGTTCTGGGAACTTCTGGGATTTTTCCGGAGGAAAAAACCGGAAATGTTCCGGAGCTGCCGGAACCGCTTTGGTTGATTTTCGCTGATGAAAATCACTGATCCGGAATTGTTTCAGAACGCGTCCAAAATTATTTTAGAGGGTACTGGAAATGTTCTAGGCCCACATAAATATTTTTGGATTTAACGATCGCGGAAAAATGTTTTCGTGAATAGTGAAAAGCACTTTATGGTTGCTTTTTGGAAAGCCACGTTTTTGGGCTTTGTCCCAAAAGATCTAGGGGATGACATGGATGGATGGGAACCCCTTTTTGGGGGGGACCCACATGGGGTGGGTAGCCAAGGGGGCTCCTCTTACCTCCCCATTATGCCCTTTATGTGTGACATAAAGCATGGGCATTTTGGGTTTTTCATGTGCCACCCTACCCCTTGGTTTTTCCTATAAATAGAGATGGAGAGGCACTATCCACACACACTCTTTCTCACATACAAATGCCATGCATGATCTGGCCTTTTTTTAGGGTCAAAACAGTAGGAGAGGCTCCTACTGCATATATATTAATAAAAAAAGGGTTATGTACAAGTATATACGGTCCCCTACACCATTTTGGTTAGGGGGAGGGGGGTAAGCCACAATCAGATCAAGGAATTACAAAGGGAGTGTGGAGCAGATGTTCTAGTCTACAGAATTCACCAAGGCAGCTACCCTGGGTTTTAGATCTTCTGGCACTCTGTAAATTAAGTTGGAGAAATCAGTTTTGAAACGTAGCTTCCAGGCAGCGACGCTCGGTGTGATCCCTCTGAAGAAATTATTATTCCTTTCTTTCCACAGGCTCCAAGCAGCTATTAAGAAGATGTCCATGAAGAGTGGGCCGCTCCACTGCTCCTTTGCATGTTCAAGCAGATGCAGCCTGTGGTTCGCGTCGTTCCAATGAATCCCTACCTTGTCCCAGCATTGCCAACTGAAAGAGCACTTGAAGATCATGTGTTCAATCGTCTCTTCAGTGTGGTTACCGCACAGTAGGCAGTCCCAGTTGTCACCTATGTTATAATGCCTCCTCTTGAGCATGTTCCTTGTGTTCAGTCTGTCCGAGAGGACAAACCATCCAAAGACTTTAATTCTGAGGATGCTTTTGGATTTCCACAGCCACTTGTACGCTTTATGTGCCTGGATATCTCTGAAGTAGAATGCATAGTACTGGCTGGCTTTAAATTCTGAGGCTCCCCACACATATGTCCATTCATCCTCACCTTGCTCGGGCATTTTCATTTCTTTGGTCAGCTGTTGTATCATCTTGACTTCATCATGGGCCTGTGTTGACAGTGGTAGCCAAAAGACAGAGCTCAACGTCATTATACTTAAGAAGTTTTGTACCGAGATGTCTTCCTGAGTGGTATATGAGTAAGCACGCGGGAAGGCCGAGGATGCAAGTTCATCGTGCCACATGTCTTTCCAGAACAGAGCTGAGGACCCATTTCTGATTTGTACCAAGGAGATGCCCCGAAATATCGAACTGGGCTGCATGACGTCTCTCCACCAGAAAGAGCCGCAGGGGTCCGAAGCATGTGGGATATCATTCTGGTAGTATGTGTTCCAAACAAGCTGAACCCAAGGGATGTCATGGTGGTTGTTGAATTTGTGTAAGAATTTGAGGAGGAGGGCGTCATTCTGGACATGTATATTCAAGACACCGAGGCCGCCATGTTTTTTGGGGCGACAAACTAAGTCCCATGCAGCCAGAGAGTTGCAGCGTTCTCCATTTTCAGTTTTCTTGTTCCACAGACAGTGCCTTCTGATTTTATCAAGTTGAGCCAGTATTTTTGGGTTGATCTTAATAGTGCACATCGCAAACATGTCCAGGGAGGTGATGATTGAGTTGAGCAGGGATAGTTTAGCTCCGTATGATAACATTGACATGGTGGAGGTGACCCGGCGTTCTGCCTTGCAGACGAGTGGCATGAGGTCCTACACCAAGGGTCTGGTGGTACCCAGTGGGAGTCCTAGATAAGTAAATGGCATGGTACCAGTAGTGCACCCGAAAATGTTGGCGATAGTCTCGCAGAGTGTGTCTGGAGTGTTGATTGGGATGAGGGTAGAGTTGTGGAAATTGATTTTCAGTCCAATGGATGTGGCATAGTCAGTAAGAATCTGTTTCATGATGGTGTCTTGATTCGCACACGCTGGCATTACAATGATCGTGTCATCGGCATATTGTATGACAGGATAGTCCAAGTTGCCCCTACTCTCAATAGGGAGTTTTAGTTGGTTTTTTCTGAAGGCGTCGTTGATGGCAGCTTGTAGCAGGTCAGCTGCGAGGACAAAAATGAGGGGCGACAGTGGGTCGCCCTGTCGGACCCCGCAGCGACATGGGAATTGGCGGCCAGGGATTCCATTGAGGAGTATAGAAGATTTTCCAGAGGAGAAGATGCATTGGATCCAGCCAAGCCACTTATCGTTGAACCCCATTTGTTTCATGATTTTCAGCATTGCAGAGTGATCAATTGTATCGAATGCTTTGGCAAAATCCAGCTTTAGTAGGATGATCTCCTTTTTTGAGGCTTGACACTGATGTATATATTCAAATGCCCACGCGTGGCAGTCCTGTATTGATCGGCCTTTTATGAATCCGTACTGATTGCGATGGATTAACTGTAGGATTATCTTCTATAAGCGGTTGTCAAGCAGTTTTGTGATGACTTTCAGACAGCAATTCAACAATGTGATGGGTCTATAATCACTAACAGAGCTTGGGGCATTGGTCTTTGGGATGAGAGTGATGTAACCATAGTTTAAGCTGTCTAACTTCAAAGATCCATCATGGAATTCGGAGCATAATTTGTAGAAATCCTCTCTAATGATAGGCCAGCATGCTTTGAGAAAAGCGCCACTAAAGCCATCCGGGCCTGGTGCTCTATCAGCAGGCATTTCTTTGATAACATCGTCGATTTTAGCCTTTGTAAAGGGGGTTGTCAGTTGTTGCATATCTTCACCTGATTTGATGATGGAGGGCAGGTCAAATTTCATATCATGCGGGGTGGAGGTGCCCAACCGTTCTTTGAATGCCTCAAACAGAATGGATTATTTGCCTGCATGATCCTCTGCAAGAGTTCCATCTGATGATACGAGAGTTGCAATAGAATTTTTTCTGTATCTCTCAGTAGCAATTGCTTGGAGTAGTTTTGAGTTCTCATCACCAAATCGAATCCATCTTATCATGCAACGCTTCTTCCAGTATTATTTCTGATAGTTCAACAGCCGAAGGAGGTGATTTTTTAGGATACGACGGAAATTGTATTCAGGTATGGTGAGGGTGCGTTTATTCTCAAGATCATCAATTTCAGTTAGTGCTTTATTAGTGTTATCAATGGCTGTTGAGAGTCTTGAGATTTTCCTGCTCCAATGCTTAAGTGCTTGGCGCACATATTTGAACTTCTTACATAAGACAGATGCAGCATTTTCATTTTTTAGCTTTAAAGGTCTGTCCCAAGCCTGTTTGACCACTTCAAAGAAACCTGGGTGAGCAATCCAATAGTTTTCAAAGCGGAAGATTTTTCTCCTAGGTATTTTTGTTTCAATGATTACCGAGCATGGGATATGATCAGAAACAGGGCGGCTAAGTGGCTTGACAGTGGTGTTTGGGAATGTGGAAGTCCAGTTTGTGGATGTTAGAAACTAGTCAATTTGTTCCAAGAGAGGGTCGGCTTGCATGTTACTCCATGTGTACATTCTTCCTTTGATGGGGATCTCAATCAAATGCTGCTCCCTGATAAAATCATTAAATGTGAGCATGTCTTGTACACTGCCTCCAGGTTTGTTGCGATTTTCAGGTGATCTAATATAATTGAAATCACCCAAAAAGAGCCAGTCTTCATTGTTGGGTATATTAATGTCAAAGAGCCAGGAGGTAAATTGTTCTCTGTGTTCACCTTGACAAGGGCCATATATGTTTACTAAGGTCCATCTCTGAGAAGATTGAGTGGACGTGAATTGGATCCCTAGTGCAAATGTTTCAGAGAATAGGACAGTTCCAGAAAAAATTGCACTGTTCCAAATGGTTATGATACCACCCGATGCCCCAACCGAGGGACTATAAGCATATTTATCAAAGCATCGCGGGCACAGAGATTTCAGTGTGGTAAGATCAAAAGAGTCATCTTGGACTCTTGAAGACAGATAATCGAGCATCCACTAGATGTAATCGCATTAGAGAGAGCTAGTCGCTTTTTATCAGAATTTAGACCACGGACATTCCAACATAGAATGTTCCAACTTTGCAACAGTACCATAAAAGATAAATAAAGTCTCGAAGTGATTATGCCAAAATGAGTGCAAGCTAGTGCACAGAAGACCAGCGGGTGGATATGCAAAGGCACTCCGGCGCGCTAAGCAGACGACGAGGCGGACGATGAAGAAGCGCCTGCGTCCTTAGGCGCCAGCAGTGCAGCCGTAGTGAGCTCATCTTCTAGGATCGCACAAAGCTGAGTGCCAACTGCCTGTATAACTGGAATGGAGGTTGGCGGTGGGATGTCAGGTTCAGTCAAGGCAGGAGCAGTAGCTTGAAGACACGAGGAGCTCTGAGCAGCTGGAGTCACACGCGGCTTGACCTTGGATTTATACTGGCGACTGTCAGAAGGCTGGTGCACCCGAAATCCATCGTATTTGTTGGCTCTAGAGCTACGGCGAAGATTGGTTGTGTCCATGGGTGTCTGCATCTTGCCCCGGCGCACTGGAGGAACGGTTTCAGCTTCGATAGCAGTTTGCAGAGAGTCAGTTGTGATTGTTGGGTGGACAATTATCTCCTGAATGGTTGTGAGCTGAGTGTCAACACCAGTAGCATCAGTATGATCGTTCGAAGCAGGCCCATCTATGATTGCCTCGTTGAGCACTGCTGCATGACTTACTAGAGCAGTTTCTGTCTCAGGAGAGGGGGGAACAGCCTCAGCATATCCGTCCTGGAGTTCCTCTATGACCACTGATGAGTGCCCCGTAATCATATGTTCAGTAGAGGGCTAAGAGGTGTTGAATACAAGTCCATTCTCTCCTTGTGTGATCTGAACAACAACCTGAAAGTTGTCTGAGAGCAGACCATATCTGCCATTCCAGGGTCCAAAAGTGGCCAGAAGTGGGCGGAGGGCACTTGCTAAAATATAGTTGAGTTGTTGTGCAGGAATTGGGTCATTAATTAGCATGGATGATATGACATCTCCATGAGCAGACATACTAAAGGTCATGCCGTTGTTGTGTAGGTTTACTGAAATATCAATAGTGTTAAGACTGCCAGCATGATTGGTGTGATTCTGAATCCCATTGTATGCAATCAGCCCCAAGGCAGCAGGGTCATTTAGGGAGTTTTCAGAGCTTGAGCTATTGACCATAGTGATTGAATCATTCCAAGCCATACCCGGGCTGTCCACTGTGTTTTCAGAAGGGGCAATTCCATCTTGCACATTCAGTCCATTAGCCGTGAGCCAAGCCTGATAATTGACAAATGCCGAGACCACCATGCCGCTACGGACAGCCCGATCAGCCGGGCCTGGTTCGACGGACATCCCGTGCGGGAGGAAGGGGATGGGGTTTAGCGGATAGTTCGCCATGGTGGAGCTGCAGGTCGAAGGTGGCAGGGTTTTGGGCGAATGGACAGAGGAAAGCAGAGGTGAGGTAGGTGGCGTGGAATGTGTATCATCCGGGCTAGGATTGGAAAGTTTGGGTGCTTTGGGAATCCACTGCCATATTTTCTCTCTGCGTGCTTTGAAGCATGATTGCAGTGCATGCCCGTAATGGCCACATGATTTGCATCGAACGGTATGTGAGGATGCTCGTTTCGGTTTCGGTTTTTGAGGCAAGGTAGGTGTGGCCGTGATTGCACCCGAATTGATTTGGGGTTGTTTTTCAGTGGAAACATTTGATCCGGCTCCGTTCTGTGACTATGTATGGGTGCGTTGGGGGCAAGAAATCGCCTTGTGACCCGGGGCCGAACACTTAATACAAATTACCTTAGCAAGGCAGTCATATTTCCTATGTCCCCATTGCAGACACTTCACACATAAATTCTTCCAATTGGCGGCAAGGAATGATATTTCCTGGTTACTATAACAAGCTTGCCTCAAATCCTCCTGATGTTTTGTACTTAGCCGTGGGGGCCACTGTACGTGTGTGGGTGCATACTTATATGCAGAAGAAAGGAAGCATAGGGGTGGTGACGAATAATGGCCATCGACAAGGCATTTAAATTGGCCAAAATAGATATGATCTGCATTAAGTAAATCCATTGATTCGTCCATCATCAATACCTGTCGGGTGGATGGTGACGCATCAATATTCCGATAATTGTGGAATTTCTTCATAGAAGGCATGTCATTAATTTTGTCGAAATTTGAATTCTGACTCTGCATGTTCGTCTGCTCAGAGGAAGAAGAAGCTTCAATTGCATGTTCATTCGAAAACCTCATTCCTATGAGCGGAACTAGATTGAATTTGCCCAACTCCTTGAGGGATGAATCATCCATTGTATGACCCTTTTGCCGGAACTGTAATTTGGATTTAATTGCAATTGGGCTGCGGTTGGATAGTTCCTCCAATTCCTCATCAGCATGCCAGTTCAAGTCGTAGCTAGCAACTCGGGCAAATTTTCCATTGTAAAGATGAAAGTGACAGATAAAATCCGGCCAAATGCGATCCTTAAGACCATATATGAAATGCCCCACTTTATTATTTGCCTCTGAGAATCGAAATGATCTTTGAAAAAGCCTCTTGACCTTGAAACCAGTGCTTAAACTCCCAATGCAACATTGTAAAGTGATTCCCACAGATTCTTCCGTTAGGGGGAAAGAGGCCGAGGAGAATGAGACCACTAGAAAGAACTCCTTGATGTCTCTCGATGGGGAGAAATGCACCGTTGAACCAAATTTGCGACTCACCTGAACCGCAAGGACGATACCCGGGGAGAAATCCCAATGTAGAATTCCTTCCATGGCTCCAAATCCAAGCAATCTTCATGACGATCCGTGGGTGGGGTGGGTGGAGAGGGTGGCAGGGGTGGGGGTGGGAGGAGAGCCATTCTAACCGGGCTGGGGGGTCCTCTCTGCATGATCTGGCCTTCTCTCTCCCTCCCCGCGAAATAGTTTCGTAGAGCCGAAAGGTTGTCTGGGTTCCGGTGGGAACTAGTTCTGGACGGCGAAGCCCTGCCGGATAGATGACACCGTATGTGTGCAACCCCGTAGAGAGGTCGTAGGTTCGATCTTTTTGCCCGAGGACTGTTCGAGAGTGCCTCCCGAAGGGCTGTCCGAGTGACCATCCGAGTTTCTGTGAGTGCCTCCCGAAGGGCTGTCCGTGACACCATCCGGGGGACTGTCCGACCGCCTCCCGAAGGGCTGTCCGAGGGAGTACATCCTCACGGTTGGGAGGTTGTAAATCCTAGCTGCGGGGATCTGTACCGACGATCTACATCGACTCTACTTCCGCTGCGCTACGAGTCGGTAATGATCAGATCAAACCTTGTATGCATCTCCATAGTGATCCTGGGCATGTTCGTAGTGCGGAAATTTTTTTGTTTTCTGCTGCGTTCCTCTACAATAGCATTGAGATGTCTATAGTCAACCACCATTCTCCAAGCTCCTTCTTCTTTCTTTTTAACCAATAACACAGGAGAAGAAAAGGCATTGTTACTGTGACTGATCATGCCCAAGTCCAACAACTCCTTAATCTATTTCTCCAGTTCATCCTTAAGATGTGGAGCAATTCTGTAAGGTCTAACAGAGACTGGCCTTGCTCTAGGAATCAATGGAATAGTATGATCCTTGAGTCTTCTTGGTGGAAGTGTAGTTGGAGTTTCAAAAACTACAGCATACTTATCCAGCAACACTTGCAACTCTGGATGTTTAGCAGCCTCCTCAACATGTCTTATCAGGGAGACAGAAAAAACTGTAACAGCAACATCTTTAGGCAACAGTCCTTGTAATGTAACCAGCTGGCCTTGATAATTGAAGGACATCCACTTCTGCACCCAGTCAACTTGCATAGGGTTGTGTTTAGCAAGCCAGTCCAAACCAATGATCCCATCATAACTAGCTAATGGCAGCACTCTGAAATCACTAGTGAACTGAACAGAGCCACAACTCCAAGAGCAATCTGTAATAATGGAATTACACTGCAATGTACCACCACTAGCTACAGCCACTGATACAGGAGAGGTCTTCTGCACTTGAGACAGTCTATGGAGCAAACCACTATCTATGAAAGAGTGGGTACTGCCTGAGTCCACTAGGAACACTAAATCCATACCTTGCAATTCAATCAAGAGCTGTAATGTGGGAGCATTTGAGGTTTTGCCCACAGCTGCAGCAGAAAGGTGCATACTACAAACAGACATCTGGTCATGATCATTACTGACAGAAGAAACACACTCTTCAGACTGAATATGATCAATGAGCTCTTGGACAATGTGCAACTGCACTGAAGACTTACAGATATGGTCCTTAGACCATTTCTCACCACACACAAAACAAAGTCCCTTGGATTTACGAAAATTGTGTAAGGCAGACCACTTGTCCTCAGTTGGAACTGCCTTCTGAACATCTGAACTCCGTTTCTCCTCATAAGTCTTGTTTCTGGTTGGGGGCAGTGGCAATGGTAGAGGACCAGACTTAGCAACACCGATAGTGTTCATAGGAGTAACCCCTTCACCCAGCTCCTCATGCAACAAAGCGAGATCATACGCTGCATCAAGGTCTCGTGGTTTCTGCAGAGCAACGGCTACACGAACACCTGGTTTCAGACCGTCCAAAAATCTGGTGGTATAATGAAGGGAATTGTGTGCTTCTTCATATGCAGACAATTGATCATATAAGTCAGCAAAGCGCTCAACATAATCTGCCACAGAAGAAGTTTGAGTGATCCGAAACAACTGACGCAAGAGTGTCTGATGCTGATTCCTGCCGAAACGGCTCTGCAAACACTGACAAAATTCAGACCAACTCGCCTGTAGTTGACGACGCTGCATAGACTCCAACCAACGCGCCACTGCACCTTCAAATTGGGCAGTTGCCAAGGAAATCCAGCGATGAGTTGGTGTACACCACAACCTGAACTGATCCTCACAGCGCGTTTGCCACAAACGTGGATTGGCACCGTCAAACCATGGCAACTCCAGACGCAGACCCAACTCAAATGAATCAGCAGCATCCATAGAAGGTGAATCACGGAGTAACGAATTGCAGAACGCAGAGTTGGAATCACACGCACCTCTGACCGGAGGAGGGGCATAAGTATTATGCGCCTTCCCCCGGTGGTCGTTGTCGAAGTCAAGGGAATCGGTGATGGCGCCGCCGCGACCATTCCCAGCAAGACGCGACGCTGCGGATCCATCAGGACGAGGAGGGACCTCCTTCGGAATCTCCCCACGGAGCTGCTCCAGCACCAACAGCATCTCGTCACGGACGCCGTCCACCCGCGTCGAGAGGAGACCGTCGAGGGTCTTCGTGTTCATCGCGATCAGCTTTTCCATGGCCTGGAGTAGATCCGCACCTTGGTCCTTGAAGCGGCGGTCGAGATCCGTGGCGAAATCCGCCCGCAGAAGCTCGTACACGCCCCGCCCTTCCTCTGAGAGCTTGTCCATCGCCTCCACTCGCCGTCGATCCCGCCACCTTGTACCGTGATGATGTTGAGGAAGCGCCAGGACCACCGAATCTGATACCAAGTGTAAGCACGACTCTCGATCTACGAATTGAAGCTAGGGTTCATGGCGGAAAAGGGGATCTCAGTAGCGTGTATTTCCTCCCAACCTCCATCACAGCTACGAGATTACAATCGGCCGAAGCCGCCGTCCAGTCCAAAGCCAACCAGTCGAACGTTACAAGCAAGTATTTAAACTACTGGGTCCAATCCGGACCGGAGTTCCACCTGGGCCGCGTCTTCTCTCGAGTGGGCCGCGCTGCCGGCCCACAATGGCAGAGCTATCTTGGGGCCGCCCCCCCCCCCCCCCCCCAGCCTTTGATCAATTCCTGAAGAAAAAATATTTAGGGAGGCTTAGATTAGACCTTTTTTAGCATTTGCCCCCCCCCCCCCCCCCTCCAAAACACTGAAGATTTTTGTTTCGCCCCCCGCCCCAGTGATTTTCGGCTAGCTCCGCCACTGCCGGCCCACGAGGCATCTTGAATCTTGGCGCCTCCTCGTCGCTTGCCGGATTTGGCACAGTGACCTCCTCTGTTGTCGCTGGTGCGCTGACACAAAGCCATGAGACGCTGTCCGGCCGGCGACCCCACCCGGGGTCCGGAGCTGCACCTGCACGCACTGCAATACAAGCTCAAACATGCCGACAAAGTCGTCGACCACCGCCTGCGCAGGTTGGCAATCCAAGTCTGGCCCGCCAAAGCCTCATGGAGGGTGCGTTATTTCCTAGGAGAAATAGCGTATAGGGCCCGGAACATATCCATGGGCCGCCGCCTGTCGAGCCGAGCGGCGAGCGGCCTTCTACAGGATCGTCTTGCCGTCTCCTTTTTTTTTTTTTTTTTTGCGGGACTCCGATCTCAGTTTCTGATACATCTGCTAACTGAGTCGTGGTCGTCGATCGCCGATCGGTAGGCCCACCGAGTCCCAGCTATCCTGAAGGTTGATATGGTAAAGTACTCAATCGTGTTGATGGTAAGTTGAAGACATACCAGCGGCTATGCAAAGATCCCCTTGTGACTAGATACACTGTATTTATTATGTGCGGGATTAGGCTGCTGTTTCAGTTTCAGTGAAACACTGAAACATTAGCTATTCATTTGCAGGTTGTTCAGAGTTAAATAAGATAGTGCCAACGTAGCTGATAAGAACGAATGGGACATGTTTTCAGTTTTTCTATCTTCATTCATGGTGCTAGTGCAGACATCATGTATTCTTCATATGAAATTCTGAATCAGTAACGGATGTAAACATCAACTGCACGCATGCGACAGGCAAACCGAACCATCCGACTTCGTCGAAACTAATGAGCGCGCCCTTGACACAACAGAGCTCCAGACCTGCATCCGTTGGAGCAATCGCATAGGCAAACCTGATAATAACCAGATCCCCGTGTGACCATATCCAGTTTATAAAATTTCTTGGGCAGGAAAAAGAAGAAACATATATGTCAACAGCAAGAATGTCACGAGAAGGACTCCAGTCCGGGATTTTCCCCAAACAGGTTGCGTGCAAGCAGAGCGGCCGCTCTACTCCGGGATTTCAATTCGTGCGAACTTGCGGGCTACAAATGGAAGAGATAGGTCTGATCGAGAGAACACGTTGTGCGTCACCGATTTCCGCCTCTCAGCAAATACAGAGATCAGTATCCCTTTCATCTCGCCGTGATCATATCGCTCCGAACAACACAACTGACAACTGTTTTTTTTTAGGGAAACTGACAACTGCTATATATCATTCGCGTGGGTGTTTGAATGAGTGCATGAACTTTTTTTTTTAGGGGAGCATGAACTATGGAGGCATCATGTTGGTGATGCCTCGTGCCATCCAGGTAGATGAAGCAACTAATGAGATTTGCATGTACAAGATAGACAATATTTTACTAGGTCCTCACCTCTCTTTTTTAGTACTTACTCACCCATGGTCGTTCCCCCAACTCTCCTCTTCATGTTCTTTCATCATCTTCCACCGGTTCACTCTTCTTTTTGGTTCTCTCTCTTCTCTTTTCTCTATTTATCCATCTTTTTGCCAGGGAAGAGACCAGTTCCTCTGCAGGAGGCGGGTTCTCTACAAAACCAGTTGATTAACCCCATTTGAACCACTTTTGGCTGATGTGGCAATTGGGGCATCTGTCCAGCATCAACCCGGCAGTTTGACCCATGGGTTTGGTCGCCCATGGGCACCCGACCCGAATGGGTAGGGTATGGGTCGCCGTTTTCGCCCATGGGTCTTACCCACGGGTAACCCGATTAGTCGTGGGTAGGGTATGGGCATAGGTTTGTGCCCGTGGGTTACCCGATGGGTCACCCGGTTAGTATATTAATAATTAAATACATCTGCACAGGATGCTTTCTATATTTGTCTAACAAATATGCTGTCTATCTCGATTTGTCTAACAAATATGCAGAATACCGTGATATCATCATGCCTTCTAAGCATCCAAGATCCACCATTCCTACCATGTTGCAGCCCACGTCATGTGGCCATGATAGATTGGCAGGAGCCCATAATGCCCATTCACAACTTACTCAACTACCGAATTTGTGATTACAAAATTGTGAAAGATCGTGAGAATTTGTGATTACAAAATTGTGAAAGACCGTGAGACATATGCAGCTGTCCCATGGGCCAGCCAGCCCATGTTAATTGCTGCTACCTACAGCCGCAGCAAATAGCACGGACACGGTAGTTTTAGTACCACCTTCAAGTAGGAGCACCGCTATAAAAGGAGGCTTAGGGGAGGATGAAGTTCCAGCCAGTGGTCGGCCCTTCGACTGCACGTTGGTGCAGCTCAGACCCAATGGGTGCCCGATCGGGTCGGGTTACCCGATGGGTTTGGGCATGGGTCTGGAATCAAACCCATGGGTAGGGTTGTGGGTGGACGATCGGCCCAATTAGTATCCGGGCATGGGTCTGGTAGAGGTCGACCCGATCAAACCCGACCCGATTGCCAGGTTGAGTCCAGCATGGAGCATTGGCCATGCCCTAAAGACGCTTCCCGGCTGAGAAGACGAGTTCATGAGGTGACCCCACGGTAACGCGCATGGGAAAGCCAAGTTTGAAATGGATACACTTTCTGGCTAAGGAGACGGGTTTGTAAGGTGGCCCCACAATAACGTATGTGGGGAGGCTAACACACAGGTACTCACCATATGCACACATTCGTGTCATACCTATTGAAAGGCGGAGATACAGTACTTCAAGATTGATGAAGCCACCATACACTCATCTGATTATCGATGTGACGTCCTCCGCAAAAGTAACATTCTAGTTCTGGCTTAATGCGTAAGACATGTAAGACGTGAACCTACAGCATTACTACCTTCATCCTGGTTATTAGCCGCCCTCGTATTTAGGATCATATTTTGACCATAATTTTAATTAATAAAATATAAGTTATCCATAGTAAAGTTAATATCATCGGAAACTATGTTCAAATACGAATCCAATGATATAATTTTTTGTGGCATGCATTAACATATTGTTAGTTAAAATTAATGATCAAAATTTGACACAAAATACGAAGGGGACCAATAAATCAGGACGGAGGTAGTATCTTTAATGAGCTCAAACCTGGGAGTATAACTACTCTCTTATTCATCCAAGTCTTTTTATTATACTAGATAATTTACCCATGTGCTGTAGTCGATTGTACTGTGTTTAAAAAAAAGTTCAATTCGTATGTTGGCGTTAATTATTCATCTGCCGTCTACCCTACTTCCCAGGTGAGTCTGAGGGCCCCACTCCCTCTGTCTATCTCTTCAATGGACCTGAGGGCTTCAGTCTGGTGGTGGTAGGGTTGTTCGGTGGTGACCAGACAATGGTGCCGTCGACGGCGTGGAATAAGGTCTTCCTGCCACTCCTTCATTTTGGTGATGCTTCTTTGTATCACCAGGAGGCATGTGGAAGGTGGTGAGTCCATAGGTCTGTGTTTTCTTCTGCAGGTTTCTCTCGATCACACTGCCCTATGGAGCAGACAACGTGATTGTACGTCTTGGTTCTTCGGCTCCAATTTCAATCGATCATGGTTGGCCAGCCTCTGCCTCATCAGAGAGCGTGTGAGGCTTGTGTTCCTCGACTCCGTCTAGACATAGCTTGGTCATTCTGCCTGCTCTCTCCAACATTTTCTTCTCCGGGGTAGCGATTCCCTACGCAGATTGCGGCCACCGATGTTTTCTGGCCTATATCAATGACTTCTTGGCCTCTGCTTCTACAAGCTCCTGAGTTTAAATAAATTTGCCCCATTGAGCCGGAGGCCCATTGGTGGCAATCAGATTTCCTCACGACGTGCCGTCGGTGGATGCAGGAGAAAGAACATTTCAGCACCCCTAAAAATTTAGAAGTATTTTTCAATTTGTGTAAGGGTGTTTTTAAATGGTTTGCGCTTGTTGAATATCTTTGTGCATGTATATTGTGTCGTAGGCCCACCTCCTAGTTTTCCTGTATAGTTGAGGTTGTGGCCCGTCTTGTACATCATATATACGTGCCTAGTGCACCCGATCAATGCATTGTGAGTTGCACAGCCTAAACCTAAGTTTCTACATGGTATCAGTTTCCCCCACGTTCCTACCCTAGCCGCCGCCGCCGCCGTGCTTCCCCTCGCGCCGCCGCCGCCGCCGCATCCCGCCGCCGCCGCCGCTCCTCCTAGCCGCCGCCGCCGCTTGTGTCGCCGCTGCCCCCCTCCACCGCTTCCGCCACCCTAACCCTAACCCTCCCTAGCCGCCGCTTCCCTCCCTCCCATCGACCCGCCCCGCTGCCATGGCCTCCCCGGGGTCTTCGGTCTCCTCCGGCAGCAACCCGTTCGCCGGCCCGGATGTTACCCTCGTTCGCGATCTCAACATCTTCGACCGCGTTCCGGTGATCCTTGATCAGTCCACCGCATCCTACTCTGCCTGGAAGAGGTACTTCTCCTTGGTGTTCCGTGAGTACTTGCTACACGGTCACGTTGATGGCACCGTGGATTCTCGCCTCATGGTGAACGACGAGGACTGGATGATTCTCGACGCCACCATCATCCGCTAGTTCTACCTCACCATCTCCAAGGACCTCTTCCACACGGTGGTGTGCGACGAGGACGACGCCTAGGCCGTTTGGACCAAGCTCAACGGCCTCTTCACCGACAACAAACTTCAGCGCAAGGTCCTCCTTCACGGCAAGTTTTACAGGTGCCAGCAGCTCGATTCATCCATCGATGATTTTTGCATGTGCCTCAAAAAGCTTGCCGATGAGCTCCGTGATCTTGGCGAGACGGTTGGCGACGAGCTCCTCATCAGCACCCTTACCGCCGGTCTCAACGAAGACTTTGGGAACGCCGCCTCCAACCTTACCCTCATCCCGGAGCCGACCTTTGCTAAAGTGGTGGCGTACCTGAAGCTCGAGGAGCGACGGATGAAGATGGCGCGGACACGGGCCACGCACACTGCCCTCACCACCGGCACCCGCGGCGGCTCGGCGCCGCCTGCTCCTCAGCCGCGCCCCGCGCTGGCCCTCCTGCCGCCGCCGGCCTACCCGCAGGCGCCGGCCCCCCTCCCGCCGCAGCAGCCGGGCCCGACTGCCAACGGGGGTCGCCGCGGGGGTCGGCGTGGCGGGCGCAAGCAGCAGCAGCTCATCGGCGCACAGGGCGGAGCCGCCCGTCCTCCGCAGCAGTTTCAGCCGGCCCCGTGGTACGCCAGCCAGAACCCGTGGACCGGTGTCGTGCACGCCTACTCCATGCCGGTTCCACGTGCGCCTGCTCCCGGTATCCTCGGCGCGCGGCCTCCCTCCCATCAGGCGTTTTACGCCGCGCCGCAGCCCTATGTGCCGCCCTATGGGCCCCTCTCCTATGGACAGCCACCGCAGTCAGGAGGGCTGCCGCCACTGCCCTTAACGGCCCCGCCATAGTCGCCGGTCCCCGCGCTTCCCCCCGCGCCTTCGGACCCGGCCTTGCTGGCGGCTCTGCACTCCGCTCCCACCCCGTCCAACTATACGGGCGGCGGTGACTGGTACATGGACACTGGAGCTACTGCTCACATGGCTGCTCATCCCGGTAACCTCCACACCTCATATCCCGTCAACACTTCTACTCGCATCACCGTCGGTGACGGTTCCTCCCTACCCATTACCCACATAGGACATGCATCTTTTCCTTCTACGTCTACTCCACTTTCATTATCTAACATCTTAGTTTCCCCTGATCTTATTAAAAATCTTGTTTTCGTTCGTTACTTTACACGTGAAAATCCTGTTACCGTTGAGTTTGATGAGTTTGGTTTCTCTGTCAAGGACGCTCGTACCCGGATGGTGCTCCACCGATGTGACAGCCCTGACGAGGTCTACCCGGTCCGCTCCACCGCCTCCACCACCTCCGCCGCTCCTGTCGCCCTCGCCACCGGTGTGGACCTTTGGCATGCTCGCTTGGGTCATCCCAACCCCGCCACCCTTCGTCATATACTTCAGAGTTTTTCATTCACGTGTAATAAGAACGATGATCACTCTTGCCACGCTTGTCGCCTCGGCAAACATGCTCGGCTTCCTTTTAGGGCTTCTTCTCATGTTGCATCGTACCCGTTTGAGTTAATTCATAGTGATGTGTGGACCTCTCCAGTCGCAAGTAACACGGGCTACCTTTACTATCTTGTCATCCTTGATGATTTTTCGCATTATGTGTGGACCTTCCCGTTGCGGCGCAAGTCCGATGCTATATCTACTCTTGCTGCCTTTTACTCCTATGTTTTCACGCAGTTTGGGCATCCCATTCTTGCGTTACAAACGGATAACGGGAAGGAGTTTGACAACCTGGCTGTTCGTACACTCCTCGCCACACATGGCACGACATTTCGTCTCACTTGCCCCTATACTTCGCAACAGAACGGTCCTGCTGAACGCGTTCTTCGCACCCTTAACGACTGCGTGCGTACGCTTCTCTTCCATGCCAATGTGCCTCCGTGCTTCTGGCCTGACGCCCTTGCCACTGCATCACTCCTCCTTAACATCCACCCCTGTCGTACTCGCGGACACTTTGCACCTCATCATCTTCTCTTCGGTGCACCTCCATCTTATGATGAGCTTCGCATTTTCGGCTGTCTCTGCTACCCTACACTAGTAGAAAACGGGCCTTTAGTCCCGGTTGGGAAGGGCCTCTAGTCCCGATTTTCCAACCGGGACAGCGCAATCGGGACTAAAGGCCTCCCCCTTTAGTCCCGGTTGGGTCACAAACCGGGACTAAAGGCCCTCCACGTGGTTGCGCTCGTGCGCTGGGGCTGGAGGACCTTTAGTCCCGGTTGGTAACACCAACCGGGACTAGAAGGCAGCCACGCGTCAGCACCTGCCAGGCGCTGGGGTTTTTTTTTTGAAAGGAGGGGTTTAGGGGTTTTGGAGGGTTTAGGGGTTTCATATTGTGTTTCCCCTTTTCTTTTTGTGTTTACCATTCAATTCCTTTACATTTAGGGTTTTCATATTGTATCATCGGGGCTTTTCATTCAACTCGACGCTAGCTACTACATATAGCAATGAAGGAACCATTACACAACATCGTCATGATCAATATATAGAGAGAAGTGACCTCTCTTTCTCCGTGCTTGGTCGAACAACAAGTTTTCGTATATCTATTCGACGCTACTACATATAGTACACGTTCAAGCATATATACAATATAACATCTCTTACGATCCCTAATATCTAATTACCAAAATCGCATTGCCAATCCCAATGGTATTCTCCGTCTGTAGGTATGACATGGTCAACAAAGAATCCCGCCAATTCCTCTTGAATTGCTCGTATGCGATCAGTTGGTAGGAGTTCGTCCCGCATCCGCGAGATCTAATTTAAAGAAGGGGGTCAAATATATATATATATATATATATATATATATATATATATATATATATATATATATATATGAATGAATGAAACTCAACACAATTGATGGTAATAAAATAAAAATGTGAATATTGTTTATGTACTTCAAATTGTTCTAAAGATCTGCCCCGCTCAGAGATGCTGTGGCGAATGTACTCGCAAACGTAGTATCCACATAAATTATTCCCGGGTTCCTGCCACAAGAACTTTACGATAATAGAGTTCAATCAAAATGATAATCAAGCATGATAATGGTATTGAAACTAGAATCAATGAGAGATGCGCGGAACTAGCTAGCTAGTAGTACTTACTTTGGGGTGGTGAAATCGCAGCTTCTTTTTCCATTCACCCCTAACCTGGTTGGTGAACTTTTTCCAAACCCTGCCCGGCAAAGAAAATGATTACTTGATATCAGGAAATGAACAAAAGTTGTCGATATGGTGCGATAATGATTGAACTTACTTCTGGAGCATTTGACTCATGTCCGCCCACTCCTTAGGCTCTTTACGTCTCGAGTCCAAGACAACTACTAGTCCCGTGTCAAGCCGGATGGCTAGCAGAATAAAGTGGAACCTGCGCACGCATAACTCATCAATTACACTTAACCTCGAGTAAGCGAAACAGAATGTGCACAAGACAGTAACACTCACTGGAAGTTGTAAGGAAATAGTATTTCCCTTTTGTTTTGTTGTCCAAGTAACGCCTTTAGCAAGTAATTCTCTGTATCATCGGGGTTTTTTTGTACCGTATATTCATTTACGGTATTTGGGTTAATGAACCCAATGTCATAGATTTTTCCTCTGCATTCGCGGATCTTCAATCTGCATAATATAGTGTGAGGATAATTATACATGCAATGAACGAGCTGAGCTAGAGACTTAATTACAGAAAAAAATACTTACAAACAATAACAACTGACGATAGTTTTGTCGAGGGCGTCTTGATTGTATAATTGAAATAATTCTTCAAATTCAATGTACAACGCCTCGACTCCATTGAAGTAGTGCTCATCTTTAATTCCCACGCAGATACTGTCGGTCCCTTCCTTACAGGCTTTCAAGTACCAGTTATGCAATGTTCGCACCATCGTTGATAGACGCGGGAGCTGCTCAGGTCTGACGAGAGGCTTCCCGTGCTCGTATCTAAAGGCTACGACCTCAGCCATTTCAAACTGTACCTCATCGCCTAAGTAATCACGAAGAGTGTAACCAGGATGAGCGGTCGCTACCCCCGGATCATTAGCGATATCGGGAAACACCTTGAGCGGGGGGCACGATTGTTTTTCCTGTTCGTCGAGCTGGGGAATTGTTTTCCCACTTCTTGCAGCACTGCTAGTACTTCCCGACCTTTTCGCTTCATGAAATGTCTTTACAATACAGCGGTCATAGTGTGAGAGCGGCGGAGGAGGTGGTGGTCGCTGAAGGGCATCCAGACAGCGCTTCGCTTTTACCGAATCTATTTTCTCCTTTGGATCTGGACGTTTCGGTGCAAGCTGGCATTTCACATCGGCAGCCACGAACTCTTTGGTTTCCTCCTCAGTCATGTCGTATGGTAACTTGGGAGGAGCCTTCTTGACGCTTGGACCTGCTCTGGATTTCTTCGTTGTTGTACTGCTAGCCGCCGGAGCGGCGGCGGTTCTCTTCTGCCGTTGCTGAGGCGGCGGAGGAGGTGGAGTCAGCTGACGCGGCGGAGGAGGCGGAGTCCGCTGACGCGGCGGAGATAGCTGAGGCGGCGGAGGATTCTGCTGAGGGGCCTCCTCCGGCGGAGTCCGCTGACGCGGCGGAGACAGCTGAGGCGGCGGAGTGTGCTGACGCGGCGGAGACGACTGAGGTAGCGGAGATAGAGCTGGACTGTGAGGAGTCTGCTGAGGGGCCTCCTCCGGCTGAGTCTGCTGACGCGGCGTCCATTGTGGAAGCACGATGTTTTCCTTTCTCCATAGAATGGTAGTCCTTGCGGCATCTACCAGATGAGTCTCCCCTTCACCTGTAGGGTACTCAAGCTCCAGCCCCTCGAATCCTTTGGTAACTTCATCCACCCCGACAATAGCAAAGCCATCTGGAATCGGATTACAATGGAAAGTTGCATCAGGTCTAGGAGGTAAGACATAGCCGACCGCCACCTTCAAGGTTAGGTTGATGCATTTCGCCATTAGCTCACAATGTTCCCTCTCCGTGATATAATCCACGGGGTAGCGAGGAGCCGTGATATCAGGCCGAACGAGCTCCGTGGAAGCCACGCTGCTTTTCCGCTGAGATGGTGGGGTAGCTTCGTGGGCAGTATCGAATGAAGGATCTTCGTGCTGCTGAGATGATGGGTCGGTAGCTCGCTGACTGGTAAGTGCCTCTAGTTTCTTCTCCTGCAACGCTAATCTTTGTTCTACATTCTGCATCCAGTCTGCTTCCTCTTTCTTCTTTCTCCCTCGGCTTCTATAACCAGTGTTGTCGGGAAATCCATGCACCCACGGAACGGAGCCTGCTGTGCCTCGTGTTCGTCCAGGGTGTTCAGGATTCCCGAGGGCGCGTGACAGCACGTCCTTCTCTCTGTCGGGATGGAACCTCCCTTCCTGCACGTCCTTGATTGCTTCCTGAATCTTTGTGACGGGTGTTTCAAGTTGTTCTTTCGTGTAAACACACTTCCCTGTTTCTGGGTCCAAAGTTCCCCCATGCCCGAAGAACCAAGTCCTTGCCCGTTCGGGCCAGGTCGATGTCGCTGGTTCGATCCCTTTAGCAAGCAGGTCATTCTCAGCTTTGTCCCACGTAGGCCAGGCAACCTTGTAGCCACCTGACCCCGTAACATGGTGATACTGCTTCTTTGCAGCATTTAGCTTATTTGTCTGTGACCTATTCTTAGCTTTCTCCGATTTCTTCTACGCCACAAATGCGGGCCAGTGATCTTTTATCTTCGCATATTGACCGGTGAATTCTGGAGTCTCGTCTTTCTCGACAAACTGTTCGTTCAATCTTTTCTTCCAGTTCTTGAATTGTTCTGCCATCTTCTTAAGAGCCCATTTTTTGACTTTTCGCTGTATAACTGGGTTATTTGGATCCTCCTCTGGCGGTAGGCTGAAATTTATCATGAGCGAGTTCCAAAGCTGATCTTTGCATCTATCGTCGACATAAGAAACTCCATCGTCCTTCTTCTTATTCCATTCTTGGATGCTGATCGGGACGCTGTCCCTAACAACAACTCCGCACTGATGTATAAATCGGTCTTGGGTCCGCTTGGGAACAGTCGGTTTGCCATCTGGATCGACTTCTTCGATCGTGAACCTTTCATTCTCGGCCAACCTTTTCTTCGGGCCTCGTCTCCTTATAGATGTTTGGCTCGATCCGTAGGGCTAAAAGAAGAAAGAAGTGTTAATATATGTACATACAAAACAATTAATGCATCTAGTCAGCAGAGGCTTAATTAATATATATACCTCGCCGGACTTTGCAACAGTTAAGGCTCCAACACTGGCGGAGCCGTCATCTTCTCTTCCCTCACCATCGGAGTTGTTGAGAAACTGTGAGGGTCTATCATCACCTCCGTCGCGGATTATATCCCCCAACATCTCTTCTTTTTCTAAGTCTCTGTCGTGTTCCATAGTTTCTGCAAATATTACAACATGGCAATATACAACCATGAGAGATGGATTAGTGGCAAAAATAGACCTAATCACAACAAGGAATCATATGCATATGAGCAATGGATTAGTGGATTATCGGGGTTATGTTTTAACGACCCCCTCCCCCCTCATGTCGAAGTTATACCGAAATTATCGAGGTTATGTTTTAACGACCCCCCCCCCCCTGCCCTCATGTCGAAGTCAATGAACAACATGAAAATTTGTAAGTGATTGCTAAACTTTTATGCTTCATTTATATGAAGATCAATTATCCAATATAAATATGTTCGCGATATGAGGCATTGGACATTATCTAGAATCATATCTGATGAGTCGTCCTATCTTTCGGGAGACGATACTTTACGGACCGCCTCTCTCATGCCTGTCCGACGTGCAAATCAGGTTTTCATATGCCTCAAAATCAAAGTTATCGGGGTTATGTTCTAACGAGCCCCCCCCCCCCCCCCCGCCTCTCATGTCGAAGTTACGACGATATTTGTACAAGATGAATACAAGATTTATACACAAGATGAATACAAAATGAATACAAGATTTATACACAAGATGAATACACAACTCAACAAATGAACCAACCATCATCCTATGAACAAAACTCAACATACGACAAATGGACACCTTTTGTCGAACAGCGGAGGGACGATCAGGGACCAACTCCACGGAGATGCAACACCACAACCTGTAATTCCACCGAGTGAAAAAAAATTAGGCAAACCCAAGTATGCCACTGGATAGAATGGAAGATTTTAGTTGAAATGGACCTATAAAGACCATGGCAAACGGATAGACGGAACTCAAATGGTGATCAAAGCAATATGCAATGCAAATCTGTCCATTATAGCTAGATACCAATTTGAAAGCAAGATTTGAACATGCTACAGAATTTCTACATGGCAACAAATGGCATGACATGAATGTACATGTAACACATGGCAAAACATGCTTACTGAACTAATTCAAATGACCCCTAGATCAATGGCAATCATCATGACAAGTTGACAAGTATTAACAGATTTTCAGACTTAGTGATATTTGCATGCCATGGCAAAAATGAATAGATAGCAAGTTTACAAGCTTGTAGCACTCACTACAGGTCCTAACATGGCATGAAGTAAAATGTACCAGCAAGATGACATCAAAATGCTCCTACTTCATGTTCAAAGATTGCCCAAAAGATGCTTGCATTAAAACATACAAAAAAGACAAAATGAATTCTAATGCAAAAAAATTTGTTCTTCAATTTGTTTTAGTAACCACTCACCATATCTCAATTTTGGAGCACATCTCACATAGTTATTTAACAACATCTCAAATTGAAGAAAAAAAGCTAATGAATCTATTTTGGAAACTAAGTTGGAATTTATATTTATCCTAGTTTCTTTGATTTACAAAGGAACCATATTTTCTATAATTCTTCTGCACCCACAAAAATTATCCTAGCAACTAGGCAGTACCCACAACCCATTTCACCAAAAACTTTGAGTTCCACAGTTCAAAATTTTCAAATTCCATCCAGTTCAAATTTGGTCCAGATTCAAACTCCATGACCAAAACCTATTTTTAATTGCTCCAAAAATTCTGAAACTTTGCCAGACCCTCTTATATGCTTCAACACCTCACCACAAAAATTCCCAAGAATTCCTAAAATCCCTAGGACCCTCTGGCATTTCATCATACATGTGGTGTGCACACTGTTCACCCTGTCAAAAAATTCAGAAATGCAGAAGATTCAGAGAGAGGGGGAGACGGCGCCGTGCGCGGGCGGCGTCGGGGTCGGCGTCGGCGTCGGGGTCGGCCAGCAGCGCGGGGGGGGGAATAGGAGGAGGAGGAGGGGATCGGGGCGGCGCTCACAGCAAGGAGGCGTCGGCGACGGCGTCGGGGCAGGGCTCGACGACTGCGGCGTCGGGGCAGGGCTCGGCAACGGCGACGGCGACGTTTAGGGCACGGCGAGGGCGTCGGTGAGGGGGGGCGGCTCAGAGGGGACGGTGATCTCCGGCGCAGCAGCCTGGCAGGGTCGTGCTGTGGTTCGGCGTCGGGGGAGAGAATGGGAGAAAAAATTTGAAGTGCGGCTTATATACCCAACCCTTTAGTCCCGGTTGGTGGCTTCAACCGGGACTAAAGGCCCCCCTTTAGTCCCGGTCCGAGCCACCAACCGGGACTAAAGGTGAATTTCACCAGGCCGAGCAGCGGGAAGCCCAGGCCTTTAGTCCCGGTTGGTGGCTCGCACCGGGACTAAAGGGGGGCCTTTAGTCCCGGTTGGAGCCACCAACCGGGACTAAAGGGTTGGTCCTGGCGTGGTGGAAGTTTAGTCCCACCTCGCCAAGCGAGAGGCACTCGCACCTGTTTATAAGCCCCGCTGCGATATCCCTCCCGAGCTCCTCTCTAAAGCAGGCAGTACATGCCTAACGTTCCTCTTTGCCCTCGTGGGCCTACTTGCCCTGCGGGCCTGCATCCTGGCCCATGTATAGTTGGGTTTCTAGTCGTATGCAGGCCGTGGTGGCCTGGTAGGCGGGCATTTTTTTATTTTTTGCATATGTTATGTAAATTTTTTTAGTCCCGGTTGGTGGCTCCAACCGGGACTAAAGGTCTTTTCCAGTTTTTTTTATTTTTTGCTTTATTTTTTTTATTTTGTTTCTACTTACAGCCAAATATTTAGAGTTTTTGAGTGAATCTTTTTGGTTTAGGTCACAAAAATTATAAACTTTTTGTTAGTGCCAGTAGTTTTCAAATTTGAATAGTTTAAATTTGAATTCTTTGAAATTTGGGTGAATCACTAGTTTGTGAATAACTTTACTTTAAAAATAGATTTTTGAGTGATTCTTTTTCCTGCTGTTTAATATTAGTGTGTTTTATCAGTATGTGCAATTTGGTAATTTTTAGGTTATTTTAAATAGGTGTTTTAATCAAAAACAGATTCTGTTTAGCTCTTTTAGTTTTATAGTTCAAAAAAAATCATTAAATGCATGAAAAATAGCGAATGAAGTCAGAAAGGGTTGAAAATTGATGATGTGGCTTTGAATGGTGCATGTTGAATGCACAAAAAGTCTGGACTTAAAATAAGTTTAAAAAAATGAAATGCCTTTGTAACAGATGAGTTTTCGTCCGAAACCCTGATACTTCGAAAGAGATTGTCCAATTTGTACACGAAGTGCATCCAGTTTTTGCCGTAATCCTCTCAACTTTTTAGCACATGCTATGTGGGTGAAATGATGATACCATGCCAAGTTTCAACCTTTTCAGAGTTCATTTGTAGTGCTTTTCAATTTCAGGGTCATTTAGCTCAAAAAAATCAATAAATGCATGAAAAATAGCAAATGAAGTCAGAAAGGGTTGAAAATTGATGACGTGGCTTTGAATGGTGCATATTGAACACACAAAAAGTCTGGAGTTAAAATAAGTTTATAAAAATAAAATGCCTTTGTAACAGATGAGTTTTCGTCCGAAACCCTGATACTTTGAAAGAGATTGTCCAGTTTGTACACGAAGTGCATCCAGTTTTTGCCGTAACCCTCTCAACTTTTTAGCACATGCTATGTGGGTGAAATGATGATACCATGCCAAGTTTCAACCTTTTCAGAGTTCATTTGTAGTGCTTTTCAATTTCAGGGTCATTTAGCTTAAAAAAATCAATAAATGCATGAAAAATAGCGTTCCTTCGCGTTTCAAATGCCAAAACACATATATACCCTAACTATTACAAAGATTCCCTCCGGTTTGTCCGAAGTGGCACTTTCCAGATAAGTCCGGAAACTCACTAGAGAAGAAAGTGATGACGGTGAAGCCGGTCACATCCCAGAGTGGGATCTTGGGGTATAAAACTTTTTCTTTGCGTGTGTCCCTTGCTTATTGCGCCGTAACCATGGATAATCTTCATCATTTAACAGGATGCTTGGGTCAGTCTTCACTCTGAAGGGAGAAATTTCATGAAACTTTTCATAATCTTCTGACATGTCTGTCTTGTCCTCCACTCCCACGATGTTTCTTTTCCCTGAAAGAACTATGTGGCGCTTTGGCTCATCGTATGATGTATTCGCTTCCTTATATTTTCTTTTTCTCGGTTTGGTAGACATGTCCTTCACATAGAAAACCTGCGCCACATCATTGGCTAGGACGAATGGTTCGTCTGTGTACCCAAGATTGTTGAGATCCAATGTTGTCATTCCGTACTGCGGGTCTACCTGTACCCCGCCTCCTGACAGATTGACCCATTTGCACCGAAACAAAGGGACCTTAAAATCACGTCCATAGTCAAGTTCCCATATGTCCTCTATGTAACCATAATATGTGTCCTTTGCCCTATTGGTGTTTGCTGCATCAAAGCGGACACCACTGTTTTGGTTGGTGCTCTTTTTATCTTGGGCGATCGTGTAAAATGTATTCCCATTTATCTCGTACCCTTGGAAAGTCAATACAGTCAAAGATGGTGTCCTGGCCAACAAGTACAGCTCATCTCCAACAGTGGTGTTACCCATGAGATGTGTTTGCAACCAACCGCCGAAAGTCCCCATGTGTTCACGTGTAATCCAGTCGTCAGACTGCTCCGGGTGTTTGGAGCGTAGAATATTCTTGTGTTCATTGATATACGGGGCGACCAAGGTAGAATTCTGTAGGACTGTGTAGTGTGCTTGCGCCCAAGAATGCCCGTCCCTACATATTATTGAGTTCGGTCCTAGCGTGCCTTTTCCACCCAGTCTCCCCTCATGTCGCGATTCAGGAACACCAATCGGCTTAAGGTCAGGAATAAAGTCAACACAAAACTCAATGACCTCCTATGTTTGATGGCCCGTGAAGATGCTTCCTTCTGGCCTAGCACGGTTACGAACATATTTCTTTAAGACTCCCATGAACCTCTCAAAGGGGAACATATTGTGTAGAAATACAGGACCCAGAATTGCAATCTCGTCGACTAGGTGAACTAGGACGTGCGTCATAATATTGAAGAAGGATGATGGGAACACCAACTCGAAACTGACAAGACATTGGACCAAATAATGCTGTAACCTTGGTAGGATTTCTGGATCGATTACCTTCTGAGAAATTGCATTGAGGAATGCACATAGCTTCACAATGGCTAATCGAACATTTTCTGGTAGAAGCCCCCTCAATGCAACTGGAAGCAGTTGCGTCATAATCACGTGGCAGTCATGAGACTTTAGGTTCTGGAATTTTTTCTCTGCCATATTTATTATTCCCTTTATATTCGACGAGAAGCCAGACGGGATCTTGATACTGAGCAGGCATTCAAAAAAGATTTCCTTCTCTGCTTTGGTAAGAGCGTAGCTGGCAGGACCTTGATACTGCTTTGGATGCATGCCGTCTTTTTCGTTCATACGTTGCTGGTCCTCCCGTGCCTCCGGTGTATCTTTGGTCTTCCCATACACGCCCAAGAAGCCTAGCAGGTTCACGCAAAGATTCTTCGTCACGTGCATCACGTCGATTGCAGAGCGGACCTCTAGGTCTTTCCAATAGGGTAGGTCCCAAAATATAGATTTCTTCTTCCACATGGCTGCGTGTCCATCAGCGTCATTCGGAACAGATTGTCCGCCAGGACCCTTTCCAAAGATTACTTGTAAATCCTTGACCATATCAAGTATATCATCACCAGTACGGAGGACAGGCTTCTTCCGGTGATCTGCCTCACCTTTGAAATGCTTGCCTTTCTTTCTTAACGCATGCTTGGTCGGAAGAAATCGATGATGTCCCAGGTACACATTCTTCTTGCATTTGTCCAAATATATACTTTCGGTCTCATTTAAACAGTGCGTGCATGCGTTGTATCCCTTGTTTATCTGTCTTGAAAGGTTACTAAGAGCAGGCCAATCATTGATGGTTACAAACAGCAACGCTCGTAGGTCAAATTCCTGCTGTTTGTGCTCATCCCACACACGTACACCTTTTATGTCCCACAGCTGTAAAAGTTCTTCAACTAATGGCCTTAGGTACACATCAATGTTGTTGCCGGGTTGCTTAGGGCCTTGGATGAGCACTGGCATCATAATGAACTTCCGCTTCATGCACAACCAAGGAGGAAGGTTATAGATACATAGAGTCACGGGCCAGGTGCTATGATTGCTGCTCTGCTCCCCAAAAGGATTAATGCCATCTGCACTTAAACCAAACCATAAGTTCCTTGCGTCACCTGCAAAGTCCGGCCACTTTCTCTCGATTTTTATCCACTGCGACCCATCAGCAGGTACTCTCAACTTCCCGTCTTTCTTACGGTCTTCTTTGTGCCATCGCAACAACTTGGCATGCTCTTTGTTTCTGAACAGACGTTTCAACCGTGGTATTATAGGAGCATACCACATCACCTTGGCAGGAACCCTCTTCCTGGGGCGCTCGCCCTCAACATCACCAGGGTCATCTCGTCTGATCTTATACGGCAATGCACCGCATACCGGGCATGCATTCAAATTCTCGTACTCCTCACCGCGGTAGAGGATGCAGTCATTAGGGCATGCATGTATCTTCTGCACCTCTAATCCTAGAGGGCAGAGAACCTTCTTTGCTTCGTACGTACTGTCAGGCAATTCGTTATCCTTTGGAAGCTTCTTCTTCACTATTTTCAATAGCTTCCCAAATCCCTTGTCAGATACACCATTCTCTGCCTTCCATTGCAGCAATTCCAGTGCGGTACCGAGCTTTGTGTTGCCATCTTCGCAATTTGGGTACACCCTTTTTTGTGATCCTCTAACATGCGATCGAACTTCAACTTCTCCCTTTCACTTTCGCATCCTCTCTGTGCATCAACAATGACCCGGCGAAGATCATCATCGGGCACATATGGTGCCTCTTGATCTTCAGCTTCCCCCGTTGCAGTATCACCGTATTCAGGGAACATAGGATAGTTGTCATCATCCTCTTCTTCTTCGTTGTCTTCCATCATAATCCCTCTTTCTCCGTGCTTGGTCCGAACATTATAGTGTGGCATGAAACCCTTCTCAAGCAGGTGGAAGTGAAGGGTTTTCGAGGAAGAGTAATCCTTCGTATTCCCACAGACAGTACATGGACAATACATAAAACCATTCTGCTTGTTTGCCTCAGCCACTTCGAGAAAATTATGCAGGCCCGTAATGTACTCGGATGTGAGTCGGTCACCGTACATCCATTGCCGGTTCATCTGGGTGCATTATATAATTAAGTGTATCAAAAACCATTACAGAACATCATGAATAGAGAAATGACCAAATTAATACAAGTTCATCATCACATTAAAACCAAAGTACAGTAGTGATCAAATGTTATTACTGAAAAAATAAATACATAAAGTTCATACATAGTTCTCATAGAACAACATACAGCTCTCTAGAGCATCTAATTAAAACATACATTGAAACTAACATATAACTATGTAAAACATTTAAATGCAACAACAAATGCGATCAAAATCGCAACTAAGGTAACAATTGATCCAACAGCATAATGATACCAAGCCTCATTATCAATGGCATATTTTCTAATCTTTCTAATCTTCAAGCGCATTGCATCCATCTGGATCTTGTGTAGATCGACGACATCGGCAACATGCAACTCCAATTTCATCTTCTCTTCTTCAATTCTTTTCAATTTTTTCTTTTAAATAATTGTTTTCTTTTTCAACTAAATTTAACCTCTCGACAAGAGGGTCGGTTGGAATTTCTGGTTCACATACCTCCTAGATAAAAACATCTATGTCACGTTGGTCGGCATAATTGTCATAAACACTAAATGAAACAAATAGTTATAAAAGATAATATACCACATCCGAATCATAGACCGGACGAGAGCCGACGGGGGCGGATACCAAAACCATGGCACTAGCTATATAATAACAAACAATAATACAAGTAAGAAAATTATACAAGTAGCTATCTAAATCATACAAGTAAGATTTTTTTTCTTTTAAAAAGAAGATAAGAACAAGAGGCTCACCACGGTGGTGCCGGCGACGAGATCGGCGTGGGCGATCGACGGTGGTGAGGACGGGGACGGGGACGGGACGGCACCCTACACATGTGCAAACTCTAAGAAGTTAATTTGAGCTCAAATTGTGCATCTAAATCAAAAGAACTCCCACATACACACCTCCACTAAAACCCACAAACCACTATACTTCTAGAGCATTTGAAATGAGCTAAACTAGCAGTGAGAGATGAAAGGATGAAGTTGCTAACCTTTTAGAACACTTGGATAGTTGGTGCACCGCCAAACCTAGACAAATCTTGGGGAAAATGTAGCTTGGAGGTCGAGCTTAGAGAGGAGAAAGCTTAAGTGTGGCTCGGGCATTTCATCAAACACCTCATGTGCATAGGAGGTGAGAACAGAGTAGCACACACCTCCCACACGCCGGCCGGCCAAAAAACAGAGGAGTGAGCGCGCAGGGGCGAGCATATATATAGGCATCTTTTTAGTCCCGGTTGGTGTCTAGAACCGGGACTGAAGACTGACCTTTAGTCCCGGTTCCAGACACCAACCGGGACTAAAGGGGTTGCGCCAGGAGCGAGGGCCTTTAGTCCCGGTTGGTGACTGGAACCGGGACTAAAGGTCCCAGCTGAACAGGGACTGGTGCCTGCCGAGGCCCGGCCGGCGTCCTGGCCGCTCGAACCGGGACTGATGCACGCATTAGTCCCGGTTCGTAAGTAGACCGGGACTGTTGCTCTGATCTGGCAAAAACCAATGCCCTGTTTTCTACTAGTGCTAGCATCGCCGCTACCGCGCCTCATAAGCTTGCACCTCGATCTGTTGCCTACATCTTTCTTGGCTACCCACCCAACACCAAAGGATACCGCTGCTACGACCCCGTCTCACACCGAGTATTCACCTCGCGACATGTTTACTTTGATGAGAAGGTGTTTCCATTTCAGCAGGTACCCG
This sequence comes from Elymus sibiricus, assembly GCA_039707655.1. Taxonomy (NCBI): domain Eukaryota; kingdom Viridiplantae; phylum Streptophyta; class Magnoliopsida; order Poales; family Poaceae; genus Elymus; species Elymus sibiricus. The sequence continues at coordinate 318,221,087 of CM077670.1, read as the reverse complement.
CCGCCGTCACTTCGTCGCCGGCCACCGGCGGCCCTTCGGCGACCCCGTCTGGTGGACGGCCTGGGTCGGTTCTCGGACCGCCCCCAGGCTTTGGCGCCCCTCGCGCCGTGGGTCGACCCGCGGCCTCTGACTCCAGCCGCGCCCCCTCGACGCCCGGTGGTTCGGGCTCCGGGGCGGTCGCCGAGTCGGCACCCTCGGAGTCCCCCGGGCCCTCCTCTCCGGCTACGCCTGGCGCCACGGCGTCACCCGCCCCCTCCTCGGCCTCGGGCGCTGCCGTCTCCTCGGCTTCTGGCGCCGCCTCAGGCGCAGCCGCCCCCTCGGCCTCTGGCGCGGCCGGGGCTTCTGCCACCTCATCGTCCTCCACCATGGCGGTACCGGCGTTGCCGTCTCACCCTCTGACGCGGGCCAGGGCCGGTGTCCATCGTCCGAGCCTGCGGTACTCCAGCGACGAGTATCTTCTCGCTGCATCCACCTCCGAGCCATCACTGATTCCCGCATCTGCCCGGGCAGCCCTCCGTGATCCTCACTGGCTTGCCGCGATGCAGGAAGCGTTCGATGCTCTACAGCGGAACCGCACTTGGACACTGGTTCCCCGGCCTCCTCGTGCCAACGTCATCAGCGGCAAGTGGGTTTTTCGTCATAAGACCCGCTCCGATGGCACTCTTGAGCGCTATAAGGCTCGCTGGGTGGTCCGTGGCTTCCGTCAGCGCGCTGGCGTTGACTTCACCGAGACGTTTGCACCGGTTGTCAAACCGGGCACGATCCGCACCGTTCTCCAGCTGGCGGTCTCTCGTGGCTGGCATGTTCATCAGATGGATGTCTCCAACGCTTTTCTTCACGGTCACCTTGCGGAGCAGGTCTACTGTGAGCAACCCACTGGTTTCGTCGACGCCACTCATCCTGGCCATGTGTGCTTGCTGTCTCGGTCTCTCTATGGCCTTAAGCAAGCGCCTCGTGCCTGGTACCAGCGTATCGCCGGTTTTCTACAGCACTGGGCTTCTGTGTCACTCGCTCGGACGCCTCGTTGTTCGTCTATCACCATGGCGACACGACTGCTTACTTGTTGCTCTATGTCGACGACATCATCCTGACGGCCTCCTCCGCAGCCCTTCTTCAGCAGATTACTCTCCGGCTGTGTGACGAGTTTGCCATCAAGGATTTGGGTGCTCTACATTACTTCCTTGGCATTGAGGTCGTTCGGCGACCCGACGGCTTCTTTCTTCATCAACAGAAGTATGCGCATGAGCTGCTTGAGCGCGCCGGTATGCTCAACTGTCATCCTGTCGCTACTCCTGTTGACACGAAGGCCAAGGTTTCTGCTCTAGAAGGGTCCCCAGCGTCGGACGCCCCATTCTACCGGTCTATTGTTGGTGCTCTCCAGTATCTGACGCTCACCAGACCAGACTTGCAGTATGCTGTCCAGCAGGTGTGTCTCCATATGCACGCCCCCGTGACTCTCATTGGACGGTCGTGAAACGGATTCTCCGCTATATCCGTGGCACGATGTCCCTTGGACTCACTCTCACGGCGTCCCCCTCTATGGATATGGTGGCCTATTCAGATGCTGATTGGGCTGGTTGTCCCGACACACGTCGCTCCACTTCCGGCTACTGCGTCTACCTCGGTCCCTCCCTCATCTCGTGGTCGTCGAAACGACAACCCACAATGTCGCGCTCTAGCGCGGAGGCCGAGTACCGAGCGGTGGCTAACGCAGTCGCCGAGTGCACCTGGCTTCGACAGCTACTTCAGGAGTTGCATCACGACATCTCACAGGCCACGGTTGTCTACCGTGACAACGTCTCCGCGGTGTACCTTTCCGCCAACCCCGTTCATCATCGCCGGACGAAGCACATCGAGCTGGACATTCACTTTGTTCGCGAACAGGTTGCCCTTGGACGCATTCGGGTTCTTCATGTTCCGACCGCACAACAGTTCGCCGATGTGATGACTAAGGGACTGCCCACTTCCACCTTCGAGGAGTTTCGTTCCAGTCTCTGTGTCTCTGGCGACGCTTCGACTGCGGGGGGTGTTGAATATCTTTGTGCATGTATATTGTGTCGTAGGCCCACCTCCTAGTTTTCCTGTATAGTTGAGGTTGTGGCCCGTCTTATACATCATATATACGTGCCTAGTGCACCCGATCAATGCATTGTGAGTTGCATGGCCTAAATCTAGGTTTCTACAGCGCTATTTAATATATGGCCTTTGACCCTTCCAAAAAAAAAAAAAAACTGGTTAGCTAGTGGCAAAATGAGCCGACGACAGATCTAGTTTATCATCCTCTACGGTAAGAAAAGGGTTAGAAAATAGAACTCACTCCAATCCATATTAATTGTCACAACTTTAGTAGTACAATGTAAAATCATACAAAGCTGATGATTTCTGCTCAAAAAGTATATATGATTGGTGACTTTTACAGTTGACCCAAATGCGTGTGTAGAAGAACATTTTTTGCTTCCCAAGCTGATGCCTGAACTGATGGGCAATTCGTTGCCTACCACGGGATGTGCGTCGATCGATTCGGTGGTCGTCATGTTACGGCCGGTCTCCTTCGTGGCTATGCATACAAGTCTTGCAGAAGCATGAAACTGGTGCAACTGTCCAAGTTGTTGGTCGACGACGTCACGAACACGAATCACGCCTGTGCTCTGAAAAGACCTTCCTTGGATGACGATCGACGATTTGACAACAGAAAACATAGCCTGAGTTTCAAGTTAGATCTATGTGTCAAACAAGGAACCGCCGAGAGGAGATGATCACAAGAATTAGCTTTGTTTCGGTATACCCACTTCTAAAGTTCGCGACTTTCGATGCAATCTGATGGTGGAAATTACAGTACAGACGCAAAAGTTTTTTGAACATAGTATTTCTTTAGTTAATAAAGTGTAGTACCTATGGGTCTTAGCACGACGATTTTCCGACTGTCTACTACAACAAGTTTTGCCGGCTCCGGCGAGGGAGGAGCAATGACGGCGGCGCGCCTTCGACTCGCTTCAGTTCTTGTAGTTATGAATCTGAATGTAATTTTTATTATTTCTGGTGTTCGTTGTACTTTCATGATTGGAGATGAATTGATTGAAAGTTTTCCCGCAAAAAAAAAGTGTAGTATAGTCATTCCCACATTACATAGGTGGCCCATGTTTTAGGCCCACTCTTACAAATTAGTTTGCGATCTAGGATATACAGATTATTATTTTACTAAAATTCAGATTATGTTAGGTTCGATCGATATATGTCTTGCTGATTGGAGAGAAATAAACAACAATAATAATGTTCTTCGTTGATTACAAAAGATATCATCCAGTGCCCTAGATTGCCGATGAGTTCCACGGATTTAGCAATTACTAGTGTCGCTCCTATTAGAGGGTGTAGAGAAAGGCATGGAATCTTACTGGTTAGCAGATGGGTTTACTAGCCAGGCCAGGTTCAAGCCTCACCTCTGCCTGTTAAATTTTATCCTAGTCCCCAGTGGCAGAGCTAGCGAGGGATTACTGAGGGGGGCAATAGCTAAATATAATTTTCTGGAGGGGCCGGATACTCTATTTCTCTTAATTTATGCCATGCAACAATGTTTCTTCACAAAATATCGAGGGGTTGGGGGTTACAACACATAGCTCCGCCAGTGCTAGTCCCTCCTATGCTCAACTCATTTTAGGGGATGGATGTGCACATGCATATGAGAACGAGACCAAAAGAATTGGACTTGGTTTCTCTTTTTCATAACCAGTGGAGATTCATCGCTTTCACTACAATTTATTTAAGAAGTATTCTAGTCCATCCTTTCCCTGACATCGACATTCATTGCTCCCAGGGGCGGACCCAGACTGAAAATTACCCAGTGTCCACATAGAACACATGCCTACATGTCAAACAATTCAATGACCTACACACTAAATCAATGGATTACATTAAGCAAGTGCAAATTGGACCCAGTGCCAGTGACACCGGCTAGCTCTATGTAGCTCCACCCCTGATTGCTCCTATTGCCGCGGTGGTGTAGATGGATCCGCCTTCTCAACGAAAGAGATGTACGAGATGGAAGGAGAGGTTAATTGGGCCTCAGCTTGGAACTAGACTACAATGTTTGGTGGGCCTTATGACTGTTGAGAGAGGGTCTAATTATTTTTCTACTTTTCTAATGTATGACAATCCAAATGATGAGGTTGAGCATGAAAATGTTGAGCAAGAGTTTGAGTATGAGATAGAGGAAGAAGAGGAAGAGGAAAATTATGCCAAGAAGCATCAATATCGTGATCTTCGCTTGACTAATCCACATGTTCGTGTGGTCAAGATCCCGATGTGGACCGAAGGTTTTGGAATCATACTCAACACAAAATTATGAACAAGTAATGTTGCCCAAGAAGCACAAGATTGCCCCTCACAATGTCGTTGATGTTGAGTACATTCGGAAAAATCCCGACAAGGATCCAGATGTGTACCCTACCCCAACGTATGGGGCTCATCGACTTCTTGACTTTTGATTATGGATATAGTGAGGAGCTTGTCTTGCAATTATTTGCCACTGTCCACTTTGATCGTTATGATGCAAGGACCTTTCATTGGATGACCGGCAACCGAAAGTGTCAAGCATCTATGTCCCAATTAGTGAGGTCACCTGCTACCCGCTCCATATTACGTCAAATGATGGATACACTCATGTTGCAGATGAAGTCAATAAGACAAAGGACGTTCTCTCTCTGTTTGCTATCCCACCAATCAGATCTTTGTTCCTGGGCACATAGGGAATTTGGCACCCAAGTATGATTGCTTCCTCCGCATCTCTCGTGTGACTATTGCTCCAAAGGTTGGTGACTAGTGAGATCTAGAGCATTGTAATTGATCTTCCAGTGTTTGCTCATCGGAAGGAGAAGATGACTTTTTCCAGAGTTAAGAAATTGTGTTGGAGGAGAAGCATTGTGTCTATGGACCATTTCTCCAAGAGAAGAAGGTGTATCCCGCTCTTCGTCAACAATACTCGATCATGCAATTTGGATCCTTCAAGTCACCGGTCAAGAATGACAAGAAGAAAGTTTGCAGCCTAAGAATGGAAGATAGGGTCACTTACACTCTGGGTCTCAACATTGACCCAACAACCACATCTTTCCATGGTGCTCGTGCTCCTCCAACGAGCGTCCCTCCAATGGACAAGAAAGAGAAGAGTTTGTTTGTATGTGCCTTCAACATCCTCTTCAACATGTGCAAAGCCTCCCATGTGAGGGAAGTGAAGAACACAAATAGGTACAAAGAAGCACTTTAGGATGATCAAGGAGGAACTTCATGCTCGTGGTGAGCTTGTTGATGCCTGCTTCGAAGACAAAGATAGTGTCAACGGAGCTTTGCAAAGTACGTACATGGATTTGTATAACAGTGGGACGTAACCTCGGATTACAGGACACGAGGCAGAGATTTTACCCTAATATAAGGAAGAGCTCAAAGACCTCAATTTTGGGGAGAAACCATTTATGTATCTCCAAACATCATGCATCAACGATAGTACCATTTGTGTGGGGGAGCTTATTATTGTAGGAAGTTTTGGGTTGTACTATTGAAAATATCACGTGAATAGAAAGAAGTGAAATTCTTTGAATTTACTCACACGGGAAAACAAATGAAATTATTACAACTCATGAGCTCCCATATGAACTCATGAGCTCGATGTTGGATTTGAGTAGAACCAAATTTAAATGTAATACATGTGTGTGTATATGCACGTCACACACGCATGTATGGATTGGTGAAGTCTAGTATGTTATAGTATATATATTATTCAGTCCTGTTCTAGCACGGGCAGGGACACTATGAGAAGATAGTGATCTCTTACCTGATTGCTTGTTGATCTAATCAGATCCCACAGTTTCTTGCGGCACGGTGCCCATCACTGCTAATTAAAATGGTGAAACATACAGTACAAGATAAGATGGCATATGCCAAATCGCACCTGAAAATGACCAGATTTGGTCGACATGTATCATCAATCAATATAGACATATTCTTGCACTCTCTAAACAATATGCAAGCAATTAACCAAGAATATTACATCAACATTCATCTAGGTCATCGTCCTGATCTGCATATGCATGGCTTCTTCTCCCCTCTTGAAAACCCTACCTTTTTCTGCTGAGCTTACCTGGATGGTGAAGTCGATCCTCCTTTGATTTGGGGCTTTGGTCTCGTTTCCTCTTGTAGATCTTGCATGCTGGGGGAGAAGCTGCAAACCTGCCGGCCGGCCTCTAGCGTTTCATCATAATCGGGCTGGGTGTGCTACCATGAGAAAATGAAGCTGCCACATGACCTGATTGCCGGCCATGTCCATCAAGATCAACATGCAGCATAGCTTTCAGATCATGCTGGCAGCTTCATCTACTTGTGGTGCACAAATGAAGCCATAATTGCCACCTATCATCTTGATAGCTCGAGAGAGAGAGAGCGAGCGAGCGAGAGAGAGAGAGAGAGAGAGAGAGCGAGAGCGAGAGAGAGAGAGAGAGAGAGAGAGAGAGAGAGAGAGAGAGAGAGAGAGAGAGAGAGAGAGAGAGAGAGAGGAGAGGGAGGGGGGTTAATTAGGGGCACGGGAGCTTTGTTGCGTTGCTGGTGTGGGGCGGGTGATTAGGGCTTTTTATGGAGAGCGCTTTGCCTGGCTAATCACTCTCTTTGTTAGTTTGTTTGCACTACTCGGCTTAGCTAGATACAAAAGCCGGTGATGCGCGAGAATAATTCAAAGGTGGGGGGTGGAGTGGTCCCAAGGAAGGAGGAAGGAAAGGGGAACACGGCGTGCTCACTCACCCACCATATCACGCCTCACGCCGCTGCAGGCCAAGATTAACATATGCTTGGGGGCTTTCCGAAAGGTCGCACGCCTAAATTTGGAGCTGATTCGGGTGAGCTCTTTTCGAGTGAAATTCTCAGTGTACGTGTCGCCCTTTTGGCGAGCTATGTGCTAGGACTCTATTCCAAGGTCGAGACGCAAAAGCTCATGTGTAATACTCCCTTCCTCCAGTCAAAAGAAAATAGTGCATATGAGTTTTATCTTTAGTTGAATTTTGTAGAGTTTCACTAAGTTTTTAGAAAGAAAAAAATTTCAAATATGCAACACCAAATCAACATCTTTAGATCTGTCATGAAATATATTTTCATATCATATAGTAAAGGTCGCACGCCTAAATATGGAGCTGATTTGAGTGAGCTCCTTTCAAGTGAAATTCGCGTGTACGTGTCGCCCTTTGGCGAGCTACGTACGTAGTAGCACAAAATGGGACTCATCCAAGATCGACAACGAAGTGTAATATATACCGTGTGTGGTTTAGTTTACAGGAGATCCGGGGTCTGGGTATGTGGAAAGAAAAGAGTGTGACCTCCACTCGATTCGCTACTTACAAATATGTAAATGCTCTGACAGGAATAAGTTCCACCGTATCAAGAATAAGTTAGTTCTCTTTCCTTATCCAGTTTATGACGCGGTTATTCGCTCCGCGCTTTCTGTGCAGGCAGAACAACTTGTGTTACAATTCAATTGGCAAGAACAGGCTGACCCTACGCAGTATATTACTTTTGATTGATTTATCAAGAATAAGTTAGTTCTCTTTCGTTATCCAGATCATTAAACGGTATGCACAAAGTGTTTCCAGTGCAGGACAACTTGTGTTGCAATTCAATTTGCGAGAACCAGCCGAGACATATTGCTTTTGATTTATTTATTACTGCATTTTGTTTGAAGGGGGTTAGACTGTCGTTTTCATAAGGATACTTTCGGTTTCTCAAGCATTGCCATGGTCTAATTAAGTTTGGTCCTTCAACTCAAGTGCCCAAAAAAAATTGGTCTCTCGGGTGTCAATAACATCTAGATTTGCTCGTTTGCTCTACTGAAAGCGGTTGTGATGATGACATGGAAGCTATTTCGCACACGTGTCCGCCTACTCAGTAGAAGAGTTGAAATCCAATCAGAAAAATAGAGAAATTTAGGACAAACAAGAATATTCAGGTAAATATACAAAAATGGAAATTCTAAAACTGCATAGCAATAAGATTTTGAATTCCATATTTTAATTACTCATATGGAGTTTTCCAGGTTTTTTCAAATATTCTTCTAATTTTCCTTCAATTTGCATTTTTTTCCTAAAAAATTGTACGGCTTCATTTAATAGTCCACTTAAAAATAATCATTTTTCATAAATAACACATTTCTTATTTATTTTTCTATTTTTTATGTTAAACTGTTTTCCTCTATTTTCTTCAACTTAGTTGAGTATATAAAAAAGATAAGTTAACTTTTTCTGATTTTCTCAATTTAATCTGATTGTCGATTTTTTTTATGAAACCTTTTTAATGTCATAAGAATAATAATGGCATTTTGCTAGTCCGTGTATATGTAAATTTCAGGTTTCCCTCTTATCTACATATATGCATGGGGAATTGTGCTTTAGTTCGTCTGTCATTCGTCAGAATATATCAAGTACAATGTACACCAGGCAGAAAAGCTTCAGTTGCAATTTCAAAAACCAAGAAACGATCATTCGATTCGACAGGCCCGAGCATGAACTAAGAACATCAGAGTTCAAAAAATTGTCGATAAGAATTAAGAGACAGCCTTTTATTATACCACATAATGACCCGGAACCACAATACAACCATTAATCACTATAAATTAGCACTGCAATATACTCCGTCCCAAAATAAGTGTCGCTGATTTAGTACAACTTTGTACTAAACCAGCGACACTTGTTTTGGGACTGTGGGAGTACAATAGAGCTATCAATGCAATGGTTATACAGATTAAATGACACAATGCACACTAGGCACACTAGACCAAAGGCTTCGGTTGCAGATTCCAAACCCAGAAAAATCATTCATTCAGCAGGGCTGAGTATGAACTAAGATCATAAGAGTAAAAAACTGTCGATGAGAATCCAATGACAGTTTTTATACGACTAGATATATACTACCACATAATCGGTGTGGAACCGCAATACAATCACTCTATGACTATAAATTAGCACTACAATATACAATACAGCTATCAATAGAATGGTATATAGATTAAATGGTTATGAATTCTGGTAGAGTTTGAATTGCTGTTACTTAGATGACCCAGCTTTTTCGCTAGGCGTCGACATATCTAGATCTCCTCATTTCCAGCTCCGGCATCCCAGCTTCATCCCTCATTCCTTCACTGAGCAGCTCCTCCCAGAAGTCGTCAGTCAGCTCGGCCTCGCCCCAGCCCTGATTCCGACCACCTCTGTCACCCTCCATGCCCTTCCTGATCCCCTGAATGTTCATGGCTAAATTCTCCAGCTCTGAAAATTCCCTGTCCTCAAATATGAATGTGGACTCGAGTGGCTCACTCTGACTGGCCCCCTCAGGGCCAAGGAACGGCATTACGTCGATGGACCTCCTCCTCTTCGTCGGGTAAGCGTCCTCGAGGTCCTTCAGTTTATCTTGTTGCTGGATCAGCTGGAGAAAGAAGTCAGGGTTTTGTATTGCCCTTGCCAGGAAACCCATCATCTGGAGCTGCTTCTGCTCTGCGCGGTGCAGCCTCTCTTCCATGGCTCGCATGTCAGCTCTCGTGCTCTGCTGCTCCTGCCTCAGTTTCACCACCTCTGCGAGTAAGGCGTTCTTGTCGCGCTTTAGCACTTCGATTTCTTCGTCGAATCCGAACTGGCCGACCTCGAGGCAGGAGCCAAGGGCCTGATGTTGTGATGAAGGGAGAAAGGACAATGGCCTCCTTCTCTTTATCATCTTCAGAAGCTGTCTCTGGCCCCTAATGAAACCCTCGTTCGCGAATTCCCATCTGTCTGGATCGATCTTTCTAAAACCCTGCAAATTGCAGAATAAGTCACATAATTGCTTTAGTTTCGAGAAATACAAAGAGTGGCAGAACAACTCCAGTTAGCTCAAGTTCAGAAGCCACAAGCAGCAAAGCTCAACTAGCATGGCATAATTCACAAAATATTATAAAATGGTGGGTTTCAAATAGTGTTATGCCCAAATTTATAAGCAGTGGAAGAATAGTAGTAGTATACTATATTGCTTGATGGTGATGAAAGGAGTCTTCTAGAACAAATAAGCAGGTTCTTGTAGCTTCAGCCGGTGTCTTGGTCCATCTAGCTACACAGTAAGAAGTTGGAGAAAGAGCATGTCAGAAATTAAATATGTTCGTCAAGGAGATGCAGGCTATTCAGTCCCCCAGCATCTCCTGATTCTGAAGTATAGAGAGTAATTCAGGAAATAAGGTTTCATGCACATGCCTCTGCCAAAGGGTTGGCAACAACCTCTGTTTTCCTTTGAATCCAATGATTCACCCTGACTTTGCGTAAGCAGATAGTGGCAGAGATACTGAAAGAATCCTAGCTATCCTAGTGCTACTGTACTAGTACCATAATAGCTATTGTAGTCTGTTGAAGAGTTCAATCTATGTTCACCCTTCAAACCAGGGCCAAGAACAAATAATTATATTTTGCAGCTTCTTTGCTAATTAATTGTACATATACAAGTTTCACGCAAAGCAAAAAGAATCACAGTACCATCGTTCACTGCCATATAGAACCGCTTACTGCTGATGCAAAGAACTGCTCACTACTCTTCTTCTTTTTTTGCGGGTGCACTTTTCAAGAATAAGGACCCCAATATTCATCGAATGGTCGCTGGGGAAGATGGCATTTGCGAACGTTTTGCCTGGCATTTTTCTAAGAACGCATGGCATTTTTCTCAGATGCGCATGGCAGTTTCTGTTCGGAAGGAAAAATTGCGGCAAGAACAGCCAGAAACTGCCATAAAAAAACCTTCGTTATGACCTAAAACTGCCAGGCAAACCCGTTCGCTTGCCATCCAGCCCCTAGCGACTGGTCGCCAGTTAGCTTTTCCGAAGAATAAACGTCTTCTTTCACAATTTGTACCCAATTACCAAACTAAACCATCTTATATTTTTGTTTTTGTATGATTTATGTCATTCCAGAATCAGGTGCATACCAATATACATCGTGACCACCATAGTCACAACAGTTGTAAGACGAGCGCCAAATGTTGCTCTGATATTCCATCATTTGTCGGTCATCTCTTGCTCAAGCAACTCAGCTAAAATCTTGGGTCTACAAATGCAAGATTGGGATTGCAACAACACAAGCTACTCGCAAGTGCAGGTTAACTGAACAAGTAATGACTGAGTGACAGTACTAAACAAGCAGAAGAGGGGGAGGGCAGGAGAGGAGATACTCACGTAGGTGTTGAGCTGGCGGACGAAGCTGGAGAAGTTGCTGTGCTTGAAGAAGCGCGGGAGCAGCACGGCGGCGAAGAGGTGGGGGTCCCAGACGACGAAGCTGTTCCCGGCGCGGCCCCAGGAGACGACGCCGTCGGTGGCCGGGTCCGCCACCAGGTCGAACGTCTTGGTCAGGAACGGCGGCGGCCCCGTCTCGTGCAGCCCCTCCATCGGCCGCGGCGCCAGGCCCCGATGCTCCTCCTCCTCCTCCGGCGGCGGCGGCCACTCCTCCTTCACCCTCACCGGCAGCAGCACTCGGTCCATCCCTCCTCGCGGGTGGATCAATCACCCGCCAAGCAAACAACCAGCTTGCAAACGGATGAATCGAACGCGGCGATCGATCACAAGAACCAAGAAATTGGTTAGCACAGTGGCAATGGCACCCAACGCAGGTGGTCTTTGGCTGCTTTCCTTCCGCGGGAAAGTGGGCGGTGCTTGCTGATAAATACTCCTGCCAAGTACGGGCGCGAGCGCGACTGGACGGGAGCGGGGACGGAAGGTTCTGGGCCGCGCGGCACGTTCGTGACCGGCCGGCTCAGAAGCTTCTGGACGCCGGAGCCGGGTTGCAGCTAGCGCGGGCGGGTTGGGTTGGGGGTTGGTGCGGGTGTGGCTGAGGTTGCCGCGCCCGGCGCAAGTGGGCGAGGCGACCAATCGGCGGTCGACAGACACGCAGGTGCGCCAGGCGGCCGACGGCGACAAATTTCATATGCCATTTTTCCGAGCTCGTGATTGGCTGCAACTTGCAGCGAGCCGATACTCTGGGTCAGATACTCGGCGTCCTGGGACACAGAAGTTGTTCTTTTTCCCGGGCTTTTTCGTGTGTTCTCTGGAAAGGAAAAGGAAAAAAGAGCCGCTTCTCAAGTGCTCATGTCATATCTCTGTTTGTTGGTACGGCGAGATGCATCTGCACAATTTTGTCGCTTTCTGGGTAGAACGGTACCTCAAATGATCGCTTCATAATTCATTTTGTACACTATTATTAGGGCATCTTCAACCCGGCTCACCAAATTGACCCTATGTGTCTGGATCAAACGGTCTGGACACTTTTAGTCCCCCAATTCAGATCCTCATTTTGGGACGGAAATCTGAAATCCCTTAGGCCGGCGACAAACTGGAGAAGCTCTCTAGGGAGTCTGGCCGTTCCGCCGTTGGCGTCTGACACCCCAAACCCACCCAAAACTCAATAGGCGCCTGTTCATTTTCACAATCCGCCCACTCCTCCCATTTCAGACCCCGCGCTCACCTCCCCCAAACGCCGTGGCCGTGGCACAACCGGAGGCGAAGCGCGGGGATGTCGTTGCCGTTCTGATGCTCCTGGCGGAACCTGAAGCTCGTTGACGTGAACCGGGCGGTCTACACGTCCGTGCAGAGCGTCCACACCGTCGACCGTGAGCGTCGCGAGCTCCGCATCAACGAAGAACGGCGCGCCTGGCTCTACGAGGAGCTCGAGGTCGAGGCCGAGGAGGAGGAGGAGCACGATGACGATACCAAAGAGGCACACGTCGGGGTCTCCGACGGGTTCGCGCCAGCGGCCAACGATGACGAGGTCGACGGCTCCAGCGCAGGGGTCATCAACCTCACCTTCGACAGAGAGGAGTAGGACTAGAGTAGGAGTAGATTTTAGTTGTTTTAAGCGATCTTTTACATTGTAAAAATAAAAAAACCAATGAACTAGTATGAATCAACGTTGAATGCCTTGGTGTCTGCCTTATTTGAGGGGTATGGTTAGACGATGTCCGTCTGGCCGGATGTCCAGACATTTGAATAACCCTGGAACTTGGTTTGGTGCCAAGATTTGGTATTTTGGCAAGCTAACAATTGGTATAAGTTGGCGACTTTTCTAGAGATTGGCGAGAAAATTTGGTAGCCAACGAATTGATAGCTAATTTTTTTAGACTAGGTCAACACATTGGCATGCCAAATATTGGCATCAAACCAAACGGCCTCAAGAGACATGATGATGATAGTTCATGGGAGTATGCTTGGGAACTGTTCTTGACGGAGGGGACAGGAAACCAGTGCCGGAAGTCGGCTCTAGCAATGGACAGAAACATGTTCAGTCATACTCATAGTACAACTCACAGTACACTCTGCTCTAGCAGCCTCCCTGCTCCGTACAACCCACAGCAATACGAGTGTTCATGGACGTGTGGACAAACAAACTTATCGCAGTACAATCGCCAAGATTTAGTCGTCCCTCTGAATAAGACGGGACAAGGTCAGCAGGCAAGACACGGAACGTATTAACGCGAGATCAGGTAGGGGATTGATCATGAACACAAGCATAGCTTTCAGCAATCATTACGCAACATTTCTCACAGATTTAGACGAACATGCATCTGTTTTCGTTACACCGTTGCTGACACTGGATCATTATTATTCAATACAGGCATCATCGCCAGGCGAAGAAGTTTCAGGAAAGATTTTCGAGCGGGTAATGGTGCAAACTAACCACACAAGTGATACAGGATCGATGCTGGTACGAGTACACGGCGAAAGCCAATCACACACATCTTATTCGGTAACTTTTGGTGTGATATGTAGATACATACAGAAGACTCACTCGCTGCCGAACACTGTAGAAGCCATCAACGAGCTTCGACGGTTTGGTTCCCACCTCTGTTGATAATCTTGTCGACGTACTCCTTTCTGAAACCATGCCACGGTCACATCAGACAAGAGCAAGGGAGAATAGTGGGAGGTTATAAGGGGAATGGAGAAATGAAGGCGAAGAAGAGATCTGAAGACTCTGGAAAGTACCTAGCTGGGAGATGGTCATGGGGACGGTTGTACGGCGTCCAGATAGGCTCTCCCACAAAGAGCCGCATTGCCTGCACAACATAGTAAGAAAAACATAAGCTTCAGAGGTCCGTATTCGACTGATGTTCCTTATTGGGTGGAGTACGGAAAAGGAAAAGATCTTTATGATATGAATATATGATCAATGAAAGGACTCGGCTGGTAGTTAACTTCACAAAGATGTACAAGACACAGCAGTAAATGTTGTTGTAAAAACTAAAAATATAACTACGTATTTATAATTATCGTGCGGTGAGACTAAAGATAAGTAACACTGTTGTCGAATTCAAATTATTGAAATCTATTACTTATTCATTCACAAAAGTAAATTACACGCAACTTGACAAAAGAATAAGGAGTTCAGTCATTTTAATTCATTCAGTATATGCAAGTTTTAAGGAGACCAACACTTCATGGTGGGAGCAAAAGCAGAAAGTTAAAATACCTTGATGTAGTTGTCACTATCCAATGTAAAGCGGTGATACATTCCTGCAGGCAAAACAATCATGCCACCTTTCTTAACTGCTATACGGATCCACTGTTCGTTTTGGTCCCTCACATCAAAGTATCCTGGACAACATAAGAAAACAAATAGGTAAAGCAGGTTAAAAAAGAATGTCACCATGATTATTACTGGAAACAAAACAGTTTATAGCTTTCTCATCCAAAATGCCCCAAAAAAGATAAAGAAGGCGCCTACCACTGCCCTCAAGACAATAGCGTATCTCTTCATCAGTATGCAAGTGCTCTTCAAAGAAATTCTTCAGCTTGGACTCATAGTTTGGCAACTTCTCAGGACATACGTCGCAGATGTCCTGCAAGAGGAAAAACAGAACATGTCTGTCACGTTTGATTGCTTCTACTACTTGCATACATTTTAAGCTTTGACAACCAAAATGGAAACACGGAACAGTAAGTAGCCAAAAAGGGATCAATGACAAACCACGTAGGAGTATCCCCTGGCCTCGCGGATTTTCTTGAGATTCTCGTCTTTCTCCCAGTTATCAGCATTTAGGTTCCAGCTTACAACACCTAATTCTGAGCATTTAAAATATGCACAATTTTTAGCATCCAGCAGGTTTACGAGCACTAGTTTTACTACAGTTCAAAAACAAACTATACTACTAGAGTAAATGATTTTAGCAGCAAATGCACAGACCTGAAAGTTTGGCAAGAGGAATGAACTCTTTGGGCTCACGGTGGTGAGGAAGCCTCTGATCCTCTTCACTGTCATCCATGTACCATGCTTGGATGACCTCCTCCTTGCCATCCTAAGTAAGCAATGGCCATGCAAAAGATATTGTATTATAATTATGCAGGAAGTTAATTATAACATGAATTAGCTGTAAGCATCTACAATGGTTTACATGGATCTTCCTTCAGCACAACTAGCTGCAGAAGTCTACAGATCATAAATTTTCACTCATGTAAATACAGCCTTGCGATTTGGGTGGGGGTGGGGGAGGGGTAACACATAGATAGATACAGAGGATTTGGCGCGTGGTACAGGTCAACGTTCTTACAGACCATGGGATTTACTACTTCTCTTCTGACTATGCAGTGGTGGCCGCAGCTTTAGCAATATATGGAATTTCTCGTAACAGCAGCCCACTTAGTAGCAAAATCAACGCAATTTACAATGCACTAGACAGATTGACAAGCTCCATCCTGCCCCTGGAACAACAATTCTACAGCAAGTGGATGTAAGGGGAAATGGCTAAACCAGTATTCATACAGCTGTGGTATGAGAATACATCAAGCACCCAAGTGCCAACAAGTTTGAAGAGGCCTTCCTTCCTAGTAGTTACTATTATCAACACAAGAAGGGTGGAAAGATTTGTGTGTGACAGTGCTAGTGCAGCACTCTCTAATAAACAAGGACGTTTACTATCAATGCTCATTTCATGCCATGAGAAGTATGACTATTCAAAGCAGTTTTGCTAAAAGCTTTACGTTGACATTACTGAAGGTTTTTCCATCTCAGTACGTTCATCTGTGGGTACTACTATACTCCAACAGGAGAAGGAAGACTGATGAGCAACTCATGCGACACATCTGAATCTCCCAGTTCTGAATCTGAGCTGGAAAATCGATTAATTGAAGAGCATACATCTAATCTAGTAATCTGAACTCTGAAGATTCGCATGTATGGTCTCCATCCTAAAATCTGCTGACCCCCAATCTCTGGAGGGAGGAAATCCCAATCCCGTCTTCTTGCGTTCGACTATACATACGCTTCAATCGCCTACTCCTCCTACCCAAACCCTTGCACCGAGCCTATCAAAATCAAGGAAAACCTTGACGAATCGCGCCCCGAAACGAAGGAATCTTCCTCTTTCTAGACGCAGCGACCCCTCTAAATCTTAGGGCGTTAACGCGAGCGCGTAATAGGACTGGGAAGGAGGGATCCCCGTACCTGGAACTCGTTCTCCATGGCGGCGGCCTCCTGCAGTCTCTCGCGCCGTGCTCTCTCCTCTGGTTGGAAAACCTCGAAGCTGGAGAAACAGGGGAGGTGGATGTGCGTTTCTTATGAACCGCTTTGGTTTAACGCGACTCGAAGCTTTTGCGGATAAGGACACTGATATTTGCTCAATTTCGATGTAGGCCCCTGCCATGTATTTTCTCTACGGTCAATATTTTCGGCCTTATTTCGGGTGTTATTTCGATGAAGAAAAGTGAAACACGGCTTCTTGTTCTAGGTCTTGGTCGATTTTTCTGTCTGTGTAGTAAACTTCTTGGGTTGGGTTTTTCTTGCCTGATCAGGTCATCTTCAACGATTGACGATTCATTGTGGTTCTTTTGTCAAAACAAAAGTGTTTTTTACATGATTCTTCTTCAAAATATCCGGTTTGCAAGGATTTTCTCATGTTTTCTGAACGTGTGTACTGTATCGCTGCTTTTGTGGGTTAACGTGCATAGTCCGGATAACCGTTTTGAGCCAAATACAATTCTTGATTGGGCAAGGCTGTAATTCTAGTGTGCTGATGGATTTGCTTGATTGGGCAAGCTTGTAATTCTCAGGTACCGATGGGTTAGATGCGAAATTTGCCATGCCCCCGTAAAATATTCCCCCGCTGCATGAAACGTGATGGATGGGCAGGGGGCTGGCCTATTGTCCGGTTCGATGCACGTGGACATTTTTATTTCCCTTTGGACAGGACGAACCGCTCAAACGGTACACGCCATCTAGCCGCATGCATGGACGCCATGCTGCATGCCTCCATGTACTGGTGCCTCGTGCTCATGTAGTCATGTGTCGCGCAGGACAGGGGAAAGGAGTCATTTCTCGATAATTTAATTCGGCTCATCTACATCAGTACTAAAGTTGTACTAGAGTTGAGTCAATTAAATTGGAGAAAGGTGAGTAGTGGAAAAATTCAAAAAAAAACTGATTTTTTTATGCGTGATGTTCTTACAATTTTTTGGGGTGTTTGGACATTCGAGGAGCTCATGGCAAAAAAAAAGATAAAATTGGGTGTGAATAATGATGTTTTCAAAATTTCCCAGACATCCACAAAATTGTCTTTTTTGCCACAAGCTCCTCAAATGTCCAAACTTCACCAAATTTTTGCACGGCATCATGCACATGAGCATCTTGCGCCACAAAAAAATTCAGATCTTTTTGAAATTTTTTCCTATTGAAAACGAATTTACTAGTCACACTCGGACTCATTTGAGCCTGGGTGTTGAATAGCCACATCTGTCATTTCTTCCATTTTGCACATCTGTCATTTCTTCCATTTTGCACATCTGCAATTCGTTTTATACGTTTTGTGGTGTTTGCAGGGGCGGACAGAGGAGGGACCCTCCCAATGATTTTCATCGGCACCTGTGGTCAGGGTTTCTTGATTTGGAGCAACCGAATGGCTTATGAGGATTTTTATACAGTTGCCATCGATCATACAATATATATTACCACATAAGTTCTAAATATCACACACATTAAACTACTGGTATACTACATAGAATTATAGGTTAAGGAGCTTTGAATGTAATTAATGAAAGTTAAAGTGCAAACGATCGGTCAAAAGTAACCCACTGACCTCATATTGTCGCATAAATAATATGATGGACTTATTGCCTCGGTACTACCGGCTACAGTAGTAACATGCATCGCCTTCTATTTTGGACTCATGGTGCTCAGTGCCCCCCCCCCAATACGAGCGAGGATACGAGCACGAATGCTCGTACCGCACCCCGTCTTCTCTCCTGGTAAGTTTGGGTTGCGCAGCTGAGTTCTGGTGCGAGTACGGGTACGAGCGTGGATGCTCGCACTACATCCCGTTTTCTCTTTTGTGAGGGTTGCTCTTTGTGTGGCATCCTTTGGTACAAGCGAGGATGCGCATAGTGCATCATGTCTTCTCTTCTGCAAGGGTTGCTCTTTTACGCGACCTCCTTTGGTACGACCTCGTGTGGTCGTTTTGCACCCCCATCTTCCCTTCTGAAGCTGCAGAACTTCATGAAAACAATTGTGATTCCTCCTTATGTCAAGTAGATGATATATTTGCAACAAAAATACAAGGAGGTGTGCAGTAAAATTGAGACAACAAGTACACTGAAATTTTAGTTTTGAAGGTTAGTCCAAAACCATATCTAATAGACTAATAGTAACTCATGAAAAAATAAAAGGTGTCAATGCAAACATGAATGCAACTAAACTCAAAGACATAAAATTACTAAAGACGTCTACTGGCTTCCAGGTTGCCTCCCAGGCAGCGCTTTATTTATAGCCATGTAGATAGGCTTCAATGCTCCATTCATCCACCCAGATCCCAAGGAATATCGACCCGAGGTGTAATTAGTATCACCTCCGACCGAAGTTTGGAGCACTTCATAGGAAGTTTGGTCGGAGTCGTACCCGCTTACGGTGCATCGACATCATATAAGTAAATAGGTCCCCGCTCTTAAGCGAGACCCAATGCACTGATCGTGGTGAGCATGTCTCCTCATATATCTGCAACAAGAAGGTTAGAGAGTTGTATATAAATTTTAAAAGCTTACCTTGGCTACCTGAAAGGCATTTAATCGACCAGAGGGGGTTGATGGGACATTTTTAAGATTTTTTTTGAAAGAAGCTAATTCTTAGAAGAACATCAAACTAAACTAGAACCAAACTTATAACAGACTGAAGAAAAACTAAGCTGGGCATGCATTCAAAGTCTTCGGGACAGAGGAAAGCATGCAAGTGACGAATGAAACAAGTAAACTAGACTAATACATGGCATTGGTAAATGCGAAATAGAAAGTCTTCGGAAAGGAAAGGATCAAATTCTTCAGAACATGCGAATTACTCAAAGTAAATTCAAGTGGAGAATATGGAACCATTTGCTAGGAGAAGACAATCGATTTGTTGCACCAGTTCAAGTTGTTGTGATAATTCTACGTCTGATTGGAGGGGCTGAGATTTGACTCAGAATACCATGTCAACATTAGCTTCAGATCCAGAAGAAGTGGAATTTGAGATCATTTTGGGGCTCTTTTTGGTGGGGATTTTCGGAATTGGGCAAGAACAAACAAAATTAGGCTAGAAAGTGGGGGTAGGACTCCAAATTCGTGATCAACGTGGCTCATGATACCAAGATGATGTAGGGTGGAACCCTAATTGACGATCTTTCACGAATTGGAGTGTGATCCTACGAAGAACACGGGGAAGAATGGGGAGAAATCACAAGAGGAACACTCAAGAACAAGTCCAATCACACATCCACTAGACTCAAATCCACACAAGATCCACAAAGATACATGAACAACAAAGGGAGAGATACAAGGTAGAGTTCATCCCAAATCCTATGAAGGAGATGAGGTCTTGAATCCACTAGGGGATCTTCTCACATGCTCACATGGAGGTCTTAATCTCCATGGGAGAGTCTCTCTCTCTCTCAAGAGGAGTAGTGCTAGGAGCAAGGCTCAACTAGATGAGCCAACACTTTGCTATCCTAGAAAGGGGGTGGGGGAGGAGTATATATGGGCTAGTCCACGAAGAGATAAGTGAGAGGGGATACATGGGCCTCTGGCCCGTCTCTGCGCGCAGGCAGGGCCGGATGTCCGGCGGCTCACGAGGAGCCGGATGTCCGGGGTCTTGGCTGGATGTCCGGGTTGGGCTGGCCTGGTTCTTGCTACTCTCTGGATACGTCGAGGCCGGATTTTCGGGGCGGGATGCCGGATGTCCGGGACAGTGGCGAGGCGCCGGATGTCCGGGGCTCGTGCCGGATGTCCGGCCGCTGATGCTCTTCGGCCTCTGTTGGTGCAGCTCCTGCGTGGCTGCACAGGCGCCGGATGTCCGGCTGCTGTAGCTCAGTAGCTCCGTCTGCTTCCGTCTCTGCTTCCATGCTTCCCTCGCGGATGGTGTAGTTGTTCCTTGGCGCTTGCACTCCTCCTCGACATCCGTGAAGCTCCGACAATACCTATGCATGCACACGAGTGGAGTGTCAAGTAGTATACCATCCTCGAAGGGGTCAAGTGAACACGTGTAAAGGAGATGATTCACCTTCATGTATGTGAAGTAGATGTCTCACGTGTCACTTGCCGAACGGACTCTTGACATGGTGATGTCCGTAGGATGCTCCGCATCATCCCCTCCCCCTTGGGAAAGATCCGTCCTCGGATTGAAATCCAAATCACCATGGGAAAGAGATGTCGTCACCGTGTAGAAGTGGACGATCATCAAGAACTTATCATCTTGTAGCTCGAAATGGGTAATCTCCAATATCGCACCATCTCGTGATTCCTTCAAAAGGATCAAAGACAACAAACACTTGGAAAAACAAATGTGGTTAGCGTTAATGCAAAACCAATCATTCAAGCGGTGATTCACCCAACAAGTGTTGTCGTCATGTATAGCATAAGGTGTGACAAAGGAATGAGACATGGCTTGTAAGCACATATATTGAGCACAATCAAGTGTATCATGGAAACAAGCATGTAAATGTGAGGTAGTGATGCAAATATGTGTGACAAGAGAACAAGCATCTACCTCAAGGTCATAGCAAGTATGCACAAAGCAATCGATGAAAGGTCTATGGTAGGCATAGGAAACATTCACAACACCAAAGGAAATGAGATGTCTAGACACATGAGTAACATGCAAAACAAACCAAGCATAATGTGCACATGGTGCAGTGAAGATAGTGTGGCACTCAACACAATAAAAAGAGCAATTGTTCATCATGTGTGAGGCAATCAAGTCAAACATGTAACAATCAATGTGACATGGCATATGTGAAGAAATGACATTGTTGCAATCAAACACATGGGAATAGTATGGGATCATCATGTTCGATGCAACACACAAGGCATATATATCATGAGGCATGGCAATGTGGCAATGACAAGTGAAAACAAGATCTCTAGCATGTGTGCAATGTGTCATGCTGCAAGCAACACATGAAGTATGATCCACAATATTCATGCTCATGGTTTTGGGGTTCTCAAAAGAGAAGGATATCACCTTGAAAGCATGTCCTTGTTGTTGGGGAACGTAGCATGGGAAACAAAAATTTCCTACGCACACACAAGATCTATCCATGGTGATGAGCATCTACGAGAGGGAGAGTGAATCTACATACCCTTGTAGATTGCTAAGCGGAAGCGTTAAGAAACGCGGTTGATGTAGTCGAACGTCTTCGCGATCCAAATCGCCGAGCGTCCCGCGATCCAATCACGATCCGTCCCGATCTAGTACCGAACGGACGGCACCTTCGCGTTCAGCACACGTACAGCTTGATGACGATCTCCGCCTCCTTGATCCAGCAAGAGAGAGAGCGGAGAGGTAGAAGAGTTCTCCGGCGGCGCGACGGCGCGGCGGCTATGGTGGTGGAACAATTCCGGCAGGGCTTCGCCTAAGCACCGCTGAAACTAGACTAGAGGAGAAACCGATCTAGATGAAGTAGAGGGAACACGTGGCAATTAGGGTTATTTTTCTCCTCTAAATCCTCTAGTATATATAGGAGGGAGGGAGGGGAGGAGGCAGCCTCAAACCCTCAAGGGCTGGCCCAAATTGGAGGTGGAGGAGGTGTACTCCTCCACTTCAATCCTAGTCCAAATAGGACACCTTCCATATTTGGTCTCCCTTCCCTCTTCTTTGGGGTTTTTCCTTTCCCACTTATTCCTAGCCACATGGGCCTTGTAGGGCTGGTTTGCCCAGCCCACTAAGGGCTGGTGCAACCCCCCTCAGGCCCATGTGGCCTCCCGGCGTGGGTGGCCCCTCCCGATGGCCCTCCGGTACTCCCGGTACACTACCGGAAATACCCGAAACTTTTCCGGTGGCCAAAACGGGACTTCCTATATATCAATCTTTACCTCCGGACCATTCCGGAGCTCCTCGTGATGTCCGGGATCTCATCCGGGACTCCGAACAACCTTCGGTCACCAATCATACATAACTCAATTCTACCGAAACGTCACCGAACCTTAAGTGTGCAGACCCTGCGGGTTCGAGAACTATGTAGACATGACCGAGACACCTCTACGGCCAATAACCAATAGCGGGACCTGGATGCCCATATTGGTTCCTACATATTCTACGAAGATCTATATCGGTCGAACCTCTATGTCAAGGATTCAATTAATCCCGTATGCCGTTCCCTTTGTTCTTAGGTATGTTACTTGCCCGAGATTCGATCGTCGGTATCTCTATACCTAGTTCAATCTCGTTACCGGCAAGTCTCTTTACTCGTTCCGTAATACAAGATCTCGTGGCTAACACTTTAGTCACATTGCTTGCAAGGCTCATTGTGATGTTGTATTACCGAGTGGGCCCTGAGATACCTCTCCGTCACACGAAGTAACAAATCCCAGTCTTGATCCATGCCAACCCAACAGACACCCTCGGAGATACCTATAGAGCACCTTTATAGTCACCCAGTTACGTTGCAACGTTTGATACACACAAGGTATTCCTCCGGTGTCAGTGAGTTGCATGATCTCATGGTCATAGGAACAGATACTTGACATGCAGAAAACAATAGCAATAAACTGACACGATCATATGCTACGTTTATAGTTTGGGTCTTGTCCATCACATCATTCTCCTAATGATGTGATTCCGTTATCAAATGACATCTCATGTCTATGGCTAGGAAACCTTCACCATCTTTGATCAACGAGCTAGTTAACTAGAGGCTTACTAGGGACACAGTGTTGTCTATGTACCCACACATGTATTTGAGTTTCCAATCAATACAATTACAGCATGGATAATAAATGATTATCATGAACAAGGAAATATGATAATAACCAATTTATTATTGCCTCTAGGGCATATTTCCAACAGTCTCCCACTTGCACTAGAGTCAATAATCTAGTTCACATCACCATGTGATTTACATTGTTATGAATCTAACACCCAATGAGTTCTGGGGTTCGATCAGATCATGCTTTGCATGTGAGAGAGGTCTTTAGTCAATGGGTCTGCGACATTCAGATCCGTGTGTACTTTGCAAATCTCTATGTCATACTGTAGACACTTCTACCACACTCCACTTAGAGCTATTCCAAATGGCTGCTCCACTATATGTATCCTGACTACTATTCAGAGTCGTCTGGATAGGTGTCAAAGCTTGCATCGACGTAACCCTTTACGACGAACTCTTCATCACCTCCATAATCGAGAAATATTTCCTTAGTCCTCTAGTTACTAAGGATAATCTTGACCGCTGTCCAGTGATCCACTCCTGGAACACTCTTGTACCCCTTGACAGACTCATGGCAAGGCACACACTAGGTGCGGTACACAGCTTGGCATACTATACAGAGCCTATGGATAAGGCATAGGGGACGACCTTCGTCCTTTCTCTTTCTTCTGCCGTGGTCGAGCTTTGAGTCTCACTCAACTCCATGTTGGGGAACGTTGCATGGGAAACAAAAAATTTCCTACGCACACACAAGATCTATCCATGGTGATGAGCATCTACGAGAGGGAGAGTGAATCTACATACCCTTGTAGATCGCTAAGCGGAAGCGTTAAGAAACGCGGTTGATGTAGTCGAACGTCTCCGCGATCCAAATCGAAGTCGTCCCTCGAACCGGTCACGAACTAGTGCCGAACGGACGGCACCTCCGCGTTCAACACACGTACGGCTTGATGACGCCTTCACCTCCTCGATCCAGCGAGCGATGGTGAAGTAGTAGATGAGTTCCGGCAGCACGACGGCGTGGTGATGGTGGTGAGGAACAATCTCTGCAGGGCTTCGCCAAGAGCTACGGAGATTATGACGGAGGAACTAGAGGGTTAGGGTTGCCGCACACGACTTGGGGAAATCTTGATGTGTTTCGGGTGCTAGCCCTGCCCCTCTATTTATATGTTGAGCCCTGGGGTCGAAACTTGGAGAAAGAGCCTCCTCAAAGTCGGTTTGGCCCGCAAGGCAAGAGTCCTGCTCGGACTCCAGGACCAGACGCCAGGGTCCTCGGCGTCTGGCCCCAGACGCCAGGGTCCCTGGCGTCTGGCCCCTGGCCTCCGCAAAACTTCCTTTTGCACCTTCCTAAAGCCTCGTGGGCTTTACCCCTTGGCCCAAATAAAGTGTTCTCGTACCCGAACATTTCGGGAAACATCCGAAACTCCTTCCGGTGAATTCCGGAACCCTTCCGGAGACCAAACACTATTATCCCATATATCAATCTTTACCTCCGGACTATTCCAGAGCTCCTCGTCATGTCCGGGATCTCATCCGGGACTCCGAACAACTTTCGGTCACCAACATAACAACTCAACTATACTTATATCGTCACCAAACGTTAAGTGTGTAGACCCTGCGGGTTCGAGAACTATGTAGACATGACCGAGACACCTCTACGGTCAATAAACAATAGCGGGACCTGGATGCCCATATTGGCTCCTACATATTCTACGAAGATCTTTATCGGTTGAACCTCTATGTCAAGGATTCAGTTAATCCCGTATGATGTTCCCTTTGTTTATCGGTATGTTACTTGCCCGAGATTCGATCGTCGGTATCTCTATACCTAGTTCAATCTCGTTACCGGCAAGTCTCTTTACTCGTTCCGTAATACAAGATCCCGTGGCTAACACTTTAGTCACATTGCTTGCAAGGCTTATAGTGATGTTGTATTACCGAGTGGGCCCTGAGATACCTCTCCGTCACACGGAGTAACAAATCCCAGTCTTGATCCATGCCAATTCAACAGACACCCTCGGAGATACCTGTAGAGCATCTTTATAGTCACCCAGTTACGTTGCGACGTTTGATACACACAAGGTATTCCTCCGGTGTCAGTGAGTTGCATGATCTCATGGTCAAAGGAACAGATACTTGACATGCAGAAAACAATAGCAATAAACTGACATGATCATATGCTACGTTTACAGTTTGGGTCTTGTCCATCACATCATTCTCCTAATGATGTGATCCCGTTATCAAATGACATCTCATGTCCATGGCTAGGAAACCTTCACCATCTTTTGATCAACGAGCTAGTCAACTAGAGGCTTACTAGGGACACAGTGTTGTCTATGTACCCACACATGTATTTGAGTTTCCAATCAATACAATTATAGCATGGATAATAAACGATTATCATGAACAAGGAAATATAATAATAACCAATTTATTATTGCCTCTAGGGCATATTTCCAACAGTCTCCCACTTGCACTAGAGTCAATAATCTAGTTCACATCACTATGTGATTTACATTGTAATGAATCGAACACCCATACAGTTCTGGTGTTGTTCGTGTTTAGCCCTTGGAAGAGGTTTAGTCATCGGATCTGCAACATTCAGATCCGTGTGTACTTTGCAAATATTTATGTCGTCCTCCTTGATGTAATCGCGGATGGAATTGAAGCGTCGCTTTATGTGTCTGGTCCTCTTGTGAAATCTTGGGTCCTTGGCTAGAGCAATGGCACCAGTGTTATCACAAAACAGAGTCATTGGGTTAAGCGCACTAGGCACTACTCCAAGATCTGTCATGAACTCCTTCATCCAGACACCTTCCTTCGCCGCTTCCGAGGCAGCGATGTACTCCGCTTCGCATGTAGAATCAGCTACCACGCTCTGCTTGGAACTGCACCAGCTAACCGCACCCCCATTAAGAATAAATACGTATCCGGTTTGCGACTTAGAGTCATCCGGATCAGTGTCAAAGCTTGCATCGACGTAACCTTTTACGACGAGCTCTTGATCACCTCCATAAACGAGAAACATGTCCTTAGTCCTTTTCAGGTACTTCAGGATATTCTTGACCGCCGTCCAGTGTTCCATTCCTGGATCACTTTGAAACCTTCCAACCATACTTATGGCAAGGCTGACATCGGGTCTTGTGCACAGCATTGCATACATGATAGAGCCTATGGCTGAAGAATAGGGGATGACACTAATCTTTTCTCTATCTTCTGCAGTCACTGGGCATTGAGTCTTACTCAACTTCACACCTTGCAATACAGGCAAGAACCCCTTCTTGGACTGATCCATTTTGAACTTCTTCAAAACTTTTTCAAGGTATGTGCTTTGTGAAAGTCCTATCAAGCGTCGTGATCTATCTCTATAGATCTTGATGCCTAATATGAAAGCAGCTTCTCCTAGGTCCTTCATTGAAAAACTCTTGTTCAAATATTCCTTCACGCTTTCCAACATTTCTATATTGTTTCCAATCAGTAATATGTCATCCACATATAATATTAGAAACGCTATAGAGCTCCCACTCACTTTCTTGTAAATACAAGCTTCTCTGTAAACTTGTATAAACTCGAACGCTTTGATCACCTCATCAAAGCGAAGATTCCAACTCCGAGATGCTTGCACTAGTCCATAAATGGATCGCTGGAGTTTGCAAACTTTGTCAGCATTCTCTGGATCGACAAAACCTTCTGGTTGCATCATATACAACTCTTCCTTAAGGAAACCGTTAAGGAACGCTGTTTTGACATCCATCTGCCAAATTTCATAATCGAAAAAGGCAGCTATTGCTAACATGATTCTGACGGACTTAAGCATCGCTACGGGTGAGAAGGTCTCATCGTAGTCAACTCCTTGAACTTGTGAAAAACCCTTTGCCACAAGTCGAGCTTTATAGACGGTGACATTACCGTCCGCGTCCGTCTTCCTCTTAAAGATCCATTTGTTCTGAATGGCCTTACGCCCTTCAGGTAATACTTCCAAAGTCCACACTTTGTTTTCATACATGGATCCCATCTCGGATTTCATGGCCTCTAACCACTTCTCGGAATCCGGGCCCATCATCGCTTCTCCATAGCTCGTAGGTTCATCGTTGTCCAACAACATGACTTCTAAGACAGGGTTGCCGTACCACTCAGGAGCAGTACGCGTCCTTGTCGACCTACGAGGTTCGATAGCAACTTGATCCAAAGCTTCATGATCATCATCATTAACTTCCTCTTCAGCTGATGTAGGTTCTACAGAAACATCTTTCTGTGCTGCGCTACTCTCAGGTTGAAGTAAAGGTTCAACAACCTCATCAAGTTCTATCTTCCTCCCACTCAATTCTTTCGAGAGAAACTCTTTCTCAAGAAACGTTCCGTTTTTAGCGACAAACACTTTGCCTTCGGATCTGAGGTAGAAGGTATACCCAACTGTCTCTTTTGGGTATCCTATGAAGACGCATTTCTCCGCTTTGGGTTCCAGCTTTTCAGGCTGAAGCTTTTTGACATAAGCATCACATCCCCAAACTTTAAGAAACGACAGCTTTGGCTTCTTGCCAAACCAAAGTTCATATGGCGTCGTCTCAACGGATTTCGATGGTGCCCTATTTAAAGTGAATGCAGTTGTCTCTAATGCATAACCCCAAAACGATAGTGGCAAATCGGCAAGAGACATCATAGATCGCACCATATCCAATAAGGTTCGATTACGACGTTCGGACACACCATTACGCTGTGGTGTTCCAGGCGGTGTTAGTTGTGAAACAATTCCACATTGTCTTAAGTGACTGCCAAACTCATAACTCAGATATTCTCCTCCTCGATCAGATCGTAGGAATTTAATCTTCTTGCTACAATGATTCTCAACTTCACTCTGAAATTGTTTGAACTTTTCAAACGTTTCAGACTTGTGTTTCATTAAGTAAATATACCCATATCTACTTAAGTCATCAGTGAAGGCGAGAAAGTAACGATAACCACCGCGCGCCTCAATGCTCATCGGACCGCACACATCAGTATGTATGATTTCCAATAAGTCACTTGCCCGTTCCATTGTTCCAGAGAACGGCGTTTTAGTCATCTTGCCCATGAGGCATGGCTCACATGTGTCAAGTGATTCAAAATCAAGTGACTCCAAAAGTCCATCAGCATGGAGCTTCCTCATGCGTTTTACGCCAATATGACTTAAACGGTAGTGCCACAAGAAAGTGGTATTATCATTATCAATCCTACATCTTTTGGCATCAATGTTATGAACATGTGTATCATTACTATCGAGATTCAATAAGAATAAACCCCTTACATTGGGTGCATGACCATAAAAGATATTACTCATATAAATAGAACAACCATTATTCTCTGATTTAAATGAGTAACCGTCTCGCAATAAACAAGATCCAGATATAATGTTCATGCTTAACGCAGGCACTAAATAACAATTATTCAGGTTCATCACTAATCCCGATGGTAATCGAAGAGCGAGCGTGCTAACGGCGATCACATCTACCTTGGAACCATTTCCCACGCGCATCGTCACTTCGTCCTTTGCCAGCCTCTGTCTATTCCGCAGTTCCTGTTTTGAGTTGCAAATATGAGCAACCGCACCGGTATCAAATACCCAGGCACTACAACGAGAGTTGGTAAGGTACACATCAATAACATGTATATCATATATACCTTGTTTGTTGTTGGCCGCCTTCTTGTCAGCCTAATACTTGGGGCAGTTCCGCTTCCAGTGTCCAGTTCCCTTGCAATGAAAACACTCAGTTTCTGGTTTGGGTCCAGCCTTGGGTTTCTTCACGGGAGGAGCAACTGCTTTGCCACTCTTCTTGGAGTTACCCTTCTTACCCTTGCCATTTTTCTTGAAACTAGTGGTTTTATTGACCATCAACACTTGATGCTCCTTCTGAATTTCAGACTCAGCGGCTTTCAGCATCGCAAACAGCTCGACGACTGACTTGTTCATCCCGTGCATGTTATAGTTCAACACGAAGCTCTTGTAGCTAGGTGGCAATGATTGAAGAACTCTGTCAGTGATAGCCTCTGGCGGAAGGGGCATCCCCAATTCAGCCAGACGGGTGGAGTACCCAGACATTCTGAGTATGTGATCACAGATAGACCCGTTCTCCTCCATCTTGCAAGCATAGAACTTATCGGAGATCTCATATCTCTCGATCCGGGCATTTTTCTGAAAGATAAACTTCAACTCCTGGAACATCTCATATGCTCCATGACGTTCAAAACGTCTTTGAAGTCCCGGTTCTAAGCCATACAATATTGCACATTGAACTATTGAGTAATCTTCAGAACGAGCCTGCCAGGCGTTCACAACGTCTAGAGACTCAACTGGAGCGGGTGGATCACCAAGCGGTGCATCAAGGACATAAGCCTTCTGGGAAGCCGTAAGGATAATCCTTAGATTACGGGCCCAGTCCACAAAGTTACTTCCATCATCTTTCAACTTAGCTTTCTCTAGGAACGTATTAAAATTCAGGGGAGCTACAGCGCGAGCTAGTAATCTACAACATAATTTGCAAAGACATTTTGACTATGTTCATGATAATGAGTTTAGTTAATCATATTACGTAAAACTCCCACTCAAATTGACATCCCGCCGGTCATTCGAGTGTAACATGATCCAAATCCACCAACTCAAGTCCGATCATCACG
This sequence comes from Elymus sibiricus, assembly GCA_039707655.1. Classification (NCBI taxonomy): domain Eukaryota; kingdom Viridiplantae; phylum Streptophyta; class Magnoliopsida; order Poales; family Poaceae; genus Elymus; species Elymus sibiricus. The sequence goes on along the minus strand of CM077670.1, from coordinate 318,191,261 downwards.
TGAGTTGAGGTGGTTTCAATGGTGAACATCTTCATGTTGATCATATCTACTATATGACTCATGTTCGACCTTTCGGTCTCTTGTGTTCCGAGGCCATGTCTGTACATGCTAGGCTCGTCAAGTTTAACCCGAGTGTTCCGCACGTGCAACATGGCTTACACCCGTTGTATGCGAACGTAGAGTCTATCACACCCGATCATCACGGCGTGTCTCGAAACGACGAACTTTCGCAACGGTGCACACTGGGGGAGAACACAATTTATCTTGAAATTTAAGTGAGGGATCACCTTATAATGCTACCGTCGTCCTAAGCAAAATAAGATGCATAAAAGGATTAACATCACATGCAAATCATAAGTGACATGATATGGCCATGAACTCGTGCTTTTGATCTCCATCTCCAAAGCACCGGCATGATCTCCATCGTCACCGGCATGACACCATGATCTCCATCATCTTGATCTCCATCAACGTGTCGCCATGAGGTTGTCGCGCCGACTGTTGCTTCCACGACTATTGCTAACGTTTAGCGATAAAGTAAAGCATTACATAGCGCTTAATGATTGACACGCAGGTCATACAATAATTAAAGACAACTCTATGGCTCCTGCCAGTTGCCGTACTCATCGACATGCAAGTCGTGATATTCTATACAACACATGATCATCTCATACATCACATATATCTCATCATGTAATTGGCCATATCACATCACAACATACCCTGCAAAAACAAGTTAGACGTCCTCTAATTGTTGTTCAAATTTTACGTGGCTGCTACGGGTTTGCAAGAACCGTTCTTACCTACGCAAAACCACAACGTGGTGTAGTGATTGCTTTTTGATCTTCTAAAAGAACCCTCTTCATTGAAATTGATTCAACTAAAGTGAGAGAGACAGACACCCGCTAGCCATCTTTATGCAACGAAGTTACATGTCAGTTGAAGGAACCTGTCTCGCGTAAGCGTACGCGTAATGTCGGTCCGGGCCGCTTCATCTCACAATACCGCCGAATCAAGTATCAACTAGTAACGGCAAGCAATATGTATACACCCACGCCCACAACTCGTTTGTGTTCTACTCGAGATCTCATCTACGCATAGACCTAGCTCGGATGCCACTGTTGGGGAACGTTGCATGGGAAACAAAAAATTTCCTACGCACACACAAGATCTATCCATGGTGATGAGCATCTACGAGAGGGAGAGTGAATCTACATACCCTTGTAGATCGCTAAGCGGAAGCGTTAAGAAACGCGGTTGATGTAGTCGAACGTCTCCGCGATCCAAATCGCAAGTCGTCCCTCGAACCGATCACGAACTAGTGCCGAACGGACGGCACCTCCGCGTTCAACACACGTACGGCTTGATGACGCCTTCACCTCCTCGATCCAGCGAGCGATGGTGAAGTAGTAGATGAGTTCCGGCAGCACGACGGCGTGGTGATGGTGGTGAGGAACAATCTCTGCAGGGCTTCGCCAAGCGCTACGGAGATTATGACGGAGGAACTAGAGGGTTAGCGTTGCCGCACACGGCTTGGGGAAATCTTGATGTGTTTCGGGTGCTAGCCCTGCCCCTCTATTTATATGTTGAGCCCTGGGGTCGAAACTTGGAGAAAGAGCCTCCTCAAAGTCGGTTTGGCCCGCAAGGCAAGAGTCCTGCTCGGACTCCAGGACCAGACGCCAGGGTCCTCGGCGTCTGGCCCCAGACGCCAGGGTCCCTGGCGTCTGGCCCCTGGCCTCCGCAAAACTTCCTTTTGGACCTTCCTAAAGCCTCGTGGCCTTTACCCCTTGGCCCAAATAAAGTGTTCTCGTACCCGAACATTTCGGGAAACATCCGAAACTCCTTCCGGTGAATTCCGGAACCCTTCCGGAGACCAAACACTATTATCCCATATATCAATCTTTACCTCCGGACTATTCCAGAGCTCCTCGTCATGTCCGGGATCTCATCCGGGACTCCGAACAACTTTCGGTCACCAACATAACAACTCAACTATACTTATATCGTCACCAAACGTTAAGTGTGTAGACCCTGCGGGTTCGAGAACTATGTAGACATGACCGAGACACCTCTACGGTCAATAACCAATAGCGGGACCTGGATGCCCATATTGGCTCCTACATATTCTATGAAGATCGGTTGAACCTCTATGTCAAGGATTCAGTTAATCCCGTATGATGTTCCCTTTGTTTATCGGTATGTTACTTGCCCGAGATTCGATCGTCGGTATCTCTATACCTAGTTCAATCTCGTTACCGGCAAGTCTCTTTACTCGTTCCGTAATACAAGATCCCGTGGCTAACACTTTAGTCACATTGCTTGCAAGGCTTATAGTGATGTTGTATTACCGAGTGGGCCCTGAGATACCTCTCCGTCACACGGAGTAACAAATCCCAGTCTTGATCCATGCCAATTCAACAGACACCCTCGGAGATACCTGTAGAGCATCTTTATAGTCACCCAGTTACGTTCCGACGTTTGATACACACAAGGTATTCCTCCGGTGTCAGTGAGTTGCATGATCTCATGGTCAAAGGAACAGATACTTGACATGCAGAAAACAATAGCAATAAACTGACACGATCATATGCTACGTTTACAGTTTGGGTCTTGTCCATCACATCATTCTCCTAATGATGTGATCCCGTTATCAAATGACATCTCATGTCCATGGCTAGGAAACCTTCACCATCTTTTGATCAACGAGCTAGTCAACTAGAGGCTTACTAGGGACACAGTGTTGTCTATGTACCCACACATGTATTTGAGTTTCCAATCAATACAATTATAGCATGGATAATAAACGATTATCATGAACAAGGAAATATAATAATAACCAATTTACTATTGCCTCTAGGGCATATTTCCAGCACTCCACACCTTACAAATCAGGCAAGAACTCTTTCTTTGACTGATCCATTTTGAACTCTTTCAAAATCTTGTCAAGGTACGTACTCATTGAAAGTCTTATCAGACATCTTGATCTATCTCTATAGATCTTTGATGCCCAATATTTAAGTAGCTTCATTCTAGGTCTTCCTTTGAAAAACTCCTTTCAAACGGCCCTTTATGCTTTCCAGAAATTCTACATCATTTCCGATCAACAATATGTCAACCACATATACTTATCAGAAATTCTATAGTGCTCCCACTCACTTTATTGTAAATACAAGTTTCTCATAAACTTTGTATAGACTCAAAAACTTTGATCACCTCATCAAAGCATATATTCCAACTTCGAGATGCTTGTTCCAGTCCATAGAAGGATCGCTGGAGTTTGCATATATTTTAGCATCCTTAGGACTGACAAAACCTTCCGGTTGTATCACGTACAACCTTTCCTCACGGATACCGTTAAGGAAACAATGTTTTGACATCCATCTGCCAGATTTCATAATCGAAAAATGTAGCAACTGCTAACATAATTCCAACAGACTTTAGCATCGCTACGGGTGAGAAAGTCTCATCGTAGTCAACTCCCTGAACTTGTGATAAACCCTTTGCCACAAGTCGAGCTTGATAGACGGTGACATAACCGTCCGCGTCCGTCTTCCTCTTAAAAATCCATTTGTTCTGAATGGCCTTACGCCCTTCAGGTAATACTTCCAAAGCCCATACTTTGTTTTCTTACATGGATCCCATCTCGGATTTCATGGCCTCTAACCATTTCTTGGAATCCGGGCCCAACATCGCTTCTCCATAGCTCGTAGGGTCGTCGTTGTCCAACAACATGACCTCTAAGACAGGGTTGCCGTACCACTCAGGAGCAGTACGCGTCCTTGTCGACCTACGAGGTTTGATAGTAACTTGATCCGAAGCTTCATGATCATCATCATTAACTTCCTCTTCAACTAATCATAGGCTCCACAGAAACAACTTTCTGCGCTGCGCTACTCTCTGGTTGAAACAAAGGTTCAACAACCTCATCAAGTTCTATCTTCCTCCCACTCAATCTTTCGAAAGAAACTCTTTCTCGAGAAAGGACCCGTTTTAGCAACAAACACTTTGTGCTTGGATCTGAGATAGAAGGTTCACCCAACTGTTACGTTAGGGTATTCTATGAAGATGCATTTGTCCGCTTTGGGTTCGAGCTCATTAGGTAAAAACCCTTTTTCACATAAGCGTCGCAGCCCCAAACATTAAGAAACGACAACTTAGGTTTCCGCCAAACCAAAATTCATACGGTGTCATCTCAACGAACTTATGGTGTCCCAATTAAAGTGAATGTGGTTGTCTCTAATGCATAGCCCTAAAACGATAGTGGTAAATCGATAAGAGACATCATAGTTCGCACCATATCCAATAGAGTATGACTATGACGTTCGGACACACCATCACACTATGGTGTTCCAGGTGGCGTGAGTTGTGAAACAACTTCCACATTGTCTTAAGTTGTATACCAAACTCGTAACTCAGATATTCACCTCCACGATCGTATCGCAGACATTTTATCTTCTTGTCACGATGATCTCAAACTACACTCTGATTTTGTTTGAACTTTTCAAACGTTTCAGACTTGTGTTTCATTAAGTAAATATACCCATATTTACTCAAATCATCAGTGAAGATAAGAAAATAACGATATCCACCGCACACTACAATACTCACTGGACCGCATACATCAATATGTATCATTTCCAATAAGTCAATTGCCCGCTCCATCATACCGGAAAACGGGGTTTTAGTCATCTTGCCCATGAGGCATGGTCCGCATGTCTCAACCGATTCGAAATCGAATGAGTCCAAAGATCCATCAGCATGGAGTTTCTTCATGCTTTTTACACCAATATGACCTTTAGCGGCAGTGCCACAAGTATGTGGTACTATCATTATTAACTTTGCATCTTTTGGCATCAATATTATAAACATGTGTATCTCTACGATCAAGATTCAATAAACCACTCTTATTGGGTGCATGACCATTGAAGGTATTATTCATGTAAATAGAATAACCATTATTCTCTAACTTAAATGAATAACCGTATTGCAATAAACTTGATCTAATCACGTTCATGCTTAACGCAAACACCAAATAACACTTATTTAGGTTCATCACTAATCCCGAAGGTATAGAGAGCGTGCGATGGTGATCACATCAACCTTGGAAACACTTCCAACACTCATCGTCACCTCGCCCTTAGCTAGCCTCCGTTTATTCCGTAGCTTTTATTTCGAGTTACTAACATTTAGCAAACCGAACCGGTATCTAATACCCAGGTGCTACTAGGAGTACTAGTAAGGTACACATCAATAACACGTATATCAAATATACTTCTGTCGACGTTGCCAGCCTTCTTATCTACCAAGTATCTAGGGTTGTTCCACTTCAGCGACCGTTTTCCTCATAATAGAAGCACTTAGTCTCGGGTTTGGGTTCAACCTTGGGTTTCTTCACTGGAGCAGCAACTGACTTGCCATCCATGAAGTTTCCCTCCTTGCCCTTGCCCTTCTCGAAACTAGTGGTTTCACTAACCATCAACACTTGATGCTCCTTCTAGATTTCTACCTTCGCGGTGTCAAACATTGCGAACAGCTCAGGGATCATTATCTCCATCTCTGGCCTTTTATAGTTCATCACGAAGCTCTAGTAGCTTAGTGACAGTGACTTGGAGAACTATATCAATCACTATTTTATCTGGAAGATCAACTCCCACTCGATTCAAGCGATTGTAGCACTCAAACAATTTGAGCACATGCTCAACGATTGAGCTATTCTCCATCATCTTGCAGGCAAAGAATCTTGTTGCAGGTCTCATACCTCTCAATACGGGCACGAGCCTGAAATCCCAATTTCAGCTCTTAGAACATCTCATATGTTCCGTGACGTTCAAACCGTTTTGGAGCCTCAATTCTAAGCCGTAATGCATGACGCACTGAACTATTAAGTAGTCATCGGAACGTGCCTGTCAGATGTTCACAACATCTACAGACGATGCTAGAGGGGGGTGGCACACCGAGCGGTGCATTAAGGACATAAGCCTTCTGTGCAGCATTGAGGACAATCCTCAGATCACGGACCCAGTCCGCATTATTGCTACCATCATCTTTCAACTCTATTTCTCTAGGAACATATAAAAAATTCAAGGGAGCTACAGCGCGATCTAGTAATCTACAACATAATTTGCAAAGACACTTTGACTATGTTCATGATAATGAGTTTAGTTAATCATATTACTTAAAACTCCCACTCAAATTGACATCCCTCCGGTCATTCGAGTGTCACATGATCCACATCCACCAACTCAAGTCCGATCATCACGTGAGTTGAGGTGGTTTCAATGGTTAACATCTTCATGTTGATCATATCTACTATATGACTCATGTTCGACCTTTCGGTCTCTTGTGTTCCGAGGCCATGTCTGTACATGCTAGGCTCGTCAAGTTTAACCCGAGTGTTCCGCACGTGCAACATGGCTTACACCCGTCGTATGTGAACGTAGAGTCTATCACACCCGATCATCACGGCGTGTCTCAAAACGACGAACTTTCGCAACGGTGCACACTCGGGGAGAACACAATTTATCTTGAAATTTAAGTGAGGGATCACCTTATAATGCTACCGTCGTCCTAAGCAAAATAAGATGCATAAAAGGATTAACATCACATGCAAATCATAAGTGACATGATATGGCCATGAACTCGTGCTTTTGATCTCCATCTCCAAAGCACCGGCATGATCTCCATCGTCACCGGCATGACACCATGATCTCCATCATCTTGATCTCCATCAACGTGTCGCCATGAGGTTGTCGCGCCGACTGTTGCTTCCACGACTATTGCTAACGTTTAGCGATAAAGTAAAGCATTACATAGCGCTTAATGATTGACACGCAGGTCATACAATAATTAAAGACAACTCTATGGCTCCTGCCAGTTGCCGTACTCATCGACATGCAAGTCGTGATATTCTATACAACACATGATCATCTCATACATCACATATATCTCATCATGTAATTGGCCATATCACATCACAACATTCCCTGCAAAAACAAGTTAGACGTCCTCTAATTGTTGTTGCAAGTTTTACGTGGCTGCTACGGGTATCTAGCAAGAACGATTCTTACCTACGCAAAAACCACAACGGTGATATAAAAGTTGCTATTTCACCTTCTACAAGGACCGCCTCTGTCGAATCCGATTCAACTAAAGTGGGAGAGACAGACACCCGCTAGCCATCTTATGCAACAAAGTTACATGTCAGTCAATGGAACCGGTCTCTCGTACGTGGACGAGTAAGGTTGGTCCGAGCCGCTTCATCCCACAATACCGCTGAATCAAGAAAAGACTAAGGAGGGAAGCAATCTGAATATCAACGCCCACAAACTCCTTTGTGTTCTACTCGAGATCTCATCTACGCATAGACCTAGCTCAGATGCCACTGTTGGGGAACGTAGCATGGGAAACAAAAATTTCCTACGCACACACAAGATCTATCCATGGTGATGAGCATCTACGAGAGGGAGAGTGAATCTACATACCCTTGTAGATCGCTAAGCGGAAGCATTAAGAAACGCGGTTGATGTAGTCGAACGTCTTCGCGATCCAAATCGCCGAGCGTCCCGCGATCCAATCACGATCCGTCCCGATCTAGTACCGAACGGACGGCACCTCCGCGTTCAGCACACGTACAGCTTGATGACGATCTACGCCTCCTTGATCCAGCAAGAGAGAGAGCGGAGAGGTAGAAGAGTTCTCCGGCGGCGCGACGGCGCGACGGCTATGGTGGTGGAATAATTCCGGCAGGGCTTCGCCTAAGCACCGCTGAAACTAGACTAGAGGAGAAACCGATCTAGATGAAGTAGAGGGAGCACGTGGCAATTAGGGTTATTTTTCTCCTCTAAATCCTCTAGTATATATAGGAGGGAGGGAGGGGAAGAGGCAGCCTCAAACCCTCAAGGGCTGGCCGAAATTGGAGGTGGAGGAGGTGTACTCCTCCACTTCAATCCTAGTCCAAATAGGACACCTTCCATATTTGGTCTCCCTTCCCTCTTCTTTGGGGTTTTTCCTTTCCCACTTATTCCTAGCCACATGGGCCTTGTAGGGCTGGTTTGGCCAGCCCACTAAGGGCTGGTGCAACCCCCCTCAGGCCCATGTGGCCTCCCGGCGTGGGTGGCCCCTCCCGATGGCCCTACGGTACTCCCGGTACACTACCGGAAATACCCAAAACTTTTCCGGTGGCCAAAACGGGACTTCCTATATATCAATCTTTACCTCCGGACCATTCCGGAGCTCCTCGTGATGTCCGGGATCTCATCCGGGACTCCGAACAACCTTCGGTCACCAATCATACATAACTCAATTCTACCGAAACGTCACCGAACCTTAAGTGTGCAGACCCTGCGGGTTCGAGAACTATGTAGACATGACCGAGACACCTCTACGGCCAATAACCAATAGCGGGACCTGGATGCCCATATTGGTTCCTACATATTCTACGAAGATCTATATCGGTCGAACCTCTATGTCAAGGATTCAATTAATCCCGTATGCCGTTCCCTTTGTTCTTCGGTATGTTACTTGCCCGAGATTCGATCGTCGGTATCTCTATACCTAGTTCAATCTCGTTACCGGCAAGTCTCTTTACTCGTTCCGTAATACAAGATCTCGTGGCTAACACTTTAGTCACATTGCTTGCAAGGCTCATTGTGATGTTGTATTACCGAGTGGGCCCTCAGATACCTCTCCGTCACACGGAGTAACAAATCCCAGTCTTGATCCATGCCAACCCAACAGACACCCTCGGAGATACCTATAGAGCACCTTTATAGTCACCCAGTTACGTTGCAACGTTTGATACACACAAGGTATTCCTCCGGTGTCAGTGAGTTGCATGATCTCATGGTCATAGGAACAGATACTTGACATGCAGAAAACAATAGCAATAAACTGACACGATCATATGCTACGTTTATAGTTTGGGTCTTGTCCATCACATCATTCTCCTAATGATGTGATTCCGTTATCAAATGACATCTCATGTCTATGGCTAGGAAACCTTCACCATCTTTGATCAACGAGCTAGTTAACTAGAGGCTTACTAGGGACACAGTGTTGTCTATGAACCCACACATGTATTTGAGTTTCCAATCAATACAATTACAGCATGGATAATAAACGATTATCATGAACAAGGAAATATGATAATAACCAATTTATTATTGCCTCTAGGGCATATTTCCAACACTTGTGCATCCTTCACAATGCCGAAGTGGTAGAAAATGCGTGGTAGAAGCGCGTCGGTCGAAAGTGTCTCGCTCTCAAGAGCTCGAATGGTCAACTCACATGAAGTGGAATTTGACACGTAGTCGAAGTATCCTACACATGCACACAACAAAGCAAAGAACGTATGCGCATGGTAGATAAACACATCATCCATCATGATGGTTCTCTTCTCTTGCACATAACCATTAGTAGCAAAAATGCATGAATAATATGATGCAACAATCTTAATTTTCATGGCACTATGCATATGGTGCAAAGAAGGAAGACAAGCATGCTTCACATGAAATATGTCAAACGCTCCAAACATATGGGAGAAAGCTATGGGGGCGATCTCATTAGCAAGACTAAAAGCATTGTTGCACTCAATACATGGCAAATCATCTAGCATGAGAGAGGCAACATATGGAGCAAATGGACCACATTTAATAGCAATCATGTGCAAAGCATGGAAATGGATGCCATCAACCGCATGAAACGAGCAAGTATGAATCATCGGTGATGCAACAAGGCAAGCAATCATAGTAATCATGTCGTGCAAACTAGTGGAGCGAAGATGCAACACACTAGAGGAAATCATGGCAATCATGTCATGTGAGCAAATAATAGGCATAGACAATGCACATGACATATCATAAGCATGAAAACGAAACATGATCAAAGTGTCATCATAGGCATGGATCACAAATGGAACATGGTAATAACAAGCAATATCTCCACCAAGCTTGCAAATACACGTACAAGCACTAGAATCATGAAACATGTGAAATGCAAAGCATGGGTCACCAAAGCAGGTCATCCAAATGGAAATGAGCATAGCATGCAAAGTGAACATGGCAATATGGGCATAGAATATGTAATGGACAATAACCCATAACCATGTGAGGGCCATGTAGAAGAAATGTGCGAAATTCTTTGTGGCGCCCCCGGCCCGACCGTGCACTAATCATACACGCAATGCGCACGATCAAGCCCAGGGACTCACGGGAAGATATCACAACACAACTCTAGACACAAATAAAATAATACAAGCTTTATATTACAAGCCAGGGGCCTCGAGGGCTCGAATACATAAGCTCGAGTTACACAAACATCAGCGAAAGCATTAGTATCTGAGTACAGACATAGTTAGACAAATTTGCCTTAAGAAGGCTGAGCAAAACAACGACAACTAGATCGAAAAGGCGCAGGCCTCCTGCCTGGGAGCCTCCTAAACTACTCCTGGTCGTCGGTCTCCATGTGAAAGTAGGCTCCGCCGGGGTTGTAGTAGTCGTCGACGGGGTCAGCTGGCTCCGTCGATCCGCCATCTGATCGCAGCAATCGGGTATGGGGAAAAAGAGGTAGCAAAGCAACCGTGAGTACTCATCCAAAGTACTCGCAAGACTTACATTAGATCTATTCTATTAATGCATCGGTATCAAATGAAGGGGCTGTATCTATGGACTAGACTGCAGAAATGCCAGAATAGAGGGGGAAGACCTAGCCTATCGAAGACTAGCATCTTCAGCGTCTTGCAGCATTAGAAGAGTGCAGATTAGCAGCATTTAATAAAACAACAAGCATGTAGTAGCAAAGCCCAGAGATCCTTCCTCGACTCCCTGCGAGAAAGCGATCCCGGAGCTTACAATTAATTAACATGTATCCCGTTCAAGTTGTAGTAGATCGGGATACAACACTGAGTGTCCTGTTACCGTGGACACGGCTATTCGAATAGATAATCTTCCCTACAGGGGTGCACTACTGTTACCCAACACGCTCGATTAACTCTGGCCGGACACACTTTTCTCGGTCATGCCCGGCCTCGGCTGATCGACACGACGTAGTCCTACCTAGGCTCAGCAGAGAGGTCCCCGTCGGTCTACATCCTAAGTGCTCAGGGGTCTTGGGCCCATCGCCCTTTGCACTCCGGGTCGTTGCACGCAGGGTCAGCCTCACCATGTTGTGCCTGTGGGTATCTGCTGTCGCCCGGCCGCAATGCTGAACTGGATGTCTAACAGAGCTTTCGGCTGATACATACAGTGCCGAGGGCCCCATTAAACCATTATCCCACGTGGTGGTAGTGCGTATAGGCCAGTGGCCAACTCAGATCAAATACCCAAATCCGTTAGTGTGTTGGGAGCTCGCGGTGACGATCAGTACTCCTGTCGCCCCGTCTCGAGGAAGTGCAACAAGGGTCAGGCCCATCCCTCTCTAGGGCGGTCTCTGCCTGCCCGGCCACGCCTCGTAATTATCTCGCAGGTACCCTCCAGGTCAACCCGACTCTCAAGAGACTGTCGGGAACTCAGGTCCACCTCTACCGGGGTGGTATCGCCTGTCCCTTCAGTCCCGCAGTAATAGTACATGGGGGCATCAGTTAAAGGTAACTGTGTGTCTGTAACATCAAGGGGGGTAATCCGAGGAATCACCCTCGATGGATTCCCACTCGATGCAACCGTCAAGGTGAACTCAGAGGAATCACCCTCGATGGGTTCACACTTGAGGGGTTGCACGACAGAGGCATCATCGGAGGTGGTGAAAGAGGAATCACCCTCGGTGACCCACAGCCGACTAGCTATGCTACAGAGATATCATCAGGAGTGAGGTAGGAGGTATCACCCTCGGCACTCGATAGTAACTCTGCAGAGTCGTACAACTAAGGGGGTGTTCGGTGCGTGTCGGTCTCGGCACATCGATCACATTGATCGAGTCTTCTGGTAGTAAAGCAGGGCAACAAGGACAAGGGTGTGGGGCCATTGATGGATCGTTAACCCACCTATACTAAGCATTTAGGATAGCAGGTAAGATATCAACAGCAGTTACAAAATCAGGCTATGCATCAGAATAGGAGCAATCAAATATGGTAGCAAATTCTAATGCAAGCACGGGGAAGAAGGAATAGGTGATATAAGAATGATCAAGGGGGTTTGCTTGCCTGGTTGCTCTGCAGGCGAAAAGGAATCTGCAATGGTGTAGTCGATCCCTGGTTCGTCAGCGGTCTCGGAGTCTACCGGAGAAGAAGAGGGGGAAGAAATAGTAAATATAAAGCAAACAAATGCACACAGATGCTTGGCATGGCAATAGGCTGTGCTAGGGGTGCCCTAACGCAGTACTAAGTATTTTAAACGGAGCGGGAAAATATCCGGGAATATTTTCCCAGCTCCGAACACTATTCATTTAGCGGTTTCGATAGCAAATGTTCAACGTTCAGTATGTTAGAGACACGTGACAGGTATGTGGAGGGCATATTCGGATTCGTCATATTTTTTTGATCATTTTTCATATATAAATTATTTTCATCCGCGTTACGGTTTATTTTATATGATTTTTCAAAGTTTTAATCATTTTCTGGATTTTCTGTAATTAATTTAATTTCGAAAATAAATGAATAAATTGCTAGGGGTACATAGAGAGTGTACCCAGAGAGTTGCATGAGTGGCTGACAGTGGGCCCAGTAGACTGGGTCAACTGCCCAGTCAGCCACCAGTCAGCAGTGGCTGACAGGTGGGTCCCAATGCTGAGTCAGCAGGCACAGTCAGCAGATCTTATCTAGATGAATAGTAACAGGGGCCCCACCTGTCAGTTTAGTTAGATTAACTTAATCGTTTTATTAGCTCTTAATTAAACGTGCGGGGCCCGGCTGTCAGTCAGTGGGTTAGCTGGGTTAGTTAGTGGTTAATGACGCCACGTCAGTGCCATCAACGCCGGCGAGGCCGAGCGCCGACGATGGCCGTGCGCTCACCTCCGGCGGCCATTCGCGACGGGATTTGGTCCTACGTGACGCGCGCGTCGAGCCGCGCCTGATGGTGGTGGTAGCCAACGCGGGGACGGCCGGAGTCGGCGACAGCAGCGAATGGGGCGGCGGCGCGGCCACGGGCTTGGTCGGCGAGGTGGCCACGAGACGCGGGAGAGAGAGGGGAGAGGTCGGGGAGGACCGGGTGCTCACAGGGGAGCCGATGGCGAGGTCGACGGGGCCGAGGGAGCTCAGGCGAAGGCGGATCGAGGCCGCGGCCGTGGTGGATGTAGACGACGGGGACGACGACTGCGCCGGCTTGGGCAGGCTCCAGCTCGAATGGGTGCTCGTACGGGGTGTAGAGGAGGACGCCAGTGCTCCTGGACTTGACGGGGAGACGAACGGTGGCCGGTGGCCGCGTTGTTCACGGTGGCGCGGCCATGGCTGCGTTCGGCCGCGGTGGGAGAGAGTGGCAGAGAGTGAGAGGGGAATAATGGGGGGCGGCTAGGGTTTGCGGGGAGAGAGGGGAGGGCTTGCAGGTGCCCGTGGAGTTGCAGCCGCGCTGTCGAGCGCGCGAGAGGGGGGCCAGTGCGGCGAGTGCGCGCGCGGCGACAGAGAGGAGAGAGAGCACGGGAGGAGGGAGACGGTGGCCGGGTGGGCTAGGCTCCGCACTGTTGAACTTAAGCCCAGCCAAACAGTGCTCCCATCCTTTTCTCTTTTTCTTTTTCTAGTTTTCTTAAATAGTTTTCTGTTTGCATTTTCTCTTAGCAATAGATCAATTTTGTAAAATGTGTGGCTGGTCTCAATATTTAGTATACAATATATCTTACTGCCACAAAAAGTTTGGGGGGTATTATAATTTCATTTTAATTTTGTTTTAAAATAAATTGGATTAAATGAGCTGTTTAGGTACTGTTTTAAATAGGTTTGGGCCATTTAAATAATTCAATTAATGTTAGTTTTATTTTTATAATTGCTTTGGTATTATTTGAAATATTATGAACATTTTTGTTCAATTAATTGAAGAAGTAATAATTTGACTTGCATTTGAATTTTGAATTTGAACTTGAAGTTGGATTATTTTCTAAATGCAATTTATTTAGGATTATCATGATGACATGGCAAATTAATTAGCTTAATGACAGGGTTAAGATCTGGGGATGTTACATTCTTGCACAAAGAGGGCGGGTGGAGGGTAAGAACTCCATTTTTGCGCACGTCTTCATTGCTCTCTAGAGCTCGTTTCGTCAACTCGTGCGCTTGCGAGGTTGACAAGTAAGCATGGGTACTTACACAACAAATAGGTAAACGAAACAAAGTGTGTGCGTGGTAAATGTACACATCATCCATTATGATGTGTATGTGCACGTGAGAGTTAGCACAAGATAAGCATCGCTCAAAGAAATTTGAAGCATGGTATATGAACATGTCATCCATCATGAAAGAATAGTTGTTATGCATAACACGATGGGGACACAAATTGAGCATGCAAGTATATGGCACAACAATAGCATCGTTATTCATGGGGAGCATATTGTGCACATAATTATGGGGATCATGCAAAAGATGGGATGGATCAAAATCTCCTAAAATGTTTGAGGAAACTATGGGGGTCTCCTCAATAGCAATAGCGGAAACATCATATGGAGAAAATTGACAACATGGCAAATAATGCATATCCGAAGCTAGGTGGTCATGGCATGGCATATGATGGCAAAGATGCAAAGGGAGCATATCAATATCATCACAAAAAAACAAATGCCAATAACCATGGGTTTGTCATCTATGCCATATGTGCAAATTGGGTTAATTTTAATGGCATATGCATAGTTACTACGATGAGATTGCAAGTTGGACATATTGTTGATCTCATGCATAGCATATGACAAGTCATGCAGATTGTCAAACATTATGTGACCGAGAGAATTCACACAAGAAATCCTATGCAACATGGCATCACAACTAATAGACTTCACATGGCAATCATCAAACTCATCATAAATGGGTAAATCATCGCATGGGGAAATCATACTAGCATGAAGCATGTGAATAGGATGATCAACATCATGAAAGCAATCAATGTCCACTAGTGGGACTAGCTCATCACCTTTACCTATGTTACCTTTGTCATTCCACTCATGTGGTGTAGGTGAGGTAGCAAAGACCAAGTCGTGGTCAGCATCATCATCTTGATGGAACCATGTGGGGGGTGCATCATATTCCACCATGGCCATCGTCTTATCCAAAGGAGGGACGAAGTCATCGAGGGTCAGCGCGTCATCATATATGGGACCTAGCACCAAATGAGAAGACACAATAGAGGTAGAGGTTAAGTCGTTAGAATTCAAAATGGCCTCACAAGACCTATCAACTTCCTCTCTCAACTCTTGTGGTGGCTCACTCACTCCCTCAAAATAGGTGCACTCAAACTCACATATGGTGGAGTCACTCATCTCACTCAAATGGTGGGGGTTGTGGCTCTCCTCACATGGAAATTGGGGCAACTCGTCATATACGGGGCTAGTGGTGAACTCGCTCTCACTCTCAGTATGGGTGCTCATGTCACTCAAGTCATCATCACCGTTGCCGTGGATGAAGGCCGAAGATGGCACATCATCACTCTTGCCTCCAAAGATGGAAGCATCATCCTTGCTCGCCACCTTGTCGCTCGCCTCCAAAGCTTGGTCCTTGATTGGCTCCGTAGTCGTAGTCGTCGCCGTGTCGTCTTCAAAAAGAGTCATGGTAGACTCGGCATCGTTAATGCCACAAAGAGGGATGGCGGTGAAGTCAAACTTGGGAGCATCGTCTTGGAGCTCGTCGGGCTTGGACATCGTGGTGGTACTACCCTCATGCTCGCCGTCTTGGAGCTTGGTCGTTGCGAAGTGTGCTTGGGGTGGAGAAGCCTTGGCCTTCATAAGTTCTTGTTCCGCCTTGAGAGCACCAAAGTAGATGTCGTCGAGGGACTCGTATTTGTCGAGGAAGATAGTCTTGGAGATGTCGTTGTTCAATCCCATCATGAAGTGGAACTTCATCCAAATGGGGTCGTCCACGCCGGCTCGTCGCAAGGCTTTCTTCATCTCCATGAAGTACTCATCGAGGGATTTGGATCCTTGGATGGTGTTCTCCAATTGGCATTGAAGATATTCCGTGTAGGTGAAAGGCACAAATTCTCGCCGCATCGCTTTCTTCGTCTTGGGCCAACTCATGTTGAAGCTCTTCGAAGGTGTGTGAAGCCACCATGTCAACGCGTAGTCGTGGAAGTTACTTGTGGCGCACTTCACTTGATCTTCGGAGGGGACTCGATGTAGCTTGAGGTAGTTGTCCATCTTGTGCTCCCACTCAAGATACTCCTCGGGGTCTTGAGTCCCATAGAAAGGAATCACGTGGTCGATGTCAAGGTCGTAGTAGCTCATGGAAGTCGCGGACTTGAGATTGGGGATCTTCTCTTGAGCATAATCTTGAGGTGCTTGTCGGCGAAGATGCTGCATGTCCAAAGGCGAGGATACCTTGAAGTCGCTTGGCGAAGATGCCAAGGAAGACGGTGAAGTCGTAGAGCGGTGGTTGGTGTTGAGCTATTGACTGATACGTCTCCAACGTATCTATAATTTTTGATTGTTCCATGCTGTTATATTATCAATCTTGGATGTTTTTATAATCATTGACAGCAATTATATATCATTTTTGGAGACTAACCTATTAACTTAGTGCCCAGTGACAGTTGCTTTTTTCTACCCTGTTTTTGTTTTACAGAAAATCAATACCAAACGAAGTCCAAATGCCATGAAACTTTTTGGAGATTTTTTTCTAGACAAGATAAACACTAGAAGCTTCGGGAGAGGGCCAGAAGACCCAGGAGGTGGCCACAAGCCACCAGGGCGCGCCTGGGTGGGGGGCAGGCGCACCCTGGTGCCTCGTGGGCCCCCCTTTGCTCCGTTTGACCTAATTCCACCACTATAAATTCAGGAAAAATCAGAAACCCCTAGGGGAGTCCACAAAATACTTTTTCCGCCGCCACAAGTTTCTGTTCTCGAGAGATCCCATCTGGAGGCCTTCTCCGGTACTCCGCCGGAAGGGGAATCGATCACGGAGGGGTCCTACATAAACCTTGCTTCCCTTTCGATGATGCGTGAGTAGTTTACCACAGACCTTCGGGTCCATAGGCAGTAGCTAGATGGCTTCTTCTCTCTTTTAGATCTTCAATACAATGTTCTCCTCGATGTTCTTGGAGTTCTATCCGATGTAATCACTTTTTGCGGTGTGTTTGTTGGGATCCGATGAATTGTGAGTTCATGATCAGATTATCCATGAAAATATTTGAGTCTTTGCTGCACTCTTTTATGCATGATTATTATAGCCTCATATTTCTTCTTCGATCTATTGATTTGGTTTGGCCAACTAGATTGATTTATCTTGCCATGGGAAGAGGTGCTTTGTAATGGGTTCGATCTTGCGGTGCTCAATCCCAGTGATAGAAAGGGACATGACACGTATGTATCGTTGCTATTAAGGGTAAAAAGATGGGGTTTATTCATAAGTGAGTTTATCTTGTCTACATCATGTCATCGTTCTTAAGGCGTTACTCCGTTCTTTATGGACTTAATACACTAGATGCATGCTGGATAGCGGTCGATGTGTGGAGTAATAGTAGTAGATGCAGGTAGGAGTCGGTCTACTTGTCTCGGACATGATGCCTATATACATGATCATTGCCTTGGATATCCTCATGATTATTTGCTTTTCTATCAATTGCCCAACAGTAATTTGTCTACCCATCGTATGCTTTTTTCTTGAGAGAAGCCTCTAGTGAAACCTATGGCCCCCGGGTCTAATTAAATCATATTACTAAAACCCTAAAAATATTGCTGCCATTTTCTTTTATTTATTTTATTTTGTATTTTTGTTTCAATCTATCTATCTATAACATACAATTTAATCTTGCAATTTACCGCCGAGAGATTGACAACCTCTCGTTTGCGTTGGGTGCAAGGATTTGTTGTTTGTGTGCAGGTGCTGCTAACGAGGTGTTGCATGATTCTCCTACTGGTTCGATAACCTTGGTTTCATAACTGAGGGAAATACTTATCTCTACTGTGCTGCATCATCCCTTCCTCTTCGAGGAAATACCAACGCAAGCTACAAGTAGCATTGACCTCCACGTTGTAGTCGGTGATGCTGTCGATGCCGATGTGACCTTGCCGGAGATGGTAGCTCGGAAGCATGTGCACTTGAGCGTCTTCTCGAAGATGAGGAAGATCTCTTGCCGGTGTTGATGAGGGCTTTGAGCTCCTCCAAGTGCTTGTCCATCTTGGTGTTGATGTGGTCCTTCATGGCATCAAACTCGTCGTTGTTGGTGTAGACCGAACTAGATGTGCTTTGCCTATCCATCACAAGACTCGAGCAAAGGTGAGTAGGAAATGAGATAAAAAATACCAAGATACCTTTTCCCAAAGTTGAGGATGTATCCCGCGTCACTCAATGTGAAATGAGATAATAGTGGAATTGGTACCGGACTTGTTCACTCACACCTACAAGGTAAAGCTTATCGAGTGGCTTGGTTAGGACAAGTGGCACAAAATTCAAGCAAGTGTTAGTCCAAGATATCAAAAATGTTGAGGAAGATTCACAAAATTGCAATGTAAAGCAAATAGATCAATAGCTATAGTGGCACAAGAAACACACACACGGATAGATAAGTGGGATCTGCGCAACCAAGGAATGAGCACAAAAATGTGTTACCATGGAAAAAGCTCGTGTTGCACGGATACTAGAGAGACAATAGCTCGATTGCTCAAATGGGCTAGATACGCTTGTGCACCAACCTAAGCGAGTAAATGTGTCGTCTTCAATCCCAAGTATGCTATGTAAGTATGCTTCAAGAGTATGTACGATGCAAAATGGCTCAATGCTATTGCTATTGCTTATAAGCTCTTTTGTATCTCCTCTTTTGCTTAAAAGCTTTTGCTCTTTTTTTTATGTATGCTTTGCCACAATGCTTGATGCTCGAGGCAAGTATGATATGAGACAAGTATGTAAGATATGCACGGGAGGGACTTATGGCACAAAGATGATAGCAAGATGATTGCACGCTAAATGTAGCTATGCGGCTGATGTCTACCACACAACTTGTTCTTGTAGACTCGTGTTGGGCCTCCAAGCGCAGAGGTTTGTAGGACAGTAGAACTTTTCCCTCAAGTGGATGACCTAAGGTTTATCAATCCATGGGAGGCGTAGGATGAAGATGGTCTCTCTCTAACAACCCTGCAACCAAATAACAAAGAGTCTCTTGTGTCCCCAGCACACCCAATACAATGGTAAATTGTATAGGTGCACTAGTTCGGCGAAGAGATGGTGATACAAGTGTAGTATGGATAGTAGATATAGGTTTTTGTAGTGCGAACAATAAAAAAAAGCAAGGTATCAAGTAACAAAAGTGAGCATAAACGGTATTGCAATGCTTAGAAACAAGGCCTAGGGTTCATACTTTCGCTAGTGCAATCTCTCAACAATGCTAACATAATTGGATCATATAATCATCCCTCAACGTGCGATAAAGAATCACTCCCAAGTTCCTATTAGCGGAGAACATAAGATAGAAATTGTTTGTAGGGTACGAAACCACCTCAAAGTTATCCTTTCCGCGATCTATTGAGCTATTCCTATAAGTGTCACAAACAGCCCTAGAGTTCGTACTAAAATAACACCATATGATACACATCAACCAACTCTAATGTCACCTAGATACTCCAATGTCACCACAAGTATCCATGAGTTGATTATACGATATGCATCAAACAACTTCATAATCATAATATTCAATCCACACAAAGAACTCCAAGGAGCACCCCAAAGTTTCTATCGGATAAAAGATAATGAAAACGTGCATCAACCCCTATGCATAGATTACCCCAATGTCACCACGGGAATCCGCGAGTTGAGTGCCAAAACATATATCAAGTGAGTCAATATAATACCCCATTGTCACCACGGGTATTCATATGCAAGACATACATCAAGTGTTCTCAAATCTGAAATATTCAATCCAACAATAACAAAACCTCAAAGGGAAAAGATTCGATTCATCACAGCAAGGATAGAGAGGGAAGAAACACCATATGATCCAACTATATTAACAAAGCTCGTGATACATCAAGATAGTGCCAAATCAAGAACAAGAGAGAGAGAGAGAGAGAGAGAGAGAGAGAGAGATAAAACACATAGCTACTGGTACAAACCCTCAGCCCCGAGGGTGAACTAGTCCCTCCTCGTCATGGAGACCGCCGGGATGATGAAGATGGCCTCCGGTGATGATTCCCCCCTCCGGCAGGGTGCCGGAAAAGGGCTGTAGATTAGATCGTGGAGGTACAGAGGCTTGCGGCGGCGTAAAAACTCATCTAGGTTAACTTTCGGGGGTTTCTGAATATATATGAATTTTCAGCATTGGAATCACGCGAAGAGGGGCCACAGGGGGCCCACGAGGCACCAGGGCGCGCCTGGGGGGCGGCAGGCGTGCCCAGGTGGCTTGTGGGGCCCCTGTGGCTCTTCTGCTACTCCTCCGAAGCTTCCTGGGTCCGTTTCCTTCCAGAAAAAATCGTCAAAAAGTTTCGCTGCATTTGGACTTCTTTTGATATGGATTTTCTGGAAAACCAAAAACAAGCAGAAAACAACAACTGGCACTGGGCACTAGGTCAATATGTTAGTCCATAAAAATCATATAAAAGTGCACCAAAATAATAAAAAACTATAATAAACATGGCATGAATACTTCATAAATTATAGATACGTTGGATATGTATCAGCATCCCCAAGCTTAATTCCTGCTCGTCCTCGAGTAGGTAAATGATAAAAGAAATAATTTATGAAGTGTGAATGCTAGCATAGTGCATAAGTTTGATCAATGATAATTTCAATCACTTTTTCTAGCATCATAACAACAACTTTTTTTCATAAAACTCATCATGATAAAGTAGCAATCAATTCACATGTTATGGTTCAGACAATGCAATCTCTTGAAACTTAACAACCTATGTTCTTAGTCACCAAACAATTGCAATTCAACTTAATTTTAACAAAGTCTAAGTAAGAGCTCCACATACTCAATTATCATATAGTCTTCTAAGATTGCTAGTACTCAAAGCATATTTTTAGAACAAATGGCATCCATCGAACACAGAGAAAGATAGGGGCTTAGTGTTTCGCCTCCCAACTTATTTATCATAGAGATAATTGTCAATAATAATAATTCATGATCAGATATATTTGACTGGCCATATGTGCCTGGATCTTTCCCCACCACATGATGCTTGCCAACTAGAGAATAATTAAGGTTGAAATGAGAATGAATACTTATTGACTCTTGCATAAAAGTAAATACATAAAAGTAAATGCATAAAAGTAAAAGATAGGCTCTTCGCAGAGGAAAGCAGAGGTTGTCATGCGCTTTTTTATTTTTGGATGCACAAGCCCTTAATGCAAAGGAACGTCACGTTATATTGCCCCTTGTGATAGCAACCTTTATTATGCAGTCCGTCGCTTTTATTTCTTTACCATCACAAGTTCGTACAATGCTTATTTTCCCTTACAATAAAAGATCATACATATTTTAGGAGCAATTTTGATTGCTTTTTGCACCGATGACAACTTACTTGAAGGATCTTATTCAATCCATAGGTAGATATGGTGGACACTCATGGCAAGAAACTGGGTTTAAGAGTTTTTGGATGCACAAGTAGAATCTCTACTTAGTACGAATTTTTGGCTAGCAAAAGATCCTAAGCAAGCACCACATGTTGGAGGATCCATAACAATATAACTTCTATGCAAATATACCCAAACATAACTCATTACGTTGTCTTCCTTGTCCAACTTCAACTAATTTACTCAAGTTTGAAAATAATTAATGGGTATTCACAATCATAAAAGATGTCCAATATAATATATTTATATGTGAAAGTTCTCTTCCTTATACTAATCATTCATGAATTGCTTGTATGACCAATATTGTGATTGTCAAGCTTCAATAGATTTCACTTTCTAACCCAAACGTGAAACTACTACTAGACATGATACAAGCATATGAAGCACATATAATTTCAACTTTATGATATTCAATTCATTCAATAATTTACTCTTAGGATATAAGTGAAGCACAAGAGTAAATGATAAACTACTCCAAATAGATATAAGTGAAGATCAAATGAGTAGTTACGTAAATAGGTAGCTATGTGAGGACTCTCTCTCATTTAAAAATTTCAGATCTTAAGTATTTTATTCAAACAGCAAACAAAATGAAAATAAAAGGACACTCCAAGAATATCACAACTCATGTGAGGAAGCAAAAACTTAGGCTCAACCAAGACTAACCGATAATTGTTGATGAAGAAAGGTGGGATGCCTACCGGGGCATCCCCAAGCTTAGATGCTTGAGACTTCTTGAAATATTATATTGGGATGCCTTGGGCATCCCCAAGCTTGAGCTTTTGTGTATCCTTAATTCCTCTCATATCACGGTTTCCCTAGATCTTAAAACTTCATCCACACAAAACTTAACAACTCGTGAGATAAGTTAGTATAAATCAACTCAAAACCTTAACATTCTCTACTGTAGCAAATCACTAAAATTATAATTAAACATTGCATACTAAATGCCTCTTCATATTTAATACTCCTATCCACAAATAGAAACATTAAACACGCAAACATATGCAAACAATGCAACTATAACAGCAATCTGCCAAAACAGAACAGTCTGTAAAAGGGGAATAAGAATCCATACTTCCCTAACTCCAAAAATTCTAAAAATCTACCACGTGACAGAGAACTCATGCATGCTTACTGTGTAAAAATTTCA
Organism: Elymus sibiricus; assembly: GCA_039707655.1. Taxonomy (NCBI): domain Eukaryota; kingdom Viridiplantae; phylum Streptophyta; class Magnoliopsida; order Poales; family Poaceae; genus Elymus; species Elymus sibiricus. The sequence continues at coordinate 318,168,483 of CM077670.1, read as the reverse complement.
GATTTTTATCATGTTCTGACTATTCAGTAATATTCTGGACATAACAGAAAACTTTCTGTTTTTCAAATAGCAACACATAAACTTGCAAACTGAGCATGGTAAAGGCTATAATTGGAATTTTATTGAACTAAAAGATACAAAACATGATTATTGATAACAGAAAGCAAATCTCAACAAAATAAAATGATGCTCCAAGCAAAACTCATATTATGTGACGAATAAAAATATAGCTCCAAGTGAGGTTACCGATAATGTTGAAGACGAAAGAGGGGATGCCTTCCGGGGCATCCCCAAGCTTAGTTGCTTGTGTGTTCCTTGAATATTACCTTGGGGTGCCTTGGGAATCCCCAAGCTTACGGTCTTGCCGCTCCTTATTCTCCTCATATCGATGTCTCACCCAAAACTTGAAAACTTCAATCACACAAAACTTAACGGAACTTCGTGAGATAGGTTAGTATGATAAAAATAAATCATCCACTTAGGTACTGTCAAGACAAGATTCATAATTGTTCTCACATAATGCCTAATGTAGTCATTTCCACAATTTATATTACTCAATATAAGCTATGGAAACACTAAAACAAGCAAACTATGCATCAAAAATAGAATCTGTCAAAAACAGAACAGCGTGTAGTAAGCGATTTAAAAACCATACTTCTGTACCTCCAAAAATTCTGAAAAATTAGGACAACGTAAACAATTTGTAACCCAATACTCTGTAAAAATTTCAGAATTTTTCACGCTCCAGTACAGAATAGAAATTCCAGCACTGGACGCAAAAGTTTCTGTTTTTGCACAGAATCAAATCAACAAGTATCCACACTATCCCAAAGGCTTTACTTGGCACATTATTGAAACAAAACATATAAAACATGATTAATACAGTAGCTTAATCATGTGAACACAATAAAAACAGTAGGTATAAATATTGGGTTGTCTCCCAACAAGCGCTTTTCTTTAATGCCTTTTTAGCTAGGCATGATGATTTCAATGATGCTCACGTAAAAGTAAAGAATTGAAACACAAAGAGAGCATCATGAAGCATATGACTAGCACATTTAAGCCTAACCCACTTCCTATGCATAGGGATTTTGTGAGCAAACAATTTATGGGAGCAAGAATCAACTAGCATAGGAAGGCAAAGCAAGCATAACTTCAAAACTTTCAACACATAGAGAGGAAACTTGATATTATTGCAACACCTACAAGCATATGATCCTCTCTCATAATAATTTTCAGTATCATCCTGAATGAATTCAACAATATAGCTATCACATAAAGCATTCTTTTCATGATCCACAAGCATAGAAATTTTACTACTCTCCACATAAGCAATTTTCTTCTCATTCATAATAGTGAGAGCAAACTCAACAAAATAACTATCATGAGATACTTAATTGGCATAATCCAATTAAAAATTAAAATCATGATGACAAGTTTCATATTTATCATTATTCGTTATAGCATACATGTCATCACAATAAATTTTCTCATCAAAACTTGGGGACTAAAAATATCATCTTCATCAAACATAGCATCCCCAAGCTTGTGGCTTTACATATCATTAGCATCATGGATACTCATAGAATTCATACTAACAACATTGCAATCATGATCATAATTCAAAGATTTTATGCCAAACATTTTATTGAATTCTTCTTCTATCAATTGAGCACAATTTTCCGCTCCATCATTTTCAAGAAAGCCATTATAAAGACGAATAATATGAGGCAACCTCAATTCCATTTTTTTGCAGTTTTATTTTATAAACCAAACTAGTGATAAAACAAGAAACTAAAAGATTCAATTGCAAGATCTAAAGATATACCTTCATGCACTCACCTCCCCGGCAACGGCGCCAGAAAAGAGCTTGATGTCTACTACACAACTTGTTCTTGTAGACTCATGTTGGGCCTCCAAGCGCAGAGGTTTGTAGGATAGTAGCAATTTTCCCTCAAGTGGATAACCTAAGGTTTAGCAATCCTTGGGAGGCGTAGGATGAAGATGGTTTCTCTCTAACAACTCTGCAACCAAATAACAAAGAGTCTCTTGTGTCCCCAACACACCCAATACAATGGTAAATTGTATAGGTGCACTAGTTCGGCGAAGAGATGGTGATACAAGTGTAGTATGGATAGTAGATATAGGTTTCTGTAGTACGAACAATAAAAAACAGCAAGGTAGCAAGTAACAAAAGTGAGCATAAATGGTATTGCAATGCTTAGAAACAAGGCCTAGGGTTCATACTTTCGCTAGTGCAATCTCTCAACAATGCTAACATAATTGGATCATATAATCGTCCCTCAACGTGCGATAAAGAATCACTCCCAAGGTCCTATTAGCGGAGAACATAAGATAGAAATTGTTTGTAGGGTACGAAACCACCTCAAAATTGTCCTTTCCGATCGATCTATTGAGCTATTCCTATAAGTGTCACAAACAGCCCTAGAGTTCGTACTAAAATAACACCATATGATACACATCAACCAACTCTAATGTCACCTAGATACTCCAATGTCACCACAAGTATCCGTGAGTTGATTATACGATATGCATCAAACAACTTCATAATCATAATATTCAATCCACACAAAGAACTCCAATGAGCACCCCAAAGTTTCTATCGGAGAAAAGATAATGAAAACGTGCATCAACCCCTATGCATAGATTACCCCAATGTCACCACGGGAATCCGCGAGTTGAGTGCCAAAACATATATCAAGTGAGTCAATATAATACCCCATTGTCACCACGGGTATTCATATGCAAGACATACATCAAGTGTTCTCAAATCTAAAATATTCAATCCAACAATAACAAAACCTCGAAGGGAAAAGATTCGATTCATCACAGCAAGGATAGAGAGGGAAGAAACACCATATGATCCAACTATATTAACAAAGCTCGTGATACATCAAGATCGTGCCAAATCAAGAACACGAGAGAGAGAGAGAGAGAGAGAGAGAGATAAAACACATAGCTACTGGTACAAACCCTCAGCCCCGAGGGTGAACTACTCCCTCCTCGTCATGGAGACCGCCGGGATGATGAAGATGGCCTCCGGTGATGATTCCCCCCTCCGGCAGGGTGCCGGAAAAGGGCTGTAGATTAGATCGTGGAGGTACAGAGGCTTGCGGCGGCGTAAAAACTCATCTAGGTTAACTTTCGGGGGTTTCTGAATATATATGATTTTTCAGCGTTGGAATCACGCGAAGAGGGGCCACAGGGGGCCCACGAGGCACCAGGGCGCGCCTGGGGGGGGGGGGGGGCAGGCGCGCCCAGGTGGCTCGTGGGGCCCCTGTGGCTCTTCTGCTGCTCCTCCGAAGCTTCCTGGGTCAGTTTCCTTCCAGAAAAAATCGTCAAACAGTTTCGCTGCATTTGGACTTCATTTGATATGGATTTTCTGGAAAATAAAAAACAAGCAGAAAACAGCAACTGGCATTGGGCACTAGGTCAATATGTTAGTCCATAAAAATCATATAAAAGTGCACCAAAATCATACAAAACTATAATAAACATGGCATGAATACTTCATAAATTATCGATACGTTGGAGACGTATCAGCGACGTAAGCGTATCACTAAGGTGCACAATGAGTGTGGCCCAGAAATTCACAACTCGCTAGTCTCGATAGGTAAGGGATGCAAAAGGCTCAAGATGGTCAATGCAATGGCAAGGAAATGTACTATGATGCCGTCGAAGTTACCGTCCTTGCTTACGGTTGCGGTGTCAAAGGTGAAGTGCTCGTTGTCGATGTCGAGTCCGTGGCGATGATGAGTGGCGGTGATGTCGATGTTGAACCGTTCCTAATTAGGCGAAACACCTTAGAAAACGGAAGCCGCGAACTCAAAATCTCAAACAAAATCGATCAAAATTGGGTTAAGGTGTCGGAAGAGAATGGTGGGCAATGGTATGCAGAAGTTATGGTGGTGGTTTATGAAGAGGTAACCGTCCCTAAGTAGTCAAAACACCTTAGGAGACTCGAATCACAACTCAAGCAACCACAAATGCAATGGGGATCAAAATGGGTTAGGTTGCGGAAGGCTAAGGTGGTAATGCGGATGATATGGTGGAGGGCCTAGGCAAACTTGCCAAAATGCACAAAATTTGATGGAGTCAAATGGTTGTGGAAGTATTTTTGTGGGATGGGGGATGTCAATAGCTATCCAACGAGCTAAAGAACGTCAAAATCGGACTCCAGATGAATTAGTTATGGTCAAAACGATGAAACACGGGAGACTGAAATCCCAGGGGCCGGATGTCCGGGGTCAAGGCCGGATGTCCGGGGCTTGTGACCAGTACCTCACCCGATTTTTGTGCTCCAGGTGCCGGATGTCCGGCCCGATGATTCCAGATCGGGATTTGGACTTCGAAACTCGATTTGGGGCGGATTTAGATGATTCCAAGGTCAAAATTGATGGGGAAAATGAAATTTTTGGATTGATTTTGTGATGGGGAAGCTAGATCCACTTTCCAAACAACAAAATCATGGATCAAACACAACAAAATCTCACAAGAACAACAAAATGCAAGAAATTTTTTGGGTCTCTTTTTGGTGGGGATTTTTAGAATTGGGTAAGAACAAACAAAATTAGGCTAGAAAGTGGGGGGTAGGACTCTAAATTCGTGATCAACGTGGCTCATGATACCAAGATGATGTAGGATGGAATCCTAATTGACGATCTTTCACGAATTGGAGTGTGATCCTACAAAGAACACGAAGAACACGGGGAAGAATGGGAAGAAATCATGAATGCAACTAAACTCAAAGACATAAAATTACTAAACTCAAACATGAATGCAAACATGAATGCAACTAAACTCAAAGACATAAAATTACTAAAGACGTCTACTGGCTTCCAGGTTGCCTCCCAGGCAGCGCTTTATTTATAGCCATGTAGATAGGCTTCAATGCTCCATTCATCCACCCAGATCCCAAGGAATATCGACCCGAGGTGTAATTAGTATCACCTCCGACCGAAGTTTGGAGCACTTCATAGGAAGTTTGGTCGGAGTCGTACCCGCTTACGGTGCATCGACATCATATAAGTAAATAGGTCCCCGCTCTTAAGCGAGACCCAATGCACTGATCGTTGTGAGCATGTCTCCTCATATATCTGCAACAAGAAGGTTAGAGAGTTGTATATAAATTTTAAAAGCTTACCTTGGCTACCTGAAAGGCATTTAATCGACCAGAGGGGGTTGATGGGACATTTTTAAGATTTTTTTTGAAAGAAGCTAATTCTTAGAAGAACATCAAACTAAACTAGAACCAAACTTATAACAGACTGAAGAAAAACTAAGCTGGGCATGCATTCAAAGTCTTCGGGACAGAGGAAAGCATGCAAGTGACGAATGAAACAAGTAAACTAGACTAATACATGGCATTGGTAAATGCGAAATAGAAAGTCTTCGGAAAGGAAAGGATCAAATTCTTCAGAACATGCGAATTACTCAAAGTAAATTCAAGTGGAGAATATGGAACCATTTGCTAGGAGAAGACAATCGATTTGTTGCACCAGTTCAAGTTGTTGTGATAATTCTACGTCTGATTGGAGGGGCTGAGATTTGACTCAGAATACCATGTCAACATTAGCTTCAGATCCAGAAGAAGTGGAATTTGAGATCATTTTGGGGCTCTTTTTGGTGGGGATTTTCGGAATTGGGCAAGAACAAACAAAATTAGGCTAGAAAGTGGGGGTAGGACTCCAAATTCATGATCAACGTGGCTCATGATACCAAGATGATGTAGGGTGGAACCCTAATTGACGATCTTTAACGAATTGGAGTGTGATCCTACGAAGAACACGGGGAAGAATGGGGAGAAATCACAAGAGGAACACTCAAGAACAAGTCCAATCACACATCCACTAGACTCAAATCCACACAAGATCCACAAAGATACATGAACAACAAAGGGAGAGATACAAGGTAGAGTTCATCCCAAATCCTATGAAGGAGATGAGGTCTTGAATCCACTAGGGGATCTTCTCACATGCTCACATGGAGGTCTTGATCTCCATGGGAGAGTCTCTCTCTCTCTCTCTCTCTCTCTCAAGAGGAGTAGTGCTAGGAGCAAGGCTCAACTAGATGAGCCAACACTTTGCTATCCTAGGAAGGAGGTGAGGGAGGTGTATATATAGGCTAGTCCACGAAGAGGTAACTGAGAGGGGGATAAATGGGCCTCTGGCCCGTCTCTGCGCGCAGGCAGGGCCGGATGTCCGGGGTCTTGGCCGGATGTGCGGGCTGGGCTGGCCCAGTTCTTGCTGCTCTCTGGATACGTCGAGGCCGGATTTCCGGGGTGGGATGCCGGATGTCCGGGACAGTGGCAGGGCGCCGGATGTCCGGGGCTCGTGCCGGATGTCCAGCCGCTGATGCTCTTCGGCCTCGGTTGGTGCAGCTCCTGCGTGGCTACACAGGCGCCGGATGTCCGGCCGCTGTAGCTCGGCAGCTCCGTCTTCTTCCTTCTCCGGTTCCATGCTTCCCTCGCGGATGGTGTAGTTGTTCCTTGGTGCTTGCACTCCCCCTCGACATCCGTGAAGCTCCGACAATACCTATGCATGCACACGAGTGGAGTGTCAAGTAGTATACCATCCTCGAAGGGGTCAAGTGAACATGTGTAAAGGAGATGATTCACCTTCATGTATGTGAAGTAGATGTCGCACGTGTCACTTGCCGAACGGACTCTTGAAATGGTGATGTCCGTAGGATGCTCTGCATCATCCCCTTCCCCTTGGGAAATATCCGTCCTCGGATCGAAATCCAAATCACCATGGGAAAGAGATGTCGTCGCCGTGTAGAAGTGGACGATCACCAAGAACTTATCATCTTGTAGCTCGAAATGGGCAATCTCCAATATCGCACCGTCTCGTGATTCCTTCAAAAGGAGCAAAGACAACAAACACTTGGAAAAACAAATGTGGTTAGCGTTAGTGCAAAACCAATCATTCAAGCGGTGATTCACCCAACAAGTGTTGTCGTCATGTATAGCATAAGGTGTGACAAAGGAATGAGACATGGCTTGTAAGCACATATATTGAGCACAATCAAGTGTATCATGGAAACAAGCATGTAAATGTGAGGTAGTGATGCAAATATGTGTGACAAGAGAACAAGCATCTACCTCAAGGTGATAGCAAGTATGCACAAAGCAATCGATGAAAGGTCTATGGTAGGCATAGGAAACATTCACAACACCAAAGGAAATGAGATGTCTAAACACATGAGTAACATGCAAAACAAACCAAGCATAATGTGCACATGGTGTAGTGAAAATAGTGTGGCACTCAACACAATAAAAAGAGCAATTGTTCATCATGTGTGAGGCAATCAAGTCAAGCATGTAACAATCAATGTGACATGGCATATGTGAAGAAATGACATTGTTGCAATCAAACACATGGGAATAGTATGGGATCATCATGTTCGATGCAACACACAGGGCATATATATCATGAGGCATGGCAATGTGGCAATGACAAGTGAAAACAAGGTCTCTAGCATGTGTGCAATGTGTCATGGTGCAAGCAACACATGAAGTATGATCCACAATATTCATGCTCATGGTTTTGGGGTTCTCAAAAGGGAAGGATATCACATAGAAAGCATGTCCTTGTGCATCCTTCACAATGCCGAAGTGGTAGAAAATGCGTGGTAGAAGCGCGTCGGTCGAAAGTGGCTCGCTCTCAAGAGCTCGAATGGTCAACTCACGTGAAGTGGAATTTGACACGTAGTCGAAGTATCCTACACATGCACACAACAAAGCAAAGAATGTATGCGCATGATAGATAAACACATCATCCATCATGATGGTTCTCTTCTCTTGCACATAACCATTAGTAGCAAAAATGCATGAATAATATGATGCAACAATCTTAATTTTCATGGCACTATGCATATGGTGCAAAGAAGGAAGACAAGCATGCTTCACATGAAATATGTTAAACGCTCCAAACATATGGGAGAAAGCTATGGGGGCGATCTCATTAGCAAGACTAAAAGCATTGTTGCACTCAATACATGGCAAATCATCTAGCATGAGAGAGGCAACATATGGAGTAAATGGACCACATTTAATAGCAATCATGCGCAAAGCATGGAAATGGATGCCATCAACCGCATGAAACGAGCAAGTATGAATCATCGGTGATGCAACAAGGCAAGCAATCATAGTAATCATGTCGTGCAAACTAGTGGAGCGAAGATGCAACACACTAGAGGAAATCATGGCAATCATGTCATGTGAGCAAATAATAGGCATAGACAATGCACATGACATATCGCAAGCATGAAAACGAAACATGATCAAAGTGTCATCATAGGCATGGATCACAAAAGGAACATGTCAATAACAAGCAATATCCCCACCAAGCTTGCAAATACACGTACAAGCACTAGAATCATGAAACATGTGAAATGCAAAGCATGGGTCACCAAAGCAGGTCATCCAAATGGAAATGAGCATATCATGCAAAGTGAACATGGCAATATGGGCATAGAATATGTAATGGACAATAACCCATAACCATGTGAGGGCCATGTTGTGACGCCCCCGACTCGACCGTGCACTAGTCATACACGCAAATGCACACGATCAAGCCTAAGGACTCACTAGAAGATATCACAACACAACTCTAAACTCAAATAAAAGTAATACAAGCTTTATATTACAAGCCAGGGGCCTCAAGGGCTCGAATACATAAGCTTGAGTCATACAAGCATCAGCGAAAGCATCAGATATCTGAGTACAGACATTAAAGTTAAACAGATAAGCCTTAAGAAGGCGGGGCAAAACAACAACACTGGACCGAAAGGCGCAGGCCTCCTGCCTGGGTGCCTCCTATCTACTCCTGGCCGTCGGCGGTCTCCACGTAGTAGTAGGCTGCTCCAGAGGGGTAGTAGTAGTCGTCGACTGGGGCGGCTGGCTCCGGGGCTCCATCATCTGGTCGTAGCAATCGAGTAGGGGAAAAGGGGAAGCAAAGAAACCGTGAGTACTCATCCAAAGTACTCGCAAGACTTACATCAGAACTATGCTAAGTATGCATCGGTATCAAATGAAGGGGCTGTATCTGTGGACTAGACTGCAGAAAAGCCAGAATAGAGGGGAAAGCCTAGCCTATCGAAGACTAGCATCTTCAGTGTCTTGCAGCATTAGAAGAGTGCAGATTAGTAGCATAACATATAGTAATAATTAATTGGTAGCAATGCCCAGAGATACTTCCTCGACTCCCAGCGAGAAAGCAAACCCGAAGCCAACTTATTATTAAGCATCACAAGGATCCAGTTCAAGTTTAATTAGATCGGGATACAACACTGAGCGTCATGTTACCGTGGACATGGCTATTCGAATAGATAATCTTCCCTGCAGGGGTGCACTACTATTACCCAACACGCTCGATTAACTCTGGTCAGACACACTTTTCTCGGTCATGCCCGGCCTCGGCTGATCGACATGACGTAGTCCTACCTAGGCTCAGCAGAGAGGTCCCCGCCGGTCTACATCCTAAGTGCTCAGGGGTCTTGGGCCCATCGCCCTTTGCACTCCGGGTCGTTGTGTGTAGGGTGAATACCAGCGCCACCTCTGCTTGGATGGAGCGATCCGACCGTGCCACAATGCTGAACTGGACGTCTGACAGAGCTTTCGGCTGATACATACGGTGCCGAGGGCCCCATTAAACCATTATCCCATGTGGTGGTAGTGCATATAGGCCAGTGGCCAACTCAGATCAAATACCCAAATCCGTTAGTGATTTATTAGGAGCTCGCGAAGACGAGCAGAGACTCACGAACATGTGACCCCGTCGCCCCGTCTCGTGGACTTACGGCAAGGGCTAGGAATGCCCGGCCGTGCCACGTAATTATCTCGCGGGTACCCTCACGGTCAACCCGACTCCACAACTCTCGCGGGTACCCCTCAGGGTCGACCCGACTTTATCCAGTATCGGTAGTAAGGCCAATGTACCCGTGTGTCCATAACATCAAGATGGAATCCGAGGAATCACCCTCGTTGGATTCCCACTCGATGTATCCGTCAAGGTGAACCCGGAGGAATCACCCTCGTTGGATTCTCTCTTGCGGAGTTTCACGACAGAAGCTTTAACAGAGGTGGTCAAAGAGGAATCACCCTCAATAATCCACCACTGACTAGCTGTACTACAGAGTCCACATCAGGAGTGAGATAAGAGGTATCACCCTCGGCACTCGATGGTAGCTCTGCGGAGTCAAGCAACTTAGGGGGGGTGTGGTGATGTGCTGGTCTCTGCCCATCGATCATATCGATCGGGGCACTGGAACAAAGCAGGGCAACTAGGACAAGGAAGAGGGGCCACAGATGGTTTACCAACCAACCTATACTAAGCATTTAGGATAGCAGGTAAGGTATCACTAGTAGTTTACAAAAAAATGGGCTATGCATCAGAATAGGATCAATCAAAAGCAGTAGCAAATTCTAATGCAAGCAGGAGGGAGAAAGAATAGGTGATATAGGCATGCTCAAGGGGGTTTGCTTGCCTAGAAGCTCTGCGGCAATAGAGGGGTCGTCAACAGTGTAGTCGGACTCCGGAGCTGCGTCGGTCTCGGGGTCTACCGGATAAGAGGAGGAGGAAGAAACAATAAATAAAAGCAAACAGATGCAACACAATGCATGGCATGGCAAAATGCAGCGTCGTTGGTGGTGACCTAATGCAATGCTACATGTAGCAGACGAAGCGGGAAAATATCTGGGATATTTTCCCAGCCTTAGGCAGTTATCGGTATACTGAACCAGAGGGGAAGGTTCCATGTTCAGATAGGTAGGAGTGATGGTCAAGCATTTTGACCACATATTCGGATTCGTCTCGTTTTTCTGAGCAACTTTCATGTTGAAAACTTTCCGATCCGAGCTACGGTTGAATTTCTACGAATTTTCAAAGATTTAAACCTTTTTCTGAAAATCCTGGAATTAATTTAATTACTAAATTCACATTATCCAGAACAGTAGCTTGTGACATCCGCATGATGTCAGGATGACGTCATCGGTCAACCCCAGCTGTTCCAGGTCAAACCTGACAGCTGGGTCCCACATGTCAGTGGCACAGAGGTTAATTAAACTAATTACAGGTTAATTAGGGAGGTGGGGCCCCACTGTCAGTGACTAAATAAATTAATAAATTAATTTTAATTATAAAAACGTTAATTAGCGTGCGGGCCCCATCTGTCAGTGGCACAGTGTGCCTAGTCAGCCGAGTTGACCAAGTCCACTCGGTCAACTGGGGCCCCTGGGCCCACTGGTCATTGACCCAGGAGTGCCCACGTGGCCGCCACGTCGACGGTGGCCGGCGACGCCGAAATGCGGCGGAGGGCAAGGGCTAGCGGCGGGATTCAGCTACGAGCGGCCGTTTCGAGCATGGCCGGTGCCGTTCGAACGTGCACTCGATGCCGTGTCGAATGGCACCGGTGGCGCGGGCTGGGGTGGCCGGAATCGGCCGGAGTGGCGACGGCGAGCGGCGGCGCGTACGGGTGAGGTTGGCTACGGCGTTGCGGGGCGCGACAAACTAAACAGGCGATGGCGTCGGACTCGCACGAGCTCCAGGAGCTCGGCCATGAGCTCGAACACGAGCTCGGGCTTCGATGGCCACGGCGACGAGATCGTCGGCGGCGACGTGCTCGGCCACGATGGATACGGCGACTACGGCACGGAAAGAAGGAAAAGAAGGAGGGGAAAAAGGCGAGGCTCGCTGAGGAGCACATGGGGGCTCGCTGGGGGGTTAAGTAGCAGCTGACGGCGGCGAATCGACGGCGAGGACGACAGCGGCCGAGAAGGAAGAAGAGGATGTCGGGCTCGCTGCGGTGGCTCCCGGTGTGCGCTCGTGGACGGAGACGAGGTAGTCGATGATGGCGGAGACGAAGGACACGACAGCGAGGCGTGGGAAGGGTGGTGGCCGCGGCTACGACGGCGGGCGGCGACGGCTGTGCTCGGGCATCGGTGGGAGCGAGCGAGAGAGAGCGCGTGGAGAGGGGAGGAGTGGATCTGGGCAACGGGGAGGCCAAGGGGGCCGTCCTTATCCCCTCGCTTATCCCCTCGCCCGGGCTGTGGCGTCGCGGCGTCGCCGTTTCGCCTGTGCGCGCGCGCTTGGCCACGGCAACGGTGACACGGGGAAGAGAGAGAGCGGGAGGAGGAAGAAAGGAGAGGTGGGCTGGGCCGAGTGCACTGTGCACTTAGGCCCAGTCGGTTTAGACCTTTTCTTTTATCTTTTCTGTTTTATTTTTATAGAAGAGTTTTGCAAAAATAAAAGAGCTGCCAAATGCAATTTATAAAATGTGAAACTGGTCCACAAAAATACATAGCATTATTCTGCACTGCCACAAAAAGATTTGGCAATTTTTGAATCCATTTGAATTTTTCAAAAATGGAAATGGCATTTAAATTGCTGTTTTTGCAGTGTTTAATTGTCCTAGTCCACATTTAGCATTGATGGTGATGTTGTTTTCCTGAACAATTATTTGTCTTGGAAGTTTTGCTAAAACATGAACTATTTTCCAGCAATTTTTGAGCAACTTCAAATTTCACTCATAATTTGAATTGAATTTGGTGGTGGAATTTGAATGAGATATGATTTCACTGTGATCATTCTTTGCAAAACTAATTAGCTTAGCATTAATTTGAAGATCACTGTGGCTCATTACTCAGGGGTGTTCCAATTCTCCCCCTCTAAAAGAAATTCTCGTCCCGAGAATTTAGGAGGCAGAAGGAAAGGGGTCGGGGTATTCCTGGAAATTTTTCTGGAAGTACCCCTAGAAGTCGCGAATGACTGGGACGTTTTAACTCCACAAATTTAATGTCATGCATGTATGCAACAAACTTTTGGCATGAATGAGTACGATGCTCCCGAATAAATTAAAACAGAAGCTGGTACTAAGTTAACAAGAAGAGTACCCTTCACAGAAGCAGGTTGACCTTGAGCTTCATTCAGTTCAATATGATAAGCTTGAACACGACCATAAGAAGGCCTGGCATTGTTGTTGTGGTGCTGGTTGTTGCCACGGCCATTTCCACGACAAGCAGAGAGTAGTGCAAGCTGATTCTGATTCTGAGGGCATTCTCTGGAACGGTAACCTGGACGGCCACACTTGAAGCAGAGCCCATTGTCGGGACGGGGAGCAGGAGCTCGAAACAGTGGAGCTTGAGGTCTTGGCTGCACCGGCGGTGGAGGAGGTGCGGCTGGATGGTACATGCTGTGAGGAATCCAGATGCAGCGCTTCTGCGAGGACGAGCCCGAAGATGAGCCCACTTCACGGGTGCGCTTAAGAGCGTCCTTGTGATCCTTCAGACCAGTCTCAACCTGTATAGCCTTGTTCACCAAGGTGGCGAAGTCGGCAAAGTCTTGGACTAGTAGTGCGATCTTGATATCTGGGTTGAGCCCTTCACGGAACTTTTCCTGTCTGCGGGCATCAGTAGCAATATCCTCTTCAGCATAATGGGACAGTTCAAGAAACTCCTGCTGATAGGCCTCCACAGACTTGTTGCCCTGGGTAAGATTGTGGAATTCTCGCTTCTTGCGGTCCATGACTCCCTGAGGTATGTAACGGGCACGGAAAGCAGCTTTGAACTCCACCCAGGTGATGATAGTTCCAGCAGCTAAGGTATGCCTGTGAGTGTCCCACCATTGGGCTGCGGGACCCTTCAGAAAATAGGATGCAAAGGTGACGTAGTTGGCAGGGGCCACATCTGCAGACTCCATCTCGAAAGTGATGTCGCGGAGCCAGTCATCAGCGTCAAGCGGCTGGACTGAGTTGCGGAAGATGGTTGGATTGAGACGCACAAACTCTTGCAAGGTTGTTGCGGCTGGCTGCTGGTTGGCATTGGGGCGAGGAAACTGATCCATAAGCCCTTGCATGAACTGGCGGTGCATTTCAAATTGTTGCATCATAGCAGCCATATAGTCGGGTGGTGGTGGATTGTTGGCACCACGACCACGACCTGCTGGTCTAACCATCCTGCTAAAAGTCAACAGGGGTAGTTTAGCAACGAGTAATGCAGATGTATGGAATCATTCACGAAGTAACATGCACAACAAAAGGAAGTGCAATAGATACATCAACATAGTCAACATGACATACAGATCCATACATAGGTTCGGTTACAAGCCAGTGTTACAACAACGAAAAGGAAAGCTAGACAACTAGGCGGCACGCAGGCACGCGGTGGAGGGATACCACAACGGGACATAGCGATAGCTACATCAACGCCGGAGAAAACCACTGAAGCCAGGTAGCTACAGGTGACGACGCAGGGTACCCTCGATGTAAGGATCCTGTGCTCCGTGAACACTCTGATGCAGAACCTGGTCCCGAACTGGAAGAAGAGGACCACGTGGAGGAGTACAACCTCCAACAGCAGGCCACTCAAGACCTGGTGGCATCTCCGTCCTGCGCGGGTAAAGGATATACTCTGGATACATCCTCGCACTGACTGCTGGCAGCAACTGTGTCAGAGCATCGTAAAGACGAGCACGAGTGGCGTACAACTCGACAGCAAGAGCTCGGGCAGTGTGGTCCAGAGCCTGAGTGTACTGTACCAATACCTACGGGTCATAGCAACGCAGCACGTAAGGAGTACAGACAGCAGTGTAATATCCAGTCTCATCCCCAGCGGGGGCATACGGGATGTATCTGAACGCAGTCTCCTCCAAGCGACTGTTGTGCTTTCCACGGAGACGGGCAATAGCAGTGTAGGCAGCATCATGGACGGCCATGTCGACAGTCACTCCAACACCATGAAAGGTGTGCAACTCAGTGATGGAGTTGTTCTGCCGATCAAAGATGCGAACCACAGCATGGCACTGCTCCTATTTTGAACTCGCGGTAATCCTCGTAAACTGTGTACTCAGGATACCAACGATATCCCAGCCTGGTCAAGAGGTCGACCAAGATTGCAGGGAATCTAGTCGCATCAAGAGCCATGGTGTGGCGTACGAGCTGTCTTGAGGGACGCATCTGAAACAGAGGAGTGCAAGATGTCAAACGACAATGTGAGAATCATAAGATAACTTTGGAAAGAAATGTTGCAAATAATCCAGCTCTCCGGGTGGATGTGATCACGAGATCCTAATGTTAGAGTCAGCAAAATCATTTAACCCGAATAGAAGAGGATTCAGAGTCCCAGAGTAAGGATGAGGAATAAAAGATCCTAATACAACCCATCGGCGACGTGGGCCCGTAAGCCACACAGCCATGTTAGAAAAATAGTTTTGCAAAGGCTAGACTCAACTTCGGCCAAGGAGTTGGAAAGGGCCTTCCTACAGGCAGTCGGCTCTGATAACAACTTGTGACACCCCCGACCTGACCGTGCACTAGTCATACACGCAAATGCACACGATCAAGCCTAAGGACTCACTTGAAGATATCACAACACAACTCTAAACACAAATAAAAGTAATACAAGATTTATATTACAAGCAAGGGGCCTCGAGGGCTCGAATAAATAAGCTTGAGTCATACAATCATCAGTGGAAGCATCAGATATCTGAGTACAGACATAAAAGTTAAACAGATAAGCCTTAAGAAGGCGGAGCAAAACAACAACACTGGATCGAAAGGCGCAGGCCTCCTGCCTGGGTGCCTCCTATCTACTCCTGGTCGTCGGCGGTCTCCACGTAGTAGTAGGCTCCTCCAGAGGGGTAGTAGTAGTCGTCGACTGGGGCGGCTGGCTCCGTCATCTGGTCGCAGCAATCGAGTAGGGGAAAAGGGGAAGCAAAGCAACCGTGAGTACTCATCCAAAGTACTCGCAAGACTTACATCAGAACTATGCCTAAGTATGCATCGGTATCAAATGAAGGGGCTGTATCTGTGGACTAGACTACAGAAAAGCCAGAATAGAGGGGAAAGCCTAGCCTATCGAAGACTAGCATCTTCAGCGTCTTGCAACATTAGAAGAGTGCAGATTAGTAGCAATGCCCAAAGATCCTTCCTCGACTCCCTGCGAGAAAGCGATCCCGGAGCCAACTTATTATTAAGCATCACAAGTATCCAGTTCAAGTTGTGTTAGATCGGGATACAACACTGAGCGTCCTGTTACCGTGGACACGGCTATTTTTCATAACATAAGTATCATCACAATAATCATCACTATTTTTCATAACATAAGTATCATCACAATAATCATCATAGATAGGAGGCATGAAATCATCATAACAAATTTGATCATTCAAAGTAGGGGGACTAAAAAGATCATCTTCATTAAGTATAACATCTCCAAGCTTGGGAAAAACATCAATTGCAGCAAATAAATTCTCAAAAATGTCATTCTCATCAAACATAGCATCCCCAAGCTTGTTAGTTTGCATATCATTAGCATTATCACTATTATCATCAATAGTATAAATAGCACCAATAGTAAAACAATTATTATCATCATAATTTTCCAAATTGGCACCATAAAGATTTTCAAGATTATAAGAAGTATCATTATGTTCCCAATCATAATCATCCCAATGAGTAATATGCATAACAAAATCACCCTCAATAATTCCTTCGGACATTGTACCATAAGACAAAGAAGCAATATCATCATCAAGTGTATCATCTTCCACAATTATTTTTGATTCATTCTCATGAGGCACAACAATAATAGGAGCAACATCATTTGGGAGGGATACCTTTTTACCTCTATTCTTTCTTCTTTTCTTCTTCTTCACCACATCATGTGTGGGTTTAATCAATTTTTCCGAGCTTCTTATTGATGAGATTGGTTGAATAGGGAGCTCCTTCTCGTCACCTATTTCATCATCAGAAAAAATAGGAGGATTTTGGGAAACCTCTTCCCCTTCATTAGTATTCTCTTCATCTTCTATTTGTTTTCTTGTCTTTAAATAATTGGCAATATAAGGATTCTCAATGCAATTTACCGCACAATACATATAAATTTCCTCTAGATCAAAATCGAGAAATCCCTTGAGATTATATTCTGGAATGTCCCTAGTTATACGTTTCATTTCTTCATACCCTAGAAGTAGACTTAGTTCATTATGATGCGCAAGTGTAATCAAGTTATCACAATTTTTGGACACGATTCGATCATGAAACAATTTGCATTGGAGATTTAAATGACCACGTTCATTGCAAAGTTCACAAGGACGGCGAGAAAAATTAAATCTTTCAGCACAATCATCTAGCCTCTCTTGCAACCCTTTAGTTTCTAAATACTTATGCCTCTTACAAAATCTATTTTCCCTCTTTGGTATGCATTTGCACTCCCAATTCACTCCACAAAAATTGACATTCTTATAGGAGACATCATTATCATGACTAGTGCAATCATCATTAGTATTATGGATATTCAAAGAATTCATACTAGCAACATTGCAATCATGCTCATCATTCATGGATTTTATGCCAAACATTTTATTGAATTTTCTTCTATCAATTGAGCACAATTTTCCAATCCATCATTTTCAAGAAAGACATGATAAAGATGAATAATATGAGGCAACCTCAATTCCATTTTTTTGTAGTTTTCTTTTATAAACCAAACTAGTGATAAAACAAGAAACTAAAAGATTTAATTGCAAGATCTAAAGATATACCTTCAAGCACTCACCTCCCCGGCAACGGCGCCAGAAAAGAGCTTGATGTCTACTACACAACTTGTTCTTGTAGACTCGTGTTGGGCCTCCAAGCGTAGAGGTTTGTAGGACAGTAGCAATTTTCCCTCAAGTGGATGACCTAAGGTTTATCAATCCATGGGAGGTGTAGGATGAAGATGGTCTCTCTCAAACAACCCTGCAACCAAATACAAGAAATCTCTTGTGTCCCCAACACACCCAATACAATGGTAAATTGTATAGGTGCACTAGTTCGGCGAAGAGATGGTGATAAAAGTGTAGTATGGATAGTAGATATAGGTTTTTGTAATCTGAAAATATAAAAACAGCAAGGTAGCAAGTAACAAAAGTGAGCACAAATAGTATTGCAATGCTTAAAAACAAGGCCTAGGGTTCATACTTTCACTAGTGCAATATCTCAACAATGCTAGCATAATTGGATCATATAACCATCCCTCAACGTGCGATAAACAATCACTCCAAAGTTCCTATTCGAGAAGAACATAAGATAGAAATTGTTGTAGGGTACGAAACCACCTCAAAGTTATCCTTTCCGATCAATCTATTGAGCCATCCCTATAAGTGTCACGAATAGCCCTAGAGTTCGTACTAAAATAACACCATATGAAACACATCAACCAACCCTAATGTCACCTAGATACTCCAATGTCACCACAAGTATCCGTGAGTTGATTATTCGATATGCATCAAACAACTTCAGATTCATAATATTCAATCCAATACAAAGAACTTCAAGGAGCACCCCAAAGTTTCTATCGAAGTAAAGATAATGAAAACGTGCATCAACCCATATGCATAGATTACCCCAATGTCACCGCGGGAATCCGCGAGTTGAGTGCCAAAACAAATATCAAGTGAATCAATATAGTACCCCATTGTCACCACGGGTATTCATATGCAAGACATACATCAAGTGTTCTCAAATCTAAAATATTCAATCCGACAATAACGAAACCTCAAAGGGAAAATATTCGATTCATCACAACAAGGATATAGACGGAATAAACACCATATGATCCAACTATATTAACAAAGCTCGCGGTACATCAAGATCATGCCAAATCAAGAACGCTCGAGAGAGAGATAAAACACATAGCTACTGGTACAAACCCTCAGCCCCGAGGGTGAACTACTCCCTCCTCGTCATGGAGACCGCTGGGATGATGAAGATGGCCTCTGGTGATGATTCCCCCCTCCGGCAGGGTGCCGGAAAAGGGCTGCAGATTAGATCGTGAAGGTACAGAGGCTTGCGGCGACGTAAAAACTCATCTAGGTTAACTTTCGGGGGTTTCTGAATATATAAGATTTTTTGGCGTTGGAATCACGCGAAGAAGGGCCACAGGGATCCCACGAGGCACCAGGGCGCGCCTGGGGGGGGGGGGTGGCACGCCCTGGTGGCTCGTGGGGCCCCTATGGGTCTTCTGGCCACCTCCCGAAGCTTCTAGTGTCTCTTATGTTCCAGAAAAAATCGTCAAAAAGTTTCGCTGCATTTGGACTTCATTTGATATAGATTTTCTGGAAAACCAAAAACAAGCAGAAAACAGCAACTAGCACTGGGCGCTAGGTCAATATGTTAGTCCATGAAAATCATATAAAAGCCATATAAAAGTGCACCAAAATCATACAAAACTATAATAAACATGGCATGAATACTTCATAAATTATAGATACGTTGGAGACGTATCAGCATCCCCAAGCTTAATTCCTGCTCGTCCTCGAGTAGGTAAATGATAAAAGAAATAATTTATGAAGTGTGAATGCTAGCATAGTGCATAAGTTTGATCAATAATAATTTCAATCACTTTTTCTAGCATCAATATATATCATAATCAGTAGCTCATCTCATAAAACTTCTCATGATCAAGTAGCAAGCTATTCACATGTTTAAAGTATAGGCCATAAACTTTCTTGAAAACTAACAAACTATGTTCTCAGTCATCAAACAATTGCAATTCATCTTATTTTCAGGAAGGGTCTATGTAAGAGCTTTGATCTAGCAAATTCCACATACTCAACCATCTTTTAGTCTTCCATGATTGCTGACACTCAAAGCAAATTTTTAGAACAAACCGTTTCAGTCAAACACATAGGAAGATAGGGGCTTAATGTTTCGCCTCCCAACTTATTTATCTCAGGGATAATGTCAACAATAATAACTCATGATCACCTATATTCAACTGGATATATGTGCTTGGATCTTTCCCTACCACATAATGCTTGCCAACTAAAAGAATAAATAGAGCGGAATAGGGATGAACATTAATGACTCTTGCATAAAAGTAAATAAAGAAAAGTAAAAGATAGGCCCTTCGCAGAGGGAAGCAGAGGTTTTCATGCGCTTTTTTTTGTTGGATGCACAAGCTCTTAATGCAAAGGAACGTCACGTTATATTGCCCCTTGTGATAGCAACCTTTATTATGCAGTCCGTCGCTTTTATTTCTTTACCATCACAAGTTCGTACAACTCTTATTTTCCCTTACAATAAAAGATCATACATATTTTAGGAGCAATTTTTATTGTTTTTTGCACCGATGACAACTTACTTGAAGGATCTTATTCAATCCATAGGTAGATATAGTGGACTCTCATGGCAAGAAACTGGGTTTAAGGGTTTTTGGATGCACAAGTAGTATTTCTACTTAGTACAAAGTTTTGGCTAGCAAAAGATCATAAGCGATCACCACATCTTAGAGGATCCATGACAATATAACTTCTATGTGAATATAAACAAACATAACTCATTATGTTGTCTTCCTTGTCCAACGTCAACTACTTGATCAAGCTTGAAAATAATTACTGGGCGCTCACAATCATAGAAGATGTCCAAGATAGTATATTTATATGTGAAATTTCTCTTCCTTTAAAATTCTTTCATGAATTGTTCAAGTGACCAATGCTATGTTTGTTAACTTTCAATAAATTTTACCACTTATACTTCTTGTATGTGAAGTCACTACTCCCCATGGGACAAGCATATGAAGCATATAAATTTCAACTTTATGATATTGAATTCTTTCACAATTTACTCATAGGATATAAGTGAAGCACAAGAGTAAATGACAAAATACTCAAAAAAGATATAAGTGAAGATCAAATGAGTAGTTAAGTAAATAGGTAGCTATGTGAGGACTCTCTCTCATTTAAAAATTTCAGATCTTAAGTATTTTATTCAAACAGCAAAGAAAACAAAATAAAATGACATTCCAAGAATAGCACACTCATATGAAGAAACAAAAACTTAGGCTCAACCAAGACTAACCGATAATTGTTGATGAAGAAAGGTGGGATGCCTACCGGGGCATCCCCAAGCTTAGATGCTTGAGACTTCTTGAAATATTATATTGGGATGCCTTCGGCATCCCCAAGCTTGGTTGCTTGAGACTTCTTAGAATAAATACTTGGGATGCCGGGCATCCCCAAGCTTGAGCTCTTGTGTCTCCTTAATTCCTCTCATATCATGGTTTCACTAAATCTCAAGAACTTCATCCACACAAAACTCAACAAGAACTCGTGAGATAAGTTAGTATAAATCAACTCGAAACTTTGACATTCTCTACTGTAATAAATCACTAAAATTATAATTAAACATTGCATACTAAATGCCTCTGCATATTTAATACTCCTATCTTCAAATAGAAACATTAAACAAGCAAACATATGAAAACAATGCAACTATAACAGCAATCTGCGAAAACAGAACAGTCTGTAAAGGGTGAATAAGAATTCATATTTCCCTAACTCCAAAAATTCTGAAAAATTACCACGTGACAGAGAACTCATGCATGCTCACTGTGTAAAAAAATTATATTTTTATCATGTTCTTACTATTCAGGAATATTCTGAACATAACAGAAAACTTTCTGTTTTCAAACAGCAACACATGAACTTGCAAACTGAGCATGGTAAAGGCTATAATTGGCATTTTATTGAACTAAAAGATAAAAAACATGATTATCGATAACAGCAAGCAAATCTCAACAAAATAAAATGACGCTCCAAGCAAAACTCATATTATGTGACGAATAAAAATATAGCTCCGAGTGGGGTTACCGATAGTGTCGAAGACGAAAGAGGGGATGCCTTCCGGGGCATCCCCAAGCTTAGACGCTTGAGTCTTCCTTGAATTTTACCTTAGGGTGCCTTAGGAATCCCCAAGCTTAGGGTATTGCCACTCCTTATTCTCCTCATATCGATATCTCACCCAAAACTTGAAAACGTCAATCACACAAAACTTAACGGAACTTCATGAGATATGTTAGTATGATAAAAATAAATCATCCACTTAGGTACTGTCAAGACAAGATTCATAATTGTTCTCACATAATGCCTACTGTATTCTATCATTTCCACAATTTATATTACTCAATATAAGCTATGGAAACACTAAAACAAGCAAACTATGAATCGAAAACAGAATCTGTCAAAAACAGAACAGTGTGTAGTAAGAGATTTAAAAACCATACTTATGTACCTCCAAAAATTCTGAAAAATTAGGAAAACGTAAAAAAATTGTAACCCAGTACAGAATAGAAATTCCAGCACTGGACGCAAAAGTTTCTGTTTTTGCACAGAATCAAATCAACAAGCATCCACACTATCCCAAAGGCTTTACTTGGCACATTATTGAAAGAAAACATATAAAACATGATTACTACAGTAGCTTAATCATTTTAACACACAAAAACAGTAGGTATAAGTATTGGGTTGTCTCCCAACAAGCGCTTTTCTTTAATGCCTTTTAGCTAGGCATGATGATTTTAATGATACTCACATAAAAAGTGAAAAATTGAAACATAACGGGGGCATCATGAATCATATGTTCCTCTCTCATAATAATTTTCAGTAGCATCATGAATGGATTCATCAATATAGCTATCATATAAAGCATTCTTTTCATGATCCACAAGCATAGGATTTTTATTACTCTCCACACAAGCGATTTTCTTGTCATTCATAATAGTGGGAGTATCATATGAAACTCGAATACTATAAATTGTTTCCACATCAAAAGAGTAATGTTTAGTAAAAGGGTATTCATAATTATGACAAGTATAATAATAATCATCACTATTTTTCATAATATAAGTATCATCACAATAATCATCATAGATAGGAGGCATGAAATCATCATAGCAAATTTGATCATTCAAAGTAGGGGGACTAAAAAGATCATCTTCATTAAGTATAACATCTCCAAGCTTGGGAAAAACATCAATTGCAGCAAATAAATTCTCAAAAATGTCATTCTCATCAAACATAGCATCCCCAAGCTTGTTAGTTTGCATATCATTAGCATTATCACTATTATCATCAATAGAATAAATAGCACCAATAGTAAAATAATTATTAGCATCATAATTTTCCAAATTGGCACCATAAAGATTTTCAAGATTATAAGAAGTATCATTATCTTCCCAATCATAATCATCCCAACGAGTAATATGCATAACAAAATCACCCTCAATAATTCCTTTGGACATTGTACCATAAGACAAAGAAGCAATATCATCATCAAGTGTATCATCTTCCACAATTATTTTTGATTCATTCTCATGAGGCACAACAATAATAGGAGCAACATCATTTGGGAGGGATACCTTTTTACCTCTATTCTTTCTTATTTTCTTCTTCTTCACCACATCATGTGTGGGTTTAATCAATTTTTCCGAGCTTCTTATTGATGAGATTGGTTGAATAGGGAGCTCCTTCTCGTCACCTATTTCATCATAAGAAAAAATAGGAGGATTTTGGGAAACCTCTTCCCCTTCATTAGTATTCTCTTCATCTTCTATTTGTTTTCTTGTCTTTAAATAATTGGCAATATAAGGATTCTCAATGCAATTTACCGCACAATACATATAAATTTCCTCTAGATCAAAATCGAGAAATCCCTTGAGATTATATTCTAGAATGTCCCTAGTTATACGTTTCATTTCTTCATACCCTAGAAGTAGACTTAGTTCATTATGATGCGCAAGTGTAATCAAGTTATCACAATTTTTGGACACGATTCGATAATGAAACAATTTGCATTGGAGATTTAAATGACCACGTTCATTGCAAAGTTCACAAGGACGGCGAGAAAAATTAAATCTTTCAGCACAATCATCTAGCCTCTCTTGCAACCCTTTAGTTTCTAAATACTTATGCCTCTTACAAAATCTATTTTCCCTTTTTGGTATGCATTTGCACTCCCAATTCACTCCACAAAAATTGACATTCTTATAGGAGACATCATTATCATGACTAGTGCAATCATCATTAGTATTATGGATATTCAAAGAATTCATACTAGCAACATTGCAATCATGCTCATCATTCATGGATTTTATGCCAAACATTTTATTGAATTTTCTTCTATCAATTGAGCACAATTTTCCAATCCATCATTTTCAAGAAAGACATGATAAAGACGAATCAGATGAGGCAACCTCAATTCCATTTTTTTGTAGTTTTCTTTTATAAACCAAACTAGTGATAAAACAAGAAACTAAAAGATTCAATTGCAAGATCTAAAGATATACCTTCAAGCACTCACCTCCCCGGCAACGGCGCCAGAAAAGAGCTTGATGTCTACTATACAACTTGTTCTTGTAGACTCGTGTTGGGCCTCCAAGCGCGGAGGTTTGTAGGACAGTAGCAATTTTCCCTCAAGTGGATGACCTAAGGTTTATCAATCCATGAGAGGTGTAGGATGAAGATGGTCTCTCTCAAACAACCCTGCAACCAAATACAAGAAATCTCTTGTGTCCCCAACACACCCAATACAATGGTAAATTGTATAGGTGCACTAGTTCGGCGAAGAGATGGTGATAAAAGTGTAGTATGGATAGTAGATATAGGTTTTTGTAATCTGAAAATATAAAAACAGCAAGGTAGCAAGTAACAAAAGTGAGCACAAACGGTATTATAATGCTTAAAAACAAGGCCTAGGGTTCATACTTTCACTAGTGCAATCTCTCAACAATGCTAACATAATTGGATCATATAACCATCCCTCAACGTGCGATAAAGAATCACTCCAAAGTTCCTATTCGAGAAGAACATAAGATTGAAATTGTTGTAGGGTACGAAACCACCTCAAAGTTATCCTTTCCGATCAATCTATTGAGCCATCCCTATAAGTGTCACGAATAGCCCTAGAGTTCGTACTAAAATAACACCATATGAAACACATCAACCAACCCTAATGTCACCTAGATACTCCAATGTCACCACAAGTATCCGTGAGTTGATTATTCGATATGCATCAAACAACTTCAGATTCGTAGTATTCAATCCAACACAAAGAACTTCAAGGAGCACCCCAAAGTTTCTATCGAAGAAAAGATAATGAAAACGTGCATCAACCCATATGCATAGATTACCCCAATGTCACCGCGGGAATCCGCGAGTTGAGTGCCAAAACAAATATCAAGTGAATCAATATAATACCCCATTGTCACCACGGGTATTCATATGCAAGACATACATCAAGTGTTCTCAAATCTAAAATATTCAATCTGAAAATAACGAAACCTCAAAGGGAAAAGATTTGATTCATCACAACAAGAATAGAAAGGGAAGAAACACCATATGATCCAACTATATTAACAAAGCTCGCGGTACATCAAGATCGTGCCAAATCAAGAACGCGCGCGAGAGAGAGAAAACACATAGCTATTGGTACAAACCCTCAGCCCCGAGGGTGAACTACTCCCTGCTCGTCATGGAGACCGCCGGGATGATGAAGATGGCCTCCGGTGATGATTCCCCCCTCCGGCAGGGTGCCGGAAAAGGGTTGTAGATTAGATCGTGGAGGTACAGAGGCTTGCGGTGGCATAAAAACTCATCTAGGTTAACTTTCGGGGGTTTCTGAATATATATGATTTTTTGGCATTGGAATCACGCGAAGAAGGGCCACAGGGGGCCCACGAGGCACCAGGGTGCGCCTAGGGGGGGTGGCCCGCCCTGGTGGCTTGTGGGGCCCCTATGGGTCTTCTGGCCACCTCCCGAAGCTTCTAGTGTCTCTTATGTTCCAGAAAAAAATCGTCAAACAGTTTCACTGCATTTGGACTTCATTTGATATAGATTTTCTGGAAACCAAAAACAAGCAGAAAACAGCAACTGGCATTGGGCACTAGGTCAATATGTTAGTCCATGAAAATCATATAAAAACCATATAAAAGTGCACCAAAATCATACAAAACTATAATAAACATGGCATGAATACTTCATAAATTATAGATACGTTAGAGATGTATCACCGTGCCACGTAATTATCTCGCGGGTACCCTCACGGTCAACCCGACTCCACATCTCTCACGGGTACCCCTCAGGGTCGACCTGACTTTATCCAGTATCGGTAGTAAGGCCAATGTACCCGTGTGTCCATAACATCAAAATGGAATCCGAGGAATCACCCTCGTTGGATTCCCACTCGATGTATCCATCAAGGTGAACCTGGAGGAATCACCCTCGTTGGATTCTCTCTTGCGGAGTTGCACGACAGAAGCTTTAATGGAGGTGGTGAAAGAGGAATCACCCTCGATAATCCACCGCCGACTAGCTGTACTACAGAGTCCACATCGGGAGTGAGATAAGAGGTATCACCCTCGGCACTCGATGGTAGCTCTGCGGAGTCGAGCAACTTAGGGGGGTGCTTGGTGATGTGCTGGTCTCTGCCCGTCGATCACATCGATCGGGGCACTGGAACAAAGCGGGGCAACTAGGACAAGGAAGAGGGGCCACAGATGGTTTACCAACCAAACTATACTAAGCATTTAGGATAGCAGGTAAGGTATCAATAGTAGTTTACAAAAAAAATAGGCTATGCATCAGAATAGGATCAATCAAAAGCAGTAGCAAATTCTAATGCAAGTAGGAGGGAGAAAGAATAGGTGATATAGGCATGCTCAAGGGGGTTTGCTTGCCTGGAAGCTCTGCGGCAATGGAGGGGTCGTTAACGGTGTAGTCGGACTCTGGAGCTGCATTGGTCTCGGGGTCTACCGAATAAGAAGAGGAGGAAGAAACAATAAATAAAAGCAAACAGATGCAACACAATGCATGGCATGGCAAAATACAGTGTTGGTGGTGACCTAATGCAATGCTACATGTAGCAAACGAAACGGGGAAATATCTGGAATATTTTCCCGGCCTTAGGTAGTTATCGGTATACTGAACCAGAGGGGAAGGTTCCATGTTCAGATAGGTAGGAGTGATGGTCAAGCATTTTGACCACATATTCAAATTCGTCTCATTTTTATGATCAACTTTCATGTTGAAAACTTTTCGATCCGAGCTACGGTTAAATTTCTACGAATTTTCAAAGATTTAAACCTTTTTCTGAAAATCCTGGAATTAATTTAATTACTAAATTCGCATTATCCAGAACAGTAGCTTGTGACATCAGCATGACATCAGGATGACATCATCGGTCAACCCCAGCTGTTCCAGGTCAAACCTGACAGCTGGGTCCCACATGTCAGTGGCACAGAGGTTAATTAAACTAATTACATGTTAGTTAGGGAGGTGGGGCCCCACTGTCAGTGACTGATTAAGTTAATAAATTAATTTTAATTATAAAAACGTTAATTAGTGTGGGGGCCCCATCTGTCAGTGGCACGGTGTGCCCAGTCAGCCGAGTTGACCAACTCAACTCGGTCAACTAGGGCACCTGGGCCCACTGGTCAGTGACCCAGGGGTGCCCACATGGCCGCCACGTCGGCGGTGGCCGGTGACTCGCCGCCGGCGACGCCGAAATGCGGCGGAGGGCACGGCCTTGCGGCGAGATTCGGTTACGAGCGGCCGTTTCGAGCGCGGCCGGTGCTGTTCGAACGTGCACTCGATGCCGCGTCGAATGGCACCGGTGGCGCGGGCTGGGGTGGCCGGAATCGGCCGGAGCGGCGATGCGTACGGGCGAGGTTGGCTACGGTGTTGCGGGGCGCGGCAAACTAAACGGGCGACGACGTCGGACTCGCACGAGCTCCAGGAGCTCGGCCATGAGCTCGGACGCGAGCTCGTGCTTCGATGGCCACGGCGACGAGCTTGTCGGCGGCGACGTGTTCGGCCACGACGGATACGGTGACTACGACACAGAAATAAGGAAAAGAAGCAGGGGAAAAAGGCGAGGCTCACCGAGGAGCACACGGGGGCTCGCTGGGGGGTTTAGTAGCAGCTGACGGCGGTGAATCGACGGCGAGGACGACAGCAGCCGAGGAGGAAGAAGAGGACGTCGGGCTCGCTGCGGTGGCTCCCGACGTGCGCTCGTGGACGGAGACGAGGTAGTCGACGACGGCGGAGGCAAAGGACACGACGGCGAGGTGTGGGAAGGGCGGTGGCCGCGGCTACGACGGCGGGCAGCGACGGCTGCGCTCGGGCATCGGTGATAGCGAGCGAGAGAGAGCGTGTGGAGAGGGGAGGAGTGGATCTGGGTGACGGGGAGGCCGAGGGGGTCATCCTTATCCCCTCGCCCAGGCTGTGGCATCGTGGTGCCGCCGTTTCGCCGGTGCGCGCTCGCTCGGCCACGGTAACGGCGAAACGGGGAAGAGAGAGAGCGGGAGGAGGAAGAAAGGAGAGGTGGGCTGGGCCGAGTGCACTGTGCACTTAGGCCCAGTCGGTTTAGACCTTTTCTTTTATCTTTTCTGTTTTATTTTTACAGAAGAGTTTTGCAAAAATAAAAGAGCTGCCAAATGCAATTTGTAAAATGTGAAACTGGTCCACAAAAATACATAGCATTATTCTGCATTGCCACAAAAAGATTTGGCAATTTTTGAATCCATTTGAATTTTTCAAAAATGGAAATGGCATTTAAATTGCTGTTTTTGCAGTGTTTAATTGCCCTAGTCCACATTTAGCATTGATGGTGATGTTGTTTTCCTGAGCAATTATTTGTCTTGGAATTTTTGATAAAACATGAACTATTTTCTAGCAATTTTTGAGCAACTTCAAATTTCACTCATAATTTGAATTGAATTTTGTGGTGGAATTTGAATGAGATATGATTTCACTGTGATCATTCTTTGCAAAACTAATTAGCTTAGCATTAATTTGAAGATCACTGTGGCTCATTACTCAGGGGTGTTACACATGTAGAAGAAATGTGCGAAATTCTTGCACAAAGAGGGCGGGTGGAGGGTAAGAACTCCATTTTTGCACACATCTTCATTGCTCTCTAGAGCTCGTTTCGTCAACTCGTGCGCTTGCGAGGTTGACAAGTAAGCATGGGTACCTACACAACAAATAGGCAAACGAAACAAAGTGTGTGCGTGGTAAATGTTCACATGATCCATTATGATGTGTATGTGCACGTGAGAGATAGCACAAGATACGCATCGCTCAAAGAAATTTGAAGCATGGTATATGAACATGTCATCCATCATGAAAGAATAGTTGTTATGCATAACATGATGGGGACACAAATTGAGCATGCAAGTATATGGCACAACAATAGCATCGTTATTCATGGGGAGCATATTGTGCACATAATTATGGGGATCATGCAAAAGATGGGATGGATCAAAATCTCCCAAAATGTTTGAGGAAACTTTGGGGGTCTCCTCAATAGCAATAGCGGAAACATCATATGGAGAAAATTGACAACATGGCAAATAATGCATATCCGAAGCTAGGTGGTCATGGCATGGCATATGATGGCAAAGATGCAAAAGGAGTTGCTATTTGTAGTCTACGTTGGTATTTCCCCGAAGAGGAGAGGATGATGCAGTACAGTAGAGATAAGTATTTCCCTCAGTTAAGAACCAAGGTTATCAATCCAGTAGGACAACCAAGCAAAATTCCGTTAAGTGCACCTGCACACACAAGAGCAAACACTTGCACCCAACGCAAATAAGAGGGTTGTCAATCCTCTTACGGTTATTTGCAAGGATTCAATCTTATCAAGGTAAATAGATAAACTAAACTACTAATTAAAATAAAAGTAAATAAATTGCAGCAAGGTATTTTTAGGTTTTTTATATAGTAAAGATAGACCCGGGGACCATAGTTTTCACTAGAGGCTTCTCTCTTGAGCACATAAACATACGGTGGGTAAACAAATTAATGTTGGGCAATTGATAGAAAAGCAAATAATTATGACGGATTCATGGCAATGATCATGTATATAGGCATCATGTCCGAGACAAGTAGACCGACTCCTGCCTGCATCTACTACTATTACTCCACCCATCGACCGCTATCCAGCATACATCTAGGGTATTAAGTATGAAAACAGAGTAATGCCTTAAGCAAGATGACATGATGTAGAGAAGCAAATTCAAACAATATGAATAAACCCCATCTTTTTATCCTTAATGGCAACAATACAAATACGTGTCATGTCCCTTTCTGTCACTGGGATTGAGCACCGCAAGATTGAACCCATCACAAAGCACCTCTTCCATTGCAAGATAAATCAATCTAGTAGGCCAAACTAAACCGATAGATCAGAGAGAAATACAAAGCTATAACAATCATGCATAAAAGAGTTTAGAGAAGACTCAAATATTTCTCATGAATAATCTGATCATAAACTCACAATTCATCGGATCCCAACAAACACACCGCAAAAGAATATTACATCGGATAGAACTCCAAGAACATCGAGGAGAACATTGTATTGAAGATCAAAGAGAGAGAAGAACCCATCTAGCTACTAGCTATGGACCCGTAGGTCTGTGGTAAACTACTCACACATCATCGGAAGGGCAGCAAGGTTGATGTAGAAGCCCTTCGTGATCGATTACCCCTCCGGCAGAGTACGGGAAAAGGCCTCCAGATGGGATCGTGGAAGAACAGAGGCTTGCGGCGGCGGAAAGGTTTTTTCTTCTGGCTCTCTGGGGGTTTCCCAATATTTATGAATTTATAGAAGTGGAATTAGGTCAAACGGAGGGGGGCACGCCCTAGTGCCTTGTGAAGCCTCCGTGAGGCTTCTGGCCTCCTCCCGAAGCTTCCCAGGTTTTTTTGTCCAGAAAAAAAATCTCCAAAAAGTTTCGTGGCATTTGGACTTCATTTGGTACCGTTTTGTTTG
The DNA here is from genome assembly GCA_039707655.1 of Elymus sibiricus. Taxonomy (NCBI): domain Eukaryota; kingdom Viridiplantae; phylum Streptophyta; class Magnoliopsida; order Poales; family Poaceae; genus Elymus; species Elymus sibiricus. Next base: position 318,137,877 of record CM077670.1, on the reverse strand, counting down.
AAAATCCAAAAACAAGCAGAAAACAACAACTGGCACTAGGCACTGGATTAATAGGTTAGTCCCAAAAAATGATATATAATGGCATATAATTGCATATAAAAACATCCAAGATTGATACTATAATAGCATGGAACAATCAAAAATTATAGATACGTTGGAGACGTATCAAGCATCCCCAAGCTTAATTCCTGCCCGTCCTCGAGAAGGTAAATGATAAAAACAGAATTTTTGATGTGGAATGCTACCTATCATGTTTCATCATGTAATCTCTCTCTTACGGTATGAATAATAAGATCCAAATGATTCAAAGCAATAGTCTATAATTTGATATAAAGACATCAATACTCAGGCATACTAGCAAACAATCATGTCTTTCAAAATAAAAATACTAAAGAACGTTATCCCTACAAAATCATATAATCCTGTCATGCACTATCCCGATGACAAGCCGAGCAATTAGTTCATACTTTTTAACGCGCTTCGGCTTTTTCAACTCCCACTCAATACATGAGCGCAAGCCATGGATATAGCACTATGGGTGGAATAGAGTATGGTGATAGAGATAATTAGGAGAAGTCAAAAATGGAGAAAGTCTCACATCAACGAGGCTAATCAACGGGCTATGGAGATGCCCATCAATTGATGTCAATGCAAGGAGTAGGGATTGCCATGCAACAGATGCACTAAGAGCTATAAGTGTATGAAAGCTCAACATGAAAACTAAGTGGGTGTGCATCCAACTTGCTTGCTAATGAAGACCTCGGGCATTTGAGGAAGCCCGTCATTGGAATATACAAGCCAAGTTCTATAATCAAACATTCCCACTAGTATATGAAAGTGATAAAATAGGAGACTCTCTATATGAAAAACATGGTGCTACTCTGAAGCACAAGTGTGGAAAAGGATAGTAACATTGCCCCTTCTCTCTTTTTCTCTCATTTATTATTTTTTTCTTTCTTTTTTCATTTTTTCTTCTTTTTTTTCATGGCTCTTTTTTGCCTCTTTTTTTTCTATATTTTTTTTCTTTTTTTCCTTTTTTTTCGTCCGGAGTCTCATCCTGACTTGTGGGGGAATCCTAGCCACCATCATCCTTTCCTCACTGGGACAATGCTCTAATAAGGATGATCATCACACCTCTATTTACTTACAACTCGATACTAGAACAAAAATATGACTCTATATGAATGCCTCTGGCAGTGTACCAGGATGTGCAATGATGCTAGCGTAACATGTATTAAAATGATGAACGGTGGCTGAGCCACAAATACTATGTCAGCTATATGATCATGCAAAGCAATATGACAATGACCATGTGTGTCATAAAAACGGAATGGTGGAAGTTGCATGGCAATATATCTCGGAATGGCTATGGAAATGCCATGATAGGTAGGTATGGTGGTTGTTTTGAGGAAGATATAAAGAGGCTTATGTGTGATAGAGTGTATCATATCACGGGGTTTGGATGCACCGGCAAAGTTCGCACCAACTCTCGATGTGAGAAAAGGAAATGCACGGTACCGAAGAGGCTAGCAAGTTGCAGAAGGGTGAGAGTGCGTATAATCCATGGACTAACATTAGTCATAAAGAACCCACATACTTATTGCGAAAGTTTATTAGCCCTCGAAGCAAAGTACTACTATGCATGCCCCTAGGAGGGAGGTTGGTAGGAGTTAACCATCGCGCCCCCCCGACCGCCACACAAAGGAAGACAATCAAGAATAAATCATGCTCCAACTTCTTAGCATAACGACAGATCATACGTGCATGCTTCGGGAATCACAAACCTTAACACAATTATTCTTACTAAACCACAATTATATACTAATACCTCCCTATATTACCATCTTAATATCGCAAAACTATTGCAAGGAATCAAATTTATCATATTCAGTGATCTACATGAAAGTTTTTATTATATCCCTCTTGAATACCTATCATATCAGGACCAAATTCATAACCCGTGCATATTACCATTGCTATTATGAGACTCTCAAAAAGATATAAGTGAAGCATGAGAGTGCAACTATTTCTTTAAAATATCATCACCGCCGTGCTCTAAAAGATATAAGTGAAGCACTAGAGCAACTGCCTAGCTCAAAAGATATAAGTGAAGCACATAGAGTATTCTAATAAATCACGAATAATGTGTGTCCCTCTCAAAAAAGGTGTGTTCAGCAAAGATGATTGTGACAAACTAAAAAGCAAAAAAAATCAAACAAACTATTTCACAAGACGCTCCAAGTAAAACACATATCATGTGATGAATAAAAATATAGCTCCAAGTGAGTTATCGATAGATTGTAGACGAAAGAGGGGATGCCTTCCGGGGCATCCCCAAGCTTAGATGCTTGAGTATTCCTTGAATATTACCTTGGGGTGCCTTGGGCATCCCCAATCTTAGGCTCTTGCCACTCCTTATTCCTTTGTCCATCGTAGTCTCACCCAAAACTTGAAAACTTCAGCACACAAAACTCAACAGAAACCTCGTGAGATCCGTTAGTATAACAAACAAATCTTTAACTTTAGGTACTGTAGTAAATTGATTCATATTTAATATTGGCATAATGCTACTGTACTACAACTTCTCCATGACTCATACCCCCCGATACGATCCATAGATTCATCAAAATAAGCAAACTATGCAACAAAAACAAAATCTGTCTAAAACAGAACAGACTGTAAAGATCTATTTAAAATCCATACTTCTGTAACTCCAAAAATTCTGAAAAATTAGGACAACGTGTCCAATTAATATACCAATACTTTGTAAAAATTTCAGATTTTTCTGGCACTCCAGTACAGAATTAAAATTCCAGTACTGGATGCAAAACTTTCTGTTTTCCAAACAGCATCAATTATACTATCTTCCAAATCATCCCAAAGGCATTACTTGGCACAAACACTAATTAAAACATAAAAATAATATCATAACAGAAGCTATAATAATTCAAACACTCAATAACAGTAGGTAAAAGCAAAAATTTATTTTATTCATTGGGTTGCCTCCCAACAAGCGCTATTGTTTTATGCCCCTAGCTATGCATAATGTATAGTTTCAAGTGTTGCCATCCTTCAAATTGATTCCATAAGTGGCCCTCATAATGGATTCATATGGTGCTTTAATTCTCTTCCTAGGGAAGTGTTCCATCCCTTTCTTTAGTGGAAATTGAAATCGTATATTACCTTCTTTCATATCAATAATATCACCAATTGTTCGAAGAAAAGGCCTACCAAGTATTATGGGGCAAGAAGGACTGCATTCAATGTCAAGAACAATAAAGTCCATGGGCACATAATTTCTATTTGCAAGAATAAGCATATCATTTATCCTACCCAATGGCTTTTAATAGTGGAACCCGCAAGATGCAAATTAAGGGAACAAGGATCCAAGTCGGTGACACCTAGCACATCACACAAAGACTTTGGTATAGTGGAAACGCTAGCACCAAGATCACAAAGAGCATTACATTCATAATCTTTAATTTTTTACTTTAATAGTGGGTTCCCATTCATCTTGTAATTTTCTAGGAATTGATACTTCCAACTCAAGTTTTTCTTCATGCGCTTTCATCATAGCTTCTACAATATGTTTAGTAAAAGCTTTATTTTGTTCATATGCATTTGGTGAATTAATCATGGATTGCAACAAGGAAATGCACTCAATTAAATAACAACTATCATAATTAAAGTCCTTGTAATCCAAAGTGGTGGGTGCATTACTATTTAAAGTTTTAACCTCTCCAAATCCACTTTTTTCATTCTTATGATCAAGATTATCACCCTCCAAGCAAGTGGGACTCCTTCTTTCTAAAGTTGACTCTTCTTCAGTCCCTTTTTCATCAAGTTTTATATTATTAAACAAAGATTCAATAGGTGTAACACCAATCATTTTAATATCTTCATCATTACTAGGTAGTGACTCCGGTTTGGCAGCCATCCAATTTACTAGAGTTGTTTGTTTATCCGAAATTTTTCCTAGTAAATTTTCAGTATTAGCAAGTTGAGCCTGAAGGTTTGATACCTATAAATTAACGTCTTCAAGTTGTTTAGCTAGAATGTTCCTTAAGTTCTTCGGAAAAGAATTTATTTTGCACAAATTGTGAGGTCATAAAACTCTTAGTAACATTTTCAATTTCAGACAACCTTCTGCTATAGAAACTATCACGAAATTCCTCTAAAGACGTAGAGATAAGTATTTCCCTCAGTTAAGAACCAAGGTTATCAATCCAGTAGGAGAACCAACAAAATTCCGTTAAGCGCACCTGCACACACAAGAGCAAACACTTGCACCCAATGCAAATAAGAGGGTTGTCAATCCTCTTAGCGGTTATTTGCAAGGATTAAATCTTATCGAGGTAAATCGATAAACTAAACTACTAATTAAATTAAAAGTAAATAAATTGCAGCAAGGTATTTTTAGGTTTTTTATATAATAAAGATATACCCGGGGACCATAGTTTTCACTAGAGGCTTCTCTCTTGAGCACATAAACATACGGTGGGTAAACAAATTACTGTTGGGCAATTGATAGAAAAGCAAATAATTATGACGGATTCATGGCAATGATCATGTATATAGGCATCACGTCCGAGACAAGTAGACCGACTCCTGCCTGCATCTACTACTATTACTCCACCCATCGACCGCTTTCTAGCATGCATCTAGGGTATTAAGTAAGAAACAGAGTAACGCCTTAAGCAAGATGACATGATGTAGAGAAGCAAATTCAAACAATATGAATAAACCCCATCCTTTTATCCTTAATGGAAACAATACAAATACGTGTCATGTCCCTTTCTATCACTGGGATTGAGCACCGCAAGATTGAACCCATCACAAAGCACCTCTCCCATTGCAAGATAAATCAATCTAGTAGGCCAAACTAAACCGATAGATCGGAGGGAAATACAAAGCTATAACAATTAATCATGCATAAAAGAGTTCAGAGAAGACTCAAATATTTCTCATGGATAATCTGATTGTAAACTCACAATTCATCGGATCCCAACAAACACACCGCAAAAGAAGATTACATCGGATAGAACTCCAAGAACATCGAGGAGAACATTGTATTGAAGATAAAAGAGAGAGAAGAAGCCATCTAGCTACTAGCTATGGACCCATAGGTCTGTGGTAAACTACTCACACATCATTGGAAGGGCAGCAAGGTTGATGTAGAAGCCCTCCGTGATCGATTCCCCCTCCGGCAGAGTACCGGAAAAGGCCTCCAGATGGGATCGCGGAAGAACAGAGGCTTGCGGTGGCGGAAAGGTTTTCTCTTCTGGCCCTCTGGGAGTTTCCCAATATTTGTAAATTTATAGAAGTGGAATTAGGTCAAACGGAGTCACGTGGGCCCCACAAGGTAGCACGACGCGCCCCCCTTGGGGCGCACCCTAGTGCCTTATGAAGCCTCCGTGAGGCTTCTGGCCTCCTCCCGAAGCTTCCCTGGTTTCTTTTTTCCAGAAAAAAATCTCCAAAAAGTTTCATTGCATTTGGACTTCATTTGGTACTGTTTCTCTGAAAAGCCAAAAACAAGCAGAAAACAGCAACTGGCACTAGGCACTGGGTTAATAGGTTAGTCCCAAAAAATGATATATAATTGCATATAAAAACATCCAAGATTGATACTATAATAGCATGGAACAATCAAAAATTATAGATACATTGGAGACGTATCACTCAATAGATTGATCGGAAAGGATAACTTTGAGGTGGTTTCGTACCCTACAACAATTTCTATCTTATGTTCTCCGCTAATAGGAACTTTGGAGTGATTCTTTATCGCACGTTGAGGGATTGTTATATGATTCAACTATGTTAGCACTGTTGAGAGATTGCACTAGTGAAATTATGAACCCTAGGCCTTGTTTTCAAGCATTGCAATACCGTTTGTGCTCACTTTTGTTACTTGCTACCTTGCTGTTTTTATATTTTCAGATTATAAAAACCTATATCTACTATCCATACTACACTTGTATCACCATCTCTTCGCCGAACTAGTGCACCTATACAATTTGCCATTGTATTGGGTGTGTTAGGGACACAAGAGATTTCTTGTATTTGATTGCAGGGTTGTTTGAGAGAGACCATCTTCATCCTACGCCTCCCATGGATTGTTAAACATTAGGTCATCCACTTGAGGGAAATTTGCTACTGTCCTACAAAACTCTGCACTTGGAGGCCCAACAACGTCTACAAGAATAAAGTTGTGTAGTAGACATCAGCAGCAAAGTCGATCATGTATTTCTTCGTGATGAATCTATAATTTAGCCACTCTCTAGCCCAGTAACGCTCGATTCTTTGCAAAACATGTTTACGTTCAGTTGAAGTTCTTCATACGGTGTTTCCTAGTCAGACTTGATATTCTCTAGGATATCCTTGGTTGTGTACAAACTATTTTTCTTCCCACCCTTTCTGGCAGGCCAGTTCAAAGTTGAGGAACTTGGTCCAATCATTTTCTTTACAAAACTGGCTTTCCCTGAGAATGGTTGGAGAATGCTTCACAATTCGATTTCTTCGAGTAGCCTTGTGAAGAATTAAGTTCCTAATCAAGAAATGTTGCAAAGGAATTCATACTCTTAGAACCAAGAGATTCTGCGGCTGAAATGCTACTTGTGAAGAATTACAGTTGCGATGGAAGTAGGTACGGTCATATGTATCCTCAAATTAATTTTTGAAGAAAACCATTTGTTTGAAGATTTTGTTCCGATGTCATGAAGAAATTCACTAAGAAGATTTTGGTGTTGGTTCCAGAGTTATACATATAGAAGCAATTGCACAATTGAGGAATCAATAATGTCAAATGAACTTAGTAGATGTCTAGATTGTGACATAGATGCAAAATCAGCAGTGCTAAAGAATTTGAACCTAAGAAACAACATGGTTATAAGAAAGTTTACTGGGAAGATCAAACGGAGTAGTACAAATCATAAATAATTACCATGGCGAAGAACACAATGAATCACACTTCGAGGCGGACGAAGAAATGTAGATAAGCCCTTTGAGTCCTAACTCGACATCGAAGAACTGCTACGGCAACAGCGGATGAAGAAGCTTGACAGTTGACGGGGATAGCGGTGTCGAAGAAATAGCGGCAGTGAAGCGCGTCCTTCTCCAGCGACGATGAAATCAGCTGCGGCGCTAGGGTTTGAGAGGAGAGCTTGAGAGCTAAAGCAACACGAGCACAGAAGCAGTAAAAAGAATGACTACAACGAGAGGGGTATTTATAACCCAAGGTGTGAAATGGTAGCCTACCTCTCTGAATTCTGTTGGTGGAAATTGGTTTGGTCGTTCGCATTCAAGAAACACGTGTCAAACGATACTTATCCAAGCGATGAGCTTGGAACAGTGATTAATGTGGCATCTGCCAATAGTTGAACTCAATTTGGGCGAAAACGGTTTTGTTGAAACGACACATGCCGAGGACATACGGCGAGCATCGCGAAGATCATCAACTTGCCACATCGCCTCCGGCTTCAATAAATTCTGGCTTTTATCTATCAACTATACTCCAGTTTATGCCACAGCCAAGTATAAAGAATCTCAAGCCGGCTCCTCGAGTCGACTTAAGACTCGGGGGCTACATAGACATGACTCGGCAGATTTGGTCGGTTTCAACAAATAAAAGAACCACGGGTTGTTGCAGGGAAGACAACCCGGTCCCAAGGGCTGCTGCATTATTGAAAAGAAATAATAATAATAATAATAATAATAAAGGTTGCCAAAGAGGACTAGCTGCCATGATGCGCAGTTCAAACATAGGTATCCTGCCTTGTTGGCGAAAAATTAAAGGTTGCCAAAGAGGACTAGCTGCCATGATGCGCAGTTCAAACATAGGTATCCTGCCTTGTTGGCAAAAAATTAAAGGTTGCCAAAGAGGACTAGTTGCCATGATGCGCAGTTCAAACATGGGTACCCTGCCATATTGGCAAAAAGAAAGGTTACCAAAGAAGACTAGTTGCCATGATGCACAGTCTAAACATGGGTATCCTGCTCGATAATGATCAATGGAATAGAGTCGGCATCTCTGGATAAGAGAGTTTGTCGTTTCACCTCAAAAATTGGGTGTTGAGTCTTTATTCTTTGATCATTGGTTACTTGGGGGCTTCCAACTCATTGAGTTTAGCTATTAACATCCCTCTTAACCCGGCATATGCCATTATATACTTGGTTATACCTGCCTATTGGCAAGATGCTACTCTGAAAAGGTGACCCGGTTGAACGCTTGATGAGTCAATCACAGAGGTGACCCTGAATGCATTAAAGTTAAAACACTGGTTAAGTCACGTGAGAGCCGGCTTTCAGAGAGCTAGGATAAACCAAAAGAGGCTACAAGGCCTGCTTCCACTGGAAAGCAAAATCAGACTCGAGCCTCGAAAGCCGGTCTTTATGTCGTGCCTCGAAAGCCGGCTTTTTATTTTATAGTTTGCATTGCTATAACTATCCTGTTATATAGTACCTTGCATTTATATTGTAATTATTTGTACATATTGCATATTTTTTGCAGAAACTGGCATTCTTTTCAGAAAGGCCGGGTCTCATCAATTATGATTTTAATACAACGGCAACATGAATTACCGGGTTGCATGGCAACCACAGCTTATGATCCTTCTTTAAGTAAATGCAAAATTGAGGAGTCAGTTACAAAAATAACAATTTTGGGTTGCACTGTAACCACGGTCAAGGATTTCTTTCATCACAAAGCATCATCAGTTTTTAAGCAAAATACTAAGTGCTCGATGGCACTGGCAGCTCTACGGAGTTTCAGATGATCAGTTATTACAAGCCCCGTCTGGGCGACCCGTATCAATATTGTTTCAACAGTCAAGCCGGCAGAATGGTCGTTAAAGGCTGAGAACCGGTAGTTGGATTTTCCGGGTTGACACCAGCCTATTCTTCTTCAACCCGAAATCTTCAAGTTGGCCTAATCCAGCATTTCCTACATCAAAACAAGTGATTAATGATCATTCAAAAAGTCTCAAGTCGCTACAGGCTGGCGACCCGGCACTTGGGGGGCTATAGCGGAGTTGTTTTTCTTCTACATTACAATAAAGGGTCATTTTCAATACAAGCCCCGAGTTGCTGCAGGCAGTCAACCCGGCACTTGGGGGCTACAGGCTTCAACTGTTTAAATTGAGTCATCAGAATCAATTAAAAGACCTGACCCATCATTTCATGATGAGCGGGACCTTGGGAGCTCCACATGTGAAATTTAAAACATTCAGTTTATGACTGGCGACTCAGATGAACAACCCGGATTTCTCCAAGGTTGCAAATATTTATAAGCAAGTCTTAAAGCTATCACTACATTCTACTCTTAAGATTTGGGGGCTACACTGGTTGAAGCTTTATGAGCACAAGACAATTATAAAGTCCCAGCTTGCCAGAGGCCAGGCAACCCGGCACTTGGGGGCTACACTATTTATAGCTATATATCAACAACATTCAAGACTAAGTTCAAGTCCCAGGTTGCTGCATGCAAGACAACCCGGCACTTGGGGGCTACATAGTCAAGATATTATTTCTATGCAAAGCACCAAGTCATCATGAACTGATACACTCGGAGCTTGGGAGCTACAGGTAATATGGAGAACAAAAATAGAAGAACACCTTCAAGTTATCAATTTTGAGCGAGATGGGTCTCATTTTCTTGGTAGAGGCTTGCAAAGTTCATCTCCTCCAAATTATTCATAGAAGGCCCAGAAGTATTGAAAGCCGGCTCAACATCATATGGATTTCTTATTCCCAATATTTTTAACAAGCGGAAGCACTAGAAGACCGACTCAAACGTCAGACGGGTTATTTTTTCTAATATTTTTCTGCATGGAACCAGCGTCAGCAAGATGATTCTGAAGCCGGCCTGTTGATCTGACAAAGAGACCCGGATTTTTGAGAAGCCGGTTCATTGAGTGAGCCGGCAGTTGAGCGAGCCGGTCCCTTAACACATTGATTATTCTTATTTCAGGAGCTTAGCATGAATAAATTCAAGCTAACCTGGGGGCTAATGTCGGGGGAATTACCCGCGGCTAGACCCGGTAGTCCAAGACATGACCCGGCTAGACCAAAAGGCCCAGGCCCAGGTTATCGAGGAAACAACTTGGGCCGGCTCACTATAAGCAGGGAGCCTACACGGAACCCGGCCAGGAATATCAAGACCCGGCAAGGGAAGCAAGACCTGGCGGAGGAAGCAAGACCCGGCCGATGACAGACCCGGCCTGGGTTGATTGGTGCGGAAGAGAATACGGGTGACCGAACGTGGCCCAACATGGGGGTGGCCCAGCAGGCCAGCTTTCGACCATTCGAATAAGATCCGGACCAGTATCCGGCTTGTAATAGAAAAGAGACTAGTTGTAGTCCTACTAGGACTCTACATGTAAGCCGGCCCCTTCAACTTATATAAGGAGGGGCAAGTGCTACTTGTAGTCTGCGTTGGTATTTCCCCGAAGAGGAGAGGATGATGCAGTACAGTAGAGATAAGTATTTCCCTCAGTTAAGAACCAAGGTTATCAATCCAGTAGGAGAACCAAGCAAAATTCCGTTAAGCGCACCTGCAGACACAAGAGCAAACACTTGCACCCAACGCAAATAAGAGGGTTGTCAATCCTCTTAGCGGTTATTTGCAAGGATTAAATCTTATTGAGGTAAATAGAAAAACTAAACTACTAATTAAAATAAAAGTAAATAAATTGCAGCAAGGTATGTTTAGGTTTTTTATATAATAAAGATAGACCTGGGGACCATAGTTTTCACTAGAGGCTTCTCTCTCGAGCACATAAACATACGGTGGGCAAAGAAATTACTGTTGGGCAATTGATAGAAAAGCAAATAATTATGTCGGATTCATGGCAATGATCGTGTATATAGGCATCACGTCCAAGACAAGTAGACCGACTCCTGCCTGCATCTACTACTATTACTCCACCCATCGACCGCTATCCAAGATGCATCTAGGGTATTAAGTATGAAACAGAGTAACGCCTTAAGCAAGATGACATGATGTAGAGAAGCAAATTCAAACAATATGAATAAACCCCATCTTTTTATCCTTAATGGCAACAATACAAATATGTGTCATGTCCCTTTCTGTCACTGGGATTGAGCACCGCAAGATTGAACCCATCACAAAGCACCTCTCCCATTGCAAGATAAATCAATCTAGTAGGCCAAACTAAACCGATAGATCGGAGAGAAATACAAAGCTATAACAATCATGCATAAAAGAGTTTAGAGAAGACTCAAATATTTCTCATGAATAATCTGATCATAAACTCACAATTCATCGGATCCCAACAAACACACCGCAAAAGAAGATTACATCGGAAAGAACTCCAAGAACATCGAGGAGAACATTGTATTGAAAATCAAAGAGAGAGAAGAAGCCATCTAGCTACTAGCTATGGACCCGTAGGTCTGTGGTAAACTACTCACACATCATCGGAAGGGCAGCAAGGTTGATGTAGAAGCCCTCCGTGATCGATTCCCCCTTCGGCAGAGTACTGGAAAAGGCCTCCGGATGGGATCGCAGAAGAACATAGGCTTGCGGCGGCGGAAAGTTTTCTCTTCTGGCTCCCTGGGGGTTTCCCAATATTTGTGAATTTATAGAAGTGGAATTAGGTCAAACGGAGTCACGTGGGCCCCACAAGGTAGCACGACGCACCCCCCTGGGGCACGCCCTAGTGCCTTGTGAAGCCTCCATGAGGCTTCTGGCCTCCTCCCGAAGCTTCCCAGGTTTCTTTTGTCCAGAAAAAAATCTCCAAAAAGTTTCGTGGCATTTGGACTTCATTTGGTACTATTTCTCTGAAAAGCCAAAAACAAGCAGAAAACAACAACTGGCACTAGGCACTGGGTTAATAGGTTAGTCCCAAAAATATGATATATAATTGCATACAATTGCGTATAAAAACATCCAAGATTGATACTATAATAGCATGGAACAATCAAAAATTATAGATACGTTGGAGATGTATCAAGCATCCCCAAGCTTAATTCCTGCTCGTCCTCGAGTAGGTAAATGATAAAAACAGAATTTTTGATGTGGAATGCTACCTACATGTTTCATTATGTAATCTCTCTCTTACGGTATGAATAATAAGATCCAAATGATTCAAATCGATATTCTATAATTTGATATAAAGACATCAATACTTAGGCATACTAGCAAACAATCATGTCTTTCAAAATAAAAATGCTAAAGAACGTTATCCCTACAATATCATATAATCCTGCCATGCTCCATCTTCTTCACACAAAGTATTTATCATGAACAACCCCGGCTTTAGCCAAGCAATTGGTTCATACTTTTTAACGCGCTTCAGCTTTTTCAACTCCCACTCAATACATGAGCGCAAGCCATGGATATAGCACTATGGGTGGAATAGAGTATGGTGATAGAGATAAATAGGAGAAGTCAAAAATGGAGAAAGTCTCACATCAACGAGGCTAATCAACGGGCCATGGAGATGCCCATCAATTGATGTCAATGCGAGGAGTAGGGATTGCCATGCAATGGATACACTAAGAGCTATAAGTGTATGAAAGCTCAACATGAAAACTAAGTGGGTGTGCATCCAACTTGCATGCTCATGAAGACCTCGGGCATTTGAGGAAGCCCATCATCGGAATATACAAGCCAAGTTCTATAATGAAAAATTCCCACTAGTATATGAAAGTGACAAAATAGGAGACTCTCTATATGAAAAACATGGTGCTACTCTGAAGCACAAGTGTGGAAAAAGATAGTAACATTTCCCCTTCTCTCTTTTTCTCTCATTTATTTTATTTTTCTCTTTTTTTATTTATTTTTCTTTATATATTTTTCTTTCCTTTTTTCTTCTTTTTTTTCATGGCTCTTTCGCCTCTTTTTTCTATATTTTTTCCTTTTTTTTCTTCGTCCGGAGTCTCATCCCGACTTGTGGGGGAATCATAGCCACCATCATCCTTTCCTCACTGGGACAATGCTCTAATAAGGATGATCATCACACCTCTATTTACTTACAACTCAAAATTACATCTCGATACTAGAACAAAAATATGACTCTATATGAATGCCTCTGGCAGTGTACCAGGATGTGCAATGATACTAGCATAACATGTATAAAAAATGATGAACGGTGGCTGAGTCACAAATACTATGTCAGCTATATGATCATGCAAAGCAATATGACAATGACGATGTGTGTCATAAAAATGGAACGGTGGAAGTTGCATGGCAATATATCTCAGAATGGCTATGAAAATGCCATGATAGGTAGGTATGGTGGCTGTTTTGAGGAAGATATAAAGAGGCTTATGTGTGATAGAGCATATCATATCACGGGGTTTGGATGCACCGGCGAAGTTTGCACCAACTCTCGATGTGAGAAAGGGCAATGCACGGTACCGAAGAGGCTAGCAAATTGAGGAAGGGTGAGAGTGCGTATAATCCATGAACTCACATTAGTCATAAAGAACTCACATACTTATTGCGAAAGTTTATTAGCCCTCGAAGCAAAGTAATACTACGCATGCCCCTTGGGGGGAGGTTGGTAGGAGTTAACCATCGCGCGCCCCCGACCGCCACACAAAGGAAGACAATCAAGAATAAATCATGCTCCAACTTCTTAGCATAACGACAGATCATACGTGCATGCTTCGGGAATCACAAACCTTAACACAATTATTCTTACTAAACCACAATTATATACTAATACCTCCCTATATTACCATTTTAATATCGCAAAACTATTGCAAGGAATCAAATTTATCATATTCAATGATCTAAATGAAAGTTTTTATTATATCCCTCTTGAATACCTATCATATCAGGACCAAATTCATAACCCGTGCATATTACCATTGCTATCATGAGACTCTCAAAAAGATATAAGTGAAGCACGAGAGTGCAACTATTTCTTTAAAATATCATCACCTCTAAAAGATATAAGTGAAGCACTAGAGCAACTGCCTAGCTCAAAAGATATAAGTGAAGCATATAGAGTATTCTACCAAATCACGAATAATGTGTGTCCCTCTCAAAAAGGTGTGTTCAAAAAAGATTATTGTGACAAACTAAAAAGCAAACAAACTATTTCACAAGACGCTCCAAGTAAAACACATATCATGTGATGAATAAAAATATAGCTCCAAGTGAGTTACCGATAGATTGTAGACGAAAGAGGGGATGCCTTCCGGGGCATCCCCAAGCTTAGACGCTTGAGTCTTCCTTAAATATTACCTTGGGGTGCCTTGGGCATCCCCAAGCTTAGGCTCTTGCCACTCCTTATTCCTTTGTCCATCGTAGTCTCACCCAAAACTTGAAAACTTCAGCACACAAAACTCAACAGAAACCTCGTGAGATCCGTTAGTATAACAAACAAATCTTTAACTTAGGTACTGTAGTAAATTGATTCATATTTAATATTTGCATAATGCTACTGTACTACAACTTCTCCATGACTCATACCCCCCGATATGATCTACAGATTCATCAAAATAAGCAAATTATGCAACAAAAACAGAATCTGTCTAAAACAGAACAGTCTGTAAAGATCTATTTTAAAGCCATACTTCTGTAACTCCAAAAATTCTGAACAATTAAGACAACGTGGGAAATTAATATACCAATACTTTGTAAAAATTTCAGATTTTTCTGGCACTCCAGTACAGAATTAAAATTCCAGTACTGGACGCAAAACTTTCTGTTTTCCAAACAGCATCAATTATACTATCTTCCAAATCATCCCAAAGGCATTACTTGGCACAAACACTAATTAAAACATAAAAATAATATCATAAAAGAAGCTATAATCATGCAAACACTCAATAACTTGTTTTATTCATTGGGTTGTCTCCCAACAAGCTCTTTCTTTATAGCCATTAAGATAGGCATGAGATTTCAATGATGCTCTCATGAGAGATAATAATAGAAACACAAAGAGAGCATCATGAAGTGTATGAAAAACACACTTAAGTCTAACATACTTCCTATGCATAGGTATTTTATAGGAGAACAAATTATCAAGACAAACAATCTCTAGCGTATGCAAGGAAGAAGAACGGAGCATTAACAATTTGAACTTCAAGAGAGGTAATTGAGTAACATGAAAATTTCTACAACCATATTTTCCTCTCTCATAATAATTACATGTAGGATCATAGTCAAATTCAACGATATAGCTATCATATAAAATATTCTCTTCACGATCCACATGCATAAAAGTTTTATAATCTTCGAAGATAGTGGGATTAACATCAACTAAAGTCATGACCTCTCCAAGCCCACTTTTATCAAAAATTTCATAAGATTGAACACTATCCCAAGTAGTGGGATCATTATTACCTAAAGTTTATGCTCTTCCAAACCCACTTTTAATAGTATTGCAAATTTTATTATCAGTAACATATTCATCATGTGGCTTAAATAAATTTTCAAGATCATAAGAAGCATCATCACCCCAATCATGATCATTGCAATAAGTAGTGCACATAACAAAATTTTCATCCCCAAGCTTGTAGTTTTGCATATTATTAGCACAATTCATATTAATAGAATTTATAGTAACATCATTGCAATCATGCTTTTCAATCAAGGAGCTATCATGAATCACTTTATAAATTTCTTCTTCTAACACTTCATCACAATTTTCAGATTCATGATTTTCAAGCAAAACTTCATAGAGATAATCAAGTGCACTCAACTCACTAGTAATTGGTTCATTATAATTGGATCTTTTGAAAAGATTAGCAAGTGTATGAGGATCCATAGTGATCTTAAATTTTTGTTTTACTTTCTGTTCTTGAGTGTTGACATGGCAATAAAAGCAAGCAAGCAAATAAAATATTTTTGTGTTTTTGTAAAAAAAAAAATTAGAAGTGGGGGAGATGAAAACGAGAGGCAAATGAAAATAAAAGGCAAATAAAGTAAATGCAAGTGAATGATAATTTGTGCGAAGGTACTTGGTAATTTTGATGATGTCTCCCCGGCAACGGCGCCAGAAATTCTTCCTGCTACTTGTAGTTTGCGTTGGTATTTCCCCGAAGAGGAGAGGATGATGCAGTACAGTAGAGATAAGTATTTCCCTCAGTTAAGAACCAAGGTTATCAATCCAGTAGGACAACCAAGCAAAATTCTGTTAAGTGCACCTGCACACGCAAGAGCAAACACTTGCACCCAACACAAATAAGAGGGTTGTCAATCCTCTTAGCGGTTATTTGCAAGGATTAAATCTTATCGAGGTAAATAGATAAACTAAACTACTAATTAAAATAAAAGTAAATAAATTGTAGCAAGGTATTTTTAGGTTTTTTATATAATAAAGATAGACCCGGGGACCATAGTTTTCACTAGAGGCTTCTCTCTCGAGCACATAAACATACGGTGGGTAAACAAATTACTGTTGGGCAATTGATAGAAAAGCAAATAATTATGACGGATTCATGGCAATGATCATGTATATAGGCATCACGTCCGAGACAAGTAGACCGATGATAACCCACAAGTATAGGGGATCGCAACAGTTTTTGAGGGTAGAGTATTCAACCCAAATTTATTGATTCGACACAAGGGGAGCCAAAGAATATTTGCAAGTATTAGCAGTTGAGTTGTCAATTCAACCACACCTGGAAACTAAATATCTGCAGCAGAGTGATCAGTAGCACAGTAGTATGATAGTTTGATAGCAGTAGCAATAATAGTAACAGTAGCAGTAACGATAGCAGCAATAGTAGTAGCAATGGTGACAGCAGTGGCAACAGTAGTAACTTAGCAAGGAACAATATGTGAAAAGCTCGTAGGCATTGGATCGGTGATTATGTTGGATAACATTCATCATGTAACAGTCATAACCTAGGGCGACACAGAACTAGCTCCAATTCATCAATGTAATGTAGGCATGTATTCCGTATATAGTCATACGTGCTTGCGATAAGAACTTGCATGACATTTTTGTCCTACCCTCCCGTGGCAGCGGGGTCCATAAGGAAACTAAGGGATATTAAAGCCTCCTTTTAATGGAGAACCGGAGCAAAGTATTAACACATAGTGAATACATGAACTCCTCAAACTATGGCAATCACCGGAAAGAATCCCAATTATTGTCACCTTGGGGTATGCGGATCATAACACATAGCAGGTGCGTATAACTTGCAAGATCGGATCAAGAACACAAATATATTCATGAAAACATAAAGGTTTCAGATCTGGAATCATGGCACTCGGGCCCTAGTGACAAGCATTAAGCATAGCAAAGTCATAGCAACATCAATCTCAGAACATAATGGATACTAGGGAACAAGCCCTAACAAAACTAACTCGATTACATGATAAATCTCATCCAACTCATCACCGTCCAGCAAGCCTACGAAGGAATTACTCACTCCCGGCGGTGAGCATCATGAAATTGGTGATGAAGGATGGTTGATGATGACGATGCCGGAAGATCCCCCTCTCCGGAGCTCCAAATGGACTCCAGATCTGGCCTCCTGATGAAGAACATGAGGTGGCGGTGGCTCCGTATCGTGAAATGCAATAAAACTTCCTCCCTTATTTCTTCTCTAGAATTGTGAATTTATAGCATTGGAATTAGGTCAGACGGAGCCACGTGGGCCCCACGAGGTACCAGGGCGCGCCTGGAGGGGGTGGCGCGCCCTGGTGCCTCGTGGGCACTGGGTGGCCCCCCTCCAGTGGGTCTTGGTTCCAGTATTTTTTATTTATTCCAAGAAAATCTCCAAAAAGTTTCATCCAATTCCAAGAACTTTTATTTCTGCACAAAAAACAACACCATGGCAATTCTGCTGAAAACAGCGTCAGTCTGGGTTAGTTCCATTCAAATCATGCAAATTAGGGGCCAAAACAAGAGCAAAAGTGTTTGGAAAAGTAGATACGACTGAGACGTATCAACTCCCCCAAGCTTAACTCATTGCTTGTCCTCAAGCAATTCAGTTGACAAACTGAAAGTGATAAAGAAAAACTTTTACAAACTCTTTTGTTCTTGTATCTATATATATGCTTAAATAGCACCCAAGTTTTCAGCAAAGACTATAACTAACCATGCAAATGACAACTCTTAGAAATTATATTCACTCATATCAATGGCATAATCAACTAGCGAGCAATAATAAGATATCTCAAATGCCAACACTTTGTCAAAGCGATCATGATATAATATGACAATATGGTATCTCGCTAGCCCTTTCTGAGACCGCAAAACATAAATGCAGAGCACCTCCAAAGTTCAAGCAGTGACTAAATATTGTAATTCATGGTAGAAGAGATCCAGTCATCATGCACACAACATTAACTATTCACAATGCATGAGAATGACAATAGTGCTCTCAGGACTGGTGCTTATTTGAGAAGGTGATGACTCAACAATAAAAGTAAAATAACATAAAAGTAAATAGATAGGCCCTTCACAGAGGGAAGCATGGATTTGCAGAGGTGCCAGAGCTCGAAGCTTAAATCAGAGATAGATATAATTTTGAGAGGTATGCCTTTCCTATCAATGTCACGACCGAGAGTTTTCAATATCTTCCATGCTAAACACATTAGCGGCGGTTCCCAAGCGGTAAAGTAAAGTTTACTCCCCCTCCACTAACAATCACAAGCCATGGCTAGCCGAATCCTCGGGTGCCCTCCATACCAACAACTTTCCGGGGGAGTTTGTTTTATTATTTTGCAATTTTAATAATGGCACTGGGCATCCCGATTACCAGCCCCTCTCGTGCAAGGACAAGTGAATCAACACTCATCATGAGAATAACCCGCTTAGCTTGGAAGATACTGACCGCCCCCTGTCGCTCCATGAGCGGTACGGGCACACGAAACAGATGTTCATTTGAATATTTATAGGTGGCACATGCAAATTTACTTAGAACGGCAGAGTAATACCGCATGTAGGTAGATATAGTGGACTCATCTAGGATAACTTTGGTTTAAGGGTTTTGATGCACAAGCAACATTCCCGCTTAGTACAGGTGAAGGATAGCAAATAGGTTGAGAAGCGACCAGCTAGAGAGCAAAAACGGTCATAATCATGCATTATGAATAATCAACATTGAATACTAGCATGAGTAGGATATAAACACCGTGAACATAAATATCGTGAAGGCTATGTTGGTTTTTGATACGTCTCCAACGTATCTATAATTTATGAAGTATTCATGCCATGTTTATTATAGTTTTGTATGATTTTGGTGCACTTTTATATGGTTTTTATATGATTTTCATGGACTAACATATTGACCTAGTGCCCAGTTCCAGTTGCTGTTTTCTGCTTGTTTTTGGTTTTCCAGAAAATCTATATCAAATGAAGTCCAAATGCAGCGAAACTTTTTGACGATTTTTTCTGGAACATAAGAGACACTAGAAGCTTTGGGAGGTGGCCAGAAGACCCACAGGGGCCCCACGAGCCACCAGGGCGCGCCACCCCCCCCAGGCGCGCCCTGGTGCCTCATGGCCCCCCTGTGGCACCTCTTCGCGTGATTCCAACGCCAAAAAATCATATATATTCAAAAAACCCCGAAAGTTAACCTAGATGAGATTTTACGCCGCCGCAAGCCTCTGTACCTCCACGATCCAATCTACAGCCCTTTTTCGGCACCCTGCCGGAGGGGGGAATCATCACCGGAGGCCATCTTCATCATCCCGGAGGTCTCCATGACGAGGAGGGAGTAATTCACCCTCGGGGCTGAGGGTTTGTACCAGTAGCTATGTGTTTGATCTCTCTCTCTCTCTCGTGTTCTTGATTTGGCACGATCTTGATGTATCGCCAGCTTTGTTAATATAGTTGGATCATATGGTGTTTCTTCCCTCTCTATCTTTGTTGTGATGAATTGAATCTTTTCCCTTTGAAGTTTCGTTATTGTCGGATTGAATATTTCAGATTTGAGAACACTTGATGTATGTCTTGCATATGAATATTCGTGGTGACAATGGGGTATTATATTGATTCACTTGATATATGTTTTGGCACTCAACTCGCGGATTCCCGAGGTAACATTGGGGTAATCTATGCATAGGGGTTGATGCACGTTTTCATTATCTTTTCTCTGATAGAAACTTTGGGGTGCTCCTTGCAGTTCTTTGTGTGGATTGAATATTATGATTATGAAGTTGTTTGATGCATATCGTATAATCAACTCACGGATACTTGTGGTGACATTGGAGTATCTAGGTGACATTAGAGTTGGTTGATGTGTGTCATATGGTGTTATTTTAGTACGAACTCTAGGGCTGTTTGTGACACTTATAGGAATGGCTCAATAGATTGATCCGAAAGGATAACTTTGAGGTGGTTTCGTACCCTACAAACAATTTCTATCTTATGTTCTCCGCTAATAGGAACTTGGGAGTGATTCTTTATCGCACGTTGAGGGATGGCTATATGATCCAATTATGTTAGCATTGTTGAGAGATTGCACTAGTGAAAGTATGAACCCTAGGCCTTGTTTTCAAGCATTGCAATACCGTTTTTGCTCACTTTTGTTACTTGCTACCTCGCTGTTTTTATATTTTCAGATTACAAAAAACTATATCTACTATCCATACTACACTTTTATCACCATCTCTTCGCCGAACTAGTGCACCTATACAATTTACCATTGTATTGGGTGTGTTGGGGACACAAGAGATTTCTTGTATTTGGTTGCAGGGTTTTTTGAGAGATACCATCTTCAACCTACGCCTCCCACGGATTGATAAACCTTAGGTCATCCACTTGAGGGAAAAATGCTACTGTCCTACAAAACTCTGCGCTTGGAGGCCCAACACGAGTCTACAAGAATAAGTTGTGTAGTACACATCAAGCTCTTTTCTGGCGCCGTTGACGGGGAGGTGAGTGCTTGAATGTCTATCTTTAGATCTTGCAATTGAATCTTTTAGTTTCTTGTTTTATCACTAGTTTGGTTTATAAAAGAAAACTACAAAAAATGGAATTGAGGTTGCCTCATATTATTCATCTATATAATGTCTTCCGTGAAAATGATGGAAAGGAAAATTGTGCTCAATTGATAGAATAAGAATTCAATAAAATGTTTGGCATAAAATCTTTGAATGATGAGCATGATTGCAATGTTTCTAGTATGAATTCTATGAATATCCATGATGCTAATGATATGCAAAGCTACAAGCTTGGGGATGCTATGTTTGATGAAGATGATATTTTTAGTCCCCCAAGTTTTGATGAGAAAATTTATTATGATGAAAGTATGCCTCCTATTTATGATGATTATATTGATAAAAATGGATTTGGAGAGGTCACAACTTTATTTAATGATGATTCCACTATTTTGGAAGAGGTTTCAATTGATTATGACAACAAAGTTGCTATCTATGATGATTATTGTGATGACATGTATGCTATAAAGAATAATGATAACCATGAAACTTGTCATCATGATTTTAATTTTCAATTGGAGTATACCAATCTAGTATCTCATGATAGTTATTTCATTGAATTTGCTCCCACTATTATTGATGAGAAGAAATTTGCTTATGTAGAGAGTAATAAAATTTCTATGCTTGTGGATCATGAAAAGAATATTTTATGTGATAGCTATATTGTTGAATTCATTCATGATGCTACTGAAAATTACTATGAGAGAGGATCATATGCTTTTACATATTGCAATAATATCAAGTTTCCGCTCTATGTGTAGAAAGTTTCAAAGTTATACCTGTTTTGCCTTCCTATGCTAGTTGATTCTTGCTCTCATAAATTATTTGCTCACAAAATCCCTATGCATAGGAAGTGGGTTAGGCTTAAATGTGCTAGTCATATGCTTCATGATGCTCCCATTGTGTTTCAATTCTTTACTTTTATGTGAGCATCATTGAAATCATCATGTCTAGCTAAAAGGCATTAAAGAAAAGCGCTTGTTGGGAGACAACCCAATATTTATACCTACTGTTTTTGTATGTCCACATTATTAAGCTACTGTGGTAATCATGTTTTATATGTTTTCTTTCAATAATGTGCCAAGTAAAGCCTTTGGGATAGTGTGGATGCTTGTTGATTTGATTCTGTGCAAAAACAGAAACTTTTGCGTCCAGTGCTGGAATTTCTATTATGTACTGGAGCATGATAAAATTCTGAAATTTTTACACAGTATTGGGTTGAAAATTTTTTACGTTGTCCTAATATTTCAGTATTTTTAGAGGTACAGAAGTATGGTTTTTAACTCGCTCACCACATGCTGTTCTGTTTTTGACAGATTCTGTTTTTATTGCAGAGTTTGCTTGTTTTAGTGTTTCCATAGCTTATATTATGAGATATAAATTGTGGAAATGATAGAATACAGTAGGAATTATGTGAGAACAATTATGAATCTTGTCTTGACAGTACCTAAGTGGATGATTTATTTTTATCATACTAACCTATCTCACAAAGTTCCGTTAAGTTTTGTGTGATTGAAGTTTTGAAGTTTTGGGTGAGATATCGATATGAGGAGAATAAGGAGTGGCAAGACCCTAAGCTTGGGGATTCCCAAGGCACCCCAAGGTAATACTCAAGGAATACTCAAGCGTATATGCTTGGGGATGCCCCGGAAGGCATCCCCTCTTTCGTCTTCAACACCATCGGTAACCTCACTCGGAGCTATATTTTTATTCGTCACATAATATGAGTTTTGCTTGGAGTGTCATTTTCTTCTGTCTATATTTTCTTGATTTTATCAATAATAATGTTTTGTATCTTTTAGTTCAATAAAAATGCCAATTATAGCCTTTACCATGCTCAGTTTGCAAGTTCACGTGTTGCTGTTTGAAAACAGAAAGTTTTCTGTTATGTCCAAAATATTCCTGAATAGTCAGAACATGATCAAAATCTGAAATTTTTACACAGTAAGCATGCATGAGTTCTATGTCACGTGGTAATTTTTCAGAATTTTTAGAGTTGGGTAAGTATGGATTCTTATTCACCCTTTACAGACTATTCTGTTTTGGCAGATTGCTGTTATTGTTGCATTGTTTGCATATGTTTGCTTGTTTAATGTTTCTATTTGAGGATAGGAGTATTAAATATGCAGAGGCATTTAGTATAAAATGTTTAATTATAATTTTTGTGATTTGCTACAGTAGAGAATGTTAAGGTTTTGAGTTGATTTATACTAACTTATCTCACGAGTTCTTGTTGAGTTTTGTGTGGATGAAGTTTTTAAGATTTGGGAGAAACCGTGATATGAGAGGAATTAAGGAGACACAAGAGCTCAATCTTGGGGATGCCCAAGGATCCCCAAGATAATATTTCAACAATTCTTAAACAACTAAGCTTGGGGATGCCCCGGTAGGCATCCCACCTTTCTTCATCAACAATTATCGGTTAGTCTTGGTTGAGCCTAAATTTTTGCTTCTTCACATGATGTGTGCTATTCTTGGAATGTCATTTTATTTTGTTTTCCTTGCTGTTTGAATAAAATACTTAATATCTGAAATTTTTAAATGAGAGAGAGTCCCCACATAGCTACCTATTTACTTAACTACTCATTTGGTCTTCACTTATATCTTTTTGGAGTAGTTTGTCATTTACTCTTGTTCTTCACTTATATCCTATGAGTAAATTGTTGAAATGAATTGAATATCATAAATTTGAAATTTATATGCTTCATATGCTTGTCCCATGAGGAGTAGTGACTTCACATACAAGAAGTATAAGTGGTAAAATTTATTGAAAGTTAACAAACATAGCATTGGTCACTTGAACAATTCATGAAAGAATTTTGAAGGAAGAGAAATTTCACATATAAATATACTATCTTGGACATCTTCTATGATTGTGAGCCCCCATTAATTATTTTCAAGCTTGATCAAATAGTTGACGTTGGACAAGGAAGACAACGTAATGAGTTATGTTTGTTTATATTCACATAGAAGTTATATTGTCATGGATCCTCTAACATGTGGTGCTTGCTTAGGATCTTTTGCTAGCCAAAAATTCGTACTAAGTAGAGATACTACTTGTGCATCCAAAAACCCTTAAACCCAGTTTCTTGCCATGAGAGTCCACTATATCTACCTATGGATTGAATAAGATCCTTCAAGTAAGTTGTCATCGGTGCAAAAAGCAATAAAAATTGCTCCTAAAATATGTATGATCTTTTATTGCAAGGGAAAATAAGCGTTGTACGAACTTGTGATGGTAAAGAAATAAAAGCGACGGACTGCATAATAAAGGTTGCTATCACAAGGGGCAATATAACGTGACGTTCCTTTGCATTAAGGGCTTGTGCATCCAACAACAAAAAGCGCATGACAACCTCTGCTTCCCTCTGCGAAGGGCCTATCTTTTACTTTGCTGTATTTACTTTTTTGTATTTACTTTTATACAAGAGTCATTAATGTTCATCCCTATTCCGCTCTATTTATTCTTTAGTTGGCAAGCATTATGTGGTAGGGAAAGATCCAGGCACATATATCCAGTTGAATATAGGTGATCATGAGTTATTATTGTTGACATTATCCATGAGATAAATAAGTTGGGAGGCAAAACATTAAGCCCCTATCTTCCTATGTGTTTGACTGAAACGGTTTGTTCTAAAAATATGCTTTGAGTGTCAGCAATCATGGAAGACTAAATGATGGTTGAGTATGTGGAATTTGCTAGATCAAAGCTCTTACATAGACCCTTCCTAAAAATAAGATGAATTGTAATTGTTTGATGACTGAAAACATAGTTTGTTAGTTTTCAAGAAAGTTTATGGCCTATACTTTAAACATGTGAATAGCTTGCTACTTGATCATGAGAAGTTTTATGAGATGAGCTACTGATTATGATATATATTGATGCTAGAAAAAGTGATTGAAATTATCATTGATCAAACTTATGCACTATGCTAGCATTGACACTTCATAAATTATTTCTTTTATCATTTACCTACTCGAGGACGAGCAGGAATTAAGCTTGGGGATGCTGATACGTCTCCAACGTATCTATAATTTATGAAGTATTCATGCCATGTTTATTATAGTTTTGTATGATTTTGGTGCACTTTTGTATGGTTTTTATATGATTTTCATGGACTAACATAATGACCTAGTGCCCAGTGCCAGTTGCTGTTTTCTGCTTGTTTTTGGTTTTCCAGAAAATCTATATCAAATGAAGTCCAAATGCAGCGAAACTTTTTGACGATTTTTTCTGGAACATAAGAGACACTAGAAGCTTCGGGAGGTGGCCAGAAGACCCACAAGGGCCCCACGAGCCACCAGGGCGCGCCACCCCCCAGGCGCGCCCTGGTGTCTCGTGGGCCCCCTATGGCACCTCTTCACGTGATTCCAACGCCAAAAAATCATATATATTCAGAAACCCCCGAAAGTTAACCTAGATGAGTTTTTACGCCGCCGCAAGCCTCTGTACCTCCACGATCTAATCTACAGCCCTTTTCCGGCACCCTGCCGGAGGGGGGAATCATCACCGGAGGCCATCTTCATCATCCCGGCAGTCTCCATGACGAGGAGGGAGTAGTTCACCCTCGTGGCTGAGGGTTTGTACCAGTAGCTATATGTTTGATCTCTCTCTCATGTTCTTGATTTGGCACGATCTTGATGTATCGCCAGCTTTGTTAATATAGTTGGATCATATGGTGTTTCTTCCCTCTCTATCTTTGTTGTGATGAATCAAATCTTTTCCCTTTGAGGTTTCGTTATTGTCGGATTGAATATTTCAGATTTGAGAACACTTGATGTATGTCTTGCATATGAATACCCGTGGTGACAATGGGGTATTATATTGATTCACTTGATATATGTTTTGGCACTCAACTCGCGGATTCCCGAGGTGACATTGGGGTAATCTATGCATAGGGGTTGATGCACGTTTTCATTATCTTTTCTCCGATAGAAACTTTGGGGTGCTCCTTGGAGTTCTTTGTGTGGATTGAATATTATGATTATGAAGTTGTTTGATGCATATCGTATAATTAACTCACGGATACTTGTGGTGACATTGGAGTATCTAGGTGACATTAGAGTTGGTTGATGTGTGTCATATGGTGTTATTTTAGTACGAACTCTAGGGCTGTTTGTGACACTTATAGGAATGGCTCAATAGATCGATCGGAAAGGATAACTTTGAGGTGGTTTCGTACCCTACAAACAATTTCTATCTTATGTTCTCCGCTAATAGGAACTTGGGAGTGATTCTTTATCGCACGTTGAGGGATGGCTATATGATCCAATTATGTTAGCATTGTTGAGAGATTGCACTAGTGAAAGTATGAACCCTAGGCCTTGTTTTCAAGCATTGCAATACCGTTTTTGCTCACTTTTGTTACTTGCTATCTTGCTGTTTTTATATTTTCAGATTACAAAAAACTATATCTACTATCCATACTACACTTTTATCACCATCTCTTCGCCGAACTAGTGCACCTATACAATTTACCATTGTATTGGGTGTGTTGGGGACACAAGAGATTTCTTGTATTTGGTTGCAGGGTTGTTTGAGAGATACCATCTTCAACCTACGCCTCCCACGGATTGATAAACCATAGGTCATCCACTTGAGGGAAAATTGCTACTGTCCTACAAAACTCTGCGCTTGGAGGACCAACACGAGTCTACAAGAATAAGTTGTGTAGTAGACATCAGTTTTGAATCAACTACATGCGTGAACATGTGCCAAGTCAAGCCACTTGAAATATTCAGAGGAGGATACCATATCATCATACTACATCACAATCATTTTAATGCATGTTGACACTCAAGATAAATCATTATGCACTCCTAGCTACTTAAGCATCGCATGAGCAACTATAATCTCTAATTGTCATCATAAACATGTTTAATCATAACATGCTGAATCATGGATACTGAATTAAACATATTTACAAAAACAAAGAACAAGTTGAGTTCATACCCGCTTTTCCTTGCCACAGTCACTTCATCGAATCATCGTCATTATTGCCTTTCACTTGCATGACCGAATGATATGAAAATAATAATAGCGCAAGAGTGCCGTGGACTAAGCTAGAATCTGCAAGCATTTTATTCAAAGGAGAAGACAAGGTAAAATGGGCTCTTTGTTAGATCAACAATAATGCATATGAGAGCCACTCAACATTTTCATCGTGGTCTTCTCCTTACAATGACTCAACAAAAGAAAAGAATTTCAGAGAAACACACTGAAATATTTTTGGAGTTTTTAGTTTTTCTAAAGGAAACAAAATAAAGAAGAAAAACGGGGAAAACTATTTACACGAGAAAGCTCCCAACAAGTAAAAGAAGAAACGAGAAATCTTTTTGGGTTTTCTTTTACTACTATGAAACTACGACTAATTAAACTAGAAAGAAAGACCGAAAAGAAGCGAGAAATGTTTTTGGATTTTCTCAAGTTTTTCGAGTACACTAGAAGAAAACGAGAAAATAAAACTAGCATGGATTATACAATGAAAAAGTATGAATACCAACAACTGAAATTAAATGTGTGAGCATGAATGTAATGTCGATAAGAGATACGTACTCCCCCAAGCTTAGGCTTTTGCCTACCTTGGTCTACTGCCATGGCTGTCCTGGATAATAATCGAAATGGTAGCTCGTAGAGGCGTTCTAAGCCGCCTCCTCAGCCAGACGAGCAGCCTCGACAGCCGCATTGTACTCGTGCACCTCACTCTCATGAAGAAAATATCTCTATTTGTTCTGAAAATCAAAGAGGGCAGGAGCAGGCAAAGCAACATACACAGAGTGATATTTATTAGAAACTAAGTTATATTCATAACCCTGTGCGTTGTGTTTTAAAAACCTATGTTCTCGCATTGTTTCGAAATTCAAATATTTATAAGGCAAGAGGGGATCATTGAATTTGGGCGACACCCCTAACTTTGCAGCTAAGCGGGAGGCATAAACTCCTCCATGCAAATCACCATTACCCGCATTACGCTGCAGCCTACGTGCAACAATAGCCCCAAGATTATAAAGCTTGCTACCAGTCAAAGCTGTATGAATAAGACTCAGATCAGGGGCGCAAAGTGCACTACAGTCTTGCTTACCAACAACGCATTTACCATTAAAAAGCGCAAAATACCGAATAGCGGGAAAGTGAATGCTAATTATTCTAGCCTGCGTGATTCCCCTATCCTCACCGTTGCAAAGGCTATTAAGAAACAACTCATAATCAGATCTTGGTGGTTCATCTAACGAACCCCGATATGGAATTTTGCATGCATCACAGAATTCTTCTAGAGGCATATTATAGGATTTGTCATAAAGGTGAAATAAAACTCTAGAAGTGCGCGGGTGATAATCAAAGTTTTGAGTGAAGGAATGAGTGAGGTTGTAATGCTGTGGTGGCTTATCTGCGATAAAGACGGAGATCTCGGCATTGTGAATATATTGGTCAAATTCTTCCTTGATGCCTGCACCTAGCATGAACTCATTGCACGGCCATCGACATGATTTTGCTTCGGCACCTCGCACTGAACTTGCCCTTGGTTCCTCATATGATTGGCGTGCCGAGCTTTCACTTGATGACGCTTCTGAGGGCCTCCTCCTCGAAGAACTTCTCCGGAAGATATTCATTTTCCTAAGAACAATTTCTGAAAATTTTTGGGCCACAAAATGATATCAATAAATCTTCACAAGATTGATAGCAACTACTCATAAGGATGACTAGAGGCTATATCAAGCATTCAAACTACTTGGAACTCAAAGAATTCAACATGCAAGCTCATTTTCAGTAGTACCAAGAGCAGCTAATTATGCAAAATATAATCCACTAGAGAAAAAACTAATTGGAGCAATGGAGGAGTTACATACCAAGGATCAATCTCCCAAAACAGTTTCGGAAACGGAGCTCCGAGCAAAGAGATCGAAAATTTCAGTTTTGTGAGCAAGAACACGAGAGAGAGAGAGAGAGAGAGAGAGAGAGCTACCAGGAATTTTTGCTAGAGGTAAGAGACGAAGTGAGCTAAAGGAATAAGTGAGGGGGTCCCTGTGGGGCCCACAAGGTACCTGGGCGCGCTAGGGGGGTGGCGCTCCCTGGTGCCTCGTGGGCACCTGGGGCACCCCCCTGGTATGTTTCCAGTGCCAAAAATTATTAAATATTATATAAAAATTCATATCAAAATTTTATTGCATTCTGAGCACTTTTATTTCTGGGCACTTTTTTATTGCACGGATAATTCAGAAAACAGGATAATCATGGCATTTTATTGCATTTAACTAAAAATAACAGAAAACAAAAAGTGGGTACAGAAGGTTGTGCTTACTAAATTCATCGACCCCATGCCCCTAAAAAAAATCCATTAATAAGGTTGATCAAGTCTTATTAACAAACCATTTCCGAGTAACATGAAACCGAAGAATCTTCGTAAAACACTAGGTTACCTCAACGGGGATATGCATCTCCTCGATAATAAGAGTTTCATATTTCTTTTTAACAGTAGGTAGAGGGAGTTGAAAACTTCCAATAGTAATTGTCGGAGTCTTTTCAATAATATGAATACCATTTACTTGAAATTGTTTCTTCGGAAAGTGCACCGTATGTTCATTACCATTGATATGAAAAGTGACCTTGCTTTTGTTGCAATCAATAATAGCCCCTGCAGTATTCAAGAAGGGTCTACCAAGGATAATCGACATGTTGTCGTCCTCGGGCATATCAAGTATAACAAAGTCTGTTAGAATAGTAACATTTGCAACTACAACGGGCACATCCTCACAAACACCGATAGGTATGGCAGTTGATTTGTTAGCCATTTGCAATGATATTTCAGTGGGAGTGAGTTTATTCAAATCAAGTCTTTTATATAAAGAGAAAGGCATAACACTAACACCGGCTCCTAAATCACACAAAGCAGTTTTGACATAATTTCTTTTAATGGAGCATGGTATAGTTGGTATTCCTGGATCTCCTAGTTTCTTAGGTACTCCATCCTTAAAAGAATAATTTGCAAGCATGGTGGAAATCTCAGCCTCATGTATCTTTCTTTTATTTGTGACAATGTCTTTCATATATTTAGCAAAAGGGGCCATCTTTAAAATATCAGTCAAACGAGTACGCAAAAAGACTGGCCTAAGCATTTCAGTGAAGCGTTCAAATTCTTCCTCATCCTTTTTCTTAGATGGTTTAGGAGGAAAGGGCATGGGTTTTTGAACCCATGGTTCTCTTTCTTTACTATGTTTTCTAGCAACAAAGTCTCTTTTATCATAACGTTTATTTTTAGAAGGTGGGTTATCAAGATCAACAGCAGGTTCTATTTCAACATCATTATCAGGTTCTTTATCATTATCTGGTTGGGTATCCATACAAGCATCATCATCATTATTATCATCAGGTGGTTGTTCATTACCAGATTGTGTTTCAGCATCAGAAATAGAAACATCATTACTATCCTCTAAGGGGTTTTCTACCTCGGGTTCACTAGAAGTATGCAAAGTCCTATCACTTTTCTTTTTCTTTTTCTTTTTAGATGGACTAGGTGCATCAACATTAATTCTTTGAGAGTCTTGTTCAATTCTTTTTGGGTGACCTTCAGGATAAAGTGGCTCCTGAGTCATTCTACCTCCTCTAGTCATTACTCTAACAGCATGATCATTCATATTGTTATTCATTTCATTGAGCAATTCACTTTGAGATTTAGCAACTTGTTCTAATTGAGTTTGAACCATAGATGCATGTTTATTCACACCTTTAACATCATTAGCAATTCTAAATAACAAGTCACTCAAGCGATCAATCATGTAGGAATTTCGTTTCAATTGTTTCATAACATTTGCATTGAAGTGATCTTGCTTAATAATATAGTTGTCAAATTCATACAAGCATTGACTAGGAGGTTTCTTGTAAGGAATATCACCTTCATCAAATTTTATAAGAGAATTTACCTCTACTACCCGTGGCGGTGTGTCAAGACCATGTATTTCTTCAATAGGTGGTAGATTCATAACATCTTCAGCTTTAATACCTTTTTCCTTCATACATTTCTTTGCTTGCATATCTTCAGGACTGAGATATAAAATATCCCTCTTCTTCGGAGTGGGTTTGGGCGGTGGTTCAGGAAGTGTCCAATCATTATCATTCTTCAATATATTATTCAATAATTCCTCAGCTTGTTCAATAGTCCTTTCCCTGAAAACACAACTCGCACAACTATCTAGGTAGTCCCTAGAAGCATCGGTTAGTCCATTATAGAAGATATCAAGTATTTCATTTTTCTTAAGAGGATGATCAGGCAAAGCATTAAGTAATTGGAGAAGCCTCCCACAAGCTTGAGGGAGATTCTCTTCTTCAATTTGCACAAAGTTAAATATTTCCTGTAAGGCAGCTTGTTTCTTATGAGCAGGAAAATATTTTTCAGAGAAGTAATAAATCATATCCTGGGGGCTACACACACATCCAGGAGCAAGAGTATTATACCATTCCTTAGCATCACCCTTTAATGAGAAAGGAAACAACTTAAGAATATAGTAATAGCGAATTTTTTCCTCATGAGCAAATAGGGTGGCTATATCATTTAATTTAGTAAGATGTGCCACAACAGTTTCAGTTTCATAACCATGGAAAGGATTAGATTCGACCAAAGTAATTAACTCAGGATCGACAGAGAATTCATAATCCTTATCAGTAACAAATATGGGAGAGGTAGCAAACTTAGGATCATATTTCATTCTCTCCCTCATAGATTTTTCTTTCATTTCAGCAAGCAACTTTATAACTTCATGTCTATCATTACAAGCAAGGATGGCTCTAGCCGTCTCCCTATCAAAGCAATGTTCGTCAGGTGTTTCAACTCTAGTAGGAGAGCTAGGCATAATAGGTGAATCATAATTCTCAAGAGTTTCAACATTTTCAATTTCTTTAGCTTTAGCAATTTGTTCACTAAGAAATTCACCAAGTGGCACAGCATTATCAAACATAGTACTAGCATCATCATGAGCATCATTCATAGCAGAAGTGGTATCATCAATAACTTGCGACATATCAGAATTAATAGCATGTGGTGGTGTTGCAAGTTTACTCAAAACAGAAGGTGAATCAAGTGCAGAGCTAGATGGCAGTTCCTTACCTCCCCTCATCTTAGAGGGAACGATCTTGGTCTTAGCGTCTTTTAGATTCTTCATAGTGATCAATAGATATAAATCCCAAGTTACTTAGCAAATAAAGCTATGCTCCCCGGCAACGGCGCCAGAAAAAGGTCTTGATAACCCACAAGTACAGGGGATCGCAACAGTTTTCGAGGGTATAGTATTCAACCCAAATTTATTGATTCGATACAAGGGGAGCCAAAGAATATTTGCAAGTATTAGCAGTTGAGTTGTCAATTCAACCACACCTGGAAACTAAATATCTGCAGCAGAGTGATCGGTAGCACAGTAGTATGATAGTTTGAGAGCAGTAGCAATAATAGTAACAGTAGCAGTAACGATAGCAGCAATAGTAGTAGCAATGGTGACAGCAGTGGCAACAGTGGTAACTTAGTAAGGAACAATATGTGAAAAGCTCGTAGGCATTGGATCGGTGATTATGTTGGATAACATTCATCATGTAACAGTCATAACCTAGGGCGACACAGAACTAGCTCCAATTCATCAATGTAATGTAGGCATGTATTCCGTATATAGTCATACGTGCTTGCGATAAGAACTTGCATGACATCTTTTGTCCAACCCTCCCGTGGCAGCGGGGTCCATAAGGAAACTAAGGGATATTAAGGCCTCCTTTTAATAGAGAACCGGAGCAAAGCATTAACACATAGTGAATACATGAACTCCTCAAACTATGGCAATCACCGGCAAGAATCCCAATTATTGTCACCTTGGGGTATGCGGATCATAACACATAGCAGGTGCGTATAACTTGCAAGATCGTATCAAGAACACAAATATATTCATGAAAACATAAAGGGTTCAGATCTGGAATCATGGCACTCGGGCCCTAGTGACAAGCATTAAGCATAGCAAAGTCATAGCAACATCAATCTCAGAACATAGTGGATACTAGGGATCAAGCCCTAACAAAACTAACTCGATTACATGATAAATCTCATCCAACTCATCACCGTCCAGCAAGCCTACGAAGGAATTACTCACTCCCGGCGGTGAGCATCATGAAATTGGTGATGAAGGATGGTTGATGATGACGATGCTGGAAGATCCCCCTCTCCGGAGCCCCAAACGGACTCCAGATTTGGCCTCCCAATGAAGAACAAGAGGTGGCGGCGGCTTCATATCGTGAAACGCAATAAAACTTCCTCCCTTATTTTTTTCTCTGGAATTGTGAATTTATAACGTTGGAATTAGGTCAGACGGAGCCACGTGGACCCCACGAGGTACCAGGGCGCGCCTGGGGGGGTGGCGCGCACTGGTGCCTCGTGGGCACTGGGTGGCCCCCCTCCAGTGGGTCTTGGTTCCAGTATTTTTTATTTATTCCATAAAAATCTCCAAAAAGTTTCATCCAATTCCAAGAACTTTTATTTCTGCACAAAAAACAACACCATGGCAATTCTGCTGAAAACAGCGTCAGTCCGGGTTAGTTCCATTCAAATCATGCAAATTAGGGGCCAAAACAAGAGCAAAAGTGTTTAGAAAAGTAGATACGATGGAGACGTATCAATCGACTCCTGCCTGCATCTACTACTATTACTCCACCCATCGACCGCTATCCAACATGCATCTAGGGTATTAAGTATGAAACAGAGTAACGCCTTAAGCAAGATGACATGATGTAGAGAAGCAAATTCAAACAATATGAATAAACCCCATCTTTTTATCCTTAATGACAACAATACAAATACGTAGCATGTCCCTTTCTGTCACTGGGATTGAGCACCGCAAGATTGAACCCATCACAAAGCACCTCTCCCATTGCAAGATAAATCAATCTAGTAGGCCAAACTAAACCGATAGATCGGAGAGAAATACAAAGCTATAACAATCATGCATAAAAGAGTTCAGAGAAGACTCAAATATTTCTCATGAATAATCTGATTATAAACTCACAATTCATCGGATCCCAACAAACACACCACAAAAGAAGACTACATCGGATAGAACTCCAAGAACATCGAGGAGAACATTGTATTGAAGATCAAAGAGAGAGAAGAAGCCATCTAGCTACTAGCTATGGACCCGTAGGTTTGTGGTAAACTACTCACACATCATCGGAAGGGCAGCAAGGTTGATGTAGAAGCCCTCCGTGATCTATTCCCCCTCCGGCAGAGTACCGGAAAATGCCTCCAGATGGGATCGCGGAAGAACAAAGGCTTGCGGCGGCGGAAAGGTTTTATCTTCTGGCTCCCTGGGGGTTTCCCAATATTGTGAATTTATAGAAGTGGAATTAGGTCAAACGGAGTCACGTGGGCCCCACAAGGTAGCACGGCGCGCCCCCCCGGGGCGTGCCCTAGTGCCTTGTGAAGCCTCCGTGAGGCTTCTGGCCTCCTCCCGAAGTTTCCCAGGTTTCTTTTGTTCAGAAAAAAATCTCCAAAAAGTTTCGTGGCATTTGGACTTCATTTCGTACCATTTCTCTGAAAAGCCAAAAACAAGCAGAAAACAACAACTGGCACTTGGCACTGGCTTAATAGGTTAGTCCCAAAAAAAATGATATATAATTGCATATAAAAACATCCAAGATTGATACTATAATAGCATGGAACAATCAAAAATTATAGATACGTTGGAGACGTATCAGTAAGGCACCCCAAGAGGGAGAGGTCTGGATAGAAAGACAAATTAGTAGCTCTCGAGATAGAGGTAGTGAAACAGCACCCTTGTAATCAAGATCATCATCATCAATAGCAATCAAGCAGGATGTAGGCTTTTACCTCCACCGTGAGGGGCCGAACCTGGGTAAAACTCGCGTCTCTCGATTCCGACCAACCCCTTCAAGCTTCCACCTAGTTGCGATGGCCTCACCACTAAGTCCTTTCACGAGGACATCTGCCGTGACAAAACCACGACAGAAGCAGTAAAAAGAATGACTACAACGAGAGGGGTATTTATAACCCAAGGTGTGAAGTGGTGGCCTACCTCTGCGAATTCTGTGGGTGGAAATTGGTTTGGTCGTTCGCATTCAAGAAACACGTGTCAAACGATACTTATCCAAGCGATGAGTTCGGAACAGTGATTAATGTGGCATCTGCCAATAGTTGAACATTTAAAGTTTGTTTGCAATTTCTTTACCGACAAGAACACGATGAAGAATTATTCCTATAAAGGATGTTGGAGTACCCGCCTCATGGGAGCCTCCACGGGCGAGAGTGCCCTCCCGGGCCTTGCATGACTGGCTCCATGGTGCGCTCTGCGCCGCCCGATCTCCGCGGCCGCCCCATGCAACCCTTTAGAAAGCTTTATCACAATTAATAAAAGAATCACATAATATTTTTGGCACACAATTACTAATTTTTACAGTGCATGCAACATTATTAGAAACTTCAATTTTTAGAAATGTTATTAGAAACTTCATGACGCACTGAATAACATCATATAAGGGCCGAAAAGTTCATTTCGGGCAGAAAGGCGACTGTAGTCCGTTAATTATTCGGCCCAGTAGCCGAAATTACCTTAAGCGGAACAAGCAAACCTTGGTCGTAGCCCACGTACAAAATGGGCCCGCTAAGGCGCCCGAAGTCCGAGAAGCAGCCCTGCTTTGCCTAAAAAAAAAAACTCAAAAAAACAAAAACAAAAAAAAGAGAAGCAGCCCTGCCTACCGCTGCTCCGCCTCACTATCGGCGGCGCGCTGCTCCGTGGAGGAAAGGTGCCGGCGGTGTTTGCTGCCGCAGCGGCCATGAGGTGATGACGGCGGCGACGCACGGCACGTAGGCTGCGCTCGCCGTCATCCTTTCTGTTCGGCGCCGAGCGCCTCGATCCCGCGCGTCTCCTCCGAGTAAGATGACGGCGGGGCGACAACATGAGGCGCGTCGCCACGTTCGCCATCGCCTTTCGGAGTGAATCAAGCGGGGCAGGAGCACCAAGTCCACGCAGGGCGGCAGGTGCCATGCGCGGCATAAGAAGTTGACGGCGGCGCGCGGCATGGAGAACGCGGGCGTCGTCTTCCTTAATTTTCGGCTGCTCCAACGCACGCGGCGGCGCAAGTGAGCATCCCGAGCCCTCTACTTTTGGGGATTTTCTTTAAGGTTCGGGACTAGAGAGAAATCTATGGTTAGGGTTCCTGAATTGCGGAAAACCTTTTGAGTTTTCAGTTTGCAATTCCCCTCCTACTCAATTGTTACGAGCCGTGACTAATGCGAATTGCAGCTAACAGAATTCAGTTCGAGCGGTACAGAATTGAACCTAATCGCTAGGGATCAAAACGAATCCAGTTAGCTACTAAACACTGACATACCCGAGATAAATTAAAACTTAAAACATGTGCTAACAGTGTTAGTTAATCAAATTCAGTACACAAGTAAAACATGATCAGAACATTAACTTGATTAACTAGGGACTTATAATGACCACCACATCATTAACCATAAAAACAATAGGACTTAATTTCGAGCACTTAGGATTGAGGAGAAGGCAATGCCCGATACATGTTCAACACTTAATCATGAAGATTAGGCCTATAGCTTAAGCAAATAACATCAAGGTAGTATTGGAAGTAAGCCTAATTAGGGTTCTGATCAGAGATCTAGGAGCTCATGATACAAATGATAGACATAATACTTTAGGGTTAACATAAATTGAATCTCGATCTCATGATCAGAACAGCTTAAACAGAGCGGAAGCATGTGTACCTGAGATGGGCTGGCGGGCGGAGGCGAAAACGTAATCCCGTACCTGTGTGTATGTGTGTCTGCCCAAGGGGGCATGACCTCCCCTTTTATACGTGGAGCTAAGAGAACAGGGATCAAAACCAAAGGTTTTTTTTATCAAGGCACAACCGTGAGGAAAGGAGACTTTATCTCCAATGTTTTTCTCTCGGTTTGTTAACCGTGAGATCAATTCCAATAGCATGTACTCGTCCACTCCCACTTGAATAAACACAAGAGGAGATCAATTCCAAGGTTCTAACAGGTCGGGTTTAGAAATCTGAGGGATCTTGTAAGGCACGGATCGTCAAGAGTTGGGGAGCTTCAGAAGTGGTCTTCTCTCGATGTCTCTCCTCACATAGGACGTAAGTCATGCTCCAACCGGTGGAGCATATTTAAAAAAACATTGCCTTGTCAACCTTGTTAGTGTATGGCAACCTTCACTATAAGACCGGCGTACACACCCTCACTTTTTTTTGAAAGTTCCAGCAACTGCTGGCTTTTTGTATTAGACGGTATAAGTATTTGTTAGCCCAATTAGTGAGTAGCTAGTTCTCCGAGGATCAACCAAAGAGGATGCACGAGCAGCTAGGTGTTGCTGCACAAATATTCTACAAACGCACACACATACACTTGAACTGGAGTGCTACTAGTACTACTTGAGGCTGCACGAGGCTTGGTGCTGGATGCTTGTTCTATTACACTCGAATGGCCTGATACAACCGATGGACCTGGGGTCCTTTTATAGGGCTGGGTGTGCACAGCTCACGCACACATACAAGAAATTACCACGAAGATGCATAGCACTTGCGTGCACAGCACATTCCGGTCAAGTTCCTTGCACTAGCTAAGGAAACTACTAGGAAATAACTAGGAAACTACCTAGTCCTTAAAAGTTGTGCCCCATAGGCTGGGTTTGAGCTCACAGTATTTACAGTTCGCGGTAAGGAGCAAGTTCAGAGAAGAAAACAAAGAGGGGAGGAAGAGGGAGGTACAAATTCAGCCAGGTTCCCCAAAAGGGTGCTGAAGGCATTTGGCGCCTGCAATTCGCCACTGCCCCAGTGTTGTCCGTATGAACTGGATCACTGCATTAACCGGGGCAATTTTGCTGGTGAAGATTCTTCGGTTGCGCTCCAGCCACACTTCCCAGACAATGATGATCATCAGCTCTTTGACCCCTTTTTGGTGTATGGTTTTGGTTTTTTCCCAGATATCTGCCCACAGCTGCTTGGTTCCATATCCAGGAGGCCAGCTTGCCGGGTCAAGGGCACTGCAGCCCTGCCATCTTGACGCCTGCTTCCACACTTGCAGAACTATGGGGCATTCCCAGAAGAGGTGAACAGCCGTTTCGAGGTTGCGGCAACACATAGGGCAAAAATATTCATTAGGCCAGCCCCTTCGCTGTAATATGTCCGCACACCAAATGCGGTTTTGAAGTAGCAGCTAGACGAAAAATTTGCACTTCGCTGGCACCCAAGTGTGCCAGAATTGTTTCCTGAAATCTGATTGTGTCCAGCCCATAAACTGCAGCAGGTATGCAGTGCGAGCCGAGTAGCAACCAGATTCAGTCAGCCTCCAGGAGATCGTGTCAGGCACGCTGTCTCTAAGCTGGATATTTCTGAGCCGCAGCTGACGCCATACCTTGATGAAATCACTGAACTTATGCTGCTTAGAAGAATGCAATCATATTATTACTTGCTCCATTCTAGGGAGAATGAAATCTTATTATCAACTTATTTTATTTCAGGGACGTACATTGACAGGAAGTGCCCATTCAATGGAACTGTTTTTATCAGAGGCAGAATTATTCTGGAACATACCAGAGTGCGAACATGAATAGGACTATTATTGTCCGCAGGAACTGCCTCCATTTTGTGAAGAAGTATCAGAGGTAAGTGAGACACTGGAGGACTTCAGGGCTATCTCTCATTCTTCTTACCCTGCGGTGTCTTCTAACTTGGAAGTGAACCCCTTTGCTTTGCAGGTATGAGAAGAGGCACCCCAATATTCCCGCTCACATTTCTCCTTTCTTCCGGGTCAAGGAAGGAGACCATGTCATCATTGGCAAGTGCAGGTATTACTTTCTAGCTGATGTATTGTCTAGTTCTTCATGGTTTCAATTCTGTTGGCCCGCCTTAAAATTACTTGGGAATGTGAGGCTTAAAAGTTTCAACCCCGTGCAAGGACTCCAACCAAAGCTATGTCAGTCTTCCGCTTGCTTAAAATGATTTCACAAATGAAGGGAAACATGAATTCTTTTGTTTTTTGACCTATACTTAACCTTTTATGGGAAAATAGTTTGTCATTTCCCCATTGGGGTTGGAGTACTTGATGTTTCCGTTGTATTGCCGTGGTCATAACCAAGCAACCGTAAATATTATTTTTGATTTTCTTGGGATGAAATACACTTATGTGACAACCCTAAGTTTACTAATACACAGTGGGGTTCCAGAAACTGGGTGGTTACTTTTATTTCTTTACAACAAATTACTGTGATTCCAGGAACTGTTGGATTACTAGTCCCCTGCTTGTTCAGATTCCTAAACTGGGGGACTGGACTTGATTCGATGCTGATTTTTCCTGTTCTGTGTGTGCTGCATGCCTTTGTCAAAAACCGTGTGGTTCAACGTCCCTAAAGTCATTCCACCTGTGTCCACAGGTGGCACTGGGAAGAAAGCATATACGGCAGCTTGAGCTTGTCAAACCTAGTACTAGTTATTATAGATAAAAGTGTCCACTTAGGATTCGTCTAGCTTTGGTGTTTTGACACCGAGACCTTGTGCCCTCTGTCATTTATCTGAACACGCGCATTAAATGCATCCGTGCTAGTCTTGGTTTAGATATGTCTGATCATGCAAATTGTGGCAGTTGTTGCCCAGTGGTTGGCTGGTCCTATGGGCTATGGCAGGCACACTATGAACCTTATTTGAAGCAATAGCATCTATAGCCTGTTTATTTCTGTCTTGTGACGGCGACGTGCCATCTCTTTGGTTTACATCTTGTTAGGATTAAGGTAACAAAATAAATTCACCTATTTGCCCACCTCGCAATTAGTCTTATCTTTTTCTTTCTTCTATTTTTATGGTTAACCGCGGATGTCAAAACTACTTGAATATATTCATCTTGTTATCTGTTGTCCGAAAGAGGTGATCATCCTCACACCTCTTTCGCATGATCTCATGGTTTCCTCTTTTGGATATGGGCATTTGCTAATTGTCGCGGTGAACCAACCTTTGAAGCAACTACTTGATCAGATAATGCCTGGATTCTGACAGTGACCTGAACCTACCTTTTCACTTCAGGAAATGCTTCATTGTTTAGATGATAGCTGCTCCTGTGGGCTACTGGCTTGTGCGGCGTCTCAGGCTTGAAGAAAGGAGATCGGTTGTTTGCAAGGCATGCAATTTAGGCTGCTTCTTAAAGCGCATTTGATCCTGTTAAAATGCCCTCAGACCCATCTCATATTCCGAAGCAATAGCGAGACTTCCAGCCATACAAATGAGCACCAAAGCCATCTCCCTCTATTGCTGTGTACCTGCTGCATTTCTGCTCTTCTTTGCCCATCTCAATGACCCAACCACTTCATTCCTTCGAGCCCTGCTTGATCTTGCAACACCATCCTTTCCATTTAATTTGCTCACAGTCCATTATTTTTCTAACTATCATCGCCATCGTGGTGTGTATAACCCGCTTTGCGATGATTTCCCACCGGACTTCCCTCCGCCTGACACTGCAGCAACATCGATCTTCTGTGTCGACCCCAACGGCTGCTGTGACTTCACCACAGTGCAGTCCGCGGTTGATGCTGTGCCAAGATCCAGCCAAAAGAGGAACGTTGTGTGGATCAACAAGGGCATCTATTTGTAAGCAAATTTTCTTTGATCATACTCCTAACAGCACTCCATGTTCAAAGTGCAAAATTAATAAGTGTGCTGTTAATGAAGCTGCATTGTTATAGTGAGAAAGTGATGGTCCCTGCTACGAAGCCCAACATCACATTTCAGGGGCAGGGATTTGATCTGACGGCGATCATGTGGAACGACACCGCCAACTCGTCACATGGAACCTTCTACAGTGCTTCGGTTTCTGTTTTTGCAGCCGGCTTTGTCGCGAAGAACATCAGCTTCATTGTAACCGCAAACTCTGAAGATCATGTTTCAGTTAAGCCACACTGCATGCACCTTGAGTAGCACTCTAACTCTCTTAATCATCTTGACACCAGAATGTAGCACCTATTCCAAGACCCGGTGATGTCGGTGCTCAGGCAGTCGCTCTGAGGATCGGCGGTGACCAGGCGGCATTCTGGGGCTGCGGCTTCTTTGGGACACAAGATACACTGCACGATGATCGGGACCGGCATTACTTCAAGGAATGTTTCATTCAGGGCTCCATTGACTTCATCTTCGGAGATGCTAGGTCACTCTATGAGGTGAGTCAAAGTTATTTCTCAACAACTGGAAGATAAAGCACCGGGTTTGTTCACTAATTGCTTGCTTCCACATGTGTACTCCTCAGAACTGCAGATTGATTTCCATAGCAGATCCTGTGCCTGCAGGGGTGAGATCCATCACTGGTT
Source organism: Elymus sibiricus (assembly GCA_039707655.1). Taxonomy (NCBI): domain Eukaryota; kingdom Viridiplantae; phylum Streptophyta; class Magnoliopsida; order Poales; family Poaceae; genus Elymus; species Elymus sibiricus. Next base: position 318,096,647 of record CM077670.1, on the reverse strand, counting down.
CAGTTACCGCACATGCCCGGGAATCCAACGAAGACAACACCGGCTATTCATTTGTCAACTGCAGCATCGGCGGCACCGGGTGGATATGGCTCGGGCGAGCGTGGAGACCTTACTCCCGCATTGTATTCGCATACACTTCGATGTCAGAGATCATCGCCTCCGATGGCTGGAATGATTGGAATGATCCTTCAAGAGATCAGTATGCCTCCTGCACTGTTAGTGTTTTCTTTCTGGAATTAATTCAAAATGCACGCTAACATCAGTTTGTTGTATGATTTCCATTTCCAGGAGTGTGTTTTATGGACAGTACAAGTGTACAGGCGATGGTGCAAACCTGGCGGGTAGAGTGCCATACGCTCTCGAGCTCAGCGATGCGCAAGCATTGCCTTACTTGAACTCATCTTATATCGATGGAGACCTATGGCTGAAACCATACTGCGACTCACTAATATCTGCTTGAAGAAATCATTGATTCCCAGTTTAAAGTTAGCCAGCATTGTATCACAGACAAGCAAAAGGAACAAGTAGCACAAATCCATTTGTTGGATTCTCTCTCAACGGCGAAGCTACGTTGTGGCTGTGGGGTCAAGTGACCCCACAGTTTTTTTTTCATCTCTTGACCCCCTGCTATGCGTACAGTGTTTGAACCCACAGATCCAAGCAATTGACCCTACCGTCATTCACAGATTGACTTGTGTGTGAAAAACTTTGGGCCTTCTAGCCAAAGCCACCGCAACACCGCTCGCTTTTCTCTCCCTGGCTGGCCCGGTGGTCTCCCCAGTCCTCCATATCCAAATCCCCAATCTCTTTCTAGCTCCCTCTCTTCCCGTGCAAACTCAATCCCCATTGCTATTCCTCATTTCTTTAATCCCCAAGATTCAAGAAATTTGCAAATCTGGCTGCCGGGGAGAGGGAGACATTGAGGAGCGCCGCAAGCCAAGGGCTTGCTGACCGGCGGCCGCCACGTTGCTCGTTGCCCATCCGCCATCCGTGTCACCCCTCGCTCAGCCGACAGCCGGTCAGCCGCAACGCCGTCGCCGAGTCGCCGCCCGTTGCGTCCGCCACTGCAACAGTTGAGAGGGCATTTTCTGCAATGAAATACATCAAGTCTGATTTGCGGAACCGAATTAGCGATGACTTTTTATCCCATTGTTTGATTACTTATGTCGAAACTGATGTATTTCAGTCGATCAGTACTGAGTCCATCATGCATACCTATCAAGGTTTCCATGCACGTAAGGGGTTGTTACCGTAGCTTTTCTTTACAATGGTGATTATTGTGATGTACTACTGTACTGGTTACTGTAATGACAAATTATTTCAATGTTTTTCTAAATATACTACTGTACTGGTTATTGTACTGATCATTAGTGTGTAATGCTAAAGCTTGACCCCACAGAGTTTGAATCCTGGAGCCGCCGTTGTTCTCTCTCACATACCATATACAGTAGTGCATTAAATCACCTGTGAAAAGTACATCAATTGGAATTTCAGAAATATATTGATTTCGACAAAGATTGGATTGTGCTCTGTCACTAATCTACATTTACTTGAGCCGGTCATTGTGGCTGTAATATGCATACATGAAACAAAAAACAGTCACGGTGAAAGAAATGATCTCCACATTAGATCTAAACCAATGAGAGAAAAGGATACATGTCTTTTAAGGCATGAGAGAAAAGTTCTGGTTGTAGCCCCATACCAGGTACCCTCTATCCTCACCATCCAATTTTGCATCAAAATTCATGTAAGCAAACTTCTTTTTTTTCCTCCCAAATAAAAGAACATTCCAACTCGAAACTTTGCAGATCAACATCACACGAGTACTACTATGTGCAGAATAGTTTCCGGATTTTTTGGCGCAGCATAATTTTTTTTAAATGATGCAACTCATTCAAAAATGGGAATTTGGCCAATTTATGTTTCATCAAAAGAATTAAAAAAAATTTATACAATGAGTGGCACTTGTGTACAGTTGACCTGCAAAGTTTCACGGTAAAATGTTCTCTTGTTTGGAAGAAATAAAAAAATAATATAAGAATAGCACGAATCTTGACGCAGACTGGACCGATGAGATAGAGGGTACAATGGTATTGGGGTACAACAGATCTACACTTCGTTCACAGTTGCAAATCGTTCTGAATACACATTTCGTTCGTTGCAAAAAAAAAATGCACATTTCGTTGTTGCGTGCTAACTACTGTGCGCTTTCGGTAACGTCAGCTGAACAGTTAATTTACATTGCATGAAGTGTTGTCGCATGATGCGTGCACTTATACATTTTGTCGATTTTTTTTCCTTCTTCAACAGGCGTCACAAGTTTTGAATGAAATTTGTCCAATTCCATCATAGCAATTTCATTACCTGGTGAAGTCGGGAATTCATAACGAACGAGAGTGTGTTATGGAACAATTTAGCCCAAGAGACGATGCCACCTCGAAGAACTGGTGAGGTGGAAGAGAGAGAAAGGAAAAAGAGTCTTGCCTTCTCTTATCCAAGAGATGATCTCTTATGAAGAAAAATAAGACATGTGTGTATAGAGATTTTTTTGTCTTCACGCATTTTCTAGTTTTAATTTTAATCATTTCATAATTTCAGGGTCTCGTAAAATTGAATGGTAGAGATAACACTAAACTATAATACATTGTTAACTTGTACTATTGCGTTCTCTAGATGATGTGAAATACATAAGGAAAAAATGTTTCATCAATATTTGTATATGCATACAGAAATCAAAGTAATGCTACCATAGTTACTCATAACACGAAAATGCAATTTCTCGCTAATTACGAGTAATAGCGGTCGCTCGCTCGCCTACACGGTGCCCCGTTGTGGTCTGGGCCAATAGCTAAACTCGGCTACACATTTTTTATATGATTTTTGAAATGTGAAAAATACTTCTATTAATTATACAAACATTACAATTGTATGAATAACTTAGTTCAAACAGATGAATTTTTCAGTAACGCACTAATACTTTTAATTATTACTGTAACAATTAAATAAATTACATATAGATAGTTAGATTATATAGTTTGAGATTTATTATGAGAAAAGAACAATTAGTGGGCAGCACCTGAGCGCTAACCCAACTACTGTCCGCGGCAGGCAATCCTCCCGTATCACTCGTTATAACAGACATGTCTTCCTTGTTTGACGCTTTGTGTGACCAGTTGTCAGCAGCGCTATATAGCGAGACCTAGCGTGCGCTTGCGTCAGGCGACTTCCTAAATGGACCGGCCCAGCGTGCGGGAGGGCACAGGCCACAAGCCACTGTCTTGTTTTGTTTTTCTTTTCTTTCACGTTTTTGTCTTCGTTTTTTTGCTTTAAATGTGCCGGCCCAGTGCACCTTATTTTGTATACTTCAAAATATTCTAAATATATATATTACAAAAATACTTTACATAAAATATTTGAAAAAATATTAACTAAGCATTTGAAAAATGTTACATCTGTATAGAGAAAAATTCTCATGTATACGAAAAATATATATAAAAAATATACAATATGTGTGAAAAAAGATGATCAAGTATTTAAAAAATGTTAATCAAGCATTTAGAACATGTTAATCAGGCATTTGAAAATGTTAAATGTGTATAGAAAAATGGCTTTCATGTATACGTAAAATATATAAAAAATAAACACAATGTGTATGAACAAATATCTATCATGTATTTAAAAAAATGTTAAACATGTATATAAAAAGGTTCCTGGTGTATACAAAAAATGTACATCATACATTAATTAAAAGTAGACGTCAAAAAACATATATTTAAAAAAAGTTGTTTATGTATTTAAAAAGTGTTAAACATGTATATAAAAATGTTCCTGGTGTATACGAAAAATGTACATTGTGCGTGAAAAAATGTTTACTGCCCTAAAAAAGTGTTCACCATGTATTGAAAAATATTAATCATGTGTTTAAAAAATGTTAAACATGTCTTGAAAAATGAATTAGATATATACCAAAAATTTACATTGTGTATGGAGAAATAGGCATAAAATAGTATAAGTTTTTAAAAAATGTTAATCATGCATTTTAAAATGTTAAACGTGTATATGGAAAATGTTGGATGTGTACTGAAAAAGTTGACATGTGTTGAACAAAAATGAAACCTATGGAAATCGACAAAGAAACAAATAGAAATGAAGAATGCCAATAAAAACCAAGAAAAAGAAAACAAAGAAAAAATACCGAAGAAAACCAATGCAAAAGATGGAAATGGAGAAAACCGAAAAAGAAACAAAGAAAAAAAGATGAAAAAAGGAAAGAAACAAAGAAAAGGAATAAAAATGAAGAAATAAAAAAAATAAAAAAAAACACCAGTGAAAACCGAGAAAGAAGCAAAGAAAAAGAAAGAAAAGATAAACCATCAAAAACAGTGAAAGAAACGAAGAAAACCGGTGAAAAAAAAACATAAAAATGAGAAGAAACTGATGAAGAAACAAAAAAAACCAAAGAATTTAAAATAAAATGAAAAAGAAGAAAGCCACAAAGAACCGGAAAAAGTGAGTGAACCTGTGAAACCCAAGCGAACGAGCGTTCAAGCGGGTTGCGAACAGTCGAAACCCGAGCAAAACAGGCTGACCCAATATACCTGCGAGGAAGAAATGCTTCAGGCGAGAGGAGAATATATCTCGCTGTAAGCGAGATATAGCTTGGTTGTTTATTTTGTTTGGGTGGTTTTCCTTTTCATTGCCCTAGGCGGTTTTGTCGTTCTTCCAAAACAAAAATCTTTCATCGCTTTCTGCGGTTTACTTCTAGATTTTTCTTCCTTTCTTCCTTTCCTTTTTCTTCTTGTTTCATTATTTTACGTTTTTAAACCTTATGAACATCTTTAAAATACGCGAACATTTGTTAGAGTACTTTTTATGAAAAAGTCAAGGACATTTATGTTTTAAATTCACGGAAAATTGTATTCATGAACATTTGAAAAATCATAAATATTTTCGAGAATACATGTACATTACACTAAGATTTTTTTTATCCATGAGTACTTTTTAAAAATTAAGCGATTTTTTTCTTATATCCATGAATATTTTTTTAAAATAGCATGAACAAATTTCGAAACTCAAATTCTATATGGTGGCATGGTTACAAACACGAGACACATACACCTCTCTACTCAAGCATTGTAATACCATATCATTCAATGCTTACTAAACACTAAAATAATTGACAACATCGACATGTAAACCTGTTTTTGAAATTTCAAAATCCATTACTTTCAAACCACTCGGTCATATTACGTTTCTTTGAAGAAACTTGCATGCCCTACAAACAAACCCAAAAGAACTTTAATGATATGTGAGCAACTATTTCACAAATGTAGTTTTCATAACCAAGTAGTCTTGGTGGTGAGCTCACATATGGGACGAACAAACTTCACCAACACTGAAAAGCACCTCTACCCAGGTGTGGGACTAGCATGCTTCCAAGAGACATAAATAAACAATGTATTTTACTCGCATGTGGACCTTTTTTTTGAGAAGGAGGATGACCCCCGGCCTTTGCATCTGCGAGATGCATGCAGCCACTTTATTAATTATTCATAAAGACCTTACAAAATAATACATCAATATGTCTGAAGCCGCCATCTTGGCAACATCTGTCGCTACTCCTATCCATTGATGAAGGGGTGCAGAAAGTGTGAGCCGAATACCCAGACCTCTCACCTAGCCTAACATCTAAAGCCGGAGGCCCCGACCAAGCCACATACCGGGTCTGGGGCACAAACCGGTCCGACGCACTCTCATAGGTCGTCGCCACCGTCTTCCATCATTCCATCTTCAGAACAGGTACTGACGCATCGACCTTGTCAGGCCTGCCGTCGACGCCCCCACGGCGCCAGACAACGCCTCCTCCCTACACGCGTTCATCATCACGCATCCGTCGCCGAGACTTTGCTGCGCCTCGCCACCGAGACTCCACGACGTCGATGTGTCACAGGGAACGCCGCTCCACCGCAGATGCCGTCCACTGGTCCCTCGAGCCTATGCACACCTCCAAGAATAACGCCCTCAAGAGGGGTACGACACATGAGCGCCGTCATCCGATCGACTGATCTAGGGTTTCCCCCGGAGGTAGCAGATAGGGGTCTAGAGCTTCTCCACGACGATGCCTTCAAGAAGGGGACGACGCAAAAAAACACCGCCATCGCCGACCTTGGCAACGTGCCAAGAGTAGGGTTTTCACCCGGATCCGCTCAAGGACCCTCCATCCAGCATCATGTGCACGAGACTCGCATGTGGACCTAATACACATAAACAAATACACTCCTAATTTCATGTGAGGCCAGCATTTCTAGAAGGCACAAATAACAAATGAGCAAACTCGAATCTAACTCAACATTATGGTCATGTTTTCAGTTTCTCTTCTATATTAAGTTCTTCTGGTTTTATATCATACAACAAGTGAGTGAACAAATTGTAATTTTACGACAATAGACATTGCCCTATGCCGATCCAGTATCTTGTGCAGTCAACCTAGTAAGGCTTATTCTTGTATGTTTCAACATTCGAAATGTTGTGTCTTTCACAGAACATACTATGATTGCTTAAGATTCTCAAATGCTCACCGCATGACCTTTAGTTGTATTTTTGCCTCTTTTCAATCATGAACCCCATGCAAAGGCTGCAAGACAACACGTATTTTGATGATTTTCTAAGCTAGTGACCTAACTCCTTGTATATAGCTTTGTAGAAACGCAAGGAGCATTGTGCTAGTGTATAGGAAACGATTGACTTACTGTTGTGGTAGAAAATAGGTCCGAGCTAGAATCGTATTTGTACCACAAACTTGCTTTTCACGAAAGTTGCTTTTGAAAAATATTCATCGGAATATGCCCTTGTGGGATCTACATTGAAAGATCTCGCCATGAGAAATACAATGATGAAACACTGGGACACTCGATATGGAAGCAATGCATTTTTTAAATGTTCAAAACAATTTTGCATGTCTCTAACAGCATCTATTTTGTGCGTGGGCCAACGGATGCAAAAGGCACATGAACGCTCCCAGATGCATCTTTCTATAAATAAGTGAACACGTTTTGAAATTATATGCATTTTTTAATGTGTAAACATTTTTCCAAAATATGTAAACAAATAAAGTACATTTTAACTACGTACCTAGTGGGAGAGGCTGAATTGGGCTTCCTACTAGGTGCTGCAACGAGCGTCACATTGGTGAACTCAAGGGCATCTCCAACGCTGATCCTTATACCACCCGCATCTGTCCGAACCACGCTGTCTGGACGTGTTTTGTCATCCAACACGGTACCTCATCCGCCCGCGGACCGGTCCAGACGTTCTTTTTCCCGCAAACCGGAAGCAAGCCGGAGGGGAGGGAGGCTTTGGGGGTGTCCGGACCGCTGCCACTCACATGTCCGACAACCTGGTCCCACCCAAAACTCTCAACCTCGCCCACGCCCTTTCTCGCCCGAAGCAGTTGCCGCGCATCATGCCGCTCTAGAGCATCAATGCCGCATTGATGCCGGCCCAGAGCGGACGTGACCTCTCACCGTCTCACTGGTGCCGGCATTGAAGCGGCTCATCGGTCGAGAGCACCGCCTGCATCGCGTCCCGGTGTCCATGCCTGTTCAATGCCAGAGAGGCGTTACTGGATGGGATGGGGCGAATATCTATCACATTCAAACGAGTTGCTCGTCCGTCCGCCTACCATCATTAAACAGGCACGCTGGTCGAGAAACCAACTCCGACGCCCGCATTGACACACCTTGCCGCTTCGCCTTATTGGCATATGCTATTTAAATGAGGCCACGCTCGGCAAAAACCGCACCACAACACGTCCGCTCCACTTCCTCCTCCGTGCACCACATCCGCCATGACCGGGAGCGGTAACGTGTTGTGGGGGAGCCCCTCGACGAACCAGAAGCACGAGGTGGCCACTGATGACCCACAAGTATAGGGGATCAATCGTAGTCCTTTCGATAAGTAAGAGTGTCGAAACCAACGAGGAGCAGAAGGAAATGACAAGCGGTTTTCAGCAAGGTATTCTCTGCAAGTACTGAAAGTAGCGGTAACAGATAGTTTTGATAGCAAGATAATTCGTAACAAGTAACAAGTAACAAGTATAATAAAGTGCAGCAAGGTGGCCCAATCCTTTTTATAACAAAGGACAAGCCGGAACGAACTCTTATAATAAGCAAAGCGTTCTCGAGGACACATGGAAATTTCATCTAGTCACTTTCATCATGTTTGTTTGATTCGCGTTTGCTACTTTAATAATTTGATATGTGGATGGACCGGTGCTTGGCTTCTGTTCTTACTTGAACAAGCCTCCCACTTATGATTACCCCCTCTCGCAAGCATCCGCAACTAAGAAAGAAGAATTAAAATAAATCTAAGCATACCATGAAACATATGGATCCAAATCAGCCCCTTAAGGAATAGCGCATAAACTAGGGTTTAAGCTTCTGTCACTCTAGCAACCCATCATCTAATTACTACTCCACAATGCCTTCCCTTAGGCCCAAAGATGGTGAAGTGTCATGTAGTCGACGTTCACACGACACCACTAAAGGAAGCACAACATACATAGCATCAAAATGTCGAACGAATACCAAATTCACATGATTACTTATGACAAGACTTCTCCCATGTCCTCAAGAACAAAAGTAACTACTCACAAATCATATTCATGTTCAAGATCAGAGGGGTATTGAATAGTAATAAGTATCTGAACATATAATTTTCCACCAAATAAACCAACTATCATCAACTACAAGATGTAATCAACACTACTAGCAACCCACAGGTATCAATCTGAGGTTTTGAGACAAAGATTGAATACAAGAGATGAACTAGGGGTTTGAGATGAGATGGTGCTGGTGAAGATGTTGATGAAGATTGGTCCTCCCATGATGAGAGGATCGTTGGTGATGTCGATGGCTTCGATTTCCCCTTCCCAGAGGGAAGTTTTCCCGGCATCGCTCCGCCGGAGAGTAAAATAGCTCCTGCCCAGGTTCCACCTCGGGACGGCGGCGCTTCGTCCCGAAAGTCCTCTTCTGATTTTTTCTAGGGCAAATGGCTTCATATAGCAGAAGGAGGGGGCCGGAGGCCTACCAGGGGCCCCACAAGCTCGGGGGGCGCCCCCCAGGATTGTGGCTGCCTGGTTGGTCCCCTCCTGTTGATTCTTTCGCCAACATTTTTTATATATTCCAAAATAATTCTCCGCAAATTTTCAGGTCATTTGGAGTTGTGCAGAATAGCCATCTCTGTTTCACCCCTTTCCGGTCCAGAATTACAGCTGCCGTCATTCTCCCTCTTCATGTGAATCTTGCAAAATAAGAGAGAAAAGGCATAAGAATTGTACCATGAAGTGAAATAATGATAAAAAACATAATGATTATTAGTAGGAAATCATGATGCAAATTGGACGTATCAATTTCCCCAAGCTTAGACCTCGCTTGTCCTCAAGCGAAAGCCGAAATCGATAATCATGACCATATGTTTAGAGAGAGAGGTGTTGATAAAAAAATAAAATACGGACATGGAGCATTATGATCTTTATTATAACAACAATATATCATCATAAAACTTCTCATGAAAAAGTGACAATTCATCCACAAGCTAAAGTATGAACCACAAACCAAATTGAAAACTAACAAACTATGATCTCAGTCACTGAAGCAATTGCAATTCAGTATATTATCAAAAAGAGTCTATGTAAGAGCTTTGTTTAGCAAGTTCACATACTCAACTATCATTTAGTTTTCTATGATTGCTGACACTCACGGCATACTTATGGAGCAAAAGCTTCAGTCGGACACATAGAAAGATAGGGGCTTATAATTTCGCCTCCCAACATATTTACTTCAAGGATAATGTCAACAATAATAACTCATGATCACCTACATCCAACTGGATATATATGCATGGATCAATCCTCACCACATGATGCTTGACAAGAGAGAAAATTAAAAAAAAAGGAATAGAGGAGAATACTATTGACTCTTGCATGAAAGTAAATATATAAAGTAAAAGATAGGCCCTTCGCAGAGGGAAGCAGAGGTTGTCATGCGCTTTTTGTTTTTGGATGTGCAAGCTCTTAATATAAAGGGACGTCACTTTATATTGCCCCTTGTGATAGCGACCTTTATTATGCAGTCTGTCGCTTTTATTACTCCACCATCACAAGATCATACAAAACTTATTTTCCCTTACAATAAAAGTTCATACATGTTTAGGAGCAATTTTTATTGCTTTGCACCGATGACAACTTACTTGAAGGATCTTATTCAATCCATAGGTAGATATAGTGGACTCTCATGGCATGAAACTGGGTTTAAGGGTTTTGGATGCACAAGTAGTATCTCTACTTAGTACAGAATTTTGGCTAGCAAAAGATAGGGGGCAAGCACCACATGTTAGAGGATCCAAAACAATATAACTTCTATGTGAATATAAGCAAACATAACTCATTACGTTGTCTTCCTTGTCCAACGTCGACTATTTGACATAGAATATTTGATGGGGGCTCACAATCATAAAAGATGTCCAAGATAGTGTATTTATATGTGAGACCTCTCTTTCTTTATTACTTTTTCATGAATTGCAACAATGACCAATGCTATGTTTGTCAACTTCCAACAAGTTTTATCAATTATACTTCTTTTATGTGAAGTCATCACTCCCCATAGGATTAGCATATGATCTTACTTTTTATTCTTTATTTATTTCTAAGATTGGATCATCAAAAGAAAAACACTCAACTCAAACTACTCTTTATTATATAACTCTCACACACGATTACATAGATAGATAGATCACTAAGCAAGCACTCGAAACTAGATCACACTAAAACTTTATTCTTCTAAATCACGAAATAACTAAGGATTGAACTAAGATATATAATGATGATAAAAAGTGATGATGATACGATACCGGGGCACCTCCCCCAAGCTTGGCACAAGCCAAGGGTGGTGCCCATACCCATGTACTCAAATCTCCTTCTTTGGTGATGGTGGTGATGGAGTGGTGGGCTTGTCCTTCAGCTTCAGCAAGTACTCCAGATTACTATTGATCCTTCGAAGGGCACGATTTTGTTCTTCCAACATAATAACTTCATGAGTGAGCGACGTATTCTGGGCACAAATGGCTTCAACAGCCCTTAATGCATTAATTTCAAATAAAGAAAGGTTATGCTGAAGAGTCTGCAATATATCTCCCTTTTCTGTAGTTTCCTTCTTGTGCATGGCTTGATCTTCTTCTCCTTGAATCCGGTCCTCCACGACCTTTCCCGGTTCCTCCTCCATAGCAGTATCCTCCTCTCTGGACGACCACTCATAATATACTTCACAGAAAGGACGTTCGCTGGGTGAAGGTTGAACAATCCGGTGCTTGGTACGGAGTCTTCGGGGAGCCATGGCGATCTAGATCTGTCAGAAAAATAGCCCGAGACAAGAACAGAGGAGAAACTTGCGATGCGGTAGTCAAAACAGCCGTGAGTATATATAATGAATTTTTCCCTTGCAGGACAAGTAATATGGAAGAAAAACGGAGTCGGGAAAGTTCACGAGGGTGCCACAAGCCTGGTAGGCGCGCCCCCCAGGCTTGTCGCCTCCTCGTGCACTTTTCGGACTGTTTATTTTTTTCCTAAATTTTTATATATTCCAATCGGACAGAAAGTACTTTTATGGAAGTTTTGGAGTCGGTTTACTTATCGTACCACATACCTACTCCTATTCAGGCTTCTGGAGCGTTCCGGAAGGTTTCCTCTATGTGCTCTTCCGGTGTCATTGTTTGAATAATATTAGTTTCAACATTAATGGGCGTACCTGAGATATAATGTTTAATTCTTTGCCCATTAACCACTCTCGGATTATTGCCTTCGGAGTTGTTTATTTTGATTGCTCCGGAGCGATAAACTTCTTCGATGATGTACGATCCTTCCCATTTAGAGAGAAGTTTTCCTGCAAAAAATCTTAAACGAGAATTGTATAATAGAACATGATCACCTACTTTGAATTCCCGTTTTTGAATTCTCTTATCATGCCATCTTTTAACTTTTTCTTTAAACAACTTGGCATTTTCATAAGCTTGGGTTCTCCATTCATCTAAAGAACTAATATCAAATAACCTCTTTTCACCGGCAAGTTTAAAAATCATAGTTAAGTTCTTTAATTACCCAATAACCTTTATGTTCTAACTCAAGAGGTAAATGACATGCTTTTCTATAAACCATTTTATATGGAGACATACCCATAGGATTTTTATAAGCATTTCTGTAAGCCCATAGTGCATCATCCAGTTTCTTAGACCAATTCTTTCTAGATCTATTAACAGTCTTTTGCAAAATTAATTTTATTTCTCTATTAGTTAATTCAACTTGACCACTAGAGTGAGGATGATAAGGAGATGCAATTCTATGATTAACATCATATTTAGCAAGCAATTTACGAAAAGCACCATGAATAAAATGTGAACCACCATCAGTCATTAAATATCTAGGAACTCCAAACCTCAGAAATATAACTTCTTTAAGCATTTTAATGGAAGTGTTATGATCAGCACTACTAGTTGGAATAGCTTCTACCCACTTAGTAACATAATCAACAGCAACCAAAATATGAGTATACCCATTGGATTTAGGAAAAGGTCCCATATAATCAAAACCCCAAACATCAAATGGCTCAGTAACAAGTGAATAATTCATAGGCATTTCCTGACGTCTACCAACATTACCAATTCTTTGACATTCATCACAAGAAAGGACAAACTTACGTGCATCTTTGAAAAGAGTTGGCCAATAAAAACCAGATTGTAATACCTTGTGTGCAGTTCTATCTCCCGCATGGTGTCCTCCATATACCTCCGCAGCACTGTCTAGAGTTTTACTAGCATAATGAATAACATTCAATTTCTTATCAACTCTTTGCCCTAGAACAGCACCAACAGCATAATCACTAGCATCACACATAATTTCAAAGGGTAGGTTCCAATCAGGTGGTTGAACAATAGGTGCAGAAATTAAGGCTTTCTTAAGTATTTCAAAGGCTTCTACGCAATCATCATCAAAAAGAAATGGAACATCTTTTTGCAAGAGATTAGAAAGAGGCCTAGAAATTTTAGAGAAGTCTTTTATAAACCTTCTATAGAAATCAGCATGACCGAGAAAACTTCTTATACCTTTGATATCTTTAGGACATGGCATTTTCTCAATAGCATCAACTTTAGCTTTATCAACTTCAATACCTCTTTCAGAAATTTTATGCCCAAGGACTATACCTTCATTCACCATAAAGTGACACTTCTCCCAATTCAAGACAAGATTAGTTTCTTCATATCTCTGCAAAACTCGATCAAGGTTGCTCAAGCAATCATCAAAAGAAGTTCCGTTAACGGAGAAATCATCCATGAAAACCTCAACAATCTTTTCACAAAAGTCAGAGAATATTGCAGTCATACATCTTTGAAAGGTAGCAGGTGCATTACATAAACCAAAAGGCATACGACGATAAGCATAAGTTCCAAAAGGACAAGTAAATGTGGTTTTCTCTTGATCTTCAGGTGAAATGGGTATTTGAGAGAAATCAGAATAACCATCTAGGAAGTAAAAGTGTGTATGCTTAGATAATCTTTCTAACATTTGATCAATAAAAGGCAAGGGGTAATGATCTTTCCTAGTAGCTTTATTTAATTTCCTGAAATCAATTACCATCCTATAACCAGTTACAATTCTTTGTGGGATAAGTTCATTTTTATCATTAGGAACAACGGTAATACCTCCTTTCTTAGGAACACAATGAACAGGACTTACCCATCTACTATCAGCTATGGGATAAATTATACCTGCCTCCAGAAGCTTTAATATTTCAGTTCTTACCACATCCTTCATTCTAAGATCCAGCCTTCTTTGATGATCAACAACGGGTTTAGCGTCTGGCTCCATATGAATTTTATGCTGACATAAAGTGGGACTCATGCCCTTAAGATCATCAAGAGTATATCCAATAGCAGCACGATGCTTCTTCAGAGTTTTAAGTAATCTCTTTTCTTCATGCTCTGAAAGGTTAGCACTAATAATAACAGGATATATCTTCTTTTCATCAAGATAAGCATATTTAAGTGTATCAGGTAATTGCTTTAATTCAAACACAGGATCACCCTTGGGTGGAGGTGGATCTCCCAAGGTTTCAACAGGCAAGTTATGTTTAAGGATAGGTGCTTGTTTAAAGAACAACTCATTTATTTCATTTCTTTCATTCATATGCATATCATTCTCATGGTCTAACAAATATTGTTCTAAAGGATCAGTAGGAGGCACAACAATAGAAGCAAGACCAATAATTTCATCCTTATTAGGTAATTCTTTATCATGAGGTTGTCTACGAAACTTAGAGAAATTAAACTCATGAGACACCTCACCAAAATTAACACTGATAGTTTCTTTATTGCAATCAATCTTGGGATTAACTGTATTCAAGAAAGGTCTACCAAATATAATAGGACAAAAATCGTCTTGTGGTGATCCAAGAACAAGAAAATCAGTAGGATATTTGATCTTACCACACAAGACTTCAACATCTCTAACAATCCCAAGTGGTGAAATAGTATCTCTATTTGCAAGCTTAATAGTAACATCAATATCTTCAATCTCAACAGGTGAAATATCATTCATGACTTCTTGATAGAGAGTAAATGGAATAGCACTCACACTAGCACCAATATCACATAAACCATGATAGCAATGATCTCCAATTTTAATAGAAATAACAGGCATGCCAATTACAGGTTTGTTTTTATCTTTAGTGTCTGGCTTAGCAATTCTAGTTGCTTCATCACAGAAATATATGACATGTCCATCAATATTATCAACCAAAAGATCTTTAACCATTGCAATATTAGGTTCAACTTTAATTTGTTCAGAAGGTCTAGGTGCTCTAATATTACTCTTATTAACCACAGTTGAAGTTTTAGCATGTTCCTTGATCCTAACAGGGAAAGGAGGTTTCTCAATATAAGCAGTAGGCAGAACTGGATCAACATGGTAAACAATTGTTTCTTCTTTAACACTAACAAGTTCTTCATTCAATTCAATAGGTGGATGATATTTAAACCATTTCTCCTTAGGGAGATCAACATGAGCAGCAAAAGATTCACAAAAGGTAGCTACTATCTCAGAGTCAAGTCCATATTTAGCACTAAACTTATGAAAAACATCAGTTTCCATAAAAGATTTAACACAATCAAACTCAAGCTTTATACCTGACTCATTACCTTTGTCGATTTCCCAATCTTCAGAGTTACGTTTAATTCTTTTCAGAAGATCCCATCTGAATTCAATAGTTCTCTTAATAAAGGAACCAGCAGAAGAAGTATCGAGCATGGATTGATCATTATGAGAAAGCCGAGCGTAAAAGTTTTGAAGAATTATTTCTCTTGAGAGCTCATGATTGGGGCATGTGTGCAACATATACTTAGGCCTCCCCCAAGCTTGAGCGATACTTTCTCCTTCACAAGGCCAAAAATTATATATATAATTCCGATCATGATGAACCAAATGCATAGGATAAAATTTCTGGTGGAATTCCAGCTTCAACCGGTTCCAATCCCATGTTTCAGTATCATCACATAGCCTATACCATGTCAATGCCTTTCCCTCCAAAGATAAAGGGAATACTTTCTTCTTAACTCCATCTCTGGATAGACCTACAATCTTAAACAATCCACAAATTTCATCCACATAAATCAAGTGCATATCAGGATGTACCGTTCCATCTCCTGCATAAGGATTAGCTAGTAGTTTCTCTACCATACCCGAAGGAATTTCATAATAAATATTTTCAGTAGGTTCAAACGCCCAAGGGACAAGGCGTACTGTGGCTGCCCGAAGTCAACTACGGCGTCCCATCGGACACACGCAGACGAGACGGCTGTACCCTACAGCAGCGCACTATTGGCAAATAGTGGACCACTGTGCGCCCATCGCATGTCGTCATCTATAGTGCTCGTTAGGCACCACAGTACGCCTTGTCCCCTGGGCGTATGATGTTAAAAGACCCCAGGGGGCCTCTTGCCTTAGCATGCTCGCGGACGCTCGTTTCCGCCTCTCTCAGATTTACCAATGTAACCCTGGGGGGTCAGCCTATAAGACCCCCAGGAGGCCTCCATGCAGAGGGGTCAACCAGTCGCTCGCTCACGCTCACTCACGCACATATGCTCACTCTCGCTCTCTCGCTCTCTCATCCTCACACACATGAGGCAAAGGGGAACAGGCTCACAGCCTCCTGCCTCCTCCTCTAATACAGCTCTAGGAGCAACCATGTACTACCATATACACTCCATATACATCAGACATGCAGGAGTAGGGGTGTTACCTCCCACGGAGGGCCCCGAACCTGGGTAAACCACCGTGTACAGTTGCCCAATCCCATCCCGGATCTCCACTGTAGCCTTGCCGCCCCACACTTTTAGCCACCCTATGGCATATGCCGTGAGAAAACCACGACAGTTGGCACCCACCGTGGGGCTTGCTGCTGCTGGAACCGCGGTCCGGGCGGGACCCTCTTCGTCACCACCACCGCGATGCCGGCCCCCTGTGGCGGCTCCCGTGTTGCTCCGGCCCGGCGCCCCTGCGTCACTGCGCCACCTGTGCCCCCGTCGCCGCATCGCTGCGCCGTCCGTGCGCCCGCCCCGGCGCTGTCACGCCTCCTCCGGCGCCCCCCCGTCGCGCTGTGCCCGGCCCCCGCCCCGCTCTGGCCTCTTCACTGGCTCCAACCAGCCGAAGGCTCTGCCCCGCGCACCGCGCCGCTCGACATCGTCAGCATGCTCGCGGACGCTCATCCCCGCATTCTCGTGCTCATCGCTGCTCTGCCCAATCCCCTCTCTCCCACAGACGCGTAGCCCTAGTGCACATCATCCGTTCATCGCTGTCTCTTCTCTCCCTCGCTCCGGCTCCGTCTGGTTCCCTGGACTCTTCTTTGCGCCCGCGAGAAATCTAGGTGGTGAGATGTGGACGGTGGCGCTGCTGCTGCTCCTCTGCTTTTTCGCCTTCGCCGGTAGCGGCGGCGGTGGAGCCATATGGGCTGGAGGTGTGGAGAAATCATCTTCCTCGCTGGCGGCCCGGCCGCCTTCGAGCCACCCCTCTCCGGCCAGCGGCGCTGCCCCGGCCTCCCCACATCGACGCTGCTGCGGCCCCCGCCTCACTGCACCAACCTCCCGCGTCGCGCCCGCTCCCCCGCGCGCGGTTCTGCCCGTGGCCGCCCGTCCTCGGGGCCGACCCCTACCGTCACTGCTCTCCCACGCAAGCGCCTCCCGCCCGAGCTCCCATGGCGTCGGCCACCTCCTCCCGTCGATCCGCTCGCCGCCGCGTCCCCGCGCCCGGCCATGCCCGGTTTCCTCCGCCCGCGTCGCCGCCCGTCGCACCACTGCCGCCTCCGCAGGCGCCGCCGTTTCTGCCCACCGCGCCCCAGGGCCTCCTGCTCCTCCCTCACCCGCTCCGCTACCGCGCGACCACGCGTCTGCACCGCTGCGGGTCGCGTCGCTCCGCCCCCGCGCGCCTCCTTAGCTGGTTGCCGCTCCGGTCCGCGGCTGCATGCCCCGGCCTCCGCGCCACCTCGCCGACCACCTGCTCTGCCCCCGGCATCCGCGCACCTTGCTGCTCGCTCCTCCCTCCGCGCGCGCCCGACTTGCGGCGCCCCCCGTACGCCGCCCCGCTGCTCCGCCCGTCAGCTGATAACCCACAAGTATAGGGGATCAATTGTAGCTTTTTCGATAAATAAGAGTGTCGAACCCAAGGTGGAGCTAAAGGTAGAATTAATCTTCCCTTCTAGTTCTATCGACCACCGATACAACTCTATGCACACTTAACGTTCGCTTTACCTAGAACAAGTATGAAACTAGAAGTACTTTGTAGGTGTAATGCTAGAACTACTTTGCAAGAATAAAACTAGGAGTACTTTGCGAGAATAAAACTACGAGTAAATTGCAAGATAATAAAAGCTAATTGTTTAGTAGAAAGCTTTTGTAACACAAGAGAAGGATTTGTCCATAGGCAATCGATAACTAGACCGGTAATCATTATTGCAATTTTATATGAGGGAGAGGCATGAGCTAACATACTTTCCGTACTTGGATCATATGCACTTATGATTGGAACTCTAGAAAGCATCCGCAACTACCAAAGATCATTAAGGTAAAACCGAACCATAGCATTAAGTAACAAGTCCTCTTTACTCCCATACGCAACAACCCCCTTACTCGGGTGTAAGCTTCTGTCACTCTAGCCGCCCACTATAAGAGAATTATGAACGTATTGCAAACCCTACAGCGGGAATCCCTCACGCTTGCGTGACACGGAGGGCACCATAGGACAGCACCAAAATAAAACATACAACTCAAACCAATCACGATCATTAATCAACCCATAGGACAAAACGAATCTACTCAAACATCATAGGATTGCCACATATCATTGGATAATAATATATAGCGTTAAGCACCAAGTTCAAGTAGAAAATTACAGCGGGAATAGAGAGGTTACACCGCTGCATAGAGGGGGAGAGAGTTGGTGATGACGGCGGCGAAGTTGTTGGTGTAGATCGCCGTCACAATGATTCCCCCTGCGGCGCTCCGGCGCCACCGGAAGAGAGGGGGAGAGAGCCCCCCTCCTTCTTCTTCTTCCTTGGCCGCCCCCTAGATGGGAGGAGAGTTTTACCTCTGGTCCATGGCCGCCATGGCTCCCGGAGGGCAGGAGCCCCTCCGAGATTGGATCTCTCTCTTTGTTTCTCTTCTGTTTCGCAGTCCTGTTTTCTGGCCGAAAACCGTTTCTTATATTCCCGGAGATCCGTCACTCCGATTGCGCTGAAATTTTAACATGATTTTTTTTCTCGATATAAGCTTACTTGCGGCCGAAGAAGAGCCTCAACCGACTTACGGTGTGCCCACAAGGCAGCACCGCACGGCCAGGGAGGGTCGTGCCAAAGTTCCTTGTGGAAGTTATGGGCCTCCGTTTGCGTTGATTCCACCTCCCAAAAATCACATATATTCCAAAATAATTCTTCGTAAAATTTTATTGCTTTTAGACTTTGTTTGATATGGATTTTCTGCAAAACAAAAAACAAGCAGAAAACAGGAACTGGCACCGGGCACCGGATCAATATGTTAGTCCCAAAAATAATATAAAATGTTGCCTAAAGTATATGAAAATTGTAAAATATTGGCATGAAACAATAAAAAATTATAGATACAACGGAGACGTATCATCTGCCCGCGTCCTCGCCACTGCGCGCCCGGCGGCTGCGCGCCCGCGCGCCCGCGCGCCCACGTCATCCCGGGCCGACTGCTGCTCCGCCGACCGCGCCCCCGCTCCGGCTCGCCGCGGTCGACTGCACCTCGCGCGTCTTCGGCCGGCTGCGCCCCGCTCCTCCGCCGCCGGCTCCCGCACCGAGCACCACGGCCAGCTGCGCCTCGCGCATCTTCGGCCGGCTGCGCCCCGCTCCTCCGCCGCCTGCTCCGCCTCTGGCCGGCTGCGCCTCGCGCGCCTCCGCTGCCGGCTTCCGCGTCATGCGCAGCGGCTGGCTGCGCCCCGTGCGTCCTCCTGCCGGCTGGAAAAAGAAAGAAGTAAGAAAAAGTGAAGAGCCGTCCGGCTAAAAAAAACAAAAAAAAGAGAGAGGGTGGGCCGGCTGCCCAGCCGGCTGGGAAAAGAAATAAAAGGGCTGGCTGCCCGAAAAAAAAACCCGCCTGCTGTACCCACCTGCCCGCGTCGCCGCTGGGCGGCCCTGCCTGTCTGCTTCAACGCCAGGCCGACTGGGAAGCCGGCCCAGCTGCCTGTCCGCTTCGACGCCCGGCCGGTCGGGCCCGACAGGCTAGGGCGTCCCTCGACCGCCCGGAGGCTCGGGTCGCCCGCCGGAGGTCATCTCTGCCCCCGTCTACGCCAAAAGCAATGTGAGCTCTCGTCCGCGTATCTTTACACCGCGTACAAAAATGGATAACCCCGAGCAACCCTCGGGGGCTATTTCCGCATTTTTATCAGCTGCTTTACTGTTCACCCCGGCGCCAACTAGTCTCGGCCCGGGGGCTGGCCGTTTGGCCCGATACGTTCTTCCTAGCAAACGGCTTAGTAGTGTGAACGGTACCGATGGCCCACTCTTCATCTCAGCTACAGACCGGCTCCCGGCTGACAAGAGCAAAAGCTGGAGGTCACCTCACATAAAAAATGTCCGGGAAGAAAATGGCTTGGGCGACCAGGTCGTTTCCTTTATGAGTATCTACTCGGTCGAATATGCTCCCAAAGTCCGAGTACTGTACACTCTACTCCGCGGCCCACTCTTCGCCTCAGCTACAGACCGGCTCCCGGCTGTCTGGCTGGCAAGAGCAAAAGCCAAAGAGCAGGGGGGCATGAAAAAGACTGAAGGGGGCTCGGACGAAACCGAGTCGCCACCCTCCGCATAAAACTTGCGCTGCCAAAGCTAAATATTTGATATATCTGCACTGACTAACTTTGTCTTTCGCATAACCATTTTCCGTGGGGAACCCCCCTCGCCCGGAGGCTCAGAGGCTACACCCAGTGGGTGCGCCGGCGCACCCTGCTGGGAAAATGCCGCGCCGGTTGCAGGCCCGCCGCCGGCTGCAACCGGCATCCTCGGCGACCTCTGCTCCAACAACAGTGAAGACCCTCCGCCCAACTCTTTGAGTCGCCCGGAGGCCACACCTAGCGGGTGTGCTAGCGCGCCCCCACTGAAAGCAAGCCACGCCGACTGCAGCCCGCAGCCGGCTTTCATCGACGACCTCTACTCCAACAACAGCGAAGACCCTCCGCCCGACTCTTCGAGTCGCCCGGAGGCTCGGAGGCTACACCCAGTGGGTGCGCTGGCGCGCCCCACTGAAAGTAAGCCACGCCGGCTGCAGCCCGCAACCGGCTGTCATCGACAACATCTGCCACGACAACCGTGAAAACCCTCTGCCCGACTCTCCAAGTCACCCGGAGGTTCAGAGGCTACTGTTGGGGGGATGACCCCCGGGTAGTCCCAAGACGGCGAGCCGGACGGGGTGCCCACCCGCCTGGGCCGGCTGCTCCGGTTCGCGCCCGTGGCCGGCTGCTCCAACCAGCCGGCAGCCCGAAGTCAACTACGGCGTCCCATCGGACACACGCAGACGAGACGGCTGTACCCTGCAATAGCGCACTATTGGCGAATAGTGGAGCACTGTGCGCCCGTCGCACGTCGTCATCTATTGTGCTTGTTAGGCACCACAGTACGCCTTGTCCCCTGGGCGTCTGATGTTAAAAGACCCCAGGGGGCCTCTTGCCTCAGCATGCTCGCGGACGCTCGTTCCCGCCTCTCTCAGATTTACCAATGTAACCCTGGGGGGTCAGCCTAGAAGACCCCCCAGGAGGCCTCCATGCAGAGGGGTCGACCAGTCGCTCGCTCACGCTCACTCACGCACATATGCTCACTCTCGCTCTCTCGCTCTCTCATCCTCACACACATGAGGCAAAGGGGAACAGGCTCACAGCCTCCTGCCTCCTCCTCTAATACAGCTCTAGGAGCAACCATGTACTATCATATACACTCCATATACATCAGACATGCATAAGTAGGGGTGTTACCTCCCACGGAGG
This sequence comes from Elymus sibiricus, assembly GCA_039707655.1. Lineage (NCBI taxonomy): Eukaryota > Viridiplantae > Streptophyta > Magnoliopsida > Poales > Poaceae > Elymus > Elymus sibiricus. Next base: position 318,075,061 of record CM077670.1, on the reverse strand, counting down.
GCCCCGAACCTGGGTAAACCACCGTGTACAGTTGCCCAATCCCGTCCCGGATCTCCACCGTAGCCTTGCCTCCCCACACTTTTAGCCATCCCATGGCATCTGCCGTGAGAAAACCACGACACCGAACATGCCCCTTAAAGGATTACTTTCCATAGTGACAAGTGACAGTAAATTTCAGCATGTAATATAAATGTTTCCTTACCAAATTCCACTCACCAAAGGCGCTTCACTCCCCGGCAACGGTGCCAGAAAAGAGTCTTGATGACCCACAAGTATAGGGGATCAATCGTAGTCCTTTCGATAAGTAAGTGTGTCGAACCCAACGAGGAGCAGAAGGAAATGACAAGCGGTTTTCAGCAAGGTATTCTCTTCAAGTACTGAAAGTAGCGGTAACAGATAGTTTTGATAGCAAGATAATTCGTAACAAGTAACAAGTATAATAAAGTGCAGCAAGGTGGCCCAATCCTTTTTATGGCAAAGGACAAGCCAAAACGAACTCTTATAATAAGCAAAGCATTCTCGAGGACACATGGGAATTTCATCTAGTCACTTTCATCATGTTTGTTTGATTCGCGTTCGCTACTTTGATAATTTGATATGTGGGTGGACCGGTGCTTGGGTGCTGTTCTTACTTGAACAAGCCTCCCACTTATGATTACCCCCACTCTCAAGCATCCGCAACTACGAAAGAAGAATTAAGATAAATCTAACTATAGCATGAAACATATGGATCCAAATCAGCCCCTTAAGGAATAGCACATAAACTAGGGTTTAAGCTTCTGTCACTCTAGCAACTCATCATCTAATTACTACTCCACAATGCCTTCCCTTAGGCCCAAAGATGGTGAAGTGTCATGTAGTCGACGTTCACACGACACCACTAAAGGAAGCACAACATACATAGCATCAAAATATCGAACGAATACCAAATTCACATGATTACTTATGACAAGACTTCTCCCATGTCCTCAAGAACAAAAGTAACTACTCACAAATCATATTCATGATCAAGATCAGAGGGGTATTGAATAGCATTAAGGATCTGAACATATAATCTTCCACCAAATAAACCAACTAGCATCAACTACAAGATGTAATCAACACTACTAGCAACCCATAGGTACCAATCTGAGGTTTTGAGACAAAGATTGAATACAAGAGATGAACTAGGGTTTGAGATGAGATGGTGCTGGTGAAGATGTTGATGAAGATTGGTCCTCCCACGATGAGATGATCGTTGGTGATGTCGATGGCTTCAATTTCCCCCTCCCGGAGGGAAGTTTCCCCGGCGGAATCGCTCCGTCGGAGAGCAAAATAGCTCCTGCCCCGGTTCCGTCTCAAGACGGCGGCGTTTCGTCCCGAAAGTCCTCTTCTGATTTTTTTCTAGGGCAAATGGCTTCATATAGCAGAAGGAGGGGGCTGGAGGCCTGCCAGGGGCCCCACAAGCTCGGGGGGCGCGCCCAGGGTGGTAGGGCGCGCCCCAAGGCTTGTGGCTGCCTGGTGGGTCCCCTCCTGTTGATTCTTTCGCCAGCATTTTTTATATATTCCAAAATAATTCTCCGCAAATTTCAGGTCATTTGGAGTTGTGTAGAATAGCCTTCTCTGTTTCACCCCTTTCCGGTCCAGAATTCCAGCTGCCGGCATTCTCCCTCTTCTTGTGAATCTTGCAAAATAAGAGAGAAAAGGCATAAGAATTGTACCTTGAAGTGAAATAATGATCAAAAACATAATGATTATTAGTAGGAAATCATGATGCAAATTGGACGTATCAGCCACCCTTGCGGCCGGCTGCCAGGGTCGTCGTGCCAGGCGGATAGAGGTCAGCATGCCGCCAGCTTGCCGGAGGTCTCCGATGATGACCTGACGATGGAGACATGCACTCGGTGCCCCTGCCAGCCCCGGTTCATGCATGCTTGACCATGGAGCAGGCGTAGGCACACTTCAACGATGCCATGGCGGAGGAGCAGCCAGCGGCGCCGCCGCTGTCGACGTTCTGGCGGGTGTTGGAGGATCAGTGGTACAACCAATACCTCCTCGAGCAGCACCCACTAGTGGAGGGCCAAATCTATGGCGAGCGCACAAGCAAGGAGGCCATAGCGGCCATGGCCGCGGGGAACCCCAACTTTGTCGCCGAGCGCGAGCGCTCTACCAATGTCCTGCAAGACACACAAGGCAGTGTAGCACCTTCGTGTAAGTATCCCAATAGTAATCGTCCCAATGAAGAGCGGAGGAGAGTATTTATGAGTGGCATTTTGGTCACACACTAGTTCTCACCGGTCTTGTACGAAGTAACGATTTGAGTATCTGCAAAAGCTATTAGTGTTCCTCGAGACAAATAAACCGGAGTGGGTGAAAGGATTGATTGTAGCAGTGAGAATAGTACAAACTTAGAACTAAAGAGCAAAAATAAAACAACGGAAATAAAAGTGTTTTTCTGCAAAAGAGAGATTAGGCACGGAGAAACTTCGGATCATGGTATACGTCAAGTGTGCCAGTGCGACGGTAATTCCAGTTACCTTGTATTGTGATTTTATTATTCTGGTTGTTTGTTTGGTAAGCGGATCACCCTAGGGTTATGGAACTCTTCCATGTGGGGTTACATTCCACACTATGGTCCTGCGTGGACGTTACCACAGCATGGTCGTCTCCACAATTAATATTGTTAAACCAGAACCATGCATTACGTTCGGTGGTTCACTGTTATCTCATATTGTCTTCGGTCCTCATATATATCTCCACCTATCATGTCAGAGGTCACAGACCTAAACAATATGTTTTACATGCGTAGGTCTTCTGATCATGTTGCTTGTGCCCTTAAATTGGAGAACACGCATTACACTCACCACAATATAACAACTTACTTGACAACCATTAAACTGCAAACACAAATGATGACATATAGGGTAGGCACAAGTGAATCTTACCATTCACCTAAATCTCCCATGCCTAAGGGAATTTACTCACACATCGGAGGAGAATAACCAATCTCCACGAAGAATAATTCCACGAAAACAATATTGACAATACCGGGAAAATCCACAATAATATGAATGATTTAAACAAGTCTCAATCTCCAGATGAGTATGATAGAGTTTACACCATGATCTTACAACTTGGAATTCCTCCACAAATGATGATGAAATGATGAAATGGAGTGAATCAAGATGACGAACAAGACAGAAATGATCTCCAGTGGTTCCTCATCTCCGGATCTCTTCCCCTTCTATTCTGGAAAGTGTGGCGGCGGCTAGGTCTCTCTGGTACCCTCCTTGCCTTCACCAAAGTTGCTCCTGTAGATGAGGGGGAGCTAGTGGTGCCTAGTATGACTGCGCTCATACCAGTGGCTGTCTTGGACTCTGGTGCGCTTGGTGAAGGTTCCTCCAATATGGCAATTGCTCCTAATGGCTTGATTTGGTGTAATCCTAGCAGGTTTCTGTTGAGTATCGTGACTAGTTAGGAAACATAGGATAGAGTAGGATTTATTTCTACCTTGTCTTGTACTCCAAGTTGATCATGTACTCCTATATACGAGGCTCAAGCAATAAACATCAATTCCACCAATCCCTCTCTATTCCTTCTACAATTTCCTTCCATAATTGAATTTTCCTGCCAAACAATGGGAAAACAAGTTTTCTTCTATCTCGAAGGATTAACGTTTGAAATGACCGAGAAATAAAGAAAAACTGGTGAAAACCTCGCCGCAACTACTTATAAAAAGTCACAAATTCTCGAGCCATCATCTATGAGGCCGCGCACGCTCAAGCCACTTGCAACGCGGTCACGGCGCAGTCGGACGTGGAGGTGGCACTGGTGGCGCATGCGATCATGGATGAGAACACCGACAACTACGCGTCCTTCGTGCCGCCAACAATGCTTCATTGGCGCTGGTGGCACGATGAGCGTGTCATCCCGTCCACGCCCATCATCAACCTCACATCCACCGGGTACCTCACATCAATGGCGACTGACAGGTCACAGACTCTGACGAGGAGGAGTAGGGTGATGTGTACTATGCAACTTTTATTATTGTAGACGTTGTTGGGCCTCCAAGTGCAGAGTTTTGTAGGACAGTCGCAAATTTCCCTCAAGTGGATGACCTAAGGTTTATCAATCCGTGGGAGGCGTAGGATGAAGATGGTTTCTCTCCAACAACCCTGCAATCAAATACAAGAAATCTCTTGTGTCCCCAACACACCCAATACAATGGTAAATTGTATAGGTGCACTAGTTCGGCGAAGAGATGGTTATACAAGTGTAATATGGATAGTAGATATAGGTTTGTGTAATCTAAAAATAAAAAAACAGCAAGGTAGCAAGTAACAAAAGTGAGCACAAACGGTATTGCAATGCTTGAAAACAAGGCCTAGGATTCATACTTTCACTAGTGCAATCCCTCAACAGTGCTAACATAGTTGAATCATATAACAATCCCTCACCGTGCGATAAATAATCACTCCAAAGTTCCTATTAGTGGAGAACATAAGATGAAATTGTTGTAGGGTACGAAACCACCTCAAAGTTATCCTTTCTGATCAATCTATTGAGCCATCCCTATAAATGTCACAAATAGCCCTAGAGTTCGTACTAAAATAACACCATATGATACGCATCAACCAACTCTAATGTCACCTAGATACTCCAATGTCACCACAAGTATCCGTGAGTTGATTATTCGATATGCATCAAACAACTTCAGATTCATAATATTCAATCCACACAAAAAACTACAAAGAGCACCCCAAAGTTTCTTATCGGAGAAAAGATAATGAAAACGTGCAACCAACCCCTATGCCTAGATCACCCCAAGGTCACGGGAATCCATGAGTTGATCACCAAAACATACATCAAGTGACTCAATAGAATACCCCATTGTCACCACGGGTATCCACATGCAAGACATACATCAAGTGTTCTCAAATCTGAAATATTCAATCCGACAAAACGACACCTCAAAGGGAAAGACTCAATTCATCACAAGAAGATAGAGAGGTAAGAAACACCATATGATCCAACTATATTAACAAAGCTCGTGATACATCAAGATCGTGCCAAATCGAGAACACGAGAGAGAGAGATCAAACACATAGCTACTAGTACATACCCTTAGCCCCGAGGGTGAACTACTCCCTCCTCGTCATGGAGACCGCCGGGATGATGAAGATAGCCTCCGGTGATGATTCCCCCCTCCGGCAGGGTGCCGGAACAGGGCTCCAGATGGTATTTCTTTGATACAGAGGCTTGCGGCGGCGGCGTCAAAGTTCTAGGTTTATTTCTGGGGGTTTCTCTATTTATAGGATTTTCCAGCGTTGGAATCACGCGAAAAGGAGCTTCGAGGGCCCCACAAGGCAACACGGCGCGACCCCCCAGTCCGCGCCGTGGTGCCTTGTGAGCACCTCGTGAGGCTTCTGGTCCATCCACGAAGCTTCGGGGGTCTCTTTTGGTCCAAAAAAATCGTCAAAAAGTTTCGTCCAATTCCGAGAACTTTTATTTCTGCACAAAAAAAACAACACCACGGTAGTTCTGCTGAAAACAGCGTCAGTCCGGGTTAGTTCTAATCAAATCATACCAAAACCATATAAAATTGTTATAAACATGGCATGAATACTTCATAAATTATAGATACGTTGGAGACGTATCGGCATCCCCAAGCTTAATTCCTGCTCGTCCTCGAGTAGGTAAATGATAAAAGAAATAATTTATGAAGTGTGAATGCTAGCATAATGCATAAGGTTGATCAATGACAATTTCAATCACTTTTCCTAGCATCATAACAGCAACTCTTTCTCATAAAACTTCTCATGATCAAGTAGCAAGCTATTCACATGTTAAAGTATAGATCATAAACTTTCTTGAAAAACTAACAAACTATGTTCTCAGTCATCAAACAATTGCAATTCATCTTATTTTCAAGAAGGGTCTTTGTAAGAGCTTTGATTTCGCAAATTTCACATACTCAACTATCATATAGTCTTCCATGATTGCTGACACTCAAAGCATATTTTTAGAACAAATCGTTTCAGTCAAACACATAGGAAGATAGGGGCTTAATGTTTTGCCTCCCAACTTATTTATCTCAGGGATAATGTCAACAATAATAACTCATGATCACCTATATTCAATGGGATATATGTGCCTGGATCTTTCCCCACCCCATGATGCTTGCCAAGAGAGAAAAAAAAATGGAATAGAGAAGAACACTATTGACTCTTGCATAAAAGTAAATACATAAAGTAAAATATAGGCCCTTCGCAGAGGGAAGCAGAGGTTGTCATGCGCTCTTTGTTTTTGGATGTGCAAGCTCTTAATGTAAAGGAACGTCACTTTATATTGCCCCTTGTGATAGCGACCTTTATTATGCAGTCCGTCGCTTTTATTACTCCACCATCACAAGATCGTAAAAAGCTTATTTTCCCTTACAATAAAAGTTCATACATGTTTAGGAGCAATTTTTATTGCTTTGCACCGATGACAACTTACTTGAAGGATCTTATTCAATCCATAGGTAGATATAATGGACTCTCATGAAATGAAACCGGGTTTAAGGGTTTTGGATGCACAAGTAGTATCTCTACTTAGTGCGGATTTTTGGCTAGCAAAGGATAGGGGACAAGCACCACATGTTAGAGGATCCAAAACAATATAACTTCTATGTGAATATAAGCAAACATAACCCATTACGTTGTCTTCCTTGTCCAACATCAACTACTTGATCAAGGTTGAAAATAATTAATGGGGGCTCACAATCATAGAAGATGTCCAAGATAGTATATTTATATGTGAAATCTCTCTTCCTTCAATATTCTTTCATGAATTGTTCAAGTGACCAATGCTATGTTTGCTAACTTTCAATAAATTTTACCACTTATACTTCTTATTTGTGAAGTCACTACTCCCCATGGGACAAGCATATGAAGAACATATAATTTCAACTTTATGATATTCAATTCATTCAACAATTTACTCTTAGGATATAAGTGAAGCACAAGAATGAATGACAAACTACTCCAAAAGATATAAGTGAAGATCAATGAGTAGTCAAACAATTAAGTAGCTATGTGAAGACTCTCTCCAAATAAAGATTTCAGATCTGATAATTTTATTAAAACAACAAACAAAATGAAAATAAAAGGACACTCTAATAATGGCACATATCATGTGAACAAGTAAAAACTTAGGCTAACCGATAGGTGTTGATGAAGAAAGGTGGGATGCCTACCGGGGCATCCCCAAGCTTAGTTGCTTGAGACTTCTTGGAATGTTAACTTGGGGTGCCTTGGGCATCCCCAAGCTTGAGCTCTTGTGTCTCCTTAATTCCTCTCATATCATGGCTTCTTCTAAATCTTAAAAACTTCATCCACACAAAACTCAACAAGAACTCGTGAGATAAGTTAGTATAAATCAACTCAAAACCTTAACATTCTCTACTGTAGAAAATCACTAAAATAATAATTAAACATTTCATACTAAATGCCTCTGCATATTTAATACTCCTATCCACAAATAGAAATATTAAACAAGCAACATATGCAAACAATGCAACTATAACCGAAATCTGTCTAAACAGAACAGTCTGTAAAGGGTGAATAAGAATTCATACTTCCCTAACTACAAAAATTCTGAAAAATTACCAAGTAACATAGAACTCATGCATGCTAACTGTGTAAAAATTTCAGATTTTTATCATGTTCTGACTATTCAGGAATATTCTGGACATAACAGAAAACTTTCTGTTTTCAAACAGCAACACATGAACTTGCAAACTGAGCAAGGTAAAGGCTATAATTGGCATTTTATTGAACTAAAAGATACAAAACATGATTATTTATAACACCAAGTAAATATCAATAGAATAAAATGATGCTCCAAGCAAAACTCATATTTTTTGATGAATTAAAATATAGCTCCAAGTGAGGTTACCGGTAATGTTGAAGACGGAAGAGGGGATGCCTTCCGGGGCATCCCCAAGCTTGGATGCTTGATTATTCCTTGAATATTACCTTGGGGTGCCTTGGGAATCCCCAAGCTTAGGGTCTTGCCGCTCCTTATTCTCCTCATATCGATATCTCACCCAAAACTTGAAAACTTCAATCACATAAAACTTAACGGAACTCCGTGAGATAGGTTAGTATGATAAAAAATAAATCATCCACTTAGGTACTGTCAAGACAAGATTCATAATTGTTATCACATAATGACTACTGTAGTCTATCATTTCCACAATTTATATTACTCAATATAAGCTATGGAAACACTAAAACAAGCAAACTATGCACCGAAAACAGAATCTGTCAAAAACAGAACAGCGTGTAGTGCACGATTTAAAACCCATACTTCTGTACCTCCAAAAATTCTGAAAAAGTAGGAAAACGTAAAAATTTTATAACCCAATACTCTGTAAAAATTTCAGAATTTCTCATGCTCCAGTACAGAATATAAATTCCAGCACTGGACGCAAAAGTTTCTGTTTTTGCACAGAATCAAATCAACAAGTATCCACACTATCCCCAAGGCTTTACTTGGCACATTATTGAAAGGAAACATATAAAACATGATTACTACAGTAGATTAATCATGTGAACACTCAAAAACAGTAGCTATAAATATTTGGTTGTCTTCCAACAAGCGCTTTTCTTTAATGCCTTTTAGCTAGGCATGATGATTTCAATGATGCTCACATAAGAAGTGAAGAATTGAAACATAATGAGAGCATCATGAAGAATATGACAAGCACATTTAAGTCTAACCCACTTCCTATGCATAGGGATTTTGTGAGCAAACAATTTATGGGAGCAAGAATCAACTAGCATAGGAAGGCAAAACAAGTGCAACTTCAAAACTTTCAACACATAAAGAGGAAACTTGATATTATTGAAATATATATAAGCATATCTTCCCATCTCATAATAATTTTCAGTAGCATCATGAAGAAATTCAACAAGATAACTATCACATAAAGCATTCCTTTCATGATCCACAAGCATAGAGTTTTTACTACTCTCCACATAAGCAATTTTCTTCTCATTCATAATAGTCGGGGTAAACTCAACAAAATAACTATCATGAGATACTTGGTTGGCATAATCCAATTGAAAATTAAAATCATGATGGCAAGTTTCATAGTTATCATTATTCTTTATGGCATACATGTCATCACAATAATCATCATAGATAGCAACTTTGTTGTCATAATCAATTGAAACCTCTTCCAAAATAGTGGAATCATCATTAAATAAAGTTGTGACCTCTCCAAATCCACTTTCATAATTATTGCCATAAGATTCAACACCCTCCAAAATAGTGGGATCATTATGTAACACCCCGGACACACCCGCCGGTGGTCGTTACTCCTGGCGGGATCTAGACTAGCCCCACAGATCAATACTAGTCTTTCCTGCGCACTTTGTCCTCACTCGTGCGCACCCGGGACTAACTTCATGGTCGGTCACCCATCCTGAAATTACTCCAAGCTGAGCACGCTTAACTTTGGAGTTCTGTCCGAATGGGCTCCCGGAAAAGAAGGAATTCCTTATTGATATGAGTAGTCTATCATCCCTATTAAGCCAGGCTATCACATACACCCCCACTCAGAGGAACCGACGTCCTCGTCGGCCCACAGGAACGCTCCCTCTTGGCACATACGTCTGTGCATCCAGTCCGGCACATGTGCCATGCTGTGTGCCACGACGGGTCACAAACGTCATGCACAACATGACCGCACACCTGTCCGCAAACATCCGTGTAACCGCGAGGGTCGGCTCTGATACCAACTTGTAACGCCCTGGATACACCCGCCGGTGGTCGTTACTCCAGGCGGGATCTATACTGGCCCCACAGATCAATACTAGTCTTTCCTACGCACTTTGGCCTCACTCGTGCGCACCCGGGACTAACTTCCCGGTCGGTCACCCATCCTAAAATTACTCCAAGCTGAGCACGCTTAACTTTGGAGTTCTGTCCGAATGGGCTCCCGGAAAAGAAGGAATTCCTTATTGATATGAGTAGTCTATCATCCCTATTAAGCCAGGCTATCACACATTAGTACCTAGAGTTGACACTCTTCCAAACCCACTTTCATCAATATAATCATCATAAATAGGAGGCATGCTATCATAATAATAAATTTGCTCATCAAAACTTGGGGGACTAAAAATATCATCTTCATCAAACATAGCATCCCCAAGCTTGTGGCTTTGCATATCATTAGCATCATGGATATTCATAGAAAGCATACTAACAACATTACAACCATGCTTATCATTCAAGGAACTCACATTAAACATTTTATTAAATTCTTCCTCTAGCAATTGAGCACAATTTTCCGATCCATCATTTTCAAGAAAGACATTATAAAGATGAAGCATATGAGGCAACCTCAATTCCATTTTTTGTAGTTTTCTTTTATAAACCAAACTAGTGATAAAACAAGAAACTAAAAGATTCGATTGCAAGATCTAAAGATATACCTTTAAGCACTCACCTCCCCGGTAATGGCGCCAGAAAAGAGCTTGATGTCTACTACGCAACTTTTATTCTTGTAGACGTTGTTGGGCCTCCAAGTGCAGAGTTTTTTAGGACAGTAGCAAATTTCCCTCAAGTGGATGACCTAAGGTTTATCAATCCGTGGGAGGCGTAGGATGAAGATGGTCTCTCTCAAACAACCCTGCAATCAAATACAAGAAATCTCTTGTGTGCCCAACACACACAATACAATGGTAAATTGTATAGGTGCACTAGTTCGGCGAAGAGATGGTGATACAAGTGTAGTATGGATAGTAGATCCGTGGGAGGCGTAGGATGAAGATGGTCTCTCTCAAACAACCCTGCAATCAAATACAAGAAATCTCTTGTGTGACCAACACACCCAATACAATGGTAAATTGTATACGTGCACTAGTTCGGCGAAGAGATGGTGATACAAGTGTAGTATGGATAGTAGATATAGGTTTTTATAATCTGAAAATAAAAAAACAGCAAGGTAGCAAGTAACAAAAGTGAGCACAAACGGTATTGCAATGCTTGAAAACAAGGCCTAGGGTTCATATTTTCACTAGTGCAATCTCTCAACAGTGCTAACATAGTTGAATCATATAACAATCCCTCAACGTGCGATAAAGAATCACTCCAAAGTTCCTATTAGCGGAGAACATAAGATGAAATTGTTGTAGGGTATGAAACCACCTCAAAGTTATCCTTTCCGGTCAATCTATTGAGCCATCCCTATAAATGTCACAAATAGCCCTAGAGTTCGTACTAAATAACACCATATGATACGCATCAACCAACTCTAATGTCACCTAGATACTCCAATGTCACCACAAGTATCCGTGAGTTGATTATTCGATATGCATCAAACAACTTCGGATTCATAATATTCAATCCACACAAAGAACTTCAAAGAGCTCCCCAAAGATTCTTATCGGAGAAAAGATAATGAAAACGTGCAACCAACCCCTATGCCTAGATCACCCCAAGGTCACGGGAATCCGTGAGTTGATCACCAAAACATACATCAAGTGACTCAATAGAATACCCCATTGTCACCACGGGTATCCACATGCAAGACATACATCAAGTGTTCTCAAATCTGAAATACTCAATCCGATAATAACGAAACCTCAAAGGGAAAGACTCAATTCATCACAAGAAGATAGAGAGGGAAGAAACACCATATGATCCAACTATATTAACAAAGCTCATGATACATCAAGATCGTGCCAAATCAAGAACACGAGAGAGAGAGATCAAACACATAGCTACTAGTAGATACCCTCAGCCCCGAGGGTGAACTACTCCCTCCTCGTCATGGAGACCGCCGGGATGATGAAGATGGCCGCCGGTGATGATTCCCCCCTCCGGCAGGGTGCTGGAACAGGGCTCCAGATGGTATTTCTTCGGTATAGAGGATTGCTACGGTGGCGTCGAAGTTCTAGGTTTATTTCTGGGGTTTTTTCTATTTATAGGATTTTTTAGCGTTGGAATCACGCGAAAAGGAGCTTCAAGGGCCCCACAAGGCAGCACGGCACAACCCCCCCAGGCCGCGCCGTGGTGCCTTGTGAGCACCTCGTAAGGCTTCTGGTCCTTCCACGAAGCTTCGGGGTCTCTTTTGGTCCAAAAAAAATCATCAAAAAGTTTTGTCCAATTCCGAGAACTTTTATTTCTGCACAAAAAAAAACAACACCATGATAGTTCTGCTAAAAACATCGTCAGTCCGGGTTAGTTCTAATCAAATCATACCAAAACCATATAAAATTGTTATAAACATGGCATGAATACTTCATAAATTATAGATACGTTGGAGACGTATCATAGGGCATGGGAGGCGGCGAAGCCTCGAGTCCTGTGAGCCGGTCTATGTCCAATGTTCAATTCTTCCTTGCCACCGACCGCACCTACACACAGCCGGCCGCCAGACGTGGACACGGCCGCCGGACATGGGCATGGAGGACATGCGCTGCCTTAGATTTAGACTAGGTTTAGGTCCGCTGGCTTTTGTTTAATGAAATATGTTGAAAATGTAATGAATGTGATCCGGTTTAGTTGAAAATCATCGGGTTTGCATGCAATTCGTCTGGTTTATTCAAATCCGGTTTGAAATGTATGCGGGTATGATTGGATCGCTGGCTCCTGTCTCACTCTCCATGAACTCGACCGTACGAGTCAGCGGACGGATATGGTGTCCGAATTGAGGGTTATCATTGAAGATGCCCTAAGATACATATAACAGGGCCCTTCTTGGAATGTCCTATTTGACACTTATTTCATTAGGTTGTTGACGAAACTCATAGGAGTGATGCATTATTGTGGGCCAGGCCTAGTATTAGGAAAGTATGGATGATTTTCTTTGGTACAGTTCTCCTTTTGTATTGGTTTTCTTCTCTTGACTGGCCCAAGTCCAAGTGGTAGTGGTTATTCGATACCGATTGCTGAGGAGAAGATAAAAGAAAACACGCACACAACAACAAACTAGGAAAAAGGAGTGTAACGATAAGTGCACACATGCCGGGTAGCACAACGTCTGCCACTAGAAACAATCTCTAGTATATGCAATGAGGAGTTCCTTCAATGTCGTGGAATTGCAACTCATATTTTGTTGGTCAAATTTTAGGTCCAATTTCAACTCAAGATTCTATGCAGACTAATGAACCCGGGCGGAGGAAGTGCCTTTTTGCGGGAAAAAAAGATTGTATTACTTATCAGGGAGTGTGAATCATACATAGTTTTACAGCTTCCTCCGTGCCCGAGCCTAACCATACTACAATGTCTGAAGTGCTGCACGCATAGGTGGCAAGTTCGTGGCTAACTCTATTCTGAGTATGAAAGTGCATCTAATCCCCTTGCTGGATTTTTGTAATCAGTGTCAACTCAAGGAATTAATGTCTCCTACAAGCTTGTTTCAAGAATTGTTCCTTGTGGGTGCAACTATGGAATGGAAGATGACCCCTATAAATCACATAAATGCAATTGCTGTCCAAGCCATTGGATTCCTCTTTTTTATTTTAGTGATTCAAGATCATAGTGACTCCGTAGGCATGCCGATTCTTGCTCCATGTGCTTAAAGATCAAACACTAAAAATCCTCAAATTCCTTCAAATTTCCACTATATCTACCCAATGCCATTAACTTCGGAGCTTCCGAGCTCTTCCAGTCGAAATCATCGAACCACTCAACTATATATAGTCCTTGCAAACCCTAGCTATTTGGAGTCTCCAAGTGACCCTCTCAGAATCACCGAAGCTACTAGCAAACCTTCTATTGTCTTGTCAAAAATTCCGATGCAACATGTTCTGATTTCTGAAGCGACAACAGAGAGTGTGCCACTGCCCAAGTGTACACCTCGGATCTTCTGAATGCTTTTGATCTGCCCGTCCGAACCATCTGAAAGTTTCTATGTTCGTATATGTCAGAACTTCTGAGATGATCACTTCAGTGCTTCCGAGCTGTGTAATGAAGTTGTTAACGGTCAGATTTCTGGTCACTCCTATTTATACACCACCTATTCCACCCATTCACTTGAATCAAACTCCAATCCCATCATATCTTCTGAAAGAGAACTCAATATCCTTGTGTTGATTTCAAAGGGTTTCACTACAAACAAAAAACACTTCCGTGATGATGCGTCTTTGTCACAGTAGGTCAAGTTTTCTGTCATGCATGTACATCCGTGACAATTTTATGATAGAATCAAGATAGTCTTACCTATGCTGTCGTAGAAGTGTTCCATGACAAAACTGAAATTATCATCACGGAAGTGTCCACTTCCATGACGATAAATGTCGCATCATGGAAGTGTTTTCGTCAAGGGTAACCGACACATGGCATCCACTGTAATGGGTTGCCGTTAAGCTATCGGGTTCCGGTTTGGATCCGATAACCCGTTAGCAGCCCTGACCAATGGCGATTTTCCATGTGTAAATTTATCATTCGCCGGCGGAACCACATGTCAGCTCGGCGTTGGGATAGATGTCATCCATTCATTGGATGCGAGACACCTATGATACGTCGACATGTGGCACGGCCCAATAGTGGCCCATTTACGTTAAAAAGGCCGGCCCGTTTGACTTGGTCAAAAGTAAGAGGGGCGGCCCATGGAAAGCCTGTTAACGGCCTGTTTGCATACAGCCCATTTACGGCCCAGGTACTCACAACCCGTTATGGCCTTTCAAAATTTGGCCTAGTAGCGCCATGCGGGCCGTGCCTTATGATTTCAGCCCGTTGTCACTTTCGACCCATCTATGGCCTGTGACGTCTTTCAGCCCATATTAGGCCTTTTGTTTCTCTGGGCCCATTGACGGCCCGTGGTGATTCTGGCCCATCATGAAAAGTAAATAGCTTTGAGCCCATTAACGGCCCATGATTCAGTTGGGCCGTTTCCAGCCCGAGTTTTCTTTCGGCCTTCTAAGGGCCCATAAAATCTTGGGCTCATTTCCGGCCCTCGATTACTTATGGTCCATTATTGGCCTATTATGCTAATGAGCCAGATTCAGCCCATGGTTACAATCGGCCAGTTTGTGGTCTGTTAACCCATTGGGCCATTTTCAGCCCGTCATGTATTCCGGCCCATTAACGACCCATTATGCCTGTCGATAGAATTAAGCTTGTGATGACTTTCGGCCTGTTAACAGCCCGTTATGCTACGGGCCCTTAAACGAACCATTCCGACTATGGCCCGTTTACAGCCCATAATGCAGCCCGCTTTTGGCCCACCGATCCTACGGCCCATAGATGGCCCTTGGGCACTACAAAAGGTAGCAGGCCCATGGTTACCACGGGCCGTATGTGGCCCATGGTTATTGCGGCCATTAACAAACCGAGGAAAAAGATGACTACGAGGAAATAAATAAGCAAGCAACTAACGCTAGGCTATTACGGCGATTGCACAGATTGCATCCACTGGGCATCAAAGTTCGCCACCTGTGCAAATATAGGGAACACCCTACACTATACAAAACTAGCTTGCTATTTTCTTTAGCCGGTCGCTGCATGTTAAGAACAAATTTTGTATCGCAACAAAACAAACTACATCCATATAACAAAAGGAGGGTTGGCATAAAAGTAAATGCACCATCAGAAGTTCAGAAGCTCAGATGATTTGACCTACTGGTATGTTTTCATGTTGTAGTGTCTGATGGAGCACCATAAACTTCGCTGTCATTTCTCCTAGGCTCCTGAATAGCATAGCAAATGTCTGATAGTCTGGTTTCAAAACCATGCATATCTTGACGACATCGAACAATGGCTGTTCTTGTTTCACAAAGGGTCTCTGTTGGGGATTGGACTTATGTCTGGAGCGCAGATATATCATTCTGTCGAGCTTGCAGATCTTGTTCATGAGGCAGTTTGGACGAGGTTGCCTTAACAACCAACTCAGTATTACGCAGGAAGGTGCTTTTGGCACTGTTAGTGGAGAGATACTGACCCACTGCAGCAAGAGGTGACATTGTGGTTATGGTTGCCTCATCACCTTCAGGAGGTTGTGGTGGTTCCACCATTTGTTCCATAGCTTGCTGAAAAGTTGAGTTTGTATATTAGTAGTACCAGAACAGAAGTTATTAATGAGGCAGCAAAACCAAACAAAATAGCTTTGGTTTATATACAGAACTTATTTTGGTGAACCCGTGTATAATATTAGTTGTATTTTACTGCAAAGTACATAATAAAACTAGGTTCCAAACATATGACCATATACCATGGCTAATGTATTATCTATTTCTTCACATTGTATTGACAGCTAAGATAAAGAGACAAAGTTTATAATACGGTGAGCATAGTATGACATCATTCATATCACAAAACAACTGAGATCAGATAAACAGGCAATTGTAACATTGTGTGCAGCACGGAACTATATTACAGATCAAGAGCAAAGGAACATCATTCCTCTGTTTTAAACCTTGTAAAGTGCAATGATATGTTCAGACAACTGTGTATAAAATTGAAAAGAGTAATAGACATTGGCTGCAAACCATGCAGTTCAATGCACCACAAGTCAGAGTAACCAGTAGTTCAAAGGGCCTGAGGATTAAGGACTTACTACATCGGCTTTGACTGGTGTAGTCATGCCCTTCGTCTTGCTGGTGTGACAACCCTTGAAGATTTCCACCGCATTTGGTTCAGGTTCTTTTTGGTCCTTGCAGGCTTTCCTCTGCATTTGGAACAAGTCAATATAGATCTGATAATATGGCACAGCTAAAAGAGTGAAACAGCAGCTAGTTACCAGAGCCTCGCCGTGTGCAATATAGCTATGAGATCCTGTCGTTTGTTGGAATTTCACTTTCGTACGGTTGGCTTTGTTCTTTGAACAGTTCACCTAGAAGAAGATAGATTTGTGAGGGACATGCATAAATAGGAGTTCAACATGTGATCTGATCACATCTATATAACATACTTGATACTTTGGATCAGACCATTGTTTAACAAGAGCTATCCAGTCTTCATTCGTTATATTTTCCACCGGAGATGTTTGGGCAAGTTCATTGTTAGCCTTGCCTTCAAAGTGAGTTTTCCTTAGATTATACCGATACTGTGGCGGAGCAGACTTGAAAACATGAGTGCATGCTTGTCTGGTTGCATCATCTTGACGATCCAACTTGAACCTCATCTGTTCAAAATTATAGGAGTCTCATTACCAGCAACCTAGAAAGTATGGGACAGAGCAAGACGATATTACTAAGTTCCATAAATAACCATACTTATAGATAAATGGTCGAGGAAGGTGTTAAACTCGATTTCGTCTATGTCATTCCTGTACATAATCCATGTTGGGAGGATACGTGCATGACACCTAACGACAACGGCTGCCTCTGATACTAACTTGGCTGACTCTGTAGCATCACATGGCCTTTTTAAACCTGACTCAAAATGGATCTCCATTCTTCCTCCTTTAGATTTAGTTAACCTGTCGAGCATTATCCCTGATGTCTATTTCCTCTTGCGCCTAGGTGCTAGTTCAACAACGAACATGGGAAGTGTTAGTGTACATCAAACTGTGAGACTACATATAAAGAAGCATGCAACTGCAACTTGACTCGATCAACTACCATCTTGGTGTTGAAGCTCACAAGGTTCATCTGATCTTGCCAAGTCCTCTTGTACCAAGAGTGCTTCGGAAGTAGTGTCAGGTGGCAAGGGAACTTCGGAACTTGCCGCTAGCAGAGTTGACGAACGAGTAAGTCATGCACATGTTGGCACCAGGGCTGTCATTGCTTGTTTGGTTCATTTGTCTTTGGTACGTTTTGCAGGTGGTGTAACAGGGGATACTGTGTTTGTACATTTATCCGGTGGACTTCGACCTTCTCTTGCACTATCAGTACCAGCAGAATCTACAGAGCTGTTCCACTTCTGTTTTCATGCCTCCTGAGTAGTAACACCACCCCCTACCATTCTGTGTACCTTCCTCTCTTTTTTCCATGTCAAGTCAAACCCATGAGAAAAAGGAATAAAAATTTAGTTCTTCAGAACTAATTAATGGGTGATACAGATGAACGGAACTTTGATGTTAGACAACCGCATGATATGAGGATGTAATATGTATGAAAAATAGGACGGCATGAGATAATCAGACCTATGATGTGTAAACTAAGCAGAAGGCATTTCAATAAATTAGAAGCAATGCAATGGAAGCTAGACAACATATGAAAGATGCTACAAATATCACTCTGCCAAGTTAATAGTGTCTCGTCATAAGTGGCATTTAAACAAATGTCAAGCAGTACAAGCAATAAATCATATGCAAGATCCAAACAATATCACACTACCAAGTTAAAGGTGTCTCGTCATAAGTGATTGATGCAGGATAGACACGAACAGTACTTCGATGTTAGAACATGTAATAGACAGATGTAGTATATGCAAAGAAAGGAAGACATGCCATGTTAACATGTATAATGTGTAAACTAAGCAGATGCAATTTAATCAAATTAGAAGCAATACAAGCTAGACACCGTATGCAACATGCAAGCAAATATCACACTGCCAAGCTAGAGAAAGCACCTGGGATGCTGGAGTAGGGTTGTTGGGCACATCATATTTACTTGGAACTTCTACTGCACTAGCAGCAGTGGCAGAATCTCTAGAGCGCCTCCTTACCGATGGCGCCAGATGACCGCCATCAGCCCCTGCCTTACTTTTTTCCTTCCTCTCTCTTATTTTTTTTGCCTTGTCAAGTCAAACCCACAAGAAAAATGAATAAAATTCGTTTTTCAGAACTCATTGATGCATGATGCTGACGAACACTACTTTCATGTAAGGTGACCGCATGATAGGAGGATTTAATATGTAAGAAAAAAGGACATCATTGCATATTAACACCTATGATGTGTAAACTAAGTAGCAGGCATTTCAACAAATTAGAAGCAATGAAAGCTAGACACCGTATGAAAGATGCAACGAATGTCACTCTACCGAGTTAAAACTGTCTCGTCATAAGTGCCATTTCAACAAATTAGAAGTAGTACAAGCTAGAAAACAATGCAAGATGCAACCTATATCACACCCCCAAGTTAAATGTGTCTTATGATAAGTGATTGTTGCAGGTTACACAACAGTAGTACTTTGATGTAAGAACATGGCGTGATAGACAGATATTGTATGTTCTAGAAACAGGAACACGTGTCTTATTCACAAGTATAATGTGTAAACTAAGCAGATGCAATTCAACAAAATTAGAAGCAATACAAGCTAGACATCATACGTAACATGCAACCACATATAACAGTGCCAAGTTAGAGCGAGCACCTGTGATGGTTGGGTAGGGGAGATGTGCTCATCGTCAACACAAATATGTTGACTGTCTATGCATGTGTTGTCTTGGAAAACTTGTTTGGAGGATGGCGGAGTAGAATCTGTAGAGACCCTCTGTTTCAGTTGGTCAGAAGGAGCACCATCATCCACTGCCTTGCTATTTTCCTTACGCTTTATTGATTTTTCATTGTCAAGTCAAACGACAAGAAAAAGGAATAAAAATCACTCTTCAGAACTCATTCATGCATGATACTGATGAACACTACTTGAATGTAAGACAAACACATGATACGAGGATGGAATATGTACGAAATACAGGACGACATGGCATATTCACACCTATTTGTGTAAACTAAGAAGAAGCCATTTCAACAAATAAGAAGCAATGCAAGGTAGACACCACATGAAGGATGCAACCAATATGACTCTGCCAAGTTAAAAGCATCTCATCATAAATGGCGTTTCAACAAATTAGACGCAGTACATGCTATAAATCACATGCAAGATGCAACAAATATCACACTGCATATACTAAAGATGTCTCGTCATAAGTGATTGATGCAGGATACACAAGAACATTAGTTTTATGTAAGGACATGGTTCATAGACAGATGTAGTATGTACCAAAAAATAGGAAGGCATGTCACATTAACAGGTATAATGTGTAAACTAAGCAGAATAGCAAATGCAATTTAACCAAATTAGAAGAATTACAAGCTAGACACCATATGCAACATGCAACCACATATCACACTGCCAAGTTAGAGCAAGCACCTACGATGGTGGTGTAGGGGAAATGCAGTCACCAACTATAGAGCTACGTTGACTATCTTCATCTAGCCTTGCAGTTTGTTGAGAATCATGTGGGGAGGATGACACTGCACTCTTTAAAAGAGTAGCGCGTCTCACACTAACCCACGGGTCAGACTATCTCATCATAAATGATTGATGAGGGATACACAAGAACATTAGTTTGATGTAAGCACATGGTTAATAGACAGATGCAGTATGTACCAAAAACAGGAAGGCATGTCGTATTCATAGTATATGGCTAAGCAGATGCAATTTAACCAATTTAGAAGCAATATACAAGGTAGACACCATATGCAACATGCAACCACATATGACACCATGAAGTTAAAGCAAGCACATGCAGTGCTGGTGTATGGCGAATGGGGTCATCAACTACAGAGCTACGTTGACAGTCTTCATCGAATGACACTACACTCTTCTTTAGAGCGTCAAACCGCGTCTTTCCAATCCTCGATGCAGACTGGAGCAACTGCTCTGTTTTCTTTTTAGAATACTGTGGTTGAGATTCTAAAATACCCATGCGTAATAAAACAATAATGAGAGAGTATGGGTGTAGTTTGTGCACAAGTAGTGCAGTGTAAAAGTATCAGATAGCAGGTGGGTCAAAAATAAATGATGGCAGACATATGATAGCTCTACAACATGCATGGCACACGAAATTAGATTCTAGGCTTTTGAAATATGAGCACAGGGATGGCTGGGAAGTGCAGGTAATCCTCCAATAAACCACCACATGTGGTCCTATGAAAATAACAATTGACTGAAAACAAATAGGTCAGTCAATTTTTTCTGCACCGTCCGATCTACAAGGGAAGAGGAGTACCTCCCGCCAGTCACTCTTGACGATCTTCCTCGAACCGCCAGCGACCACCGGCCCAGACCCATGCCTCCACCGCCCCGTCCTCCCCTCGACCTCACCCCACCGCCGTGTTTGGCAGCGCCCCCCGGCCATCCCTTTAAGCCCGGCGGGACTCCAGATCGGGCGCCAGCAGCTCCTGCGCCACACACACCTCTAAGATAGACACCGAGGCGCTGCTTCCCCTGCGAACAGGCAGACTAGGCGCTCCACGCTCCTCCATGGGTGGTGCTTCCTTTAATTGGGAATCAACTGACACTGAATTGAAATCCAGGCAGGCGACGGACCTCTAGCTAAAGTGAAATAGTAAATGGGGGGAAACCTTGTGCATCACGAGTTACTTGGAACATCTAGTATCATGAAGAATGTGAAGTAAGAAGTGGTCAACTAGTTTCCTTCGTGGGATGAATACTGTGCGAGTAGACATGTAAGATTTGCAAGAATGAGGGAAGAGGAGTACCAATATCGGCTTGCCATGCTGTGTCCTCCTTATGATTTTTCGATGATCTTCTTGTGTTTCGCCGGAAACCATATGTTGTGGAGGATGGTGGAGCCTTGGACGCACCCATGGCCAAGTTGTTGAGTGTGGTGCGGTGGCCCTCTGTCAGCGGCGGAGAAGCAGATCCGAGGTGGCGAACGACGACGTAGCGGGAACAGCTCCGGTGCGGTGGACGGTTGCGACGTTGGAGCAGCAGCGGTGAGGCGCAGGACGGAGGGGTTGAAGTGGCTCGGGTACGACGCACGTCCGCGTCGTGGAGGTAGCTCTGCCTCGGCTTCAACTGCCAAGTCCTGGAGGGCGCTGCGGTTGAGGTTGCGGTGGACGACGACGTCGGGGTATCGGCTCCGGCGTGATGGAGGAGGGCGGTGGTGGATTGGTGCGATGGGGTGGCGGACGGAGGAGGCTGGGGTTTCGCGGCTGGTGGAGAGGGAGTTTTGGCGCCCATGGATTATGAATGGGGAATCCGACGGGGGAAGCTAAGGAGGAACCATGTTTTCGGGACGCTCCTGTTTGAAATTTGGGGAAAGTTACAAACTTTGTGCCCATCTTAAATTTCGGACATGCTGTGGGTCGGGGGTAGGACGGTAATCTCATGTGTCCAAAATAGTGGGCGGGAGTGATTTCGGCCGAGCGCATCGGCGTTTAGGCGCCGGCGGTATATGAATGTTTTTCGGAGGCGGTTGTGTGGCGTCTCGGTGAAGTTACAAACCTATCCCGGTTTAGACTTCTGGACGTCGGGCCGGTAGGCTTCACGGGTCAGAGTTAGGACGGTAATTTCCTTCTACCAAACATTGGTCTCGCGCGGTTTCGGGCGAGGAGAGGCTCTTTTGGCGCTTCGTTCAAAATTTTGAACCAGAAGCATTCACGTTTACAATACTCTTGAACTATTAGGATTGACCTTAATAGACCTCGTTAAATTTGACCTTGTATGAGTGAAAACCTCATTAAATTATGCGCTTCTTTTGAAATTTTGACTCTTGAAAATCCTATAACTGCTATTATTTTGGAATGGAGGTGGTAAATTTGAATGTATTTTGTACACGACTATATGTTATTATGTACAAAAGCAAAGCAAAGATAGATGCACCCTTAATTTAGGTATGATTTACAAATGCCATGATCTCGAATTCAAATAATTGAATGCACTTCATGTTGAATTCGAATATTTGAAACCACCTTAAGTTGAATAAACGTATGCTAGTTCCTAGCTAGCTATTTAGAATGTTCACTATGTATCTTTTGTATGTATAATGTGCTTTACACACACAACATAAACTATAATCACGTTTATATTTGAATTGCTAAAGCCATGCATTGTCTGGATTTCAAAATACTGACTCTATGGATCATTTATGTCGAATAATACCATACACATGCTCAAATTCGACAGAATATGGATGTTTGATACACCAATGACCGTTCCATACGCGAATCGCAAATATCATGATCCCATCCAAATATTTGGATACAATTTATATTTTAAATTAATGTGTACATCAGTCTTTTACGCGTAGATTCACTCTCCCTCGGCCCCTCCTCACACACGTGTTATTTTCTCTCTCACACATACACGCACACACTATATATCCATCGGCCTTCTCTCTCACACATGCTCCACTCTTTCCTGAGGTGTCTCTCGCACACACGCTGTCTATATATATCACCCTCCCTCCCTCTCTCTCACAACTATCTACGACTCCTTTCACTAATCTCTGTCACAAGAACTCTTTCACACGCATAGGCATGCACGATCTCCATCGACCCTTTTCTCTATACATATACCTGCCTACGTGTCTCCCGGACGCTTCGGCCTATCTCGCACGCATTGTCTCCACCTCTCTTACTAGTTGACGAATATGATTCCAGCAGAGCATTCAGTAGGATATCCATTACAGCTAGGTTGGATGCATGGTAATAAGAGACAAGGATTTACCTTAGTTCAGGCCCTTGCGATCCAGGAAATACCCTACCCCCGGTCATGTATATTTGTGAGTAGGGTGTGTACAGAGTACACTACGTGAATACCAAGGGATTTTGTGTATGCTATCGACGAACTAGGCCCCGGGCTTGTATAGCATACCCGGGGCCTAGGGTTACAAATCCTAGCCGGCTTTTTCAATGGACACAAAGTCCATAGCGGCTCTGGTTTCTTTGTCTTGTGAGACTAGTCCTCTAGGGGTCTCCGTATAACGCGTCACGGGCGGACCAATGTGGCGCAGGACGGAACCGACCAGGGGCCTCACCTCGGCCCACTAGACCTCACACACCCCCTACCCCTAGGTCTCGGTATCTTCTCATACCCACACATGCATACCAGAAACACACACCCCATACACTATTTCCGCTCATGTCTCTCTCCCCTTCTCCCTTGCATACACACACTTAAGACCATCTCTCGTTGAGACATCCTATTCGTCTCTATCTCTCTAGACCTCTCTCATTTCTCGTGCTATCTATCTCTCATCGCACACACACCCCCTCTATCCACGCCTCTCTCGAATACGTACACATACCCTCTCCAGGCCCTGCCAAATACGTCAACTACACATTCACACATGTTGCATCTTATCATGTGCTCCATTGATCTAAAAAGTCCTCTGTTCACTTTTACTTCGCATACAAGATTCCATTTGAATTAAAACTACGCAAAATTGTGGCCAAAATTTATTTTATAAAATCTACATCTATACAATATTACAAAGTTATATGGAGTACGAAAGTTAATTGCATGGTGCATCCAATGATATTTATTCCGCATTGTGAATGTTTATATTTTTATACTATGAAGTTAGTCATAATAAAGAGAAACGAAGAGCATCTCTCTCTCTCCCCATCGCCCCCCTCTCTCTACGCCTCTTTCACGTACGCACACAAACTATCTCTAGGCCCTTTAAAAGTACGCCCTGTCATATTCACTCATGTTCCATCTTTCTCTCGCGAGATATACACCGACGATCACTGTATTTGAAGCGAAAGCACGATACGATCACTGGACTTCACAATACACTCATTACGGTCACCATATACATTTTGTGGTTGTTATACAGTCACAGGCTCACCGTAGAGCTCTGTATTTGTTGAAGACACGATTAGTTGAGCAGTTAAACAGTCCACGTGGCGCATCTAGTGTTGCATCATCAGCGCACATTATCTCACTACCATAGGGCCCACCTGTCAGCGGGTATAAGAATGTAAACAAATGAAAATAAAATATTGCACGGTGGGTATTACTAGTAGAAGGGATTTGAAGTGGCGCGGACAAGGTGGCCTTGTATTGGTATGCTGTGCTGGTTGACTGGTTCTTTTAATACACAGGATCTAGTGTGGTGATTATACACACACACACACATGCACACGAACTGCATGCATGCAACACTCACACGCACACACGCACTCATGCATGCACACACACACGCAAACACGCACCCACGCACGCCTGCATGCACTCACCACATGACCAACACACACGCTCACGCTCAAGTGCGCAACCTACACGTGCATGCACACACATCAGGCCCTAACACACACATACACAGCTAGGTGGTTCGCGCGCAAGGGTTCGAGTCTTGTCGCGCCTGCGTAAATTTTTGTTTATCTTATCTCTTTCCTCTGCCAACTGACAGGTGGGACCCACAAGGAACGTGGAAAATTTCACCAGTCAACATAGTGCCACGTAGACTATTTGGCCGGTCAACAGAGTGCAATACGATGCTGAACGGTGAGCGAGTGACCATATAATCACCGTAAAACGTATATAGTGACCCTAATGAGTGTATTCTGAAGTCCAGTGACCGTATTATGCTTTCGCTTCAAATACAGTGACCGCTAGTGTATTTATCCCTTCTCTCGTTCTCTCCTTGGAGCCGACTAGGCTAACCTCCCACGCCTAAATTGGCGCACGCCACCCCAATATTGTTGAACTGGTTTCGTAAGAGCGAACAAGCATTCACGTCTAACGTATAAACTCTAGATATGATTTACAAATGCTATGATGAGAATATAAATATTTGAATCCACTTTATGCCGAATTTCTCTCTGTAGGCCCTCCAAAAGTAC
This sequence comes from Elymus sibiricus, assembly GCA_039707655.1. Lineage (NCBI taxonomy): Eukaryota > Viridiplantae > Streptophyta > Magnoliopsida > Poales > Poaceae > Elymus > Elymus sibiricus. The sequence continues at coordinate 318,049,598 of CM077670.1, read as the reverse complement.
GTCCCTACACGTTCTCACATGTTACATCTAACAACTATGCAATATATTACTATTGTACTCTAACACAATAAATCATATGTATTTTTAGTTTTAGATCTCATATTGTTACTTCAATTATTCATGTTGCATACATTTAAATTGCGTTGAAATGTATGGCTTGTATCATCTAGTGATCTGAAAGGTTCGACTACACACACACATGACACAAAAAAGGGCCCACTACACATTCAAGCATTTCACATCTTTCTCTCGGTCTCTCTGTCAAACCGACTATGCCAAACTACCCTACCTACCGCGCGGGAAAAGACCCGCCCTCGCCTGTTTAATCGGGTTTGTATCGATGGATCGCGCGAAACAACAAAACCAAGTGGTACAAGACTACCACATAGTACTACAGTAGTACAGTACAAGTTACAGTTCACTGGGCCGCCGTGTCTTGTACCCCTCCGTCGTAAGAGTGGAGCGCTCGCTTTCATAAATGTTCTACTCCCTTTCGCTGACATGTGGGACATCTAGCATCCGGGTCCACGTGCCATGCACCAAATAACAGTGCAGAGCAGCAGGGGGGCTCACCCCGGTCGTGGCGCCGCAGTAGTAATGAGCAATGAGGCGTCAAATCACAAAGCTGTAGCTTTCCCGCACTATAAGTTGGAGGGATGAAGCAACCATCATTTCACTCTTCGCTGAAGTTACTTCTGCCGTTGTTCTGCCTCATGTAGTAGTCATGTGGGACGTGGATCGGCTTGGTACATCACTGACACGTGGGACCGCATGTTAGCAAACCGTGAGGCCAACCTCCCTCGCCTTCCGCGCGGCAAAAGCACCTCCTCTTTACTAATCAAAACCAAGTGGTACGCTTAAGGGCATCCACAATGTGTAGCCAAATGGTAAAATAGCTTTTGGCATCGATGGGAACCATTGTGGAGGGTGCTGCGAAAGCCAAAAAAGAGGGAACCGAAACTCAGTGGTGCGCCGATGCCAAATTGATTGAAGGAATAAAAAAATTCAACCTCTCTCCTCTTTCTCCCTTGCATGGATGCATGCATAGAGCACAGAGTCTACTCCCTTCTACTATCACAAATCACAAAGCAATGAGGCATCAAATCACAAAGTCACGGACAAAGCAACCATCATTTCACTCTTCGCTGAATCCGCTTCTCCATCATCTTCTTCCAAAAATGACCTTCCCCGCAGTAAGCTGGACGGACGAAGCTATTGTGCTACATTTAATAATAGGCTCATCTGCACCCGCGCTGACGACAAAAATCAAAACAAATACTAGAAAAATTCAAAAAATTCCAATTTTTTCCATGGTAGATAATTTGATGCGCGAGGTCCGCTCCAATTTTCAAATCATTGGGACATCTAAGCAGCTCTCGATAAAAAAGACAAATTTGGGGTCTGTAAAAAAGTTCACTGTTCATGCACTGTTCTGACCGAATTTGTCTTTTTTGCCGAGAGCTGCTCAGATGTCCAAATAATTTGAAAATTGGAGCGGACGTCACGCATCAAATTTTCTACCATGCAAAAAAATTACCCAATTTGTCTTTTTTGCCGAGAGCTGCTCAGATGTCCAAATAATTTGAAAATTGGAGCGGACGTCACACATCAAATTTTCTACCATGCAAAAAAATTGGAATTTTTTGAATTTTTTGTGATTTTTTTTGACCGGGTGCAGATGAGCCTGGGCACCGAATCACTGCACTCAAAATCCTGCATCTATTCCAACCTAGGAGTATTTTAAAAATTCATCTGTCTTTCCTATGACATCAAACACACAATCCTAATCCTATACTCCAATCCAAGTCATTCCTATCAAAAGAGAACAATCCTATATTTTTGCGATTCCTGCGTTTTGAGGATCCTGCAAATCAAATAAGCTAAGGTGATTCCGGCTGGTGGAGTGGTGGAGCCCAATGGTAACATCTCGTTTGATCGTGACTGTGTTTCAAATTTAGCTCGGACATCCACGGCTACGCAACATTCACCAAGTAGTACCAGTTACTCAATGGGTACAAATATAGTAGTACTTATTAGTGACAAGACCAAACATACATAGAGCATTATATGATTTAAGAATTCTCGTATGTGCATCAATAGGCCGGCGAAAGCCTAGATAAGCGGTACTACTGTACTTGTTTGATGGTGTGTGTGAGAATGCCGGGCACGTCCCAGCACCTTCCTCGCCAAGAAGCTTCTCCATGAACGTAGCGCCGGCAGGGTAACGACATGACGCCGGTCCACATTCATGTCGAAGCTGAAGTCACACCCTCTTCATTGATGCAACCGCCAGCGATTTGCTCCTAGACTATCTTCCTCACAACGCCGTGGGGGACGGCCGTCTCCCACTCTGTTTCGTTGGGATGTAGATCGATGAGCGGAGCCAGCCCCGAACTACACGCCGACATTTTCCATTTGTTGCACAGGCTGGACGGGACCCCGACGTGGAAGAGCCTTTCCGACAGTAAACCGGTGCCCGTGTAAGGGTACACGGTCACGTTCGAGTCCCCTTGCGGCAGCTCGAGCTCGAACGACGTGGTCACGTCGCATCCAACGGTCACGGTGACACGACAGTTGCTGTCTCCTACGGACTTCCTGGATGCAAAGAAGGCGGTTGTCTCGGCTTCCAGGTGGCACTTCCAAACGACATGACCGTCGTCTGCCTCAATGGTGTGCTCCGCCGAACGCACTTTGCCAAAGCCATAGCGATCGCGATATCTTCTACGTCACTGTAATGGGGAAGGAAGTCAAATTGAAAGTATGATTAGCACAATGATTGTGGCCGGAGGGGGGAAGAGGACGTCTTTTTACGGGATTTAGTAGAAAATTCTGCGTCATTATAATTGGGATTTCCATCGATGTATCGCGCGAAGGCAAAGAACCAAGTGTTATCTTCACAATTTTTTTGAGGGGGTTATCTTCACAAGTTTAAAACGAGGAAAAGGAACACTCACATCACGCCTATCGCGTTCGCATCAGACCAGCACACGGTCGATCTACCCCGCCGCTCAACGCTAACCGGCTTGGCATTTCACTGGCATGTGGGAACGCATGTCAGCAATCCGACCATGGGCCAAACTAGCCCACCCCGCCGTCGCATTTCTAATCATGATTTGAATCGATCGATCGCGCGAAGGAAAAACCCCGCCCTTCTTTTTAACACAGTACTAAAATCGAAGTCGCTCACTCGCAAACCAAATGTTACGATTTACAACTTCGAAATGAAAAGGCGGTACACTTACGCACGCCTATCGCGGTCGCACCGCACCCTCACACAGTCGGTCTGGCACACCGCAAACCCAACGGAACGCGCCTCGGCTTGCCTTTATCATTGACATGTGGTACTCCCTCCGTCCAGGTGTATTTAACTCACCTAAGGTGGAGCAGCGTGACCCGATGGCTGCGGATTGGAGGAGGCGAAAGAGTCGGACCGGGAATTCTACCAATCACCGCGCCAGTTTTTTCCTCATAAACCAAATGAAAATTAGCAATGAATCCCTAATTAATAGGGCTACCGTTTCAGCCAACCTATGCATGCAAACTGGAGCAATCCTCCCCTAATCAATGTGTTCCTTCTCTGCATGCATAGGTCGCCATTTCCTCCACGCGCGTGGTTCGGCCAAAATTTTCGCTCGCTGATGAATGAGGCAGTGAGGGGAACGAGGACGGAATTTAATGCATTGCGCCTAAGCGTTTTGGGAATATCTGATTTTCGTAAGGTGACTTATACACCTGGACGGAGGGAGAAACCGCAAGTGATCAAACCAAACTCAGCCATCCAATCGTTGACGCCTAATTGTCGTTGATATAGTATGTTTATAAGGCCGATTTATTAAATATAAATATGTTTTTACACTGCAAATGATCCCTAAAAACAACAACATAAAGAAAAACTATCACTGCTCACGGAACGAGCCGGCCTCGTCGTCTTTGGCTGCTGGCGCGAACCAGCCGGAGCTGCCTACATGTGTCTCCGCGGCGTGGTTGTCCTCGGTCTCCAGCTACTCATTCATGCGAAGCGTGATGGCGCTCTGCACGGATGCGAGCACCGCCCGGTTCACATCCACGACGTTCGGTTCCGCCTGCACGAGGGCCTCAATGGCAGCGGCATCCGTGCGCTCCGCGTCGAGTTGAGACTCCGCCGCCCGGTTCAAGTCCACGACGTCCGATTCTGCCTGCAGGAGGGCCTCGATGGCAGCGGCATCTGCGTGCTCCGCGTCGAGTTGAGACTCCGCCGCCTGGTTAATGACCACGACATCCGGTTTCGCCTGCAGGAGGGCCTTAATGGCAACGGCATCCGCGTGCTCCGCGTCGAGTTGAGCCTCCGCCGCCCGGTTCACGACCACGACATTCGGTTCCGCCTGCAGGAGGGCCTCGATGGCAGCGGCATCCGCGCGCTCCGCGTCGAGTTGAGCCTCCACCACCCGGTTCACGACCACGACATCCGATTCCGCCTGCAGGAGGGCCTCGATGGCAGCGGCATCCGCGCGCTCCGCGTCGAGTTAAGCCTCCCCCGCCCGGTTCACGACCACAACATCCGGTTCCACCTGCAGGAGGGCCTCGATGGCAGCAGCATCCGCGCGCTCCCCGTCGAGTTGAGCCTCTGCTGCCCGGTGCTTCTTGAGGATCGCCAGGTTGAAGCGCTGGTCCGCCTGCACCATGGGGGCCCCAGACGCCGGCACGAAGTCGACGTCCATCGTCTTCTTCGCAGCGGGGGCCTTCTGCACCGCGACCACCGCCATGAACATTGGATCGCCTTCCTCCTCGGAGCTTGGCTCTAGAGGACTCGGGGATTGGCCCGCTGCAAAGCGAGCTTGGGAACGGAGGTCTGTGGCGCCTACCACCGCCGCAATTTCTGCACGGCGCTCCGGCATCAACATCTTGTAGTACGTGATCTTGCTGCGCACCATGGCTATCCGGTGAACTAGGGGACGGCTGATGCGGGCTAGGGGATCAAAAGTTGGGAGAATGGGCTGGGAGGTGTGGTTTTGGGGCAGTGGTGACCGGCCGGCAAGTAGCTGGCGTAGGCCGAGCAGCGAAGGTTCCGGTGTGAATAGTGGTACCGGTGACGACCGGTCAATCGGTTTTGACTGTGCGGAGTTTGCAAAGCAGGACGGTTGGAGTCTGGAGAGTTGCGGGGTGTGATGGGACCAAAGTTTCAGAGTTTGACGTCGCAGACGTCCGTACCTCCCCACCGTTCGGTCTGTGGGATTTGTTTTTTTGAGATGCTGTAGGTGGGATTTGTATCAATGGATTGCTTGAAGCAGCAAAACCAAGTGTTACATACGCAATAGGAGTACTTGAAATATAGAAGTTCATTCCCTCCAAAAAAAAAGAAGTATGGAAGTTCAAAAGGAACTGACGGTGTACATCACACTTGTCGCGTTCGCATTGCACCCCGACACGGTCGGTCTGGCACATCACTCACCGAATGGAACATGCTTCGTGTTGCGTTTTCGCTTGCTTGCGGGACCGCAGTTGAGAGCAAACCGACAGTAGGCAAACTTTCCCCCTCCATCTCCCAATCCCCCACCCGCGTCGGCTGAATTTAGAAGAGAGAGACGACTGATGTAAAAAAAACACTAGAAGAGAGAGACGAGGAGGGAGAGATTGTAGAATGGATTCCAAGAAATTTGTTGAGAGTGTGAGGTGGGCCATGTTTTAATAAGCACTCCATACTCTACTGCAGATGCCTCCGTCCTGGTTTATTAGTCCCCTTCATATTTTGTGTCAAATTTTGACCTTAGATTTAACTAAAATAATATTAATGCATGTCACCGAAAATAATATCATTGGAAACTATATTCAAATACGAATCAAATGATATAATTTTTGATGACATGCATTAATATTTTTTAGTTGAAATTATGGTCAAAATTTGGCACGAAAAACAAAGGTAGTACTAGTACTAGTACTCCTACTTTATGTACATGCTTGTACATGGTATATTGTAAGTTGAAAAGCGAAACAAAGATTGAATGCCCTTTACATATGATTTGCAAATGCTATGATCACCGGTTCAAATATTTGAATCCACTTTAGGTTGAATTCTAATATTTGAAACTTTTTTTAGGTTGGATTCAAGTACCAAGTGTCTTCTTATGCATAATGTGTCTCACACACCCAACATAGAGTGTTGTCACGTTTTTTTCTTTGATGCATGCTCTCTCTGTATTGCACACCCGCTCGATCTCTCTTGGTTTCATCTCAGGGTCTCTCTCTCTCTCTCTCTCCGGCACACACACGCATAGCACCTCTCTTCCTCTTTGTGCATGTCACCCATGATCGACCTCTTGAGGTATCGGGATTGTATCTCGCTCATTAGGTCGCTCTTTGACACACGCCTAGGTCACTGTACCATGCATTAATTGTAACCAAGTCTTTCATCTATCTTTTTTTAAGCATACATTCATCTTTCTCTACACCCCTGTGTACATCGGTCGATCGATCGATCTCCGGACCCACCCTAGTCCTCTTTCAATCGATCTACAGCTAGATGGTACATGACCGACTAGCGTACACACAAACACCCCACCTCTCTCTCCACCTCACACGATCATTTCTATCATAGACACACACCAAAACCTTGATTTGCATGACACACACTCGATCTCTCCACATCTATCGATCTCATCAAGATGTGTCGGGTCATCAACCGAAGGGGTTTGTCACTACTAAGATGGGGAGCGACACGTAGTGGACGTCTCACAAAACCGTCCTAGGTAACTATATTTCCAAGCAACTTACATAGTATAGTTACTACAGCCGGAACATGGTAAGTTCGACACCTAAATGGGGTCACGGACCGGACACACCTCAATTAGTCCTTCAAACAGCCGAACACCTCAATCAGCACACCTCAAATACATACAAAGACAGGCAACACACATTGTCCGGCTACTTAATCAAGCGTTATGCTTCACGAGTTGAAAAGGAAAGGGCGGTAGACTAATTATACTGGTACATATGCTAGTATGAATAACTATTGTACATGTGGGCTACTAGGCTGGATATAGGTGAGGTGCCAACTTCATATATGCTTTCGGTCTTACGCTCTACAAGTGTTACGATTTACAAGTTCGAAATGAAAAGGCGGCGCACTGACAGCACCCCTGTCGCGTTCACGTCGCACCCCCAGACGGTCGGTCCGGCATGCTTCTGACCCAAGGGAACGTGGGTTGTCTTGCTTTGTCACTCACATGTGGGATCACATGTGAGCAAAGGGCATCTGCGATGTTGCCACGCCCGTAGCTGACTACCCTGGCCCACAAAAAACCCTCGTCCCTCGCCCGCGTGCGTTCCTCCCCAACGCCGGCTGCCCACATTCATGTTGTCCGTCCACATGCCGCCATTAAGCAGGCTCGCTGCCCGAGGTATGAACTCCGGCGACTCATTGACGCACCCGGACGCTTGGCCTCACCGGTATGCGCTACTTAAAGGCGGCAACGCCCAGCTAAACGCCACACCAGAGCACATCCTCCTCCCTGGCACCACATCCACCATAACCGCGGGCGGGAATGCTCTGCGGGAGAGCCTGTCTTCAGAGATGAAGCTCGAGGTCACCGGCCTTGCTCAACCCACCACTTGCAACGCAATGCCGGTGTAGCCGAACGTGAACGCGGCCACACAAGCGCCGGCCGCGCTGGCGGCCGAGGACAAGAGCACCGCCAGCCGCGCATTCTACGCGCCACCGTCTAACGTTTGGGGGCGCATATGTCACATGAACAGCGACGGACCATCCACGTCCATCATCGACCTCACGTCCACCGGCACCGCCGAGGTCGCGGACTCCTCCGAGGATGAGTAGGGCATGGGAGGTGACAGGGCATGGTGTCCCAAGTGGGCCGGTCCGTCTCCCGTGTTCTACTCTTCCTCACTGGAGACCGCACCTTCACTTCACGGGTCTTGAACCCCGCCGCCGTTCATGGAGACGGCAGATGGAGGACGTGGTCGTCAATGCGGAATACAAAGGAAAGTGGACGTACGCCGTTGCCGTGGGATAGGTTTAGGGTCGGGTTTCTTTTCTTTTTTTGTCCTAAAAGTTTGAAATGTAATGAAAATCGTCCGTGTTTGCATGAATCTCGTCCGGTTATATGAACTTTCACAATAAAAAGATATGTTGTATGAAAATATATCGAATGATGATTCTAATCGTATTTACTTGGTATTGTGGTTGTCATTGTTTTTGTATGTATAAACTTGGTCAAAGTTTAGAAAGTTTGACCCGAGACAAAGCTAATATGCGAAGTAAATAAATACAGAGGGTTTACATACACAATTTCTCTTAGGCCCTCCAAAAGTAGTACATCCACTACACATTCACGCATTTCACGTATTTCTGTTGCTCTGTCTGTCAAACCAACTAAGCCAAACTCCCAGCATATCGCGCGGGAAAAGACCCGCCCGCGCCGTTTTAGTCAGGATTTGTATCGATGGATCATGCGAAGCACCAAAACCAAGTGTTACGCTCTACAAGTTCAAACGGAAAAGGCGGTACACTTAAAGCACGCTTGTCACGGTCGCATTGCACCCCTCACACGGTCGGTCCTACACACCGCTCACCCAAAGGGAATGCGCTTCGGCTTGCCTCTTCACTGACACATGGGACCGCAATTGGAGAAACCGACCATTCGCCAAACAACCCCACCCACCGCGTGAAAATTCCCCCCCAAATCCCAAATTCAACTCCCCTTCGGCCAACTAGCCAATAATATTCCCCAAACCCCCTCCCCCTGCCCCCCTCCACTCCATTCGCTCCGCCAAACTAGCCCTCCCCACCGCGCCGATACATCGGCGCCGCGGTTCTTCGAGGGGACACACGGCGATCCTCTCAATTGCACAGTACGCTCTCGTAAACTGCCGTCCTCCAGCCGCGCCGCCACCACTGGCAACATTCTGTTAATCTCACTGTCGGTCAGCTTCTCCCACGGTATGCGCATTCTAGACTGAGACCCCATGCATGTCGGAGTAGCGCTGAATGTTAGTTGATAGACGCTGTTAATCTCACTGCTTGCCGAAATAGTTTACACTCAATATGCTCTGCTTAAAAAGCTACCTTGCCATGTTCTGCACTCAATCTAATTTGCTGAGATGGCATGCCACGCCTGATTAGTTGCTAAAATATCCTGCCATATTTTAGGACCATGTATGTATTGTGAAGTAGATTGCCATGGTCTAGTAGCCAATCTGTTAGGTGAAATAGCTCGACACCGTTTTACACTCAATCTTTGTTGCTGAGATGGCCTTCGATGGCTATGTGCTCGGCCTCATTGATTGCTGAAGTAGCCTACCATAATTTAGCACTCAATCTGTTTGCTGAATTAGCTTTACATATATTTCGTTACTTAGATATGCTTGTCCAAATATCTTGCCATAGCTTTAGACATCGACCTAGGTATTTTTTCTGGACTTTATAATGAAACATATCTGTTTTTCCTGTAATATCTAGTAGAAGAACTAATTTGTATGTCCGACAGATGGACAGGACTTGGATAACTTCTGCTCGATGATTCTCCCCTGCATATGTCGAGGGGATTCAAAACTTCATGAACTTTATCAGAGCTGAGTATGATGGTCCGAAAGCAGATGTGCGCTGCCCATGTAGCAGTTGTATGAATTCAGTTTCAAGACCCCAGTCAACTATGCAAAATCATCTACACTTGTATGGGATGTCAGTCACATATACTAGGTGGGTTCATCATGGTGAAGATGTGAACGTCAATGTCACTGACTATGTGGAAGCAGCAGATCACCATCTTGATCTGCCTGATGCTCAGGAGGAAGATGAGGAGGAGGAGCAGGGCCGGCCCTGGCGTATGGCGGGAGGGGCGACGGCCCAGGGCCCAGGCCAGAGGGGAGCCCATGATGCAGGATACATATATAGAATAGCCCAACAAATAAAAGGTATGAAAAAATTTATATGAGAAAATAAATGAGATGGACCGGCCCTGCAGCTAGCTAGCTAGCTCGGGATAGCGAAGCATCACGCCAGCCGTGAGGCACGGCACCACGGCCGCTCGTTTCGCTGCCGAAACAAATCAATCGAAGATCTGGTCTTGTGTCTCCGTCGCTTGTCGGTTCGTGTTCATGACTTCGTCCTCTCGTCGACCGTCGGCCTATCAGTCGGCGCCCCCGCCGCCGCTGGTCGTCACCGCTACGTGTGCCGCGCGGCCATCCGGCATCCGGCAAGACGGCAATACATATACTATACGTATGTGTACGTGAGTGCACATCGGTACGTACCCATGAAGCGAAGGCCGGTTTGCATTCGTCTCCCTCCTCCTCCTCCTCCTCTTGGCTGATCTGCTCCTATTCCTCTTCATACTCTGCTTCGGCCAGATCTCCGTACCACTAGAAGGGGGGTCAACATCGCCGCCCAGATTGATTGCCAGGCCTCGACTGACATACTGCACACTCTCATTGTCACAGATCAGATGAGATCGACTGCTAGGCTTGCTTTTCTTCGCTACAAGATCCATCCATGGCTCCCTCACATGACTCGTCCACCAATGGCAACGGCATGGCCGCCGCCCCGAACTGCCCGAAGAGTAAGAAACACCTGAAGAAACTTTTTCTGAGGCACCAAAGTATTATTGTTGTCGATGGAGTCAGTCAAATTTCGTTCTTATTTAAGGTAATCATGTCATGTTAGTTTTATTTTGCTACATTTATAGTATCTCTGTCGTAATATGGCATCGTCCAACAATTATTATAGTCAACAATCATATCTAAAGATGTGTGATTGGAAATTTACTCTTAATATTATGCAAATGAAAATATGGTGTTAGGACATAGGGGCCCATGTCGTCGAATTCGCCTAGGGCCTCCCGAAACACAGGGCCGGCCCTGAGGAGGAGGAGGAGGTGGCAGTGGAGCCAGTGATTTTGACCAAGATTGAAACAATGCTACGAAATGCTTGCGCATTTCAAGAACTTACACCAATACAAGAAAAATGGTGGGCCCGCATGTTGGAGCAATGCAACGTGGCAGTCACCGCAGGTTGTAAGCTGTCAGTATTCTCAGCTATGGTTAGCTTTCTTCAGGTGAAGACATCTCAGCGGATGACCAACAAATCATTCGATGCGATGATGGCTGCTTTCTGCGATTGTTACCCAGCTGTGTCGGAGCTGCCACACACCTACAGTAAAATGAAGAATTTCCTCCGTGCGGTTGGAATTGGATATGATATGATCCATGTTTGCGAGAATAATTGTGTTCTATTCCGGAAGGATTATGCCAACTTAAGTGAACGCCCAAAATGCAAATCATCAAGATGGAAAGATGGCGATGCTGTGAAGATGATTCCTCATAAGGTTCTGAGACATTTTCCAATTATACCAAGATTGCAGAGGTTGTTTCATGATGCTCAAACAAGAGAGGATGTATTGTGGCATTCTAGGAACCAGGAGCACAGAGATCAGAATGTTATGAGCCATCCATCTCATGGTAGTGACTGGATAAGCTTCAAACTGAAACACAAAGAGTTTGCTGCTGAGCCGAGAAACATTAGACTTGGCTTAGCTACAGATGGATTCAACCCAATTGGCCACCAGAGCGCGACATATAGCATGTGGCCAGTGCTTGTTATCCCTTACAACATGCCGCCAAATGTCTGCACCAAAGAATCAAACTACATCATGGCCTTGCTCATCCCAGGTCCAAAAAGTCCTGGAAAGGATTTTGATTTATTCATGGAGCCTATTGTGGAGGAACTTCAAAAGCTATGGCGGGGTGTTCTCACTCGAGACCAATATAGCAGCCCACCAGCTGATTTCATTCTGCATGCTGTTATAATTTGGTGCATCCATGATTATCCGGCTTTGGGCACTATGTCAGGGTGAACGACACATGGTTACAATGCATGTGTTCGCTGTGAGAAGAATCCGCTATCATACCCAATACTTAGCAAGGTCTATTACATTGGACACCGCCGTTTCCTTGACAAGGACCAGCTGCGTCTTAGAAAATACCGAAAACATGTGTTCAGAGCAAGTCATGAAAACCGTGATGCACCAGAGAGGCCTACCAGCGATGAGTTGCAGGAGGAATTACAGAAGGTCAGGCATATTACACCAGGAAACCATCCCGATAATGGTAGCGGGAAAAGGAAGCGTGGCAAGGCAGAAGAGAGATTATTGTTTACCCGCAGGTCCACTTTGTGGGACTTGGAGTATTGGAAAGATTTGGATCTGAGGCATAATCTTGATGTGATGCACATCGAGAAAAATATATGTGACAGCATTATCGGCACACTTCTTAACATTGAAGGAAAGACAAAAGAGACCTTAAAATCTAGGATTGATTTGACATACCTGGGTATCAGATCTTATTTGCAGGTGGATAGCACTGGTGAATCACGGGATATGGCACCAGGTGTGTACGTCTTGGACAAGCAAAAAAGAAAAGAATTCTGCAAGGTCCTGTCACGTGTGAGATTCCCACATGGATTTGCTTCCAACCCTGAAAGGAGAATCAGTGCAAATGGAACCAAGGCACAAGGGTTGAAAACTCATGACTGCCACGTCCTACTTCAAAGGGTTTTACCTGTTCTCCTTAGAGAATTGGGCTGCCCCGACTTATACAGAGCAGTTGCAAAGTTGGGACAATTCTTCAGGGAACTCTACTGTAGAAATATCAGGACAGATGTTGTGAAGCGTCTTAAAGAGAAGATCCCAACTATCCTATGCGACCTTGAGAAGATATATCCTCCAGCCTTCTTTGATGTGATGGTGCATTTGGCTGTTCATCTACCTGATGAGGCACTACTTAGAGGTCTAGTACAGTACGGATGGATGTACCCTATTGAAAGGCGGCTAGGCACTTTTAAGGGCTATGTTAGGAATAGAGCTAGACCTGAGGGTTCCATTGCAGAGGCCTACATTGCTACAGAAGCGTTGACATTCTGCTCAAGATACATTGAAACAGCTAATCAGCCTAGCAAAAAGGTGGGCAGAAAAAATCCTGAGCTCAATGTTTTCGATCCTGCTGTTCTAGTAATAGGGAAAAGTCGACAAGATGACAAACCTAAAGATTTGGAAAAAATGGTTTGGTATGTGTTGAATAACTATCCTAAGATTCTACCTTATATCGAGTAAGTGCTAAGTACTGCAGCTTATACATCGTAATCTACTAAACTTGCAGCACATTCTTATATATTTAGATGTTTGACGCAATCACTATGTTCTGCAGCATGTACGAAGAGGAGTTACTGGCGCAAAATCCAAGAAACATTGACAAACGGGTTAGGGAAGGATTTGTGAAATGGTTGAAGAGCCGTGTAAGCTTTTGAATTGCACTGTCAGTTTTTTTAATATATAGAGTACATAAGATGATCAGCTTGTCTATTTTCTAACCATAGGTTAAGGAGATGCGGGAGGAGGGGCTGGCAGTTAGTGATACCCTTTACGCACTAGCAATGGGTCCTGATACTCGGGTAAAACATTATGCATCTTGCATTGTTGGAGATGTGTGCTACAACACCCTTGCACGCGACGAAGGCAGGAAGACACAAAACCGTGCCATCATGAGCACGGATACGCACAAGAAAGTGACAACTGAAATGTATGCTAACATAACAGACATTGTTCAGTTGCAGTATATCTCGAGTTTCAAGGTTCATCGGTGCGTGGTTCTGTTTTGCTGTCGTTGGCATAACCAGTTTACCAGGATCTCAAAACTCAAAGCTGATGATTATTTCAAATCCATCAATGTCAAGGTGGTGTACTGCACTGACGAGCCTTATATTTTGGCAAATCAAGCAACACAGATATTTTTCTTGGAAGACACATATGCACGTAACCAAGACTAGAGAGTATTGCAAAAGTTTGAGCACAGGAATTCGTTTAATGAATTTGCACAACAAGATGATGCTTACATTGCTACTGATGTAGAGGATTCCACAGATGTTTATGATATGTTTGCGGACCATCACATCAATAAGGCTGGAGAAAAGATTGCCTATCAGGCTGTGGAACTAGATGAGTTGATCAATAAGAAGCCAACGTTCGAGGACATTGATGCTGAAGAAGAAGATGACACTTGGGGGAATTACGATTCAGACTGACACACATGGTGAAGATGTTGACCCTGCTGTTGCGGATGATGATTAGATTGCTTTTGTCGTATTTGCCTGTGAGAAGACGACTTACTATCTACTATGTTAAATTGTGTTTGCTATGACAATTGAAACCTGATGAAGTAGTTGTTCTGTGAGAACATCACTTATTATGTATGTTGATTTGTGTTTGGTGATTGTATGACGACTGAAACATGATGACATTGTTGTTTAGTAGTACTCATTTTTTTTGTGAAACTTGTATTTGATGATTGTACAACTGCATATGTAGCTGGTGGCAGTTTGCTGTTGGACTGCAATTTGCTGAACGTCTTGCAATGGGAACAAAGCTGACCCGACAGGTCCTCTACTTATTTATTTATTTATTAGCAAAAGGGGATGCCCCCCGATTTCTGTCAATATAGAAATCATTAGATGTTCACAACACTAGACGCTCAACCTGCTAAATAGGTTTCATTCATTACTAGTTTCAGCAAAGTGCTCATGTCAGAGCCACTGAATACATCACGAGTGCTACATACACTGCAAATAAAGAGACAATCATCCTACAGAGCACAACGATCTTGCCCATTATCTTCACAAGCTCTTTCATCTCCTCATTGCTGCCAAGGCTGTTCACCAGCTGTTGCTTGGCCATGATCTGATGAACTGCAGCGTCTTTAACCTTCTGCTCTGCATCTTCCTCTTTTGCCGTTCCTTTAGTTACTTATCCAACACCCCAGCCTGGTGGTATTGGGATTCGTCGGCTAACCAAATAATCCACGTAGTTCCATTCCCCCACATCTGCAACTTCCCAGAAATACAAATCACAAGAATCCTCCCATTTTCTGCACGAATCAAATTCGAAGATCATCAACCAAACTCTTAAAAAATAAAATTCAGCAACTGAAAGCAGGCGAACAACTTGACCATATTACCCCATGATTTGGGCATTTGTAGAAGACTCGGCCAGGGTTGAGGGTTGTAGTTGAGACGTGATGAATGACTCTACATGATTTGCAGCAGTGGCACCACACCAATGGCAGTGGGGTGCGATGAGCAACCGGCTGCGGTGACTGTGCCGGCGGGGGTGTGATGAGACCCATAGGCGGTGGTACGGGTGGCGACTTTGCACACATCTGGTTGTTGGCTCGATTCCCTGCTGAAGAGCAGGTGGACGAGCCAGTGGACATGGTTGCTGTGGCCGGAGCTTCTGAAGCTAGGCAGAGTAACTAGAGAAGAGGAGAAGCGAATGTTTGATATGTCAGTTTTATTATTTGCAGAGTAGTATAACACTATATATAGTCTAGCTTTGGATTCAAACCAGTTACAACACCACGTCTCTCTTTTTTCTAACAGTCAGGAACGTCTCTTTACTGCCAGACTAGCTTGTTCTGTACGCCTTCTCAAGTCTTTGATTTTTCGAAATTTTATCTGGCGAACGTTCCCTGGGAGGAGGATGGCAAACGAATGCATTTTCCTGGCAGTTTTAGTTGCGACGCAAGATCAAACTGTGGCAGTTTCGGGCATGTTATCTGGCGAACGATCCCAGTTTTTCTTTTCTTGCGAAAAACGTATGCAACGTGGTGTCGGCTTAGTCAACAAATGATTCTGCCAACGTCGACCGCTGGATTGACATCCAACGTCTGTCGTGTTTCTTTAGTCTCTTCTTCCTCCAGCCGCCAAAACCAAACCAGCGCTGGCGGGACCGCCTGCTGCCGCCTCCCACGCTGGGCTGCGTTGTCGCGCACGCATCGCCGCCCCATCGCACCCTAAAACACTGTTCAGGCCATCCCTCTACCCCACACACCTCCTCTTATTCTCCGGCGAAGTCAGCCCCACCCCGCACTCGAACCAGTCAACCCTCGTACTCCCCTCCGCCTGTGACTATACTACCGCATCTTCCCCGGCTCCTGTTCGTTCTCGTCTGAGGCCTCGCCGTCGTTCTCTGCCTTGGTTCCCTCACCTCGGTGCCGCCCTCTGGCGTTGTCAACATGGTCAACAACCGAGAGGAATCATGAGATGATTGTACGTGGAGAGGATGACAGTAGGGACCCATCAGGGTCATGGCAGTACGCAAGCAAGTGCCTCCTTGTTACAAGCCAAAATAAATGCTTCCTCCTAATGGTTTCCTAACATCTGGGTCCCACCCCATTGTCAACGAATAGTCAATAAACGAGAGAATTGCACAACGACCGGCAGACACTAGGGACCCAACAGCTCGCCGAGTTGTTTTCTGTTTTTGAGACGGACGGAGCAGGGTATCAACTGGGCTATGCGGGGGCTGTACCCCGTCTAGCCCAGTCTTTTATTTTCTGTTTACCACATGACCAGCCCAATTTTTTTTGTTTCTGAAAATGGCTAGCGCACTTCTATTTTTTTGCAGAATACCCAATCGAGGCCTACTTGCTTAAACCATCCCTGCTGGGCTGCAAATCTTTCAAGACGAGGAGAGATGTATTCGGGGCTTGCCCAAAAATGGGCTGTAAATTTTAAAAACAATACAGCAAACCGGCAATTAGTTTCAAATTATGGTTTTTTATGATTTCCAGATTTTAAATTTCATTGATTGTTTTGTGGGAAAATTCCATTAGATTTTAAATTAATATATATTTATTTTTCAAATTAGTTTGAATCTGACTCGAAATTTTGGGATTAAAAACAGTTCGGACCCCACCAAAATATGCAAAATTTCGTTGAAGTTTTTAACCGTGGCCAGAATATGGGTTGTAATGCTAGCAAAAAGAATATGGGCTTCAAAAAAATCCATAAGAATTAGCAAATGGGCTGTAAATTATTAAAAATAATGGCAAATGGGTTGTATGCTATTTACCATAGATTTGGAGGCTGACTTGTGGGCCTACTATGTTGACGCGTACACAGGGCTTTGTGAACTTTGTCAACAAACGATTCTAGCGGCTAGCGGCAGTGACCGTTGGATAAAATCCAACGGCCGTGCTGCATCTTCAATCTCTGATCTTCTTGCTCCAGTCGCCCAAACCAGCGCCGGCGGGACCACCTGCTCCCGCCTTCCGTGGCCGGCTGTGCTGCCGCGCAGGCCTCACCGCCCCCTCCTACTCCCACCGCTGGCCAGACCATCCCTCTACTCACCCACACCTCCTGTTATTCACCGGCGACACATGCCTCACACCATGGCCGAACTAGTCAACCCTCGTACTCCCTCAGCATGGGCATACACTTCTGTGGCTTCGTCGGCTCCGGGTCGTTCCCTTCCTGGGCCTCGCCATCGTCCACCGCGACGGTGCTCTCGGCACGGCGTGGTCAGCGTGGTCAACAAACGACAACCATCGGAAGAGGGATGTACGTGGAGAGGCTGACAGTAGGGACCCACATGGTCCATGGCCACACGCAAGCAAGTGCCTCATTATTATGCGAAAAAATGATTCCTCCCCCTGATAGCTGGGACCCACCAGCTATATCTTCGCACGGAAGGAAGTGCCTCCTTATTACGTGAAAAAATGATTCCTCCCCATGACAACTGGGACCCACCATATTTGGAGCCTGACTTGTGGGACTACTAAGTTGACGCGTATGCAGGGCTTTGTCAACTTAGTCAATAAACGATTCTAGCAGCAGCGACCGTTGGATGTTAATCCAACGGCCGTGCTGCTTCTTCAATCTCTGGTCTTCTTGCTCCAGCCACCCAAACCAGCTCCGGCGGGACCGCCTGCTCCTGCCTCCCATGGCCGGCTGTGCGGCCGCGCAGGCCTCATCGCCCCACCCTACTCCCACCACTGGCCAGGCCTTCCCTCTACTCACCCACATCCCCTGTTATTCTCCGGCGACGGCAGCCTCACACTGCAGCCGAACCAATCAACCCTCGTACTCCCCTCCGCGTGGGCAACCACTGCCGCATCTTCCCCGGCTCCGTGTAGTTCCCTTCCAGGACTCGCCGTCTTCCACCGCCTTGGTGCTCTCGACGCAGTGTGGTCAACATGGTCAATGAATGACAGCCATCGGAAGAGGACTGTACGTGGTCAGGCTGACAGCTGGACCCACCAGCTACATCTTCGCACACAAGGAAATGCCTCCTTATTACGCGCAAAAAAATGATTCCTCCCCCCTGACAGCTGGGACCCAACAACTATATCTTCGCACGCAATGAAGTGCCTCCTTATCCTCCCTGACTGCTGGGAGCCACCCGGTCGAAGCATACGTAGCGTTGTCTGTCTGGTCGCGAACGTGAACGTACATACTTGTCGATCGGTCTCTCTGCAATGATGAACCGTGGGCGTGTAAGGAGCGGCACGTGTCATAGTAGAGCCCCCGACGTAGCAGTTCAGGCAGCCCCGTCTAAATCATGTGCACGTGTGTACGTACAGCCACATCATAAAAAATACGACCACGTACGTACATATACGGGCGGGGTCTCGAACGCGTACTCGCGCATATGTACGGCCAGGGCTCGTGTACATGGACGGAGGCAACGGACGGCAGCAACAGCCTCCTGTTCATCGTCAGCCAACCGGCTGGGTCGGAACAGAGGAAACAACGACGTGTTCATCGGGAGCCAAGCGACTGGGTCGGAATGCGTCCTGTTCATCGAGAGCCAATCGGCTTGGACGGAACAGCCGTAACGGGGTCCTGTTCATTGACTCGGGGTCTGGCGTACCGCAAAACGGAGGAAACGCCCATCTGTTCGACCGCCTACGGTCGAAACGGGTCCTGTTCATCAACTGGGGGTCTGGCGTACCGCAAAACAGAGGAAACGGACTTCTGTTCGAGCGCCTAAGGTCGAAACAGGGTCCTGTTGATCGGGGGGGCTCACTTCTACCACGATTTTTTACGTCATGGACGGCCCAAAGAATGTCATGCGGGAGCATCTCCGGCCCGCCCAGGACGAAAAGCCCATTTTCTGTCATAATTTTTTGTCATGGAAGTAGGAGCCCACCACATCTATGATGATACGTGTTTTTGTCACAATTATTGTCATAGAAGTGGCACAACCATGACAGAATTTTTTTTCGTTCAGGCCATAATGTCACGGATGTGTCTTTTTTTGTAGTGTTTTCTACTCCAACCAAGCAATAAATCCTTTTGATATCTAATCCCTCTTGCTTTCACTACCACTTTCTCCAATCCAATAGCTAGATCTTGAGAAAGCTTAAGTGTTGGGGAGATTATATCTTTTGAAGCACAAGAGCACGGGATTCATCACCAAACAACCTTTATCTTGTTACTTTTGGAGGGTGTGTGCCACATAGATTGGCCTGGTGTGCTTGGAAGTCTTCAAGTTTGTGAAGGACCCAAGAACTCATAAGGTCTCAGAGATCACCTACTTTGTGAAGGTCTACCCTAGGGAGGCAAGTCCTTTGTGGGCGTAAGCCATGGTTGAATAGGTTGGTTGCTCCTTCATGGACCATTTGTGGGTGAGTGTCCTTCGTCTATTATTCCTTTGTGGAATCTCGCAATCGAGATCCTTGTGATCTTATACCCTTTGTGAGTCATGATACGTCTCCAACGTATCTACAATTTTGGATTGTTCCATGCTATTATAGTATCAATCTTGGATGTTTTATATGAAATTATATGCCATTATATATCATTTTTTGGGACTAACCTATTAACCTACTGCCCAGTGCCAGTTGCTGTTTTTTTGCCTGTTTTTGCCTTTTCAGAAAATCATTATCAAACAGAGTCCAAACAAAGAAAAAACTTTGGATTAATTTTTCCTGGACCAGAAGGGACCCTGGAAGCTTCGGGAGAAGACCAAAAGAGTCACGAGGGAGCGACAAGCTCGACGGGCACACCCAAGGGGGGTAGGCGCGCCCCCCAGGCTTGTGGGCCCCTCGTGGCACCTCTTGACCTAATTGCAGCGCTATAAATTCCCAAATATTCCCAATATACTAGAAGGACAGAAGAGAAAACCTTTCCGCTGCCGCAAGCCTCTGTTCTTCCATGATCCCATCTGGAGGCCTTTTCCGATACTCTGCCGGAGGGGGAATCGATCACGGAGGGCTTCTACATCAACCTTGCTGCCCTTCCGATGATGTGTGAGTAGTTTACCACCGACCTATGGATCCATAGCTAGTAGCTAGATGGCTTCTACTCTCTCTTTGATCTTCAATACCATGTTCTCCTCGATGTTCTTGGAGTTCTATTCGATGTAATCTTCTTTTGCGGTGTGTTTGTTGGGATCTGATGAATTGTGGGTTTATGATCAGATTATTCATGAGAAATATTTGAGTCTTCTCTGAACTCTTTTATACATGATTGTTATAGCTTTGTATTTCTCTCCGATCTATCCGTTTGGTTTGGCCAACTAGATTGATTTATCTTGCAATGGGAGAGGTGCTTTGTGATGGGTTCAATCTTGCGGTGTTCTATATCCCAGTGACAGAAAGGGACAAGACACGTATTTGTATTGTTGCCATTAAGGATAAAAATATGGGGTTTAATCATATTGCTTGAGTTTACTTTGTCTACATCATGTCATCTTGCGTAAGGCGTTACTCTGTTTTACACTTAATACCCTAGATGCATGCTGGATAGCGGTCGATGGTTGGAGTAATAGTAGTAGATGCAGGCAGGAGTCGGTCTACTTGTCTCGGACGTGATGCCTATATACATGATCATTGCCTTGAATATCGTCATAACTATGAGATTTTCTATCAATTGCCCAACAGTAATTTGTTTACCCGCCTTATGCTATGTGTTCGAGAGAGAAGCCTCTAGTGAAAACTATGGCCCCCGGGTCAACTTTTATCATATATTAAAATCCAAAAATACCTTGCTGCAATTTATTTACTTTTATGTTCTTTTGCAATTTACTTTTATATCTATCACTGTCAGAATTAATCCTTGCAAGTGACCGCTAAGGGGATTGACAACCCTCTTATTTGCGTTGGGTGCAAGTGTTTGCTTTTGTGTGTGTAGGTGCTGCTAACGAGGTTCTATGTGGTTCTCCTACTGGATTGATAACCATGGTTCTTAACTGGGGGAAATACTTATCTCTACTGTACTGCATCATCCTCTCCTCTTCGGGGAAATCCCAACGCAGTTCACAAGTAGCAGGAAGAATTTTTGGCGCCGTTGCCTAGGAGACATCACCGAAACCTATCAAGTACCTTCGCACAAACTATCATCTACTTGCTCTTATTTTCATTTGCGTTTTATTTGCATTTGCCTCTCGTTTTCATCTCCCCCACTTCTAAAACAATTTTACAAAAACACAAAAATATTTTCGTTTGCTTGTTTGCTAGTTTGCTTGCTTGAAACTGCTATCATGTTTGAGTTCAAAAAAGTTGTTGTGGAAAGTGCTAGTGAGGGTAGTATTAATGAGTCTCTTGAAGAAAAATTTAAGTCTTTTGATATTAATCACGATCCTCGTGAGGACAAAGCTTCACCCACTTTTAAAACTAAAGTCTATCATGTTGGCAGCGGGAATATTATTGGTAAAAATGTTGTGCAAGAATTTTTCAACTGTGCGGGAGTCATACCCATAATTAAAGAGTCTATTCTTGACAAAAAATTGCTACGTGGATGCTATTGCTATGCTTGTGATTAAGTTAGAACGATTTTTTTTGCACATTCACCCCGCGTTACAAAAGATATTTTATGAGCTTCCCAACATCCATAATCCTAGAATTAAAATGATTGCTACAATTATCCTTATGCATGAATTTGATTATATAATTAAAGAAGCTAGGGACATCATTTCTTTCTATAGAATAGATTTTGAGCATCTGCCTATAGAGGAAATTCTTCATGATAAAGACACTATATGTAGGTTGGAATCTAAGGATTATTTTGATTATGGAGAAAATATTAGGAGAAGAGTTCCCTATGCTGAAATAATTAGAACTTTGTACCATAACGCTTGTGATAAATTTGAATGGATTACTAAAGGAATTGATGAGGGATTTAGTGAGGAATGGTTTGAAGGTATGGTTAGAGATCCGATTGATGATGAGATACATGTTTTGTATGAGGATGTTTATGGTGATGATTCTGAGTTTGAAATTATGAATGTTAAAGTCACCAATCAAAGTCCCTTCAAGTATTTAATATCCCCTACTAGAAAAGAAGAGCATGAAAGTAGAGAATTAATGAGAAAATTTTTGGAAGATTTGATTAAAAAGGATTTTGAAATGTTATGGTTGTGTTTTTATCTTTTAATTAGTGTTTGTGCCAAGTAATGACTTCAGGGTGATTTGGATGATAGTATAATTGATGCTGTTTGCAAAACAGAAAATTTTGCGTCCAGTATTTGACTTTTCATTCTGTATTGGAGCGTCAGAAAAATCTAAATTTTTTACACATCATTGGTATATGAATTTTTTACGTTTTCCTAATGTTTCAGAATTTTTTGAGTTACAGAAGTATGGCTTTTAAATAGATCTTTACAGACTATTCTGTTTTAGACAGATTCTGTTTTTGTTGCAGAGTTTGCTTATTTTGATGAATATATGGATCGTATCGGGGGGTATGAGCCATGGGGAAGTTAGATTATAGTAGCATTATGCCAATATTAAATATGAATCAATTTACAATAGTACCTGTTGAGTTTATGGATCGTATCGGGGGGTATGAGCCATGGGGAAGTTTAAGATTTATTTGTTATACTAACGGATCTCACGAGGCTTCTGTTGAGTTTTGTGTGCTGAAGTTTTCAAGTTTTGGGTGAGACTATGATGGATAAAGGAATAAGGAGCGGCAAGAGCCTAAGCTTGGGGATGCCCAAGGCACCCCAAGGTAATATTCAAGGAAGACTCAAGCGTCTAAGCTTGGGGATGCCCCGGATGGCATCCCCTCTTTCATCTACAATCTATCGGTATATCACTTGGAGCTATATTTTTATTCATCACATGATATGTGTTTTACTTGGAGCATCTTGTGCTATAGTTTGCTTGCTTTTGTTTTCTTTTTAGTTTGCCACAATCATCTTTGCTGAACAAACCTTTTTGAGAGGGACACACATTATTTGTGATTTGTTAGAATACTCTATGTGCTTCACTTATATCTTTTGAGCTAGGCAGTTGCTCTAGTGCTTCACTTATATCTTTTAGAGCACAGCGGTGGTTATATTTTAAAGAAATAGTTACACTCTCATGCTTAAATTATATCTTTTTGAGAGTCTAACAAATAGCAATGGTAATATGCACGGGTTATGAATTTGGTCCTAATATGATAGGTATTCAAGAGGGATATAATAAAAACTTTCATGTAGATCACTGAATATGATAAGTTTGATTCCTTGCAATAGTTTTGTGATATTAAGATGGTAATATGTGGGAGGTGCTAGTAGATAATTGTGGCTTAGTAAGAATATTGGTGTTAAGGTTTGTGATTCCCGAAGCATGCACGTATGATCTATCGTTATGCTAAGAAGTTGGAGCGTGATTTATTATTGATTGTCTACCTTATGAGTGGCGGTCGGGGATGAGCGATGGTATTTTCCTACCAATCTATCCCCCTAGGGGCATGCGTAGTAGTACTTTGCTTTGAGGGCTAATAAACTTTTGCAATAAGTATGTGAGTTCTTTATGACTAATGTGAGTCCATGGATTATACGCACTCTCACCTTTCCGCAATTTGCTAGCCTCTTCGGTACCGTGCATTGCCCTTTCTCACCTCGAGAGTCAGTGCAAACTTCGCCGGTGCATCCAAACCCCGTGATATGATACGCTCTATCACACATAAGCCTCCTTATATCTTCCTCAAAACAGCCACCATACCTACCTATTATGGCATTTCCATAGCCATTCCGAGATATATTGCCATGCAACTTCCACCGTTCTTTTTATATGACACACATCATCATTGTCATATTGCTTTGCATGATCATATAGCTGACATAGTATTTGTGGCTCAGCCACCGTTCATCATTTTCATACATGTTACGCTAGTATCATTGCACATCCTGGTACACTACCAGAGGGATTCATATAGAGTCATATTTGTTCTAGTATCGAGTTGTAATTTTTGAGTTGTAAGTGAATAGTAGTGTGATGATCATCATTATTAGAGCATTGTCCCAGTGAGGAGATCAAAAAAAGAGACCAAAAAGAGCCCAGCAAAAAAAAACAAAAAAAATGAGAGAAAAAGAGAGAAGGGGCAGTGTTACTATCTTTTTCCGTGCTTTTGCTTCAAAGTAGCACCATGTTTTTCATATAGAGAGTCTCCTATGTTGTCACTTTCATATACTAGTGGGAAATTTCCATTATAGAACTTGGCTTGTATATTCCGATGATGGGCTTCCTCAAATGCCCGAGGTCTTCATGAGCAAGCAAGTTGGATGCACACCCACTTAGTTTTTATTTTGAGCTTTGATACACTTATAGCTCTTAGTGCATCTGTTGCATGGCAATCCCTACTCCTCGCATTGACATCAATTGATGGGCATCTCCATAGCCCGTTGATTGGCCTCGTTGATGTGAGACTATCTTCTTATTTTTGACTTCCCCTTATTAATCTCTACCACCATACTCTATTACACCCATAGTGCTATATCCATGGCTTGCGCTCATGCATTGCGTGGGGGTTGAAAAAGCTGAAGCACGTTAAAAAGTATGAACCAATTGCTCGGCTTGTCATCGGGGTAGTGCATGATAAATATTTTGTGTTAAGAAGATGGAGCATGACAGGATTATATGATTTTGTAGGGATAACTTTCTTTAGCATTTTTATTTTGAAAGGCATCATTGTTTGCTAGTATGCCTGAGTATTGATGTCTTTATATCAAATTATAGACTATTGCTTTGAATCATTCGGATCTTAATATTCATACCATAAAAGAGAATTACATGATGAAACATGTTAGGTAGCATTCCACATTAAAAATTCTATTTTTATCATTTACCTACTCAAGGACGAGCAGGAATTAAGCTTGGGGATGCTTGATACGTCTCCAACATATCTACAATTTTTTATTGTTCCATGCTATTATAGTATCAATCTTGGATGTTTTATATGCAACTATATGCCATTATATATCATTTTTTGGGACTAACCTATTAACCTAGTGCCCAGTGCCAGTTGCTGTTTTTTTGCCTGTTTTTGCCTTTTCAGAAAATCATTATCAAACGGAGTCCAAACGAACAAAAAACATTGGATTAATTTTTTCTGGACCAGAAGGGACCCTAGAAGCTTCGGGAGAAGACCAAAAGAGTCACGAGGGAGCGACAAGCCCGGAGGGCGCTCCTAGGGGGGTAGGCACGCCCCCAGGCTTGTGGGTCCCTCGTGGCACCTCTTGACCTAATTGTAGCGCTATAAATTCCCAAATATTCCCAATATACCAGAAGGGTAGAAGAGAAAAACCTTTCCACCGCCGCAAGCCTCTGTTCTTCCGTGATCCCATCTGGAGACCTTTTCTGGTACTCTGCCGGAGGGGGAATCGATCATGGAGGGCTTCTACATCAACCTTGCTGCCCTTCCGATGATGTGTGAGTAGTTTACCACCGACCTACGGGTCCATAGCTAGTAGCTAGATGGCTTCTTCTCTCTCTTTGATCTTCAATACCATGTTCTTCTCGATGTTCTTGGAGTTCAATTCGATGTAATCTTCTTTTACGGTGTGTTTGTTGGGATCCGATGAATTGTGGCTTTATGATCAGATTATTCATGAGAAATATTTTAGTCTTCTCTGAACTCTTTTATGCATGATTCTTATAGCTTTGTATTTCTCTCCGATCTACCCATTTGGTTTGGCCAACTAGATTGATTTATCTTGCAATGGGGGAGGTGCTTTGTGATGGGTTCAATCTTGCGGTGTTCTATATCCCAGTGACAGAAAGGGACAAGACACGTATTTGTATTGTTGCCATTAAGGTTAAAAAGATGGGGTTTAATCATATTGCTTGAGTTTACTTTGTCTACATCATGTCATCTTGCTTAAGGCGTTACTCTGTTTTACACTTAATACCCTAGATGCATGCTGGATAGCGGTCGATGGGTGGAGTAATAGTAGTAGATGTAGGCAGGAATCAGTCTACTTGTCTCGGACATGATGCCTATATACATGATCATTGCCTTGAATATCGTCATAACTATGCCCTTTTCTATCAATTGCCCAACTGTAATTTGTTTACCCGCCGTATGCTACGTGTTCGAGAGAGAAGCCTCTAGTGAAAACTATGGCCCCCGGGTCTACTTTTATCATATATTAAAATCCAAAAATACCTTGCTGCAATTTATTTACTTTTATTTTCTTTTGCAATTTATGTTTCTATCTATCACTATCAGAATTAATCCTTGCAAGTGATCGCTAAGGGGATTAACAACCCTCTTATTTGCGTTGGGTGCAAGTGTTTGCTTTTGTGTGTGTAGGTGCTGCCAACGAGGTTCTGTGTGGTTCTCCTACTGGATTGATAAGCTTGGTTCTTAACTGAGGGAAATACTTATCTGTACTATACTGCATCATCCTCTCCTCTTCGGGGAAATCCCAATGCATCCGCAACTACTAAAGATCATTAAGGTAAAACCCAACCATAGCATTAAGTAACAAGTCCTCTTTACTCCCATATGCAACAACTCCCTTACTCGGGTGTAAGCTTATGTCACTCTAGCCATCCACTATAAGAGAATCATGAACATATTGCAAAATCCTACAGCGGGAATCCCTCACGCTTGCGCGACACGGAGGGCACCATAGGATAGCACCATATTAACATACAAAGCATATCAATCAAACCATACCACAATTAACCCGTAGGACAAAAGAAATCTACTCAAACATCATAGGATTGCCACACATCATTGGATAATAATATATAGCGTTAAGCACCATGTTCAAGTAGAGAATTACAGCGGGAATAGAGAGGTTACACCGCTGCATAGAGGGGGAGAGAGTCGGTGATGACGGCGGCGAAGTTGTTGGTGTTGATCGTCGTCACGATGGTTCCCCCGGCGACGCTCAGGCGCCACCGGAAGGGAGGGGGAGAGAGCCCCCCTTCTTATTCTTGCTTGGCCTTCTCCCTAGATGGGAGGAGAGTTTCCCCTCTGGTCCATGGCCGCCATGGCTCCCGGAGGGCAGGAACCCCTCCGAGATTGGATCTCTCTCTCTCTCTGTTTCTCTTCTGTTTCGCGTTCCTGGTTTCTGACCCTTCACCATTTCTTATATTCCCAGAGATCCATAACTCCGATTGGGCAAAAATTTTAAGGGGATTTTTATCCGGAAATTTTCTTTCTTGCGGCGAAGGAAGAGCCCCAACCACCTTACGGGGTAGCCACAAGCCTGCTGGGTGCGACCAGGTAAGGGGCCGCGCCCTCTGAGCTTGTGGGCCCCTCGGGTGTCGTCTCTCATTGATTATTTTTCCCAAAAATCACATATATTCCAAAATAAATCTCCGTAAATTCTTATCGCATTTGGACTTCGTTTGATACGGATTTTCTGCAAAACAAAAAACATGCAACACACATGAACTAGCACTGGGCACTGGATCAATATGTTAGTCCAAGAAAAACATATAATTTTTTGCCAAAAGTATGTAAAAGTTGTAAAATATTGCATGAAACAATCAAAAATTAGATACGACGGAGACGTATCAGCATCCCCAAGCTTAATTCCTCCTCATCCATGAGTAGGTAAATGATAAGAAGATAATTTTTGATGTGGAATGCTACCTAGCATAATCTTGATCAAATAATCTAATCATGGCATGAATATTAGTATATGAGTGATTCAAGGCAATAGACTATCAATTTGATATTGAAACAATAATACAAAACATGCATGTATTTCATCATTGCCATTCATAATAGGGATTTCTATTTTCGTGCCCCTGGTTCCTTAGTTGTGCTCAGTTTTGCCCAACGCTATAACTTGTGCTCACTTTTGCCCTCCACCACTCGCCCCGTGCTCACAAAGACCCAAACGGAGCCTTGCCGTCTGGTCAAAGCAATTGACCGTTACCTGCTCAGTTACTAAAGCGTGGGGCCGGACATTTTAGGACAGTGGGCCGCGTATGACAGGTGGGCCGTGGCCGTGAATGCTTAGGACAAGAGGGACCTGGCTCGTTGACCTATCACTTTCTTTTGCCAAAATCAGCCCCACCCCGAGTGAGCCGCCGCATCCCCCACCCAGCCTCACGCCGCCGCCGTCGTGCCCCCTAGCAGCCCTTCGCCCAATCCGCAGCGTGGGCAGCCCTTCCTCCCATATGCCAGAAACACTCGAGATCGTTGGCCGACCGATACGTTTCTAATCGGAACCCTAGCAATTAGGATTCAGTAATAAGTCGATTGAATGGGCGATTGAGCGATTGAATTGTCATGCATTGAGTTGCTCCAGTTTGCAATCAGCATGGACGTCAATTTTGGATTTGATTCCTGCCAGTGGTACTAGTGGCAGCTAGTTTTGAAATAGAAAACCCCAGCAATTAGGTTTTGTTTAATTGAGCCCATTTTACATTGTTTTGTGGTGAATTTGATCTAAATAATCGAATTCGTTTTTAATTTTTAGATATGCAAATTTGGTCTTTGATTGATGGCAAGCAGGGCGGAGCTGGAAGAGGGCGATGGATTTGTTTTGTGCCGGGGATGAGCTTTTGTTGGCCAAGTGCAAAGAGATATGCTCCTAGTTTCCGAGCGCAAATTCTCTCATGATGCACTAGCTGGGCCTGGCGTTGGAAGTGACGACGGACAAGCGGAAGCGGTTACTTACTAAAGGCAAGGGGGCAGTCCCAATTGAGATTCTCCTGTGGGTAATGGCAGAGGCGATGGAGTCTCCTGATCGTCGATAGCGAGCCCGCTGGTACGAGTACCGCTCCCGCCTCTCCTCGCCGAATCCAGAGGCGGAAGGGCCGGTGAATTTGCGTATTATTTAGGTCGTCGATGAGGTGATGAAGGAGGAGGATGAAGAAGAGGAGTGCTACCAGGGGGTTGCAGATCATTGCGTAGGAGGATGCACAAGAGGAGGGCTATCAGGGAGAGTTGGAGATCATTGCACAAGAGGAGGATGCCCAAGAGGAGGGATATCAGGGGGGTTTGGAGATCATCACTCATCCTGGTTAGGCAAACATGAATCTAGCGATTAATTTAGACGACGAGGATGAGCAGATGGTTGATCAAGAGTACTTGGAGGCTGATGCCAACAATGATCTTGCGCTGGTCACCGTGGAGGCCAAGGCTGGTTGCCAAAATGCCCCAAGAGTGGTGGAGCAGTATGAGTTATCGGTGCAGTTTGAGCAGAATGCTCAACGCTCCAACCGCCGTCTGGCTCTCCATCTTAAGCGTCTCCAACCCACTTCTAGCTAGTGCTGAGGATCCGACATGTCGATGCCCATTGAACTGCAAACAATATGTTTAATCAACAGTTGTATGCTATGTTCTGGATTTCCTATGTTTAGTGGGTTTTGCATGGTCAAACATAGTGGAACATGCAAAAGTTGCCAAAAATAGCAACATGCATAACTTACCAAAAACCGCAACATGCAAACTTACTTAAAAGGGAATGGGGCAAATTTTGTGAAGGTTTTTTTTAAAAACTTGTGGTATTGCAAGTTTATGATTTTTCCCACCTACTAGTTCACACAAGAGTGCTTCATGCACAAGGATTTGAATTTTTGAGCCCTTTTTCATTTTCTTTGATTTTTCCGAAAATGGGGCAAAACTTGCAATATTGAACATTCATATCAAATGGTTCAGAATTTGAACTTTGGTTGTCCCAAGTGGATGCACCACCAACACTAGATCATAAAATGATTTTTGTTAAATTTCAGAAGCAAACTACATCACACTTGTATTTCAAATTTGAGCAAAATCTCATAATTCACTATAAATCCAGTAAATCTTGGAAATATAGCATTAATACTATGAAATTCATGAAAATTGGTCAGTGGGCTTCCAATGTGGTAGACCTTGTATGAAAAATGAAAAGACCAAATTTCATAACTTATTTCACGTACTTCCTTCACACAGAAAAGACATTTCTCGCACTTGAAAAATGGAAATAATATTTTTTTTCTAAAAAAATTTATTTTTTCTCTGGCAAAAATGTTCACAATGGTAACACCCATAGTTGTGCCAAGTTTTAACTTGTTATCATGTAGAATGGCATGGAAGTGACCAGGGCCAGGGGCATATGCCTTGAAATCCATGCAACTTCAAACTAGATAGGTCATTTTCTGAAGGTTTTTTTTCAAAACTTGTGGTATTGCAAGTTTATGATTTTCCCTCCTACTAGTTCACACAAGAGGGCTTCATGCACACGGATTTGAATTTTTGAGGCTTTTTTCATTTTCTTTGATTTTTTCGAAAATGGGGCAAAACTTGAAATGTTGAGCATTCATATCAAATGGTTCGGAATTTGAACTTTGGTTGTCCCAAGTGGATGCACCACCAACACTAGATTATAAAATGATTTTTGTCAATTTTCAGTAGCAAACTACATCACACTTGTAGTTCAAATTTGAGCAAAATCTCACAATTCACTGTCAATCCAGTAAATCTTGGAAATATAGCATTAATACTCTGTAATTCATAAAAATTGGTCAGTGGGCTTCCAATGTGGTAGACCTTGTATGAAAAATGAAAAGACCAAATTTCATAA
This sequence comes from Elymus sibiricus, assembly GCA_039707655.1. Taxonomy (NCBI): domain Eukaryota; kingdom Viridiplantae; phylum Streptophyta; class Magnoliopsida; order Poales; family Poaceae; genus Elymus; species Elymus sibiricus. The sequence goes on along the minus strand of CM077670.1, from coordinate 318,019,038 downwards.
CTTATTTCATGTACTTCCTTCACACAAAAAAGACATTTCTAGCACTTGAAAAATGGAAATAATATTTTTTCCAAAAAAAATATTTTTTATGTGGCAACAATGTTCACAATGGTAACACCCATAGTTTTTCCAATTTTAAAAATGTTATCATGTAGAATGGCATTGAAGTGGCCAGGGCCAGGGGCATATGCCTTGAAATCCATGCAACTTCATACTAGATAGGTCATTTTGTGAAGGTTTTTTTTCAAAACTTGTGGTATTGCAAGTTTATGATTTTTCCCACCTACTAGTTCACACAAGGGCTTCATGCACAAGGATTTGAATTTTTGAGGCTGTTTTCATTTTTCTTTGATTTTTCCAAAAATGGGGCAAAACTTGAAATGTTGAACATTCATATCAGATGGTTCGGAATTTGAACTTTGGTTGTCCCAAGTGGATGCACCACCAACACTAGATCAAAAAATGATTTTTGTCAATTTTCAGTAGCAAACTACATCACACTTGTAGTTCAAATTTGAGCAAAATCTCATAATTCACTGTAAATCCAGTAAATCTTGGAAATATAGCATTAATAATCTGAAATTCATGAAAATTGGTCAGTGGGCTTCCAATGTGGTAAACCCTGTATGAAAAATGAAAAGACCAAATTTCATAACTTATTTCATGTACTTCATTCACACAAAAAAGACATTTCTAACACTTGAAAAATGGAAATGATTTTTTTTTCAAAACAATTATTTTTTCTGTGGCAACAATGTTCACAATGGTAACACCCATAGTTGTGCCAATTTTTAACTTGTCTTTGATTTTCTTGAAAAATAAAAAATAATAGTGCTATGCCAATTGTATAAAAAATACTTTTATCATAGTAAGACCATCTATGCTTACTTTGTAAAAGAGATGATGAAATATCAAATCATCATCTCCTTCACAAAGCAAGCATTGATGCTCTTATTACAATAGAAGTAGTTTATTGCATATGGTCCTTTCTGCTATATATTTAAGAAGGTCGGCAAGCCTCTCGCGCGGTGATATGCCCATTTTGCATCATGTTTTCCTACTGTTATTTATTATGTTTTGAATCATTATTTCACTTTATGATGCAATTCTTATGCCTTTTCTCTCTTATTTTGCAAGTTTCACATGAAGAGGGAGATTGCCGATGGCTGGAATTCTGGACCGGAAAGGGGTACAACAGAGATAGCTATTCTGCACAACTTCAAATGACCTGAAAATTTATGAAGAATTATTTTGGAATATATAAAAATATTGGCGGAAGAAATACCAGAAGGGGACCCACCAGGAAGCCACAAGCCTGGGGGGCGCGCCCCCCGAGCTTGTGGGGCCCCTGGCTGGCCTCCGGCCCCCTCCTTCTGCTATATGAAGCCATTTGCCCTAGAAAAAAATAAAGAGAAGACTTTCGGGATGAAGCGCCACCGCCACGAGGCAGAACCTATGCAGGAGCAATTTTCCTCTCCGGCGGAGCGATTCCGCCGAGGATACTTCCCTCCGGGAGGGGGAAATCAAAGTCATCGACATCACCAACGATCCTCTCATCATGGGAGGGCCAATCTTCATCAACATCTTCACCAGCACCATCTCATATCAAACTCTAGTTCATCTCTTGTATTCAATCTCTGCCTCAAAACCTCATATTGGTACCTGTGGGTTGCTAGTAGTGTTGATTACATCTTGTAGTTGATGCTAGTTGGTTTATTTGGTGGAAGATTATATGTTCAGATCCTTAATGATATTCAATACCCCTCTGATCTTGAACATGAATATGATTTGTGAGTGGTTACTTTTGTTCTTGAGGACATAAGAGAAGTCTTGTCATAACTAATCATGTGAATTTGGTATTCGTTCGATATTTTGATGATATGTATGCTGTTGCTTCCTTTAGTGGTGTCGTGTGAACGTCGACTACATGACACTTCACCATCTTTGGCCATTGTGGACTAATAAGTAGATGATGGGTTGCTAGAGTGACAAAAGCTTAAACCCTAGTTTATGCGTTATTCCGTAAGGGGCTGATTTGGATCCATATGTTTCATGCTATGGTTAGATTTATCTTAATTCTTCTTTCGTAGTTGCGGATGCTTGCGAGAGGGGGTAATCGTAAGTGGGAGGCTTGTTCAAGTAAGAACAGCACCCAAGCACTGGTCCACCCACATATCAAATTATCAAAGTTGCGAACGCGAATCAACTAAACATGATGAAAGTGACTAGATGAGAACTCCCACGTGTCCTCGAGAACGCTTTGCTTTATATAAGAGATCGTTCCGGCTTCTCCTTTGCTAAAAAAGGATTGGGCCACCTTGCTGCACTTTATTATACTTTTTACTTGTCACTTGTTACGAATTTCCTTGCTACCAAACTATCTGTTACCGACAATTTCAGTGCTTGCAGAAAACACCTTGATGAAAACTGCTTATCATTTCCTTCTGCTCCTCATTGGGTTCGACACTCTTACTTATCGAAAGGACTACGATTGATCCCCTATACTTGTGGGTCATCAAGACTCTTTTCTGGCGCCGTTACCGGGGAGTGAAGCGTCTTTGGTAAGTGGAATTTCGTAAGGAAACATTTATATTACTTGCTGAAATTTACTGTCACTTGTCACTATGGAAAGTAATCCTTTGAGGGATTTGTTCGGGGTATCTTCACCTCGACCGGAAGCACTAAGATTTGCCCCTCATCCAATTGGACCTACTGAAAATATTTATTATGAAATTCCTTCGGGTATGATAGAGACACTGCTAGCTAATCCTTATGCAGGAGATGGAAAGGTACATCCTGATATGCACTTGATATATATAGATGAAATTTGTGGATTGTTTAAGCTTGCAGGTCTATCCAAGGATGGAGTTAAGAAGAAGGTATTCCCTTTATCTTTGGCGGGAAAGGCTTTGACATGGTATAGGCTATGTGATGATACTAGAACATGGGATTGGAACCGGTTGAAGCTGGAATTTCACCAGAAGTTTTATCCTATGCATTTGGTTCATCGTGATCGGAATTATATATATAATTTTTGGCCTCGTGAAGGAGAGAGTATCGCTCAAGCTTGGGGGAGGCTTAAGTATATGTTGCACACATGCCCCAATCATGAGCTCTCAAGAGAAATAATTATACAAAACTTTTATGCTCGTACTTCTTCTACTGGTTCCTTTATGAAGAGGACTATTGAATTCAAATGGGATCTTCTGGAAAGAATTAAACACAACTTTGAAGATTGGGAAATCGATAAAGGTAAAGAGTCAGGTATAAATCTTAAGTTTGATTGTGTTAAATCTTTTATGGAAACTGATGCTCTTCATAAGTTTAGTACTAAATATGGACTTGACTCTGTGATAGTAGCCATTTTTTGTGAATCATTTGCTGCTCATGTTGATCTCACTAAGGAGAAATGGTTTAAGTTCCATCCACCTATTGAATCAAATGAAGAGCCTGCTAGTGTTAAAGAAGAAACAATTGTTTACAATGTTGACCCAGTTGTGCCTACTGCTTATATTGAGAAACCACCTTTTCTTGTTAGGATAAAAGAACATGCTAAAGCTACGACTGTGGTTAATAAAAGTAATATTAGAACACCTAAACCTTCTGAACAAATTAAAGTTGAACCTAATATTGCAATGGTAAAAGATTTATTAGTTGATAATATCAATGGGCATGTTACTTACTTTTGCGAAGAGGCTACTAGAATTGCTAAACCTGCTAGAAATGAACGAGACATCTTAGATAAGAACATGCCTATAGTTGGCATGCCTGTTGTTTCTATTAAAATTGGAGACCATTGCTATCATGGTTTATGTGATATGGGTGTTAGTGTGAGTGCTATCCCTTTCTCTTTATATCAAGAAGTAATGAATGATATTGCACCTGTTGAGATTGAAGATATTGATGTTACTATTAAGCTTGCAAACAGAGATATTGTTACACCACTTGGGATTGTTAGAGATGTTGAAGTCTTGTGTGGTAAAATCAAATACCCTACTGATTTTCTTGTTCTTGGTTCACAACAAGATAATTTTTGTCCCATTATATTTGGTAGACCTTTCTTAAATACCGTTAATGCTGAAATTAATTGTGTTAAAGAAAAGGTTAGAGTTAAGTTTGGCGATGTATCTCATGAATTTAATTTCTCTAAGTTTTGTAGACAACCACATGAGAAAGAATTATATAATAAAGATGAAATTATTGGTCTTGCTTCTATTGCTGTGCCTCCTACTGGTCCTTTAGAACAATATTTGCTAGAACATGAAAATGATATGCATATGAATGAAAGAAATGAAATAGAAGAGATATTCTTTAATCAAGCACCTATTCTTAAACATAATTTGCATGTTGAAACTCTTGGAAACCCTCTTCCACCTAAGAGTGATCCTGTGTTTGAATTAAAGCAACTACCTGATACACTTAAATATGCTTATCTTGATGAAAAGAAGATATATCATGTTATTATCAGTGCTAACCTTTCAGAGCATGAAGAAAAGAGATTACTTAAAACTCTGAGGAAGCACCGTGCTGCTATTGGATATACTCTTGATGATCTTAAGGGCATTAGTCCCACTCTATGTCAGCACAAGATTAATATGGAGCCTGATGCTAAGACGGTCGTTGATCATCAAAGAAGATTAAATCCTAAGATGAAGGATGTGGTAAGAACTGAAATATTAAAGCTTCTGGAGGCAGGTATAATTTATCCTACAACTGATAGTAGATGGGTAAGCCTTGTTCATTGCGTTCCTAAGAAAGGAGGTATTACCGTTGTTCCTAATGATAAAAATGAACTTATCCCACAAAGAATTGTAACTGGTTATAGAATGGTAATTGATTTTAGGAAATTAAATAAAGCTACTAGGAAAGATCATTACCCCTTTCCTTTTATTGATCAAATGTTTGAAAGATTATCTAAACATACACACTTTTGCTTCTTAGATGGATATTCTGGTTTCTCTCAAATACCTGTATCAAAAGAAGATCAAGAGAAAACCACTTTTACTTGTCCTTTTGGAACTTATGCTCATCGTCGTATGCCTTTTGGTTTATGTAATGCACCTTCTGCCTTTCAAAGATGTATGACTGCTATATTCTCTGACTTTTGTGAGAAGATTGTTGAGGTATTCATGGATGATTTTTCCGTTTACGAAACTTCTTTTGATGATTGCTTAAGCAACCTTGATCGAGTTTTGCAGAGATATGAAGAAACTAATCTTGTCTTGAATTGGGAGAAGTGCCACTTTATGGTGAATGAAGGTATAGTCCTTGGCATAAAATTTCTGAAAGAGGTATTGAAGTTGATAAAGCTAAAGTTGATGCAATTGAGAAAATGTCATGTCCTAAAGATATCAAAGGTATAAGAAGTTTCCTTGGCCATGCTGGTTTGTATAGAAGGTTTATAAAAGACTCCTCTAAAATTTCTAGGCCTCTTACTAATCTCTTGCAAAAATATGTGCCATTTGTTTTTGATGATGATTGCATAGAAGCCTTTGAAATACTTAAGAAAGCCTTAATTTCTGCACCTACTGTTCAACCACCTGATTGGAACTTACCCTTTGAAATTATGTGTGATGCTAGTGATTATGCTGTTGGTGCAGTTCTAGGACAAAGAGTTGATAAGAAATTAAATGTTATTCATTATGCTAGTAAAACTGTAGACAGTGCTCAAAGAAACTATGCTACTACTAAGAAGGAATTTTTAGCAGTTGTGTTTGCATGTGATAAATTCAGATCATATATTGTTGATTCTAAAGTAACTATTCACCACCGATCATGCTACTATTAAATACCTTATGGAAAAGAACGATGCTAAACCTAGACTTATTAGGTGGGTTCTTTTGCTACAAGAATTTGATTTGCATATTGTTGATAGAAAGGGAGCTGAGAATCCCGTAGCTGATAATTTGGCTAGAATGGAAAATGTTCTTGATAACCCACTGCCTATTGATGATAGTTTTCCTGATGAACAATTAGCTGTTATAAATGCTTCTCGTAATACTCCTTGGTATGCAGACTATGCTAACTACATTGTTGCTAAATATATACCACCTAGTTTTACCTACCAACAAAAGAAAAAATTCTTCTTTGATTTAAGACATTACTTTTGGGATGACCCACATTTATGTAAAGAAGGAGTAGATGGTATTATTAGACGTTGTGTACCTGAGCATGAACAGGAAGAAATCCTATGAAAGTGTCACTCCGAGGCATACGGAGGACACCATGCGGGAGACAGAACTGCACATAAGGTATTACAATCTGGTGTTCATTGGCCTACTCTTTTCAAATATGCACATAAGTTTATCCTCTCTTGTGATGAATGTCAAAGAATTGGTAATGTTGGTAGACATCAGGAAATGCCTATGAATTATTCACTTGTTATTGAACCATCTGATGTTTGGGGTTTTGATTATATGGGACCTTTTCCTTCCTCTAATGGGTATACTCATATCTTAGTTGCTATTGATTACGTTACTAAGTAGGTAGAAGCTATTCCAACTAGTAGTGTTGATCATAACACTTCTATTAAAACGCTTAAAGAAGTTATATTTCCGAGGTTTGGAGTCCCTAGATATTTGATGACAGATGGTGGTTCACATTTTATTCATGGTGCTTTTCGTAAACTTCTTGCTAAATAAGATGTTAATCATAGAATTGCATCACCTTATCATCCTTAGTCTAGTGGTCAAGTTGAACTGGCTAATAGAGAAATAAACTTAATTTTTCAAAAGACCGTTAATAGATCCAGAAAGAATTGGTCTAAGAAACTTGATGATGCGTTATGGGCTTACAGAACTTCTTATAAAAATCTTATTGGTATGTCTCCATATAAAATGGTCTATGGAAAAGTATGCCATTTACCTCTTGAATTAGAACATAAGGCATATTGGGCAATTAAAGAACTTAACTATGACTTTAAACTTGCCGGCGAAAAGAGGTTATTTGATATTAGCTCTCTAGATGAATGGAGAACACAAGCTTATGAAAATGCCAAGTTGTTTACAGAAAAAGTCAAAAGATGGCATGATAAAAGAATTCAAAAATGGGAATTCAAAGTAGGTGATCATGTTCTATTATACAATTCTCGTTTAAGATTCTTTGTAGGAAAACTTCTCTCTAAATGGGAAGGACCGTACATCGTTGAAGAAGTTTATCGCTCCGGAGCTATCAAGATAAACAACTCCGAGGGCACTAATCCGAGAGTGGTTAATGGGCAAAGAATTAAACATTATATCTCAGGTACGCCCATTAATGTTGAAACTAATATTATTCAAACAATGACACTAGAGGAACACATAGAAGAAACCTGAAAAGGAGTAGGTATGTGGTACGGTAAGTAAACCGACTCAAAAAATTTCCATAAAAGCACTTTCTGTTCATTTTGGAATATATAAAAAAATAGGAAAATAATAAACAGTCCGAAAAGTGCACGAGGGAGCGACAAGCCTGGGGGGCGTGCCCTACCCCCCAGGGCGCGCCTACCAAGCTTGTGGCTCCCCCGTGGACTTTCCTGACTCCGTTTTTCTTCCATATTACTTGTCCTGCACGAAAAAATATTCATTATATATACTCTCAGATGTTTTGATCATTGTATCGCTAGTTTCTCCTATATTCTTGTTTCGTGTTGTTTTCTGTTAGATTTTCGAGCCCAGGCATCATGTCTTCCTCTTCTTCCAACAACGTGGGAGACGACGCCTGGTTGCTTCAGATGGAACTCAAGAGAGAGGAGGAAGAAGAGGCCACCATGGAAGAGGATGATGGAGATTCGTTGAAGGTCCACTCTCCTGCTTCCGAGAGGGGTACCCTTGCCGGCATATCCACAACTCCAAATCCTCATCACGCCATGAGAAGCACAACAAGCCATGGGAGTCCAGAGGTACAAGAAGTCCTTCCCCCTAGGAGGCCCTTACACAGGTTACATCGGAACAATTTTCATAACTTGGTTCACAATTATGGATTCGAGAATACTCCTCGCATGCACATACCTTCCAATTGGGACATCTCTCGTCCAAGTGAAAGTGATCAGGGAAGAAAGCATGGGGGCCAGAGAATAAACATATTATGGCCGAAGTCCAGAAGAATGCGGAGATGATCCAGCATGTACTCCGGGAAATTCAAAGCCTAAGGGAGATCATAATTGATGTAATAAAAAGCAAGCCTACTACCTCATCATCACCATCATCACCGAAGAAGGAGACTTGAGTACACGGGTATGGGCACCACCCTTGGCTTGTGCCAAGCTTTGGGGGAGGTGCCCCGATATCGTATCACCATCACTTTTATCATAATTATCTATCTTAGTTCAATCCTTAGTTATTTCATGATTTAGAAGAATAAAGTTTTAGTATGATTTACACTACTAGGGAAAAGCTTATAGGTAGAACATTAGTAGTAGCGCGGGAAAATAAGCAGCGCTGCTGCTAATTAGCAGTAGCGTGGGATTTCGACAGCGCTACAAGTAAGGCCTTAGCAGTAGCGCTGGAAATACTAACCGCGCTACTGCTAAGTGGGCCCCAACGTGCCCACCGATGCTAGCTGTAGTAGTAGCGCCCTCCAAAATACAGCGCTACTGCTAAAGTTTTAGCAGTAGCGCCGGCTCTGACAAAACCGCTACTACTAATGGGTCCCACTTAGTAGTAGCGCTGCTCCGAACAAGCGCTACTACTATGCACCTTAGCAGTAGCGTCGGCATAAATACAACGCTACTACTAGGCGTGGCTGCTGCAACCTTTTCACCCACCCCCTCTCCCCCTCCCCCTTCCTCCCTCCCTTTGCCCTCTCCCCTCTCTAAGTTACTTCTCCACCATTATTGCCCTTCTTCTCTCTTCCTTCTACCTCTCTTCTCTCCACATTAATGCCCCCCTCCACCATAATTCTCCTTCATAAATGGCCTCTTTTCTTTATCTTCCTCATTTATTTGGCACTCCCTCCTTCCATACATATATATCCCTTTCCCACTCCTAGATTTGTCTCATAGCTACCTAGCTCATCTCTCTCCCTCTCCATTAGTTAGCTAGAGTCATCTCTAGCTCCTCCCAACAACTAGATCTAGCTAGCTAGCCATCCACTTTCGATCCCTATAGGTAGCGAAGGCCTCATCTAACCGTGCTCGATCTCTCTCGGGAGATAGGTGAGTACAAAGTTGTGCATTTCAAGAATGGGAATATGTGTGTTTGCGATATGAAGGGATTTGTGCGAGTGACATGCCCCCTGAGTTGCTTATGTTTTACCGAAATGTCTATTTATTTCCGTTTTGGCAAATTTCGAGCAAACTCGATATGTCCTATTTTTAGGCAAGGTCATGCCAAATTTTTGTATGACTTTGATGCATGCATGCATTTTGTTTATAATCCTTTTGCTTGTTATACCGCGCAGTCGGTCATGAAGGTGAGTGGAAGGAAGGTGGAGCGATACTTGCAATCCGCGGTGACGGACATGTATGCAAATAATCGGACTGGGATTAGATTTCCGTGTACAAGATGCAAAGAAGGAGTCATTTTGGACCCCTTTGATCATGGCAGTTTGAAGGCGCACCTGCTCATGAATGGTTTCATGGATGGCTATACTCGGTGGATAAGTGAAGATGATGATGAGGACGTCCACATGGCAGGCAATAACGACATGGGGCTAGATGAAGAGATGACCGATCGACCCGAAGACGATGGCGCCGGACATGGCGGCGGGGAAGAGTCCGGACATGGCGGCGGAGAAGATTCCGGACACGGCAAAGAAGAGTCCGGACATGGCGGAGAAGAGGCGGTGGACACGCCGCAGTCTTCGACGCGACTAAGTTCAGTCGTGAAGGACCCTCATGTTCGAGACCTGCTTCGCAAGAATACGACTACCGACAGAGCTGCTTCTAGAGAGGAGGACAAGCTGGCGCAACTAGAAGTAGACTCGAAGACTCCATTGTATGACGGTTGCGATCCCGAGGTGACCCGCTTGAGTTTCACGCTCGAACTTCTAAAGACGAAGGCCAAAAACAAATGGACAGACGCAAGCCTCGATGAGCATTTGAAGCATCTACATAATAAAGTTCTTCCCACGGGGAACGTGTGTCCTACTAGTGTCGAGGAGGCCAAGAAAATCGTTTGCCCTCTTGATCTGCTGCACATTAGATACCACGCATGCATCAACGATTGCATCATTTATCGGGAGGAGCACGCAGAAAATACCAGCTATCCAGTGTGCAATGCTTCTCGATACAAGAAGGCCAGAAAGAAAGCTCCTCAGAAAGTTGTATGGTACTTTCCGATCACTGCCCGTCTGCACCGGTATTTCGTAGATCCTAAGGAAGCAAAGCTCATGCGCTGGCACGCGGAGAGGAAGAAGCCCGACGATGGAGATGATCCGAAGCTGAGACACCTCGCAGATGCTAGCCAGTGGAGAGCATTCAACGCCAAATATCGATTTTTCGCAGAAGATGCAAGGAACATCGTGCTTGGCACGAGTACCGATGGCATGAATCCGTTTGGAAACCAGAACACCAACCACAACACATGGCCTGTCTTTGTATGGATGTACAACCTCCCCCCATGGAAGTGCATGAAGACAAAGTACATACACATGAGCATGCTGATTCAAGGGCCGAAACAACCGGGAAATGATATTAACCTGTATCTGGGGCTACTGAAAGAGGAGCTACACACGTTATGGAAATCACCGGTCAAGACATGGGACGCTAGCACAGGAGATTATTTCTATATGAGAGTCGCACTGATGACGACGGTGCACGACTATCTCGGTTACGGGTATGTCTCAGGCCAGGTGTGCCACGGATACTGCGGATGCACAAGGTGCATGGATGATACAACGTCTTAGCAGCTTACGTTAAAGAAAGATGGTGGGTCTGGGAAAATCGTGTACATGGGGTATCGGAGATGGCTCAAGAAGGATGACCCGTGGAGAAAACGTGGAGATCTATTCAATGGTTTGGCTGAGCATCGAGGACCTCCACGTAAGAGGAGCGGCGCCGAAATCAACGAGTTGTTGAAAAACTGGGAACAGTGCCCCGCGCCGAGAAAGATGAAAAAGGCGCCGGAGCCGCTGCTGAAGGTATGGAAAACGAGGTCTGTTTTCTGGGACTTGGACTACTGGCCCAATCACGACACGCCTCATTGCCTTGATCAAATGCATATCACGAAGAATGTCCTCAAGAGCTTGCTTGGCACACTGATGAACATGCCGGAGAAGACCAAGGATGGGCCGAGGGCAAGGAAAGACTTGGAAGATTTGGAGATCAGGGGAGATCTCCACATGCCGCCCCGTAAAAAGTCGACGGAGGAGATAGAGACGGAGACGGAGGCGGGGGAAAGGGGCAGAAAAGCCAACAAGAAGGAGGAGAATTATTGCCCCCTTCTTGCTTCACCTTAAGTGCGAAGGAGATCGATCAATTCATCAAGTACCTTACGGGAATCAAAGTTAGTTCCGGTTACTGTGGGAAGGTAAGCAGATTTCTAGACACCAAGAAGAAAAGGTTCAGCGGGATGAAGTCTCATGACTGTCACGTGATGATGACGTAGATACTCCCGGTTGCCATTAGAGGGATAATGGACAAGCACGTCCATGACACGCTTACTGGTCTCTGCAACTTCTTCGACGTTATCTCTCAAAAGTCCATCAGTGTGAAGCAGCTCCGAAGGCTACAGGAAGAGATCGTTGTCATACTATGTGAGCTTGAAATGTACTTCCCGCCTGCGTTCTTTGACGTCATGGTGCATCTGTATGTCCACATCATGGACGACATCATCGACCTCGGGTCGACATTCCTTCACAGCATGATGCCATTCAAGAGGATGAATGGGGTCATCAAAGGATTCGTTCATAACATGTCCCGTCCCGATGGGAGCATCGTCCAGGGGTATCTGACCCAAGAGTGCATCTCCTTTTGCGAGAATTATCTAGGCGTCGGAGACCCTGTTGTTGGTTTGCCCGTCAAGAAGCACCATGGGAGGCTCGGAGGAGAAGGTCACAACAACGGCCGGAGGGAATTGCACGTGGACTACTCGGGTCGACTGAACGACTTTGACAGGGCTAACTTAGTAGTGCTACAACACCTAGATGAGGTAGAAGATTATGTGACACTGCATAAAGAAACCATCGCAAAGAAGTACCGTGATCAGGGGATGCGCAAGACGGACGCCGAAGTTACTGTAGAGCACAACTCCACTTTCTTGCGTTGGTTCAAAGAGCAAGTTCTTGCTAATCCCCCGGAAGAGGGCAGTGTGGACGGATTGCTCATATACGCCTTAGCACATGGCCCCGCGCCCAACCTTGCGACCTATCAGGCATACGATATCAATGGGTACATGTTCTACACGGAGGCCAAAGACATGAACAGTGATTACCAGAACTCAGGGCTGACGATTGAATGCATGACCGATGCCAATGGCACAACTGAAAGATTCTACGAAAGGGTCGAAGAGATCTGGGACCTTGACTACGCTGGACTGCACGATGCGACGATGTTCCGTGTCAGATGGGCTAAGGCCATCGTAAGAGAAAACAAGTATTTCACTACCATGTCTATACCCGACGTGAAGAGTGCTACCATGAACGTTAACGTCATCGCCAAAACTGAGCCATGGGTACACGCTAAGCACGTGACACAATGCTTCTTCATAACCGACCCGACCAATCCCAGCCGTGTTGTCATGAGGAGAGGCAAAAGGAGCATCGTCGGAATGGATGGAGTCACCAACGAGGAAGACTACGACCAATACGGCAACCCGATGAGGGAAGATGACGATGATGATGAAGCATACGTCAAAAGAAGAATCAAGACTACATTACGTAAGAAAGATCATACTCCATGGTTCCGAAAAAGTCACAACGAGGGGCTCAATTATTCGACAATGAACAAGAAAGGAATGAAGCTCAATGTGAAACGTCGTCGACGCAACTGAGAAACCATCATTTATATATATATGTATCTATTTTGTGTACGCATTTATTATCGGTCAAATTAATGATGTACTATATATACATTGTATGCCTTCTTCCCACCATATATGTGCATGTTTTCGGCTCGGTCGTCTTTCGGAAAAGAAAAAGAAAAAGGAGAAAGGAAAAAAGAAAATCAAAAGAAAAAGAAAAATTAAAGGAATAGAAAAGAAAATGAAAAGAATAAAAAAATGAAAAGGAGAAAGGAATAGCGGTAGCGCGGGTCTGTAACCCGCGCTATAGCTAACTTATCAGTAGCGTGGGTTTGGTAAACCAGCGCTACAGCTACTAATGATAGTAGTAGCGCGGCTTGTAGTACCCGCGCTATAGATAACTTAGCTATAGCGCGGGTCCTGGATCCGCGCTACTGCTATTTTGAGTTAACTCTCGCGCGGTTCCCCCCCAATTCCCCATTCGTCCCAAACCCCCGTCTCCTCCCGACGCCGCACGCCCTCCGTCGCCCTCCGCGCACCCTCCCTCGCCGGCCTCGTCGCCGTCGCCCACCGCCCACCCTCCGTCGCCGTCGCCGGAGCCCCTGCTTCACGGCCGCCCGGTCCATCGTCACCGCCGTCCGCCCTCGATCTCACCGCCACCGACCGAGCCCCTACTCCACCATCGTCGCCACCGCCCTGTAAGCCTCTCCCCTCCACTCTTCCCTCTATCTCTCTCTCTCTCTGCTCTCTATCTCATATGAACCCTAGGAGGCAGTAGTATGAACCCTAGGCAGAATTTTGAACCCTAGTGCTAGATTAGAATTTGAACCCTAGTGCTAGATTAAAATTTGAACCCTAGTGCTAGAATAAAATTTGAACCCATGGATTTTTTAAGATTGGAGAAAAAGATGCAAAATTAGAAGTAGGACAGAAAATTCAGATAATTCATAGAAGTTTTATGTTGGATAGTAGCTAGGCATTTAGCTAGGTTTTTTTATTAGGATAGTAGCTGTTTTATATTTGAACCCTAGTAGCTAGTAGCTATAAACAAAAAACAGTAGCATTTAGCTTTAAACAAAAAATAGTAGCATTTAGCTATAAACAAAAAACAGTAGCTATGGCATTTAGCTATAAATAAAAAACAGAATTGTTTTTCTTTTCAAAAACTTGGTTAAAGTAATTGTTGCTATATAACCAAAAAACAAGATTGATGTTATATGATATATGTCATTGATGTTCATTTGCATATTCCATTATTGTTGATTATATCTTTTATTTACAATTGTTGAATATGATATGATTAATGTTGGTTGAATGGACAATTGTCGAAGAATATCCGAGTGGCCTATGTTTTGCCGGAATGTTGATTCATTTCCGTTCCGGCAAATTTCAGGCGCTCCATATGTCCACTTTTTAGCAAAGGTCATGCCGAAAATTTCCGTGAATTTCGGCATGACTTGTGCTAGAAACTAGGACATATCAAGTGCCCGGGATTTGCCGGAAGGGGAATGAATCAACATTCCGGCAAAACATAGGCCCTTTTTTTTCTTCATTATTCATTTTATTCGGTCTAGAATTAAACTAGCATACTTAATTAATCGTAGGAAACATGTCTAGCCACGAGGAAGCCGGGGGTTCTGGTCACCCCGAACAAGACCCCGTCGAGGCAGCAAATCATTATTTCGAATACCTGGACGAACACCGGTTGCGGGTGCAGGGTGACAGTGGCACCAACCCCGACACCGACACCGACACCGGCACCGGCACCGACACCACCCTCGAGACCGGCAACGATGCTGGCGAAGCCGGTAAAGGACCGAAGCCGAAGAGGGCACAAAAACCAAACAAGCTCGGCATCGGAAAAATTGTGGTCACGGCGATGCACCCCGTTAAATTAGAGCCAACAGCGCTGGAGGAAGCGCGCGCGTGCTATGGCAATCAACTAGGATGCATCCTCAGGGAAACCGCCAACATCAACGATGAAAAGTTAAGGAAGATACCACATATGGAGCCCATGCTCCTAACGAAGTTGCACAATAGGTTCATGTTCCCCGGCCGGGATGAAAGCAAACTTCCGTGGCAGGACGAACCCATGATAAAGATAAACAACAAGGATATGGGGATGTTCAGCAACGACTTGGCCGCCTGGAAAGTAAGGGTGAAAAAAGCGATTGCGAAGAATGAACCGTGATCCAAGATTCATGCTGACAATCCGACACTAAAGGAAGAGGACTTCGAAAAATTCAAGGAGACTTGCGCTAAAGATGAAGTCAAGGAAAAGTCGGAGAAAATGAAGGCGCTCCAGGCCAGGAACACGCCTCCCCACTGCCTCGGAAGCCGTGGTTATGAGGGGAAGAGGCACGTATGGGCCAAGGAGGACGCTGAACGTGAAAGTCACGGAATCCTAGACCCCTTGGCGGAGTTCACCGATCTGCAGGAGTATGACTGGATCAGGGCCTGGTACAAGTGGGACCCCGTCAATAAGATCTTTTACACGGACCCGAACACGAGGGAGTTCATGAGACTACTGGTAATTGTTATATTACCACCTTATATTAGCTTCTAATCAATTCGAATACAAGTTTTGTCACATTTGTAAACCATCCACGTTCCTTTTGCAGAAAGAGCAGCACCAAAAGGCGGCCGAAAGCGACGAGTCATCTCAGTTGTCGGCGAGGCCCAAGTGGGACACCCCTTTCAACCGGGCCCTGAACATACTGAAAAGGGTCTCGGAGGACAGACCGCCGTCATATGGACGTGTGCACGGTGTCGGAGATGGAGCCTCGTAGAAGACGTGCTACCACGAGAAGCCGAAGGAAAAAAGGCAGAGACGGATGCTTACTCAACAGACCATCGACGAGAAGGTCGCGCTTGCGGTCGATAAGACCAAAGCTGAGACCAAAGAAGAGTTGGTCAAGGTAGTCGATGCAGCGGTCAGTGCAGCGGTAGCTGGCGTCAGGGCTGACTTCGCATCTTCCATTAGCAGCTTGATTCTGGCAGTTATCGATTGGACGAAGAACAATCCAGATAAAGGGCCAGCAGACTTTCCCCTTCCCAGCTACGTCGGGAGCAATTCGGTGAACATCGCACCACCAGCACCTGCTCACGCAACCGCACATGCTCCCGTACCTGGTCCCGCTCCTGTTCATAGCAGCCCGTCCTCCGTCTCTGGCGTGCTCGGCGGGACTTCGTCTTTGGCTGAGCTCGACGCCCTCACGGTAATTACGCGTCATACCCTCTTCACCGGCATATCTATAGTCTTTCATTTCAGTTGCCTTTCCGATGTCTGATGTCGTAGACATGTCTTCGCAGGCCGACGAAACCCCATGCACCATACTGTACGACGTCAATGGCCAAAAGGTGGACGTGGGAAAGGCAACGATCGTGAAGCCGAAGGACCGCATGTTGCATAACCGACAGATGCCCGATGGCATCTTCAAGGTTTGCGTGGACAGTGTCAAAGCGGGCTTCAAGGATTTGCCTCCTCCGGTACCACTCGAGGGAGACGATGAGACCCCTAAATGGATTGTCGCATGCAAGAGTTGGTTCCTGCCTTGGCCGAAGACTCTTCTTCGTGTGGAGGCGCCCGGGAGCACACCAACGACAACGCCTCAACAAGGTATGAACACCACCCCACCTACCCAATTACCTGCACCTGTCGTGCCGGGTGATAGCGGACGACGCGAGGGAGAGCCTCCATTATTGCCTGACGACGTCGCCCCCGTCGAAGAAGCAAATGATGATGATGTCATGGAGGAGGATGATGATGACCCTCTCAAGTATATCAATACCGGCTATGACAATGGAGGATTGATGGCTCGGGACTATGACTCAGGCTATGAGCGTGGAGATGACTTGATGCTGCCTGATTTGCCGGAGCCGGAACGTCCTAAGGTTGATTGCAAGAAGTCTCTCTTCATGCGATCCTCGCAGGAGACGCCTCCTGATGCCGCTTCTACCCAGCAACAACAACGCGAGGGCCGTCCACTGATGAGCCCGACAACACTGGGGGTGGTGGTGAGGGAAGGTATGGTGGGCTCACTACCACCACCTGCCAAGAAGCAAAGGAGGAGACCAGACAGGAAAGGCTCTAAAGGCGCCAGAGCTGCTTCAAGCAGCCAACCGCCTCTGCAGTCTCGGAAGGTAGACAGAATACCTGTCCAAGGTGCGGAGCAGTTCCATGTCGCCGGCCACCCGATCCTACCTTGGAAAGCGCTAGAGGACATACTGAACAATGATCTAAGGAGACTTCATGAAGATGTGCTGGCGAGAGAGAAAAGCCTTCACCTCTCGAAAAATCCAGGATACCCGCTTTACGCGGCTCAGGTGCCGGGTGGGAAGTTGTACGTCGAGAAATGGCCCGCGGATAAGTTCATCTTGCGATTTGACTACATCTACGACATGTTCCACATGACCAAGCTGGATTTTCAGTTCATCCGCATGTATGCGCTGTATCTGAACTACATCATCAGGCGCGAGAACATAAAATATATCTGCGTCACGGACCCGTACTATATGCACGAGAGATTCTTGGCAGTCTGCAAAGAGCACCGTGACTATGCGAGCAAGTACATCGGCGAGTTCATGATCGCCAATAAGGACAAGGAAACGATTCTCCTACCTTATCATCCCACGTAAGTCATCCGCGGATATCCTTCTGTAAGTTTTAAGCATTCCTTTGCACGCATGGAGACTAATTTGAGGTGTACTTATTTTGCGCAGCGGGGGGGGGGGCGTCCTCATCATTCTGTACCCACAATACTCCCATGCTCTGTACTTGTACTCATCGAAGAACATCAAGAAAAAGGATTACACGCACATAAGGACTGTTCTCGATAGTGCCATGATAACCTTCAACCTGTCTGGTGGATATATCAAGGTGAAAAAGTACAGGAAGAACGGGCTGGGTTTCGGCCATAAGACTGACTTCTGCTGCATCCAGCAACCGATGGATAGTAAGGCTGATGGATTCTACCTCATGCATCACATGCTGGAATACAGAAGGGATAATCAATGCCTTCGCATGTCACCTACTTCCAACGATGCCGAGATTGTCAACTGGGCCACAAGCATAGGAAGGACACCGGATCATCGAATCCGAGCTGAGTTTTATCACGTACATTGTGAACTTGCCCAAGTGATCACGAAGGAGGTCCTCGAACAAACAGGGATGTTCTACCACGGGCCAATGATGCGGGATGATGTCCGAGCATTGCTAGTCGCTCAGCGTCTGGACCTGAAGCCTTTCACGAAGCTCGTGTGCTTCCTCCCTGACTATGAAGATTGGAGCGCCGACATGGACGAGTGATTGACGATGACAATGTGTCTGTTTAGTCACTACTGTCTTCCTATGACAAAACTTTGAATTTATGCACGACGAAACTCTGTGATGTAATTAAACCGTCCTCCTGAACTAGCGTAGATCGCTCTAGTTAATTAGTTTGGGTACGAGGAACTTCGTTATTTATGTTTACTATAGGTTGCTTGTATTTTGCTAACTCTGTCTCTTCGTGTTTCTCAAGTACATTATGTTGCATATTTTCGATGAATTCATCAACTGACGATGCAGGTACATAGATCAGAGATGGCGAAGGACTGCTTCGCCGTATTCATTGGGAGGGTTCCAGGAGTCTACGACCACTGGCCAGACGCTCAGGCCCAGGTGGACAGGTACCCGGGCGCTAGCCACAGAGGGTTCGACAGCAGAGCCGAAGCGGAAAAAAGTTACTTGAGGTGGACGCTCCGGCAAGAGAGGGAGCGAAACCGGAGCCTCAAGAAGTACTACATAGTCGCGCTCTTGCTCATACTGATCGCTCTTCGCTTCTACATCATGATTTAGATAGAGATGAGGAAACTTATGTGTGTGCCATGACCATGCAGTTGCATTTATTCGAGATGATGATATTTTGTGTTGGATGATGATGATGATGATGATGATATGACGAGACTACTGTATGTGTATGATATGATGACAATATTGTATGTTTATGATATGATGAGACAACTGTGTGAAACCTGTACAAATACAGCAGAATACATAGAGAAAAAATAATACTGGAAATAAAATAAATAGCAGTAGCGCTGGTTGGAGGATAGCAGCAGCGCTGCCTTATCAGTAGCGTTGGTGGAGAGACAGCGCTGCAGATATGTATCAGTAGCGCTTGATTGAACCGTGCTACTGCTATGTATACTTAGCAGTAGCGCTGGTCCAACAAGCACTACTGATAAAACTTAGCTGTAGCGCCTTACCAGTAGCACGGCCGCCCGCGCTACTGATAGCTACAAACCCAGCGCTACTGCTAGGATTTTCCCTAGTAGTGTTAGTTTCGAGTGTTTGCTTTGTGATCTATCTATCTATGTAATCGAGTGTGAGAGTTATATAATAAAGAGTAGTTTGAGTTGAGTTGTTTTACTTTTGTTGATCCAATCCTAGAAATAAAACAAAGAGAATAAAGAAAGAGAGATCATATTCTAATCCCATGGGGTGTGATGACTTCACATAAACAAGTATAATTGATAAAACTTGTTGGAAGTTAGCAAACATAGCATTGGTCATTGTTGCAATTCATGAAAAAGTAATAAAGGAAGAGAGGTCTCACATATAAATATATTATCTTGGACATCTTTTATGATTGTGAGCCCCCATTAAATTCTATGTCAAATAGTTGACATTGGACAAGGAAGACAACGTAATGAGTTATGTTTGCTTATATTCACATTGAACCTATATTGTCTTGGATCCTCTAACATGTGGTGCTTGCCCCCTATCTTTTGCTAGCCAAAATTCCGTACTAAGTAGAGATACTACTTGTGCATCCAAAAACCCTTTAACCCAGTTTCATGTCATGAGAGTCCACCATATCTACCTATGGATTGAATAAGATCCTTCAAGTAAGTTTTCATCGGTGCAAAAGCAATAAACATTGCTCCTAAATATGTATGAACTTTTATTGTAAGGGAAAATAAGCTTTGTACGAACTTGTGATGGTGAAGAAATAAAAGCGATAGACTGCATAATAAAGGTTGCTATCACAAGGGGCAATATAAAGTGACATTCCTTTACATTAAGAGCTTGCACATCCAAAAACAAAAGGCGCATGACAACCTCTGCTTCCCTCTGCGAAGGGCCTATCTTTTACTTTATGTATTTACTTTTATGCAAGAGTCAATAGTATTCTCCTCTATTTCCGTTTTTATTTTCTCTCTTGGCAAGCATCATGTGGTGGGGAAAGATCCAGGCATATATATCCAGTTGGATGTAGGTGATCATGAGTTATTATTGTTGACATTACCCTTGAGGTAAAAACGTTGGGAGGCGAAATTATAAGCCCCTATCTTTCTATGTGTCCGACTGAAACTTGTGCTCCATAAGTATGCCGTGAGTGTCAGCAATCATAGAAGACTAAATGATAGTTGAGTATGTGAACTTGCTAAACAAAGCTCTTACATAGACTCTTTCTGATAATATGATGAATTGCAATTGCTTCAGTGACTGACATCATAGTTTGTTAGTTTTCAATACGGTTTATGCTGCATACTTTATCTTGTGGATGAATTGTCACTTATTCATGAGAAGTTTTATGATGATATATTGTTGTTATAATAATGATCATGATGCTTTCATGTCTGTATTTTGTTTTATCGATACCTCTCTCTCTAAACATGTGGTCATGATTATCGATTTCGGTTTTCGCTTGAGGATAAGCGAGGTCGAAGCTTGGGGGAGTTGATACGTCCATTTTGCATCATGTTTTCCTACTGTTATTTATTATGTTCTGGATCATTATTTCACTTTATGATGCAATTCTTATGCCTTTTCTCTCTTATTTTGCAAGTTTCACATGAAGAGGGAGATTGCCGACAGCTGGAATTCTAGACCGGAAAGGGGTACAACAGAGATAGCTATTTTGCACAACTTCAAATGACCTGAAAATTTACAGAGAATTATTTTGGAATATATAAAAAATATTGGCGGAAGAAATACCAGAAGGGGACCCACCAGGAAGCCACAAGCCTGGGGGTGCGCCCTACCCCCCTTGGCGTGCCCCCCGAGCTTGTGGGGCCCCTGGCAGGCCTCCGGTTCCCACCTTCTGCTATATAAGACCATTTGCCCTAGAAAAAATAAAGAGAAGACTTTCGGGACGAAGCGCCGCCGCCATGAGGCGGAACCTGGGCAGTAGCAATTCTGCTCTCCGGCGGAGCGATTCCGCCGGGGATACTTCCCTTCGAGAGGGGGGAATCGAAGCCATCGACATCACCAACGATCCTCTCATCGTGGGAGGGCCAATCTTCATCAACATCTTCACCAGCACCATGTCATCTCGAACCCTAGTTCATCTCTTGTATTCAATCTTTGCCTCAAAACCTCAGATTGGTACCTGTGGGTTGCTAGTAGTGTTGATTACATCTTGTAGTTGATGCTAGTTGGTTTATTTGGTGGAAGATTATATGTTCAGATCCTTAATGATATTCAATACCCCTCTTATCTTGAACATGAATATGATTTGTGAGTAGTTACTTTTGTTCTTGAGGACATGCGAGAAGTCTTGTCATAAGTAATCATGTGAATTTGGTATTCGTTCGATATTTTGATGATATGTATGTTGTTGCTTCCTTTAGTGGTGTCGTGTGAACGTCGACTACATGACACTTCACCATATTTGGGCCTAAGGGAAGGTATTGTGGAGTAATAAGTAGATAATGTGTTGCTAGAGTGACAGAAGCTTAAACCCTAGTTTATGCGTTATTCCGTAAGGGGCCGATTTGGATCCATATGTTTCATGCTTTGGTTAGATTCATCTTAATTCTTCTTTCGTAGTTGCAGATGCTTGAGAGAGGGGGTAATCATAAGTGGGAGTCTTGTTCAAGTAAGAACAGCACCCAAGCACCGGTCCACCCACATATCAAATTATCAATGTAGCGAACGCGAATCAACTAAACATAATGAAAGTGACTAGATGAGAATTCCCATGTGTCCTCGAGAACGCTTTGCTTTATATAATAGATCGTTCCGGCTTGTCCTTTGCTAAAAAAAGGATTGGGCCACCTTGCTGCACTTTATTATACTTTTTACTTGTAACTTGTTCCGAATTACCTTGCTACCAAACTATCTATTACCAACAATTTCAGTGCTTGCAGAAAACACCTTGCTGAAAACCGCTTATCATTTCCTTCTGCTCCTCGTTGGATTCGACACTCTTACTTATCGAAAGGACTATGATTGATCCCCTATACTTGTGGGCCATCACGCGGCGATGTGGGACTAAACCACATCATTCAGTATGGTGGTGTGCTGAGGGAGGGGAGGGGGGACGCTCGTGCGCCGTTCGTGGGCTGGCGTCTCACTTAATCCCATCGGCGAAAAAATGTCCGTGTATTTGTAAAAATCCATTATATTCACAGATAATTTTCTACATGGTTTTACAATTTTTTGATCTAAAATATATTCAAATATAAATGGAAAGAACGGAAATAAAGAGAGAGAGAGAGAGAGAGAGAGAGAGAGAGAGAGAGAGTGAGAGAGAGAGGGAGGAAAAGTTACCTAGCGGCCCAAGATTGTGTTGCCTAGCCCACCTACAGGCAACCCTATCTTCAACCTCGCGCATAGTGGCAGAGGACAACGTGTCCGAGAGCGCCTGCTCCTGCTTCATGCCTTCGAGGCCCTCTTTGTCCCCAACTCTACGCCAAGAGACAAGCACGATACCACTAGTTTGAACCTATCTAGTATCCATCACTATACCCTCCTCTTGCGTGCTATCCAACCATGACCGAGAACGCCATGGCCGCGCCAACATCAACTGATAACCCACAAGTATAGGGAATCAATTGTAGCTTTTTCGATAAATAAGAGTGTCGAACCCAACGAGGAGCTAAAGGTAGAATTAATATTCCCTTCAAGTTCTATCGACCACCGATACAACTCTACGCGCACTTAACGTTCGCTTTACCTAGAACAAGTATGAAACTATTTTATAGGTGATAGGATCGGTTTGCAAGAATAAAAATAGAAGTACTTTGCGAGAATAAAACTATGAGTAATTTGCAAGATAATAAAAGTTAGTTGTTTAGTAGAAAGCTTTTGTAACACAAGAGAATGATTTGTCCATAGGCAATCGATAACTAGACCGGTAATCATTGTTGCAATTTTATATGAGGGAGAGGCATGAGCTAACATACTTTCCATACTTGGATCATATGCACTTATGATTGGAACTCTAGCAAGCATCCGCAACTACCGAAGATCATTAAGGTAAAACCCAACCATAGCATTAAGTATCAAGTCCTCTTTACTCCCATACGCAACAACCCCCTTACTCGGGTATGTATTTCAGTCACTCACGCCACCCACTATAAGAGAATTATGAACATATTGCAAACCCTACAGCGGGAATCCCTCACGCTTGCGCGACACGGAGGGCACCATAGGACAACACCAAAATAAAACATACAACTCAAACCAATCACGATCGTCAATCAACCCATAGGACAAAATGGATCTACTCAAACATCATAGGATGGCCACAAATCATTGGATAATAATATGTAGCATTAAGCACCATGTTTAAGTAGAGAATTACAGCGGAAAAAGAGAGGTTACACCGCTGCATAAAGGGGGAGAGAGTTGGTGTTGACAGCGGTGAAGTTGTTGGTGTAGATCGCCGCCACGATGGTTCCCCCGGCGGCGCTCCGGCGCCACCGGAAGAGAGGGGGAGAGATCCCCCCTTCTTCTTCTTCTTATTCTTCTTCCTTGGCCTCCCCCCTAGATGGGAGGAGAGTTTCCCCTCTGGTCCATGGCTGCCATGGCGGCGGAGGGGCAGGAGCCCCTCCTAGATCGGATCTCTCTCTCTGTTCTCTTCTATTTCGCGTTCCTGTTTTCTGGCCTTTTACCATTTCTTAAATTCCTGGAGATCCGTAACTCCGATTCTGCTGAAATTTTAACATGATTTTTTTCTAGATATTAGCTTCCTTGCGCCCGAAGAAGAGCCCCAACCGACTTACGGTGTGCCCACGAGGCACCACCGCGCGCCAGGGGGGAGAGGCGCGCCCATGTGGCTTGTGGAGGCTGTGGGCCTGCGTTTGCATTGATTCCACCTCCCAAAATCACATATATTCCAAAATAATTCTCCGTAAAATTTTATTGCATTTGGACTTCGTTTGATATGGATTTTCTATGAAACAAAAAACAAGCAAAAAACAGGAACTGGCACTGGGCACTGGATCAATATGTTAGTCCAAGAAATCATATAAAATGTTGCCAAAAGTATGTGGAAATTGTAGGATATTGGCATGAAACAATCAAAAATTATAGATACGATGGAGACGTATCATCAACCAACGTAGCCACTCTGCTCTCCACGCCTCAGCACCATGTCCTTTAGCTCCGCCTCGCCACCGTTAACCTATAAGATGAAGATCGCTAGACCGGACGCCCTGAATCGCCGCCATCGTCGCCTTCTTTGATGTCTGCAGCCTAGGACTCTATTGTCGATTCATCGCCTACAGCCCATCCCCGACCTACTTAATGTGCTCCACAACCTTAACATGAGCTCAATAGCTTTTCCTGATTTCCTTGTCAATGTTTTCCTGCCGTAGTGCCATTAATCGCGACCTCCATTTGCTGATCCGACATGAGCTCATGAAGACGCTCTGGTGACCATTTTGTCACGTGACCGTGTCAAACTGCACCGCAAGCAGCCGTAGAACAACACCAGCACAAAAAATCATTTGAATCCGTGCTATAGCTTTGTTGCCTACAAACACCAAACTCCGGCCACGATGGTACTCACCCACTACCTTCGTTTCCGTCCACCCCCGGCCACCCTGATGCCGCCCCTCGATGCGCACGAGCGCCAGCTAAAGGTAGAGGCAAAGATATCGTCCAACCATCGCTGGAATCGGCCAGATGAGCAACGACGCTCTGCCGTGCTTTGCATCGGCGACTAACCGTTGGCTGGCTGACGTGGCCGTACTTGACAGTGGCCCACATGTCGTATTCTCACAGTCATGCATGTAATGGTCAAAGGGGGTTGACCCAACGGAAATGCTTCCTTTGGCCATATGTGAGATTCGGCTAGACAGAGCAGGGCAAAATTGAGCACAAGTTAGAGCGTTGGGCAAAACTGAGCACAACTAAGGAACGGAGGGCACAAAAATAGAAATCCCTTCATAATAATGGAGCTAAAGGAAACAGCCTCTGTACACTTAGTTGTGGTAAGCATGACACGCTTGTTCTTCCCTACATAGACATATCAAATCAAGAGTACCCCGGTGCCAAACAAAGCAATTGGATCATACTTTTTAACGCGCTTCAGCATTTTCAACTTCACTCAATACATGAGCGCGAGCCATGGACATAGCACTATGGGTGGAATAGAATGCGATGATAGGGATTAATAAGGGGAAGTCAAAAAGTAAGATAGTCTCGCATCGACGCGGCTAGTCAATGGGCTACGGAGATGCCCATCAATTGATATCAATGCGAGGAGTTGGGATTGCCATGCAACGGATGCACTAAGAGCAATAAGTGTATGAAAGCTCAACGGAAACTAAGTGGTTGTGCATCCAACTTGCTTGCTCATGAAGACCTCAGGCATTTGAGGAAGCCCATCATCGGAATATACAAGCCAAGTTCTATAATGAAAAATTCCCACTAGTATATGAAAGTGACAACTCTGGAGACTCTCTATATGAAGAACATGGTGCTACTCTGAAGCACAAGTGTGGTAAAAGGATAGTAACATTGCCCCTTCTCTCTTTTTCTCTCATTTTTTTGTTTTCATTTTTTATGGCCTCTTTTTCCCCCTTTTTTCGTCCGGAGTCTCATCCCAACTTGTGGGGGAATCATGGCCTCCATCATCCTTTCCTCACTGGGACAATGCTCTAATAATGATGATCATCACACTTTTATTTACTTACAACTCGATAAAAACTATACAGGATGACTCTATATGAATGCCTCTGGCAGTGTACCAGGATGTGCAATGATCTAGCGTAGCAAAGATATCAAAAATGGACAAGCCATGAAAATATCGTGCTAGCTATCTTACGATCATGCAAAGCAATATGACAATGAATGCTCAAGTCATGTATATGATGATGATGGAAGTTGCATGGCAATATATCTCGGAATGGCTATGGAAATGCCATGATAGGTAGGTATGGTGGCTGTTTTGAGGAAGATATAAGGAGGCTTATGTGTGATAGAGAGTATCATATCACGGGGTTTGGATGCACCAGCGAAGTTTGCACCGACTCTCGAGGTGAGAAAGGGCAATGCACGGTACCGAAGAGGCTAGCAAATTGCGGAAGGGTGAGAGTGCGTATAATCCATGGACTCACATTAGTCATAAAGAACTCACATACTTATTGCAAAGCCTATTAGCCCTCGAAGCAAAGTACTACTCGCATGCCCCTAGGGGGAGGTTGGGAGGAGTTAACCATCGCGCTCCCCTGATCCAAACAACACAAAGACTCGATCAATGATAAATCATGCTCCGACCTCACTGCTAATGTCAGCGGCCACCACTTTACATGCGTGAGGATTTACTTGCGTAAAGACTTACTTCCCTTAACACCATTATTAATACTCAACTTTAATTCTTTTACTAGCATGCCCCAATATTACCACCTCAATATCGCAAAACTATTGCAAGGAATCAAACATATCATATTCAGTGATCTACAAGTTTTATGTAGAATTTTATGACTAACCATGTGAATGACCAATTCCTGTTAACTCTCTAAATAGATATAAGTGAAGTATGAGAGTTTAATTCTTTCTACAAAAGACCATGCTCTAATAAATATAAGTGAAGCAAAAGAGTATTCTACAAATAACAGTTTTCCTATGTAGAGAAACAGGCATCCAAACTTCAAATGATATAAGTGAAGCACATGAAGCATTCTATAAAGCCACACTCAAAAGATATAAGTGAAGTGCAAAGAGCATTCTATAAATCAACCAAGGACTATCTCATACCAACATGGTGCATTACTAAAATAAAAATAAAAAGCACACGACGCTCCAAGAATTTACGCATATCATGTGAACAATACAAAAACCGAGACATACCGATAATTGTTGAAGAAGAAAGATGGGATGCCTTCCGGGGCATCCCCAAGCTTAGACGCTTGAGTCTCCTTGAATATTTACTTGGGGTGCCTTGGGCATCCCCAAGCTTGAACTCTTGCCTCTCCTTATTCTTCTCATATTAATACCTCCTCGATCTTCGAACATTTCATCTACACAAAACTTAACAGTATTGTGTAAATAAAGAAACTATAACAGCAATCTGTGAAAACAGGACAGTCTGTAAAGATTCAGATAAAACATATACTTCTGTAACTCCAAAAATTCTGAAAAATTAGGATCTAATAAACAATTTTCATAGCAGTATTGTGTAAAAATTTCAGAATTTTTGCATCCTCCAGTAAAATACGTAAATTCAAATACTACAGCAAAAGTTTCTGTTTTTGCACAGCACACACCAAACAAGCAATTTAAACACCCTAAAGGTAAATCTTAGCACATTATTTTTATAATACAATGGATTTGTACAAGGGGATAATTATTTTTGTTGAAAAGTTTCTGTAATCAAGATTCACATAGTTTCCAAGGGCATGAACAAAGTTCAAGGATATCCCCCACTTCAACGGTGTTCGTCTTTCTCACTTTCACTTTTCTTTTTGAAAATTTTTAGGTTCTCCTCTATATTTTTTTGTTTTTAAACTTTTTAAAAGCACACAACAGAATAAAATGACTCTCTAAAACTTCCGAGTTGTCTCCCAGGCAGCACTTTCTTTAAAGCCATTAAGCTAGGGATAAAGTGCTCAAGTAATTGATCCACCCGGATCTCAAGGTATATCAAAGCCAATTTTAATTAACAATGATTTGTGATTTAGTAGTGAGCACAAAGCAACATATATCATGGAACAACGGAGTCTAACTCTCTTCTTATCCATCGGCAAGTCATAAAAGAACAATTCATGCACATCAAATAAAGGCCAATGCATAGTATAAACAGTTTCTTGCAATTCTACCGTATTGGAAACATAGAGAGGTGGAGATGTAGTTCCTCTCTCATAGTAATTGCAATTAGGCGCAGCAAGCACATGCATATTATGTTCATCAAAATCATCATGTGTAATTGTAAAACGCAACCCATCAATGTAATCCTTAATAAGCGCAAACTTCTCCGATATAGTGTAGTTGAGAGAATTCAAAAAGATAATAGGACTATCATGTGTAGGTGCAATAGTAACAATTTCATGTTTAACATAAGGAACTATAGAAAGTTCATCTCCATAAGCATCATTCATGTTGGCATCATGGCCACAAGCATAGCAAGCATCAATTTCATCAAAAAGGGATACTTCAAATGAATCAAAGGGATCATAGCATTCATCCTTCGGTAAGCACGAAGGGAAATTAAACAATGTATGAGTTGAAGAGTTACTCTCATTAGAAGGTGGGCACGGGTAGCTAATCCGCTCTTTCTCCTTTTGTTCTTCGCTCTCCTCGTCATCTTTTTCATCTAATGAGCTCACAGTTTCATCAATTTCTTCTTCCATAGATTCCTGCAAAATATTAGTCTCTTCTCGGGCAGCGGAGACTTTCTCAATAAATTCATCAATATAGGCATTGTATTCATAATTTTCATAGCAATATTTAAGTATAGCATAATTTTCAGATCTGTAAAGATCATCATCACAATCTTCATACTTTTCAAACAAAGATTCAATTTCATAAGCACCCTTAAAAGCAACAAATTCTTCTATTTCTTCCACATCATAGTAATTATATATACCATTAGCATAAGAAGCTAAGGTTTCATTATCATTAAATTCACATTGAAAGGGGAGGTGCAGAGCCTCCATCTTAGAGCAACAAGTATAATCATACATAGAGCACATAATCCAAGCATACCAACGCAACATTTTAATTTGATCCCATAAGTGTTTCCCTTTTTGAGACAAGCGATAATCCCTAAAGTATTCCCGTTGATCCAAAGTATCTCCCTTTATCAAGTTGAATGAAGATTTATCAGAATTATCAAAGTAGTATTTAATGTTTTCCACGTAACCAGCATCGAGGGTTTTAGGAGGTTCCCCATCTCCATGAGTAGCAAGTACAACTAATTTTTTTGGTGTTTCGTGTTCCATATCCATAACTAAAGATATAACACAACTTAGAACAGAAAATAAAATCTACTTACTGATAAAGCAAACAAGCACACACGAGAATATTCACCCCACGCTATTGCTCCCCGGCAACGGCGCCAGAAAAAGGTCTTGATAACCCACAAGTATAGAGGATCAATTGTAGATTTTTCGATAAATAAGGGTGTCGAACCCAACGAGGAGCTAAAGGTAGAATTAATATTTCCTTCAAGTTCTATCGACCACCGATACAACTCTACGCACACTTAACGTTCGCTTTACCTAGAACAAGAATAAAACTACTTTGTAGGTGTAAGGATAAGTTTGCAAGAATAAACTAGAAGTACTTAGTAGGAATAAAACTAGGAGTAATTTGCAAGATAATAAAAGTTAGTTGTTTAGTAGAGAGCTTTTTGTAACACAAAGAGAAAGATTGTCCATAGGAAATTCAATATGACATGTGTGATACTTATTATATGCAATGAGGGAGAGCCATACGCTAACATACTTTCCGTACTTGTATCATATGCACTTATGATTGGAACTCTAGCAAGCATCCGCAACTACTAAAGATCATTAAGGTAAAATCCAACCATAGCATTAAGTAACAAGTGCCCTTTACTCCCATACGCAACAACCCCCTTACTCGGGTGTAAGCTTCTGTCACTCTAACCACCCACTATAAGTGAATCATGAATGTATTGCAAAACCCTACAGAGGGAATCCCTCATGCTTGCGCGACACGGAGGGCACCATAGGACAGCACCATATTAACATACAACTCATATCAATCACACCATACCATAATTAACCCGTAGGACAAAAGAAATCTACTCAAACATTATAGGATTGCCACACATCATTGGATAATAATATATAGCGTTAAGCACCATGTTCAAGTAGATAATTACAGCGGGAATAGAGAGGTTACACCACTGTATAGAGGGGGGAGAGTTGGTGATGAAGGCGGCGAAGTTGTTGGTGTAGATCGCCGTCACGATGGTTCCCCCGGCGGCGCTCCGGCGCCACCGGAAGAGAGGAGGAGAGAGCCCCCCTCCTTCTTCTTCTTGCTTGGCCTCCCCCCTAGATGGGAGGAGAGTTTCCCCTCTGGTCCATGGCCGCCATGGCTCCCGGAGGGCAGGAGCCCCTCTGAGATTGGATCTATCTCTCTCTGTTTCTCTTCTGTTTCGTGTTCCTGGTTTCTGGCCCTTCACCGTTTCTTATATTCCCGGAGATCCGTAACTCCGATTGGGCTAAAATTTTGAGGGGATTTTTATCCGGAAATTATCTCTCTTGCAACGAAAGAAGGGCCCCAACCGCCTTACGGGGTAGCCACAAGCCTGCTGGGCGCGGCCAGGGTAGGGGGCCGCGCCCTCTGAGCTTGTGGGCCCCTTGGGCATCGTCTCGCATTGATTCTTTTTCCCAAAAATCACATATATTTCAAAATAAATCTCCGTAAATTTTTATCGCGTTTGAACTTCGTTTGATATGGATTTTCTACGAAACAAAAAACATGCAACAAACAGGAACTGGCACTGGGCACTGGATCAATATGTTAGTCCAAGAAAATCATATAAATTGTTGCCAAAAGTATGTAAAAATTGTAAAATATTGGCATGAAACAATCAAAAATTATAGATACGACGGAGACGTATCACCGTGCGATTTGCCTGCTTGGGTGATGGATATGGGAAGAGATCTGCACCTGAATGAGGGTGCAGGTACATGTGATGAGTATATCACAACATGCAACCGAGTCTAGTCCCGAAACGACTCTACGCCCAAGAAAAAAGGTTGTTCAACACAACACCTCAGGGGGGAGACAACACCCTCGGGTTCCATGGTCACTAAGCATTAGCCCAGATCCGCACACCCACCTAGACAAGGAAGTAAGATCCCGTCGGTGCAAAAGTTTCCAAGTTCAAAACCGGGCAAGAGGGACCTGAAAGCAACAACTCAGGACGATAGAACTCCGCTAGGCTACCAGAGATATTCCACATGAGGCACCCGATGAGCTCCACATGATGAAATTGCCTCGACCTCCACCCTTCATGCACGAGCTGACCATGCCTACGTTTGATAGCCATCTCCATCAACATCGAGATAGAGAATAATGTTACGCCACGAGGATAACCGGAGACGCCTCCGCTAGGCTAGATCTAGGCCCCCAGATCCGCGACAAACATTAGTGGCACAATTCACGATGAGCCAAGCAGGCCTAAGATTAACCAAACACATATAGCTTCTGACATCCCGCGTATGCGGAGGATAGATCACGCATGCGTGAAAGCCATTGCCAAAGACATTCGTCAGGAAGCCGTTATTACACCTCCATGTTACCCACGCGTATACTTGGCCATGGGAAACCCGGCCCGGTCGGCCCGACCCGACCTGACCCGAAATAGCCCGACCCGACCTGGCCCGGTCTTGCCCACAGGCCTGGCCTGGGCCTAAGTTTTGAGCCCAAAGGCCGGGGCGGGCCGGGCTTGGGCTTTGCATATGTGTGTTTTAAGGAAGAGGCCCGACGGGCTTTTCCACTGATGGGCCGGGCTTGGGCCTAAAATCTAGGCCTAAAGACCGAGTCGGGCCTGGGCCTGGGCTTTCTGTGTGGGCTTGTTTAGGCCCGGCCCGAAGCCCGGCCCGGCCCGACTTATGGCCAGGTATACCCACGCGCATGCAAGTAGCGGGATCCAGGCAAATGGTGGAGGGGGGGGGGGACGGTCACCGCACC
This sequence comes from Elymus sibiricus, assembly GCA_039707655.1. Taxonomy (NCBI): domain Eukaryota; kingdom Viridiplantae; phylum Streptophyta; class Magnoliopsida; order Poales; family Poaceae; genus Elymus; species Elymus sibiricus. The sequence continues at coordinate 317,987,271 of CM077670.1, read as the reverse complement.
CACTAGCCATGGCGGTGGCGTGGAGGGGCAGTTGGTGAGGGAGATCGTTTTTACTTAGGACAATGATCTAACATTTGGGTAAGGATACTTCATAGTATAGTATTCATGATATAAATTGAACATGATACGATACCTCACCAAAGCAAACTCTCCACGTACGCAAAATATTTACTTTATATTTTAATATCACCGCAAAATGTCTATGGAAAGAATTCAGATTTATCTTGAACATGTGTTCTCGTTAATGGTTTATTTACAAGGTTGCTTTAAATTAAAATGTAAGGTATATAACTGGTATCCTAACATTTGGCATGTCCGAAAACATTATTGTCAGCCGCCACCTCCCAAAAAAGTTAGGGTTCCTCTGCCTCCCGTCGGCGCCGGTGCCGGTCCGCCCCGTCTCCGGTGGCCTTAATTAGGGCCATGGGGGCGGAGTGGATCCCGGCCCTTGCCGGTGGGAGGGCTCCGTTTTTAGATATTTTTCGAGTTTTGATAGGGTTTGTGTCCTGCTCAGGAAGGCGAGACGGCGGCGGCTCCCTTAAGATGGAATAAAGGTCTCCCCGCCTAGCCCCCGTTCCAGTGATGCGTCTAGTATCGTCGGTGGGAGTGTGGAGGTGTGTCTCCGGCGAATCTGTCTTTGGTGGATTTGCTCGGATCTGTTCGTCGTTCTTCTATGTTCGTGTGTCTTCATGTTGGATCATTCTGATCTACGCTCTTCATCGACGACGGTTGCTGTTCTGGTGCGTTGGTTCTATGGGGCCTTAGCACGATGACTTCTCGACTGTCTACTACAACAAGGTTTGCCCGGCTCCGGCGAGGGAGGGGCAACGACAGCGGCGCGCCATCGGCTCGCTTCAGCGCTTGTAGTCGTCGCTAGGTGGTCTACGGATCTGGATGTAACTTTTATTATTTCTAGTATTCGTTGTACTACCATGATTAAAGATGAATAGATCAGAAGTTTTTCCCACAAAAAAAAGAAAATATTATTGTCTTTTTAGAAACCTACATTGGAGGCATTATGGCCTGTGCAAAATCAAAAATGGCCACCCCTTATGTCAATATTGTTCAACTTATTCCAAAGTGGGATGTAGATGTACCATATTTTGATTGAACACGAAGGATTATTTGTCGATTTATACTAATTAAGAAATTGATCTCATGTCATAAAATTGTGAATCTAAGGCCCCGTTTGAAGCGAAGGGAAATCTTGGAGTTTTCAAGAATTGAAATTTGTATATGAAGTATTCTTACAATGCAATTCGGGACAAAGGAATGGCTCACCAAGATTCCTATGAAATGTATGGAATGGGGTGATCTATAGAAATTTTGGAGGAAATCAAACGTGAGGTTTTACCTCATGTTTTCTTCTCCTTATGTTTAGAACTCGCGTGTTTTTCTGTGCGGTTCCAAACGGTTGTTTTGGAGTATTCTTGGAGGATATTCAGGTGACATTTTATCACGCATTGTTTTTTCGTTCCCACATTTAAACAGGGCCTAATTCCACCCAGTCAACAAGTAAAAACAGGGGCTAATTCCACCTTTTCCAAACTAACTTAGATTCCTTCGTGATCCAACTCAAGGATCGAAATACGGGAAACCTGCCAGGAATCCAGCACTAGCTACCTTTGAGCCTGTGAAGGGGCTGCCCAACATTTCATTTTATTTTCCAGTATAAAAACAAGCAAAAGGGAGCGAGAGCCAGTAGTGCGACATTTTTGAAGAGACACTAGCTAGTTCAGATAGCTGGGAAAGTAAAGATAGTTCAGATAGACTTGAGAGAGCTGACAGGAAAGAGAGGTCCTACGAAGCCCTAGAAGGCTAGCCTCCAGCAGCAATGCCATAATGAAGTCGTCCATTCCTCCACACGGCCGTCGACACGTGCACCCGTCCTATCCCGCCTCGATCGAACTATCCATCTCCCACGTCTGCTTTCTGATGTGCGGCGGCCACCTTTACTGGCCCCCATTTCCTCGCTGTGGAGATGGATTCCGGTCAGGATCGGCACTGTTGCGTGTCCAGCGAGGGGCCGAGTCGCTACGAACTAGCGTCACATCAAGTCATCAATCACCCCTTCCCCCACCACCTCCGCCAGAGCTACAGTACGAGAGAGAGACGCAACGGGTGGTCGAGCTAGTAATCAGTGGTGATTGGAGACATTTCTAGAGAGAGCGAGAGAGAAACTTAAGCACCGAGCAAGCAAAGCATACGATCAGACATCCCTCTGCTGGCGGCAAAAAAGTAACAGGAGAGAGAGAGAGAGAGAGAGAGAGGAAGAAGAAAGAAGATGGGTCGGGGAAAGGTGGAGATGAGGCGGATCGAGAACAAGATAAGCCGGCAGGTGACGTTCGGCAAGCGCCGGAACGGGCTGCTCAAGAAGGCCTACGAGCTCTCGCTGCTCTGCGACGCCGAGGTCGCCCTCATCATCTTCTCCGGCGGCCGCCTCTTCGAGTTCTCTAGCTCCTCATGGTACGTAACTAAACCAACCCTCGCTGTTCCGGCTGGCATAGATCGTCCACCTCCAGAGTCTCAACGACTCACACGGAAATGAATTAACAAGAACACTAGCAGATGCGGCTAAAATGAAGTTCATCCAAGTTCGAGCTGATTAATCGAATGCCCTCTTTTCTTTGACTTGGTTTGTCGCAGGTTTGATGTTCAAATCGTTTAGGTTTAGGTTAATTAGATCCGCGTTTTTCACTCTGCGTGTGTGTGTGTGTGTGTGTGTGTGTTTTGACCCTATCCGTTCATCTTCTTTTTCCTTCTCTTTTGGTCTCACTTGATCTATGGGTTCGTCAAGATCTGGTCAAACAAACCTCTGATTTCCTTGCCTTCAGTTCAATTAACCAAGAACATGAGAAAACATCCTTATTTTGCGTGACGAGCGAGTGTACTCCCTTCCTTTTTTTGTGTGTGGAGTATCGCAGCTGCGGAAAGGTGAACTGAACCAGATAGTGTTAAGCGTCGGATCTGTTGACCACATCGATCCTGAGGTATATTTCTGGAGTTTGCGACGGACAGCTATTCAGTAAATGTACACCTTATCATAATTACTCACATTACTTGCTATAATCGGCAAGAATAAGAAAGCGGTCCATGAAGTTGCTGCTTATTCCTTCCATATTTAGAGGATATTTCGCTGGCCCATGCTCACCAGATCCATATATTTCTCATCCAAAATGGTAAATCCAGTACACGTACACGATGCCGGCCGGCTGGGCTCATCTTATCAACAAAATTAAAGAAGAAGCGAGATATGGGCTTTGGCTGGAACTATAAGCACCTTAGGAACCTTTTATGTCGTAAGTAATTCGATCTTAGAAACAACAATAAGCATAGATGTGAAGGAAAAGACTAAGCTACGCTCACGTCTCTCCTTCCCCCGCGTCGCCTCCTCTGAGGCGACTCGGGGGCAACCCTAGCGCCGCCGCCGCGCTTCCCCCCTCCCTCTCCCTCCCCTCCGCCGCTGCCAGAGGGGCGCTCGGCGCTGGTGCGGGCCCCCAAGGAAGGTGGCGGCGGGGATCTGGCGCCTCCCCCTCGGATGGAGGGCTGCGGCTCCCGGAGCGGCGGCCCCGGCCGGTGGCGCGCGACGCGGCCTGGGCGGCTGGTGCTGGTGGGCGTCCTTCCATGGCTGCGCGGGCAGCGTGGAGGTCGCGGTCGTCGGTGTGGCGGCGGCTCCTCGCAGTCCGCCGAGCTCCATGGAGAAGCTTCGGTTCCGGTCTGATCCGCTCCGATCCGCGCCGGTGGTGGTTCCTGGTGGCTTCGTCCGCCATCTCGTGGTGCCGGCTGGCCGGATTTGGCGTTCGGGTGATGTTCCGGGGGAAACCCCTGGCCGGCGTGGCGGCCCCCCAAAGTCGACGCCTTTGGCGCCGATCCCCTTCCTGGAGGCTTTGGGGTGGACCCTCCCCCTTTCGCCTCCTCCTTGAGCTCCGGCGAAAGCCGGTTCCCCCCTGTTTTGGTCGTCGACGGCGCCTCGGTGGCGTGCTCCTTCTTGAAGGCGGCGGCCGGGATTTGCTCTTGGCGGTGGTGTGGTTGGTGACCTTGTTCCGAAGCATGACGGCCTGGTCTTCCTGCTACATCTTGCTCGGCCTCGCCCGATGCATGGTGATGCCTCTTCGGCCTTCTTCATGGATTCGCGCCTTCGGTCGACAGCACGCGTCCTGTGCTCCGTTCTGCCACTGCCGGCTTTGGCTATCGTCTGGTTGGTCTTCCGTTGTTCATGGGTCAGCGTCGTCTGCTTCTCCTATGGCAGCTCGGGCACCTTGTGCTGGGCTCTGTGGTAGCCACTCTGCTGGTCGCCGGTGCGGCACCCATCGATCCTGGGTGAAAGGGTAGTGGCCCTTTGCGACGGTCGAGACAGAGCAAGTGTTGCCCAAGTTTGGCCTGTGGGTGCTGCCGGCGCTCAATGCTTGCACGGCGTGGCCCGCCTCCGGTGCTCTTAGTTGGCTAGTTGGTGTAGGCGTAGTGCTGGTCGTCGGCAACGGTGCTGTGCTTGCTCCGGTTGTTGCCATTGTGTTGTTCTTCCTAGTACCTTGTATCTTCTTTCCGCTTTGCTTTGCATTCATTCCCTTTGTAATGTGGTGCCCCTGTAATCCTGGCCGGTTGATGGCTTTGTTAATTCAAAGCCGGGCTAGGTTCGAGCTCTTCTTGGGCTCGGCCGACGCCTTTTCTCTAAAAAAAACGTAATTTGATCTTGTTTCCTGTCCTTTTGGGGGTGGGCTGATGCCAGAACCTTTGTTTCTTGTACCTAAAACTCTCCTTGCTTAATGAATGAGAAGGCAAACATCTTGCCTTCGCTTCAAAAAAGATACTCCAGAGCTTGTCTTACTCTAGGATGTGGTGAGAAGCTGAGATCTGTGATCCATTTACTGTTCCATTAGTTACTGTTCCACTGAGGGCAGCAGCAGCTCGATGCCCAGAAGTTCATCTACTATCTCCACTGGGCCGAGCCCCGTGTAGAACTACCCGTTGTTCCGTGCACTGACTGCCGAACCGTCAGAGATATCAAGTGAACTTTCTCATCGCACGTCATGTCGTCAAAGCAACCCAGCTTAGCTTGCATGCAATATACCGATTGAAGTAGATATATGGTGTTTACTCCGCCGTGTGCTAAACTGAGTGAACTGATGCATGCACAGTGCATTAAATGATATACATGCATGCGAGAAAATGTATACACGGTTAACTTTTGCTCTCTCACGAGGATCTTATTACTAGGAGCAATTATACTGTTCTACCAGATGGCGCGCGTATACTTGTGAAAAGAACATTACGTATACTAGCTAGGTAGACATAAACATAAGTATAACCTTGCTGCAGAATGTGTTAGATAGAGTCCTAAATCCCCCTGCACTAACAGGTTGAAATAGATTCAAAATCAGGATTTTTGGATACAAAATCTGGTGCAGTGTGGTGGCAATTTCAAATCTAGTTCAACTTGCCAGCAGCTCGATCCCCGGAAGTTCATCTAAACAATCCACGGTGGAACTTACTCGATCTGTAGACAACTTTTGTGAGCCTTTCTTTCAGTATGGTGACAATTTACAGCTTTTCACGCAAGACTAATCCCAGTTTAGTTCGTATTTATGGATCTTAATTAAGTTCTATTTCATCTTTGTTTTCTTCTTCTTCAGCTTAAAGATAATTTTCTACTCCGATGACATTCTTTCGCTACTTCATAGAACAAATCATTTCTAAGGTGACAAGTACTATAATATCATGTGTTCAGTCTAAATATTATTAGAAGTATTGATAGATAATAGTTTTTTGGATAATGGAAGATTAGCTCTCCTTTCGTTTGCACCCTTACACATAGTAATTTACAAAGCCTGTCGCTATACCGGCACCCATGTTGGGGCATAAATCCTGTGATAACTTGTTGATGTCCTCCATAATGACCTTTTGCTGGTTCGCTGCAACATTGACCATAACCTCATCTAGTAGATAGATAAGTAAATAGCCTGCAAAGGATTGAAAATAATCGTTTATTCAAACAAAACATCATTATGGCAAAGCCAAATGGAGCAACACAAAGCACTAAGACCAACAAAAAATAAGTGATCTTAGAGCCCGCAAAATCAAGAGCCTTGTACATTGAGCTGACTGAAATAGTCTAGACTGAGAAATAAGACATCTAAAGACATAGTTGGCCTCATTGAGTTGAGCATTTACAAATCGCTTATAGTTCTAATTCCCTTAATATGGGACAACAATAGGAGACTGAAACTCGATATTAGGTTGGGCACAGCCCATCACGTCTCGAACAAAAATATGCTTATGTCAAGCAACTTTAAAAATATACGAGAATTCAAATTTTAGTACTCTATGGGTAAGGAGAGAAAAATTATCTTTGAATCTTGACCTCCAAGAGGTAATGGTGGACACAATGCCCCTGAAATACTTATCATTCTTTTCTTCCACAGACTCCAGGAGGCAACCAAAAAGATGCCCTTAAACAAGGGCTTGCTCCAACCTGCTTCGCTTGGGTGACCATATGGAACCTTGAGGTAGAGGGACCCATCAAATATCTACGCTAGCCCAGGAAGATTTTCTAAATTGGTTATCAAAGATCATGTGCTCAATCGTTTCTTCAATGTGCAATCCATATACAGACGGTCCAGGTCACCGCAAATATTGTAGTGTCTTTTATTAAGCATGTTAAGGGTTTTTAACCTATCACAGAGCAGGAGCCAACCAAAGACCTTAATCTTCAGGACACACTTAATTAGATTTCTAGATCCATCTATGTGCCTGGTGGGCTTGAACAACTTTGAAGTAAAAGGCGTAGTAGTGGCTAGATTTAAACTCTCTTGAGCCCCAAACATAGTGCCATATATCATGCATGGATTCCTCAAGAACAAAGTGGGCCGTCAAGGGCTAAAGGTCATGAAACCTCCGCATGGGCATGTATTGAATGTTGTAGGTGAATTGCCTCCCCAACAGCCATAATCCCCAAGAAATCTTTGACATAGATATCCACTAAGGAAGAAAAAGAGTAGGCCATTGGGTGGGACACAGAGAGCATGTCGATCAGCCATAGGTCCTTCCAGAAGAACCCGGAAGTACCACAATGCACAACAATCCGAGAGATGCCTCAAAAGACAGGGCTAAGATTCATAATATCTAGCCATCAAAAGGACCCACAAGTGTCAACAACATGTGGGATTTTCGCGGCATAATAGGTTGACCAGATAAGGTTTGGGAGGTCCATCCGGATATAGAATTTGTGAACATATTTCATGAGGAGGGCATCACTTTCAACCTGAAGATTAATATATAACACCAAGGATGCCATGGGTTTTAGGGCGACAGACCATATCCCAAGCTGCCAATGAATTGCATTTGTCTCCTTGCTAGGTTTTCTTACATAGACATCTCCTTCAGATTCTAACTAGGAGCTCTAGAATTTTTGGAGGAAACTCAAGAGTGCGCAGAGAAAATATTGTTAGGGAAGTAATGACACGTATAGAAAGGACAATTTTCCACCATAGGAGATCATAGACAGTGTTGTTGAAAGTTTTTGATCCGCACAGCAAACTAAGGGCACCAAATCTTGAACTGTGGGGCAAGTGGTTCTGCAAGGAAGGACAAGGTATGTGAAAGGTGTCACACCATGATACAAGAAAATATATCAGATATGGACAGACTGATCAAGGCAGCCTCGGTGTTGACTGGAATGAGTGATGACTTATGGAAGTTGATACTTAAGCCCAATTGAAATGGCATAATAAGTCAAAATGTGTTTAACCCGAACAACTTGAAGGGGGCATGAATGGAGGACCAAAATCATATCGTCAATATATTGAATCATAGGGTAATTGGTTTAATCCGAGCAACTTCCAGGGTCGCCAACTCTGAACACCACCATCACTTCACAATCGTCAATGTGGAGAGCCCAGTCCCCTCTTGCCCAGGCTTGAGGGAACCGTACGGCCGGACAATCTGGACCACACGGGTGCGAGCGCACACCGACCTGAGAAAGAATCCAACCCATCCTAGAGCTACATCGCGACTGAAGATAAACTGAGCCCCATCGGGAACCAACTGAGCTTGTCGCTGCACAACGTGCAATCCACTGCCCAAGACGGTGCCTCCAAGGAGAGGACAACGCTTAGTGCCGCTGCCACCCAATCACAGGGATTTGGTGGTTTCACCTGGGGCACAGGGAACCTGAATGTCGTGACCAAGGGGGAGAATGGCACTCGAAATGACATCAACGTCGTGGTCGCCATCGTCGATCAAGGGTTTTCCTCAGACAAAGGCTCCTGGACTAGCACCCACAAGGCAAGCCGCCAAGTCCCCCTGGAGAGGACCACCCTGGCAGCCGCGCGGCGAGGGGGGAGTGGGGAAGGAGGAGGCGGCGCTACAGAACCTAGGCGCCCCTGATTCGCCGTCGGGAGGACGAAGCGAGGGAGTGGGAAAATGTCCTCCGTAACAGATTAATTTTGATCCACCCCATCAAAATATCTATTGACAAGGAGTAATAATTCTTCGACACCTAATTAAATGTTGTGAAATGCTCATGAGCTACGTACACGTTAAAATATGTGAATAAGAAAAATGAATAAATCTTTGGAGAAGTGAGAGATTGAAACTTTTAAATGCTTACTTGCACCAGCTCCAGCTACACTACTGTACCTTTGCTAGTGACCGAAAATCGTGCATGACATTGTATTTGGCAGAATGTTGTTAATTTATCTAGTCTTAGGGATGGTTGTGTGCATCACAGCGATGATGCAGAGGCCAGGGTTTTAACCTCCTTTGTGGAAACAAAAATCTAGTCTTAGGTAGTTTAGAAAAACCTGACATTTGGGATCCCTTGCTTTGACTAGTTGCACAGATCAAAATTTACCCCCTTTCAGCATATTTGACCCGTACACAAACCAGAGACACTACTACAGAATAAACCATCTCAATTAGCTTACAAATCTCATTGTTGGGGGACGAATTGGGGTTGTACCCCAAGTAGGATTCAGCGCCCCCCCCCCCCCCCCCCCCCCTCCTCCTTCTAGTGGGGGCGCCCCACATTGGGCCCAAACGGCCCACTAGGGGTTTCCCTCTTGGGTCGGCCCAAGAGGGACTTCTTCCACATATTAAATCCTGGATTTTCTAGAAGTTTCCTGAACCCATTCTAGAACCTTCTGAAACTTTTCATATATAGATTTGGACTTTTCGAAACCATATTATACCTTCCGGAATTCCCGAAACCCTTTTGACACCATTAGGAAAATTCTCACCTTTCAAGACCCTTTTCTTGGATGGCTATTTAAGCTGACCGAAAACAATATTCTGGCGTGAGTAAATGCATCACAAATACTTCAAGGTATCTTCGAAGTCCTTCCCTCAAGAAGACAACCAAGATCGCCGTTTCATCGAGGACTCCCATACTGACTCTAAATGGTGCCCTATACATAACCCCATATTACACCTCATAGCTAATTGTCGCATCTGCCAACAGTTGCCCATTGATGTCGAGGACACAACACAACATATCCAACCCTAGGTGATGGTCGTGTTTGGAGGGATCCCTTGGGATCTAGCCCGCAATCTTGACCAGCCATGGGACCTATGGGTCCGACTTTGGATTCAATGGAGACATGTGATATGACATGGGAAGAACCGGTCAGACTAGGGGTATGCTCCAGTTATGGCTGAAAGAGCCCCTTGGCCACAAAAATGTATCATCTTCAAGTTGTACGACCACACGATGGGCTTGACCAGCCAGGGGCTTACCCCCTCATTGTGACCCCAACCATCAGCAACTGCGATGTCAAGAAAGTGATCATAGATGGTGAGTACTCCCTCAACATCATTTTCATCAAGACTTTTGAATGGCCATATATACCGATAGCTTCTTTCAGTCATGTGTAATTCCCAATTTATAGCATGGCCCAAAAGACACTCATTGCGACCATCATGTGCCATCTTTCTATTGAAGCGGACATCTTTCTATTAGCATAATACATGTACCAGGATCGCATCTCAATAGCTGGCGCTGCCATGGCTTCAGTGGCCGAGCTATAGTGCAAGGTTTTGCCCTCACTGCCCAGGTTCTCTCTCACACAGTGTATATTGCTACAAAATTGCGTGGGTCACAACCCATCTTTGCTTCAACGAAGCTCTGCCATTACAAGCTTATCTCTGTGGGCGCCTAGCATGCATTATATGATACTAGGATCACATCTCAGTCAGTAAGTGTTGCGCACATACTAATATTCTTTTCTTTTTTACATTTCCCAATGCTTTTGGATATTATAAATGTCTTCACTTTTCTACATTTTTTGCGTGTCAAGCAATATAAACTGATTTGTTTGCTTTCATATGTCAACAGCATGTACAAAATACTTGAGAGATACCGCACATGCAACTACAACTCACCAGAAGCAACCCCTCCAGCAGAAAATGAAGTAAGCATCTCAAAATCTTAATGCCTTGCTGAATATAAAGAGGTTAGGGCATTTATAGCAGATCCCCTAAACTAAAACTAGCAAAAGTACTCCCTATCCCACTTTACTAACTTTTTAGGAAAATCACTATTCTGCAGCTAGCAGATCCCCTATCCTAATTTTTTTTGTTTTCCCAAATTTTCAAACTTACGGAACATAAAAAATTTAAAAAACTTGAATAAGAAAGTGCACACAATTCAAATGCATAACAAATTTAATGTTCTCAAACATAAACCATTCAAATTCAAACACAACATACGGTCCAACTGAACTAAGAATTCAAAATAAACATGACTAAAGCACAAGAATCAAGTGCTATGAAGGCGCCAGTGATGCTCAATACGATCTTCGTGAAGTCGGTTGTGAGCTCAATGGTTCTCGATCTATTGGTGTGCTTAGGCTTCGATCCTGTATGGGTTATGTTCCGGCTGCACCAGGTGGGCATTGAACAGTTGCCAAAAGTCCTCTGGGTCTTCTCTCTCATCCTTGATGATCATGTTCTGCAAGATAATACATGATGCCATGATCTTCCATAGGGTCTCAGGCTTCCAATGCTCAGCAGGGTCACAGACAATCGCAAATCGTCGTTGAAGCACACCAAATGCTCTCTCAATATCCTTTCTAGCAGATTCTTGACAAGTTGCAAAGGGAGATCTCTTGTTACCTTTTGGTTTGTGGATATTATTCACAATTGTGGCCCATGGAGGATGGATACCCATGTTGTACACATTGTGATTGACAACATAGTTGCAAGTTGGACTGTCACCGTCAACAAGCCTTTCAAAAAGGGGAGATCGATGGAGGACATTGAGAACATTGTGAGAGCCAAGCATTGTATGCATGCTAAATCCAAAGATTGTGTGATGCAATTGCCTCAAGAATGATGGTTGGATCGAGGCAATGCCCTCGATACTGACCTTGCCATGCAACATGACAGTTCTTCCGAGTCCAATGCACGCAGTCAATGGATCCAAGCATACCTGGGCAATCTCTCTCTTCATTTTCTACCATGAGCCTTTGAGTATATTCTTCCCTGGGAGCCCTCAAGTACTCTGGTCCATAGATCTCGACAACAACTGTGCAGAATCATCTCACACACTCGAGGATTAGATCTTCACCAAGCGAACATAGTCATGGATGGCATCGGTCGGGCATCCATAAGCAAGAACTCGCATGATTGCTATTATCTTCAACAATGGACTTGCACTTTCTACTCCTGTTGCATTCCTTCTCAATGCAAACCAAGAGTCATGTCTCTCTACAGCCTTTGCAATGGTGTTCAAGAGAGTCGATGCATCCTGATTCCTGAATAGGCGTTGAAAATAGTATACGGGATAAACTGCATTCGACGCAAAGTAATCCCTGATAAGACCATCATGACCCATGTCTTGGTCTCAAAGAAATAGTCCTCGATCTAACTGAGAACCAAGGACTATTTGTGTTTGCAAGTATCAGTTAGGCCATGATAGCGGAGGAGACCATCTAAACATGGAGAAATGTAACGGTCTATTTGAGACGTTTTTATGCAATATGTAAACAAATGCATAGGGGAATTTTGACGAATACCTTATGTGCAACGGCAGTCCTAGCGCCAGTGCCGGCGACGGACCTTCGACTTGTGCATCAAGGCAGCGGAGGAGACCACCGACGCTGCCTAGCTGGGCGCGCACGTGGTTCTTCAGCGAGGAGGCGACAAACGATGCCAGGAATGAAGGTTGTGTCAGCAATTGGGTCAGCCGGCTTCTTCTTTAGATTCGGCAGCGTCTGCCGGTGTTGGCTTGGGGTCGACCTTCCTACCACATCTCCGTGGTCGGCCGGTCCGATTCTGGAAGAAATCCGACTTCGGCGGTGCCCTTGCGGAGCTGCAACGATGGCGGGCTCAATAGTGGCGAAAATGACGATTCTGGCGCCCTTCACTCACAGGAAGCTGTGAGAAAAGCCAGCAGGGCTGCAGGATGGCGTCGCCGGTCGATTCTGCCGGCAGGGAGTCAACGGCAGTGACTGTGGCGTCGACGGCGAGGGTCAGGTAGGCATAGCGAGGTGGGTACATAGCCGAGCAAATATAGTCAGCAATTGCTGGTGCTGACTATATTTGATCAGAACAACTGCGTTTTAGGAAGTGAAAAGCTAGATTTTTAGGGATTACACGCTTTTGGGGATCTACTAGATAGTGCTTAACTCCCTAAAACACACTTTTGCTCGGCGGTGTTTTGCAAGGGGTGAGTAAGCATTCTACCAGCTCTAGCGGGCTGGTCTATCTTTATCCTGATTTTGATTTCAAATCTTTGAAAATAACAATAATTTTACCGAAAAAATATTTCGCCCCACTTTATATATAAAGGAAACCACCAGAGCCACAACAGTATAGATACGGATACAACACAACAAAGGTTCACGCCACACACAACAAGCACATGGAGAGTACGAAAAGGTTCTGCTGAGGGCACAACTCAACAAACCCTGAAAAGGAAAACAACAATAGGGAAACGGCCATGTCCACTGCCATGGTCATCGGCTTGGCCTGTCTCAAGGTCTAAGGGTCAGTTCTTTTGATGGCTTTTTTGGGCTTCCAGAATAAGCTGCCCCCTACCCAGCTTATTCTAGAAGCCCAACCAAAAATATTTTTTTAGAAGCCTACTAGTCAAGTCTTAATTAGTAGGCTTCTAAAAAAAATATTTGGTTGGGCTTCTAGAATAAGCTGGGTAGGGGGTAGCTTATTCCAGCTTATTCTAGAAGCTAGCAAAAGAACTGGCCCTAATCCGGCTCCGGAGGTGGTGGGGGAAACGGAGGGGCCAGGCGAGGAGCCAACACACGAAGATCTGCGATGAGGATGTCGATGGCGTCCCGGTCTACGTCCTGGCTAAGCGGTCGCCAGAGCTGCAAGTAGCCACACATTTTGTAGATTGCGTCAGTAGGTCATCGGAGAGGGGCACGCTGAATCACAAGCTTATTACGAATCGTCCAGAGTGTCCATGCCAGGACCTGATGCCCAGCCACCTAATGTGGCGGGTCCACAAAGCGGAAGCTTGGAGCTCCACGAATAGGTCTGGGAAGTTGTTGTTGCACCAATTCCCGTCAACCACCTCGCGGAAGCAACTCCAGAGGAATTGTGTGGTGACGCAGACAAAGAAGATGTGACTGGAATCCTCAACGGTCTCGCATAACGGGCACATCCCATCCCCGAGGCTATTACGCTTGAGTACCTACACCCCTGAAGGCACCCGGCCCCGAATCCACTGCCAAAGGAATATTCGGATCTTCAGAGGAAGCCTGAGAGACCAGATAAGGGTCAGGGGCTCCGGCCCAGGGGAGACAACAATTGCCCGGTAGAGCGACTTGGTGGAGAACCGCCCAGAGGGCTCCAAGCACCAAGAAATACGATCATGCACCTAATCAGTAGCCAGGGTGTGGAGAGTGATGCACTCGAGAAGCTCCATTCACACCGCTTGTTTCAGAGGACCGAATGGTCACCGGAAAGCGAAGCGCCCTAAGTCAATAAGGGCCGCCTCAATGGAAATCCGAGGTTTCACCGCAATGGGGAACAACTCGGGGAATCTGGCAGCGAATGGGCTATCCCCAGCCCAGTGATCGAACCAAAAAAGGGTCATCGACCCCAATCCCACCGAGATAGAGGATCCAATCCGCAGGACAGGGGGCAGCTGAATAATCGATTGCCAGAACTAGGAGCCACCCGTCCGTTGGCAAAAGGCAAGGGTGTGGCCGCGGAGGTACTTAGCCCTGATGAGGTCCAGCCAGAGCCCCCCCTCCCCATTTGCTATATGCCATAACCACCTAGTCAGCAGGGCGATGTTCATGCGCTTGGACGACATTATCCCCAAGCCGCCCTGATCTTTGGGCTTGCAAATGTCCATCCAGCGGACCATGTGGTATTTTTGCTTGTCCCCGTTGCCCGCCCAAAAGAATCTGGCTTGGTATTTGGTGATCTCGTGATGTAGGGTTTCATGGAGGCTATAGAACCTCGTGATGAACATGAGCAGGCTCGATAGGGACGAGTTGATGAGAACCGTCTGGGCTGCCTTGGAGAGCCATTTGCCCTGCCAAGGCTCGACCCTGTGTTGGAGCTTGGTAACGTAGGGACACGGATCCGCCATAGAAAGCAGAGAGTCGCTGATGGGAATCCCGAGGTTGGTAGTCGGGAAGGTCCCCAGGGGGCAGTTAAGGCGATCAGCGATACTCTGGCGCTCATCCGCCGGGTACCCCAGAAACATCACCTCGCTCATATCGAAGTTGATGGTTAGCCCAGACATCCGCTGGAAGCACAGGAGGAGGAACTTCAGATTCACGATGTCGGCTGAGGACCCCTCGACCATAATGATGGTGTCATTGGCATACTGTAGGAGGGATATCCCTCCCCCTCCCACAAGGTGGGGGACCAGCCTGTGAATATGGTCAGTCGCCTTTGCTTTGTCTAGGATGGCCGCCAGAGCATCTACCACCATATTGAACAGAAAGGGGGAGAAAGGATCGCCTTGCCGCACCCCACAAAGGGTGGGGAAGAAGGGTCCTATCTCCCCATTAATGTTCACAGCGGTGCGGCCACTAGACACCAGCTGCATCACCCTCGTAACCCAGCGATCATCGAAGCCCTTGTGAAAGAAGGACTTCTCTCAGGAAGGACCAATGGACCATATCGTAGGCTTTATGGAAGTCGATCTTCAGGAGACCGCCTTCTAGTGTTTAGCACGGAACTCGTGGAGAACCTCATGGAACACCAAGACCCCATCTAGAATGAATCGCCCTTGAATGAAGGCCGACTGGTTGGGGTGCGTGCTACGGTCCGCGAGAAAGGTCACCCTATTGGCTTACCCCTTCGCCAAAATGCAGAAGATCATCTCGATAACCGTGATTGGCCGGAACTGGCGGATCTCCGAGTCTCTAGACAGATATAGATAAAAGTGGGGTGATGTAGTCAACCTTGGTCTGTCGTATGCGATAGAAGATGCAAAACACTTGTACAACAGTGAGATGGGCTGCACTGCTTCAGCGTTTGATCAATGCAAAGTTATAAAAACTAAGCACTTTTGTGCTAGTTCTGAGAGAGATAGGAGAGAAATTTGACATATGATTTATCAAATATGTTTTTGCCACTTGAAATTTAGACTATCCTACTGCGTTAACATGACAAAAGAATCTATCAAGACCTCAAGAATGCACAAAACCAGAATATATCAAAATAATAATAGGAAAAGGACATTGTAATTACATGTGCAGTGAACATCGACATGTAGCAACCATCCTCAACTTCGTTACCCAGATAACACCTAGCCTATGAGAGTGGTCCTGCAAAGGAATGCCTACAGGAAGGGATGACTGTACTAACCCGCTGACGGCCAGACCACAGCTCCAAGGAATACCTTTGGTAAGGAACATCACACAAATGTTGACATTGCCAGGTCTAACCCATAACAACAAAATCAAGGGTTTCACCCTAGGGCTAAAAACAAGTACTGAAGGTTCAAGGGCATAGTAAACTCACCACCCCCGCCCCCACCCCTGCGTCGCCAACCCTAGGCGACACGGGGGGCACTCGCGCCGCCGGCCCTAGGCCGCCCTTAAATCGATCCCTCCCGCCGCCGCCCTAGACCACGCCGGCGAAGCCTGGGCTGTGACGGCGGCGGCGGGGTCTTCTCCCTCGCGCGGCGGCAGTGATTTCTTCTAGCAGTGGGATGCGGTCACGACGGTGATTCGGCGACAAGGAGCGGTGGGATCCCGGCGGTGTACCTGGTGGCGGCGACGGCGAAGGCAAGGCCACTCCGCGACAGTGGCGCCCCTGTGGCGGCGGCCGGGATCGTTGGTCTCCCCGGGCCCAGATGGGTTTGGGCGGGCCGGTGGATCTGGTCCACGGCGACAGGCTAGCGCGGTGGGCCTGACGGCGCCGGCTGCTTAGGCACTGTGGTGGTGCCGCGGCCGGTCAGGCAGCGGCGGCCTGGATCCGTTTCGCCCAGTCCCCGGCAGAGATGACGGCGGTCCGTGCACGTGATGCTTGATGGAGGCTCTTTGAACAGATCTGGGTGAAAACCTGCTCTCGGCTATGCCAAGGCCGGCGGTGGCGGCGCTGTTCTGCTTCGTTCCCTTCTTGAAGGCATCGCCGTGGAGAAGTTCAAGGCCACCATTTGCTACCTCTGGGGGAAACCCTAGATCAGTAGATCGGATGACGGCGGCGCTCTTGTGTCGTTTCCCCCTTGAGGGCGTCATTCTTGGAGGTGTACACGGGCTCGAGGGACCAGTGGACGGCATCTTTTGTGGAGCGGTGCTTCATCTTACACATTGATGGCGGCGTGGCGTAGTGGAGACTCGGCGTCCGATGCGCGGAAATAGACTCGCGCAGGAGGAGGACGCTATCTGGCATCATGGTGGCGTCGATGGCAAAGAGGCCTGGCAAGGTCGATGCGTCAGTATCTACTCTGAAGATGGATCGGTGGAAGACGGCGGCGACAACACATGAGAGTGCGTCGGACCGGTTTGTGCCCCAGACCCGGTATGTGGCATGGTTAGGGCCTCCGGCTTTAGATGATAGGCTTAAGTGAGAGGTCTGGGTATTCGGCTCAGCATTTCGGCACCCCTTCATCAAGTGGATAGGAGTAGCGACAGATGTTGCCAAGATGGCGGATTCAGACATATTGATGTATTACTTTGTAAGGTCTTCGTGAATAATTAATAAAATGGCTGCATGCATCTCCCAGATGCAGAGGCCAGGGTCATCCTCCTTTTCTAAAAAAAAAAAAAAAAAAAAACTTTTTTTTTACTGACTGCAGGACAGTGCATTAGTATGAGACCTGTTAACCTCGCCATTCTGTAGTGAGAATTCACCAGTGTGTGTAAATAACCATTACATTCAGGTGATTTTTTTTTTGGAGCCACACACCGTAGAACTGAACAATTGTTCTACGGTAAATTTTCATTACTATAAACAGTATGTTACAAAGGGGTAAGGAAAAAAAAAGAGAGAAAAGCTAAGCAAAAAGCCCTACGGGTAAACATAGTCACAGCTTAACCAACTCCAGTTTTTGGAAACATATTCAAGTGATTGTCCAAGGCTAGGTCCAGGCTAAACATTGCACTGTCTTGCAGTCTGTTGTTGTTTTCAATCTTTCCTAACTTCCATTTGGTGGGGCAACATTTTGTTTGAACTGTCTTGTTTGTTTGGCCAACATGGTCTGTTGTCATGTACATTTAGCTTCTCATTTCCACGGCAAGTATTGTGTCACTTGAACTGACATGTACCATGCATCCTTTTTTTTTTAACTAGATAAATTACCAGGAATATCTGAAGTTGAAGACCAGACTTGAATATCTTCAAAGTTCACAAAGGTAGTTTCCGGAGATTGGGGTGAAAAGTTACTTGCTGTATATACATTGCAATGTGGCTCCACCTTATCAGTCCTCGTTCTCGTGTCGTAGAAATATTCTCGGTGAGGATCTGGGCCCACTTAGCATGAGGGAGCTTGAGCAAATTGAGAACCAAATAGACATATCCCTCAAGCATATCAGGACAAGAAAGGTAGAGAACTTGAACATTTCATGTATGTTACATAAGCTCAGGTTCATCAACATCAGATGTTTTTCTGTTATACAGATACTGCATCAGTTGAAGATGATGTATTAGTTTCGAATTGTCTTAGTGAAAACCTGTTAAGTTCAGAGCATCTAAATGATGTTGTATCCATTATTTTTAGTACGCATCTGAACGTTTAAGGCATTTTTTTATAGCGTTAGCTGAAACATCACAGTTCTGTCAGTGGTTTTGCCCTGCTTTTTGACAAATCAGTACATTTTTTGCAGAATAAAGTATTACTTGATGAGTTATATGACCTGAAAAGTAAGGTAATGATGAATCATGAACTTCAGATAATCCTCACCCCATATTGCATGCTCCTTTTGTTAATATATATAATGGATGGCAAAATGGTGTTCTACAGGAGCAAGAATTGCTGGATCAAAACAAAGACCTGAGGAAGAAGGTACTATCACTGAGCTTAGAACTTACGCTTTCAGTCCGTATATCAAATTTTGGACCTTCACTTTTGTTGCCAACACAAATTGCATACCTTTGCTGGACGAAGTTTGTAAACTACACGGAATACAAAACTATATTTTCTGATTAAAAAAATGAGTCCAGTGTGGGCAATAAAATTTCTCATCACTGTTTTCTTGGGAGTGCCAGTTGCAAGACATCAGCTGTGCCGAGAATGCGCATCATATGTCATGGCAAGATGGAGGACACAGTAGCTCAAGTGGGCATGCCATTGAGACTACTTGGCCGGGACTTGTGCAACGCCCGGATCTACAAATTGGGTATGTCCTTCTACATGGCCATCGGTTTAACCCGCCGAATCTCTCCTAAGCATAAACTATTTTTCTTCCGATTTGTAATTGTTCAGAACCTGAGTGCTCGATCGGTCCAAAATTGAAGTGATTTCTTTTGCTGTGTGAAGGTACCATCAGGCCTGCATGGACCAGCTTAACAATGAAGACATGGCTCCACAGCGCCTTGATGGACACCTTGGATCGTCTGCAGGTTGGATATGATTAGTTCAGACGATGAGACACACATGATTCACCACGTATTGTACGCCCAATCTGGAGTCCAGGAACTCTGGATATTATTGTTGTAGTGCACACTGGTTTATATACTGAGACTGCCGATCCGAAGAATCAGACCAAGCCAGGGAGAAATCCCTGCTCGGCTTGCCGGTGCTGGCAGCGGCAACACTTGCGAGTGTCGGCCCCTCCTTGGAGGCGGTGTCATGGCCTCTCTGCACCCCTCTTCGAGCACAAGGGGAAACCCTAGGTCTGATTCTTCGGATCGGACGGCGATGGCGCCACGATGTCATTATCCTTCTTGAAGGCATCGTCTTATGTGCTCGTCGCGTCCTCGGTGATGGACTTGTGGATGCCGATCGTCACGTTGGTCCGGAGTGCCTCTCATGTTTCGGAGTTTAGTTGTGTCGTTTGCTTGCTCGGGCTGAGCATCCTTTGTCTTTTTGATGATTTGGGCACCGTGTTCACGCCATCTTGCATTCGTGCATGTGTTGTATCCTCATTTGTACTCATTCTCTTTTCTTCTATCAATGAAAAGATACGCAATCTTTACGTATTCATGAAAGAAAAAAACAGGTGATTCATTCGAGTCGAGTACGTATCTGTTGTAATGGTCTATTCACCCACAGACATGGGACGTCACCTGGTCTGGCGTTGCCTCCCGTGTACGTAGCTAGTGTGCTTGGACTTGAGTGTCACTTGTTATATTTGTGTGCTGGACTTGTGGTGATTAATAGGTACGTATGGATCAAAATACTTGTGCTAAGCTGCGTGCTACACGTTTCTATTTGATTAGCGTTTCTTCGACTGACTGACAGTGTGAGTGATTTGCAGATTATCTTGGTGCAGATTTATCGGTAACGGGGAAAAGATCCTCTTAGTCTGTATAAGTTCAGACCTTTTCCTTTTTACAGTGTCGTCGGTTACAGGCTTACTGGGACGACATTTGCAAAAAAGAAAAGCTTAGAGCGACTTTAGCAGAATCGTCAAAGGGCCATGAACTGCATGGTAACCGTTAATATGATGGTAGGGGCTAAATACCACTCTTGCAGAGTCATCATACATGTCAGAATCGCCATCAAATTTAGAGCGCCCTTCATATTTGGGCCTCTCAGTCTCAGCCTCTATATTTAGTGTTTTGGGCCAACTTTGGAGGGCACTCCATCCAGTCAAACATTGTGGCGCAAAGGAAACTTCGTGTGATCCCCTACCTTGGGTGGGGATGTCCGGGAAAATGGGAAAAAGGATGTCCCATTGACGAGTGAGCCTCCTGATATGGAGGCAACCAATATAACGACTGAGTTCACGCATCACCTCGGTAGCCTCCATACGCATATGGAGCATGCTTCATACGCATTATCGAGGCTACCAATATGACGACTCTGCTAGAGTTGCGCTTAGAGACCATTAGTTTGCAATGCGCTTGACGTTGTAGCAGCAACGTTAGTTAGGGAAAAATTCTCATTGAATTTTTTTTTAGAAAACTGGCACCTTTATTAACTGATTAGGGGTAACCCTGCGGGGTCTCTTATGTTGGCCCGGTGGTTCAACGTGTGGCGAGCAAGGAAACATCGTGGCACGTGCATACAATTTTTTGCATGGCATGTTTGCTAGTTTTCTCGTTGCTTTTTTCTCGTTTTACGTACCACTCAGCTCGCGTACCTGTATTTGGAGTACTGATTGGTTATGTTATGTGCGGACAAGTTGCAGTATGCGTGGAGTATTAGTTGTGCTAGTGCGTAGTATGAGTTATGCTATGCATGGAGTACAGGTTGCACCGTGTGTGAAGTGGTTCCAGTACGCGTTGAGTATAGATTACACCGTGCATGGAGTATAAGTTGCACCACGCGTGAAATACAAGTTGTAACTGTAGGGGAATGTGCTACGCGACAAAAATTTACTTTATACAATCTCACCTAGGAATAGTATGAAGGTGCAGATAACAATCAATTCACCAACTAGAACGTAGGGGAAGCAGAGTAAATGTCGGTGAAGATTCGTCAATTCCAGCAACTAGGTTAAACCTCCCAATCACGAGAATTCGCCTAGATGATCCGCCGATCTAGTAATGAAGTAAACAGTATCTCCGAGGTATCCACGCGTATCGATCTAGAGGTTCGGCGACACTCGATGGACCATCACAAAAAGGCACCGAGAAAACTAGAGAGGAGGGAGGCAGCCTGGTGACGTCCTCGTATAGATCAAACTAGGAGAGAAAATTAGGGCACATGGCAGCGGGGGGCAACCTCCAAGGGTTTGGTATTGTAGGAGATATGCCCTAGAGGCAGTAATAACAGTTATTTTGTATCTCCAAGTTTGTAATGGATGTTTATGTTCCATGCTATAACTGCAATGATTCTCGAGTCTGCAATATCCACGAGGCTCGGAGGGAAACTCATGTGCACGTGTGGTATAATAAACGGTAAAATGTATTCCTAGTCATGCCTCTAAGACTAGCTCAAGTATTGCATGGTGATCCTGTTTTCCTGATCATGGGCATGACTATGCCGGCAATTTTGAGGGCACAATGTTAGAAGAACACTTGTGTTGAATCAACCCAAATTGATGTTGTGCTATGAGATACATTCGTCACAAGTTAATGGTTAATAACACAAAGAAAGTTAATGTTTGTATAATTCCTTAGACCATGAGAGTATCAAGTTCCTTCGTACTTGTTTCGTGAACTTTGGGGTTTGTTAAACGTCATCCGTAACTGAGTGGTTATTACGGCGGCTTACGGGTTCACGGAAAAGTATGACAAGGAACGAGATAGCTCAAGATTGGGATTTGCTACTCCGATGATGGAGAGATATTCTTAGGGCCCTCTCGGTGTTACGGTATCCATCATCGTCTGGCCAGACACAAAGTGATTTGATCACGGGGATGCCGGAATGCGGGAACGAGATAAAAGAACAAAACCGGTAACGAGGACAAGTGTTGATTCACGGGGATGCCGATAAATCTCACCTCGGGTGTTTGTAACATATCACGAAGCAACAGGAATAGCACACGACAACTGGAGGTTCACTCGAATATTTATTCGTGTGGGTATAGGGGTCAATATGGGTGTCCACGGCTCCGATGTTGATCATTGAACGGAAAGTGTTCCGGTCATGTCTATACTTCACCAAACCTATAGGGTCACATGCTTAAGGGTCATCTATCTGCTGAATACTAGACACGGAGTCTGAGAAAAAGTCACCGGAAAAGTTTCGGAGACAACGGAAGAGTTCCGAAGAGAGAACACCGGAAGAGTTTCGGTAAAACCGAAAAGTTGTTTCGGAGTATACCATTAAGTCAAAATGGTTTCGGAACACGCCTGGAAATTCATAGAGGGTGCCAGAATTGTTCTGGGAACTTCTGGGATTTTTCCGGAGAAAAAAACCGGAAATGTTCCGGAGCTGCCGGAACCGCTTTGGTTGCTTTTCGCTGATGAAAATCATTGATCTGAAAATGTTTCGGAACGCGTCCAGAATTATTTTGGTGGGTACTG
This sequence comes from Elymus sibiricus, assembly GCA_039707655.1. Classification (NCBI taxonomy): domain Eukaryota; kingdom Viridiplantae; phylum Streptophyta; class Magnoliopsida; order Poales; family Poaceae; genus Elymus; species Elymus sibiricus. The sequence goes on along the minus strand of CM077670.1, from coordinate 317,964,774 downwards.
CAATTATTCTAAGACCCACAGAAATATTTTCGGATTTATCGGTAGCGGAAAAATGGGTCCATGAATAGTGAAAAAGCACTTTATGGTTACTTTATGGAAAGCCACTTTTTTGGGCTTTGTCCCAAAATATCTTGGGGATGACATGGATGGATGGGAGCCCCTCATGGGGGGCCCACTAGGAGTGGCCGGCCAAAGGAGGAGCTCCTCCATGGAGCTCGTCTAGCCTTCCCATTGTGCCCCTTTTGAAACTCCATGTGATGGTTTTTTTGGGTATTTCAAGTGCCACCCTACCCCTTGGGTTTTCCTATAAATAGAGGTGGAGAGGCACTCTCCACACTCACTCTTTCTCACATACACATGCCATGCATGATCTGGCTTTATCTCTCCCTCCCAGCGAAATAGTTTCGTAGAGCCGAAAGGCTGTCTGGGTTCCGGTGGGAACTAGTTCTGGACAGTGAAGCCCTGCCGGATAGCTGACACCGTATGTGTGCAACCCCGTAGAGAGGTCGTAGGTTCGATCTTTTGCCCGAGGGGCTGTTCGAGGGTCCTCCCGAAGGGCTGTCCGAGTTACCGTTCGAGCTTCGAGGGTCCTCCCGAAGGGCTGTCCGTGACATCATCCGGGGGACTATCCGACCGCCTCCCGAAGGGCTGTCCGACGAGGGGGTACATCCTCGCGGTTGGGAGGTTGTAAATCCTAGCTGCGGGGATCTGCACTGACGATCTACATCGACTCTACTTCTGCTGCGCTACGAGTCGGTAATGATCAGATCAAACCTTGTATGCTATCTCCATAGTGATCCTGGGCGTGCTCGCTGTAACGAAATTTTTTGTTTTCTGTCGCGTTCCCCAACAGGTATGTCTCTAGGGGTTGCCCCCTGCATATATAGGTGGAGCCAAGGGGGAGGGGCGACTTTGAGGAGGGACTCCTCCCCTAGTTGACGCATCAGTAGCGAGGAATGGTTCTTTCGGGGCAGTGGGGGCGATTTGTAGAGATGCAACAGGAGCTTTCCAGGGAGCTTCGGCGGTAGTTTTTAACATCACTGATCCTCAAATGTTGGAATCTTTGGCGATTAGGGAGGCTCAGGCACTAGTGGGAGACCTATATGTTCCCAGGATTTTGGTGGCCTCGGATTGCAAGGTAGTGGTTGATGCTATTAAGGAGGGCAGCGGAGCTCATTTTGGTGTTGTAGTTAGAGAAATAGTTGCTAGAGCTAGAGATTTTGGAGTTTGTTCCTTTAGTCATGAATTTAGAACCTCGAATGTTAAGGCTCATAATCTAGCAAAGTTTGCTTTATCCCTTGGGTTTGGTCGCAATGTGTGGTTAGGCCAACCCAGCGAATTTGTATTCATTCCTGTAAACGTTGAGTCGCCGTAATAAAGCTTTGTGAGATTCTAAAAAAAACAAAAAAAACTGCACGCGGAATAGGATTATCCTATTTGACGCTCGCAAGCGTCAAAACAACATGGCTTCGTTGAAGCTCGCTCGGCTCCCGATGCCCCAGTTTGGGATGACCCACGGTAGCTCTGCTTTTCCTTCTATTTCCTGTTTCTTTTTATTTCATTTTCTTTCTGTTTCTATTTCGTTTCCATTTTTCTATTTATTTTTTTTATTTTTTGTGTATTATACAAAGTTCATTGTGCGTTTATATACCAAAATGTTCATTGTATATTTAAGGACATGTTCACCCTATATTAAGAAAATGTTCAACATATTTTGAAAAATGTTCATTGTGTATTTTAAAATTGTTCAGCGTATACCGCAAAATGTTCAATGTGTATTTAAATATTGTTCACTATTTTCACAAAAAAAAAATCATTGCGTATTTTAAAATTGTTCAGCATATATCCCAAAAAAATTCAATGTGTATTTAAATATTTTTCAGCGTATATAACAAGCATTCTCAATGTGTATTTAAATATTGTTCAACCTGTATCACAAAAATGTTCAATGTGTACTTTAAAAATTGTTCATTGTACGTTACAAAATTGTTCAATCTACATTTAAAAAAATCACATTTTAAAATTTTGATCAAATTTCTAAATTTGTTCACTATTCCAAATATTATTCGCATTTTTTAATAAAAAATGTTCACCATTTTTCCAACAAATCGTTGGAAATTTCTGATTTTTTTAATCTGCCGTTGTGTTTAGTTCTTAAACTTTCGCTCTGCCTTAAAATTGCTTACACTCGGCAGCTCAAGTGGTAAGGAACACCAGGTCTTCAACATGTGGTTGCAAGTTTGATTCCTAGTAACCCATTTTGTTTGGCATTTACTGCTCGCTTTATGGCGGCACTGAATGGGCCGGCCCACTAGGATAGCCCCTACGCGAAAGCTCTAGTGTTTGACGCTCGCGGGCGTCGTGCACCGGGGAGCTCCTAACGGGCGCCTTTAGCACCAGTTACCAGTTCGGGCGCCCATGCGCCCGAAACTGGGCCGGCCCAGGTCGCCTCGTTAGCTTGTCCCGGTCGCTCGTTCGCTCGATCTCAGTTGACCGGTCGACAGTTGGCTAGTTGACTGGTCAACTGTTAAAAAAAATCCGGAAAAAATCATAAATTTAAAATTGTTCATGAAATTTGAAAGGAAGTCCACAAACTTGAAAAAAGTTCACGAATTTGAAAAAAAGTTCATTGATTTTGAAAAAAGTTCATCAAATTTGAAAAAAGTTCATCGATCTTGAAAAAGAGTTCATCGAATTTGAAAAAGTTCATCATATCTGAAAAAAAATTTAAAAGTTCATCAATTTTGAGAAAAAGTTTATCAATTTTGAAAAAAAAATCATTGCATTTGAAAAAAGTTCATCGGATTTGAAAAAAAATTCATCGATTTTGAAAAAAGTTCCTTGAATTTGAAAAAAGTTAATGGAATTTGAAAAAAAGTTCATCAATTTTAAAAAAAAAGTCACGAATTTGAAAAAAAGGTTCATAAAATTGACAATATGTTCAGCAATTTTGAAGAAAAACTTGCTAAAATGAAAAAAAGGAAGAAAAAAGAAAGAACAAGCGAAAAAAGAAAAAAAAAGACGGAACAAAGGAGGGAAGAATATTTACATGATCACATAATCTGAATGGGGTGAATTAGTTATTGCGTTTACAGTAAACCGCCGTGGCGCGGGTTCGATTCCATCTCTCGTCGCCTTTTTGCGGCAGTTTTTTCTGGAAAAAAAACCGAAAATGAGCTATGCCCATCGTGGACGAGAGGTGTGCGCCCTGTACGGTTAAGCCTATAACGGGCGCTTAGAGCGCCGTTTATGATTTGCTCGTGCAGCGGGTCTCTTGGCGTCAAATATGTGGTAAAAGGCGCAGAAACACAAAGGGCGGCAAACCCATGGGAGGCCCATTTCTTTGTCCAAGTTTTTCTGGGTCTGCACTGGTTTTTTCGGTTTTTCCTTTTCCTGTTTGTTTCTTTTTTTGGTTTTCTACGGTTTCATTTTTTTATTTTCCTTTTCTAGTTTCTTCTTTCCTAAAAAATGTTTAGAAATTTTAAATTTGGTTCGGGAACTTCAAAAAATGTCCGTGTGACCAAGCTTGATTGGGATTTTCAAATTTTGTTTGGGAATCTTGAATTTTCCAAAAATGTTCAAAATATAAAATATATTTTGGAATTTTCTTAAGAAAAAACGAAAAAATTGGATTTTTGTTCGGAAATCAGAAAATGGTGGCATTTCCAGAAAAATGTGTGGGATTTTGAAATTTTATTCAAAAAATTCAAAATTTAATATGGAATTCCAAAATTTGTCTGAAACTTTCAAACATGATCGTAAATTTGAATTTTTTTCAAGAATTCCAAAATATGTGCTCAATTTTTAAAAACATCACTTAATCTCCTAGTCGTCCTTGGACCATCTCCGCATACTGTGTCTATTTTGGACCATCACTTATCTCCTGGTCGTCCGAGCGGCAGCTGATACATCTCCGACATATCTATAATTTTTTACTGTTTCTGGTTATTATATTATCATTCTTATATACTTTATGTGCAATTTTATATCATTTTTTGGGACTAACCCATTAACTCAGTGTCTAGTGCCAGTTGTTGTTTCCTGCTTGTTTTTGGTTTTACAGAAAATCTATACCAAACGGAGTCCAAAGGCTACGAAACTTTTTAACGATTTTTTTCTGGACATAAGAGACCTTAAAAGCTTCGGGGGAGGACCAGAAGACCTACGAGGAGATGGCAAGGCACCAGGGCGCGCTCTGATGCCTTGTGGGCCCCTCGTGGCTCCGTCTGACCTAATTCCAGCGCTGTAAATTTTAAAATATTCCAAAACTCCCAGAAAGCCACCTGAAACAATTTTTCCGCCGCCGCAAGTCTCCGTTCTTCCGCGATCCCATCTGGAGGCCTTTTCCGGTACTCTACCGGAGGGGGAATCAATCACGGAGGGCTTCTACATCAACCTGATGCCCTTTCGATGATGTGTGAGTAATTCATCACAGACCTACGGGTCCATAGTGATTAGCTTGATGGCTTTCTCTCTCTCTTTGATCTTCAATACAATGTTCTCTTCGGAGATCGATCCGATGTAATCTTCTTTTGCGGTGTGTTTGTTGGGATTCGATGAATTGTGGGTTTATGATCAGATTATTCATTGAAAGTAATTGAGTCTTTTCTGAAATTTATTATGTATGATTGTTATAGCTATGTAATGCTTTCCGATTTACGGGTTTTCTTTGGCCAAGTTGATTCATTGATCTTCAGTTGAAGTGGTCCATAGTAGTAGGTTCAATCTTGTGGTGACCTCACCTCGTGACAGAAGGGGTAGTGAGGCACGTATTTGTATTGTTGTTAATAAGGGTAAAACGATGGGGTTTAATCATACTGATTGGTTTTATTCTATCTACATTATGTCATATTGCTTAAAGCGTTGCTCTATTCTTCATGAATTTAATACTATAGATGTAGGCAGGAGTCGGTCGATTAGTGGAGTAATAGTAGTAGATGCAGGCAGGAGTCGGTCTACTTGTCACGGACGTAATGCCTATATACATGATCATACCATGAATAACGTGATAACTATGCGCTTTTCTATCAATTGCCCAACAGTAATTTTTCTACCCACCGTATGCTATTTTTATGAGATAGATGCCTCTAGTGAAAAATATGGCCCCCGGGTTTACTTTAATCATATTATTAAAACCAAAAATACCTTGCTGCAATTTTATTTACTTTTATTTTACTTTGCAATTTATCTATCTACCACTATCATATTTGATCTTTGCAATTAACGAGTACAAGGGGATTGACAACCCCCCGCCCGCGTTGGGTGCAAGTATTTCCTCTTGTGTGTGCAGGTACTGCTAAGGAGTGTTTGCGTGGTTCTCCTATTGGTTCGATAACCTTGGTTCTCTACTGAGGAAAATACTTATCCGCTACTATATTGATTCAACCCTTCCTCTTCGGGGAAAATCCCAACGTAGCTCACAAGTAGCAGCAGCCCACGGTCTCTCGGTCCAGTGCCAAGGCTAACGTCGTTGCTGAGTGCTCCTGGCTTCGGCAACTTCTCTATGAGCTATCATGTCATGTCGACAAGGCCACCGTTGTGTATTGCGACAACGTCTCTGCCGTCTACCTCTCCGCCAACCCTGTTCATCATCGCCGCGGCAAACATATTGAGGTGGATATCCACTTTGTTCGTGAGTAGGTGGCTCTTGGTCACATTCGAGTTCTTCACGTGCCTACCTCTCAGCAGTTTGTGGACGTCATGACTGTGACACCCCGATTTTGGCCCTTTCTTTTTTCTTTTGGATTTCTTCGAGTTTTTATTTGGATTTCCTTTTCGGTGGCTCTGTGGTCTTGAAACCTGGGAGGATCTTCTCTTCTTCCCCTCCCAAGCGGCTTGTCATTCTCAAATTCATCCCAAGGCCATGTCATTTCCATCTTACCTCAACCCCAATTTTTATTTCTTGGGAATATTCCTTTTCCTATTAAAGGAATAACCCTGTTTGCTCTGGGTTGTGAAGCAACATATATTTCTGTCTTTCCAAAAATTCCCACAAAATTCTCATAAATTCTTTGGATCATATCTTCCACAAATATGTCAAAACCCATCCTTGCCTAGTTCAAAAATAATTCAGGAATATTCATTTCCTATTCTGTCCAGTATGGCACTTTGTGAAGGAAGTGCCATTTATATTTTTTTGATTGCCCTAACACTTTTTGATCACTCTTTCATATCCAAATAATTGCCACATGACAAAATTCAGCTTCATTTGCCTGGTAAATCTTCCTCAGCAAATTTCCAAATTTTCTGTCCAGAGAGAAGCTTTGTGAAGGAAGTACTAGCTAGGCTAATCTAAATGAGTTGAAATTTTGGCAGATCATTCATATGATCAAATCATCACTCTCCACAAAATTGAGCTCCATCCAACAATCTATGTGAGCACACCTTCAAATTCTTGCTTCTGGTCACTTTTTCAGGGTGTGAAGCAACTATATTTTATATTGCTTCAAATATTCTGAAATTAATCCAGGACCCAAATATCATTATATCCATTGAGCATGCCAAAATTCACATCATTTTGCCAAGCCATTTGCTCCACAAAATTCCCCCAAGTTTCTGTCCAGTAGAAAGCATTGTGAAGGAAGTACCATTTTTATTTATCCAAATGGTATGAAATTTTTACAGTGCCTTCATATGCCCAAATCATCATCCTACACCAAATTTAAGCTCAATCCAATCATCCATGTGAGTTCCACTTCATGATCTAGTTTCTGGACCAGATTTTGCAGTTGTGAAGCAACTATGATAAATCCTGGTCCAAATCCTTTCATAGTCCACAGGATCATAGTCCTTCCTACCCTAAACCCCTGTGACATCTAGGCTAACCCTTATCCCCTTCATTTTGACCACAACTTCATGCCCAAGTTTGCTACAGCAAACTTCAGTTGATGCTACCCACTAGCACAGAGGTGCTTTAGCTTAACCAAGACCACAGTGTTTCTCCATCAAGTAGGGTCCACTCGATAGACATCTTTTTTCTGGCAAGACTACACCGCGTGCGCCTGTGCACGTGGTGACCACGATGTCTGGCAGGCCAAACGCGTGCTCTGGACGCCGGGACCCCTCTGCCGCCACCCAAACGTCGTCCTCGCGCCACTGCGGCATGTCCACAGCGTTGCTCTTCCCCTCCTGCATCCACGCACCCCCTCTGGACCCCTCTCCCCCTCCTCTTTCCTCTCCGGCGAGCCACGCCACACCGCGTGCCCGTGGCCGTCGTCGTTTTGCCGCTGTCCTGTTCCTCCTCACCGATTCTCTGGCACTCCACTACCTCTCCCCCATTGCCATCCACGCCTGCGCGCGTACGCGGTTGTGCCAGAGCATCGTTCTCACGTCCGTGGCGGCATCCGGCGAGGGCATCATCGCCGCGGCTATTTAGCCCCTCCCCGAGACCTCTCGACCTCACCAGCAGCCTCAATACCCTCCTCTAGCCCTCCCCAACCACCCAACCGAGCTCGAGGAGCCCTCCCCGCCCACCATTGCCGCCTTGGCCGTCGCCTTGGCCCGTTCAAATTTGAGCAACCCACCGCTCCTCCCTCCCTCATTCCTCCACCAGAGAACTCCCCTGAGCATGGCGGAGCTCCCCATCTCTTCGTTTCTTCCTCGGGTCGACTGCACGGTCGAAACCAAGCTCGGCCGACGGCCTCGTCCGCGGTCCCCCAAGCCGCCGGCACTTCGGCCCTTCTCGGCGTTTGAGCACCACCGGGACGGATGCGCGGCGTTCCCCTGAGCTCGCCGGTGGCCGGAGCCTCGCCAGAGGTGGCCCGTGCCGCCAGGGCTCGTCGCTGGAGTGCGCGGCCGCCTCTGTCCACGGGCGCGCGCAAGGTAGAAGAAGGAGGCAGGGAGGAGAGAGAGAAGGCGCGGTGGGGCCCAGCTGTAAGCGACCCAGCGGCCGGACCTAGGCGCATAAGTGGAGACGTACTCATTGAAGTACGTTTTCTCTTTTCTGAAAACGTATTCGGGTGCTGATCCAGGCCAGAATATGCCTTCGCTTCACCGAAAGTGTTTTCCTAGAAATACGCTTTCTGTCTTTCAACCGCCAGTGCCGAAACCTTTATATTGCGAACGTTCGCTGGTTAACAGCACAAATGAACAGTTTTCTAACGAACGAACGGTCGTATTTTCGCAACCGTAACTCCGAATCAGGTGATTCCAAAGCCCACATTCTCTATTCGTCGAGCCTGTTCTGTTGGTATCATTTTCATGATGTTGTCACACTGTGAAAATGACCATTTTGCCCTTGCCCTCTAATCAGCTCCGCCAAGAGAGAAATGTTTCCGGCAAAACTTTCCGCGAGCTCATCGCACTTCTTCCCGGTGATTCCTTCATCCCTAGGCAAGCCACGACAGCCACTTGCCTGATGGCATTGCAATAGCCATGGTTCTCACTTGAATGTTCGAATAATTATTTGTTCATGCTATTATTTTGAATGCTATGTATATGCTTGTGAATCCATGCTCATTTATTAGGCCATGTCCATTTTCATCTAGTAAGTGAAATGATTAATTGCTAATGTTATTATTATCATATTTTATTCTTGTGATCATTTTAGATGCTAGTGATAATGACATGCTCATATGGATGGTTTGATATGAAAATATTTGTGATAGTCATGATCATCGTTATGCCATGCTCATTTGCATCCCGTAGGCTAAATGATTTATCATTGTTGATGTTAAATGGTTATGCTGCCCATCCATGGTTACACTGATATCATGCTCAGATGCATTGTTATTTCATTAAGCTATGTTGTTATGACTCAGCTCATCACCATTCAAGTAAACCTGACATTAATCGAACTTGAACAAATCTGTTGGCTGAGTCATGGTGCCACCGAATTGAGCTCACCAGTGCAACCACACTTGCCTGGATGGGGAGGCCCTAATTCAGTCTATTGTCATGCCTCTCGCCGGTGCCTCCAACTAGGGAAGGTTATGTGCGCGCGCTACCCTGATCAGGTAGGCGGCCATACCCTTGTGTGCCCGAGTTGTGTTGTACCCGGGTGTCCCCGTTTGGGACGATTTTGTTTTGGCCACGATGGTGGCAGCCACAAAGGTGGCGGATGTCATGAGTTGACATCGGGGCCACCCATGACATAGCCCAAAGGGGAGTTTGTCGGAGTGGCCGGGAGAATGACATGCAATAGATTGGTTTTGTCGGAATGTCGTTGGTCCACCCGAATGGGAGCACGAGGCCATGAGTTCTGTGGTGTGGGTACAGTGTACTAGCCTCTGCAGAGTGTATAATCTATCGATAGCCGTGTCCTCGGTCATGGACACAGTTCGTAGTAGGTCACACTATGGGTCAACAGTAATAATAACCTGGATAATTAACAACCCCGGTTCCATGTGAGAAGAAGTTGGTTGATCTTTATGTGGTCACGAGATGATCACGATGGTATTCTTGATGATGGTTGATCATGAGGTGATCATGTGATGATCACGATGGTAAGAAAGATTGATACCTATGGTGGTTACGAGATAACCTCCGAGCAGAGTAAGTTGGTCCATGAGACCTTAAACGTCGACCCCTTTGCATGCTAGTGCTAGTATCATCATGTTCATATCATGAATTATATGTACATGCCATGCTCATGTTGTTCTAATAGTATCGTGTTCATCATTGATAATTAACCTGTAAATGCCATGCTATTGTTTGTCTTGATTGCTTTGGTTGCTGTGAGCTTGTGAGTACATTCAAAGTACTCACCTGGCGTGTCATGCCAGATTGCAGGTGATGCCATGGTTGATTGTTTGTTGAGGATCCCGAGGTTGCGCTCTAGGATTCGTCCCAGCCAGAGTCCCTGCGGAGTGGAGTTCATCACCGTCGTCGTTGTTCCGCTGCTAGAATTTATTCCGCTTCGAGATGTTCCGCTGCTAGCATAGAACTACCTTAGCAGGCGAAGTGTCGCCGTGCCGCTGTAACCTTTGTAATATCGGACCCTTGTACCCATATTATTTGTAATAAAGAGCTGTTTTGTTCTCTGCCAAGCAGTGCCGTATTCCAGAAGACTTGATCTCTGGGCTGGAATATGGGGTGTTCCGGTTCCTCTGAGCCGGGGTGCCACAACGCTTGGTATCAGAGCAGGTCTGGCTGTAGGACGCCCTAGTCAGCGCGAGCGTTAGAAACCGGTAGTTCAGAGTCTAGCTTGCTTGTTGCATTTGCTTGTCGCATAGCATGCATATAGACCTATTATCTTGTCACTAACGGGTGATCTTGTGAGTGTAGGTGGCATCGGTTTCGATCCACTACCTGCACGCTCCCGCTTTGCATACTTGCCCTTTTGTGTTTGGTGTCATCTCTGTCCCAGCAGAGTGATGCCGAGGTACCTAGTGGTGTCGATCACTTGCAGGATTGATGCACAGGTATCGCACCAATATATATTCTCTTCAGCTACACCTATCGTTTCGGTGGTAGACATGTTTCTACCCCGGATCTTGCCATCCAACTCGCTGCTTTGGCAACCCTTACTGGTCTTTGTTACCAGAAAAGGGTAATGCCAGCAGACCCTGCTTTCCACCGATATCCTACCTTGTCACCCATTCCTTGGACGAGTACGGGTTCCTTCCGTCCACTTGATGATGATGTGGTCGTGACATCCGTGTCTCGATACATGATCACCAAGTCCGTCCTGACCGCTAAGCCCGTCCAGATGCAACCGGTGCTGAGCCAGCGCTTGGTGTAGCTTTGTTTACACCAATCTCTCCACACGCTGGTCCACTTTCGTGCACACCTCCGCAGCATATTAGATCGTAGTACTGGAGTTTCCACGAGATTTGTGTGCTTAAGTAGGCATGCATTTTGTTGTGGATAGCAGTAAAATGTGATGTTGATTGTATGTAATCTTGATGCTTTGGGTGTTTTTGTTTGAGCCATTTCATTTGCTTCTTTCTTTGGGCCCTTGGTGTCACCTTATTTCCCCTGAAGAAAGTTGCTCACCAACCAACACCGGACTCGAAGAATCAGTGAGGAGTTCAAATATTTGGAAGCTCAGCTAAACATTATGGAATTCTCAGCCGACTGCATTATATTGAGAATATCTATTTTGAATACGAATGATATTCTGGAATAACTATCAGCATCAAGACTGCCTTAGTGTGCAACCATTACAACCGTAAGGAACCAGCAGGAAGATAAATTGTGTACAAGACCAACCTTATATTTCGAGTCAAAGCAAGCCAGAATGTGCCATGTATCCAGTACTCAGCAAGGAGAGTCCGACAAAATATTTTCGTACAAGTAATCAACAGCAGGAATATCAAGGGTATATATATATATATGGCATTCAGTCCGCATATCACAGAGAGAAGCTTCTGGTGTAAGCAATCCAGTCTTCCTCCGCACGCTACCAGAGAAGCTTACGACGCAAGGTTCCTCAGTCTTCCTCAGTACGACATGTGGATAGCTTCCTGTGTAAGATACTCAGTCTTCTTCGGTAAGTCACCGCAGAAAGTGTCTGGCACAAGTCACCAAATCTTCCTCAGTAAGCAACCAAGGGAAAAGCTTCTGGAGCACGGTACCCAGTCTTTTTCAGCAAGCTATCCCGGCAAAAGCTTCGAGCATAAGCTATCCAGCATTCTTCAACACGCTAATCTCAGACAGCTTCGAACACCAGCTATCCAGTCTTCGTCAGTACGGCACTACCAACAGTCATCGTCATTGGTACAAGATATTACATAGTGAGTTGGCAGCATATGGCAGTGCATCTCAAGAATCAAGCCCGCAACAGTTTGGTCAGAAACACGAGCTAGTCAGGACACAAGTCTACCTCGGGAATAAAAGCCTCAGCTACACATACTTCCATATATGTTGTGAGCATGCTGCCAAGGTCATTCAAGTCACTCGTACGATGGTGCAAGCATGGTGAGAATCCGACAACCACATTAGGTATGTAAGAGGAAGAAAGCTAGTTATACACCTCGGTGTGATGCAAGGACCAACAAGTTATGAAGTAAGACAACTTTGGGACAACAATCTTGACAGTGGATATCAAGGCCTGCTTCCTCACACCCGACAAAGTGATATCATTAACCTTTGTCACTGTCTTGCATGATTGACGACAACAATGAGCTCTATACAACTACATGTGAACCTGGTATATTTCCTATGACACGAGTCATGACCAAGGATAAGGTATGATTGCCAGAATATTGCACCTGATAGCACCTATGGTCACACGAAGAATTAAGGGTATATAAGGCCAAGTTCTTTCAGCAAAGGATCCAAACAAAGAAAATAATAATGAAGGAGCAAGACCAGCAATACAGGTATGATAATTGTTGCATGAACCACATGGTATGGATTTGATACTTGAGACAGCGAAGCCAGCCAAGATGATTCAGAACGCTCTACAAGTAGTCATTTTCCGCCAAGACAAGGGTTATGATTCCCAGTATGGTTTTGAACCCAGAGGACCTACATCTAGTAACCCGAGGCCATGATTAAATGTTTCCCCGGGGGAATTTGTTCATAACTCCATCCAATACTATCAGTGCTGGATAGACAAATGTCACATCAATGGGAAATCACTCCCGGACTTATGGAAAGATGACATATTCCAGTCATGATAATAGCAGATAAGCCTGCAGACATAACGGAATTGGAGTCAGAGTAAGAATGAACATATGAAGGAAGTCTTGTCAGAATGTTGGATACAGTGAAACAAACCACCCCAGAGCAAGGCAGTCAGTCAGATGCGATTCAGTGGGAACGATTTAGAAAGGAAAAAAGGATACCCGAGTTGGAAACGGTTTCCTTAAGTCAGAATATTCATCCTTGTTCCCTGAGCAATCAAATCTCGAGGACGAGATTTTTGTAAGGGGGGTAGGTTTGTGACACCCCGATTTTGGCCCTTTCTTTTTTCTTTTGGATTTCTTCAAGTTTTTATTTGGATTTCCTTTTCGGTGGCTCTGTGGTCTTGAAACCTGAGAGGATCTTCTCTTCTTCCCCTCCCAAGTGGCTTGTCATTCTCAAATTCATCCCAAGTCCATGTCATTTCCATCTTAGCTCAACCCCAATTTTTATTTCTTGGGAATATTCCTTTTCCTATTAAAGGAATAACCCTGTTTGCTCTAGGTTGTGAAGCAGCCTATATTTCTGTCTTGCCAAAAATTCCCAAAAAATTCTCATAAATTCTTTGGATCATATATTCCACAAATATGTCAAAAACCATCCTTGCCTAGTTCAAAACATAATTCAGGAATATTCATTCCCTATTCTGTCCAGTATGGCACTTTGTGAAGGAAGTGCCATTTATATTTTCTTGATTGCCCTCAAACTTTTTGATCACTCTTTCATATCCAAATAATTGCCACATGCCAAAATGCAGCTTCATTTGCCTGGTAAATCATCCTCAGCAAATTTCCAAAGTTTCTGTCCAGAGAGAAGCTTTGTGAAGGAAGTACTAGCTAGGCTAATCTAAATGAGTTGAAATTTTCGCAGACCATCCATATGATCAAACAATTACTCTTCAAAAAATTTGAGCTCCATCCAACAATCTATGTGAGCACACCTTCAAATTCTTGCTTCTGTTCACTTTTTCAGGGTGTGAAGCAACTATATTTTATATTGCTTCAAAAATTCTGAAATTAATCCAGGACCCAAACATCACTATATCCATTGAGCATGCCAAAATTCACATCATTTTGCCAAGACATTTGCTCCACAAAATTCCTCCAAGTTTCTGTCCAGTAGAAAGCATTGTGAAAGAAGTACCATTTTTATTTATCCAAATAGTATGAAATTTTTATAGTGCCTTCATATGCCCAAATCATCATCCTACACCAAATTTCAGCTCAATCCAATCATCCATGTGAGTGCCAGTTCATGATCTAGTTTCCGGACCAGATTTTGCAGTTGTGAAGCAACTATGATAAATCCTGGTCCAAATCCTTTCATAGTCCATAGGATCATAGTCCTTCCTACCCTAAACCCCTGTGACATCTTGGATAACCCTTATCCCCTTCATTTTGACCACAACTTCATGCGCAAGTTTGCTACAGCAAACTTCAGTTGATGCTACCCACTAGCACAGAGGTGCTTTAGCTTAACCAAGACCACAGTGTTTCTCCATCAAGTAGGGTCCATGCGATAGACATCTTTTTGCTGGCCAGAATGCACCGCGTGCGCCTGTGCACACGGTGACCACCCGGTCTGGTAGGCCAAACACGTGCTCTGGACGCCGGGACTCCTCTGCCGCCGCCCAAGCGTCGTCCTCGCGCCACCGCGGCATGTCCACAGCGTTGCTCTTCCCCTCCTGCATCCACGCGCCCCCTCTGGACCACTCTCCCCCTCCTCTTTCCTCTCCGACGAGCCACGCCGCACCGCGTTCCCGTGGTCGTCGTCGTTTTGCCGATGTCCTCTTCCTCCTCGCCGATTCTCTGGCACTCCACTACCTCTCTCCCATCGCCATCCATGCCTGCCCGCGTGCGCACGCGTACGCGGTCGCGCCAGAGCATCGTTCTCGCGTCCGTGGTGGCATCCGGCGAGGGCATCATCGCCGCGGCTATTTAGCCCCTTCCCGAGACCTCTCGACCTCACCAGCAGCCTCACTACCCTCCTCTAGCCCTCCCCAACCACCCAACCGAGCTCGAGGAGCCCTCCCCGCCCGCCATTGCTGCCTTGGCCGTCGCCTTGGCCCGTTCAAATTTGAGCAAGCCACCGCCCCTCCCTCCCTCATTCCTCCACCAGAGAACTCCCCTGAGCATGGCGGAGCTCCCCATCTATTCATTTCTTCCTCGGGTCGACTGCACGGTCGAAACCAAGCTCGGCCGACGGCCTCATCCACGGTCCTCCAAGCCACCGGCACTTCATCCCTCCTCGGCGTTCGAGCGCCACCGGGACGGATGCGCGGCGTTCCCCTGAGCTCGCAGGTGGCCGGAGCCTCACCAGAGGTGGCCCGTGCCGCCGGGGCTCCTCGCCGGAGTGCGCGGCCGTCTCTGTCCACGGGCGCGCGCGAGGTAGAAGAATGAGGCAGGGAGGAGAGAGAGAAGGCGTGATACGTCTCCAACGTATCTATAATTTTTGATTGTTCCATGTTGTTATAATATCAATCTTGGATATTTTTATAATCATTTACAGCAATTTTATATCATTTTTGGAGACTAACCTATTAACCTAGTGCCCAATGCCAGTTGCTGTTTTCTGCCCTGTTTTTATTTTACAGAAAATCAATACCAAATGAAGTCCAAATGCCACAAAACTTTTTGGAGATTTTTTATTGGACAAGATAAACACTAGAAGCTTTGGGAGAGGGCCAGAAGATGGAGCAGTGGTCCATGAGGCACCAGGGCGCGCCCTGGTACCTCGTGGGGCCCACCCAGCTCCGTTTGACCTAATTCCAGCACTATAAATTTCAGAAAAATCAAAAACCCTCAAGGGAGTCCACGAAATACTTTTTCCGCCGCTGCAAGTTTCTGTTCCAGAGAGATCCCATCTGGGGTCCTTCTCCGGTAATCTGCCGGAGGGGGAATCGATCACGGAGGGGTCTCTTTGGGTCCATAGGCAATAGCTAGATGGCTTCTTCTCTCTTTTTGATCTTCAATACAATGTTCTCCTCGATGTTCTTGGAGTTCTATCCGATGTAATCAATTTTTGCGGTGTGTTTGTTGGGATCCGATGAATTGTGAGTTTATGATCAGATTGTCCATGAAATTATTTGACTCTTTGCTGCACTCTTTTATGCATGATTATTATAGCCTCGTATTTCTTCTCCGATCTATTGATTTGGTTTGGCCAACTAGATTGATTTATCTTGCCATGGGAAGAGGTGCTTTGTAGTGGGTTCGATCTTGCGGTGCTCAATCCCAGTGACAGAAAGGGACATGACACGTATGTATCATTGCTACTAAGGGTAAAAAGATGGGGTTTATTCATACATGAGTTTATCTTGTCTACATCATGTCATCGTTCTTAAGGCATTACTCCGTTCTTATGGACTTAATACACTAGATGCATGCTGGATAGCGGTCGATGTGTGGAGTAATAGTAGTAGATGCAGGCAGGAGTCGGTCTACTAATCTTGGACATGATGCCTATATACACGATCATTGCCTTGGATATCGTCATGATTATTTGCTTTTCTATCAATTGCCCAACAGTAATTTGTCTACCCACCGTATGCTATTTTCTTGAGAGAAGCCTCTAGTGAAACCTATGGCCCCCGGGTCTATCAAAATCATATTACTAAAACCCTAAAAATATTGCTGCCATTTTCTTTTATTTATTTTATTTTGTATTTTTCTTTCAATCTATCTATCTATCTATCACATACAATTTAATCTTGCAATTTACCGCCGAGAGATTGACAACCTCTCGTTTGCGTTGGGTGCAAGGATTTGTTGTTTGTGTGCAGGTGCTGCTAACGATGTGTTGTGTGATTCTCCTACTGGTTTGATAACCTTGGTTTCATAACTGAGGGAAATACTTATCTGTACTGTGCTGCATCATCCCTTCCTCTTCGGGGAAATACCAACGCAAGCTACAAGTAGCAGGAAGAATTTCTGGCTCCGTTGCCGGGGAAACATCATCAACATCTATCAAGTACCTTTGCATAAACTCTCATCTCCTTGCATTTACTTTATTTGCCATTTGCCTCTCATTTTCATCTCCCCCACATCTAAAATGTTTTTACAAAAATACAAAAATATTTTCCGTTCGCCCTTTTCTTGTTTTCTTGTTTGCTTGCTTGTTATTTTGTTTGCGTAGTCACGATGTCTCAAGACAATACCAAATTGTGTGATTTTTCCAATACTAATAATAATGATTTTATTAGTACTCCGATTGCTCCTGCCGCCGCTAGTGCGGAGACTTGTGATATTAATGCCGCTTTGCTAAATCTTGTCATGAAAGATCAATTTTCCGGTAGTCCTAATGAAGATGCCGCATCCCATCTTAACACTTTCATAGAATTCTGTGACATGCAAAAGAAAAAAGATGTGGATAATGATATTGTGAAATTAGAATTATTCCCATTCTCATTGCGGGATCGTGCAAAAATTTGGTTTTCATCTTTACCACGAAATAGTATCGATTCTTGGGATAGGTGTAAAGATGCTTTTATTACTAAATATTTTCCTCCCGCGAAAATTATTTCTCTTAGAAATCAAATTATGAATTTTAAGCAACTTGATCATGAACATGTTGCCCAATCTTGGGAGAGGATGAAATTAATGATAAGAAATTGCCCTACTCATGGTTTAAATTTATGGATGATCATACAAAAAATTTATGCGGGATTGAATTTTGTTTCTAGAAATCTTTTAGATTCCGCCGCGGGTGGTACTTTTATGGAAATTACTTTGGGTGAAGCTACTAAATTGCTTGATAATATTATGGAAAATTATTCACAATGGCATACTGAAAGAACTCCTACTAGTCAAAAGGTGAATTCTATTGAAGAAATTAATACTTTGAGTAATAAAGTTGATGCGCTTATGAAATTGGTTGCTAGCAAAAATGCTCCTATTGATCCTAATGATGTGCCTTTGTCCACTTTGATTGAGCAAAATAATGATCCCGTAGATGTGAATTTTGTCTCGCGAAACAATTTTAATAATAATGCTTATAGAGGTAATTTCAATGCTAGACCGTTTCCTGGAAATTCCTCTAATAATTATGGCAATCCCTATGGTAATTCCTATAATAATAATAGAATGCCCTCTGATCTTGAAAGTAATATTAAAGAATTTATTAATGCTCAAAAAGTTTTCAACACTACGATAGAAGAAAAATTGGGTAAAATTGATGATATGTCTAGGAGCATTGATAGAATTATTCATGATGTGGAAAATCTTAAGACTAAAATTTTGCCACCCAAAATTGATATTAGTGAATCAATTAAAGCTTTATATGTCTCCATGGATGAGAGTAAGAAAAGAACCGCCATGCTAAAAGCTAAACGAGAATTTTTAGAAAAAGCGATTCCTCCCAGTTTTTATCGTAGTAATGATGACGATATTAAAATGATTGGTGTTTCATCTATTGATTCTTTGTTTAGAAATATAAAACTTGATGAAAAGGGGACTGAAGAAGAGTCAACTTTAGCTAAAGAGCGTCCCCATAATTCGGAGGGTGAAAATCTTGATAAGAAAATTGCTAAAAGTGGGTTTGGAGAGGTAAAAACTTTAAATAGCGATGTGCCCACTCTCTTGGATTACAAAGATTTTAATTATGATAATTGTTCTTTGATTGAGTGCATTTATTTGTTACAATCCATGTTAAACTCACCCAACGCTTATGAGCAAAACAAGGCTTTTACTAAACACATCGTAGAAGCAATGATGAAAGCGTTAGAAGAAAAGTTAGAACTAGAAGTTTCAATTCCTAGAAAACTATATGATGAATGGGAACCCACCATTAAAGTTAAAATTAAAAATTATGAGTGCAATGCTTTATGTGATTTGGGTGCTAGCGTTTCCACAATTCCAAAATCTTTATGTGATGTGCTTGGTCTCACCAATATTGATGAATGTTCTCTTAATTTGCACTTGGCGGATTTTACTATTAAAAAGCCAATGGGTAGAATTAATGATGTTCTTATTCTTGCAAATAGAAATTATGTGCCCGTTGATTTTATTGTTCTTGACATTGAATGCAATTCTTCTTGCCCCATAATACTTGGTAGACCGTTCTTACGAACTATAGGTGTCGTTATTGATATGAAAGAAGGGAATATAAAATTTCAATTTCCATTAAAGAAGGGTATGGAGCATTTCCCTAGGAAAAGAATTAAAGCACCATATGAATCAATTATGAGGGCCACTTATGGAATCAACTTGAAAGACGACAATACTTGAAATTATGCCGTATGCCTAGCTAGGGGCATAAAACAATAGCGCTTGTTGGGAGGCAACCCAATGAATAAAATAAATTTTTGTTATAAGTTTCTATTATTGTGTGTTTTCACTGTCATGCTACTGGTATGATTATGTTTTTGTGTTTTTAATTAGTGTTTGTGCCAAGTAAAGCCTTTAGGATGATTTGGAAGATAATATAATTGATGATGTTTGAAAACAGAAAGGTTTGCGTCCAGTGCTGGAATTTTGTTTTTTCTCTCGAACGTCAGAACCTTCTGAATTTTTTACACAGTATTGGTATATGAATTGCCCACATAGTCCTAATGTTTCAGAATTTTTGGAGTTACAGAAGTATGACCATAATTCAAATATCTATAGACTGTTTTGTTTTTGACAGATTCTGTTTTTGATGCACTACTTGCTGGTTTTGATGAATCTATGGATTGTATCGGGGGGTATAAGCCATGGTGAAGTTAGAGTACAGTAGGTTTAATGCAAAAATAAAATATGAATGGGTTTGCAACAGTACTTATAGTGGTGATTTATTTTGTTATACTAACGGATCTCACGAAGGTTTTGTTGAGTTTTGTGTGATTGAAGTTTTCAAGTTTTGGGTGAGATCACGATGGATGAAGGAATAAGGAGTAGTAAAAGCCTAAGCTTGGGGATGCTCGAGGCACCACAAGTTAATATTCAAGGAAGATTCAAGTGTCTAAGCATGGGGATGCCCCGGAAGGCATCCCCTCTTTCTTCTACCAACCATCGGTAATTTTACTTGGAGCTATATTTTTATTCGTCACATGATATGAGTTTTTCTTGGAGCATCTTGTATTACATAAGTCTTTGCTTTGTTTGCTTTTTAGTTTGTCACAATCATCTTTTCTGAACACACCTACCTTGAGAGAGCCACACGTTTATCATCATTTGTTAGAATACTCTATATGCTTCACTTAAATTTTTTGAGCTAGGCAGTTGCTCTAGTGCTTCACTTAAATCTTTTTGAGCATGGTGGTGGCTATATTTTGAAGAAATGAATTCTCATGCTTCACTTATATTATTTTGAGAGTTGATTAAAAAAATTGAAGAAATGAATTCTCATGCTTCACTTATATTATTTTGAGAATTGATAAGATTGAAATTTTGAAGAAATATTTGCACTCTCATGCTTCACTTAAATCTTTTTGAGAGGTGATGATAGTAACGGTAATTTGCACAAGATATGAAGTTGGTCCCAAAGTGATGAATATTCAAGAGGGATATAGAAAAAAACTTTCATATAGATCATTGGATATGATAAGTGTGATTCCTTGCAATAGTTTTGCGATATGGAAATGATAATATGTGAGTCATGTTAGTGAGTAATTGTGATTTAGTAAGAATATTAGTGTTAAGGTTTGTGATTCCCTATGCATGCACGTTAAGTCAATAGTTATGCAATGAAATTATATCCTACTTATGGTGCATTATTCGGTGTTAGTTGTGTTCAATGCATGTTTATGACCGTTTTCGTTTTTTGGTTAGTTGTTTCTCAATCTTTTGCTAGCCTTCATTTGTACTAAGCGGAAATACTGCTTGTGCATCCAAACTCCTTAAACCCAAGTTGTGCCAAATGAGTCCACTATATCTACCTATATGCGGTATTTCAATGCCGTTCCAAGTAAATTTGCATGTGCCAACTCTAATTTTCAAAATAATTTTCTGTTTTGTGTTCCCGTACCGCTCATGAAGTGGCAGGGGGTGGCCATTATTTTCCATGCTAGGTGTGTTATTCTCACGATGAGTGTTTATTCACTTGTCATTGCACGAGAGAATGGTTGGTAATAGGGATGCCCAGTCCCACAATGAAATCAAATTAATAACAACAAAATTCCTTGGAAAGTGTTGGTATGGAGGCCACCCGTGGATACAGCTAGCCATGGATTGTGAAAGAAATGGTGGAACGGAAATAAACTTTACTTTCTGTTTGGGAACCACCTATGATGTGTCTAGCATGGAAAATATTGGGAATTCTCGGTCGTTTTCGTTGACAGGAAAAGCATGCCTCTCAAAATATTTTTATCTCTTTAATTTCACCTTTGAGCTCTGGCATATTTGACAAATCTCTGCTTCCCTCTGCGAAGGGCCTATCTATTTACTTTTATGCAATTCTTATTTTATTTGAGTCTCCATCTTCTCTTACAAAAGCACCAACTAGAGAGCACTATTGTCATACTTGTGCATTGGATGTAGCTAATATTTGAGTGTGTTTCATGAATGGATCAATGATTGAGCATAATGGGCTAGGGATAACTTTCTTTAGCGTTGATATTTTGAAAGACATGGTTGCTTGTTAGCATGCTTGAGTATTTATATCTTCATGTCAAATTATAGACTATTGTTTTGAATCATTCAAGTCCAATGTCCATGCTACAAAAGAAAAGAATATGAGATGAATATGTTAGGCGGCATTCCACATCAAAAATTCTATTTTTATCATTTACCTACTCGAGGATGAGCAGGAATTAAGCTTGGGGATGCTGATACGTCTCCAACGTATCTATAATTTTTGATGGTTCCATGCTGTTATAATATCAATCTTGGATGTTTTTATAATAATTTACAGCAATTTATATCACTTTTGGAGACTAACCTATTAACCTAGTGCCCAGTGCCAGTTGCTGTTTTCTGCCCTGTTTTTGTTTTACAGAAAATCAATACCAAATGAAGTCCAAATGCCACGAAACTTTTTGGAGATTTTTTATTGGACAAGATAAACACTAGAAGCTTCGGGAGAGGGCCAGAAGATGGCGCAGTGGGCCACGAGGCACCAGGGCACGCCCTTTTACCTCGTGGGGCCCACCCAGCTCTGTTTGACCTAATTCCAGCACTATAAATTCCAGAAAAATCAGAAACCCTCAAGGGAGTCCATGAAATACTTTTTCCATCGCCGCAAGTTTCTGTTCCAGAGAGATCCCATCTGGGGTCCTTCTCCGGTAATCTGCCGGAGGGGGAATCGATCACGGAGGGGTCTCTTTGGGTCCATAGGCAATAGCTAGATGGCTTCTTCTCTCTTTTTCATCTTCAATACAATGTTCTCCTCGATGTTCTTGGAGTTCTATCCGATGTAATCACTTTTTGCGGTGTGTTTGTTGGGATCCGATGAATTGTGAGTTTATGATCAGATTGTCCATGAAATTATTTGAGTCTTTGCTGCACTCTTTTATGCATGATTATTATAGCCTCGTATTTCTTCTCCGATCTATTGATTTGGTTTGGCCAACTAGATTGATTTATCTTGCCATGGGAAGAGGTGCTTTGTAGTGGGTTCGATCTTGCGGTGCTCAATCCCAGTGACAGAAAGGGACATGACACGTATGTATCATTGCTACTAAGGGTAAAAAGATGGGGTTTATTCATACATGAGTTTATCTTGTCTACATCATGTCATCGTTTTTAAGGCATTACTCCGTTCTTATGGACTTAATACACTAGATGCATGCTGGATAGCGGTCGATGTGTGGAGTAATAGTAGTAGATGCAGGCAGGAGTCGGTCTACTAATCTTGGACATGATGCCTATATACATGATCATTGCCTTGGATATCGTCATGATTATTTGCTTTTCTATCAATTGCCCAACAGTAATTTGTCTACCCACCGTATGCTATTTTCTTGAGAGAAGCCTCTAGTGAAACCTATGGCCCCCGGTAATCTGCCGGCGGGGAAATCGATCACGGAGGGGCTCTACATCATCCTTGCTGCCCTTTCGATGATGCGTGAGTAGTTTACCACAGACCTTCGGGTCCATAGTTAGTAGCTAGATGGCTTCTTCTCTCTTTTTGATCTTCAATACAATGTTCTCCTCGATGTTCTTGGAGTTCTATCTGATGTAATCACTTTTTGCGGTGCGTTTGTTGGGATCCGATGAATTGTGAGTTTATGATCAGATTATCCATGAATATTATTAACTCTTTTATGCATGATTATTATAGCTTCGTATTTCTCTCCGATCTATTGATTTGGTTTGGCCAACTAGATTGATTTATCTTGCAATGGGAGAGGTGCTTTGTAATGGGTTCGATCTTGTGGTGCTCAATCCCAGTGATAGAAAGGGACATGACACGTATGAATCATTGCTATTAAGGGTAAAAAGATGGGGTTTATTCATGCGTGAGTTTACTTTGTCTACATCATGTCATCTTGCTTAAGGAGTTACTCCGTTCTTTATGGACTTAATACACTAGATGCATGCTGGATACTGGTCGATGTGTGGAGTAATAGTAGTAGATGCAGGCAGGAGTCGGTCTACTTGTCTCGGACGTGATGCCTATATACATGATCATTGCCTAGGATATCGTCATGATTATTTGCTTTTCTATCAATTTCCCAACCGTAATTTGTTCACCCACCGTATGCTATTTTCAAGAGAGACGCCTCTAGTGAAAACTATGGCCCCCGGGTCTATCTTAATCATATATTGAAAATCCAAAAAATACCTTGCTGCACTTTTACTTTATTTATTTTATTTTGTATTTTTGTTTAATCTATTTATATATCACCATACAATTTAATCTTGCAATTAATCGCCAAGGGATTGACAACCCCGTGTTTGCGTTGGGTGCAAGGATTTGTTGTTTTGTGTGCAGGTACTGCAAACGAGTTGTTGCATGATTCTCGTACTGGCTTGATAACCTTGGTTTCATAACTGAGGGAAATACTTATCTCTACTATACTGCATCATCCCATCCTCTTCGGGGAAATCCCAACGCAGCTCACAAGTAGTAGGAAGAATTTCTGGCGCCGTTGCCGGGGAGACATCATCAACATCTATCAAGTACCTACGCATAAAGCTTACATCTCCTTGCATTTACTTTATTTGCCTTTGTCTCTCGTTTTCATCTCCCCCACTTCTAAAAAGTTTTTACAAAAATACAAAAAAAATCCGTTTGCCTTTTTGCGTGTTTTCTCGTCCGCTTGCTTGAAGATTGTTATCATGAGTGATTTTGGCATGGTAGAAACTGATGATGGTAGAACTCCTAAAATTGGAAGTTCTACCAATCTTGATGCTAAAACTTTTGTGTTGGGACATGGGAATGTTATAGGAAAAGGTGTCATCCAAGAATTCTTTAATTGCATTGGGACCTTGGCTTTTGATGATGCTCCTACACTTAAAGAAACCAAGAATTATGCCGAAGCGATTTTCACACTTGTCCTTAAACTTGAAAGAAAATTTATTCGCACCCATCCTACTTTGCAAAGATTGTTTTATGAGTTACCGGTTATAAAAGATCCTAGAGCTAAGAAAATAGCTACCCTTGTTCTCATGTATGAATTTGATCACATAGTGCGAGAAGCTATGGAGATCTTTGATTTTTATGGTATGAACCGTGAAAAACCGGTAATAGATGAGATCCTTTATAATAATGACTACTTGCTGAGGTATTTGTTCCGCAACAATGATAACCCACAAGTATAGGGGATCAATTATAGCTTTTTCGATAAATAAGAGTGTCGAACCCAACAAGGAGCTAAAGGTAGAATTAATATTCCCTTCAAGTTCTACCGACCACCGATACAACTCTACGCGCACTTAACATTTGCTTTACCTAGAACAAGTATGAAACTAGAAATACTTTGTAGGTGTAATGCTAGAACTACTTTGCAAGAATAAAACTACGAGTACTTTGCGAGAATAAAACTACGAGTAATTTGCAAGATAATAAAAGCTAGTTGTTTAGTAGAAAGCTTTTGTAACACAAGAGAAAGATTTTGTCCCTAGGCAATCGATAACTAGACTGGTAATCATTATTGCAATTTTATATGAGGGAGAGGCATGAGCTAACATACTTTCCGTACTTGGATCATATGCACTTATGATTGGAACTCTAGCAAGCATCCGCAAACTACCAAAGATCATTAAGGTAAAACCCAACCATAGCATTAAGTATCAAGTCCCCTTTACTCCCATACGCAACAACCCCCTTACTCGGGTGTAAGCTTCTGTCACTCTAGCCGCCCACTATAAGAGAATTATGAACGTATTGCAAACCCTACAGCGGGAATCCCTCACGCTTGCACGACATGGAGTGCACCATAGGACAGCACCAAAATAAAACATACAACTCAAACCAATCACGATCATCAATCAACCCATAGGACAAAAAGAATCTACTCAAACATCATAGGATGGCCACAAGTCATTGGATAATAATATGTAGCATTAAGCACCATGTTTAAGTAGATATTACAGCGGGGAGAAGAGGTGCTACACCGCTGCATAGAGGGGGAGAGAGTTGGTGTTGACGACGGCGAAGTTATTGGTGTAGATTGCCGTCAAGATGATTGCCCCGGTGGCTTTCCGGCGCCACCGGGAGAGAGGGGGAGAGAGCCCCCCTCCTTCTTCTTCTTGCTTGGCCACCCCCTAGATGGGAGGAGGTTTTCCCCTCTAATCCTTGGCCTCCATGGCACCCGGAGAGGCGGGAGCCCCTCCGAGATTGGATCTCTCTCTCTCTCTCTCTCTCTCTCTGTTCTCTTCTGTTTCGCGTTCCTGTTTTCTAGCCCTTCACCGTTTCTTAAATTCCCGGAGATCCGTAACTCCGATTGGGCTGAAATTTTAACACGATTTTTTTCGGATATTATCTTTCTTGCGGCGAAAGAAGGGCCCCAACCAACTTACGGTGTGCCCACGAGGCACCACCACGCGCCAGGGGGGTCCCGCGCCCAGGTGGCTTGTGGAGGCTGTGGGCCTCCGTTTGCATTGATTCCACCTCCCAAAAATCACATATATTCCAAAATAATTCTCCATAAAAATTTATTGCATGTGGACTTCGTTTGTTATGGATATTCTGCGAAACAAAAAACATGCAGAAAACAGGAACTGGCACTGGGCACTGGATCAATATGTTAGTCCCAAAAATAATATAAAATGTTGCCAAAAGTATATGAAAGTTGTAGAATATTGGCATGGAACAATCAAAAATTATAGATACGACGGAGACGTATCAGCATCCCCAAGCTTAATTCCTGCTCGTCCTCGAGTAGGTAAATGATAAAAAGATAATTTTTCATGTGGAATGCTACCTAACATAATCTTGATCATATAATCTAATCATGGCACGAATATTAAGATACGAATGATTCAAAGCAATAGTCTATAATTTGTCATAAAGACATCAATACTCAGGCATACCAACAAACAATCATGTCTTTCAAAATAAAAATGCTAAAGAACGCTATCCCAAGCCCGTTATGCTCAATCATTGATCCAGTCATGATACACACTCAATATTAGCTACATCCAATGCACAAGTATGACAATAGTGCTCTCTCCAGTTGGTGCTTTATAAGAGAAGATGGAGACTCAAAATAAAAAAAATAAAAATTGCATAAAAGTAAAATAGATAGGCCCTTCGCAGAGGGAAGCAGAGATTTGCAGAGGTGCCAGAGCTCACAGCTTAAATTAGAGGGATGAAATTATTTTGAGAGGCATGCTTTTCCTGTCAACGCTACGACCGAAAGTTCACAATATCTTCCATGCTAGACACATTATAGGCGGTTCCCAAACAGAAAATAAAATCCATTTCCTTTCCACCATTCTTTCACAATCCATGGCTAGCCGTATCCACGGGTGCCTTCCATACCAACACTTTCCAAGGAATTTTGTTATTATTATTTTTGATTCACTGTGGGACTAGGCATCCCTATTACCTGTCACTCTCTCGTGCAATGACAAGTGAATAAACACTCATCTTGAGAATAACCCGCCTAGCATGAAAGATATTGGCCACCCCCTGCCGCCACAAGAGCAGTACATGCACACAAAACAGAAATTTATTTTGAATAATTAGAGTTGGCACATACAAATTTACTTGGAACGGCATGGAAATACCGCATATAGGTACGTATGGTGGACTCTTTTGGCACAACTTTTGGTTTAAGGAGTTGGATGCACAAGCAGCATTCTCGCTTAGTACAAGTGAAGGCTAGCAAATAGATTGAGAAGCAACCAACCAAAAAATGAAAACGGTCATAAACATGCATTGAACATAAATAACACTGAATAATGCACCATAAGTAGGATGTAACTTCGTTGCATAACTATAGACTATATGTGCATGCTTCGGGAATCACAAACCTTAACACCAATATTCTTACTAAACCACAATCATTCACTAGTACCTCCCACATATTACCATCTCTATTTCGCAAAACTATTGCAAGGAATCAAACATATCATATTCAATGATCTACAAGTTTTATGTAGGATTTTATGACTAACCATGTGAATGACCAATTCCTGTTAACTCTCTAAATAGATATAAGTGCAGCAAGAGAGTTTAATGTAGGGTAACGGAGCAGAAAACAAAAAATTTCCGACCTACGCACCAGCCCAGGACCACTATGGAGACTGCATACAAGGTTTGATCTTTTTCGTTACCGACTCGTAGCGCAGCGGAAGTAGAGTCGATGACGATCGGCGGTGCAGATCCCCGCAGCTAGGATTTACAACCTCCCAACCGCGAGGATATACTCCCTCGTCTGCCCCTCGGACAGCCCTCCGGGAGCCGGTCGGACAGTCCCTCGGACGGTGTCGCGGACAGCCCTTCGAGAGGACCCTCGAAACTCGGACAGTCACTCGGACAGCCCTTCGGGAGGACCCTCGAAACTTGGACGGTCACTCAGACAGCCCTTCGGGAGGCACTCTCGAACTAAGACCGAAACTACGATCTCTCTACAGAGTTGCACACATACAGTGTCATCTATCCGGCAGGGCTTCGCCGTCCAGAACTAGTTCCCACCGGAACCCAGACAGCCTTTCGTCTCTACGAAAACTCTTTTCGTGGGAGGGAAAGAGAGAGCCAGACGAGCATGGCATGTGTATGAGAGCAAGGGATGAGTGTGGAGAGCACCTCTCCACCTCTATTTATAGGAAAACCAAGGGGTAGGATGGGCACTTCCAAAAAACCCAAAAATGCCCATGTATGGAATCATCCACAAGGGCATAAAAGGGAAGTAGTGGAGCAAGGGGGGCCCCATGGAGGAGCCCCTCATGTGGCCGGCCAACCCTCTTGGGGCCCCCACCCAAGCGGAGTTTCTTAGCCCCCAAGTCCTACTAGAAGCCTTTCCAAAAAGCCCTAAAAGGTGGCTGTCCATAAAGTAAACCAAAAAGCACTTTCACTATTCATGAAGACATTTTTCTACGTCTAATAAATCCCAAATTATTTCTGTGTGCCTAGCATAATTCCAGTACCCACTAAAACAATTTTGAACGCATTCCGAAACAATTCCGGACCAATGTTTTTCTTCAGCGAAAAGCTACCATAGCGGTTCCGGCTGCTCCGGAACATTTCCGGTTTTTCCTTCGGAAAAATCCCAGAAGTTACCAGAACAATTCTGGCACCCTCCAAGAATTTCCAGGCGTGTGCCGGAACCAATATGACTTAATGGAATACCCTGAAACAACTTTTCAGTTTCACCGAAACTATTCTGGTGTTCTCTCCGGAACGTTTCCGTTTCGTCCGAAACTTTTCCGGTGATTTTCTCTCAGACTCCCTGTCTAGTATTCAGCAGATAGATGACCCTTAAGCGTGTGACCCTATAGGTTCGGTGAAGCATAGACATGACCGGAACTCTTTCCGATCAATGATCAAGATCGGAGCCGTGGACACCCATATTGACCCCTATACCCACACGAATAAATATTCGAGTGAACCTCTAGTTGTCGTGTGCTATTCCTGTTGCTTCGCGATATGTTTACAAATACCCGAGGTGAGAAACATCGGCATCCCCATGGATCAACACTTGTCCACAATGCCAGTTACCTCGTTACCGGTTTTATTCTCTTTTCTCGTTTCCGTGTTCCGGCATCCCTGTGATCAAATCACAATGTGTCTGGCCAGATGATGGTGGATACCGTAACACCGAGAGGGCCCAGAGATATCTCTCCATCGTCGGAGGAGCAAATCCCAATCTTGAGCTATCAAGTTACTTGACATACTTTTCCATGAACCCGTAAGCCGCCGTAATAGCCACCCATTTACGGATGACGTTTAACAAACCCCAAAGTTCATGAAGCAGGCATGAAGAAACCCGACACTCTTATGGTCTAAGGAATTATGCAAGCATTAACTTCCTCTGTGTTTTTAACCATTAACTTGTGACGAATGTATCTCATAGCATAACATCAATTCGGGTCGATTCAACACAAGTGTTCTCCTAACATTGTGCCCTCAAAGTTGCCGGCATAGACATGCCCATGATCAGGAAAACAGGACCATCATGCAACACTTGAGCTAGTCTTAGAGGCCAGACTAGGAATACATTTTACCGTTTATTATTCCACACATGCATATGAGTCTTCCTCCGAGCCTCGTGGTTATTGCAGACTCGAGAACCATGGCAGTTATAGCACGGAATATAAACTTAACTACAAACATGGAGATAAATAATAACATTTATTATTGCCTCTAGGGCATATCTCCTATAGACTCCCACTTGCACTAGAGTCAATAATCTAGTTAGTGCTAATGCATATTACACCTGTGGCATACCGGTGTAAAAATGCTTCGCATGTGGTATAGCCTGATGTCCAACGGATCTGACAACTTCAGTTCCGTGTGTATCTTTGCATGTCCTCGCATTTTCACGCTTTCGCAAAATTCGTATTTTGTGTGGACTTGGCTTCGTATATATGTGAATCACTGGTCAAACCTTGATTCCTCAGACTGAGCTATGGAGCAACTATCTTCAATAGTGTTCCATTGACCAAAGCCATCTTGGAATCATACTAAGTTCATGAATGAACTGTACGATTCAACATCTTCTATGTCGCTTTGAAAGCGGCAACATACTTAGCCTTTGTTATAGAATTCGCCACAGTAACCTGTTTGGAATGATTTCCAAACACCGTGCCACCATATTGTGTATTACACAAAACCCTTAACTTAAATCGAAAATCGCATGGAGTATTGATGAAGACTGCATCGATGCAATTACTTACAATGAGCACTTCATAATCTCTGCTTGCGAGAAAACATGTCATCAGTGCTACTCTAGTACTCAATGACATTTTTCACTGTTGTCCCATGATCAGTACTTTGATCACTTTGGTATCTATACTCGCAACTCCTTGGGAGTACTGGACATATCTGGTTGTTTTACATACAATGGAATACATGATTAATCCAAACACGAAAGTGTGTGGAATCTCCATCATGTATTTCGCTCATCAGTATTTTGGGACACCGAGTCTTGCAAAAACCCTTTCCATGTGACTTCGGCAAGAATAACTCCTTGGCGTTTTGATGCTAAAATGTTTTAGCATCTTGTCAATATGTATTTTTGGCTTTAGCCTGTTAGGCAATTCTATCTCATAGATAAATATGCCTAATGTCAAGGCTATTTAGCCCAAGCACTTCATCGAAAACTATTATCAAGGAAGTCCTAATTCATGTCAAGAAATTTATATTATTTCCAATCAACAATGTGTCAAACACACAAAGTTTTTAGAAATATTATTATGCTCCCACTTACTTTCTTGAAACCACAAGCATCTTTGTTATCCATTGATGAAAACAAACTCTTTTGACTATTTCATCAAAAACAAAGAGTCCAACTCCAGTTTGCTCTCTTATGTCCATTCCTGGAACTCTCAAGTTTGCATACCTACTAGCATCCTCTGGATTGACAAAATACCTTGGACTGTACCACATGCAAGTCCTAGGTAGCATTTCCATCACATGGAAATTCTTTTGGCATCCATGTATCATATCTCAAGATTGAAATATGTATTAATTGCTAGTTTAACCCGATCTGACTTTAAGCATCGCTACGGTGAGACAACCTCATCGTAGTCAACTCCTTGAACTTGTTATTGCAACAAGTCGAGCATTATGAATAAAACATTTTATCCACATCAGTTTATAGTTCCATTAATGTTCGTTAGACTCTAAGTCTTCCGAAGGGTTTATCAAGATATAATCTTGAATCATTTATATGGAAACTATCTCGGATAATATTTGCATTTAGCCAATTCCGGGGTCAGGGCCCATCAATGCTTCCTTGTGTGTCGTAGATATACTGTTGTCTAACAACAATATCTCGCTTGCGCACCTGAGAGGTTTGCACGAGTTTTGCCTACGAGGTTCAGCTGCAAGTTCGATCGAAGTCCATAC
Organism: Elymus sibiricus; assembly: GCA_039707655.1. Taxonomy (NCBI): domain Eukaryota; kingdom Viridiplantae; phylum Streptophyta; class Magnoliopsida; order Poales; family Poaceae; genus Elymus; species Elymus sibiricus. The sequence goes on along the minus strand of CM077670.1, from coordinate 317,933,832 downwards.
ATCTCATGTAGAGGCTTATGTATCAGTCGCAGTAGGAAACTCTGGAATCACTTCCAAGGTTCCTTTCCTTTGATCTGATGACGAAGATACTGTTATCTCGTCGAGTTGCACTGTTCTCCCACTCACCTTTTTGCAAGAACCATTCTCTTTAAAAGCATACCGTTCTTGGTGGCAAAACCTTTTTGCCTCGGTATAGTGGTGGAGGAATTCCCAATTACTTGGGATAACCTACAAAGTAGTACTTGTCTGATCTGGAATAGATTTGTAAATATTTTTAACAAGCCCCATATTCCAAATGTTAAGAAAAGACAAAGCATGGTTGGGCGTACCATACCATGGCGTCATTTCAACAGACCTGATGGTGCTCTTTTCAGTGTAAAAGCCGCAGTCTCTAAAACATTACTTTTAAAAAGGATAATGGCAAATTGATTTATGTCATCTTTGATCTTACCATGTCATAAATGGTTTGAATACATCTTCACGGACATTCCACTCACAGTGGTGTTCCGGGAGGTGTAAGTTATGAAACTCTTTTCACAACTCATCAGACATTCGCTAAACTTGTAACTCAAATATTTCTTTCCGCAATCCAATTACAGAAACCTAATTTTTTTGTTACAATAATTTCTACTTCATTTTGAAAACCTTTTGAATGATTTCAAAAGATCCAGACTTACGTCTCATCAAGTAAATATCAATATATCTACTTGAGTCATTTCAGAAGACAGATAAATCCACTGCCAGCAACAACATTTATTGGACTACACACATCAAAATGTATGATCACCAATAAGTTTGTTGCTCATTCCTTATGGCCTATGAACGGTATTTCAGTCACTTCACTTTTCGGAGGAAAGTTGCAAGTGTCAGATGATTTATAATCAAACGACTTCAAAATCCATCATTATGGAATTTCTACATGCGGGTTTCCCCAATGTGACCAAATGCAGTGCCACACATGTGTGGTATTCTTTTAGTCTTGCGACATTTAGCGTCAGTGTTATGGATGTATCATATTACCATCAATATTCATAACATACATCCCATCCACGATGGAAGCATGGCCCTTATGTTATTCATGATTCCGAACAACAATTGTTCTTTCATGAACAACACTCTTGCAACAAACATTATGCAAATGGGCTAGAGTGTATAAAACTCTAAAATGATTTATGAAAGTAAATACAGAGGTAATGTATTATTATCAATATTCATAACATACATCTCATTTATAAGGAAAGTATGGCCCTTATGTTATTCATAACACCGAACATCAAAAAGTTCTATTATGAACAACCTTCTTGCAAGATACCTTATGCAATGGGCTAGAGTGTGTAAAACTCTAAAATGAATTATGAAAATAAATACAGAGGGTAATACACCGATGGAAGGTATAGTAACATTTACTATATTCCCAGCGCGTATCTGAACCTCACTCCGGCCAGTCTTTTAGGCCGTAGTAGTTCTTGCATCGAATTGCAACGGAAAGCAATCGAGCAGGTATTTCTGTGATCAACTCACAATACCCAAGAATTAGTGACTAACAATTTAATCACAATTCCCAAGAACTATTTCTTTGACCAGCCATCTATACATCAATAGCTTGTATGTTTTTCATACATGAGCTGGACATTCCAGTCTTCTTTCTTTTTGCCTTTATACTTCTAACAGTTTTACTTCCAATAATTCTCCTACTCTCAGAAGAATCACCGACTTGAAGAGTGGCGTCAGCCCCGGACTTCCTAGGTGTGTAAGTCATACTAACACCCTTCGGACATTTCCTTTCTCTTAAGTTGTTGTTTTATTCACCATCATCATATGACAGGCGTTCTACTGGATCCCTCTGTTATTAGTCAAATGCATAGTAAACACTTTTATTAATAGTTTGCAAAACAAACATTGCTTTGGATATCACATATCTTTTAGCCTTTGTTTGTGTCTGAAAATGATTTTCAGTTCCATGAATATCACATAGCTATCCCAAACTTTTGAAGTTCGGGTCTCATGGAAGCAAACATATTGCATTTGACCGTAACGGAATTCTAGCTTTTGGATCGAAGGACGAGAGTCTCATCATCCATAGCATTAGCGGGAGAATACCGGAAGCATGCGATAGGACAAAGTCCTTCTCGGCACTCTTGAGGACAATCCTCACATTACGTTACCAACCGTAAAGTTTTAACCAGATATTTAACAGCTTATTCAATTTTAATAGGGAAGGTGGAAACGCGAGCAATTATTCTACAACTATTATGCAAATTTCATTTAGACAAAGTTCATAATTAATTGCACAGAGAATTAAACAAGTTAATTCTACAGTGCGCTCCCACTCAAAACAATATCTCTCAAAATTGATTGTGAGTGATACAAGATCCGTATTTCAATTCGACGCCATTGACGGGTTCATCACTGATGACGCAAATTTCAATCGGTAGGCCAACTTGCCGATCACATCTCTATGTGATTCTTGTTCATCTTTCGATGGGCGTGTTCCGAGCTCAGGACTCTCCTGCCTGAACGTCAAACACAACCAAGTGATCTTGCTACGAGGTCTGACCTCACCCGCCTCATTCCTCTCGATTCGTTCTTGCTCATGTGTACATGGCGCACCCCGAAAAGATACGAATTTCAGACGGTGCTACACTTGGGTGAACACTAACTACTTTGATATTTTAAGTGAGAGATCACCCTAATAAAAAGCGACTACCGCGCAATCAAAAAGGGTGCATCATAAGGGATAAACATCTCAGGTAATTCATAATAGCATGATATGGTATAGCCCTTTCTGACGGAGAAGTCTTGTATTTCTTCGTCTTCGGCATTCGCGTCGGTGTTCACCTTTGCGAAGATTGCCACCACCTTGTCGATGCACCAGATAATATTGCTATCTCTATAGCTAATAAAACAAGTGCATTACAAAAGGTTGACACGCAGGTCATTAAAGTGACAATCATATGGCTCCAGCCATCATGCCGAATCATGACACGCAGGTCATGTTTAATTTACATCATATATTCATCTCATACATAATCAAATTAATATGAGCACTGCTATACCACATCATTTGCACATGCAAACCATCCTGCAAAACCAAGTTAGACACCTCTAATCGGTTTATGCAAAATTTCATTTTACGTGGCTTCTAAGGTTTCGAACAAACCGCAGCTACCAACGTCCATCATCAAGTATGATTATTCAAGTCGCTAGATTAACTTTACGGGGTGTATGAAACACGAGATAATAAAATCTTGAGCCCCATGCTGAACTTCGTCATACACATGACCCCCGTGCAGATCATATCTGCATTGCCCTTTAGTCTGCGAAATTTCATCTTTCTTTTTAACTATGGTGGAATTCAATGAACTGTTAGCACTTCGTTGATCAATCAGGATCGCGGATTGCCAGAACTTTGAAATTCCACCATGCTGTTATCAAGATCAGAAATATGCAAATTCCAGGGAAGCAACAAGAACATCGGGTAACAGATTTCATCTGCTACCCGCACAAATAATTATCAGCAGTAGAACTCATCTACTACAAATTATATTGTGCAACACCCATACATCTCTATGTATTCTTGATCGTAACCAGCATCTACGCATAGCACGGCTCTTGATGCCACTGTAGGATAACGCAGCAGAAAACAAAAAAATTCTGACCTGCGCACCAGCCAAGGACCACTATGGAGACTACATACAAGGTTTGATCTTTTTCGTTACCGACTCGTAGCGCAGCAGAAGTAGAGTCGATGACGATTGGCGGTGCAGATCCCCGCAGCTAGGATTTACAACCTCCCAACCGCGAGGATGTACTCCCTCGTCTGCCCCTCGGACAGCCCTCCGGGAGGCGGTCGGACAGTCCCTCGGACGGTGTCGCGGACAGCCCTTCGGGAGGACCCTCGAAACTCGGACAGTCACTCGGACAGCCCTTCGGGAGGACCCTCGAAACTTGGACGGTCACTCGGACAGCCCTTCGGGAGGCACTCTCGAACTAAACCCGAAACTACAATCTCTCTACAGAGTTGCACACATACGGTGTCATCTATCCGGCAGGGCTTCGCCGTCCAGAACTAGTTCCCACCGGAACCCAGACAGCCTTTCGGCTCTACGAAAACTCTTTTCGTGGGAGGGAGAGAGAGAGCCAGACGAGCATGGCATGTGCATGAGAGCAAGGGATGAGTGTGGAGAGCACCTCTCCACCTCTATTTATAGGAAAACCAAGGGGTAGGATGGGCACTTCCAAAAAACCCAAAAATGCCCATGTATGGAATCCTCCACAAGGGCATAAAGGGGAAGTAGTGGAGCAAGTGGGGCCCCATGGAGGAGCCCCTCATGTGGCCGGCCAACACTCTTGAGGGCCCCCCCAAGGGGGGTTTCTTAGCCCCCAACTCCTTCTAGAAGCCTTTCCAAAAAGCCCTAAAAGGTGGCTTTCCATAAAGTAAACCAAAAAGCACTTTCACTATTCATGAATACATTTTTCTGCGTCCGATAAATCCCAAATTATTTCTGTGTGCCTAGAATAATTCCAGTACCCACTAAAACAATTTTGAATGCATTCCGAAACAATTCCAGAACAATGTTTTTCTTCAGCGAAAAGCTACCATAGCGGTTCCGGCTGCTCCGGAACATTTCTGGTTTTTCCTTCGGAAAAATCCCAGATGTTACCAGAACAATTCTAGCACCCTCCAAGAGTTTCCAGGCATGTGCCGGAACCAATATGACTTAATGGAATACCCTGAAACAACTTTTCAGTTTCACCGAAACTATTCCGGTGTTCTCTCCGGAACGTTTCCGTTTCGTCCGAAACTTTTCCGGTGATTTTCTCTCAGACTCCCTGTCTAGTATTCAGCAGATAGATGACCCTTAAGCGTGTGACCCTATAGGTTCGGTGAAGCATAGACATGACCGGAACTCTTTCCGATCAATGATCAACATCGGAACCGTGGACACCCATATTGACCCCTATACCCACACGAATAAATATTCGAGTGAACCTCCAGTTGCCGTGTGCTATTCCTGTTGTTTCGCGATAAGTTTACAAATACCCGAGGTGAGAATCATCGGCATCCCCGTGGATCAACACTTGTCCACAATGCTAGTTACCTCGTTACCGGTTTTGTTCTCTTTTCTCGTTTCCGTGTTCCGGCATCCCTGTGATCAAATCACAATGTGTCTGGCCAGACGATGGTGGATACTGAAGGAGATATGCCCTAGAGGTAGTAATAACAGTTATTTTGTATCTCCGAGTTTGTAATGAATGTTTATGTTCCATGCTATAACTGCAATGATTCTCGAGTCTACAATAACCACGAGGCTCGGAGGGAAACTCATGTGCACGTGTGGTATAATAAACGGTAAAATGTATTCCTAGTCTTGCCTCTAAGACTGGCTCAAGTATTGCATGATGATCCTGTTTTCCTGATCATGGGCATTTCTATGCCGGCAATTTTGAGGGCACAATGTTAGTAGAACACTTGTGTTGAATCGACTCGAATTGATGTTATGCTATGAGATTCATTCGTCACAAGTTAATGGTTAATAACACAAAGATAGTTAATGTTTGCATAATTCCTTAGACCATGAGAGTATCGAGTTCATTCGTACTTGCTTCGTGAACTTTGGGGTTTGTTAAACGTCATCCGTAAATGGGTGGCTATTACGGCGGCTTACGGGTTCACGGAAAAGTATGACAAGAAACGAGATAGCTCAAGATTGGGATTTGCTCCTCCGACGATGGAGAGATATTCTCGGGCCCTCTCGGTGTTACGGTATCCATCATCGTCTGGCCAGACACATTGTGATTTGATCACTGGGATGCCGGAACACGGAAATGAGTAAAGAGAACAAAACCGGTAACGAGGTAACATGCATAGTGGACAAATTGTTGATCCACGGGGATGCAATAAATCTCACCTCGGGTATTTGTAATATATCGTGAAGCAACAGGAATAGCACACGGCAACTGGAGGTTCACTCGAATATTCATTCGTGTGGGTATAGGGGTCAATATGGGTGTCCACGGCTCCAATGTTGATCATTGATCGGAAAGTGTTCCGGGTCATGTCCGTACTTCACCGAACATATAGGGTCACACGCTTAAGGGTCATCTATCTGCTGAATACTAGACGGGGAGTCTGAGAGAAAATCACCGAAAAAGTTTCGGACGAAACGGAAACGTTCTGGAGAGAACACCGGAATAGTTTCGGTGAAACTGAAAAGTTGTTTCAGGGTATTCCATTAAGTCAAATTGGTTCTGGCACATGCCTGGAAATTCTTGGAGGATGCCAGAAGTGTTCTGGAAACTTCTGGGAATTTTCCGGGACAAAAACCGGAAATGTTCCGGAGCAGCCGGAACCGCTTTGGTTGCTTTTCGCTGAAGAAACATTGTTCCGAAATTGTTTCGGAATGCATTCAAAATTATTTTGGTGGGTATTGGAATTATTCTATGCACACAGAAATAATTTGGGGATTTAACGGACGCAGAAAAATGTCTTCGTGAATAGTGAAAGTGCTTTTTGGATATTTTTTTGGAAAGCACCTTTTGGGATATTTCCCAAAAGGTTTCTAGAAGGACTTGGGAGCCAAGGCACCCCCATGTGGGGGGGGGGGGGGCTCAAGGTGGCCGGCCAAGGTGGTGCTCCTTCATGGAGCTCCACATGGCACCCCTTTTCCCTTTTATTCTTTTATGTATGACATAAAGTGGGGGCACTTTTGGTATTTTTGAATACCATCTTTACCCCTCGGCTATCCTATAAATAGAGGTGAGGGGGCTGCCCCAAAACTCATCCTTGCTCTCATACACATGCCATTTGACTTGTCTGGCTTCTCTCTCCCTCCCAGCGAAATAGTTTCGTAGAGCCGAAAGGTTGTCTGGGTTCCGGCAGGAACTAGTTCTGGACGGCGAAGCCCGGCCGGATAGCTGACACCGTATGTGTGCAACCCCGTAGAGAGATTGTAGTTTCGATCTTTTGCCCGAGGGGCTATTCGAGTGTCCTCCCGAAGGGCTGTCCGAGTTTCGGTTCGAGTTTCGAGTGTCCTCCCGAAGGGCTTTCCGCGACATCGTCCGAGGGACTGTCCGACCGCCTCCCGAAGGGCTGTTCGGCGAGGGAGTACATCCTTGCGGTTGGGAGGTTGTCAATCCTAGCTGCAGGGATCTGCACCGACGATCTACACCGACTCTTCCTCCGCTGCGCTTCGAGTCGGTACGGATCAGATCAAACCTTGTATGCAGTCTCCATAGTGATCCTGGGCGTGCTCGCTGTACCAATTTTTTTTGTTTTCTGTCGCATTCCCCTACAGTGGCATCATGAGCCGTGCTATGCGTAGATGCAGGTTTCGATCTAGAATACATGGAGATGTATGGGTATTGCATAATATAATTTTGCAGTAGATGAGATCTATTGCTGAAAATTATTTATGCGGGTGACAGATGAAATCTGTTACCCGATGTTCTTGTTGCTTCCCTAGAATTTGCATATTTCTGATCTCGAGACAGCATGGTGGAATTTCACAAAGTTCTGGCAATCCGCGATCCTGGTTGATCAACGAAGTGCTAACAGTTCTTTGGGTTCCGCCATAGTCAAAAGAAAGATGAAATTCGTAGACGAAAGGGCAATGCAGATATGATCTGCACGGGGGTCATGCGTATGACGAAGTTTAGTATAGGGCTCGAGATTTAATTATCTCGTGTTTCATACACCCTGGAAAGTTAATCTAGCGACTTGAATAATCATACTTGATGATAAAACGTTGGTAGCTGCGGTTTAAGTCAAAACCTTAGAAGCCACAAAAAATAAAATTTTGCATAAACCGATTAGAGGCGTCTAACTTGGTTTTGCAGGATGTGCATGTGATGTGGTATAGCAGTGCTCATATTAATTTGATTATGTATGAGATGACTATATGATGTAAATTCATTAACATGACCTGCGTGTCATGATTCGGCATGATGGCTGGAGCCATATGATTGTCACTTTAATGACCTGCGTGTCAACCTTAAGTAATGCACTTATTTTATTAGCTATAGAGATAGCAATATTATCTGGTGCATCGACAAGGTGGTGGCAATCTTCGCGAAGGTGAACACCGACGCAAATGCCGAAGACGAAGAAATTAAAGACTTCTCCGTCAGAAAGGGCTATACCATATCATGCTATTATGAATTGCCTGAGATGTTTATCCCTTATGATGCACCCTTTTGATTGCGCGGTAGTCGCTTTTTATTAGGGTGATCTCTCACTAAAAATATCAAGTAGTTAGTGTTCTCCCAAGTGTAGCACCGTCACGGCACCTATCTCTTCGGGGCATCACATGATCTCCATGGGTGCGAGCGATTAGAAAAGTGTGAGGCGGGTGAGTTGAGACCTCGCAGCAAGATCACTTGGTTGCCTTGACGTTCAGGCAGGACAGTCCTGAACTCGGAACACACGCATCGAAAGATGAACAAAAATCACATAGAGATGTGATCGGCAAGTTTGCCTACCAATTGAAGTTCACGCCGTTTGTGTTCATCTCGAACCGTGGCGCTGAATAGAAATGTGGATCTTGAATCACTCATAATCAATTTTGAGAGATATTGATTTGAGTGGGAGCGCACTTTAGAATAAAACTATTTATTCACTAGTGCCAAAATCATTATAAACAAAGTCTAAGTGAAACTTGTGTTTTCCGTTGTAGATCAAATGGCTCGCAACACCGCCTTCAACTTAGGCCCGATGTTAGAGAAAGAGAAGTTAGCTGCGACTGGAAACAACTATGCGGACTGGGTCCGTAACCTGAGGATTGTCCTCAGGAGCGCTAAGAAAATGTATGTGCTTGAAAATGCTCTTCCAGCTAAACCGGCGGCTACTGCCACGGAAGATGAACAAAATGTCTGGGCCACTAAGGATGATGATCACAACTTAGTGCAGTGCCTCATGCTAGATTGCATGAGTGCAGGGCTTCAAAAACGTTTTGAATTCCATAAACCCCGTGATATGATCCAAGATTTGGATGCCCTGTACAAGGAAACCGCAAGGTCTAAAAATTTTGATGCCATGAAGGCCTTGATGGAATGCAAGATGGCTGAGGGTAGTTCAGTTGGCGAACACATAGTCAAAATGATTGGCTATGCTGAAAGGCTTAAAACCCTGGAGTTTCCACTTCCACCTGACCATATGATGGACATGCTGCTTTCTTCACTCCCCCCGTCTTACGACGGTTTTATCATGAATTACAACATGAGTGGGATGGAGAAGACACCGGAAGAGGTGCTCGCCAAGCTGAAAACTACGGAAGGAGGACTGCGGAAAAATCGCAAGCAAGTGTTGCTTGTGAATAAAATGGCCAGTTTCAAAAAGAAAGGCAAGCCAAAGAAGGGCAAGGGCGCCGGTAAAACCGGCTCCCAAAGCAACTCTAAGGGCGGAGCCAAGAATGAAACTGAGTGCTTCTACTGCAAGGGCACAGGACACTGGAATAGAAACTGCAAGAAGTATCTGGAAGATAAGAAATCCGGGAAAACCGGAAAAGGTACAATTGTTATACAAGTTAATGTCATTGACGTTTTGCTTGCTAGCGAAAATTCTAAGTCTTGGGTATTTGATACCGGATCGGTTGCTCACATTTGCAACTCGATACAGGGACTTCAGAAGGTGCGCAAGCTAGCAAAGAATGAAGTCGTGATGCGCGTCGGGAACGGCACTGGAATCGCCGCTCAAGCCGTCGGCATTATGCCTCTACGTCTCCCTTCGGGATTTATCTTAGAACTAAATAACTATTATTTTGTTCCACTGTTGTGTAGAAACATTATCTCCGGATCATGTTTAGTACACGATGGGTATTCGTACAAGTCTGAGAACAATGGTTGTTCACTTTATTGTAAGGATATGTTTTATGGATTTGCACCCATTGTTGGGGGCCTTTTCATACTAAATCTTGAATGTGGAAATGATGTCTTTAACGTGAATGCTAAACGCCTTAAGAAGGCTGATACCACCACCACTTACTTGTGGCACTGTCGCCTTGGCCACATCGAAAAGAAACGCATGCAAAGTCTCCATAAAGATGGAGTTTTACCGTCCTTTGATTTTGAATCATTTGACACATGTGAAGCTTGTCTGATAGGAAAAATGACCAAGACGCCGTTCATGGGTCATCCTGAACGGGCGGGTGAATTATTGGAAATAATACATAGTGATGTATGTGGTCCGATGAACACAGCCGCACGGGGTGGGTATTTTTACTTCGTGACTTTTACTGATGATTTAAGTAGGTATGGATATATCTACTTGATGAAGCACAAGTCGGAAACCTTTGAAAAGTTCAAAGAATTTCAGAATGAGGTAGAAAATCATCGTAACAAAAGGATTAAGTTTCTGCGGTCTGATCGCGGAGGCGAATACCTTAGTCATGACTTTGGCCAACATCTGAGTGACTGTGGAATCGTTTCACAGCTTACGCCGCCCGGAACTCCACAGCAAACGGAGTGTCGGAACGACGTAACCGAACCCTGTTGGACATGGTAAGGTCGATGATGTCTCTTACAGATCTACCGATATCTTTTTGGGGTCACGCACTACTCACTGCCGCTTATACATTAAACAGAGCACCGTCTAAGTCTGTTGAGACGACGCCATTTGAATTATGGTATGGGAAGAAGCCCAATGTGTCGCATCTCAAAGTTTGGGGTTGTGAAGCTTATGTAAAACGTTTACAACCAAGCAAACTCGATCCCAGATCAGACAAATGTTACATTGTAGGTTATCCCAATAACACCATTGGGTATTCCTTCTACCAACAGTCCGAAGGCAAAGTGTTTGTCGCAAGAGTTGGACACTTTCTCGAGAAAGAGTTTCTCGCTAAAGAATTAAGTGGGAGGACAGTTCAACTTAATGAGATTAGTGAATCTTCAGCAAACGTTGATATGGCTAAGGAACCGGAAGAAATTCTGCTAATTATCCCTACGACCGAGCCGGAAGTTGTCGCATGTGATGCGGAAACTTCAGACAATGTTGTAACTGAACCGCGCAGATCAGGTAGGGCCATCTAGCCACCTGAGTGGTTTCATAACGAAATCTTCATTCTAGAAGACGATGAACCTGCGCACTACAAGGAAGCGATGGCGGGGCCCAACTCAAAGGAATGGCACAAGGCCATGAAATCCGAAATGGAATCCATGTACGAAAACCAAGTTTGGAACTTGGAAGAACTTCCTGAAGGCGTAAAGCCCATTGGTTGTAAATGGATTTTCAAAAGAAAAACGGACGCGGATGGTAACATTACCATCCACAAAGCTAAACTTGTCGCGAAAGGGTTCACGCAAGTTCCAGGAGTGAACTACGACGAGACTTTCTCGCCCGTAGCTATGCTTAGGTCTGTTCGTTTATTACTAGCAATTGCTGCTTATTTCGATTATGAAATATGGCAGATGGACGTCAAAACGGCTTTCCTAAATGGAAACCTCAAAGAGGATGTATACATGATACAGCCAGAAGGTTTTGTCGTTCATAAAGATGTTGGAAAGGTATGCAAACTTCAGAAAGACATTTATGGTCTGAAGCAAGCGTCAAGGAGCTGGAACATTCGTTTTGATGAAGTAGTCAAACAGTTTGGCTTCATCAGGAATGACGAAGAATCTTGTGTTTACAAGAAGTTTAGTGGGAGCGCAAAAGCATTTCTAATCTTGTATGTGGATGACATATTGTTGATTGGAAATGACGTGAATTTTCTTAACGAAATAAAAGATTCGTTGAAAAAGAGTTTTTCAATGAAAGACTTAGGCGAAGCGGCATATGTATTGGGCATTAGAATCTATAGAGATATATCAAGACGCCTAATAGCGCTTAGCCAAAGCACGTAGATTGACAAGGTGTTGAAAAGGTTCAACATGGAGAACTCCAAGAAAGGGCTACTCCCCATGTCACCTGGCACAGTGCTTTGCAAGAATCAGTGTCCTTGGACTCTCGATGAGCGAGTACAAATGCATGATGTTCCATATGCCTCGGCAGTTGGTTCTATTATGTATGCCATGCTATGTACAAGACCGGACGTTTCTTATGCGCTAAGTGTTAGCAGCCGGTACCAAAGTGATCCAGGATTGGAACACTGGGCCGCAGTCAAGGGTATTCTTAAGTACCTCAGAAGGACCAAGGATTTACTCCTTGTGTACGGAGGTGATGAAGAGCTCATTGTAAATGGTTACACTGATGCAGGCTTCATGACTGACCCAGATGACTTCAAATCTCAATCAGGCTATGTTTTCATATTGAACGGCGGCGCAGTTGATTGGAAAAGTTCCAAACAAAAGACTGTAGCGGATTCTACGACGGAGGCGGAATATGTTGCTGCTTCAGAAGCCTCCAAGGAGGCGGTATGGATCAAGCAATTTCTTGAAGACCTTGGTGTGGTTCCAAGTGCTCTGGACCCTGTGGAGATCTATTGTGATAATAGTGGCGCCGTGGCTCAGGCTAGGGAGCCATCTTCGCACCATAAGACAAGACATATTGAACGTAAATATAAACTCATTCGACATCATGTCGAAGCGGGTTTAGTGAAACTACGAAAAGTTCACACGGATCTGAACGTGTCAGACCCGATGACAAAGCCTCTACCACGAGCAAAGCATGAGCAGCACCGGATTGCCATTGGTGTTAGGGAAGCCATGTAACTGGATTATGACTCTAGTGCAAGTGGGAGTCTGTAGGAGATATGCCCTAGAGGCAGTAATAACAGTTATATTGTATCTCCGAGTTTGTAATGAATGTTTATGTTCCATGCTATAACTGCAATGATTCTCGAGTCTACAATAACCACGAGGCTCGGAGGGAAACTCATGTGCACGTGTGGTATAATAAACGGTAAAATGTATTCCTAGTCTTGCCTCTAAGACTGGCTCAAGTATTGCATGATGATCCTGTTTTCCTGATCATGGGCATTTCTATGCCGGCAATTTTGAGGGCACAATGTTAGTAGAACACTTGTGTTGAATCGACCCGAATTGATGTTATGCGATGAGATTCATTCGTCACAAGTTAATGGTTAATAACACAGAGATAGTTAATGTTTGCATAATTCCTTAGACCATGAGAGTATCGAGTTCCTTCGTACTAGCTTCGTGAACTTTGGGGTTTGTTAAACGTCATCCGTAAATGGGTGGCTATTACGGCGTCTTACGGGTTCACGGAAAAGTATGACAAGAAACGAGATAGATCAAGATTGGGATTTGCTCCTCCGACGATGGAGAGATATTCTCAGGCCCTCTCGGTGTTACGGTATCCATCATCGTCTGGCCAGACACATTGTGATTTGATCACTGGGATGCCGGAACACGAAAACGAGTAAAGAGAACAAAACCGGTAACGAGGTAACTTGCATAGTGGACAAATTGTTGATCCATGGGGATGCAATAAATCTCACCTCGGGTATTTGTAATATATCGTGAAGCAACAGGAATAGCACACGGCAACTGGAGGTTCCCTCGAATAGTCATTCATGTGGGTATAGGGGTCAATATGGGTGTCCACGGCTCCGATGTTGATCATTGATCGGAAATTGTTCCGGGTCATGTCTGTACTTCACCGAACCTATAGGGTCACACGCTTAAGGGTCATCTATCTGCTGAATACTAGACGGGGAGTCTGAGAGAAAATCACCGAAAAAGTTTCGGACGAAACGGAAACGTTCCGGAGAGAACACCGGAATAGTTTCAGTGAACCGGAAAAGTTGTTTCAGGGTATTCCATTAAGTCAAATTGGTTCTGGCACACGCCTGGAAATTCTTGGAGGATGCCAGAAGTGTTCTGGAAACTTCTGGGAATTTTCCGAGACAAAAACCGGAAATGTTCCGGAGCAGCCGGAACCGCTTTGGTTGCTTTTCGCTGAAGAAACATTGTTCCGAAATTGTTTCGGAATGCGTTCAAAATTATTTTGGTTGGTACTGGAATTATTCTAGGCACACAGAAATAATTTGGGGATTTAACGGACGCAGAAAAAATGTCTTCGTGAATAGTGAAAGTGCTTTTTGGATATTTTTTTGGAAAGCACCTTTTGGGATATTTCCCAAAAGGTTTCTAGAAGGACTTGGGAGCCAAGGCACCCCCATGTGGGGGGGGGGGCCTCAAGGTGGCCGGCCAAGGTGGTGCTCCTTCATGGAGCTCCACATGGCACCCCTTTTCCCTTTTATTCTTTTATGTATGACATAAAGTGGGGGCACTTTTGGTATTTTTGAATACCATCTTTACCCCTCGGCTATCCTATAAATAGAGGTGAGGGGGCTGCCCCAAAACTCATCCTTGCTCTCATACACATGCCATTTGACTTGTCTGGCTTCTCTCTCCCTCCCAGCAAAATAGTTTCGTAGAGCCGAAAGGCTGTCTGGGTTCCGCAGGACCTAGTTCTGGACGGCGAAGCCCTGCCGGATAGCTGACACCGTATGTGTGCAACCCCGTAGAGAGATTGTAGTTTCGATTTTTTGCCCGAGGGGCTCTTCGAGTGTCCTCCCGAAGGGCTGTCCAAGTTTCGGTTCGAGTTTCGAGTGTCCTCCCGAAGGGCTGTCCGCGACATCGTCCGAGGGACTGTCCGACCGCCTCCCGAAGGGCTGTCCGGTGAGGGAGTACATCCTTGCGGTTGGGAGGTTGTAAATCCTAGCTGCAGGGATCTGCATCGACGATCTACACCGACTCTTCCTCCGCTGCGCTTCGAGTCGGTACGGATCAGATCAAACCTTGTATGCAGTCTCCATAGTGATCCTGGGCGTGCTCGCTGTATCGAATTTTTTTGTTTTCTGTCGCGTTCCCCTACAGATACCGTAACACCGAGAGGGCCCAAAGATATCTCTCCATCATCGGAGGAGCAAATCCCAATCTTGAGCTATCAAGTTACTTGACATACTTTTCCATGAACCCGTAAGCCGCCGTAATAGCCACCCATTTACGGATGACGTTTAACAAACCCCAAAGTTCATGAAGCAAGCATGAAGAAACCTGACATTCTCATGGTCTAAGGAATTATGCAAACATTAACTTCCTCTATGTTATTAACCATTAACTTGTGACAAATGTATCTCATAGCATAACATCAATTCGGGTCGATTCAACACAAGTGTTCTCCTAACATTGTGCCCTCAAAGTTGCCGGCATAGACATGCCCATGATCAGGAAAACAGGACCATCATGCAACACTTGAGCTAGTCTTAGAGGCCAGACTAGGAATACATTTTACCGTTTATTATTCCACATGTGCATATGAGTCTTCCTCCGAGCCTCGTGGTTATTGCAGACTCGAGAACGATAGCAGTTATAGCACGGAATATAAACTTAACTACAAACATGGAGATAAATAATAACATTTATTATTGCCTCTAGGGCATATCTCCTACATTTAATTCTTTCTACAAAAGACCATGCTCTAATAAATATAAGTGAAGCAAAAGAGCATTCAACAAACAATGGTTTTCTAGGTATAGAGAAACAAGCATCCAAACTTCAAATGATATAAGTGAAGCACATGAAGCATTCTATAAAGCCATACTCAAAAGATATAAGTGAAGTGCAAAGAGCATTCTATAAATCAACCAAGGACTATCTCATACCAGCATGGTGCATAAAATAAAAGGGAAAAATAAACACAAAAGACTCTCCAAGAATTTACGCATATCTTGTGAACAAAACAAAAACCGAGACATACCGATAATTGTCGAATAAAGATGAGTTGCCTTCCGGGGCATCCCCAAGCTTAGACGCTTGAGTCTCCTTGAATATTTACTTGGGGTGCCTTGGGCATCCCCAAGCTTGAGCTCTTGCCTCTCCTCATTCTTCTCATAT
Source organism: Elymus sibiricus (assembly GCA_039707655.1). Taxonomy (NCBI): domain Eukaryota; kingdom Viridiplantae; phylum Streptophyta; class Magnoliopsida; order Poales; family Poaceae; genus Elymus; species Elymus sibiricus. The sequence continues at coordinate 317,918,037 of CM077670.1, read as the reverse complement.
CAATACCTCCTCGATCTTTGAACACTTCATCCACACAAAACTTAACCGAACTTTTTATTAGAAGGGTTAGTACATATAACATCAAATCTCATCATGTCCTGCTCTAACATTATTGTATAATTATAATCAAACATTACCCACTGTATTCTATCACAATTCTATGGCTCCCAAGTCAATGGGGCTCAACAAGATTTCAAACATAAGCAAATAACGAAACTATAACACCAATCTGTGAAAATAGGACAGTCTGTAAAGATGTAGATGGTACATATACTTATGTAACTCAAAAAATTCTGAAACATTAGGACAAAATAAATAATTTGCATATCAGTACCGTGTAAAAATTTCAGAATTTTTGCATGTTCCAGTAAAAAATGTAAATTCACGCACTACAGCAAAAGTTTCTGTTTTTACACTGCACATACCAAACAAGCAATTTAAACATCCTAACGGTAAATCTTGGCACATTATTTTTATAATACACTGGATTTGTACAAGGGGATAATTATTTGTGTTGAAAAGTTTCTGTAATTCAAGATTCACAAAGTTTCCATGGGCATGAACAAAGTTCAAGGCATGCTCCCGCTTCCACGGTGCTCGTGTTTCTCACTTTCACTTTTCTTTTTGTAAAGTTTTAGGTTCCCCTCTATATTTTTTTGTTTTTAAACTTTTTAAAAGCACACAACCAAAATAAATTACTCTATAAAACTTCTGGGTTGTCTCCCTGGCAGCGCTTTCTTTAAAGCCATTAAGCTAGGCATAAAGTGCTCAAGTAATTGATCCACCCGGATCCCAAGGTATATCAAAGCCAATTTTAATTAACAATGATTTGTAATTTAGTAGTGAGCACAAAGCAACATATATCATGCAATGGCGAAGTCTAACTCTCTTCCTATGCATCGGCATGTCATAAAACAACAATTCATGCACCTCAAGTAAAGGCACATGCATAGTATAAACAGTTTCTTGCAATTTTATCGTATTGGAAACATAGAGAGGCGGAGATGTAGTTCCTCTCTCATAATAATTGCAATTAGGAGCAGCAAGCACAAGCATATTATATTCATCAAAAACATCATGTGCAATGGTAAAACGCAACCCATCAATATAATCCTTAATAAGTGCAAACTTCTCCGATATAGTGTAGTTGGGAGAATTCAAAAAGATAATAGGACTATCATGTGTGGGTGCAATAGCAACAATTTCATGTTTAACATAAGGAACTATAGCAAGTTCATCTCCATAAGCATCAGTCAAATTGGCATCATGGCCACAAGCATAGCAAGCATCAATTTCATCAAAAAGGAATAATTCAAACGAATCCAATGGATCATAGCAATTATCATAGCATTCATCCTTCGGTAAGCACGAAGGGAATTTAAACAATGTATGAGTTGAAGAGTTACTCTCATTATAAGGTGGGCACGGGTAGCTAATCCGCTCTTCCTCCTTTTGTTCTTCGCTCTCCTCCTCATCTTTTTCATCTAATGAGCTCACAATTTCAGAAATTTCTTCTTCCATAGTTTCCTGCAAAATATTAGTCTCCTCTTGGACAGCGGAGGAGTACTCAATATATCCTTTAACATAAGCATTAAAAGCATAGTTTTCATAGCAATATTTAAGTATGGCAAAATTTTCAGATTTGTAAAGAGTAGCATCATACTTTTCAATCAAAGAAGCAATTTCATAAGCACCCTTAAAAGCAACAAATTCTTCAATTTTTTCAATATCATAGTAACTATAAACACCTTTAGCATAAGAAGATACGATTCCATTATCACTAAACTCACATTGGTAGGGAAGGTGTTTCTTAGGGTCTTCAGAACAACAAGTAAAATCATGTATTTCGCATAATTCCAAGCATAGCAATGCATAGTATTAATATGATGACATAAAAGTTTCCCTTTTTGAGATAAGCGGTGTCGCACAAAATGAGCATGCTCATCTAATGATTTTCCCTCAACTAAGCTAGTTGGGTTTTCAGCACGAGCACATAGGGATCGAAGATGATCCAAGTAGAAAGCTTCAGCAGTATGATAGATTTTGGGTGGTTCTTCAACCATTGGTTTAGCAGGTACAACTAATTTTTTTGGTATTTTACGTTTCCTACCCATAACTAAAGATAGAAAACAAGAGCACAAAATAAAAACTACTTAGTGATAAAGCAAACAAGCACACACGAGAATATTCACCCCACGCTATTGCTCCCCGGCAACGGCGCCAGAAAAAGGTCTTGATAACCCACAAGTATAGGGGATCAATTGTAGCTTTTTTGATAAATAAGAGTGACGAACCCAACGAGGAGCTAAAGGTAGAATTAATATTCCCTTCAAGTTCTATCGACCACCGATACAACTCTATGCGCACTTAAAGTTTGCTTTACCTAGAACAAGTATGAAACTAGAAATACTTTGTAGGTGTAATGCTAGAACTACTTTGCAAGAATAAAACTAGGAGTACTTTGCGAGAATAAAACTACGAGTAATTTGCAAGATAATAAAAGCTAGTTGTTTAGTAGAAAGCTTTTGTAACACAAGAGAAAGATTTTGTCCCTAGGCAATCGATAACTAGACCGGTAATCATTATTGCAATTTTATATGAGGGAGAGGCATGAGCTAACATACTTTCCGTACTTGGATCATATGCACTTACGATTGGAACTCTAGCAAGCATCCGCAACTAGCAAAGATCATTAAGGTAAAACCCAATCATAGCATTAAGTATCAAGTCCCCTTTACTCCCATACGCATCAACCCCCTTACTCGGGTGTAAGCTTCTGTCACTCTAGCCGCCTACTATAAGAGAATTATGAACGTATTGCAAACCCTACAGCGGGAATCCCTCACGCTTGCATGACACGGAGGGCACCATAGGACAGCACCAAAATAAAACATACAACTCAAACCAATCACGATCATCAATCAACCCATAGGACAAAAAGAATCTACTCAAACATCATAGGATGGCCACAAATCATTGGATAATAATATGTAGCATTAAGCACCATGTTTAAGTAGAGATTACAGCGGGGAGAAGAGGTGTTACACCGCTGCATAGAGGGGAAGAGAGTTGGTGTTGACGGCGGCGAAGTTGTTGGTGTAGATCGTCGTCACGATGATTGCCCCGGCGGCGTTTCGGCGCCACCGGGAGAGAGGGGGGTTTTCTCCTCTGGATGGGAGGAGGTTTTCCCATCTGGTCCTTGGCCTCCATGGCACCCGGAGGGGCGGGAGCCCCTCCGAGATTGGATCTCTCTCTCTCTCTCTCTCTGTTCTCTTCTGTTTCGCGTTCCTGTTTTCTTGCCCTTCACTGTTTCTTAAATTCCCGGAGATCCGCAACTCCGATCGGGCTGAAATTTTAACAAGATTTTTTTCCGGATATTATCTTTCTTGCGGCAAAAGAAGGGCCCTAACCGACTTACGGTGTGCCCACGAGGCACCACCGCGCGCCAGGGGGGCGTGCCCAGGTGGCTTGTGGAGGCTGTAGACCTCCGTTTGCGTTGATTCCACCTCCCAAAAATCACATATATACCAAAATAATTCTCCATAAAAATTTATTGCATTTGGACTACGTTTTATATGAATATTCTATGAAACAAAAAACATGCAGAAAACAGGAACTGGCACTAGGCACTGGATCAATACGTTAGTCCCAAAAATAATATAAAATGTTGCCAAAAGTATATGAAATTTGTAGAATATTGGCATGGAACAATCAAAAATTATAGATATGACGGAGATGTATCAAACGACCACATCTTTGATGAGAATATTAAAAAGTAAGTTCCTCCTTTGAATATAATCCAACAAGTTTTCAACAGTGTTAATAGACAATACTCTTGGATTGTAGCCGGTAATCAAGAGGGATTTACAGATGGACAACTTGCTAATGCTAAAATTTCTATGGATGATGTGTTTCAAATTACCTTTGAGAAACCCTTTGATGAAAGTGCATCTTTGGATAAGAAGAAGAAAGATGATAATACTTGAAACTATGCATTATGCCTAGCTAGGGGCATAAAACAATAGTGCTTGTTGGGAGGCAACCCAATGAATAAAATAAATTTTTTACTTTTTGTTTCTGTTCTTGTGTGTTTGCACAATTATGCTACTGTTATGATTGTATTTTTATGTTTTAATTAGTGTTTGTGCCAAGTAATGCCTTTGGGATGATTTGGGAGATAGTATAATTGATGCTGTTTGGAAAACAGAAAGTTTTGCGTCCAGTGCTGGAATTTTAGTTCTGTACTGGAGGGTCAGAAAAATCTAAATTTTTACAAAGTGTTGGTATATAAATTTCCCACGTTTTCCTAATTTTGCAGAATTTTTGGAGTTACATAAATATAGCTTTTAAATAGATCTTTACAGACTGTTCTGATTTAGACAGATTCTGTTTTTGTTACATAGTTTGCTTATTTTGATGAATCTATGGATCGTATCGGGGGGTATGAGTCATGGAGAAGTTGGAGTACAGTAGCATTATGCCAATATTAAATATGAATCAATTTACTACAGTACTTAGAGTTAAGGATTTATTTGTTATACTAACGGATCTCACGAAGGTTTTGTTGAGTTTTGTGTGATTGAAGTTTTCAAGTTTTGGGTGAGATCACGATAGATGAAGGAATAAGGAGTGGCAAGAGCCTAAGCTTGGGGATGCCCAAGGCACCCCAAGGTAATATTCAAGGAAGACTCAACCGTCTAAGCTTGGGGATGCCCCGGAAGGCATCCCCTCTTTCTTCTACCAACTATCGGTAATTTTACTTGGAGCTATAATTTTATTCATCACATGATATGTGTTTTACTTGGAGCGTCGTGTATTATATGAGCCTTTGCTTTGTTTGCTTTTTAGTTTGTCACAATCATCTTTGCTGGACACACCAATTTGAGAGAGCCACACGTTTATCATGATTTTTTAGAATACTCTATGTGCTTCACTTAAAAAAAATTGAGCTAGGCAGTTGCTCTAGTGCTTCACTTAAATCTTTTTGAGCACGGCGGTGACTAAATTTTGAAGAAATATTTGAACTCTCATACTTCACTTATATTATTCTGAGAGTTGATAAGATTGAAATTTTGAAGAAATATTTGCACTCTCATGCTTCACTTATATCTTTTTGAGAGTTGATAATAGTATTGGTAACTTGCACAAGATATGAATTTGGTCCAAAGTGATGAATATTCAAGAGGGATATAATAAAAACTTTCATGAAAGATCATTGGATATGATAAGCTTGATTCCTTGCAATAGTTTTGCGATATGGAGATGATAATATGTGAGTCATGTTAGTGAGTAATTATGATTTAGTAAGAATATTGGTGTTAAGGTTTGTGATTCCCTATGCATGCACATTAAGTCAATAGTTATGCAACGAAATTATATCCTACTTATGGTGCATTATTCAGTGTTAGTTATGTTCAATGCATTTTTATGACCGTTTTCGCTTTTTAGTTGGTTGCTTCTCAATCTTTTTGCTAACCTTCATTTGTACTAAGCGGGAATGCTGCTTGTGCATCCAAACTCCTTTAACCCAAGTTGTGCCAAATGAGTCCACCATACCTACCTATATGCGGTATTTCGATGCCGTTCCAAGTAAATTTGCATGTGCCAATTCTAAAATTTTCAAAATAATTTTCCGTTTTGTGTGCCCATACCGCTCATGAAGCGGCAGGGGGTGGCCAATATTTTCCATGCAAGGTGTGTTATTCTCACGATGAGTGTTTGTTCACTTGTCATTGCACGAGAGAGTGGCTGGTAATAGGAATGCCCAGTCCCGAAATGAATTTTTTTTAATATGATGATAATAATAAATTCCTTGGAAAGTGTTGGTATGGAGGGCACCCGTGGATACGGCTAGCCATGGATTGTGAAAGAATGGTGGAAAGGAAATAAACTTTATTTTCTGTTCGGGAACCGCCTATAATGTGTCTAGCATGGAGGATATTGGGAATTCTCGGTCGTTTTCGTTGACAGGAAAAGCATGCCTCTCAAAATCATTTTATCTCTCTAATTTAAGCTTTGAGCTCTGGCACATTTGCAAATATCGGCTTCCCTCTGCGAAGGGCCTATCTATTTACTTTTATGCAATTTTTATTTTTATTTCGAGTCTCCATCTTCTCTTACAAAGCACCAACTGGAGAGCACTATTGTCATACTTGTGCATTGTGTGTAGCTAATATTGAGTGTGTTTCATGAATGGATCAATGATTGAGCATAATGGGCTAGGGATAACTTTCTTTAGCGTTGATATTTTGAAAGACATGGTTGCTTGTTAGTATGCTTGAGTATTTATATCTTCATGTCAAACTATAGACTATTGCTTTGAATCATTCAAGTCCAAATGTCCATGCTACAAAGAAAATAATATATGATGAATATGCTAGGTAGCATTCCACATCAAAAATTCTGTTTTTATCATTTACCTACTCGAGGACGAGCAGGAATTAAGCTTGGGGATGTTGATACGTCTCCAACGTATCTATAATTTTTTATTGTTCCATACTATTATAGTACCAATCTTGGATGTTTTTATATACATTTACAGCAATTATATATCATTTTTTGGGACTAACCTATTAACTTAGTGCCCAGTGCCAGTTGCTGTTTTTTTGCCTGTTTTTGGTTTTCCAGAATATCAGTACCAAAAGAAGTCCAAATGCCACAAAACTTTTTGGAGATTTTTTTCTGGACATAAGAGACACTAGAAGCTTCGGGAGGGGACGAGAAGATGAAGCAATGGCCCACGAGGCACCACGGCGCGCCCCAGGGGGGGCGCACCCTGGTACCTCGTGGGGCCCACAAGGCTCCGTTTGACCTAATTCCACCTCTATAAATTCTCTAAAATCGGGAAACCAACAGGGGAGTCCACGAAATACTTTTTCCGCCGCCGCAAGTTCCTGTTCTCGAGAGATCCCATCTGGAGGCCTTTTTTGGCACTCCGCCGGAGGGGGGAATCGATCACGGAGGGGCTCTACATCATCCTTGCTACCCTTCCGATGATGCGTGAGTAGTTTACCACAGACCTTCGGGTCCATAGTTAGTAGCTAGATGGCTTCTTCTCTCTTTTTGATCTTCAATACAATGTTCTCCTCGATGTTCTTGGAGTTCTATCCGATGTAATCACTTTTTGTGGTGTGTTTGTTGGGATCCGATGAATTGTGAGTTTATGATCAGATTATCCATGAATATTATTTGAGTTTTCTCTGAACTCTTTTATGCATGATTATTATAGCTTCGTATTTCTCTCCGATCTATTGATTTGGTTTGGCCAACTAGATTGATTTATCTTGCAATGGGAGAGGTGCTTTGTAATGGGTTCGATCTTGCGGTGCTCAATCCCAGTGACAGAAAGGGACATGACACGTATGTATCGTTGCTATTAAGGGTAAAAAGATGGGGTTTATTCATGCGTGAGTTTACTTTGTCTACATCATGTCATCTTGCTTAAGGCGTTACTCCGTTCTTTATGGACTTAGGCCCCCTTTGTTTGGGCTACTGATTCCTGAGAATCACTTTGCTATGATTCCTGTGAATCAGCTGTGGCTCTGTATTCCTGAGAATCAGAATCTGGCTGTTTGTTTTCCCTGCTGTTTGTCAGCTTTAGGAGTTGTGGGTGTTGTGAAATGTCAGTAACGCCCTCAACTGCTGACTATGATGTTTATATGCAGATTAAAGCACAAGTTATCTGTTTTGACTTGATAAAGTGAGAACTAGCACAAAAACACAATATATAGAATATATTTATCGAGAAATGACATGATGGTATGAATATATCATTTGAAACTTGCATATGAAAAGTAACATCAAAAAAAGAATCAACCCTCGTAGTCTTCCATACGAAATATATCATCCATATATCGACCAACCATCGGTCTTACATACGTGCACATATCATCCAAAATATGTACTAACCATCATAGTCTTACATACGTACACATATCATTCAAAATATGCACCAATCATCATAGTCTCATCAAGTAATATGTGAAACTATACTTGATCTGCCATCAATCCATCAACAATCGCCTCACGAGTTGCTTTCATGGTCGCATCATCACCAACCACAATATTGGACACATGTCCTGTGGGTAGGGGTTGTAAATTCCCTGGCATGTAGTTCTCATCATGATCACATTTGTCAAACTCCAAGTCTCTCAAATTGCTTTCTCTAATGCAATTATGAAGTGCCATGCATGCAATGATGATTCGAGCTTGCTTCTCAGGAGGGTAACTTGGCATTTTTTGTAAAATACGCCATTTCATCTTCCAGACACCAAATGAACGCTCAATAACATTGCATAGAGATGAATGTGCAAAGTTAAATGTTTCTTTCTTCCCATTCGGTGGGAGACCTTGGCGAAATTCTGGCACATGGTACTTTTGCCCTTTGTATGGAGCTAAATATCCATCACAATTGGGATAACCCGAGTCAACAAGATAGTACCTCCCTACATAAAGTAATAGTTTTACACAAGGGATCAACAAGACAACTAAAACAATATTATTGTGCACATGTAAATGAAATGGATACCTATAGGTGGATCTGGAAGCCATCTGCATACTTCACCAAAGTATCTCTGAATATCCTTGTGTCATGTGCTGACCCTGCCATCCCACGACAATAGAAGTGAATCTGATGTCAAAGTCACACACTGCCATGATATTCTGTGTTGGGTATCCATGGCGACCAACATGGTTGACGATCTCGTCATTTGGAACAATTACAGGAATATGCGACCCATCAATTGCACCTATGCAACCATCAAAGTGAGGTGAAAATCTTGCATCTCGAAGCCTATCATGTACAACTCTGAACTCCGAATCACTTGGTCGAATGATGTCTACAGCCATGTCATTCAAGCATTTCCATACTTCATTGAATTTGTGATGTATAACTTCAGTTGATCTCTTGAAACGATTCTCCACTTGGCTTACGGATTGAGGGCCCCCAACCGTCCAGAGAAACATACCCAAAGCTTCTTCTGAACTCATGTTTCTTGTTCCTTTCAAGCCATATGTGTATACAAGTGTACGATGCAATCTATCAAAACAAGGCTTGTACATCATGAACATGTTATAGCAATCTTTTGGAGTACTCAAGTTCTCGGTAACCCACTATTGTCCGGTCATTATAGGAACTCTTCTCTTCTTTTTCATGAGATACTTCTCACTGTACTTGATACCAACAAGTGCAGCCATCATGTATTTTTTTCTTCCTTTGCCTCCTCGAGGTTGCCGTAGCATCAACATCAGTTTCAGACTCTTCACTATGGCTGCCACTTGTGCTCATCTACATAGACATAGAAAAATTAGGAACACATGCATGTCAGGATCAACATGAGTGATAACATAAAGGAAAATATTGTTCGTCAAGTCTCAAGTGACATAACATGAAGGGAAATATACTTCAACAAGTCTCAAGTGACATAACATGAAGGGAAATATTGTTCATCAAGTCTCAAGTGACATAACATGAAGGGAAATATAGTTCAACCAGTCTCAAGTGACATAACATAAAGGAAGGGAATAACATATTCATGATCACACGTCCAAAGTGTAATCATAATGCCTATTTCGCTCTTCATACATCCTCCTAAGCCAATTCTTCTTCCCTTCACTAGTCTTCATATTGTTAAAGAAACAACGATTTTCAAACTTTGCAAACAACTTGGTTGCTATGAAGTACTCATCACTTGCTTCATCTGCTCCACATGCCACAACTTCTTCCATTATCTTTTCAATTTCAGTAGCAACACTATTCTTATGTGAGTTCATTGCGGCATCTTCACTAATCAAGTGGTCAACCATGCGCTTGAAATCCCTTTGAACAGGATTCCTTTTAGAGCTTCCATCTATCTTCCCTGGCCCCTTCTTTGCCTTCTTGGCTTGGGTAGTCTGTAGTTCTTCCTCCTCGGTTTCATCCTCTTCAAGATCAAGCACTTCATGCTCACAACCTGGCATCATAGAACTTTCTACAGTAACATTGATATTCTCAAACATGATACTCATTTGCTCCAAATTTTCAGGACCACATTTACGAAACTGCAAGAAGTCCTTGTTCTCCTGAATAAATAAATCGTTTAGCACTTGTCAACAAAATATTCTTGTAGGAGATATGCCCTAGAGGCAATAATAAATGTTATTGATTATCTCCCTGTTCATAATTAGGTTTATGTTCCATGCTATAACTGCTATGGTTCTCGAGTTTGCAATAACCACGAGGCTTGGAGGAAGACTCATATGCACGTGTGGAATAATAAACGGTAAAATGTATTCCTAGTCTGGCCTCTAAGACTGGCTCAAGTATTGCATGATGATCCTGTTTTCCTGATCATGGGCATGGCTATGCCGGCAATTTTGAGGGCGCAATGTTGGTAGAACACTTGTGTTGAATAGACCCGAATTGATGTTATGCTATGAGATACATTCGTCATAAGTTAATGGTTTATAACACAGAGATGGTTAACGTTTGCATAATTCCTTAGACCATGAGAGTATCGAGTTTCTTCATGCTTGCTTCATGAACTTTGGGGTTTGTTAAACGTCATCCGTAAATGGATGGCTATTACGGCGGCTTACGGGTTCATGGAAAAGTGTGTCAAGTAACTTGATAGCTCGAGATTGGGATTTGCTCCTCTGACGATGGAGAGATATCTCTGGGCCCTCTCGGTGTTACGGTATCCATCATCGTCTGGCCAGACACAGGGTGATTTGATCACAGGGATGCCGGAACACGGGAACGAGAAAAGAGAACAATACCGGTAACGAGGTAACTGGCATAGTGGACAAGTTGTTGATCCACGGGGATGCCTACATGTCTCACCTCGGGTATTTGTAACATATCGCGAAGCAACAGGAATAGCACACGGCAACTTGAGGTTCACTCGAATATTCATTCGTGTGGGTATAGGGATCAATATGGGTGTCCACGGCTCCGATGTTGATCATTGATCGGAAGGGGTTCCGGGTCATGTCTATGCTTCACCGAACCTATAGGGTCACACGCTTAAGGGTCATCTATCTGCTGAATACTAGACATGGAGTCTGAGAGAAAATCACCGAAAAAGTTTTCGGACAGCGGAAAAGTTCCGCAGAGAGAACACCGGAACAGTTTCGGTAAAACTGAAAAGTTGTTTCAGGGGATAACATAAAGTCAAATTGGTTTTGGCACATGCCTGATAATTCTTGGAGGGTGCCAGAATCATTCTGGAAACTTTCTGGAATTTTCCGGGATGAAAACCGGAAATGTTTCGGAGCTGCCGAAACCGCTTCAGATGCTTTTCGCAGATAAAAATCACTAAACCGGAATTGTTCCGGATCGCATTGAAAATTATTTTAGTGGGTACTGGAAATGTTCTAAGCCCACATAAATATTTTCAGTTCGACTGGACGCTGAAAAATGTCGTCATGAATAGTGAAAGTGCTTTTTGGTTGCTTCTTGGAGAAGCTACCTTCAGGGCATTTTGGTAATTTTCATAGTGGATGGAAATATCTGAAAATATCTGGATAACACTATTTATGAATAGTGGAAACACTATTCATGAATAGTAGAATCACTATTATGAATAGTGAAAATATCTGAGGGCATTTTGGTACTTTTACCATTGTCTCTCACCCTATAAATAGAGGTGGAGGGTGCTCTCAAATATGACATCCTTGCTCTCATACACATGCCATAGACTTGTCTGGCTTCTCTCTCCCTCCCAGCGAAATAGTTTCGTAGAGCCGAAAGGTTGTCTGGGTTCCGGCAGGAACTAGTTCTGGACGGCGAAGCCCTGCCGGATAGATGACACCGTATGTGTGCAACTCTGTAGAGAGATCGTAGTTTCGGTCTTAGTTCGAGAGTGCCTCCCGAAGGGCTGTCCAAGTGATCTTCTTAGTTTCGAGGGTCCTCCCGAAGGGCTGTCCGAGTGACCGTTCGAGTTTCGAAGGTCCTCCCGAAGGCCTGTCCGCGACACCGTCCGAGGGACTGTCAGACCGCCTCCCGGAGGGCTGTCCGAGGGGCAGATGAGGGAGTACATCCTCGCGGTTGGGAGGTTGTAAATCCTAGCTGCGGGGATCTGCACCGCCGATCGTCATCGACTCTACTTCCGCTGCGCTACGAGTCGGTAACGAAACAGATCAAACCTTGTATGCAGTCTCCATAGTGATCCTGGGCTGGTGCGTAGGTTGGAAATTTTCGTTTTCCACTGCGTTCCCCTACAGTGGCATCAAGAGCCGTGCTATGCGTAGATGCAGGTTGCGATCTAGAATACATAGAGATGTATGGGTATTGCACAATATAATTAGGTAGTAGATGAGTTCTATTACTGAAAATTATTTGTGCGGGTAGCAGATGAAATCTGTTACCCGATGTTCTTGTTGCTTCCCTGGAATTTGCATATTTCTGATCTTGATAACAGTATGGTGGAGTTTCAATGTTCTGGCAATCCGCGATCCTGATTGATCAACGAAGTGCTAACAGTTCATTGAATTCCACCGTAGTTAAAAAGAAAGATGAAATTTCGCAGACGAAAGGGCAATGCAGATATGATCTGCATGGGGGTCACGCGTATGACAAAGTTTAGTATGGGGCTCGAGATTTTATTATCTCGTGTTTCATACATCCCGCAATGTTAATCTAGCGACTTGGATTATCATGCTTGATGATGGACGTTGGTAGCTTCGGTTTGTTTCGAAACCTTAGAAGCCACGTAAAATAAAATTTTGCATGAACCGATTAGAGGCATCTAACTTGGTTTTGCAGGATGGTTTGCATGTGCATGTGATGTGGTATAGCAGTGCTCTTTATAATTTGATTATGTATGAGATGACTATATAATGTAAATTGATTAACATGACCTGCGTGTCATGATTCGGCATGATGGCTGGAGCCATATGATTGTCACTCTAATGACCTGCGTGTCAACCTTCAGTAATGCACTTATTTTATTAGCTATAGAGATAGCAATATTATCTGGTGCATCGACAAGGTGGTGGCAATCTTCGTGAAGGTGAACACCAACGCGAATGCCGAAGACGAAGAAATGAAAGACTTTTCCGTCAGAAAGGGCTATACCATATCATGCTATTATGAATTGCCGGAGATGTTTATCCCTTATGATGCACCCTTCTTGATTGCGCGGTAGTCGCTTTTTATTAGGGTGATCTCTCACAAAAATATCAAGTGGTTAGTGTTCTCCCAAGTGTAGCACCGTCACGGCACCTAACTTCTCGGAGTGCGCCGTGTCACACGGGTACAAACGATTAGGGAAGTGTGAGGCGGGTGAGTTGAGACCTCGCAGCAAGATCACTTGGTTGTCTTGACGTTCAGGCATGACCGTCATGAGCTCGGAACACGCGCATCGAAAGATGAACAAGAATCACATAGAGATGTGATTGGCAAGTTGGCCTACCGGTTGAGATTTTCGTCATCAGTGGTGTTACACCAATGGCGAACAATTGAAATGGGGGTCTTGTATCACTCACAATCAATTATGAGAGATATTGATTTGAGTGGGAGCGCACTGTAGAATTAATTCTTTTAATTCTCAGTGCAATTAATTATGAACACGGTCTAAGTGTTATTTGCATAATAGTTGTAGAATAATGGCTCGCGTTTCCACCTTCCCAATTAAAATTGAATAGCTGTTAAATATCTGATTAAAACTTTACGATTGGTAACGTAATGAGAGGATTGTCCTCTAGAGTGCCGAGAAGGACTTGTCCTATCGCATGCTTTCGGTATTCTCCCGCTAATGCTATGGATCATGTGACTCTCGTCCATCGATCCAAAAGCTAGAATTCCGTTTCAGTCAAGTGCAATATGTTTGCTTCCATGAGACCCGAACTTCGAAAGTTTGGATAGTTATGTGATATTCATGGAATCTGAAAATCATTTTCAGAGACAGACAAAGGCTAAAAGATATGAGATATCCAAAGCAATGTTTGTTTGCAAACTATTAGTAAAGGAGTTTACTATGCATTAGACTGATAAGAGAGGGATCCAGAAGAACGCCTGTCATATGATGATGGTGAATAAAACAGACAACTTAAAGAGAAAGGAAGTGTCCGAAGGGTGTTAGTGAAACTTTCACGCCTAGGAAGTCCGGGGCTATCGCCCCTCTTAAGTTGGGTGCTTCTTCTGAGAGTAGGAGAAATACTGAAAGTTAAACTGTTAGAAGTATAAAGGCAAAAGGAAAGAAGACTGGAATATCCAGCTCGTGTATGAATGTCATACAGGTTTTTGATGTATAGAAGGCTGGTCAAAGATATAGTTCTTGGGAATTATGGTTAAACATGTTAATCACTAATTCTTGGGTATTGTGAGTTAATCACAAAGATACCCGCTCCATTGCATTCTGTTGCAACTCGATGTAAGAACTACTATGGCCTGAAAGACTAGCCAGGAATGAGGTTTAGATACACGCAGGGAACATAGTAAATGTTACTATGCCTTCCATAGGTGTATTCCCTATGTATTTACTTTCATAAATCATTTTAGAGTTTTACACACTCTAGCCCATTGCATAAAGTATCTTGCAAGAAGGTTGTTCATAAGAGAACTTTTAATGTTCGGAGTTATGAATAACAAAAGGGCCATACTTTCATTATGAATGAGAAGTATGTTATGAATATTGATAATAATACATTACCTCTGTATTTACTTTCATAATTCATTTAGAGTTTCATACACTCTAGCCCTTTGCATAAGGTATCTTGCAAGGAGGTTATTCATAAGAGAACTTTTGATGTTCGGTGTTATGAATAACATGAAGGGCCATGCTTCCATCCAGGATGGGATGTATGTTATGAATATTGATGGTAATATGATACATCCATAACACTGACGCTAAATGTCGCAAGACTAAAAGAATACCACATATGTGTGGCACTGCATTTGGTCACATTGGAGAAACCCGCATGGAAAATTCCATTATGATGGATTTTAAAGTCATTTGATTTTGAATCATCTGACACTTGCAACTTTCCTCCGAAAAGTGAAGTGACTGAAATACCGTTCACAGGCCATAAGGAACGAGCAACAAACTTATTGGTGATCATACATTTTGATGTGTGTAGTTCAATAAATGTTGTTGCAAGTAGTGGATTTATCTATCTTCAGAAATGACTCAAGTAGATATATTGATATTTACTTGATGAGACGTAAGTCTGGATCTTTTCAATTCATTCATAAGGTTTTCAAAAATGAAGTAGAAGTTGTTGTAACAAGAAAATTATGTTTCTACAATTCGATTGCAGAAAGGAATATTTGAGTTACAAGTTTAGCGAATGTCTGATGAGTTGTGAAAGGGGTTTCATAACTTGCACCTCCCGGAGCACCACTGCAAGTGGAGAGTCCGTGTAGATGTAATCGAACCATTCATGACATGGTAAGATCAAAAGATGACATAAATAAATTTGCCATTATCCCTTTTAAAGTGATGCTTTAGAGACTGCGGCTTTTACACTGAAAAGAGCTCCATCGGGTCTGTTGAAATGACGCCATGGTATGGTACGCCCAACCATATTATATCTTTTCTTGTCATTTGGAATATGGGGCTTGTGTAAAAGGTTACAAACCTATTCCAAATCAGACAAGTGCTACTTTGTAGGTTATCCCAAGTCATTGGGTATTTCCCCACCACAATACCGAGGCAAATAGGTTTGCCACAAAGAACGGTATGCTTTTTTGAAGAAAATGGTTCTTTCAAAAAGGTGAGTGGGAGAACAGTGCAACTCAATGAGATAAACAGTATCATCGTCATCAGATCAAAGGAAAGAGAACTTGGAAGTAATTCCGGAGTTTCTTACTGCGACTGATACGGAAGTCTCTACAATAAAATGTATGGACTTCGGTCGAACTTGCAGCTGAACCACGTAGGCAAAGCTCGTGCAAACCTATCAGGTGCGCAAACGAGATATTGTTGTTAGACAACAGTATACCTATGATTCACAAGGAAGCGTTGATGGGCCCTGACTCCGGAATTGGCTAAATGCCAATACAATCCGAGATAGTTTCCATATAAGTGATTCAAGATTAAGATCTTGATACACCTTTCGGAAGACTTAGAGTCTAACGAATATTTATGGAACTAAAAATTGATACGGATAAAATGTTTTATCCATAAAGCTCGACTTGTTGCAATAACAAGTTCAAGGAGTTGACTACGATGAGATTGTCTCACCGTAGCGATGCTTAAAGTCGGTTCGGGTTGAACTAGCAATTAATACATATTTCAATCATGAGATATGAAACATGGATGACAAAAGGATTTCCATGTGATGGAAATGAAACCTAGGACTTGTATGTGATACAGTCCAAAGTAATTTGTCGATCCAGAGGATGCTAGTAAGTATGCAAACTTCAGAGTTCCAGCGATGGACAGAAGAGAGCAAAGTGGAGTTGGAATCTTCGTTTTTGATGGAATGGTCAAAGGGGTTTGACTTCATCAAATGGGTATTGAAGATGCTTGTGATTCAAGAAAGTAAGTGGGAGCATAATAATATTTCTAAAAACCTTGTGTACTTGACACATTGTTAATTGGAAATAAATTTCTTGACACGAATTAGGACTTCATTTGAAAATAGTTTTTCCGATGAAGTGTTTGGGCTAAATAGCCTCAATATTAGGCATGATGATCTATGGAGATAGATTTACCTAATGGGCTAAGCAATGAACACATATTGACAAGATGCTAAAACTTTTTAGCATTTAAAACGCCAAGGAGTGATTCTTGCCGAAGTCACATGGAAAGAGTTTTTGCAAGACTCGGTGTCCCAAAACACTGATGAGTAAAATACATGATGGAGATTCCACACACTCTTGTGTTTGGATTAATCATGTATTCCATGGTATGTAAAACAACCAGATATGTCCGATACTCCAAAAGTTGTTGCGAGTATGGATACCAAAGCGATCAAAGTACTGATCATAGGACAACAGTGAAAGATGTCATTGAGTACTAGAGTAGTAGTGATGACATGTTTTCTCGCAAGCAGAGATTATGAAGTGCTCGTTGTAAGTAATTACATCGATACAGTCTTCAACAATGCTCCATGCGATTTTCAATTTAAGTTAAGGGTTTTGTCTAATACACAATATGATGGCACGGTAGTTGGAAATTGTTCCAAACAAGATACTGTGGCAAATTCTATAACAAAGGCTAAGTATGTTGACGCTTAAGAAGCGACAAAGAAGTTGTTGAATCATATAGTTCATTCATGAACTTAGTATGGTTCCAAGATGGCTTTGGTCTATGGGACACTATTGCAGATAGTTGCTCCATAGCTCAGTCTGAGGAATCAGGTTTCGACCAATGATTCACACATATGCAAAGCCAAGTCCACACAAAATATGAATTTTGTGAAAGCGTGAAAACGCGAGGATATGCAAAGTTACACACGGAGCTGAAGTCGTCAGATCCGTTGGACATCAGGCTATACCACATGCGAAGCATTTTTTACACCAGTATGCCATAGGTGTAAAGTGCATTAGCATTGACTAGATTATTGACTCTAGTGCAAGTGGGAGTCTGTAGGAGATATGCCCTAGAGGCAATAATAAATGTTATTGATTATCTCCCTGTTAATAATTAGGTTTATGTTCCATGCTATAACTGCTATGGTTCTCGAGTCTGCAATAACCACGAGGCTCGAAGGAAGACTCATATGCACGTGTGGAATAATAAACGGTAAAATGTATTCCTAGTCTAGCCTCTAAGACTGGCTCAAGTATTGCATGATGATCCTGTTTTCCTGATCATGGGCATGGCTATGCCGGCAATTTTGAGGGCGCAATGTTGGTAGAACACTTGTGTTGAATAGACCCGAATTGATGTTATGCTATGAGATACATTCGTCATAAGTTAATGGTTTATAACACAGAGATGGTTAACGTTTGCATAATTCCTTAGACCATGAGAGTATCGAGTTTCTTCATGCTTGCTTCATGAACTTTGGGGTTTGTTAAACGTCATCCGTAAATGGATGGCTATTACGGCGGCTTACGGGTTCATGGAAAAGTGTGTCAAGTAACTTGATAGCTCGAGATTGGGATTTGCTCCTCCGACGATGGAGAGATATCTCTGGGCCCTCTCGGTGTTACGGTATCCATCATCGTCTGGCCAGACACAGGGTGATTTGATCACAGGGATGCCGGAACACGGGAACGAGAAAAGAGAACAATACCGGTAACGAGGTAACTGGCATAGTGGACAAGTTGTTGATCCACGGGGATGTCTACATGTCTCACCTCGGGTATTTGTAACATATCGCGAAGCAACAGGAATAGCACACAGCAACTTGAGGTTCACTCGAATATTCATTCGTGTGGGTATAGGGATCAATATGGGTGTCCACGGCTCCGATGTTGATCATTGATCGGAAGGGGTTCCGGGTCATGTCTATGCTTGACCGAACCTATAGGGTCACACGCTTAAGGGTCATCTATCTGCTGAATACTAGACATGGAGTCTGAGAGAAAATCACCGAAAAAGTTTTCGGACAGCGGAAAAGTTTCGGACAGCGGAAAAGTTCCGCAGAGAGAACACCGGAACAGTTTCGGTAAAACTGAAAAGTTGTTCCAGGGGATAACATAAAATCAAATTGGTTTTGGCACATGCTTGATAATTCTTGGAGGGTGCCAGAATCATTCTGGAAACTTTCTGGAATTTTCCGGGATGAAAACCGGAAATGTTCCGGAGCTGCCGAAACCGCTTCAGATGCTTTTCGCAGATGAAAATCACTAAACCGGAATTGTTCCGGATCGCATTGGAAATTATTTTAGTGGGTACTGGAAATGTTCTAAGCCCACATAAATATTTTCAGTTCGACCGGACGCTGAAAAATGTCGTCATGAATAGTGAAAGTGCTTTTTGGTTGCTTCTTGGAGAAGCTACCTTCAGGGCATTTTGGTAATTTTCATAGTGGATGGAAATATCTGAAAATATCTGGATAACACTATTTATGAATAGTGGAAACACTATTCATGAATAGTAGAATCACTATTATGAATAGTGAAAATATCTGAGGGCATTTTGGTACTTTTACCATTGTCTCTCACCCTATAAATAGAGGTGGAGGGTGCTCTCAAATATGACATCCTTGCTCTCATACACATGCTGACTTGTCTGGCTTCTCTCTCCCTCCCAGTGAAATAGTTTCGTTGAGCCGAAAGGCTGTCTGGGTTCCGGCAGGAACTAGTTTTGGACGGCGAAGCCCTGCCGGATAGATGACACCGTATGTGTGCAACTCTGTAGAGAGATCGTAGTTTCGGTCTTAGTTCGAGAGTGCCTCCCGAAGGGCTGTCCAAGTGATCTTCTTAGTTTCGAGGGTCCTCCCGAAGGGCTGTCCGAGTGACCGTTCGAGTTTCGAAGGTCCTCCCGAAGGGCTGTCCGCGACACCGTCCGAGGGACTGTCTGACCGCCTCCCGGAGGGCTGTCCGAGGGGCAGATGTGGGAGTACATCCTCGCGGTTGGGAGGTTGTAAATCCTAGCTGCGGGGATCTGCACCGCCGATCGTCATCGACTCTACTTTCGCTGCGCTACGAGTCGGTAACGAAACAAATCAAACCTTGTATGCAGTCTCCATAGTGATCCTGGGCTGGTGCGTATGTCGGAAATTTTCGTTTTCCACTGCGTTCCCCTACAATTCTAGTGCAATATTAGCCACAACACAATTTGATCTTATGAACATGACTTACTTCACCGGCTTTTTTCCACCATTCATCATCAGCGATCACGGTGTTCGTTTCATCATTCCAACCAAGTCCAGTAGATGTGTTCTTTAGGATCAGCCAATCCCTATACAAGGTCCTCAAACTGCCCTATTTGTTTTTGAATTGCAGCCTACTGTAATGTTTTCCGGTCTGCTCAAAGAAACCAACTTCTACGCTTTTTTATCCAGCAGGGTTCAAAAATTTGAGAGGCCTATTCCCCTTTCCCTTCTCAATAGCAGCGAGATTGCAAAAAATGGTGGTCATTTCTAGACTCCAATTAGGTTTTGACATCTATAACATATGACATTCATAAGGGCAATTTACATAAAATTGAGCATGGAATCAAGGCCTATTACTAATCTGAACAATTACTAAATCAAGGCCTATTACTAAATCTGAACAATTACATTTTTTGGGACTGAACAATTACCTTCTCCTCACAGGTACGAGATGGGGCAGAGCTGGTGCAGTCAGGCGGGAGGAGGTGAAGACGGGGGGCAAGGGGGAGCTCCGGCGTGGTGCGTGGGCCGGCGACGGGGCTGGCGAAGGGGCCGGCGATGGGGATGGCGGCGGAGCCACCGACGGGGAGAGGGAAGGCCGGTGATGGGGTGGGGGAGGGCCGGCGACGGGGTCGGCGACAGGGCTTGCAAAGGTGGCGGCGGGCGAACCCTAGAGAGCCATCGACGGGGGTTGTTCGGTGTGGATGAGATGCGAACTGTGAATGAAGGAAGGACCCGTCGATGGAGAAGTTGGGCTGGGGGAGGCGGTGGCATTTCCATCGTAATAACGGGGACAAGTTGGCCCATATTTGAAAGGGGGTTAGTGGCAGCTCGGGAATCAGCAAAATCGCTGATTCCAGCTTCCGCGCGTGTCCAGTGCAATTTCCAGAATCGATTCTGGGCAGCTGGCATACGAATCTGGCTGTTTGTTTGTGAATCCGATTTTGACTGGGCTAGAATCCGGGAATCACAATCTATAGCCCAAACAAAGGCCACCTTAATACACTAGATGCATGCTGGATAGCGGTCGATGTGTGGAGTAATAATAGTAGATGCAGGCAGGAGTCGGTCTACTTGTCTCGGACGTGATGCCTATATACATGATCATTGCCTTGGATATCATCATGATTATTTGCTTCTCTATCAATTGCCCAACAGTAATTTGTTCACCCACCGTATGCTATTTTCAAGAGAGAAGCCTCTAGTGAAAACTATGGCCCCCGGGTCTATCTTAATCATATATTGAAAATCTTAAAAATACCTTGCTGCACTTTTACTTTATTTATTTTATTTTGTATTTTTGTTCGATCTATTTATCTATCACCATACAATTTAATCTTGTAATTAACCGCCAAGGGATTGACAACCCCTTGTTTGCGTTGGGTGCAAGGATTTGTTGTTTTGTGTGCAGTTACTACTAACGAGTTGTTGCGCGATTCTCCTACTGGATTGATAACCTTGGTTTCATAACTGAGGGAAATACTTATCTCTACTATTCTGCATCATCCCCTCCTCTTCGGGGAAATCCCAACGCGGCTCACAAGTAGCATTGTCACACTGTGAAAATGACCATTTTGCCCTTGCCCTCTAATCAGCTCCGCCGAGAGAGAAATGTTTCTGGCAAATCTTTCCGTGAGCTCATCGCACTTCGTACCGGTGATTCCTTCATCCCCAGGCAAGCCACGACAGCCACTTGCATGATGGCATTGCAATAGCCATGGTTCTCACTTGAATGTTCGAATAATTATTTGTTCATGCTATTATTTTGAATGCTATGTATATGCTTGTGAATCCATGCTCATTTATTAGGCCATGTCCATTTTCATCTAGTAAGTGAAATGATTAATTGCTAATGTTATTATTATCATATTTTATTCTTGTGATCATTTCAGATGCTAGTGATAATGACATGCTCATATGGACGGTTTGATATGAAAATACTTGTGATAGTCATGATCATCGTTGTGCCATGCTCATTTGCATCCCGTAGGCTAAATGATTTATCATTGTTGATGTTAAATGGTTATGTTGCCCATCCATGGTTACACTGATATCATGCTCACATGCATTGTTATTTCATTAAGCTATGTTGTTATGACTCAGCTCATCACCATTCAAGTAAACCTGACATTAATCGAACTTGATCAAATCTGTTGGCTGAGTCATGGTGCCACCGAATCGAGCTCACCAGTGCAACCACACTTGCCTGGATGGGGAGGCCCTACTTCAGTCTATTGTCATGCCTCTCGCCCGTGCCTCCAACTAGGGAAGGTTATGTGCGCGCGCTACCCTGATCAGGTAGGCGGCCATACCCTTGTGTGCCCGAGTTGTGTTTTACCCGGGTGTCCCCGTTTGGGACGATTTTGTTTTGGTCACGACGGTGGCAGCCACAAAGGTGGCGGATGTCACGAGTTGACATCGGGGCCACCCATGACATAGCCCAAAGGGAAGTTTGTCGGAGTGGCCGGGAGAGTGACATGCAATAGATTGGTTTTGTTGGAATGTCGTTGGTCCACCCGAATGGGAGCACGAGGCCATGAGTTCCGTGGTGTGGGTACAGTGTACTAACCTCTGCAGAGTGTATAATCTATCGATAGCCGCGTCCTCGGTCATGGACACAGTTCGTAGTAGGTCACACTATGGGTCAACAGTAATAATAACATGGATAATTAACAACCCCGGTTCCATGAGAGAAGAAGTTGGTTGATCTTTATGTGGTCATGAGATGATCACAGTGGTATTCTTGATGATGGTTGATCATGAGGTGATCGTGTGATGATCACGACGGTAAGAAAGATTGATACCTATGGTGGTTACGAGATAACCTCCGAGCAGAGTAAGTTGGTCCATGAGACCTTAAATGTCGACCCCTTTGCATGCTAGTGCTAGTATCATCATGTTCATATCATGAATTATATGTACATGCCATGCTCATGTTGTTCTAATAGTATCGTGTTCATCATTGATAATTAACATGTAAATGCCATGTTGTTGTTTGTCTTGATTGCTTTGGTTGCTGTGAGCTTGCGAGTACATTCAAAGTACTCACCTGGCGTGTCATGCCAGATTGCAGGTGATGCCATGGTTGATTGTTTGTTGAGGATCCCGAGGTTGCGCTCTAGGATGCGTCCCAGCCAGAGTCCCTGCGGAGTGGAGTTCATCACCGTCGTCGTTGTTCCGCTGCAAGAATTTATTCCGCTTCGAGATGTTCCGCTGCTAGTATAGAACTACCTTAGCAGGCGAAGTGTCGCCGTGCCCCTGTAACCTTTGTAATATCGGACCCTTGTACCCCTATTATTTGTAATAAAGAGTTGTTCTGTTCTATGACAAGCAGTGTCGTATTCCAGAAGACTTGATCTCTGGGCTGGAATACGGGGTGTTCCGGTTCCTCTGAGCCGAGGTGCCACAATGACGAAGGGGTTGCCGACGTCGGTTTTCAAGGAGTTTCAGTCTAGTCTATGTGTCAGTGCCGACGCTTCAACTGCGCGTGGGGGGGGGGAGGGGGGTGTTGAGCGACCTATGTATTCGTATATACACATGTACTCTAATCTCCGTCCATCTCATTAGGGTTTAGTCCTAGATGTGATGATCCCCTCTACATTTATATATTGGCACTAGATGCCCATGAATATACGTGTGTTGCATCCTATTGTCTGTCACAGTTCCACTTGCCTGATGCTAACGAAACCCACAGCCACCGAGAATTACAGGTGAGAGGAGAACCAGAAGGCGGCCGGCGCCACAGCGAGCGTGCGTGCACTGAATGCGATATAAAGCGCCCCTCCCTCCTCTCCTCCTACATTGACCACGAATGGTCAGACAGATCACACTGGGTGGGCACAGTGCACCACCAATCTTTTCGGCATTTGATGACCCACAAGTATAGGAGATCAATCGTAGTCCTTTCGATAAGTAAGAGTGTCGAACCCAACGAGGAGCAGAAGGAAATGACAAGCGGTTTTCAGCAAGGTATTCTCTACAAGTACTGAAAGTAGCGGTAACAGATAGTTTTGATAGCAAGATAATTCGTAACAAGTAACAAGTATAATAAAGTGCAGAAACGTGGCCCAATCCTTTTTGTAGCAAAGGACAAGCCGAAACGAACTCGTATAATAAGCAAAGCGTTCTCGAGGACACATGGGAATTTCATCTAGTCACTTTCATCATGTTTGTTTGATTCGCGTTTGCTACTTTGATAATTTGATATGTGGGTGGACCGGTGCTTGGGTGCTGTTCTTACTTGAACAAGCCTCCCACTTATGATTACCCCCTCTCGCAAGCGTCCGCAACTATGAAAGAAGAATTAAGATAACTCTAACCATAGCATGAAACATATGGATCCAAATCAGCCCCTTACGGAATAGCGCATAAACTAGGGTTTAAGCTTCTGTCACTCTAGCAACCCATCATCTAATTACTACTCCACAATGCCTTCCCTTAGGCCCAAAGATGGTGAAGTGTCATGTAGTCGACGTTCACACGACACCACTAAAGGAAGTAACAACATACATATCATCAAAATATCGAACGAATACCAAATTCACATGATTACTTATGACAAGACTTCTCCCATGTCCTCAAGAACAAAAGTAACTACTCACAAATCATGTTCATGTTCAAGATCAGAGGGGTATTGAATAGCATTAAGGATCTGAACATATAATCTTCCACCAAATAAACCAACTAGCATCAACTACAAGATGTAATCAACACTACTAGCAACCCACAGGTACCAATCTGAGGTTTTGAGAGAAAGATTGAATATAAGAGATGAACTAGGGTTTGAGATGAGATGGTGCTGGTGAAGATGTTGATGAAGATTGGTCCTCCCACGATGAGAGGATCGTTGGTGATGTCAATGGCTGCGATTTCCCCCTCCTGGAGGGAAGTATCCCCGGCGGAATCGCTCCGCCGGAGAACAAAATAGCTCCTGCCCAGGTTCTACCTCGAGACGGCGGCGCTTCGTCCCAAAAGCCTTCTCTTAATTTTTTCTAGTGCAAATGGCTTCATATAGCAGAAGGAGGGGACCAGACGCCAGCTGTGGGCCCCACAAGGCACTAGGGCGCGCCCTACTGCCTTGTGGGCAGCTGGTGGGTCCTCTCGGTAATCTCTTTTCTCTAGTATTTTTTATATATTCAATAAAAAATCTCCGTGAAATTTCAGGTCAATTGGATCTCTGTAGAATAGGTATCTCTGATATGGCTATTTTAGGTCCAGAATTCCAGCTGCCGGCATTCTCCCTCTTCATGTAAATCTTGCAAATTAAGAGAGAAAAGGCATAAGAATTGTACCATAAAGTGAAATAATGATCAAAAACATAATAAATAACAGTAGGAAATCATGATGCAAATTGGACGTATCGACTCCCCCAAGCTTAGACCTCGCTTGCCCTCAAGCGAAAAGTCAAAATCGAAAATCATGACCACATGTTTAGAGAGAGAGACGTCGATAAAAAAATAAAATACGGACATGGAGCATCATGATCTTTATTATAACAGCAATATATCATCATAAAACTTCTCATGAAAAAGTGACAATTCATCCACAAGTTAAAGTATGAACCATAAAACAAATTGAAAACTAACAAACTATGATCTCAGTCACTGAAGCAATTGCAATTCATCATATTATTAGAAAGAGTCTATGTAAGAGCTTTGTTTAGCAAGTTCACATACTCAACTATCATTTAGTCTTCTATGATTGCTGACAC
Organism: Elymus sibiricus; assembly: GCA_039707655.1. NCBI lineage: Eukaryota > Viridiplantae > Streptophyta > Magnoliopsida > Poales > Poaceae > Elymus > Elymus sibiricus. The sequence goes on along the minus strand of CM077670.1, from coordinate 317,892,635 downwards.
TCACGGCATACTTATGGAGCACAAGTTTCAGTCGGACACATAGAAAGATAGGGGCTTATAATTTCGCCTCCCAACGTTTTTACCTCAAGGGTAATGTCAACAATTATAACTCATGATCACCTACATTCAACTGGATATATATGCATGGATCAATCACCACCACATGATGTTTGCCAAAAGAGAAAATAAAAATGGAATAGAGAAGAATACTATTGACTCTTGCATGAAAGTAAATACATAAAGTAAAAGATAGGCCCTTCACAGAGGGAAGCAGAGGTTGTCATCCGCTTTTATTTCTGGATGTGCAAGCTCTTAATGTAAAGGAACGTCACTTTATATTGCCCCTTGTGATAGCGACCTTTATTATGCAGTCTGTCGCTTTTATTGCTCCACCATCACAAGATCGTACAAAGCTTATTTTCCCTTACAATAAAAGTTCATACATATTTAGGAGCAATTTTTATTGCTTTGCACCGATGACAACTTACTTGAAGGATCTTATTCAATCCATAGGTAGATATAGTGGACTCTCATGACATGAAACTAGGTTTAAGGGTTTTTGGATGCACAAGTAGTATCTCTACTTGGTGCGGATTTTTTGGCTAGCAAAGATAGGGGGCAAACACCACATGTTAGAGGATCCAAAACAATATAACTTCTATGTGAATATAAGCAAACATAACCCATTACGTTGTCTTCCTTGTCCAACGTCAACTAATTTGTCATAGAATAATTGATGGGGGCTCACAATATAAAAGATGTCCAAGATAGTATATTTATATGTGAGACCTCTCTTCCTTTATTACTTTTTCATGAATTGCTACAATGACCAATGCTATGTTTGTCAACTTCCAACAAGTTTTATCAAATATACTTCTTTTATGTGAAGTCATTACTCCCCATGGGATTAGCATATGATCTTACTTTTTATTCTATATCTCTAAGATTGGGTCATCAAAAGCAAAACACTCAACTCAAACTAATCTTTATTATATAACTTTCACACACGATTACATAGATAGATAGATCACACAGCAAGCACTCGAAACTAAATCATACTAAAACTGTATTCCTCTAAATCATGAAATAACTAAGGATCGAACTAAGATACATAATGATGATGAGAAAGTGATGGTGATACGATACCGGGGCGCCTCCCCCAAGCTTGGCACAAGCCAAGGGGAGTGCCCATACCCATGTACTCAAGTCTCCTTCTTCGGTGATGGTGGTGATGAAGTGGTGGGCTTGTCCTTCTTAACATTAATTAGGATCTCCTTTAAACTTTGAATTTCTCGGAGCACATGCTGTATCATCTCTGTATTCTTTTGGACTTCGGCCATGATATGCTTGTTCTTTGGCCCCCAAGCATTCTTTCCCGGATCACTTTCACTTGGACGAGAGATGTCCCAATTGGAGGGTATGTGCATACGAGGAGTATTTTTGACCCCATAATTGTGAACCAAATTATGAAAGTTGTTCCGATGTAACCTGTGTAAGGGCCTCCTAGGAGGAAACCCTTCTTGTACCTCTGGACTCCCATGGCTTGTAATGCTTCTCACGGCTTGATGTGGGTTTGGAATTGTGGAGATGCCTGCAAGGGTGCCTCTCTCGAAGGCCGGGGGGTGGACCTCAAGCGAGTCTCCATCATCTTCTTCCATGGTAACCTCTCCTTCTTCCTCCAGCCTGAGCTCCATCTGCAGCAACCAAGCATCGTCCCCCACATTGTTTGAGGAAGAGGAAGACATGATGCCTGGCTTCGAAATCTGCCAGAAAACAACACGAAACAAGAACAGGAGGAAAACTTGTGGTACGGTGGTCAAAACAGACGGGAGTATATATAAAGAATTCTTATCTTGCAAAACAAGCAATACGGGAAGAAGACGGAGTCGGGAAGGCACACGTGGGGCCCACAAGGCACTACGGCGCGCCCCGGGGGGTCGCGCCCTTCCGCCTTGTGGGCAGCATGTGGGTCCCCTCGGTTGTTTCTTATTTTTGTAATTTTTCTAATATTCCAAAACTGACAGAAATAATTTTTATGGAATTTTTGGAGTCGGTTTACTTACTGTATCACATACCTACCTCTTTTCAGGGTTCTGGAGCGTTCCGGAAGGACTCTTTGATGTGCTCTTCCGGTGTAATTGTTTCAATAATATTAGTTTCAACATTAATGGGAGTACCTGAAATATAGTGCTTAATTTTTTGCCCATTCACCACTCTCGGATTAGTGCCTTCAGAGTTGTTTATTTTGATGGCTCCGGAGCGATAAACTTCTTCGATGATATACGGTCCTTCCCATTTAGAGAGGAGTTTTCCTACAAAGAATCTCAAACGAGAATTGTATAATAGAACATGATCACCTACTTTGAATTCCCCTTTTTGAATTCCTTTGTCATGCCACCTTTTAACTTTTTCTTTAAACAACTTAGCATTATCATAGGCTTGGGTTCTCCATTCATCTAAAGAGCTGATATCAAATAACCTCTTCTCACCGGCAAGTTTAAAATCATAATTAAGTTCTTTAATTGCCTAATAAGCTTTATGTTCTAATTCAAGAGGTAAATGACATGCTTTTCCATAAACCATTTTATACGGAGACATACCCATAGGATTTTTATATGCAGTTCTGTAAGCCCATAATGCATCATCAAGTTTCTTAGACCAATTCTTTCTAGATCTATTAACGGTCTTTTGCAAAATCAATTTTATTTCCCCATTAGTTAATTCAACTTGACCACTAGACTGAGGATGGTAAGGGGATGCAATTCTATGGTTAACATCATATTTAGCAAGCAACTTATGGAAAGCACCATGAATAAAATGTGAACCACCATCAGTCATTAAATATCTAGGGACTCCGAACCTCGGGAAAATAACTTCTTTAAGCATTTTAATAAAAGTGTTATGATCAGCACTACTAGTTGGAATGGCTTCTACCCACTTAGTAACGTAATCAATAGCAACTAAAATATGTGTATACCCATTGGATTTGGGAAAAGGTCCCATATAATCAAAACCCCAAACATCAAATGGTTCAATAACAAGTGAATAATTCATAGGCATTTCCTGACGTCTACCAATATTACCAATTCTTTGACATTCATCACAAGAAAGGACAAACTTACGTGCATCCTTGAAAAGAGTAGGCCAATAAAAACCAGATTGTAATACCTTGTGTGCAGTTCGGTCTCCCGCATGATGTCCTCCATAAGCCTCGGAGTGACACTTACGTAGGATTTGTTCCAGTTCATGCTCAGGTACACAACGTCTAATAATACCATCTACTCCTTCTTTATATAGATGCGGGTCATCCCAAAAGTAATGTCTTAAATCAAAGAAAAACTTTTTCTTTTGTTGATACGTAAAGCTAGGTGGTATGTATTTAGCAACAATGTAATTAGCATAATTTCTTTCTCAGTAGTAGCATAATTTCTTTGAGCGCTGTCTAGAGTTTTACTAGCATAATGGATAACATTTAATTTCTTATCAACTCTTTGTCCTAGAACAGCACCAATAGCATAATCACTAGCATCACACATAATTTAAAAAGGTAGGTTCCAATCAGGTGGTTGGACAATAGGTGCAGAAATTAAGGCTTTCTTAAGTATTTCAAAGGCTTCTACACAATCATCATCAAAAACAAATGGAACATCTTTTTGCAAGAGATTGGTAAGAGGTCTAGAAATTTTAGAGAAGTCTTTTATAAACCTTCTATAGAAACCAGCATGACCAAGGAAACTTCTTATACCTTTGATATCTTTAGGACATGGCATTTTCTCAATAGCATCAACCTTAGCTTTATCAACCTCAATACCTCTTTCAGAAATTTTATGCCCAAGGACTATTCCTTCATTAACCATAAAGTGGCACTTTTCCCAATTCAAGACAAGATTAGTTTCCTCACATCTCTGCAAAACTCGATCAAGGTTGCTTAAGCAATTATCAGAAGAAGTTCCGTAAACGGAGAAATCATCCATGAAAACCTCAACAATATTTTCACAAAAGTCAGAGAATATAGCAGCCATACATCTTTGAAAGGTAGCAGGTGCATTACATAAACCAAAAGGCATACGACGATAAGCATAAGTTCCAAAAGGACAAGTAAAGGTGGTTTTCTCTTGATCTTCAGGTGATACAGGTATTTGAGAGAAACTAGAATAACCATCTAGGAAAGAAAAGTGTGTATGCTTAGACAATCTTTCTAACATTTGATCAATAAAAGGCAAGGGGTAATGATCTTTTCTAGTGGCTTTATTTAATTTTCTGAAGTCAATTACCATCCTATAACCACTTACAATTCTTTGTGGGATAAGTTCATTTTTATCATTAGGAACAACGGTAATACCTCCCTTTTTAGGAACACAATGAACATGACTTACCCATCTACTATCAGCTATGGGATAAATTATACCTGCTTGCAGAAGCTTTAATATTTCAGTTCTTACCACATCCTTCATTTTAGGATTCAGCCTTCTTTGATGATCAACAACGGGTTTAGCATCTGGCTCCATATGAATTTTATGCTGACATAAAGTGGGACTAATGCCCTTAAGATCATCAAGAGTGTATCCAATAGTGGCACGGTGCTTCCTCAGAGTTTTAAGTAATCTCTTTTCTTCCTACGCTGAAAGGTTAGCACTAATAATAACAGGATATATCTTCTTTTCATCAAGATAAGCATATTTAAGAGTATCGGGTAATTGCTTCAATTCAAACATAGGATCACCCTTGGGTGGAGGTGGACCTCCCAAGGTTTCAATAGGCAGATTATGTTTAAGGATAGGTGCTTGTTTAAGGATAGGTGGACCTCCCAAGGTTTTTGATCTTCAATACAATGTTCTCCTCGATGTTCTTGGAGTTCTATCCGATGTAATCACTTTTTGCGGTGTGTTTGTTGGGATCTGATGAATTGTGAGTTTATGATCAGATTATCCATGAAAATATTTGAGTCTTTTCTGATCTCTTTTATGCATGATTATTATAGCCTCGTATTTCTTCTCTGATCTATTGATTTGGTTTGGTCAACTAGACTGATTTATCTTGCCATGGGAAGAAGTGCTTTGTAATGGGTTCGATCTTGCGGTGCTCAATCCCAGTGACAGAAAGGGACATGACACGTATGTATCGTTGCTATTAAGGGTAAAAAGATGGGGTTCATTCATGCGTGAGTTTATCTTGTCTACATCATGTCATCGTTCTTAAGGCGTTACTCCGTTCTTTATGAACTTAATACACTAGATGCATGCTGGATAGCGGTCGATGTGTGGAGTAATAGTAGTAGATGCAGGCAGGAGTCGGTCTACTTGTATTGGACGTGATGCCTATATACATGATCATTGCCTTGGATATCGTCATGATTATTTGCTTTTCTATCAATTGCCCAACAGTAATTTGTCTACCCACCGTATGCTATTTTCTTGAGAGAAACCTCTAGTGAAACCTATGGCCCCCGGGTCTATATAAATCATATTACTAAAACCCTAAAAATATTGCTGCCATTTTCTTTTATTTATTTTATTTTTTATTTTTGTTTCAATCTATCTATCTATCACTTACAATTTAATCTTGCAATTGATCGCCAAGAGATTGACAACCTCTCGTTTGCATTTGGTGCAAGGATTTGTTGTTTGTGTGCAGGTGCTGCTAATGAGGTGTTGCATGATTCTCCTACTGGTTCGATAACCTTGGTTTCATAACTGAGAGAAATACTTATCTCTACTGTGCTGCATCATCCCTTCCTCTTCGGGGAAATACCAACGCAAGCTACAAGTAGCAGGAAGAATTTTTGGCGCCGTTGCCGGGGAGACATCATCAACATCTATCAAGTACCTTCGCATAAACTCTCATCTCCTTGCATTTATTTTATTTGCCATTTGCCTCTCGTTTTCATCTCCCCCCACTTTTAAAATGTTTTTACAAAAATATTTTCCGTTTGCCTTTTGCTTGTTTGCTTTTTGCTTGCTTTATCATTATGGCTAGTTCTTCGCTCGTTACTATTACCCCTGAAAATGAAGTACTTAATTTTAAACAAAGGGGAGGTGAGAATTTAAAAGATGCTTGCTATAGAATTTGTGATGCTCATAATAGATCAACTCGTAAGCAATCCTCTACTATCCTTCTTCGCAATTTTTATACGGGCATTACTACTTGGTATCGATTTGTGCTTGATACTATTACTGGAGGGAATTTCTTGATGTGTCCCTCTATAGATGCTTTTAATGCTATGGGGAATTTAGTGGGATCACCACCTATTACTATTAATGAAACAACTTTGACCTTGGAACATGTTATGCAAAGGTTAGATGCTATTGAAAACAAAATGCCTACCATTGAGCATATTGAAAATTTAGATAAAAGGATTCATAACCATGTCACTCAATTTGGATCAAAAGTAGGTATTACTCTTAAGATACTAAAAGAGAAAGAATCAATAATTAATGAAAGGGTGGAACAAAGTCCCGCTAGGATCGATAAGTTGGAGGAAATTATTAATAAATTAGGTTCCACTTTTTCTTCCGCTAAAACTATTGAAAAAATTACTCCTAGCAAGAATTACAAGTCTATGTATGTCCCTAAAACCAATGGTGCTACTTCTAGTAAGGGAAATGAGGATCTTAAAATGATTAGCGTGCACCCCGATTTCATTGGTATAATTAAGGAACCTATTCACAAAAGTAAAATTCTTGATTTTGTGCCTAGAAGTGTGATGGTGAGAAACACCTATGTTAAATTTATTAGAAAAAATGGATGTGTGATTGAGGAGTTGGAAACCAAAGATGACAATACTTGAAACTATGCATTATGCCTAGCTAGGGGCATAAAACAATAGCGCTTGTTGGGAGGCAACCTAATGAATAAAATATTTTTTCTGTTATTGTGTGTTTTCACATTTGTGCTACTGGTATGAATGTGTTTTTGTGTTTTTAATTAGTTTTTGTGCCAAGTAAAGCCTTTGGGATGATTTGGAAGATAGTATGATTGATGCTGTTTGGAAAACAGAAAGTTTTGCATCCAGTGCCCGAATTTTGTTTCTGTACTGGAGTGTCAGAAAAATCTGAAATTTTTACACAGTATTGGTATATGAATTTCCCATGTTTTGCTAATTTTTCAGAATTTTTGGAGTCATAGAAGTATGACTTTTAAATAGATTGCAATATACTATTCTGTTTTTGACAGATTCTGTTTTTGATGCACTACTTGCTTGTTTTGATGAATCTATGGATTGTATCGAGGGGTATAAGCCATGGTGAAGTTAGAGTACAGTAGGTATAATGCAAAAATAAAATATGAATGGGTTTGCAATAGTACTTAAAGTAGTGATTTATTTGGTTATACTAACGGATCTCACGAAGGTTTTGTTGAGTTTTGTGTGATTGAAGTTTTCAAGTTTCGGGTGAGATCACGATGGATGAAGGAATAAGGAGTAGCAAAAGCCTAAGCTTGGGAATGCCCGAGGCACCCCAAGGTAATATTCTAGGAAGACTCAAGCATCTAAGCTTGGGGATGCCCCGGAAGGCATCCCCTCTTTCTTCTACCAACCATCGGTAATTTTACTTGGAGCTATATTTTTATTCGTCACATGATATGAGTTTTGCTTGGAGCGTCTTGTATTATATGAGTCTTTGCTTTGTTTGCTTTTTATTTTGTCACAATCATCTTTGCTGAACACACCTATCTTGAGAGAGCCACACATTTATCATCATTTGTTAGAATACTCTATGTGCTTCACTTAAATTTTTTGAGCTAGGCAGTTGCTCTAGTGCTTCACTTAAATCTTTTTTAGCACGGTGGTGGCTATATTTTGAAGAAATAAATTCTCATGCTTCACTTATATTATTTTGAGAATTGATAAGATTGAAATTTTGGAGAAATGAATTCTCATGCTTCACTTATATTATTTTGAGAATTGATAAGATTAAAATTTTGAAGAAATATTTGCACTCTCATGCTTTACTTAAATATTTTTAAGAGTTGACAATAGTAACGGTAATTTTCACAAGATATGAATTTGGTCCCAAAGTGATGAATATTCAAGAGGGATATAAATAAAAACTTTCATATAGATCATTGGATATGATGAGTGTGATTCCTTGCAATAGTTTTGCGATATGGAAATGATAATATGTGAGTCATGTTAGTGAGTAATTGTGATTTAGTAAGAATATTAGTGTTAAGGTTTGTGATTCCCTATGCATGCACGTTAAGTCAATAGTTATGCAATAAAATTATATCCTACTTATGGTGCATTATTCGGTGTTAGTTATGTTCAATGCATATGTTTATGACCGTTTCGTTTTTATGGTTGGTTGCTTCTCAATATTTTGCTAGCCTTCATTTGTACTAAGCGGAAATACTGCTTGTGCATCCAAAATCCTTAAACTCAAGTTGTGCCAAATGAGTCCACTATATCTACCTATATGCGGTATTTCAATGTCGTTCCAAGTAAATTTGCGTGTGCCAACTCTAATTTTCAAAATAATTTTTCCGTTTTGTGTGCCCGTACCGCTCATGAAGCAGTAGGGGGTGGCCATTATTTTCCATGCAAGGTGTGTTATTCTCACGATGAGTGTTTATTCACTTGTCATTGCACGAGAGAATGGTTGGTAATAGGGATGCCCAGTCCCACAATGAAATCAAAATTAATAACAACAAAATTCCTTGGAAAGTGTTGGTATGGAGGGCACCCGTGGATACGGCTAGCCATGGATTGTGAAAGAATGGTGGAAAGGAAATAAACTTTACTTTCTGTTTGGGAACCACCTATGATGTGTCTAGCATGGAAAATATTGGGAATTCTCGGTCGTTTTCGTTGACAGGAAAATCATGCCTCTCAAAATATTTTATCTCTTTAATTTAAGCTTTGAGCTCTGGCACATTAGCAAATCTCTGCTTCCCTCTGCGAAGGGCCTATCTATTTACTTTTATGCAATTTTTATTTTTACTTTGAGTCTCCATCTTCTCTTATAAAGCACCAACTAGAGAGCACTATTGTCATACTTGTGCATTGTGTGTAGCTAATATTTGAGTGTGTTTCATGAATGGATCAATGATTGAGCATAATGGGCTAGGGATAACTTTTTTTAGCGTTGATATTTTGAAAGACATGGTTGCTTGTTAGCATGCTTAAGTATTTATATTTTCATGTCAAATTATAGACTATTGCTTTGAATCATTCAAGTCCAATGTCCATGCTACAAAAGAAAAGAATATGTGATATGATAGGCAGCATTCCACATCAAAATTTCTGTTTTTATCATTTACCTACTCGAGGACGAGCAGGAATTAAGCTTGGGGATGCTGATACGTCTTCAACATATCTATAATTTTTTATTGTTCCATGCTGTTATATTATCAATCTTGGATGTTTTTATAATCATTTACAGCAATTATATATCATTTTTGGAGACTAACCTATTAACTTAGTGCCCAGTGCCAGTTGATGTTTTCTGCCCTGTTTTTGTTTTACAGAAAATCAATACGAAACGAAGTCCAAATGCCACGAAACTTTTTGGAGATTTTTTTCTGGACAAGATAAACACTAGAAGATTCGGGAGAGGGCCAGAAGACCCAGGAGGTGGCCACGAGCCACCAGGGCGCGCCTGGGGGGGGGGGGGGGCAGGCGCGCCCTGGTGCCTCGTGGGCCCCCCTTTGCTTCGTTTGACCTAATTCCACCACTATAAATTCAGGAAAAATCAGAAACCCTCAGGGGAGTCCACGAAATACTTTTTCCGCCGCCGCAAGTTTCTGTTCTTGAGAGATCCCATCTGGGGTCCTTCTCCGGTAATCTGCCGGAGGGGAAATCGATCACGGAGGGGTTCTACATCAACCTTGCTGCCCTTCCGATGATGCGTGAGTAGTTTACCACAGACCTTCGGGTCCATAGGCAGTAGCTAGATGGGTTCTTCTCTCTTTTTGATCTTCAATACAATGTTCTCCTCGATGTTCTTGGAGTTCTAACCGATGTAATCACTTTTTGCGGTGTGTTTGTTTAGATCCGATGAATTATGAGTTTATGATCAGATTATTCATGAAAATATTTGAGTCTTTTCTGATCTCTTTTATGCATGATTATTATAGCCTCATATTTCTTCTCCGATCTATTGATTTGGTTTGGCCAACTAGACTGATTTATCTTGCCATGGGAAGAGGTGCTTTGTAATGGGTTCGATCTTGCGGTGCTCAATCCCAGTGACAGAAGGCACATGACACGTATGTATCGTTGCTACTAAGGGTACAAAGATGGGGTTTATTCATGCGTGAGTTTATCTTGTCTACATCATGTCATCGTTCTTAAGGCGTTACTCCGTTCTTTATGAACTTAATACACTATATGCATGCTGGATAGCGGTCGATGTGTGGAGTAATAGTAGTAGATGCAGGCAGGAGTCGGTCTACTTGTATTGGACGTGATGCATATATACATGATCATTGCCTTGGATATCATCGTGATTATTTGCTTTTCTATCAATTGCCCAACAGTAATTTGTCTACCCACCATATGCTATTTTCTTGAGAGAAGCCTCTAGTGAAACCTATGGCCCCCGGGTCTATATAAATCATATTACTAAAACCCTAAAAATATTGCTGTCATTTTCTTTTATTTATTTTATTTTGTATTTTTGTTTCAATCTATCTATCTATCACTTACAATTTAATCTTGCAATTGACCGCCGAGAGATTGACAACCTCTTGTTTGCGTTGGGTGCAAGGATTTGTTGTTTGTGTGCAGGTGCTGCTAACGAGGTGTTGCGTGATTCTCCTACTGGTTCGATAACCTTGGTTTCATAACTGAGGGAAATACTTATCTCTACTGTGCTGCATCGCCCCTTCCTCTTCGGGGAAATACCAACGCAAGCTACAAGTACCAGTCTACGAAATTTAGAGAAATTAAACTCATGAGACATCTCACCAAAATTAACACTAACAATTTCTTTAGTGCAATCAATCTTAGCATTAACAGTATTCAAGAAGGGTCTACCAAATATAATGGGGAAAAATCATCTTGTGGCGATCCAAGAATAAGAAAATCAGTAGGGTATTTGATCTTACCACACAAGACTTCAACATCTCTAACAATCCCAAGTGATGAAATAGTATCTCTGCTTGCAAGCTTAATAGTAACATCAATATCTTCAATCTCAACGGGTGCAATATCATTCATGACTTCTTGATAGAGAGTAAACGGAATAGCACTCACACTAGCACCAATATCACATAAACCATGATAGCAATGATCTCCAATTTTAACAGAAATAACAGGCATGCCAACTACTGGTTTATTTTTATCTTTAGGGTCTGGCTTAGCAATTCTAGTTGCTTCATCACAGAAATATATGACATGTCCATCAATGTTATCAACCGAAATATCTTTAACCATTGCAACAATAGGTTCAACTTTAATTTGCTCAGAAGGTCTAGGTGCTCTAATTTTACTCTTATTGACTACAGTTGAAGCTTTAGCATGTTCCTTAATCCTAACAGGGAAAGGAGGTTTCTCAATATAAGCAGTAGGCACAACTGGATCAACATGGTAAACAATTGTTTCTTCTTTAATACTAACAGGTTCTTCTTTCAATTCAATAAGTGGATGATATTTAAACCATTTCTCCTTAGGGAGATCAACATGAGCAGCAAAAGATTCACAAAAGGTAGCTACTATCTCAGAGTCAAGTCCATATTTAGTACTAAACTTACGAAAAGCATCAGTTTTCATAAAAGATTTAACACAATCAAACTCAAGATTTATACCTGGCTCATTACCATTGTCGATTTCCCAATCCTCGTAATTGTGTTTAATTCTTTCAAGGAGGTCCCATCTGGATTCAATAGTTTTCTTCATAAAGAAACCAGCAGAAGAAGTATCGAGCATGATTGATCATTATGAGAAAGCCGAGCATAAAAGTTTTGAAGAATTATTTCTCTTGAGAGCTCATGATTGGGGCATGTATGCAACATATACTTAAGCCTCCCCCAAGCTTAAGCGATACTTTCTCCTTCACGAGGCCAAAAATTATATATATAATTCCGATCACGATGAACCAAATGAAAAGGATAAAATTTCTTGCGGAATTGCAGCTTCAACCGGTTCCAGTCCCATGTATCAGTATCATCACATAGGCTATACCATGTCAATGCTTCCCTCCAAAGATAAAGGGAATACTTTTTCTTAACTCCATCTCCAGATAAACCTGTAAGCTTAAACAATCCACAAATTTCATCCACATAGATCAAGTGCATATCAGGATGTACCGTTCCATCTCCTGCATAAGGATTATCTAGCAATTTCTCTATCATACCCGAAGGAATTTCATAATAAATATTTTCAGTACGTTCAATAGGTGGAGGAGCAACTCTTATTTCTTCCGGTTGAGGTGAAGATACCCCGAACAAGCCCCTCAAAGGATTACTTTCCATAGTGACAAGTGACAATAAATTTTAGCACGTAATATAAATGTTTCCTTACCAAATTCCACTCACCAAAGGCGCTTCACTCCCCGGCAACGGCGTCAGAAAAGAGTCTTGATGACCCACAAGTATAGGGGATCAATCGTAGTCCTTTCGATAAGTAAGAGTGTCAAACCCAACGAGGAGCAGAAGGAAATGACAAGCGGTTCTCAGCAAGGTATTCTCTGTAAGTACTGAAAGTAGCGGTAACAGATAGTTTTGATAGCAAGATAATTCGTAACAAGTAACAAGTATAATAAAGTGCAGAAAGGTGGCTCAATCCTTTTTGTAGCAAAGGACAAGCCGGAACGAACTCGTATAATAAGCAAAGCGTTCTCGAGGACACATGGGAATTTCATCTAGTCACTTTCATCATGTTTGTTTGATTCGCGTTCGCTACTTTGATAATTTGATATGTGGGTGGACCGGTGCTTGGGTGCTGTTCTTACTTGAACAAGCCTCCCACTTATGATTACCCCCTCTCGCAAGCGTCCGCAACTACGAAAAAAGAATTAAGATAACTCTAACCATAGCATGAAACATATGGATCCAAATCAGCCCCTTACGGAATAGCGCATAAATTAGGGTTTAAACTTCTGTCACTCTAGCAACCCATCATCTAATTACTACTCCACAATGTCTTTCCTTAGGCCCAAAGATGGTGAAGTGTCATGTAGTCGACGTTCACACGACATCACTAAAGAAAGTAACAACATACATATCATCAAAATATCGAACGAATACCAAATTCACATGATTACTTATGACAAGACTTCTCCCATGTCTTCAAGAACAAAAGTAACTAGTCACAAATCATGTTCATGTTCAAGATCAGAAGGTATTGAATAGCATTAAGGATCTGAACATATAATCTTCGACCAAATAAACCAACTAGCATCAACTACAAGATGTAATCAACACTATAGCAACCCACAGGTACCAATCTGAGATTTTGAGACAAAGATTGAATACAAGAGATGAACTAGGGTTTGAAATGAGATGGTGCTGGTGAAGATGTTGATAAAGATTGGTCCTCCCACGATGAGAGGATCATTGGTGATGTCTATGGCTTCGATTTCCTCCTCCCGGAGGGAAGTATCCCCGGCGGAATCGCTCCGCCGGAGAGCAAAATAGCTCCTGCCCAGGTTCCGCCTTGAGACGGCGACGCTTCATCCCAAAAGCCTTCTCTTAATTTTTTTCTAGGGAAAATGGCTTCATATAGCAGAAGGAGGGGGCCAGACGCCAGCTGTGGGCCCCACAAGACACTAGGGCGCGCCCAGGGGCGCGACCTACTGCCTTGTGGGCAGCTGGTGGGTCCCCTCTGTAATATCTTTTCTCCAGTATTTTTTATATATTTAATAAAAAATCTTCGTGAAATTTCAGGTCAATTGGAGCTCTGTAGAATAGGTATATCTGATATGGCTATTTCAGGTCCAGAATTCTAGCTGCCGGCATTCTCCCTCTTCATGTAAATCTTGCAAATTAAGAGAGAAAAGGCATAAAAATTGTACCATAAAATGAAATAATGATCAAAAACATAATAAATAACAGTAGGAAATCATGATGCAAATTGGACGTATCAACATTCACCGCCGAATTCCACACTTTCCAGTAAAAAGCAGGATATGCCCTTGCACGAGGACGGAAACCGAGCGCGCGACGACGCAGGGCGGGAGTGAAGTCTGTTTTAAACCTTAATGTTGTAGAACTCGTCGAAAATAAACCCTCACCTCAAAATCCCTGAAGTCTATACCCTGTAGTCATGATCCTGGTCTGATCCCGACCATGAACCTGTTTGGCGCACCGGGAACAGTTTCATCCCGCTCAGGATCAGAGTCTACTCTCACTTACAGCCCTACCCCACATGTCATATCCACCCTCTATCCCCAGTACCCCTCTCTCTCTCTCTCTTGCAATCAACGCAGCCGTGCCTGTGCCGCGTTGCTTGGCGCTGTGCGCCCCGTGCCACCCGTTGCCAACAATGTTGTGCGTTGCAGTCCACGCCAAAACCCAGGCCGCGCACCGGTAGAACGTCTCCTGCCGAGGAGTTCGTGCTCTGGTCATGAGTGGATGAGAGCAAGATGATGAAGTGGTGCCCGCACATCGGTGCGCCCCTCGCCGTGAAGTTCGTGTGGTAGCATCGCATCGAGCAGCTCGACTTGGTGCGTGGGAGACTTCTGCTTCGTCTGTTCTGCATGCCACGTTCAGGACCGCCGGTTCATTAGGTGTTGTTCCACGTTTCCTAATCTCTCTCAGCTGATTAGCTATTGTAGGGGTTAGTTGAGCTAGTGCGCTGTGTACACCCATGTATATGTAACCCGTTGATGTGAATACTGAATGTGAGTTGCATCCCAAACCGATACGCCGCCGGCGACACTAACGGCCTGGGCCGCGCACGATGATGAGTGGCTTCATCTAGAGCCCTCCGTTCCGTAGAGCACCATGGCATTGGCGGCAGCTGAGCGTCGCGTCACCGGTCGCGCGTGTGGCCAAGATGTCCAGCCAGGAGTTGCTCTCTCCGGGCCGCCGCTGTGCACGAGCATGGAGTGCAGCTGTGCAGGCGAACGATGCAGGGCTTGCCAGCGTGCGCATGCTGGTCTTGCCGGTGTAGCGAACGGTATCTGTCGTCGCAGAGGCCAGTACGGCGAGAAACAAATAATACACGAGCCAAGCACCTTCCGAGGTAATCCATGCACAAGTACACAGCAGAACACTTTCGCAAAAATAAAATAAAAAAGTACACAGCAGAACACACACGCACGTACTCCCTCCTTCCCAAAATATAAGGCGCGCTTGACTTTACACGGTCTTTGATGCACAACTTTGATAGTTAATACATGTAAAAATGCATGGATTGAATATGTATAATTGGTAACATCGTATTTATCTTGTAAAACAGTTTTATTTCATATATATTTATACTAATTTAGTGAACATACAATAAGTAAAAATCATAGTCAAAGTTATGCGATGAAGACCAGAAAAGTCAAAGCGCGCCTTATATTTTGGGAAGGAGGGAGTACAACGCAGCAAGTTGCTCCGATTCTAGCCGCCGGCTAGACGCGTACATGTACGCATGCACAGGAGGGCTTCTGATCCATTCCCATCGCGAAGATGAATATGACGCGTGGGTCCACTTAATCAGTGAGAGTAGAAAGTTATCCCAGTGGGATTGTCTTTTTCCTGGTGTGTTAAATTGGTCTAAACTGATTGAGAGGGTCGGGATCAGACCAGAATCATGAGTACAGGGTACAAACTTCAGGGATTTTGAGGTGAGGGTTTATTTCCGATGAGCTCTACAATCTCAAGATTTAAAAAAGACTTCCCCCGCAGGGCGGCCCAGCCCGAGGGGCAGCGGCCCAATCCACGCAACCGCATACGTGCGTGCGCGCATGCGTCGCAGTGGTCGCCCGCGCCAGAGGCACAATCACGCATATATGTGCGCCCACGCGTCACCCACTGCGACTTCCCCATACCATACTCCCTCCATTCCACAATATAGTGCGACCGCGCTTCTCAAGATCTAAGTTTGATCATAAATTTAAGCAACGAGACCGACTGCGGCGGGAGCAAAAATTATACCACTAAATTTAACCAACGATACGAATTCAGTGGTATAATTTTTGCCCCCGCTGCAATCGGTCTCGTTGGTTAAATTTATGGTCAAACTTAGATTTCGGAAAGCGCGGGCGCACTAGGAGGGAGTACTTACTTTGCTTACTGCTCCCTACCCAAACAGCAAGTACTAGTACACGGGTCTAGCAGCAGCAGTAGTGCTAACCAGTGCAGGCTTTGAGAATTGAGATCGATTTTCACGTGAAACTGCCGGCGATCTCCCTTCCGATAGCCTAGGTGAAACGGGGAGGCTACATAACTAGGCGGCTTTGTCTCGTTCCTTTTGTATGCGTGCTCGTTTCAGGCTTTCAGCTACCAAATTAACAGTCGGATTTTGGAGATAAAGGGCGTTTTTTTCTGGAGGGGATGACCGAGCTACAGTCTACGCGTGCGTGATCTGCCAGTCCGTATGTCACGAGCCCAAGTGCGCGCAGTTAGTTTTCGTGGATCAATCGACATTCTTGGACGAGCACTTTACCTCGAGCAACCATGCAAGGCATCCACACGCGAAGACGTTGCATCCGCATGGCGGTTATTTCAGCAGCTGCGGCCGCGCGCACTGATCCACAGCTGCTGATCAAAGGCGTCACTGGCATGTTGACGGCCGGAATCATACAAATGCACGTACCGATATAGTCGTCCGGGGCCTGCTGCTGAATTCTGTGTCGATATATCCATCGACAGCCATATGAGCCATGAATGAAATCCCAGCTCCGCGCTGTTCACTACGAATGCCCGGCCTGCCTCTGCGCGTCAGTACTACTCGATCGTGCATTTCACTGCCTCTTCGATCATCTTTTACGTGGAGTGAGTGTGGTCCAAAACCAAACCAAACGGCTGCTGGTAGGAAGAGATCATCTGAGTTTAGGTGTGTGCTTTGTGGTGGTTGCATTCAAGAGGGATAAGCAGAGCATGCAGTCATTGATTGGACCGACCAGGCTCTCAAACTAGCCAGACATGCACAAGCAAGCTAGCTAGCAGCTGTAGCGGCAGCCAGCCACAGTGTAGCACGTACGTACGCACGTACGTAATGCGGACACGCCACCATATATAGCATTCTGCTGCCTATCCTGCTCTCCGCGCACGTACACCACGTACATGCACATGCCCATTCCGTCGATCCAACGCCCTAACGCCAACCAACACTGTTGGACCGGGACGGATCGACCTGGGAGGTCGATCGATGGAGAGAGTTCGCTGGACGCAGTGGCGTGTCTAGCTTAATTCCGTGCACGCGTCCACACTGCACATGACTGAACAGCTCTTGGCCTCGCACAGTGGCGCTCGTACGTACGTACGTGGATCCATCGACCGGTCGATCGTCGGTGCCGGCGCGTGTAGCCGCAGCCTCCCGGCCCGGACGGCCGAAACGTGGTGTCACGTCCTGCCGAGGCGACCCGTGCGCGCGCATGCACGTACACGGGCTGTTGGGGGCTTAACGCTGCCGTATCGGTGAGACACCGAGTTGATGCTTTGCCAACCTGCCGCTGGGTGGCCTCGAATAGGTTTCGCACTGTGTGAGTAACAAGAACCTAGCCTCTCTCCGTCCTTCTCCCCGCACTGTGCCTGAGTTGATGCATGCGAGGCACGAGCCGACGGCACGTACCGCTCCATTATAAGCCCGTTTCCACGTGGCATTTCCTGCTCGAAAATTTATGCGCACGGGAGGGAGTGGTAGTGTACATCAGCGTCGTATACATATACGTAGGGTGGGTAGTAGCACGTACGAGTACGTCTTTGCAAACACAGCTAGTAGGTAGCCTGGCATGGACTCGTATCGTGCCGTGCAATGTTTTGACTCCGAGTTAAAACACTCGCTCTGCAACGTACCGCGTACACCATGTGCGAACGAACGAGACGTACCCGTACCCGTACCCGTACCCGTACCCGTACCCGTACCCGTACCCGTACCCGTACCGTACGTGCTTCGTGGGGGAGCAGCGGCAGGGTCTGAGAGGTGGGGCCCAACCGGGAGCGTACGTGCGCGTGCTGGGGGTGCAGAGGTTCGTCTCTGTCGGGTTGGCGAGTCGTTCGTCGGGCGCGGGCAGAGGCAGGCAGGTCAGGCGACCTTTCCCTCCCCTCGTGCGCCCATGCCGAAGTGACCGAAATGACCCCGACGCACGCATCGCGGGCCCCACGTGTCGGGGACAGACGTGAATGTAATGGACCCGTGTGACCACACGGCCGGGCCTCGTCAGGGCGACCCCTGGGCTCGGGTGCCCGCGGGCCTTCAAAAATCTGTTGCTACGAGTGGGCCAGGTCAACGGTCAGTAAGAGCTGGTAAGAGCCAACGGTGAGCTGACACGTGTTCAGCCTACACCCGGTGCTCGATGAGCCTGCTGTGTGGGGCCGCGAGGAAAGAGACGGTAGACGGTGGCGGTGGGCGCCCACCCCCATGGAATTCTTATTTGACCGGTCCACGGTTGGGGCTCGTCTCGCTCGTGCCGGTGCATCCTTTTTCTTCCCTTCCACAGCTGGGTGATGGCTGGATTCGCTGCAAACAGTGGCACTCAGCCTCTGTTTACTTCCATGCTTGTCTCACGCGCTCACAAGTCACAGGACCGTCCAAAGAAGATTCAGAAACCTACACAAAAAATGCAATAGATTAATTGGTACATTTAGCTTGGAGCCTCGGACACAAGTCTGCAAACACCAGTGCTGGATCACTGTGCGCCTGCTCCCTTCCAAAGGCATGCATGCTTAAATGAAGTACTTCTGACATGATTACAGGGGAGTAGTCGTGGGCTCATGGCAACTAGCAAGACCTTTGGTACGCATATTTGTGAGCTGTGAGACTGTGCTGTAGTAGTACTATTGTAGCGGTGGTGATCAGGAAACAATCTACTCCATCTCCATGGCCGGAAGGTGGTCCAGGCCGGTGACAGAGGTCCCGTGTGGGTTTGCACGTGTGGCAGTGGCCGGCGCGTCCACTTTTTCTTCACGAGAACGTATACCGATCCCGTCGATCAAACCCTATCTCCACCTTTTCTCTCGCGGCGCGGATATCGATTGCTCCTTTTGCTCGTACGACCGCGCTGCGTGCAGCACCGCACGGCTAGTCCTGACTCCAGTCCCTGTGCATGTGTACTGTCCAGAGACGGGTCGTGAATTTTATTTTTCACCGCAGGATCCACGCACGAATGATCTGTAGGCGGATACACGGTCGAACATGTGGATTTCGGTTCGGTGGCCGATGCATTGCAGATGTCATGGTGATTTCGGGTTGATGATAGACCCCGAATCGGAAATGTACAAATGCGACGGGTCGAGGAGTAGATAAATTATTCGTCGGCGTTGGAGTCAGTGGAGAAAGAGAAGACGACCACAGAATAGCAGAAGTGACAGGTTTTGGCCCTAGTCAATACGTCGCCTCTAAAGTCCACGCACGGAAGAAAACAAACCTGATTCATGTCCCCTGATACTATTTCGTTACAATTGTTTATCGAGTCGAATCTTTGAAATGGGCAATGTTGTGTTTTCTTTTCTTACCCGACCAAATTAAATTTTGCATGTGACAAGTTTCGGAAATTTCAATATCCAGAAACTAGGCCTGGAGTATATTACGATTTATGTGTGATGCACTGTATGATGTTGAAGGGATACTGGAGACCAAGATCCTGCAATTAAGGGTTTCATCAATACTAGACTACAATAAATGTTCTATCATGTTTGGAGAAGCTTGTCCTGTTGATTCTCAAGATGAAGTTCGAGAAGTTTTGAATGTCATTGACACGAACTTTGAGGAGAAGTATTTGGGTTTACCGACGCCAAATGGTAGGATGTCCAAGGGCAGATTTCAAAATCTGCAGGCACAGCTTATGAAGAGGTTAGTCCAGTGGGGTGATGGGCACTTAGCTCAGCCTGGTCGGGAAGTACTCATCAAATCAGTAGCAGAAGCGCTGCCTGTATATGTTATGGGAGTTTTTAAACTCCCTTTTTTCGGTATGTGATGAGCTGACCGAAATGGTGAGAAATTTCTATTGGGGAGCTGAAAAGGGCAAACGGAAGGTACACTGGAAATCTTGGCCGAAACTTCAACAACCAAAGAGGAAGGGTGGTGCTGGCTTTAGAGACTTTCGTATGTTTAATCAAGCTCTCTTAGCTCGTCAGGCTTGGAGATTGCTGACCAGGCCGGAAAGTTTATGTGCATGATTGTTGAAAAGCAAATATTACCCAAATGGCAAACTTGAGGATACGGTTTTCCCTAGTAATGCATCATCTACCTGGACGGCAATCAGCTATGGCCTTGACCTCCTCAAGAGGGGACTGATATGGAGAGTTGGGAATGGAGAAACCATCCGAATATGGCGTGACGGTTGGATTCCGAGGCCTTTTTCTTATAAACCAGTGTCGGCCCAAGGGACATGCAGATTTCGGTTTGTGTCACAGCTATTGAATGATAATGGATCCTGGAACATAAATGTGATACAGTCTTCTTTTCTACCATGTGATATGGCGGAAATTCTGAAAATTAGAGCTTCTCCAAGATTTGGTGATGACGTGCTCGCATGGGGTCCAGCTCCAAATGGAGTTTTTTCGGTGAAGTCCGCCTATGACTTAGCTTTTGAGGAATCATACAGAACAACAGCTGAAGCATCTAGCGCCGCACCTGATGGACGGCGTACCTGCTGGCAGTTAATTTGGAAGTGCCCTGTACCTCCCACGGTCAGAAATTTTGCATGGCGTGCCTCAGTTAATTCACTTCCTACTTGGCAGAACAAACATAGGAAAGGCCTTGAAACATCTGGAATATGCCCAGTATGTGGATGGGAAACTGAAGATGCATTTCATGCTCTTTGCCGCTGCCTCCTTGCCGTGCAGCTGTGGCGACTTATGGCGACAAATTGGCATCTGCCAAGGATCGAGGAGGTTTGTAACACTGGTGCGGAATGGTTGCTTGATGTTCTTTACCCTTTGTCTGAGATTGAAAGAAGCATGCTTTTGATGACGCTATGGCGGGCTTGGTACAATCGGAATGAAATTGTACACTACAAGGATCCCCCTCCTTTGGAAGTCTCGAAAAGGTACTTGATTAGCTATTTGGACTCACTGTTATCACTTCAAATTTCGGACTGCAATCAGGTGAAAGGGAAACAGGTTATTTCCTATGAGAACTTCACTACTTCCTCACATGCGAGGACAAATGAGGGACCAAGACCTGGATGGACTATGCCAAGGGAGGGCTGGACTAAATTGAACACAGATGGTTCATGGAATACTGACGGCCGAGCTGGTGCTGGTATGGTCCTCCGAGATGACACAGGGAACATAATTTTTTTCGTCATGTAGAGAACTGTTCTCATGCAGGAGCGCCCTGGAATCGGAGCAAAGTGCGTGCATGGAAGGGTTATCTATTGCCATTCAGCGAACTGATATGCCTATACATATAGAGATGGATTCCGTGGCCGCAGTGAACATGATCAATGACGAAAGTACAGACAGGTCAATCTTTGCCTCTCTGGTTCGGGAGATAAAGCATTTGAGGAGTCTTCGTGCTACTTGTGTTACACATGTTATGCGTAGTCAGAACTCTGTTAATGACTACTTGGCTAAATTTGCTAGGAGTAATGGTAGAACCATAGTCTGGTTAAACTCTGGCCTGTTAGAGGTAATTGATCTTTGTATTACAGACCGTGGCGCACCTGCTACTTGAGTAATACATTTTTCTATCCACAAAAAAAAAAAAGACTCCAGTAGTACTCCACATCTGTACACATAGGATGCTCTTAATTGGTGAAAGGGAAAGGCATGGGAGCAACCGACACGCATGCCGATAGGATCAACCAAGGCATCATCATCGACCCGAAACCGACCGCTGCGTCGCACGGGGCCATAAATACGCTCTACCAGTCGACACAACCAACCCTCCAGGTCCTGGACGCGGTCGGTCGACCTGATCGTCGTAGCATTACGTCGGAGAAAACGGCCAGAATCAGGTTCAGGTCAGATCAGACGGCCGGCCGATCCGATCGGACACTTGTCGCGCAGCGCGTCTCGTCCATCGATCCGACGGTCCGAGCCAACGGAGAGATCGCTCCCATGGTAGGGTCCATGCGTACACGCAGGCGCTCGGTGCGCCAATGCATGCATGCACATGCACGCACGCACGCACATACGGGGGGTCCAGGAGCAGTCTGGTCCGACGTCCTAGGAGCACTGTTCCTAATCAAATCCATCGTAGGCTTTGTAGGCCAAAATCATGACATTATCAGCAATCTTTGTCACAAATTGAACTCGACATGAAAATATTTCACGATCTGACCCTTTTAGCAACGTCACAGCCCGCGGCGTTTCTGCCCAACTTAGAAACGCCGAGCTATCTCACGTTGCTGCTCCACATGAAAACGCCGAGGTAGCTCGCGTTGGTACTCCACATAAAAACGCCAAGGGCTTTGGCGTTTCTGCCCTATACGGAAACGCCATTGGTTTTGGCGTTTCATACGATGGTAGTACTCCACAGCTCGATCCTCTGGTGCTATTAACTGGTTGGCCGTGATCGGTGCACCGAGCTGTTCTAGCTGACAGAAACGACGCACGCACAGAGGGCAAACAGTCGTCGCGTGTGGGAGAGAACTTGGGCAGCAACAGCAGCCACAGCTAGCTACGCGACGCTAGTCGCTAGACATGGAAGGCTTTGGGCCCTCGCCTCCTATATAAGCTAGGGTAGGCCTGAGCTATGGCACGCACCAGCTAGCTTAAATGTAGCGTATAACTAGCTGTAGCTGCAGTAGACCTGTATGTAGTATAGTGTGACAGTGTAGAGTAGCCATGAGTAAGCTACCACCACCACCACCACTAGAGGTATAGTAGTAGTAGCTTGGAGCCGTAGAGATGCAACGGGTAGGGGGTTACGTTTTTATGGCACGAAGAAAGGCTCCAGCCAAAGTCCAAAAAGAGCTCCATTGAGGCACGCAGGAGATCAAAGAGGGAGGCTGCCTGCCTGCCTGCAAATGCCATGTTGGTCGTTGCACATGTGGCGATGTGCGCATGCATGCATGCATGTGGGCGGCACAAACGAATTCAATGCCCTTTGCTGCTTGCTGGCTCCCTTGGCTCGAGCCAAAATCCATTCAGAAACGCCTGGCCCTTGGCGTTTCCAGTCTGGCTAGAAACGCCAAATCCATTGGCGTTTTCAGAAACGCAATCTGGCTCGGCGTTTTTAGCCTGCCGCGTCGGCGAGTGGGGCCAGGGCAGCAATGCGAGCTAGCTCGGCGTTTCTGTGTGGAGCAGAAACGCCACGGGCTATGGCGTTGCTAAAAGGGTCAGATTGTGAAATAATTTTGTTTCAAGTTTATTTTGTGATATGGTTTGCTGATAAGTTCAGAACAGTGATTTCGTCCGGCTTTGTATATCCGGCCAGCCGGTAGGTCCCCCGAGAAAGGCGACGGGAGCCCGTTCCGGATCCGGCCAGCTGCGGCCTCGTGCGCCGGCCGGCCGGCACCGGTCGACGGTGATGTGGTTGCCTGTACCTACAGGGGTGGGCGTGCGTGGATGCCGCGCCATGCGTGCCGTGGCATGGTCGCCGTGACACCACAAGGCCGGGCTAGCTCCCAACACATGCGCTGTTTGATCCGCCCAGACGCGGGTCGGTTCGCTTTTGATCATTTCGACGTGACCGCGCGCATGCACTTGGCCGGCCGGCTCGATACGAATCGCGTAGATAGATCGCCGGGAATGTAGCTCAAAAAAAAAAAAAAAAAAAAAAGATCGCTGGGAATGACCACCGACTCGTTAACTGCACTTACCGGCGTGGGTGCAATTTTTCTTACCAACCTACGCCTACGTGTTGAAGTCACGAGATAACCCACGGCGCTCAATTAGTTGTTGACGGTGATCAAACTCCGGTCGATCGAGTTTGAGAGGATGCCTGATGTGCCTGTTGTAATGTTCTCTCCATAGTTCACTGGCCAGCCATGTCGATGCTTTTTTTGCTTTTCATTGACGTGATAGCTAGGACTAGCTAGCTAACTTTATTAGTATAGTAGTATAACTTTATGCTTTACGACCAGGGGCTTAAGCTTATGATGAGCATGCACGCGATCTTCACGTCTCACCTTCCTATGACTGACCCCTCTTCTGTTCATACAACCAGGCACCACAAAGCATCTGACCGCCCTCGGCCATTTTTCACTTTAGAGAAAGAGGAGATATGGAGAAAGACCAACAGCGACTAGAAATTCAAGATCTCAATGTCAAAAACGGTGTCTTAAGCATCTCCAATCGGACACTGTACTCCGCCCCCTGTGTCCGCGTGACAGCTTGAACACGGACTGGACAAAAAAATGCCACATAGCCAACCCCCAATGCCTAATCCGGATGACCAGGCTATTCGGCACCCCTAAAACTCAACCCAATGTGGATTCGGGTCCGCCTAGACTTGTTCGCCACATCGGGCCGACCCATCTCGATCTTACAAAATCCTCCCTATCCCTACCCCGGATGAAACCCTAGTAATTTTTGAACAGTCCACTCTGCTTCTTTTCGCTCCGCACCGTTCCTCTCTGGTCATCTTCGGCCATCTACAACATGGTGAGCAGCGGATTTGAGTCTGCCAGGTCTATATCTGACGACGGCGTCGGCGGTGAACTCGTCGCCTGCTCGCACCACGAGGAGATAGCAGTCCGTCTTGCGCTCCACAGATCCCCGGTCAAGACCCGAGCTCCGCCGTCAGAGCCTCCCCGATGCGGATACATTAGCGACATCGTGCCCGGCGGAAGCCCGCACGTGTTCGCTGCGTGGCCGTAGCCGAACCCCGGCGGTGGGTGCTTGTCCTCGCGCCGACATCAGCCTAAGAGTCCGGGGCCAGCGGTAGCAATGTGCATGGCCGCGGATGCGGCGACTCCTTCAAGGTCGAGGCACGACCTGCCTGCAGTGAGAAGGCGAAGGCGTGTCGCGGCTCCTCCACATCCGCCACGTTTGTCGTGGTGCCGGTGCCCTTCGCATCTGACGACGACCCGGTCATTTGCGGCGTCAAACAGCGGTCCCCAACCACTCAAGAGTCAAG
Source organism: Elymus sibiricus (assembly GCA_039707655.1). NCBI lineage: Eukaryota > Viridiplantae > Streptophyta > Magnoliopsida > Poales > Poaceae > Elymus > Elymus sibiricus. The sequence goes on along the minus strand of CM077670.1, from coordinate 317,867,575 downwards.
CGCACGCCGCCGCCGGATCAACACCAAAACCCTCACGAAGGGCATTGAGGAGTCACGTCGCACCGCAGATTAGAAGGATCCTCGTGAAGCGCCAAGCCAGGGTTGCTCGGGTTCTCGCGAAGAAGCAATCCCAGGTGGTTTGTGCCCTAGTCGGCCCACCCCCGAAATCGGGCGAGAACATGTCTAGTACTGCATCGAACACATCCAGCTATGGCAGCAAGTAGATCCGCCTCGACTCCAATGTTGCCTTCGATCGCTACTTCCGCGACAAAGATGACGACCACAACAAGGGCAAGGTAAGCCGTCGGTGAACTTCCCCTATCTATAGTCCTACCTTAGTTTATGCTATAGTTTTGATGAACTAGTAGAACAAGTCATCATTTTGATAGTCCGATTTGTATCTATGATGAACTACCCTATGCTATATTCTAGCTTGCTAGGTCATAGCATTGCAATGTCCGTACTATTTAGCAACTATGAGCTATGGAATCGAAGTATGTGTGTTGATCGACGTTGCATGCTTGTGTATGTATTTGAGGGTTTGGAAATGAGGAGCGCGGTTGCGGACGCAAAAAAATGAGGGACGAGCCCATGCTGTCTAAGGACGTGTCTGCGGACATATAGAACACCAAATTAGATATGTTTGGATGGAGATGATCTTAACTCAAAAAATACTCTTAATTCATGAAAGAGGATATTTGTTTTCATTGCCACTTATCTCGATCTTACTAGTCCACAATTCAAGTTATCTCTAATTTGTATCCACTTCATACCCAAATGTTTGGGAGATTTTTTTAGCAAAGCAACGAGCCACCTCGTTAATTTCCATTAGAGAAACCGCCACAAGATTTACAACATCATCAACGGTGAAACAAAGAAACAAAATGAAAAAACATCCAGCTACAACTAAAAGATCAACCAGGAAGTAGCAAGATATGTGAGCTTAGCTAGAACAACTTAACTAGGTGCTCCAGCAAAGCATAGCTAGGGGAACAACCAAAAACAATCAAAAGGCAAGGAAATGATCGTTTAAAACACATTTTTATCACATATGCATCAAGCACAACCCAAAGTAAACTTCTAGGAAGCACCATCTTCTTCTCTTCTTCACAACTCTTGTCTTCTAGCACTAGGATTCCATCCATGCCTTTGAGCATAAGCCTCTTTAAGCACCATGTTTGGTCATTTCGCACACATCTTCAATTCTTCCCCGCCTTGGTTCTTTCTACAAAACGCTCCAGCTCGAAAGGAAGTGACATAAGTTAGAAACCACAGTAGCCACCATAAAAAAACACAAGCTGGATCACTGGGAAACTTCTTCTCAAGCAAGCTTTGTTTCTAGTCTTGCACAATATCCAACTTAGACTAACTCCTCCCATCACCACTAGAGCTCTCTGTCTTTGGTGAAGGGCTGACCCCAAGATCAAACTAAGTCATCTATATGTCCACGCACCCTATCTAGATTTAAAGCATAGGCAACCACCTGCCAAAGTAATTTGACCAAACTGCATCCAAAGAATAAGTGGCTAATTTCGCTCTTTTTTCCCTCACAGAGTGACACTTGGTCATTGCCAGTCCATCCGCTTTTGGGAAGATTATCTTCGGTCATGATACATCCTTCAACAATAGCCAGAGGAAATATTTAATCTTCTATGGCAACTTCAACTTTCAGATAAATCTGTATCCACCACAACACATGCTTTCAAATGCCAATACAGTTACTTCACCACAAATTTACTATTGCCAGTTAGAGTCCATATCACTATGTCCTTGTCTTCAGTCGACACCACCTCACCCACCAAGATTCGAAGATCAGACCATTGTTGTTCCGTGTCTCCATACATGGTTCTTTTGAATTCAAAATCACTCAATCCTCTATTCTTAGCTGACTTGACAGTAATTAACTTGTTAAAGGAAATGACATACAGTCTAGGAAATCTCTCTGCCAAAGCCATATCATCAAGCCAAATGTCATCCCAGAAGAGAGCTTTTGCTCCGTTTCCTAACACCCTCCCGACAAGGGTATATGTTTGGAAGATTGTTGCATGGATTATATATAACAAAAATAAGGGTTGTTATCCCTGTTTGTACCACAACACTTTGTTGGACGTTATTGTTTTGCAGGAACCATATGTATTTTAACCAAAGAAATGTGCCCTTACTCGTGAGGTTATGTACTCGTGTACACGTTGACTCTGTAATTAATTTGTTGTTGGTTAAGGATCATTTTTTGTTGTTGGTTGTATGCATCTTTTAATCCGGAGGCAGTCAAATGTACCCTTGGGACGGGTTTTTTTTTTTTTTTTTTTGCATCTCTTGGGACGGTTCATTTGACATCTCGACTAGAAGCTGTAAACAAAAGAGATGTAGCCACCTTTTGCCTTTCCTTGTCGTGCACGCTGGCCTGGCTTAACATGTTAAGCCTCGCCTATCTAAACTTATATTCTCAAGATGTACGTACAAGAGTAGTACGTGTACTGCTGCTACGATTACTTGGCTATAGCTTAGTTTGTTGGGAGCTCGACCTGTCATGCCCGCTGATTTGACGGCTCCCTTCTCGGAGGACGGCCCCCGGTGTCGTCGACCAACCCATCATCTAGCGGTGTCAACGGCGTAATGTGCCCATCGTCTAGCTAAGCGCTATGCAGTGTCATGATCGCTCAGGATGCATCGAGACAGGGGCAGGTCCCGGGTAACCATCCAAATTAATACTCATACTCTAGGCCCCGAAGGGATCCTTTTCCCTGGATTTTTTAGATTTTTTTTACTGCTATTGTTAACGCGACACGTGTGATGAAATAACTTTATGTGTAGCTTTTTTTATTTGCTATGCAGTTTGCATTCTATTTGGCTACGTGAGGCACCGCTTTGACTGAGGATAAGCTTTGACTTGGTTTTCTGACACGTGTCCTCTGAGAAAAAAAAAACAGATGGGTAAATTCGTTCTTGACTGATGCTCCTAATATATATTATCTTAAAAATAGGTGGGCAAATTCGTTCTCGATTTGGCCTCCTAATATATTATCTTAAAATCAGGTGAGCAAATTCGTTCTTGATTGGTCCTCCTAATATATATTATCTTAGGTGAGCAAGTTTGTTTTGGATTGGTTCATATATATTATATCAGTTGGCCAAGTTTGTTTTTGATTGCCCCTTCTGCTGTTGTGGCTGCTGGATACTCTAGCCATGGAAGGGATCCATTTACCAGATGTGTTGAAAAAAAATACTGCAATTGTTGGAGCGACGCGTGTACAGGAGAGTTTCTGGGCATAGTTCTTTTAAGAGGCGTTTTGCACGTTCCTGTATCTACGTCGGTTGCTGGTTTGACTCGGATCCTGATTATGTGCCACGTACGTTCAATTCCGCTTTTACCGTGGCTTCCATCTATGACGTTGCAGTTCCCAATTGGATCCTATATCTCCGCGTGTCCCGTTGTGTGCGCTCTCTGGAAAACTCTCGTGAAATTCTCCACCGCCGTATGCGCCTACAAAAAGCCTAGCTTGCCCCAAAGCGGACGTGTCATCAGACAAAACCCTCGCTTTGCAGACCACCTCTCCTCTCCAGACTCACGAACGAACGACCTAATGGGGATAAAAAGCAAGGCTCCGCCGCTGCTTCCGACGGGGCGTTGTCCAATCTGGGCAATGGCGGTGCGTAGAGGGTGCAAGCACCATGTGGCCGTGCTACTCATCTATGGCCGTGTGCAAGCTTCCTGCTGGGCAGCTTCGTGGTTGTTCGGTTCGTGCATGATGCTGGCATGTTTGATTGATCTCTGTGCAGGTGGATCTCACCGGCGGGTACTACGACTGAAAGAACATGTGCTGCCCCCATGTTTGGTTTTGGTAATTGATGACAATCTCTATGGACTAATGGTTGCCTTGAGTTATATTTGAAGGGTTTGTCCATAGGCTTTGCTTGTAGACCATTTGTTGGTCTCAAGGTGATTTGAAGAAGAATATGTGTTGACCAAGGTTATTCATGGAGTTATCCAAAGATTGGTCATGTAAGAGATGAGCCTATTGCAAGCATGTCTTGAAGAAGGAGATTGTGTGAACATTCATGTTTACCTTCAAGACATCATCCTAATGAAGAGAGTTGGAAAGATTCAAGGTTGATCAAGACTAAATATGAAGAGTGATTCGAGTTGATCAACACACAAAGCGTAGAAGATGTACCGAGTGGGATCAAGTGATCTCACGGTATGGTAAGCATTGTCCATTACGCTTTGTGTACTAACCCATGTTCTATGCAAGAGTTCTTTGTGGGGTTAGGTTTGTTTCCATGGGCGTGCATCAAAAGGAAGATATCACACAACCCATGGAGGATGACATCAAGTGGTGATCGTCATCAAGATTGCGGTGTGCAAGTTCAAGTGGAGCATCACGAAGAGATCACATGCTTGAAGCTTGCTGTCCATTGTGGTGACAATGGACTTGTGAAGATGTGCCGAAGAGTGGCTCACCCATAGTGGAGTATGGGGGAGCAATCAGCTAGTCTTCATCGAGCCGGCGCAATCAAGAAAGGTGGTCCAACTTGAGGAGGTCAAGATCGTCATCATCTAGCTCAAGTGGACTTTGCGCAAGGCAAAGGTTTGCCCTTGATAGGTTTTCTATTTTACCGGTCTCATGGTAGTAGTTGGGAGACCGGGTTATAGGATCGATAGCCGTACTATCAAGGGGGGCTCTCAAGTGAGTAGCTTTATCATATCTTCGTAGAGAGCTCAAACCATTGCATCCTTGCATCATATTTCTTGGTTTGTGTTTGGTGTTTCTCTTTGTGAGTCTTTGAGCTTTTGGTCATCTTCATGACAAGCTCGAGGTCATCGAAAACGGAGTTCATATATGCATCTTCTATGATGTTTTCGATGTTGGAGTTTATGCCGGTTCTTCATTCATAGAGGTTTCTCATCTCTATATCATTGGTATTTTCTCTACTGCCACTTCTTAATATAACCAGTCGCTGTTGGATAGTATTTGTCGTCCTCTATCCAACAAGCTTGAGTTTGCTCAATTCGGAGCTCATTTGCAGAAGTTATGGCAGTTCAGGGTTTATTGTTTGTCTGGGCAGTTTACCTGTCACCAAAGCGGTAGTACCGCTCGGGACCACGGTAGTACCGCTTGACACGGTACTACCGCCCCTACTACCGTTGCACTACCGTGATTTCTACTGGCATTCTTTTTCGTTTAGCGGTAGTAAAGCGGTAGTGGAGCGGTAGTACCGCTTGACACGGTACTACCGCCCCTACTACCGCTGCACTACCGTGTTTTCTTCTGGTGTTATTTTTCCCTAAGCGGTAGTGGGGCGGTAGTGGAGCGGTAGTACCGCTTGTTGCGGTACTGCCGTTCCAGTGCTACCCCACTTCCTCTGTTTCCTCTGTCCTGCGAAAGCTTAAGCGGTAGTACCGCTTAAGTTGAGCGGTAGTACCGCTTGGTGCGGCACTACCGCTCCAGTTTCTTGTTGTTGCCTGCTGCTTTTTGAATTACTACCGCCCGAGCGGTAGTACCGCTCTGTGGAGCGGTAGTACCGCTCTGTGCGGGCTGAGACAGGTAACGGTTGGATTTGGGGTGGCCCTATAAAAGGGGTCTTCTTCCCCAACGGTTTTCTTATCCATTGCAGCTCTCTCTCCTCCCATTGTTGACCTTCTAGAGCTTTGCTAACTCTCAATCCCTCCATGGTTTCTTGCTAGTTTTTGGGGGAAAAGAGAGAGGAGATCTAGATCCACATTTCCACCAATCACTTTCTCCTCTAAGTGAGGGGAACCCCTTGGATCTAGTTCTTGGAGTTCTTCGTGTTCTTCTTCGTTCTTCCTCTCATTTTCCTCCATAGCTTTTGTTGCTTTGGTGGGATTTGAGAGAGGAGGACTTGGGCACTCCGTGTGCCCTTGCCATTGCATTAGTTGCATCGGTTTGAGTTCTCCACGGTGATACGTGGAAGTTAGTAGTTGAGAAGCTTATTACTCTTGGGTGTTTGAGCACCCTAGAGCTTGTTCCTCTTGGGTGCCTTGGCGCCCTAGACGGCTTGGTGGTGCCTCGGAGCTCAATCATTGTGGTGTAAAGCTCCGGGCAAGCGTCGGGGTCTCCAATTAGGTTGTGGAGATCACCCCGAGCAATTTGACGGGTACCGGTGACCGCCCCCAAGGGTTGCCAAAGTGTACGGGTTCGGTGACCGCCCTCAAGGGTCCCATTTGTACGGGTTCGGTGACCGCCCTCAAGGGTCCCTTAGTGGAATCACGGCACCTTGCATTGTGCGAGGGCGTGAGGAGAATACGGTGGCCCTAGTGGCATTGTTGGGGAGCATTGTGCCTCCACACCGCTCTAACGGAGATTAGCATCCGCAAGGGTGTGAACTTCGGGATACATCGTCGTCTCCGCGTGCCTCGGTTATCTCTTACCCGAGCCCTTTACTTATGCACTTTACTTTGTGATAGCCATATTGTTTCTAGTTATATATCTTGCTATCACTTAGTTGTTTATCTTGCTTAGCATAAGTTGTTGGTGCACATAGGTGAGCCTAGTCGTTTTAGGTTTTGTGCTTGACAAATTAACCGCTAGGTTTATTCCGCATTTGTTCAAGCCTAAACCGTAATTATTTTAAAGCGCCTATTCACCCCCCCCCTCTAGGCGACATCCACGATCTTTCAACGACTCCGACGACAACGTCAAGTTCGGGTTTCCAATGGCGTTCACGGTGACGATGCTATCATGGAGTGTGGTAGAGCACGGGGGTTGGCTGACCCCGGCGGGGGAGCTAGGCCACGCGCTGGAGGCGGTGTGGTGGGTGCCGAATACCTGGCCAAGGCGCATGCCCGCCCCGACGTGCTCTACGTGAATGTTGGCGACGGCGACTCGGAGGCGTGTTGGGCGTGGCCGGAGGACATAGACACGCCCCGGAGGGCCTACATGGTGGACGCCACCCACCCGGGCTTCAACATCGCCGTGGAGACGACCTCCGTCGCGTTCACGGGACCGGGCGCCGAACCCCGACACGAGTGGATGCTTCAGAAGCACGCAAAACAGGTTTGCAATACTTGCTTACACGCAGAGAGACCGTTGCACATTTTGACACACGCATGCATATCGCGTTGCATGCACAACACACAGATTACACAATCGATTCGATCTAAATGCAATGGATGGTCGAAAAACCATTGGTGTGCATATAGATAAAGAATTGGAGCCATGAGCTCACCCAAGAAGGCGGAGGAGACCATGGTTGCGGCGTCAGAGACAGTACCACTAGCAAAGCACTTAGAAGTGGAGCTCACCCAAGAATTGTACGCCCCGGCGCCGCGCTCCCGCTGCTAGCCTGAAGCGCCTTCGGCTTCATGGAGCTAGCCGCTTCGGCTTCGGTGTCCATCTGCTCGGCGTACCACCACCTCTCAAGGCCAACTGAGGCCAACGACGACAGCACGCGGTCCCAACCGCAGCTGCCGGAGGGAACAGGAAGCCACACGCATGTCGCCGTCGCAGGAGATGCGGTACCGCTGGCTCCGCCCGTACAGTTGGAGTGCAAGTCCTTGGCCGACAGCAGCCCGTCGTGCAGCGCCACCAGCCCGCCTCGCGCGACGAATTTGACAAAATTCGTCCAAAATAGCTACAAACATGAACACGAAATTCAGCATTTACGGTCGACGAAACTACGAATCGATCGCCTGAATGGAACCATAACATCGATGTGCATCTTTTTCGTGTAGAGCTTATCTCGAATCGAAGCATCGTTGTGTAGACCGGAAGGGACGAGGAAGAAGAGGATTGAAGAGGAGCTTACGGGAGGTAGGAGAAGATAACACTTACAGGGTGTATAGCAGGTCGCATCCCTCCAGCCTCCTCTCATGCAAGGGGCCCACCCCATGTGCGCTCAGCTCGGCCTGGCTCGCTGGAAACTGCCGATCTGAGCGTTCCCAGCGAGACAGGCCCAGAAGTGCTTTAAACTTCGCGCTATGCAGGCCCAACAGTGTACACAGGCAACCAAACAGCCCAATTTTTTCCTGCGCGGGCCTGGTTGGGCCTAATGTTGGCAACCAAACACGTCCTTAGTGTCTCTGTATCACCGCTTGTGTTATGTATAAACTTTATGATAAATAACCATGCACGATCGTTTCCCACATTGCTAGAAAGACATTTCCCGCATATAAAACATACAACAGTTTTGAAATGTATCAAGAAAAGGAAATTACTAAGTGAACCAGTGAGGCACTATACGCTAGTTCCACCTAGAGACTGAAAAGGAGTACTACTACTAGCAATTTTGTGAGAGGCGCGTGAGCTGGAAGACCATATTAGTAGTAGTGCAGTAATCGCGGACCAGCCCTTCAAGCTTGTGTAGACATGTGCCAACTAGGCGTACTTGTCCGTCTAATTAATCGAGTTCATTAATCCACTTCCGTAAAAAAAAAAAGTTCATTAATCCAAGATCGAGAAAGGTACAGTGCAACGAGTCGGAGCAGGACGCGAAGGACTGATGAGACGGCCATTGCAGCTACAGATGTTTCACAATTATAAGGGCCATTTCCAAACGAAGCAGAATTTATGAAGGGAGCAAAAGAAGAAAAGACGATCAATTCACTCGGTCCATCGACCGAAAACCCTACATCTATCAAGAGCTACGTACGCTTTACTTGAACTTCCAAACAATAAAATCTCTCTCTCCCGCCGTGAATTTCAGGGGGTGGGCCTGTCCTGTCCTTATCTTCAATCATATTTATTCACCTGGCTCATTACGTTAATTACGTAGGACTGTTTACTTAGGTCTAGCATTGCTCGTCCATCGACCGATCTGCTACCTAGTGACAGGCAGTATCAGCACTCCGAGTGTCTGACTCATCGTGTATCCGTCGATCGATTTTCTAGCCAGTGACAAGCAATATCAGTAGTCCGAGTGTCTGACCCGTCGTCCATCTGTGAACTGATCGATCTTCTGGCTAGTGACAAGCACTATCAGGACCAACACGGCCATGCGTGTGGAAACTATCTACGTCTAGTACGTACACGCATGAGGTGATGAGATGCGTAACTCCGAGACGTGACGAAACGAAACGGCGAAAGACTGATGTGAAGACACTGGTCCTTGAAGGCTGATAAGCCATCATGCGGGCGGGAGGCTATCTCATGGTTAACTCGGAGTCGGTGGGATTAGACCGGTGGGCTCAATTACTAGTCCACCCGTACCCAACCTTTGAACCCGGAGGCCCGGCCCCGGCCCGCCCACGGGTCCCGGTCAGGGGTGCCCAGGCCGCCCCTGCCAGGCCCCGGCTCGACCCGGTCTCTACCGGCAGCGACCCCGCCACGCTGGGCGCACAGACTGCGAGCCGGATTGCTGCCGCCGCCGCTTGCCCCGGCCGGGCGCGACCCGAGCGAGCCAGCCACACCCGAAGCCCACCACAAAGCCGCCCACGCGGTGACGCCGGCGCCACACCCACAGACACGGCAAACCCACACGGCCCCAGCCGACCCCAGCTCTGGATTTCTCTCTCTTTATCCCTCCCCTCCCAGCTCCTCTCTCTCTCTCCTTTATGCCTCCGGCGCTGCAGAGCCCGCACGCACGGTCCATGACTACTCCGTGCGTGCGTGCGGATTGACTCGCGCGCGCACACAAACGCCACTCCACTCCCTTCCGTCCGCGTCAGTCCCCCTCGTGCACCGCAGCAGCAGCGGCATTCACCGCCTACCTAGCTCTGCTTTTCTTGCTTTGCTTTCTTCTCCCTCCTGCTCCCCCGTCACCAGTCACCACCTCCGGCCTGTCCTCGAGCTAGCCTGCCAAGCGCGACACCGACGCCGGCCGCTCGGTGGGTGATACGAGATCTGGTGACCTAGCTGAGCGGAGACGCTCGGCCACCCATGGGCTGGGCGAGCCGGCGCGGCCTCGCCGTGGCGCTCCTCCTCCACCTCCTCTTCGTCGCCGCTGCCGTCGGTAAGACAGCTAGCGACATGCACTTTCTCCATGTTTCTTCCGCATTATATACATGGCGAGCTCTAGCTCACACGTACGTGCGCCGCACATGTGCGTGTCTCCTGCAGGTGGGTGCGCCGCGACGAGCCGGGGGCGCGCCGGCGGCGGTAAGGCAGCACTTGAGCAGTACTCGTGGGAGGACCCTGCGGAGGCAGCGCGGCGGAGGGAGCTGGTGGGGCCGGGCTCGTCGCCGCCGACGTGCCGGAGCAGGTGCGGGCGGTGCCACCCCTGCCGGCCGGTGCACGTGGCCATCCAGCCCGGCGTCAGCTTCCCGCTGGAGTACTACCCGGAGGCCTGGCGCTGCAAGTGCGGCGACAGGCTCTTCATGCCATGACCGTCCGTCCACAGCTTCGTCTGCACATATATGTATGCCCTTCATGCCCTGATGCTGCTCCCGACTTGGTCCGCCATTACGGCTGCTTCAGTTCACTCACGGGAGCTAGCTCTTCAAGGCTACGGCTGCGCGCACAAGGCCAGGAGATCGAGCACACGCACGGCAACCAGAGGGATCTAGCTAGAGAAGAAGAAGAAGAAGAAGATGGAGCAGAGCGCAGAGAGATCGATGGAATCATGGAAAGAAACCAAACATGGAGGCTTCCTCGATGTACTGTAATTAGCTAGCCGGTCGTGTCTTGTTGGGTACGAAGAGGCGGATAGATGGATCGAGATGTTGGTTGATTCTCTCTCTCTGGTTCTTTTCCTTCTCCAGTCGCCAAGCAAACTTCCTGTTTTGAGGAGTGATTTTCCAGCTAATTTTCGTCAATCTATGCTGTGATATTTTCTCCTGGATAACATCTTCCTCATCATTTTGCTCTGTTCGATTATGTTTCCTTGTAGAAAAGTCTCGATATGCCAAATGCAACACCAAAGACGCTTTGGCCGAGTGGTTAAGGCGTGTGCCTGCTAAGTACATGGGGTTTCCCCGCGAGAGTTCGAATCTCTCAGGCGTCGATTCTTTTTGCTCTATTTTTACGCTGGATGTTTCGAATCGAAAATTTAAATTACTTCCAAGTTTTTTGAGTTATGGATGTCTGGTGCCTGAAATTGTTCTTGGGGTTTCCCTCTGGTTCATGTGGCCGGTGCACACAACACACCACACCCAAAGAAACAATCTCCCCCATGAAAAACTTCAGAACAATTTCTTATCCTTACTCCATCCCAGCACAAGCGCACTCCATGGCAGAGCATGTGCCCCGCAGAGCTGCATATAGTATGAGCGCGTACAGAAAACCATGGATACGAGCCCGAGCAAGCCCCCAAAAGATGAGGCTGGAACAGTAGCAGGGATTTCTTTCTTCCTAGGAGTGTAGAGCTACAGGTGCAGTGCGACGAACAGGGCTGCTGCGTGCCATTGCACCTGCGCAGCACGAGCTCTCTTTTCTTCACATTCACAAGAGCAAGAAACAAAGGAAAAAGCCTGCGCGCGCCTAGTATACAAATGCCACAGCAACAGTGGCCTACGGCATGGTAGGCTTCCCCCGGCAGTGGCACTAATTTATGTTACTGGAGTGCTCCCAGCTGCTGCCGCTGCCGCTTTGCTCGCGTCAAATCAACATAAGTTCCCTAGAGAGGAGAGGGGAGGAGGAGGCCTGAATACTCTACTTTGGACGCCATGCCACCCCATGTCCTTTTTTTACGTGTTTGTTTATGAATTACTCGCTACCCATCATTTGTTTGCACGCAATACTTAGCCATAGGCTCAGCTCACACGCAGGGCTATGTGCATGGCTATAGCTCAATCATCTCTGAATTATATTGGCAGGGCAGCGTTCTGCGCCATTCATTCAGGCACCCACGATGAGGCTGCGGCAGGGCGAGGGAGCAGCAGACAGACAGAGCCTCCTCTGCGCTGCGGGAACAGAAATGGTGGCTTTCCTGCCAATCGCTCGACCTTTTGGTCATTCCGTCAAAACCTCGTCTCTTTCCTTGGGAGAGGGGGGGAGGCCTGGGAACTCGACGTGAACCTCGTTTTTTTCCTACAGTGTCTCTGAGCTGAGCTGAGCTGAGATGAGCTAGCTGGGGATGAGATGTGTGATTTTCTTCTGAGCTGTTTCTCTCGTGTGAAAATTTTCCGGGGGCGGGCGTACTAACTCCTGTCAGTGATGGAGACCGAGCCATGTCCCTGAACATTTTTTAAAGCCCATGCAGCCGGCCAGGGATGGTGGTGGCACATGAGTCCCAATAAAAGGTGATCCAGCCCCGGGCATCATCGAATTCTTTTATGGTTCCTACATGTGTTCAACTAATAGTAATTCCATGACTTGATTTGATGGGAGTACTGCTAATAAACTTAACTCAGCTGTCAGCTGTCAGCTGTCTCTCTCATGCACGAATCTGGCTTGGCCAAATTTCAACAGATTTTTATCTGAAATTAGCTTACCAAAAGATGTATTGTCAGACTATTTGCATCGTAGGAGGATGCAGGTAGATTCCTTGCATTATCAAAAAGAAAATGCTGTTGAGAAGCAGGAGTATCTGTCCTCCTCTTGTGAGATCTTTGTGCTTCTCCAGTTTCCCTCTAAAAATATACTCTAGTATATAGACATTGGAGCACGGCTCCTTTCTGTATGCAGTTTTTCCTCGTCAGAAACGCAAAGAGTGTCGTTGCAAGTTGCCACCTGCTCCCCCTGCGAAAGCTTGGCTTCAGCACTGTGTTTACCAATAGTATCCTCGGGAGCGCGGTCGCTTGCCCTCGCAGCAAAGCTAGTGGTGGTTTCGCTCGCCTCCACGCGGAACAGATGAGCGACGCAGCAGCGTAACTGTGTAACTGAATCATCAGATCGAAACAAAGCAGAGGCGAGCAAGGAGAAAACGTTTTCGCCTGCGTGCGTGCGTGCAGACGCAAAGATTCGCCAGGGCTGAGGCGCTGTACGTGCGTGCGATGCAAGCGAGCAACTGGCCGGGAGGCAGAAGGCCGGGGCGTTTGGGCGGTCACACAGTGAGAATCTCTGAATCTGCGGATGGGGTAGATCATCGCCGCCCTGTCAGATGTTCATCGTATCGCTAAGCAGTAGTGGATTAGGTGCAGGTAACGACGGGAGATGATATTTTGCTTGGACTTATGATGGTGAGGCAGAGTGTTTTCAGTAGCAGTTGATCCAGCCCATGGCTTTGGTGTGCTGATTGCTGAATATCGCCGGCAGCCCAGGCTTTGGGTGCACGCCATTAGCTCACGAAAATTTGCACGCACCTAGCAATTACCGCGTCCCAATTTGTCCATTTTCCAAGCGAACTACATGAATAAACAAAACAAAACCAGAGTGAGAATAGAATCGAAGGCAACATATTTCATTTTTTTTGTGAAATGAGGGATATCATTCATGTATAATGTTCACAGGGATACAAATTACTAGAATGTCCTAGGTGGACACAATGACGAGGGCATGTACTAGGGATAGGGTAACAGGCCCGACCTACGGACCCTACCCTAGGACTCCTCACGCCTCATACTGGGCCCAGGGCCAGATCAACAATCCAGAGTTCTGCAAACTGACATTCACTCGGAATCGACGAACCACTCGGAAGGCAAGAGTTCACTCGACCGGCTTGTTTCACTCGGAGCACCCGAAAGTCACTCGACCAGAGAAGACCAGGAGGCTCCAGGAGCGCAACGGTCGGGATGCACGTTCGCCTGTATTAATTGTAATCAATGCGCCCGTTACCTGGCGCCCTTAAACTCCCTCTTAACCCCTGGTAATGGCGGCAGTCATGGGAGGGCTGACAGCGACTATATAAGCCACCCCCAGCTCCATTCCAAGGGTTCGCATCCTTTGTAAACCATACACTCAATCAACAGTTCCAGAGCACCGAGACGTAGGGCTATTACCTCCACCGCTGAGGGCCTGAACTCGTAAATCCGAGTGTAACACCTGCACCGTAGCTAGGCTCTGCCCTCTCATCTGTACCCCTACACACTACTGTCAGACTTGCACCCACGACAGTTGGCGCCCACCGTGCGGCAGGCGTCTAGCGACTTCCGGCGTAGTTGCATTTTTTCCGATCATCATCATGGTTTCCGGCGGCGGACTGACTCTGGGCGGCGAGATCCGTTTCGGCGTCCTCAGCTTCATCGCCGACGATTCAGCGTGGCTCCAGGAAGCCCCGCTGGATGTCGAGGCGTTGCCCGTCCGCGGCGCGGCGCACTTCCACGCGAGTACCTTCGGCGTCCTTCTTCGTCAACCGTCGACTCATTATCAGTCGATGTCTTCACTCTCCGCCAGCCGTCGTCGCAAGCGCTCCGGGCGCTCTCGGCTTCAGCGGTGGATCAAGCAAGCAGCGGCCCTTCAGACCGCGGCCCCGCAGATCGCGGCAATCGAGCCCGATGAACCTGTTTTCGATCTGTTCGCCTCCATGCACGAGCACTCCAAAAGCTTGTCCGAGTGCGAGAGCAGCGATCCCGCTGCAGAGGTGCTGATGGCCGATTCCCCGCCCAGTCCGCCTGGGTACGGCCGCGGCGGCGCGGAGAACGGTGACCCGTCGCGCCCTGATCTTGGCGGCGGCAGGGACCGACACGACGACGAGTACGTCCCCCGACCTCTCACTCGACAGCAGAGGGAGGAGCAGCAGCGCAGGACCGAGCAGGCCCTCTAGACGCCCATCGTTGGGACGACCCCCGAGGCTCAGGCTTTGGAGGCCGTGCGCCAGGCCAACTTGGCTGAGCGCAATCGTCTGGAAGCGCTCCAAAAATCACTCGACGACCGCGCCCGTAGGCAGCATCTGCCCAGTTCCAGTCGGCGGCAGCGACAGTCGTTCTCGAATGACCAGCAGCAGAGTTTCCAGGCATTCCGCACTCCCGTCCAGAATCTGGCGGCGGCCACTCGGATAGCAGATTCCATTGAGCCGTCCCGGTCCGAGGCGGGAGAGGGTCTTCGGCAGATCCGGGCCCTGCTCAAGGCGGCTGAGGAGCAAAATTCGGCAGTATCCCAGTCGCGCAACCGGATTCACAGCAGATCCGTAAGGGCTGACACCGTTCAGTCGGCCCACAGCCCAGTGTCCCCAAGGAGAAACAGACACTCGCCTCCGCGGCGAAACGACCAAGGCCGCCACCGAGACCAGTACTCGGGGCATGGTCGCAGTCAGAATACGCCTCCGCGGCGTCAGGATGATCATCACCGCATGCAGTCGCCCCCTCCGCGGGATGGCTCGTACGCGCCTCGGCCGTACGACGCCAGCGTCCTTACGGCAACGATCAGAGGGCCAGCCCTCCCCGTCATGGTGACGGTTATCGCCAGAGAGAGCCAGTCGACTACCGCGACCCGCAGTTCAACGCGAGATCCGTTCTTGCTCAGAACCTGGTCGACAGAGGCAGAGCTCTGAGAGAGAACTTGGACAGAGATCGTCCGAGTGGAAGTGGAGCATTCATCTCCGGGCCCGAGTGTTTCAGCAGGGCCATCCGGGCCGCTGAGATCCCGCCTAACTTCAGATTGGCGGCTGGAGTAAGCAAGTTCACCGGTGAGTCCAAGCCAGAAACTTGGTTAGAGGATTACCGAGTGGCTGTGCAGATTAGTGGAGGAAATGATTATGTGGCTATGAAGCATTTGCCTTTGATGCTGGAAGGGTCCGCCCACGCCTGGCTCAACCAGCTCACTCCAGGCAGCATATACTGCTGGGAAGATTTGGCCCGAGTGTTAATCAAAACATTCGAGGGCACGTGCAAACGCCCGGCTGGATTGTCTGAGTTGCAGCAGTGCGTGCAGAAACCGAATGAAACATTGAGGGAGTACATCCAGCGGTGGACAACCTTGCATCACATGGTGGAGAACGTCACAGAGCATCAAGCAGTCTGCGCTTTCAAGGCAGGAGTCAGGTATCGGGAGCTCATCCTGAAATTTGGTCAGTTAGGATCCTTGTCCATGAGCCGAATGATGGAGATTGCCACTCGGTACGCAAACGGAGAAGAGGAAGACCGTCTCCGTAACGGCAAAGGGAAAACCAGCGAGCCCAACCCCGGAAACAGTAATCTCAATCGGAAGCCGAAGCGCAAGGCTGATGGTTCGACTCAGGCCGAGGCTGCCGCTCTGGCCGGTCAAGCCAAGAACAAGGGGAAGGCTAAGGAAAAATGGATCCCAAAGAAAAAGAAAGATCAATCGGGCCAAGATGTCCTCGATTTACCGTGTCACATCCACACCAGAAAGGATGAAGAGGGCAACCTGATATTGCCCAAACATACCACTCGACAGTGCAGACTATTGATTCAGCAGTTTCGAGAGGGCCCGTCGAGTGAGAAGAGCCCAGAAGACGCTGATGATGGAGACAAAGATGAACCTTTTCCCAGTGTCAACGCAACCCTGATGATCTTTGCAGATGTAGAGAGCAGGAGCCGATTGAAAGTAATCAATCGAGAAGTGAACATGGCCATGCCGGCGACAACGAAGTTTCTGAACTGGTCGAAGACTCCGATCACCTTTGATCAGTCGGACCACCCCGCCTACATAGCCACCCCTGGGCGGCAGGCGCTGGTGGTAGATCCAGTCGTGGGAGGCGTCCGATTGCGCAAGGTCCTCATGGACAGTGGAAGCGGACTGAACATACTGTACGCTGATATTCTGCAAGCGATGGGCATTCCGATGTCCCGACTCAGCGAGAGCAGCATGCAGTTCCACGGGGTGATCCCCGGCAAGAAAGCAAAGTCACTCGGGCAGATCGCCCTGGACGTGGTCTTTGGAGACGAGAAGAACTTTCGGAAGGAAAGGCTGACCTTCGAAGTGGTCGACTTCCGCAGCGCCTACCATGCCATCCTTGGTCGGCCGGCTTACGCACGTTTCATGGCCCGTCCATGTTATGTGTATCTCAAGCTGAAGATGCCCGGCCCCAAAGGTGTAATCACAGTCACTGGCAGTCGACAGCGCGCGGAAGAGTGTTTGCAGCAAGGATCCAAGATAGCTGATGAGCAGATGGCCATGGTGGAACTGGAAGAGTACAAGAGAAATATCGATCCGAGTGATCTGCTACGCTCCAAGAAGCCGGCTGCAGAATCTGCGTTTCAGTCGGCCGGTGACACGAAGCCTGTGCACATCCACCCGGAAGATCCCAATGCTACTCCCACCAACATATCAACAACACTCGACAGCAAATAGGAAGAAGCGCTCATCCAGTTCCTCCGTGAGAACTGGGACATCTTCGCATGGAAACCATCCAACATGCCAGGTGTACCCAGGGAGCTAGCTGAGCACCGTTTGCGAGTCGACCCAAAGGCGAAACCTGTGAAGGAGCATCTCCATCGCTCTGCTACACAGAAGAGGAAGGCCATTGGCGAAGAAGTTGCTTGGCTCCTGGCAGCCGAGTTCATCCGTGAGGTGTACCACTCCGAGTAGCTCGCCAACGTCGTCATGGTCCCTAAGAAGGACAAGTCTCTCCGAATATGCATTGATTTTAAGCACATCAATCGGGTCTGCCCCAAGGATCATTTCCCGCTCCCCCGCATAGATCAAATCGTAGATTCCACCGCGGGTTGTGAGCGACTGTCTTTTCTGGATGCGTACTCCGGGTACCACCAGATCCGACTGTATGGGCCAGATGAAATAAAAACAGCCTTTATCACCCCATTCGGGTGTTTCTGCTATATCACCATGCCATTCGGTCTCAAGAACGCCGGTGCCACCTTCATGTGCATGATCCAGAAGTGTTTGCAAAAACAGATCAGTCGGAACATCGAAGCATACATGGATGACATAGTGGTCAAGTCCAGAAAAGGTTCCGACCTACTGGCTGACTTAGCTGAAACTTTCGCAAATTTGCGGAAGTATGATATCAAGCTGAATCCAGCAAAGTGCACTTTCGGAGTTCCTGGGGGCAAATTACTCGGTTTCCTCGTTTCCGAACGAGGGATAGATGCCAATCCTGAGAAGATCGGGACGATTGTACGAATGAAACGTACAGAACGTCTTCATGATGTGCAGAAGCTCACGGGTTGCCTCGCAGCTCTGAGCCGATTCATCTCCCGTCTCGGTGAGAAGGCACTGCCCCTGTACCGATTGATGAAGAAATCTGATTCGTTCAAGTGGACTGCTGAAGCACAAGCAGCGTTTGTTGAGCTCAAAGCCCTGCTTTCCACCCAGCTGATGCTTGCCGCTCCAAACAGCAACGAGCCGTTGCTCTTGTACATTGCGGCCACTGGTCAAGTTGTCAGCACTGTCCTCACAGCCGAGCGAGAAGAACAGGGCAAGGCTTACAAAGTTCAGTGCCCAGTCTATTACATCTCTGAAGTTCTGACTCCTTCCAAGCAGAGGTATCCTCATTATCAGAAGCTCGTCTATGGCATCTACCAGACTGCGAAGAAAGTAGCCCATTACTTCCAAGAGCACATTGTGTCAGTCGTCAGCGACGCCCCACTGTCTGAGATCATGAACAATCGGGATGCGACTGGTCGAGTGGCGAAGTGGGCTATCGAGCTTCTGCCCCTGGACATCAAATTCGAGGCGAAGAAGGCGATCAAGTCCCAAGCATTAGCCGATTTCCTAGCCGAGTGGACCGAACAGCAGCAACCGACTCAGAGCCACCCGGAACACTGGACCATGTTCTTCGACGGTTCCAAGATGCTGAATGGTTCAGGAGCTGGAGTTGTGTTAGTATCTCCGAAGGGCGATCGTCTCAGATATGTTCTGCAGATTCACTTCGATTCCTCCAACAATGAAGCCGAGTATGAGGCGCTCCTTTATGGTCTACGTATGGCCATCTCACTCGGCGTCCGGCGCCTGATGGTCTACGGAGACTCGGATCTAGTTGTGAACCAAGTGATGAAGGAGTGGGACATCAGAAGCCCCGCTATGACAGGATACTGCAACGCAGTGAGGAAGTTGGAGAAGAAATTTGAAGGTCTGGAGCTGCATCACGTTTCTCGAGCCAAGAATCAAGAGGCAGACGATCTGGCAAAGATCGGGTCCACTCGGAAATTTATACCCAACAATGTGTGCCTCGAGCATTTACGTTCTCCGATGGTAAAGGAAGATCCCTTCACGGAAGAGCCCCCGTAAGTGGTCAGTCCGTCTGATCCGACTGAAGTCGAGGTCCCGGCAGTCATTGATTTGGTCATGGAGGTCCTAGCAATCACACCCGAGTGGATAGTGCCTTACATTGCATACCTGCTCAGGCAGGAACTTCCAGAAGATGAAGCTGAAGCCCGCCAGATTGTTCGCAGGTCCAAAGCCTTTACGGTGATGGGCGATTAGTTATACAGAAAGAGCGTCACCGGTGTGACTCAGCGCTGCATTGCTCCAGAGGAAGGCCGACTGATCCTGGAGGAGATTCACTCGGGAACTTGTGGACACCACGCGTCCTCTCGGGCAATCATGGCTAAAGCTTATCGAGCCGGTTTCTTCTGGCCACGTGCCAATGAAGCTGCGCAGGAGATAGTCCAACATTGTGCCGGATGCCAGTTCTATGCAAACTTGTCGCACAAGCCTGCGTCTGCTCTGAAGACGATCCCACTTGTCTGGCCGTTTGCGGTCTGGGGACTCGACATGGTGGGACCCCTCCAGACAGGGGCGAGTGGATTCACCCACTTGCTGGTTGCAGTCGACAAGTTCACTAAGTGGATCGAAGCCAAACCCATCAAGAAGCTAGACTCTCGTACAACGATCAAGTTCATGAAGGAGATAGTCTTCAGATACGGCGTGCCCCACAGCATTATCACTGACAACGGTTCAAACTTCGACTCGGAAGAGTTCAGGGCGTTCTGTGCCGCTCAAGGCACCCGAGTCGATTATGCATCTGTGGCGCACCCCCAGTCGAATGGACAAGCTGAGAGAGCAAACGGACGGATTCTGCAGGGGTTAAAGCCACGACTCATGCGCGATTTTGAGCACGCAGCTGGAGCTTGGGTCACCGAGTTGCCGTCAGTTCTTTGGGGCTTGAGGATGACCCCCAATCGGTCTACCAATCGCACTCCCTTCTTCATGGTGTATGGAGCTGAAGCTGTCCTGCCGAGTGATCTGCTCCATAATTCACCCCGAGTGGAACTGTACTCTGAAGCTGAGGCAGAGCAAGCACGGCAAGACGCTGTTGATCTCTTGGAGGAGGAAAGAGAGATGGCTCTGATCCGATCGGCCACTTATCAGCAAGACCTAAGACGTTTTCACAGGAGGCACGTCAGGAGTCGGACCTTTCAGGAAGGAGATCTTGTGCTCCGAGTGGATCAACAGCGACCTCACAAGCTTGCTCCCGCATGGGAAGGTCCCTTTATCATGTCAAAGGTCCTGCACAATGGAGCATACCACCTGTCCAACCTTCAGAAGCAAGCAGACGAGCCCGTTCTTGGAATGCGGATTTGCTGCGACGATTTTATACTTGATCATGAGATGTAATAAAAGTACTCGAGTGCTATTTGGTGAATAAAAGCATGACTTTCCCAGTTCCACATTGGGTTCACTCGTACGCATTTTCTGGCTTACAACCCCCAGTGGGTGTATGCCGTTCAACTTAGCTGCAAACCAGTTTTTGCCTAAGTCAAAAATACTACTCCGAGTGAGGAGCATCCCTCTCACTCGGGGGCTTGGCTGCGAACCAGCTTTCGCCCAAGTTAAAAACGCTACTCCAAGTGAAGAGCATCCCTCTCACTCGGAGGCTTGGCTGCGAACCAGCTTTCGCCCAAGTTAAAAACGCTACTCCGAGTGAAGAGCATCCCTCTCACTCGGGGGCTTGGCTGCGAACCAGCTTTCACCCAAGTTAAAAACGCTACTCCGAGTGAAGAGCATCCCTCTCACTCGGAGGCTTGGCTGCGAACCAGCTTTCGCCCAAGTTAAAAACGCTACTCCGAGTGAAGAGCATCCCTCTCACTCGGGGGCTTGGCTGCGAACCAGCTTTCGCCCAAGTTAAAAACGCTACTCCGAGTGAAGAGAATCCCTCTCACTCGGGGGCTTGGCTGCGAACCAGCTTTCGCCCAAGTTAAAAACGCTACTCCGAGTGAAGAGCATCCCTCTCACTCGGGGGCTTGGCTGCGAACCAGCTTTCGCCCAAGTTAAAAACGCTACTCCGAGTGAAGGGCATCAGCCTCACTCGGGGGCTTGGCTGTGAACCAGCTTTCGCCCAAGTTAAAAACGCTACTCCGAGTGAAGAGCATCCCTCTCACTCGGGGGCTTGGCTGCGAACCAGCTTTCGCCCAAGTTAAAAATCTACTCCGAGTGAAGAGCATCTCTCTCACTCAGGGGCTTGGCCGCGAACCACTTTCGCCCAAGTTAAAAACGCTACTCCGAGTGAAGAGCATCCCTCTCACTCGGGGGCTTGGCTGCGAACCAGCTTTCGCCCAAGTTGAAACGCTACTCCGAGTGAAGAGCATCCCTCTCACTCGGAGGCTTGGCTGCGAACCAGCTTTCGCCCAAGTTGAAACGCTACTCCGAGTGAAGAGCATCCCTCTCACTCGGGGGCTTGGATGCGAACCAGCTTTCGCCCAAGTTGAAACGCTACTCCGAGTGAAGAGCATCCCTCTCACTCGGGGGCTTGGCTGCGAACCAGATTTCGCCCAAGTTAAAGATCTACTTTGAGTGTAGAGCGTTCCTCTCACTCGGAGACTTAGCTGCGAACCGGCTTTCGCCTAAGTTAAAACCCAATTCAAACTCGAAGGAAAGCATTCGATTAACTCCAGAAGTTCAAAGGCGAATACGAGTACGCTGGCCCAAAGCCCGAAAGAGTTTAACGATTACAATTCCACTCGGCATACCGAGGCTAATGTGAGGGACTCAAAGTTTTCTCACGCCCCTGTAGGGCTGGCCGGTTCGACGAAGGAATCCAAGTCGATGCCGTCCGCGATCCGAGTTGCCGCTTCGATGAATGTCTCCATGAAGTCCTCGAATTTGAGTTTCTTCGTGTTGGCAACTTGGAGAGTCTTCAGTTTCTCCTCCTTGGCGTCCTTGCAGTGCACTCGGACCAGGGAGAGGGCCACGTCGTCTCCGCAGCGGGCAGCTGACTTTTTCCACGCTTGCACTCGGCTGGGGATGTCATTGAGGCGAGTCATCATGGCCTCCAGGTCAGTGTCGGGAGTGTCTTCTGGCCATAGCTCCTTGTCGATCCTCCCGAGTGCCCCCCGCAGGCGGATGATGTACCCTTGGACGTCTTCAATGCGGGATTCGACCCGCAGGACGCCTAATGCAGCCTTGTCACCGACGAGTGACCGGGAAGGATCCAAATCCCTCTCGATTCTGTCAGTCTCAAGCTCGAAATCCCGGCAGTACTCTGTAAACAAGGAAAGAGGAGTGTCGAGCATCAGCATGCGTGAAGTTCACTCGGAGTCAAGTTGAGATGCACTCGGATGCTATAAGTTACCTGCAAGCTTGGTGTACATCTCCTCCGTGAACTCTTCAATGTACCTCTCCAGAGCGTTCTTCTTCTCGATCAGCTGGGTGATTTTCTCGTTCAGAGCCTTCTTCTCTTGCTCGTAGACTTCCGCCTGGGCCTTGAGCTTGCTCTCCCACTCGGTCTGCTGCTTCTTGAGCTCGAGCACCTCCTTCTTTAGCGACGTGTTCTCTGTTTCCCGAATGAGGCCAACTTTTCTTCAACGGCCTTGGTCTTTTCCTTCGCCACCTGCTGAGCCCCCGCCAGTGCTTTGTCCTTGTTCTCGAGTGCCTGCTTCATAGTTTCTAAAGAGATAGAAGTTCTGAGCCGCACTTGGAGTCGATGATTTTCACTACGCACATCTGTTCGAGTGAAGTCACTCGGTTCAAAGAATGTAAAAAGGTGAAAGCAGAATGCTCGGTAATTGAAGCCTACCTCCCATGGTCCTGAGCTCTGCTTGAGCGCGCGCTGTGTTCCTCCTCTCCACCTCCAAATCCACTCGGAGCTAAGCCGTCTCCTTCTCCAGTGCCACGTACTGAGTCCCAAGCTCGCAAGTTTTCTGAAATACAAGTGAGATCAGATCAGTTAACGTTAAGGAATATTTCGAGTGCTCGAGGATCAGCACTCCTGGAAGGAACAAGCTTAACCAGTATCAAATTCTAAGTTCTAAGACTCCTGCCGAGTGCCCGCAGCCGACGGCAGTCTCGGGGACTACACCCAGTGGGTGCACTCAACGTGCCCCCACTGGAATGGTATCCACTCGGAACTGTCCGCCAGATCCGAGTGATGGCCAAACACAAAAAAAAAACAAGACAAAAGGTGCCGAGTGCCCAGAGACCGACACTCTTGGAAGGAACAAGCTTGACCAGTATCAGATCCTGAAGTACCCCTTCGACAGGGAGGAACAAGCTTGACCAGTATCAAATTCTAAGTTCTAAGACTCCCGCCGACCGCCCGCGGCCGACGGCAGTCTCGGGGACTACACACAGTGGGTGCACTCAGCGTGCCCCCACTGGTATGGCACCCACTCGGAACGGCCCGCCCGATCCGAGTGATGGCTGAACGCAAAAAAAAGAGAGAAGACAAAAGGTTCTAAGACTCCCGCTGACTGCCCGCGGCCGACGGCAGTCTCGGGGACTACACCCAGTGGGTGCACTCAGCGTGCCTCCACTGGAGCGGTATCCACTCGGAACGGCCCGTCCATTCTGGGTGACGGCCAAACAAAAGAAAAAACAACAGTAACAACAACATAACAAGTTCTAAGCTCTAAGACTCCCGTCGACTGCCCGCAGTCGACGGCAGTCTCGGGGACTACACCCAGTGGGTGCACTCAGCGTGCCCCCACAGGAGCGGTATCCACTCGGAACTGTTCGCCAGATCCGCGTGACGGCCAAGCAATAAAAACACCCAGTGGGTGTACCGGATATTTTCAAATGAAATTCCTACTGAAGAAAATCGACTCGGAGATCAACTTACAAGAGCACTTACTCGAACGTTCTCCTGGAGAGCGGCACTGGCATCGTACGCTAGCTTCCCAGCTGCGCACATCTCCTTGAGCCGATGGGTCATCAGCTCCGCCTGGATCATCGCTTCCTTGCTAGCTCCAGTTTGGTCCTCCGGCACCTTGTACAGACTGAAGATATTGACGGGAGGAGTCGGAACCGAGGCCAGAGCAGTCGACGGAGCCGCGGCAGAACCAGCTCCAGCGTGAGAAGAACCCAGCCCCAGAGGCACGGTCAAGGCAGGTGCAGGAGGAACTTGAGGCGCTTCGCTCGGTAGCGTCTTCCGTGTGGTGGCCTGAGGAGCAGTCGGAACTGGGGTCCTCTGCTCAGTGTCCTTCCGCGGCGGCTCTTCATCGTCGTCTTCGACGTGGATGACCTCTGCAAGCACTACGTTCACTCGACGCAATCAGTCGTAATACACGATCCAATTGGATGAAGACGTCTCAGTCGAATGACAAGTTGAAGTAAAAATGAAGTTATTATTACCTCTTTGAGAAGTGGCCGCGTCTGCCGTCTAGGCTTCGGTGCGGTCCCCAACGATCTGCATGGGAGACATCGTCGAGGTTGCAACACTGGTTCATAAGATGCACTCGGTCAGAGGAATCACAAAAGTTGACAAAGACGGAAAAGATAAGCTAAGAAAGATACTCACGTTGAGGCGACAGGCACAGTGACCTTGATCCGGGGCAGAGCCTTCCAAGGCTTGGGGGAAGCGACCTTGGGCTGCTTGGCGTCCTTCTCAGTCGGCGCAGGCGACGGCGGCCGGGTACGCTTCGGAGCCTTAGCACTCGGAACCACCTCCTTCTCCGGGCCAGCACTCAGATCGTGAACCCGTTTGGAGCGGTGCTCAGAGCGCAACTTCGGAGACAGAGAAGACTCGACCTCGTCGCTCCCTTCCGAGTCCTCACTTTTGTCTTCGCTGTCCTCCGCGTAGCTGCCCCCGGCGCTGCCATGTTCGCTCTCCGCACCTCCGACAAGTCGTTCTCCATTCGGCACAGGCGATAACATCTTCTAGAACTCCTGCAAGTCATGAAGGGTGAAGACAGACAGTTCAGTCAGTTCACTCGGATCGTTCAGTTCACTCGGATAATTTGCGCATCGGCAATCCACTCGGAAATTCGTGCCTCACCTCCAACGGTTGGTTGTTGGCGTCGTAGGGCGGGATCCGTCTCGACCCTCGCGGATTGTCGCGCGCGCCAGTGATGCACCTGATCCACTGTTCCACCGTTTTCTCCTCGACGTCTTCCGGATGCACTCGGGTCGGATCACCGGCTCCAGTGTAGAGCCACATGGGGTGAGCCCGCTCCTGCAGCGGCTGGATCCTCCGATTGAGGAAGACCTCCAGAAGGTCCAAGCCAGTCAATCCACCCTGAATCAGACTAACCATGGCGGTCACCAAGATCCCTACATCCGTCTTCTCCTTTTTATCAACCGTCAGCGAGGGAGGAGTCTGAACTCTCTCAGTCGTGTAAGGAGGAAGGACAGTCGACGAACCAGGGCACGGCAGGTCTTTGCAGTAGAACCAGGTCGACTGCCAACCCCTCACCGAATCGGGAAAGGACATAGATGGGAAAGCACTCTTACCCCTCATCTAGATACCTAAGCCTCCGCACATCTGAATCACGTGTGTCCTCTCTCCATCGGGGTCAACCTTCTTAACCGATTGAGATCGACACGTGAAAATGTGTTTGAATAAACCCCAGTGCGGCGGACGACCCAGAAAATTTTCACACAAAGAAATGAATGCGGCAAGGTACATAATGGCATTTGGAGGCATGTGATGGAGCTGAGCACCGAAGAAGTTCAAAAATCCGCGGAAAAAGGGGTGGGGTGGCATGGAGAAACCTCGCTCCACGTGTGTGGTGAGGAGCACTCGCTCGCCGGGGCGCGGCACGGGCTCGGTCTCCCCTTCTTCCGGCAGCTTCCACGTCCCGTCGCGGATCAGCCCGTCCACGACGAGCCCGTTGACGTCGTCGTCCGTGGTGGTCGGCGGAAGCCAGTCGCCCTGGATCCACCCGGGCGGGAGCACGGCTCGGGAGCTCGACGCCTTCCTCCCCTTCGCCGCCTTCTTCGCTTTCTCAAGCTTTGCCGTCTTGAACTTCGCCATCGTCGCCGAGCTCTCCAACACCGAGGAAGATTTGCATCGAGTGGGTTGCGGGAGAAGGGATCGAGCGGACTGCCGAAGTTGGGGAAAAGGGGATCTGTCTCTCTCTCCCTCTCCGCCACGGCCGCCCCTTATATCGCCGCCCGCACCGCTGAATCATGGGCCCGCAGATCTCCTCAAATCGCGCCGTCGAGGATCTAGCGGTACGTGGCGGAAAGCGGGGCGAAAATCGAGGCGTCTCGCCCCACTTTCCCCACTCACCGCGCCGCAACCGTTCGCGCGCGCTCGTCGCCGATTTCAAATCCCGCAAGATCCGGATTCCAGCGATCCGATGACTCTCCTTTAAGACACTCCATAAACACGCGGATCTGTTCCGCCACTCGGATAGAAGTTACTTGTTCCATTCGGATGGAGACTGTTCACTTCACTCGGATGGAGGTTACTCATTTCACTCGGATGAAGATCACTCATTTCACTCGAACGACACACGGTCCGGAATCCGTCGAGGTGCCGTGCGAAGACAAGACCGTCTAAAGACCAGCGGAGGTTCTTGAGCTCCTTCGTAGCGCTCAATTCCCCTAGGAATTAGCCTTGACTCGACCTGCCTAACCTCGACCGATTCGGGGGCTAATGACGAGGGCATGTACTAGGGATAGGGTAACAGGCCCGACCTACGGACCCTACCCTAGGACTCCTCACGCCTCATACTGGGCCCCAGGGCCAGATCAACAACCCAGAGTTCTGCAAACTAACATTCACTCGGAATCGACGAACCACTCGGAAGGCAAGAGTTCACTCGACCAGCTTGTTTCACTCGGAGCACCCGAAAGTCACTCGACCAGAGAAGACCAGGAGGCTCCAGGAGCGCAACGGTCGGGATGCACGTTCGCCTGTATTAATTGTAATCAATGCGCCCGTTACCTGGTGCCCTGAAACTCCCTCTTAATCCCTGGTAATGGCGGCAGTCATGGGAGGGCTGGCAGCGACTATATAAGCCACCCCAGCTCCATTCCAAGGGTTCGCATCCTTTGTAAACCATACACTCAATCAACAGCTCCAGAGCACCGAGACGTAGGGCTATTACCTCCACCGTTGAGGGGCCTGAACTCGTAAATCTGAGTGTAACACCTGCGCCATAGCTAGGCTCTGCCCTCTCATCCGTACCCCTACACACTACTGTCCGACTTGCACCCACGACACACAAGCCACACATGCCAACCCACTTCACTGATTTTGTTTTTCGCAACTGTTCACTGGTGAAGTCATTCATGGCCCAAGTACCAATTGACCAGGCAGCTATGAAGGCCCACAGGGAATGGTGGTGAGGGCAAGCAAGCACTTCATAGCTTGTTCTTACATTTTTCTGGCCCAGTACTAATGCGGTAGATTGTAATAATCTCTAAAAGAAGTACTAGATGGGCGACCCTGTGGGTCTTTTTTTTCTGAAACGGAGGCAAAAGATTTGCCTCATCCATTAATTAAGAGGAGAAAGAGTTTGACAGTTTACAAGTGACCGTGCAAAGACAGCATGTGGGACTGAGTTGAAAAAAAAGAAAGATCATGGACAAGAATGTGGAAGCATTCAATACCGGCTAAATTAAAAGTTTTTGCTTGGAGGCTTGCGCGCCAAAGCTTACCCACTGCAGATGTTGCTCACCACAGGAACATGGCACCGACTATTGTTTGCAGCATTTGTGGCTGGAGCTGTTGGAAATATGAGCACTTTTTTGATTAGACTAATCCACGAGTAAACAGTAAACATGGCAATCACAGTATGCAACTCATACCGATACCTAAACATGTGAGCACGTACAGTACATAGAACCGAGACATCTATGAACACATCATGTACGGCTAGCACATGAAGAAGCATATAAAGGAGTAAGTGAAGGATAAACAAATCATACCCTCCGGTTGGCCAGGCCAACGCGGCGGCGGCAGCAGCAGCCTCGGCGTCGTCCGTGGCCTTCTTCTTGGTGGCGGCGGCGGCGTCGTTCGCCATGGGGTCGATGCAGGGGAAGTAGTGGAAGCAGAGGAGAACAAAGACGACGGAGATGGGGACGGATCGGGAGCAGTCGCGTCGAGACGCTCCCCAAAAACCTTATTGTCATTCTCCCGGGCAGGATCTCAAACGACAGGGTTCCGGAGGCACCTGCTCTCCCGACCAACCATGCACGCGGTCGTCAGGATGGGATCACCGGAAGCAGTACACTGAGAGGAACAGTAGATGACGGTTAGGGTTGTGCAGGAGGGAGTGAGTGGTCACTCCACTGGCCAGTGCCTTCTTATATAGGCCGTCGGGTAAGGAGTCGTGGGCCTGGGCTTAGGCCCACGACCGAGTCGACGCACTCCCGGGAAGGGAGTCGTCGTTCCCGGAGAAGGGTCGCACACCCGTGAAGGGAGTCGATGTATCCCGAGAACGCAAACTACTCACGGTCCAACGTCTCGGACAGTGGCGCATCTGTTAGCGACTCGTTAATTAATCCCAAATTAATTAACCGTTCCTGACCGGCAAAAATAAGCTTCGGCTCGGCTCATTCCCGCAACCCGTGGCATGCGCGCGTCGTGACAAGGCGAGGTGGGCGGCGGAGGAGGAGGAGCGCGCTTGTACCACTCCTCTTTCCAAGCTCCCAATGGCAAGTGGTAGAGCAGCCCTTATAAAGGGGTCTCACTCTCTCTACTATAGCAGTATGAGACTAAACTCCCACCACTTGTCATGCACGTAAATGGGCCTTAGAGATTAACCTAGGATTATTTTCTTATATGGGCCTAAGCCCATCTATAATCCAACAACCCCCCACCAGATATCGAGGCACACAAGTTTGTCAACTGTTCCAAACAATGTTTGATATACCAGAATTTTCAGTGGAGACTGTTAAGTTGAACTTCCACCTAGAGCAACAGGATTAGACTTCTTCACAATTGAACAATGGACTATGCCCTGAATTGTCAGTTTGGCGTGCAGAAGTTTCGCCTATTGTCAGCTGATACATGGCTGCCGAAGGCTAAACCCCACGGGTGGAGCTTATTAGTCATACTCCTTACCTTCTCATGAGCTTCCTAGAGATTACCCAATCTCATAGACTGTGACCAGCAATCGGGCTCACATAGGTGTGTTCCTCCAAAGAATGCTCTGTAGGATAGCATCTTGCTTACACAAGCTTTGGAACACATTAAGACAAAAGTCAGCCTGCCTTACAGATTACGAGAGTATTGCATCTCCAACGGAGTGGGTTAGTAAGGATACTCTCCTCAGTTGACCACTGGATTGTTTTCCCAGGTCCTAATTCATGGGATCTCCGATCACATAGGTTGGGTTACCCCCATGGCAACTTACGTGGGTCTCATGCCCATCTCCCTCGATGCATTTTCTATCACAATCCGTGATAGCCCTTTCGTAAAAGGGTCTGCCAGATTTTTAGCGGTCTGGATATAATCCAACGCTATCACTCCGGAGTTTCTTGATTTTTGGACAGATTTCAATCTTCTTCTTATGTGCTTTGTGGATTTCAGGTTGTCCTTTCAACTCTTAGCCTTAGCAATCACTGTTTGATTGTCACAGTTCATAAGGATAGCCGGGACTGGCTATTCAACCACTGGCAAATCCATCAAAAGCTCTCGAAGCCATTCTGCTTCGATGCATGATTGATACGTCCAATTTGCATCATGATTTCCTACTAATAATTATTATGTTTTTTTATCATTATTTCACTTTATGGTACAATTCTTATGCCTTTTCTCTCTTATTTTGCAAGATTCACATGAAGAGGGAGATTGCCGGCAGCTGGAATTTTGGACCGAAAAGGGGTGAAACAGAGATAGCTATTCTGTATAACTCCAAATGACCTGGAAATTTACGGAGACTTATTTTGGAATATATAAAAAATACTGGCGAAAGAATCAACAGGAGGGGGCCCACCAGGAAGCCACAAGCCTGGGGGCGTGCCATACCCCTCTGGGCGCGCCCCCCAAGCTTGTGGGGCCCCTGGCAGGCCTCCGGCCCCCTCCTTCTGCTATATGAAGCCATTTACCCTAGAAAAAAAATCAGAAGAAGACTTTCGGGACGAAGCGCCGCCGTCTCGAGGCGGAACCTGGGCAGGAGCTATTTTGCTCTCCGGCGGAGCGATTCCGCCGGGGAAACTTCCCTCCGGGAGGGGGAAATCGAAGCCATCGACATCACCAACGATCCTCTCATCATGGGAGGACCAATCTTCATCAACATCTTCACCAGCACCATCTCATCTCAAACGCTAGTTCATCTCTTGTATTCAATCTTTGTCTCAAAACCTCAGATTGGTAACTGTGGGTTGCTAGTAGTGTTGATTACATCTTGTAGTTGATGCTAGTTGGTTTATTGGGTGGAAGATTATATGTTCAGATCCTTAATGATATTCAATACCCCTCTGATCTTGAACATGAATATGATTTGTGAGTAGTTACTTTTGTTCTTGAGGACATGGGAGAAGTCTTGTCATAGGTAATCATGTGAATTTGGTATTCGTTCGATATTTTGATGCTATGTATGTTGTTGCTTCCTTTAGTGGTGTCGTGTGAACGTCGACTACATGACACTTCACCATCTTTGGGCCTAAGGTAAGGCATTGTGGAGTAGTAATTAGATGATGGGTTGCTAGAGTGACAGAAGCTTAAACCCTAGTTTATGCGCTATTCCGTAAGGGGCTGATTTGGATCCATATGTTTCATGCTATGGTTAGAGTTATCTTAATTCTTCTTTCATAGTTGCGGATGCTTGCGAGAGGGGGTAATCATAAGTGGGAGGCTTGTTCAAGTGAGAACAACACCCAAACACCGATCCACCCACATATCATATTATCAAAGTAGCAAACGCGAATCAAACAAACATGATTAAAGTGACTAGATGAAATTCCCATGTGTCCTCGAGAACGCTTTGCTTATTATACGAGTTCGTTCTGGCTTGTCCTTTGCTATAAAAAGGATTGGGCCACCTTGCTGCACTTTTGTTTCCGTTACTACTTGTTACTTGTTACGAATTATCTTGCTACCAAACTATCTGTTACCTACAATTTCAGTGCTTGCAGAGAATACCTTGCTAAAAACCGCTTGTCATTTCCTTCTGCTCCTCGTTGGGTTCGACACTCTTACTTATCGAAAGGACTACGATTGATCCCCTATACTTGTGGGTCATCAAGATTCTTTCTGGCGCCGTTGACGGGGAGTGAAGCGCCTTTGGTGAGTGGAATTTGGTAAGGAAACATTTATATTATGTGCTGAAATTTATTGTCACTTGTCACTATGGAAAGTAATCCTTTGAGGGGTTTGTTTGGGGTATCTTCACCTCGACCGGAAGCAATAAGAGTTGCTCCTCAACCTACTAAACCTACTGAAATTTTTTATTATGAAATTCATTCGGGTATGGTAGAGAAACTGCTAGCTAATCCTTATGCAGGAGATGGAACGGTGCATCCTGATATGCACTTGATATATGTGGATGAAATTTGTGGATAGTTTAAGCTTGCAGGTCTATCTGGAGATGGAGTTAAGAAGAAAGTATTACCTTTATCTTTGGAGGGAAAGGCATTGACACGGTATAGGCTATGTGATGATACTGAAACATGGGATTGGAACCGGTTGAAGCTGGAATTTCACCAGAAATTTTATCCTATGCATTTGTCCCATCGTGATCGGAATTATATATATAATTTTTGGCCTCGTGAAGGAGAAAGTATCGCTCAAGCTTGGGGGAGGCTTAAGTATATGTTGCATACATGCCCCAATCATGAGCTCTCAAGAGAAATAACTATTCAAAACTTTTATGCTCGGCTTTCTCATAATGATCAATCCAAGCTCGATACTTCTTCTGCTGGTTCCTTTATGAAGAGAACTATTGAATTCAGATGAGATCTTCTGGAAAGAATTAAACGTAACTCTGAAGATTGGGAAATCGACAAAGGTAAAGAGTCAGGTATAATCTTGAGTTTGATTGTGTTAAATCTTTTATGGAAACTGATGCTTTTCATAAGTTTAGTACTAAATATGGACTTGACTCTGAGATAGTAGCTACCTTTTGTGAATCTTTTGCTTCTCCTGTTGATCTACCTAAGGAGAAATGGTTTAAATATCATCCACCTATTGAATTGAATGAAGAACCTGTTAGTGTTAAAGAAGAAACAATTGTTTACAATGTTGATCCAGTTGTGCCTACTGCTTATATTGAGAAACCTCCTTTCCCTGTTAGGATTAAGGAACATGCTAAAGCTTCAGCTGTGGTTAATAAAAATAATATAAGAACACATAGGCCTTCTGAACAAATTAAAGTTGAACTTAATATTGTAATGGTTAAAGATCTTTTGGTTGATGATATCGATGGGCATGTTATTTACTTTTGCGATGAGGCTGCTAGAATTGCTAAACTTGTTAGAAATGAATGAGATATGCTAGATAAGAACAAGCCTGTAGTTGGCATGCCTATTGTTTCTGTTAAGATTGGAGATCATTGCTATCATGGCTTATGTGATATGGGTGCTAGTGTGAGTGCTATTCCATTTTCTTTATATCAAGAAGTAATGAATGATATTGCACCTATTAAGATTGAAGATATTGATGTTACTATTAAGCTTGCAAACAGAGATACTATAACACCACTTGGGATTGTTAGAGATGTTGAAGTCTTGTGTGGTAAAATCAAATACCCTACTGATTTCCTTGTACTTGGTTTACAACAAGATAATTTTTGTCCCATTATATTTGGTAGACCTTTCTTGAATATCGTTAATGCTGAAATTGATTGTGTTAACGAGAAGGTTAAAGTTAAGTTTGGTGATATATCTCATGAAATTAATTTTTCTAAGTTTAGTAGACAACATCATGATAAGGAATTACCTAGTAAAGATGAAATTATTGGTCTTGCTTCTATTGTTGTGCCTCCTACTGATCCTTTAGAACAATATTTGCTAGACCATGAGAATGATATGAATATGAATGAAAGAAATGAAATAGATGAGCTGTTCTTTAAATAAGCAACTATTCTTAAACATAATCTGCCTGTTGAAACCAAGGGTGATCCTGTGTTTGAATTAAAGCAATTACCTGATACACATAAATATGCCTATCTTGATGAAAATAAGATATATCCTGTTATTATTAGTGCTAACCTTTCAGAGCATGAAGAAAAGAGATTACTTAAAACTTTGAAGAAGCACCGTGCTGCTATCGGATATACTCTCGATGATCTTAAGGGCATCAATCCCACTTTATGTCAGCATAAAATTTATATGGAGCCAGACGCTAAACCCGTTGTTGATCATCAAAGAAGGCTGAATCCTAAAATGAAGGATGTGGTAAGAACTGAAATATTAAAGCTTCTGGAGGCAGGTATAATTTATCCCATAGCTGATAGTAGATGGGTAAGTCCTGTTCATTGTGTTCCTAAGGAATGAGGTATTACCGTTGTTCCTAATGATAAAAATGAACTTATTCCACAAAGAATTGTAACCGGTTATAGGATGGTAATTGATTTCAGGAAATTGAATAAAGCTACTAGGAAAGATCATTACCCCTTGCCTTTTATTGATCAAATGTTAGAAAGATTATCTAAGCATACACACTTTTGCTTCCTAGATGGTTATTTTGGTTTCTCTCAAATATCTATTTCACCTGAAGATCAAGAGAAAACCACCTTTACTTGTCCTTTTGGAACTTATGCTTATCGTCGCATGCCTTTTGGTTTATGTAATGCACCTGCTACCTTCTAAAGATGTATGACTGCTATATTCTCTGACTTTTGTGAAAAGATTGTTGAGGTTTTCATGGATGATTTCCCCGTTTACGGAACTTCTTTTGATGATTGCTTGAGCAACCTTGATCGAGTTTTGCAGAGATGTGAAGAAACTAATCTTGTCTTGAATTGGGAGAAGTGTCACTTTATGGTGAATAAAGGTATAGTCCTTGGGCATAAAATTTCTGAAAGAGGTATTGAAGTTGATAAAGCTAAAGTTGATGCTATTGAGAAAATGCCATGTCCTAAAGAAGTTTCCTTGGTCATGCTGGTTTCTATAGAAGGTTTATAAAAGACTTCTCTAAAATTTCTAGGCCTCTTACTAATCTCTTGCAAAAAGATGTGCCATTTGTTTTTGATGATGATTGCGTAGAAGCCTTTGAAATACTTAAGAAAACCTTAATTTCTGCACCTATTGTTCAACCACCTGATTGGAACTTACCCTTTGAAATTATGTGTGATGCTAGTGATTATGCAGTAGGTGCTGTTCTAGGACAAAGAGTTGATAAGAAACTGAATGTTATTCATTATGCTAGTAAAACTCTAGACAGTGCTCAAAGAAATTATGCTACTACTGAGAAAGAATTTTTAGCAGTTGTGTTTGCATGTGATAAATTCAGATCTTACATAGTTGATTCCAAAGTTACTATTCACATTGATCATGCTGCTATTAAATATCTTATGGAAAAGAAAGATGCTAAACCTAGACTTATTAGGTGGGTTCTTTTGCTACAAGAATTTGATTTGCATATTGTTGATAGAAAGGAAGCTGAGAATCCCGTAGCTGATAATTTGTCTAGAATGGAAAATGTTCTTGATGACCCACTTCCTATTAATGATGATTTCCTTGATGAACAATTAGTTGTGATAAATGCTTCTCGTAATACTCCATGGTATTCAGACTATGCTAATTACATTGTTGCTAAATATATACCGCCTAGTTTCACATACCAACAAAAGAAAATGTTTTTCTTTGATTTAAGACATTACTTTTGGGATGACCCACACTTATATAAAGAAGGAGTAGATGGTATTATTAGACGTTGTGTACCTGAGCATGAACAGGAACAAATCCTACGAAAGTGTCACTCCGAGGCATATGGAGGACACCATGCGGGAGACAGAACTGCACACAAGGTATTACAATCTGGTTTTTATTGGCCTACTCTTTTCAAAGATGCACATAAGTTTGTCCTCTCTTGTGATGAATGTCAAAGAATTGGCAATGTTGGTAGACGTCAGGAAATGCCTATGAATTATTCACTTGTTATTGAACCATTTGATGTTTGGGGTTTTGATTATATGGGACCTTTTCCTAAATCCAATAGATATACTCATATTCTAGTTGCTGTTGATTATGTTACTAAGTGGGTAAAAGCTATTCCAACTAGTAGTGCTGATCATAACACTTCTATTAAAATACTTAAACAAGTTATATTCCCTAGGTTTGGAGTGCCTAGATATTTAATGACTGATGGTGGTTCACATTTTATTCATGGTGCTTTTCGTAAATTGCTTGTTAAATATGATGTTAATCATAGAATTGCATCTCCTTATCATCCTCAGTCTAGTGGTCAAGTTGAATTAACTAATAGAGAAATAAAATTAATTTTGTAAAAGACTGTTAATAGATCCAGAAAGAATTGGTCTAAGAAACAGGATGATGCACTATGGGCTTACAGAACTGCTTATAAAAATCCTATGGGTATGTCTCCATATAAAATGGTTTATGGAAAAGCATGTCATTTACCTCTTGAACTAGAACATAAAGCATATTGGGCAATTAAAGAACTTAACTATGATTTTAAACTTGCCGGTGAAAAGAGGTTATTTGATATTAGTTCTTTAGATGATTGGAGAACCCAAGCTTATGAAAATGCCAAGTTGTTTAAAGAAAAAGTTAAAAGATAGCATGATAAAAGAATCCAAAAATGGGAATTCAAAGTAGGTGATCATGTTCTATTATACAATTCTCGTTTAAGATTCTTTGTAGGAAAACTTCTCTCTAAATGGGAAGGACCGTATATCATCGAAGAAGTTTATCGCTCCGGAGCCATCAAAATAAACAACTCCGAAGGCAATAATCCGAGGGTGGTTAATGGGTAAAGAATTAAACATTATATCTCAGGTACGCCCATTAATGTTGAAACTAATATTATTCAAACAATGACACCGGAAGAGCACATAGAAGAAACCTTCCGGAACGCTCCAAAAGCCTGAAAAGGAGTAGGTATGTTGTGCGGTAAGTAAACCAACTCCAAAACTTCCATAAAAGTACTTTCTGTTCGTTTTGGAATATATAAAAAATTAGGAAAATAATAAACAGTCCGAAAAGTGCATGAGGAGGCGACAAGCCTGGGGGGCGCGCCCTATCCCCCTGGGCGCGCCTACCAGGCTTGTGCCCCCCTCGTGGACTTTCCCGACTCCGTTTTTCTTCCATATTACTTGTCTTGCACGAGAAAAATTCATTATATATACTCTGGGATGTTTTGACCACCGTATCGCAAGTTTCTCCTCTGTTCTTGTTTCGGGCTATTTTCTGACATATCTAGATCGCCATGGCATCTCCAAGCTCGTCCAAGGACAAGTTCTACGAGAAGGTCATCAACCCGTACCTATCGGAGGTGATGAAGCACCCTAAGCCATTGACATGCGTGAGGGGGTGCTCCACATCCAGGACGTTCAAGGACCTAAGAAGACCGGGAGCGAGAAGGCCAGGCTGGAAGCGGTGGAACAGGAGATCTTCAAGTGCCAGGGGATGGTGAAGCGCGGACTTTGTGCTAACCACTCCATGATCACAGAGTTCATTCGTGAGCACAAGGTGGACGGCAAGAATATTGGGGACGTCATCTTCAAGCTCAATGACCGGATTGATTATCTTCAGGCCCAAATATATGATCTACAAAACCAAAATTTTGAGTATGAGACCAAGTTCAAAGGTATGAGTTTAGCTGCAAATTTCAGGATTCCAGAAACACGTTCGTCCTTTTATGATGGAGAACCTATGCCTTGGAAGACGTAGGACAAGCCCATCACTTCAACACCACCATCACCAAAGAAGGAGATTTGAGTACATGGGTATGGGCACCACCCTTAGCTTGCGCCAAGCTTGGGGGAGGTGCCCCGGTATCGTATCATCATCACTTTTTATCATCATTATCTATCTTAGTTCGATCCTTAGTTATTTCATGATTTAGAAGAATAAAGTTTTAGTATGATTTAGTTTCGAGTGCTTGCTTTGTGATCTATCTATCTATGTAATCGTGTGTGAAAGTTATATAATAAAGAGTAGTTGAGTTGAGTGTTTTGCTTTTGTTGATCCAATCTTAGAAATAAAAAGAGAATAAAAAATAAGATCATATGCTAATCCCACGGGGAGTGATGACTTCACATAAAAGAAGTATAATTGATAAAACTTGTTGGAATTTGACAAACATAGCATTGGTCATTGTTGCAATTCATGAAAAAGTAATAAAGGAAGAAAGGTCTCACATATAAATACACTATCTTGGACATCTTTTATGATTGTGAGCCCCCATTAAATATTCTATGTCAATTAGTCGACGTTGGACAAGGAAGACAATGTAATGAGTTATGTTTGCTTATATTCACATAGAAGTTATATTGTTTTGGATTCTCTAACATGTGGTGCTTGCCCCCTATCCTTTGCTAGCCAAAATTCTGTACTAAGTAGAGATACTATTTGTCCATCCAAAAACCCTTAAACCCAGTTTCATGCCATGAGAGTCCACTATATCTACCTATGGATTGAATAAGATCCTTCAAGTAAGTTGTCATCGGTGCAAAGCAATAAAAATTGCTCCTAAACATGTATGAACTTTTATTGTAAGGGAAAATAAGCTTTGTACGATCTTGTGATGGTGTGTCGGTACCAAAACCGGCAGATCTCGGGTAGGGGGTCCGAACTGTAGGTCTAGGAATCAATGGGTAACAGGGAACGTAGAGACAGCGATTTACCCAGGTTCGGGCCCTCTCGAAGAGGTAATACCCTACGTCCTGCTTGATCGTATTGATATGTTTGTATGAAGGTTACATAGTTGATCTACCTCGAGATCGGATGGGCTAAACCCTAGGCAATGGATATGATCCTCTATGGTCTAAACCCTCTGGTTTATATAGACACCAGAGGGTCCTAGGGTTACATATAGTCGGTTTCCATCGGGGGATAAACATGCCGGCCACGCCAATTATTCCTCGGAGGAGACGCCAAGTCTTCGGAGGTTTCCTTCTAATACACGGGGTCGCCCACAATCCGGCCTTCCATCTACGAGTAGAGAGCGGCCCACCAGCCCGACCCATGAGAGATAGGCCGGCATCCCGAGTACCCCCTAGTACGGGACACCCTCAGTAGCCCCCGAACTAGCCTCCAATGCCGAGGTTGACAGTCTTCGGCAGCTTCATGCCTCAATGGTCTTCGGCTTGGGTGGCGAGTTCCTCCCTTCACCTGCATTTGGTTTAACAATAGTTCGGCCACCAATAGCTCGGTTGCCGAAGAATACTCCAATTGGCGAGGCCTCGTAGGGCCCGTCACACCGCTTTTCTTTGCCCAGAATCAAATGACGACCCTCGATTTCTGCGCACCCACGGAATGCGAGTGGCCCGATGAGTTTTTACAAAAATGCCCCTCTTTCGGGGGGAGTCAATGCCCTTTTAATAGGCCAAGGGCGCGGAGGTTGACACACTCCACTCCCTGCCACCCCTCCTCACATCCTCGTGAGGTCACGACCAGTAAATAATGGCGAGCGTCCCAGGCTCTTCCTCACGACCTCATGGCCCCCGGCAAGGTGATTGGGCGAGCTGCTCCGTATCCCTCATGCGTTTACGCAGGCTCGAGACACAGGGATATCTCCCTGTTTCAGATCTCGCATCCACCCGGCCCGGATTAACTTCCGCAGATGGGGAGGCCCTCGCAGAGAACTTTCCTTCCCCCCACGGGGAGGAAAGGGTGTGCTTCGTGCCCTTCCTCTTGCGAGGGATGGGTTTCCCCATTCATCCTTTTTTGAGGGGTCTATTAGAGTTTTACGGGATTCAACTCCACCACCTTACCCCAGGGTCGATCCTTCATATATCGGGCTTCGTCGCTCTCTGCGAGATGTTCCTGGGCTGTGAGGCCCACTTCGAGTTGTGGAGGAAGTTCTTCTGCCTCATCCCCCGCACCCGAGGAGGGACAATCTACGAGGTCGGCAGGGCCGAAGTATGGCGTATCGCCGGAACCGGATACCCCGTGGGGACTCCGAAGAAAGATGCCGAAGAGTGGACTTCGGAATGGTTTTATATCGAAGACGTACCCCTGTTTGATCCAGTCTGGAGGGGGCTTCCCGAATTCTCATTCGTCCCTCCGAAGAAGCGGTTCAACTGGCGCCCGAAGAGTCCTTCTCAAGAGGAAAGCGCCGAAGTAACTCGGCTGGCCGCTCAAGTGAGGTGGCTAGCCCACAACGGGCTAACCGTTATTGACGTGATGGCCGCAGCCATTGCTTGGTGCGTCCAACCTCTCCAACAAAGAATACACCCACTTTGGTGTTACAACGGGGCAGATGATGCAACCCGGTACACACGGATGGGACCTGCTGACCAGGCGGCGATGGCGGCCATACTGGCCGATCTCTTCAAGGGAGAGGAGCAGGAATTTGCTCGGTTAAAGCCCAAGGAAGGCTTCTCAAGCTACAAACCCATTGAAATGGTGAGCCTGACCACGTTTTATAGTTCGGACGGCATCCCAATTTTTTTCTTAACCAGATTCCTATCCTGTCCGAATAGAACTGGAGGCGCTGGATCGAGACAGTGAGCTGCCCTGCTCCTCAACCGGAGAATTACTCTCGTGACGATGATCCTGGGTTCCACGATGACCCTGAAACATTGATTAATTTCGAGGAGGGGGTCTTCTACCAGGAGATCCTCGATGGTTCTAAGGTGGCCCTTTTGGACGATCATCCTGGGGCGCTTCCCTCCTCCGCTGTAAGTGGTCAACGGGCTTCCTCTCGAAAGAAACACTCAGCCGCTGCTGCCCCGAATACACTGGCACCTACTCCCAAGGGCCGCCGCACGACGCGCCGAACCACCGCAAGAGCGGCACCAGCTGCCCCAGCAACGAGTAGTCATGGGGTGACCAGACGCGCGGCCCCAACGGGACCTACATCATCTGCGCCCCGCCCAAAGAGGTAACGCATCCGCCGTACCGTCATAGCCTCTATCTTCGACATCCACCGAATATGCCAATTTTTCTCCACGGTGTCCTGTAGACGATATGTGGAACCATCCTCGGCTGGGGATGTTGAAGAGGCGCCGAGGGGTGCCTCCACCCCGAGGTCGCCGGCTGTAGCCGGAGTTACTCCGGGAGTCCCTGCCGAGGACCAACATCCCGAGGACTCAGGTGGCATCTCGGTCACTAACTCCGAGGTTGAAAGTGTGATGAATCATCGGCGGCGTAAGACGTCATTTCGGCACTCCGCGTTGTCGGATCAGGAGTTTAATGCCCTTAGTGCGGTAGACGCGTACCTTGGCGCTGCCCGAATGGGACTTGAAGGGGCCGTAAAACTCATGTCTGCTAATGTGCAGGTATGGTATTTGTTTTGACAACTAGTATCTAACCTAGTAGCCCCCGAGCCTTGATTTGCGCGGGACGGCCGAATTAAGGGTCTGATATTTTTAATGCCATGCTATTATGCAGACTGTTCGGGAGCAAAACAAAAAGCTGTCCGAAGACCTCAAGCTGGCGCGAACAGAGTTAGAATCTGTGAAAGCCGAGCTAGAGGGTGTAAAGAAATTCACCAGAGAGGCACATGGTAAGTGCTGAACTCAAAAGTTGTTTAAAAATTTGATGGAACACCTCTGCTAATGAAAGATGATTCCATAGCAGCCGAGTCGATAAATCAGCTGCGGAAGGATCTGGATAGTGCCAGAGAAGCTCAAAGGTATGCGGAGTCACAGCAAGAGGCTGGATACTGGGTGCTTTCCCGAAGTTATGAGGAGAGGGATAAGCTGAAGGCGGAAGGCGACCAACAGGCGCGAGAAATCAAAAGGTTGAAAACTCAACTGTCCCTATCCCAAGAGGAGAACCAGAGACTGAAAGCGGGCATGTTCGGTGAGTGCGACCCAGTATGTTCAGTTCATAAACTGTACGTAGTAGACAGTAATATGAACAATGCCGCTTCTCATTGTAGTTCTTCTAACCGGACGCCCCGAAGAGGAGGCCGGCTCTTTTGGGCGGGACTTGCTGAAGGAGCTATCCTCCGTGCACGAGCGGGCCCGAAAGGCCATGAAGAGCATGTGCAAAGCATTGTGGCCTGGTGAGGTGGCTCCGGAAGGGATGGCCGAACTCACAAACCGATTCAAAGGAGCTCGGCGCCGCTTTCAGCTATGGAAGACATCATCTTGTCGTGAAGGAGCACGGGAAGCCTGGGCGATGATCAAGACCCGCTTCACCAAGCTGGAACCGGAGCATTTAGCTAGGGTTGGGCCAGTAGGGCCAGATGGGCAGGAAGTGCCCGTGCATCTGGTATATGACCAGGTTATGCCCGCAGCTCGACTGTCCCAAGCAGATTGTGCTCTGGAGACCATAATAGATGGTATTGATCAAGATTAACAGGTTGATTCTATGTATCTATGTACTTTACATCAAGTAGTCTCCAAACCGTGCGTAGAACGTTGTCTTAACCAGCCATCGGCTTCCGCCTCCTTGGCCAGGAGCCGAGGAGTGTTTCCTACTGTGTGATCCGAAAACACCGGAAACACTTCGGAGAACGAGGCAATCCGGCCATGTGGTGCAAACAGACAAAAATGTGCTCGGGGAGTTATGTTATATTACTGTGTAATGTAAGAAACATCTTCCGACGAAAATAGTTCCGCTATGGGTCCCTTTCGTTGGGTTACCACGTTAGCCGTGGATGGATACCGAATACCCAAAGTAGAAAGGGATGGTTACTTTGGGAAAATACCCCGGAAACTTGGCGATATGTACCAATTATTTTCACTTCCCCCGTGGCCGACCAATTGTGTTCTTAAGAATGCTAGCTTTTGGCTTCACCCGTCTGAGGTACGTACCCGGGAAATCCGGACGTAACAATCACAGAGGTGCTCCCTTTACTCCCTAGCCGAACAATCGGGAACGTAGGGGGTAAACACAGGAGCGAGGCAACCCAGCTTGGCCAAATCTTGAGTCAAATTGATGCATATGGTGGCTTTAAAACGATGCAGGAAGGTTGCAAACTCGTAAAAGATGGATGGTTGCATAAATAAAATATGATTGGCTCCGTAAAAGAAGCCCCCAGGTAACAGCGTGTGGTACATTCAAAGATGTTTGCCGAAGAAAAACTTAACGGAGTTCGGCATATCCGAACACAACTCGGGAGAGACTATTGACTAGAAAAAGATATAAATCCTAGAAGGATAAACCGAACAAGGTAAGGTCGCGGAGCTAGCCATAGAAACGTCGTAGCCGAGCTGCGTTCCAAGGTTTTGGCTCGAGGCGGTCGTCCTTTGGGTCGCGGAGACGGTATGCTCCGCCCGCGAGTACTTGATCGATTATGAAGGGCCCCTCCCATTTGGGCGACAACTTATGCTTCTGCTTCTCCGGGAGGCGCAGGACTAGATCGCTGACGCTGT
Organism: Elymus sibiricus; assembly: GCA_039707655.1. NCBI lineage: Eukaryota > Viridiplantae > Streptophyta > Magnoliopsida > Poales > Poaceae > Elymus > Elymus sibiricus. The sequence continues at coordinate 317,825,379 of CM077670.1, read as the reverse complement.
AGGCCTTCGCCCGTACTTCCCTGCTCTGATAACGTCTGGCCCGTTGCTGATAAAAAGCAGAACGAGCCCGAGCTATGTCGCGCTCGCCCTCCAGGGCGTCCAGGTCATCTTGCCGATCCAGCTCGGCCTCCTTTTCTTCATACATACGCACCCGACGGGCGTCGTGAATAAGGTCGCTGGGGAGGACGGCTTCTGCCCCATACACCATGAAGAACGGTGTGTAGCCCGTGGATCGATTAGGAGTGGTGCGTAGGCCCCACAGTACGGAGTCAAGCTCCTCGACCCAATGGCAGTCGGATTCTTTTAAAGATCGGACCAGACGGGGCTTGATGCCGCTCAAGATCAGTCCATTAGCTCTCTCGACCTGTCCATTAGACTGTGGGTGATACACCGAGGCGTAGTCGAGCTTACTGCCTAACTTAGCGCACCAGTCTTTGACTTCCTGGGCGGTAAAATTGGATCCGTTGTCCGTTATTATGCTATGGGGGACACCGTAACGGTGTACGACGCCGGATATAAAATCGATGCCCCCCCTTTAAGTGGTCCGACCATGTCCAGCCCCCAGACCGCGAAAGGCCAAGTAATCGGTATCGTCCGAAGGGCCGTGGGGGGCATATGGCTCTGATTGGCGAAGAGCTGGCATCCAACGCAATGTTGGACCAATGTTTGGGCGTCTGTTCGGGCAGTGGGCCATAAGAACCCTGCTCGGAAAGCCTTGCTGACCAAGGCCCGAGCTGCCGCGTGGTGACCGCCCATGCCAGCGTGAATCTCGGCCAGGAGCTGCCTTCCCTCCTCTTCGAATATACATCTCCGGAGGACGCCAGTAGTGCTTTTCTTATATAATTCTCCCTCGTGGACTTTATAGGCTTTAGATCGTCGAATGATATGCCTTGCCTCGGTCTGGTCGGCCGGTAATTCTTGGCGGAGGAGGTAGGCGAGGAAGGGATCGGTCCATGGCGCGATTAACGCCATGACTTCGTGAGCCGAAGATGTCATTTCAATTGCCGAGCGCCCGATAATTCCTTGATCTGGTTCGATAGGCGGAGGGACAAGCTGTCCCGAGGTATTGGATTCTGAGCCCTGGGCATCCTCCTGCCACACCACAGACGGCTTGAAGAGTCGTTCTAAAAAGGTGTTCTCAGGGACACGGTCATGCTTGGCGGCCATTCGAGCAAGGATATCGGCAGCTTGATTGCTGTCTCTGGGTATATGGTGAAATTCTAGTCCTTCCAAGCGGGCAGAAATTTTTAGGACGACGTTGCGGTATGCTGTCATTTTCGGGTCTTTTGCGTTGAATTCGCCGTTGACTTGAGAGATGGCGAGATTAGAATCTCCCTGTACCTCGAGCCGATGTATGCCCATTGACACCGCAATCCGAAGTCCATGTAGCAGAGCCTCGTATTCGGCTGCGTTGTTGGAGTCGGTGTACATGATCTGGAGTATGTACCGAATATTGTCGCCAGTGGGGGATGTGAGGACCACTCCAGCCCCCAGCCCGGCGAGCATTTTGGATCCGTCGAAGTACATCGTCCAATGCGAGTATGTACTGTACTCCCTAGGGAGTTCGGCTTCCGTCCATTCCGCCACGAAATCAGCCAAAACCTGAGATTTAATAGCTCGGCCTGGTCTATATATGATTTCAAAGGGGAGGAGCTCTATAGCCCATTTGGCTATGCGGCCGGTGGCGTCTCGATTGTTGATTGTGTCATTCAGTGGTACTTCGGATGCCACCGTAACCGAGCACTCCTGGAAGTAATGGCGGAGTTTTCGAGATGCCATGAAAACTGCGTAGGCGATCTTCTGATAATGCGGGTACCTCGTTTTACATGGGGTGAGCACTTCAGATATGTAGTACACAGGTTTCTGCACCGGGAGCTTGTGACCATCTGCCTCTCCTTCGACGAGGAGAACCGCGCTGACCACCTGATTCGTGGCCGAGATATATAGCAGCATTCGCTCGCCCGGGCTGGGTGCTGTCAAGATCGGGTTGCTGGCCAGTAGAGTTTTTATTTCTTCGAGTGCTGCCGCCGCTTCACTGGTCCATTCGAAGTTCTTTGTCCATTTGAGCAATTTATATAGCGGTAAGGCTTTTTCTCCGAGGTGTGAGATGAAGCGGCTGAGGGCTGCAATAGTGCCGGCAAGTTTCTGGACGTGTTTGAGCTCAGTGGGGATAGCCAGCTCGGACAGTGCCTGTATTTTCGCTGGGTTGGCTTCTATTCCTCTATGGGAAACGATGAATCCGAGCAGCTTACCGGCCGGCACTCCGAAGACGCACTTTTTTGGATTGAGTCGTATATCAAAAGTCCGAAGACTATCAAAGGTTTGCCGGAGATCGTCCACCAGCTGGCTGACGCGTTTGGTTTTTATGACCACGTCGTCCACATATGCTTCGACTGTTTTGCCGATTTGTTTTTCCAAACATGTTTGAATCATGCGCTGGTATGTAGCCCCTGCGTTCTTTAATCCGAAGGGCATTGTGTTGAAACAGAATGGCCCGTAAGGAGTGATGAATGCAGTGGCCGCGTGGTCGGACTCCTTCATTTTAATTTGATGGTATCCGGAGTAAGCGTCGAGAAAACACGGTGAGTCAAGCCCGGCGGTGGCGTCTATGATCTGGTCTATGCGGGGCAAGGGGAAAGGATCCTTGGGGCAGGCCTTGTTTAAATCCTTGAAATCGACACACAACCGCCAGGACTTATTCTTCTTTGGTACCATGACCAGATTGGCCAACCATTCTGGATGTTTGATGTCCCGGATGAATCCGGCTTCGAGCAACTTTGCCAGTTCCTCGCCCATAGCCTGACGCTTGGGTTCGGAAAACCGACGCAGAGTCTGTTTGACTAGCTTGAAACCCTTAATGATGTTCAAGTTGTGCTCGGCTAATCTACGCGGGATCCCTGGCATGTCTGACGGGTGCCAGGCGAAAATATCCCAGTTTTCACGTAAGAATTAATGCAGCTCTTCATCGACCGCGGGGTCCAGCTGAGCTCTAATGGACGTCGTCTTGTTGGGATCTGTTGGGTGCACTTGGAATTTGACTATTTCATCCGCTGGTTTGAAGGACGTGGATTTGGGCCTTTTGTCGAGGATTACGTCGTCCTTATCCACCGTTGAGCGGAGTGCGGTCAGTTCTTCAGCTGCGAGGGCTTTGGACAAGGCTTCGAGGGCGAGGGATGCTGTTTTGTTCTCGGCCCGAAGAGTTCTGTCCGGATCACTTATTATTGTGATCACGCTGTTTGGCCCTGGCATTTTAAGCTTCATGTACCCGTAGTGTGGGACTGCATGGAATCGTGTGAAGGCATCGCGCCCTAATAAGGCATGGTAGCCACTACGGAAGGGCATGATGTGGAAAAGCAGTTCTTCGGATCGGTAGTTCTCGGGAGTTCCGAAGACCACATCAAGAGCTATTCGGCCACTAGAAAACACCTCCTTTCCGGGGATGATCCCCCGAAAGGTGGTGTGACTTTGCTCGATGCGGGATCTGTCAAACTGCATTTTGTCCAAGGTGTCCTTGTAAATGAGGTTTAGCCCGCTACCGCCGTCCATTAGCACCTTTTGGAGTAATAAAAGTGACAGACTGCATAATAAAGGTCGCTATCACAAGGCGCAATATAAAGTGACGTTCCTTTACATTAAGAGCTTGCACATCCAAAAACAAAAGGCGCATGACAACCTCTGCTTCCCTCTGCGAAGGGCCTATCTTTTACTTTATGTATTTACTTTCATGCAAGAGCCAATAGTATTCTCCTCTATGCCATTTTTATTTTTCTCTTTTGGCAAGCATCATGTGGTGGGGATTGATCCAGGCATATATATCCAGTTGGATGTAGGTGATCATGAGTTATTATTGTTGACATTACCCTTGAGGTAAATACGTTGGGAGGCGAAATTATAAGCCCCTATCTTTCTATGTGTCCGACTGAAACTTTTGCTCCATTAGTATGACGTGAGTGTCAGCAATCATAGAAGACTAAATGATAGTTGAGTATGTGAACTTGCTAAACAAAGCTCTTACATAGACTCTTTCTGATAATATGATGAATTGCAATTGCTTCACTGACTGAGATCATAGTTTGTTAGTTTTCAATTTGGTTTATGGTTCATACTTTAACTTGTGGATGAATTGTCACTTTTTCATGAGAAGTTTTATGATGTTATATTGCTGTTATAATAAAGATCATGATGCTCCATGTCCGTATTTTATTTTTATCGACGCCTTTCTCTCTAAACATGTGGTCATGATTATCGATTTCGGTTTTTGCTTGAGAACAAGCGAGGTCTAAGCTTGGGGGAGTTGATACGTCCAATTTGCATCATGATTTCCTACTAATAATTATTATGTTTTTGATCATTATTTCACTTTATGGTACAATTCTTATGCCTTTTCTCTCTTATTTTGCAAGATTCACATGAAGAGCGAGATTGCCAGCAGTTGGAATTTTGGACCGAAAAGGGGTGAAACAGAGATAGCTATTCTGTACAACTCCAAATGACCTGAAAATTTATGGAGAATTATTTTGGAATATATAAAAAATACTGGCGAAAGAATCAACAGGAGGGGGCCCACCAGGAAGCCACAAGCCTGGGGGCGCGCCCTACACCCCTGGGCGCGCCCCCCAAGCTTGTGGGGCCCCTGGCAGGCCTCCGGCCCCCTCCTTCTCCTATATGAAGCCATTTGCCCTAGAAAAAAAATCAGAAGAAGACTTTCGGGACGAAGCGCCGCCGTCTCGAGGTGGAACCTGGGCAGGAGCTATTTTGCTCTCCGGCGGAGCGATTCCGTTGGGGAAACTTCCCTCCGGGAGGGGGAAATCGAAGCCATCGACATCACCAACGATCCTCTCATCGTGGGAGGACCAATCTTCATCAACATCTTCACCAGCACCATCTCATCTCAAACGCTAGTTCATCTCTTGTATTCAATCTTTGTCTCAAAACCTCAGATTGGTACCTGTGGGTTGCTAGTAGTGTTGATTACATCTTGTAGTTGATGCTAGTTGGTTTATTGGGTGGAAGATTATATGTTCAGATCCTTAATGATATTCAATACCCCTCTGATCTTGAACATGAATATGATTTGTGAGTAGTTACTTTTGTTCTTGAGGACATGGGAGAAGTCTTGTCATAGGTAATCATGTGAATTTGGTATTCGTTCGATATTTTGATGCTATGTATGTTGTTGCCTCCTTTAGTGGTGTCATGTGAACGTCGACTACATGACACTTCACCATCTTTGGGCCTAAGGGAAGGCATTGTGGAGTAGTAATTAGATGATGGGTTGCTAGAGTGACAGAAGCTTAAACCCTAGTTTATGCACTATTCCGTAAGGGGCTGATTTGGATCCATATGTTTCATGCTATGGTTACAGTTATCTTAATTATTCTTTCGTAGTTGTGGATGCTTGCGAGAGGGGGTAATCATAAGTGGGAGGCTTGTTCAAGTAAGAACAGCACCCAAGCACCGATCCACCCACATATCAAATTATCAAAGTAGCGAACGCGAATCAAACAAACATGATGAAAGTGACTAGATGAAATTCCCATGTGTCCTCGAGAACGCTTTGCTTATTATACGAGTTCGTTCCGGCTTGTCCTTTGCGATAAAAAGGATTGGGCCACCTTGCTGCACTTTTGTTACCGTTACTACTTGTTACTTGTTATGAATTATCTTGCTACCAAGCTATCTGTTACCTACAATTTCAGTGTTTGCAGAGAATACCTTGCCAACAACCGCTTGTCATTTCCTTCTGCTCCTCGTTGGGTTCGACACTCTTACTTATCGAAAAGACTGCGATTGATCCCCTATACTTTTGGGTCATCAATGATGTGTCTAATGATGTGAGTTCTGCTTCCATGGTCGATCTAGTTAAGATTGTCTGCTTGCAAGACTTCCAGGAAACAACACCACCACCAAGTGTGAAGACATATCCACTTGTGGCTTTCATCTCATCAGCATCAGATATCCAATTCGAATCACTATACCCCTCAAGTACCGTCGGGTACCCAGAATAGTGAATTCCATAGTTCACAGTACCTTGCAAATAACGCATGACTCACTCAACAACATGCCACTGCACAACTCCTGGATTGGAAACAAACCGGCTCAGTTTGCACACAGCAAATGATATGTCAGGCCGAGTAGCACAAGCTAAGTACATGAGTGAACCAACCACTTGAGAATATCTCAATTGATCTACAGCCGTGCCTTCGAACTTTCGAATCCCCACGCTAGGATCATATGGTGTTGCAGAAGGTTTGCAGTCAGAATATCCAAAACGACTCAAAATCTTCTCAACATAGTGGGATTGCAAAAGTGTAATTCCACCCTCATTATCTCTCAGTAGCTTGATATTTAAGATAACATCAGCCACACCCAGGTCTTTCATCTCAAAATTATGAGATAGAAAAGCCTAGACCTCCTCAATGACTTTGAGGTGGGTCCCAAGTATCAGTATGTCATCGACATACAAACATAGTATAACTCCTTCGCCTCCACCATAGCGATAGTATACACATTTGTTAGCTTCGTTAACAACAAAGCCAGTAGATGTCAGTGTTGTATTGAACTTCTCATGCCATTGCTTAGGCGCTTGTTTCAGGCCATACAAAGATTTCAATAGCTTGCACACCTTTCTTTCCTGACCATTTACTACAAAGCCATCTGGCTGTTGCATGTAAATTTCCTCGTCTAGCTCTCCATTAAGGAAAGCTGTCTTAACGTCCGTCTGATGGACAAGAAGACCATGCAAGGCAGCCAACTCGAGTAACACTCGAATGGTTGTCAGTCTAGCCACATGTGAGTAAGTATCGAAGAAATCTTCTTCTTCTTTCTGGGTATAACCTTTGGCCACAAGCCTAGCCTTGTACTTCTTAACAGTACCATCGGGCCTAAGCTTCTTTTTGAACACCCACTTACACGCCAATGGTTGGCAACCATAAGGACGATCAGTGATCTCCCATGTCCCGTTAGCCAAGATGGAATCCATCTCGCTACGGACCGCATCCTTCCAGTAGTCAGCATCCGGTGATGCATAAGCTTCTGAAATGGTACTGGGAGTGTCATCATCCACGAGGTACATGAGGAAATCATCACCAAAGAACTTTGCAGTCCTCTGTCTCTTGCTCCTAACAAGGGCTTCCTTGTCATCCTCCGTGGAACTTTCATCACTTTTGTGCTCATAATATTCCATCAGAATCACTACTAGGGAAAACCCTAGCAGTAGCGCTGGGTATTGTAGGGGAACACGACAGAAAACAAAAAAATTCGGTACAGCGAGCACGCCCAGGACCACTATGGACACTGCATACAGGGTTTGATCTGATCATTACCGACTCATAGCGCAGCGGAAGTAGAGTCGATGTAGATCGTCGGTGCAGATCCCCGCAGCTAGGATTTACAACCTCCCAACCGTGAGGATGTACTCCCTCGTCGGACAGCCCTTCGGGAGGTGGTCACACAGTCCCTCGGACGATGTCACGGACAGCCCTTCGGGAGGACCCTCGAAGCTCGAACGGTAACTCGGACAGCCCTTCGGGAGGACCCTCAAACAACCCCTCAGACAAAAGATCGAACCTATGACCTCTCTACGGGGTTGCACACATACGGTGTCAGCTATCCGGTAGGGCTTCGTTGTCCAGAACTAGTTCCTGCCGGAACCCAGACACCCTTTCGGCTCTACGAAACTATTTCGTGGGAGGGAGAGAGAGAGCCAGACAAAGCATGGCATGTGTATGAGAGCAAGGGATTAGTGTGGAGAGCACCCCTCCACCTCTATTTATAGGAAAGCCAAGGGGTAGGATTGGCACAAAAAATACCAAAGTACCCCCACTTTAGGTCACACATAAAGGGAATAAATGGCAAAAAAGAATGGCATGTGGAGCTCCATGGAGGAGCTCCACCTTGGCCGGCCAACCTCATGCCCCCCCCAAAGGGGGTTCCTTAGTCCCTAAGTCGTCTAGAAGCCTTTTGGGAAAAATCCCAAAAGGTGCCTTTCCAAAAAAATAACCATAAAGTGATTTTCACTATTCACGGAACTAATTTTCCGCGACCGTTAAATCCGAAAATATTTCTGTGGGTCTTAGAATAATTCCAGTACCCACTAAAATGATTTTAGATGCGTTCCGAAACAATTTTGGATTTGTGATTTTCATCTGCGAAAAGCAACAAAACCGGTTCCGGCAGCTCCGGAACATTTCCGGTTTTTATCCCGGAAAAATCCCATAAGTTTCTAGAACAATTCTGGCACCCTCCAAGAATTTCTAGGCGTGTGCCGAAACCAATTTGACTTAATGGCATACCCCGAAACAACTTTTCAGTTGAAAGATCGTGGATGTCGCCTAGAGGGGGGGGGGGTGAATAGGCGCTTTAAAATAATTACGGTTTAGGCTTGAACAAATGCGGAATAAACCTAGCGGTTAATTTGTCAAGCACAAAACCTACAACAACTAGGCTCATCTAAGTGCGCTAACAACTTATGCTAAGCAAGATAAACAACTAAGTGATAGCAAGATATATAACATGAAACACTATGGCTATCACAAAGTAAAGTGCACAAGTAAAGGGCTCGGGTAAGAGATAACCGAGGCACGCGGAGACGACGATGTATCCCGAAGTTCACACCCTTGCGGATGCTAATCTCCGTTCGGAGCGGTGTGGAGGCACAATGCTCCCCAAGAAGCCACTAGGGCCACCGTAATCTCCTCACGCCCTCGCACAATGCAAGATGCCGTGATTCCACTAAGGGACCCTTGAGGCCGGTCACCGAACCCGTACAAATGGCAACCCTTGGGGGCGGTCACCGAACCCGTACACTTTGGCAACCCGTGGGGGCGGTCACCGGTACCCGTCAAATTGCTCGGGGCGATCTCCACAACCTAATTGGAGACCCCGACGCTTGCCCGGAGCTTTACACCACAATGATTGAGCTCCGAAGCACCACCAACCGTCTAGGGCGCCCAAGCACCCAAGAGGAACAAGCTCTAGGGTACCAAGCACCCAAGAGGAACAAGCTCTAGGGTACCAAGCACCCAAGAGTAATAAGCTTCTCAACTTTTCACCACCACGTATCACCGTGGAGAACTCAAACCGATGCAACTAATGCAATGGCAAGAACACACGAAGTGGTCAAGTCCCTCACTCCTAAATCCCACCAAAGCAACAAAAACTATGGAGGAAAATGAGAGGAAGAACAAGGAGAACACCAAGAACTCCAAGATCTAGATCCAAGGAGTTCCCCTCACATAGAGGAGAAAGTGATTGGTGGAAACGTAGATCTAGATCTCCTCTCTCTTTTCCCTCAAGAACTAGCAAGAATCATTGGAGGGATTGAGAGAAAGCAAGCTCGAAGAAGGTCAACAATGGGGGGCAAAGACGAGCTAGAAGGATTAGGTCCATTGGGGAAGAAGACCCCCTTTTATAGGACCCCACGAATCTGCCCGTTATGTTGCAGAAAAACACAGGAGCGGTACAACCGGTCCAAGGACCGGTACAACCGCTTTTTGCGGGTTCCCCTGAAGCAGAGTACCAGGCGGTACAACCGGTGGAGCCACCGGTAGTACCGGTCGGCCGGAGCCAACCAGGAACTACCGCTCCACCACCGCCCAAAAACCACCTCATAAACAGAAGGGAGTCACCCCATAGCGGTAGTTGGGGCGGTGGTTGTGCCGGTACAACCGCCAGACCAGCGTTCCTATGGTGGCTAAGTCCGGAGTGGTACAACCGCTCCAGGCACCGGTAGTGCCGGTTCGCCGAAGCCGTCCGGGAACTACCGGGCCACCACCGCCCAACAACAGCTCCAGTACAGAAGGTATTCCGGTAGTGGAGCGGTGCAGGGCCGGAACAACCGGTCAAGCGGTACAACCCCTCTTTCAAGCGGTACAACCGCTTGGCACAAAACACACTGCCACAGAGAACATAGGATACAATAAAACCTGAACTGCCACAACTTCTGCAAATGAGCTCCGAATTGAGCAAACTCAAGCTTGTTGGATAGACGACGAGTACTATCCCAACATTGACTGGAAATAGAAAGAAGTGGCAGGGGAGATATGCCTAAGATATAGAGATGTGAAACCTCTATGAATGAAGAACCGGCATAAACTCCAACATCGAAAACATCATAGAAGATGCATATATGAACTCCGTTTTCGATGAACTCGAGCTTGTCATGAAGATGACAAAAAGCTCGAAAACTCACAAAGAGAAACACCAAACACGAACCAAGAAAGATGATGCAAGGATGCAATGGTTTGAGCTCTCTACGAAAGATATGATCAAGCTACTCATCCGAGAGCCCCCCTTGATAGTACTGCTATCGATCCTATAACCCGGTCTCCCAACTACCACCACGAGACTGGTAAAATAGAAAACCTATCAAGGGCAAACCTTTGCCTTGCACATAGTCCACTTGAGCTAGATGATGACGATCTTGACCTCCTCAAGTTGGACCACCTTTCTTGATTGTGTTGGCTCGATGAAGACTAGTTGATTGCTCCCCCATACTCCACTATGGGTGAGCCACTCTTCGGCACATCTTCATAAGTCCATTGACACCACAATGGATGGCAAGCTTCAAGCATGTGATCTCTTAGTGATGCTCCGCTTGAACTTGCACACCGCAAACTTGATGACGATCACCACTTGATGTCATCCTCCATGGGTTTAATGAGATCTTCCTCTTGACGCAAGCCCATGGAAACATACCTAACCCCACATAGAACTCTCGCATAGAACATGGGTTAGTACACAAAGCGTAATGGACAATGCTTACCATACCGTGAGATCACTTGATCCCACTTGGTACATTTTCTACGCTTTGTGTGTTGATCAACTTGAATCACTCGTTGTACTTATTCTTGATCAACCTTGTATCTTTTCAACTCTCTTCACTAGGATGATGTCTTAAAGGTAAACATGAATGATCACACAATCTTCTTCTTCAAGGCATGTTTGCAATAGGCTCAACTCTCACATGACCAATCTTCAGATCAATCCTTGAATAGCACCTTGGTCAACACATATTCTTCTTCTAATAACCTTGAAACCAACAAATGGTCTTCAAGCAATGCCTATGGACAAACCCTTCAAATATAACTCAAGGCAACCATTAGTCCATAGAGATTGTCATCAATTACCAAAACCAAACATGGGGGCACCACATGTTCTTTCATCAGTTTTACCGAAACTATTCCGATGTTCTCTCCGGAACGTTTCCGTTGTCTCCGAAACTTTTCTGGTGAATTTCTCTCAGACTCCCTGTCTAGTATTCAGCAGATAGATGACCCTTAAGCGTGTGACCCTATAGGTTCGGTGAAGCATAGACATGACCCGGAACACTTTCCGATCAATGATCAACATCGGAGCCGTGGACACCCATATTGACCCCTATACCCACACGAATAAATATTCGAGTGAACCTCCAGTTGTCGTGTGCTATTCATGTTGCTTCGTGATATGTTACAAACACCCGAGGTGAGATTTTCTGCATCCCCGTGGATCAACAACTTGTCCACTATGCCAATTACCTCGTTACCGGTTTGTTCTCTTTTCTCGTTTCCGCGTTCCGGCATCCTAGTGATCAAATCATAATGTGTCTGGCCAGACGATGATGGATACCGTAACACCGAGAGGGCCCGAGAATATCTCTCCACCGTCGGAGGAGCAAATCCCAATCTTGAGCTATCTCATTTCTTGTCATACTTTTCCGTGAACCCGTAAGCCGCCGTAATAGCCACCCAGTTACGGATGACGTTTAACAAACCCCAAAGTTCACGAAGCAAGTACGAAGGAACTTGAAACTCTCATGGTCTAAGGAATTATGCAAACATTAACTATCTCTGTGTTATTAACCATTAACTTGTGACGAATGTATCTCATAGCATAACATTAATTCTGGTCGATTCAACACAAGTGTTCTGCTAACATTGTGCCCTCAAAATTGCCGGCATAGACATGCCCATGATCAGGAAAACAGGATCATCATGCAATACTTGAGCCAGTCTTAGAGGCATGACCAGGAATACATTTTACCGTTTATTATACCACACGTGCACATGAGTTTCCCTCCAAGCCTCGTGGATATTGCAGACTCGAGAATCATTGCAGTTATAGCATGGAACATAAACATTCATTACAAACTCGGAGATACAAAATAACTGTTATTACTGCCTCTAGGGCAAATCTCCTACAGACTCCCACTTGCACTAGAGTCATAATCCAGTTACATGGCTTCCCTAACACTAATGGCTATCCAGTGCTGCTCATGCTTTGCTCGTGGTAGAGGCTTTGTCATCGGGTCTGACACGTTCAGATCCGTGTGAACTTTGCATACTTTCACTAAACCCGCTTCGACATGATGTCGAATGAGTTTATATTTGCGTTCAATATGTCTTGTCTTATGGTGCGAACTTGGCTCCCTTGCCTGAGCCACGGCGCCACTATTATCACAATAGATCTCCACCGGGTCCAGAGCACTTGGAACCACACCAAGGTCTTCAAGAAATTGCTTGATCCATACCGCCTCCTTGGAGGCTTCTGAAGCTACAACATATTCCGCCCCCGTCGTAGAATCTGCCACAGTCTTTTGTTTGGAACTTTTCCAATCAACTGCGCCGCCGTTCAATATGAAAACATACCCTGATTGAGATTTGAAGTCATCTGGGTCAGTCATGAAGCCTGCATCAGTGTAACCACTTACAATGAGCTCTTCGTCACCTCCGTACACAAGGAGTAAATCCTTGGTCCTTCTGAGGTATTTAAGAATGCCCTTGACTGCGGCCCAGTGTTCCAATCCTGGATCACTTTGTGTCGGTGTAAAAACCGGCAGACCTCGGGGTAGGGGGTCTCGAGCTGCGGATCTCGGATCGATGGTAATAGAGACAAAGGAGACGATGTTTACCCAGGTTCGGGACCTCTTGAAGGAGGTAAAACCCTACGTCCTGCTCTTGTTTATATTAATGGAGATGTATCGAGTACAGAGTAGATCTACCTCGAGATCGTAATATGTGTCTAACTTCTAAGGCTAGGTAAGTAATGTTGTGTTGATCCCCCCTACGGGCTAAACCCTATGGCTTATATACACGCCAGGGAGGATATCTAGGGTTACAAGGTCGGTATCTTGGAGTAAGGCGGATGGAGAAATCCTGAAGTGTACTGCAAGTCTTCGGTAGAGACAGCCTTGATCACGTCTCCCTTCTGCAGCCTCCGGAGTCCATCTTGCTTACGTACGGGGGCATATCGGCCCACCCGAGGAGATGGGTCGGCCCGGTTAGCACCCCCTAATCCAGGACACGGTCAGTAGCCCCTGAACTGGTCTTCTACGCCGAGGACGATGGTCGACATATATTACTTCGGATCCGGAGTCTTTGGCTTGACAGACGAGTTCCACTTTGCATCTCGGATTCTCTTTAATAGAGCATCAACATTCGCGGTCCAACCGAGCTCGTACCTTGCCCGAGGTGAAAGGGTATCTTAGCCTCGAAGGCTTGCTGTTTTAGGTACGAACAATCCAATCCGGCCTGACAACTTTATCGGAGAGACTCGCCTCACGGCAGGTCGAGCAGTTACTGCTTCCCCTCAATTCACGTTTCGAGGCGGCTCTTTTACTGGCATGTCCCGTGGAGGCAGAGATCGTGCCCGCTTTCTTAGGGATATCATCAAGATTTTTGTTTCCCCCCGTATGTTTCAACGGCATTTTTGACAGTAATAACGAATTTATCAGCGCAGCAAAGGGGGCTCTTGGCCTTTCAAAGGCTTTATAAAAGAAAAGGGGAGAACAGCGTGACAACCTACGCTCCCATTCCTCCCTCACAGCTGCTTCGTCTAGCTCTAGCGCTCAGATCCAGCATACACGCCTTCCTCTTTCGCGAGCTTAACTCCCTCACCAGCCATGGCCGATACCCTTAAGGGGCACTGGGGCGGCTCCACCGTGACGGCGGTGACCATCGCTGAGCTACGTGACGCAGGGTACCTAGCCCCTACCATCGCCGCCCGTGCTCCAGCGGCCGATGAGCTGGTACCCGCTCCCAACGCCGGGGAGCGGGTGGTCTTTGTCCCCCACCTCATCCGAGGCCTGGGATTTCCGCTGCACCCTTTCGTGCGCGGGATCATGTTTTACTACGGGTTAGATTTCCATCACCTAGCCCCCAACTCCATTCTCCACCTCGCAGCCTTCATAACAGTCTGGGAGGCCTTCCTCCGCTGTGAGCCACACTTAGGCCTATGGCTGAAGCTCTTTGGGATCAAACTGAAGTCAAGTGGCTCTAAACTCGCGCAGTGTGGAGGGGCCATGATCAACAAGAACCAGGGGGCCACCTGGTTCAAAGGCACCTTCATCGAAACGGTGAAGGAATGGCAAAAGGAGTGGTTCTACATCACCGAACCCCTTGCCGATGGTCAAACCGAGGTCCCGGCCTTCTCAGCCGGGCCTCCCAAGAAACTCAAATCTTGGAAGGAAAAGGGCGTCGCCTGGGGGAAGGCCGAAGAGGTAGAGACCCTGGTCGAGAGGATCGTGTGGTGGACCACCACAGGGAAGGTTGAGCTGGCCGATGTCATCAACGTCATGCTCAACCGCCGCATCCTTCCTCTCCAACTTCGGGCCACCCCCATGTGGGCGCAGAAGCCCGAGGACATGGACACCATCAACACCTTCTTCCGCTCCACCTTGGTCACTATGTGGACAAAGCACATGAAGCTGGCCAAGGACAAGATTCCTATGGAGTGAGAGGACCGTGGCCTCAAGCACGACTACGAGCCCCCCCCAGTGAGTAGTTCCGTCCTTCAATTTTCATTCTTTGCTCATTGCTCTGAGGAGTAAAGTTTCTATCTGAGCCGTCGTGTTTTGACATTTTACAGAATTGGTCGGCTTGGGTAAAAGGGGTACGATGCCCCGCCCCTCTGCCGGAAAACCCCCCAACTCCCCTGCTCTCGGCACTTCTGACCGAGGAGCCACACGTGGTGGCCTCCAAAGGGACGAAGTCCCAGACGGGGAGGTCTAGTGCTCGGACCCGGGGGACCTCGGTCACCCGGTCAGAAGAGACACACACCTCCGCCGCTCAAGACGGCGGCTCCGAGGAGGACGAGGAGGAGATCCCCCCCCCCCCCCGAAGGGGAAGAGGTCGGTGTTAGAAGATGCCAACGTGGCCATGCCGCCCAAGGGCAAAAAGAGGCCAAGGTGAGCCTCATCCGAGGCTGCCAACAAGTCATCAGAGAGAGCCGAGCTCTCCGGTGACTCAGAGGAAGACCCCCTCGCAACGGGGAGGAAGAAGCCGGTACCTCGAGGGTAAGCCCTTGTCCTTGTCTTCCTTGTTTGAGTCATTGTTTCATCAAGGGAAATTTTACAGAAGCAACTTTTCATACGCAGTCCACCGAGGGTGATCCCCAGCGGTTCTTCGAACGGGTTGCCATCCGCCAGCGGGACCCCAGAGCCCGCTGCTTCTCCCCCGACACAGATCGGTCTGGGGGAGGCGACATCCACCTTGGCTCCCGAAGTCAACACGGCGGGAGCCGGTGAGGTGGCGATAATGGCCGAAGTCGAAGCCTCGGCCCGACAAGACCCGAGGTCGGAGCACCCCGAGGTCACAGAAGAAGGGTTGGGCCAGTCATTGGCCCAGCCGGAGTCTATCCCGACACCGCCTTCACAGGCGGAGGCTCCTCGGGTGGATTCATCTGAGGTCATCCCTCCATCCCAGCCTTCTGTCCAAGGACGGATCGGCATGGGGTGGGCTGAGGAGGCAGAGGTGGCCCTGAAGGGCTGTTCCCTTAAGGAGGAGCACCGTGTTGGAAATATGCCCTAGAGGCAATAATAAATTGGTTATTATTATATTTCCTTGTTCATGATAATCGTTTATTATCCATGCTATAATTGTATTGATTGGAAACTCAAATACATGTGTGGGTACATAGACAACACTGTGTCCCTAGTAAGCCTCTAGTTGACTAGCTCGTTGATCAAAGATGGTTAAGGTTTCCTAGCCATTGACATGAGATGTCATTTGATAACGGGATCACATCATTAGGAGAATGATGTGATGGACAAGACCCAAACTACGAACGTAGCATATGATCGTGTCAGTTTATTGCTATTGTTTTCTGCATGTCAAGTATCTTTTCCTTTGACCATGAGATCATGCAACTCCCTGACATCGGAGGAATACCTTGTGTGTATCAAACGTCGCAACGTAACTGGGTGACTATAAAGGTGCTCTACAGGTATCTCCGAGGGTGTCTGTTGGGTTGGCATGGATCAAGACTGGGATTTGTTACTCCGTGTGACGGAGAGGTATCTCAGGGCCCACTCGGTAATACAACATCACAATGAGCCTTGCAAGCAATGTGACTAAAGTGTTAGCCACGAGATCTTGTATTACGGAACGAGTAAAGAGACTTGCCGGTAACGAGATTGAACTAGGTATAGAGATACCGACGATCGAATCTCGGGCAAGTAACATACCGAAGAACAAAGGGAACAGTATACGGGATTAACTGAATCCTTGACATAGAGGTTCGACCGATAAAGATCTTCGTAGAATATGTAGGAGCCAATATGGGCGTCCAGGTCCCGCTATTGGTTATTGATCGTAGAGGTGTCTCGGTCATGTCTACAAAGTTCTCGAACCCGCAGGGTCTACACACTTAACGTTTGGTGACGATTAGTATAGTTGAGTTATTTTGTTGGTGACCGAAGGTTGTTCGGAGTCCCGGATAAGATCCCGGATATGACGAGGATCTCCGGAATAGTTCGGAGGTAAAGATTGATATATGTGATAATAGTGTTTTGGTTTCCGGAAGGGTTCCGGAATTCACCGGAAGAGGTTCCGGATGTTTCCCGAAATGTTCGGATACGAGAACACTTTATTTGGGCCAAGGGGTAAAGCCCACGAGGCTTAGGCAAGGTGCGAAAGGAAGTTTTGCTGGCGTCTGGGGCGGTACTACCGCCTATCGTAAGCGGTACTACCGCTACGGGCGGTACTACCGCTTATCGTAAGCGGTACTACCGCTACGGGCGGTACTACCGCTTATCGTAAGCGGTACTACCGCTTGTACGCGATACTGCAGGGATCCGAGTTGGACTCTTTCCCTGCGGGCCAAACCGACCTTGTGCGGGCAAAACCGACCCGGAGGAGGCTTTTACTCCAAGTTTAGACCCCAAGGCTCAACATATAAATAGAGGGGCAGGGCTAGCACACGGGATACATCAAGATTTCCCAAGGCGTGTGTCGGCAACCCTAACCCTCTAGTTCTCCCGTCATAATCTCCGTAGTGCTTGGCGAAGCCCTGCAGAGATTGTTCCTCACCACCATCACCACGCCGTCGTGCTGCCGGAACTCATCTACTACTTCATCATCGCTCGCTGGATCGAGGAGGTGAAGGCGTCATCAAGCCGTACGTGTGTTGAACGCGGAGGTGCCGTCCGTTCGGCACTAGTTCGTGATCGGATCGAGGGACGACTTGCGATTTGGATCGCGGAGACGTTCGACTACATCAACCGCGTTTCTTAACGCTTCCGCTTAGCGATCTACAAGGGTATGTAGATTCACTCTCCCTCTCGTAGATGCTCATCACCATGGATAGATCTTGTGTGTGCGTAGGAAAATTTTTGTTTCCCATGCAACGTTCCCCAACAGTGGCATCTGAGCTAGGTCTATGCGTAGATGAGATCTCGAGTAGAACACAAACGAGTTGTGGGCGTGGGTGTATACATATTGCTTGCCGTTACTAGTTGATACTTGATTCGGCGGCATTGTGAGATGAAGCGGCCCGGACCGACATTACGCGTACGCTTACGCGAGACAGGTTCCTTCAACTGACATGTAACTTCGTTGCATAAAGATGGCTAGCGGGTGTCTGTCTCTCTCACTTTAGTTGAATCGATTTCAATGAAGAGGGTTCTTTTAGAAGATCAAAAAGCAATCACTACACCACGTTGTGGTTTTGCGTAGGTAAGAACGGTTCTTGCAAACCCGTAGCAGCCACGTAAAATTTGCAACAACAATTAGAGGACGTCTAACTTGTTTTTGCAGGGTATGTTGTGATGTGATATGGCTAATTACATGATGAGATATATGTGATGTATGAGATGATCATGTGTTGTATAGAATATCACGACTTGCATGTCGATGAGTACGGCAAATGGCAGGAGCCATAGAGTTGTCTTTAATTATTTTCGCCGTTTTTGCTTTACTTTATCGCTATGAGTTAGCAATAGTCGTGGAAGCAACAGTCGGCGCGACAACCTCATGGCGACACGTTGATGGAGATCAAGATGATGGAGATCATGGTGTCATGCCGGTGACGATGGAGATCATGCCGGTGCTTTGGAGATGGAGATCAAAAGCACAAGTTCATGGCCATATCATGTCACTTATGAATTGCATGTGATGTTAATCCTTTTATGCATCTTATTTTGCTTAGGACGACGGTAGCATTATAAGGTGATCCCTCACTTAAATTTCAAGATAAATTGTGTTCTCCCCGAGTGTGCACCGTTGCGAAAGTTCGTCGTTTCGAGACACGCCATGATGATCGGGTGTGATAGACTCTGCGTTCACATACAACGGGTGTAAGCCATGTTGCACGTGCGGAACACTCGGGTTAAACTTGACGAGCCTAGCATGTACAGACATGGCCTCGGAACACAAGAGACCGAAAGGTCGAACATGAGTCATATAGTAGATATGATCAATATGAAGATGTTCACCATTGAAACCACCTCAACTCACGTGATGATCGGACTTGAGTTGGTGGATTTGGATCATGTTACACTCGAATGATCGGAGGGATGTCAATTTGAGTGGGAGTTTTTAAGTAATATGATTAACTAAACTCATTATCTAGAACAATAGTCTAAGTTGTCTTTGCTATATTTATGTTGTAGATCATGGCTCGCGCAGTAGCACCCCTGAATTTTAATGCGTTCCTAGAGAAAGCTAAGTTGAAAGATGATGGAAGTAACTTTGTGGACTGGGCCCGTAATCTAAGGATTATCCTTACGGCTTCCCAGAAGGCTTATGTCCTTGATGCACCGCTTGGTGATCCACCCGCTCCAGTTGAGTCTCTAGACGTTGTGAACACCTGGCAGGCTCGTTCTGAAGATTACTCAATAGTTCAATGTGCAATATTGTATGGCTTAGAACCGGGACTTCAAAGACGTTTTGAACGTCATGGAGCATATGAGATGTTCCAGGAGTTGAAGTTTATCTTTCAGAAGAATGCCCGGATCGAGAGATATGAGATCTCCGATAAGTTCTATGATTGCAAGATGGAGGAGAACGGGTCTATCAGTGATCATGTACTGAGAATGTCTGGGTACTCCACCCGTCTGGCTGAATTGGGGATGCCCCTTCCGCCAGAGGCTATCACTGACAGAGTTCTTCAATCATTGCCACCTAGCTACAAGAGCTTCGTGTTGAACTATAACATGCACGGGATGAACAAGTCAGGCGCCGAGCTGTTTGCGATGCTGAAAGCCGCTGAGTCTGAAATTCAGAAGGAGCATCAAGTGTTGATGGTCAATAAAACCACTAGTTTCAAGGAAAATGGCAAGGGTAAGAAGGGTAACTCCAAGAAGAGTGGCAAAGCAGTTGCTCCTCTCGTGAAGAAACCCAAGGCTGGACCCAAACCAGAAACTGTGTGCTTTCATTGCAAGGGAACTGGACACTGGAAGCGGAACTGCCCCAAGTATTTGGCTGACAAGAAGGCGGCCAACAACAAACAAGGTATATATGATATACATGTTATTGATGTGTACCTTACCAACTCTCGTTGTAGTGCCTGGGTATTTGATACCAGTGTGGTTGCTCACATTTGCAACTCAAAACAGGAACTGCGGAATAGACGGAGGCTGGCAAAGGATGAAGTGACGATGCGCGTGGGAAATGGTTCCAAGGTTGATGTGATCGCCGTCGGCACGCTCGCTCTTCGATTACCATCGGGATTAGTGATGAACCTGAATAATTGTTATTTAGTGCCTGCGTTAAGCATGAACATTATATCTGGATCTTGTTTATTGCGAGACGGTTACTCATTTAAATCAGAGAATAATGGTTGTTCTATTTATATGAGTAATATCTTTTATGGTCATGCACCCAATGTGAGGGGTTTATTCTTATTGAATCTCGATAGTAATGATACACATGTTCATAACATTGATGCCAAAAGATGTAGAATTGATAATGATAATACCACTTTCTTGTGGCACTGCCGTTTAGGTCATATTGGCGTAAAACGCATGAGGAAGCTCCATGCTGATGGACTTTTAGAGTCACTTGATTTTGAATCACTTGACACATGTGAGCCATGCCTCATGGGCAAGACGACTAAAACGCCGTTCTCTGGAACAATGGAACGGGCAAGTGACTTATTGGAAATCATACATACTGATGTGTGCGGTCCGATGAGTATTGAGGCGCGCGGTGGTTATCGTTACTTTCTCACCTTCACTGATGACTTAAGTAGATATGGGTATATTTACTTAATGAAACACAAGTCTGAAACATTTGAAAAGTTCAAACAATTTCAGAGTGAAGTTGAGAATCATCGTAACAAGAAGATTAAATTCCTATGATCTGATCGAGGAGGAGAATATCTGAGTTATGAGTTTGGCAGTCACTTAAGACAGTGTGGAATTGTTTCACAATTGACACCGCCTGGAACACCACAGCGTAATGGTGTGTCCGAACGTCGTAATCGAACCTTATTGGATATGGTGCGATCTATGATGTCTCTTGCCGATTTGCCACTATCGTTTTGGGGCTATGCATTAGAGATAGCTGCATTCACTTTAAATAGGGCACCATCGAAATCCGTTGAGACGACGCCATATGAACTTTGGTTTGGCAAGAAGCCAAAGCTGTCGTTTCTTAAAGTTTGGGGATGTGATGCTTATGTCAAAAAGCTTCAGCCTGAAAAGCTGGAACCCAAAGCGGAGAAATGCGTCTTCATAGAATACCCAAAAGAGACAGTTGGGTATACCTTCTACCTCAGATCCGAAGGCAAAGTGTTTGTCGCTAAAAATGGAACGTTTCTTGAGAAAGAATTTCTCTCTAAAGAATTGAGTGGGAGGAAGATAGAACTTGATGAGGTTGTTGAACCTTTACTTCAACCTGAAAGTAGCGCAGCGCAGAAAGATGTTTCTGTAGAGCCTACATCAGCTGAAGAGGAAGTTAATGATGATGATCATGAAGCTTTGGATCAAGTTGCTATCGAACCTTGTAGGTCGACAAGGACGCGTACTGCTCCTGAGTGGTACGGCAACCCTGTCTTAGAAGTCATGTTGTTGGACAACGATGAACCTACGAGCTATGGAGAAGCGATGATGGGCCCGGATTCCGAGAAGTGGTTAGAGGCCATGAAATCCGAGATGGGATCCATGTATGAAAACAAAGTGTGGACTTTGGAAGTATTACCTGAAGGGCGTAAGGCCATTCAGAACAAATGGATCTTTAAGAGGAAGACGGACGCGGACGGTAATGTCACCGTCTATAAAGCTCGACTTGTGGCAAAGGGTTTTTCACAAGTTCAAGGAGTTGACTACGATGAGACCTTCTCACCCGTAGCGATGCTTAAGTCCGTCAGAATCATGTTAGCAATAGCTGCCTTTTTCGATTATGAAATTTGGCAGATGGATGTCAAAACAGCGTTCCTTAACGGTTTCCTTAAGGAAGAGTTGTATATGATGCAACCAGAAGGTTTTGTCGATCCAGAGAATGCTGACAACGTTTGCAAACTCCAGCGATCCATTTATGGGCTGGTGCAAGCATCTCGGAGTTGGAATCTTCGCTTTGATGAGGTGATCAAAGCGTTCGAGTTTATACAAGTTTACGGAGAAGCTTGTATTTACAAGAAAGTGAGTGGGAGCTCTATAGCGTTTCTAATATTATATGTGGATGACATATTACTAATTGGAAACAATATAGAAATGTTGGAAAGCGTGAAGGAATATTTGAACAAGAGTTTTTCAATGAAGGACCTAGGAGAAGCTGCTTTCATATTAGGCATCAAGATCTATAGAGATAGATCAAGACGCTTAATAGGACTTTTCACAAAGCACATACCTTGACAAAGTTTTGAAGAAGTTCAAAATGGATCAGTCCAAGAAGGGGTTCTTGCCTGTTTTGCAAGGTATGAAGTTGAGTAAGACTCAATGCCCAGTGACTGCAGGAGATAGAGAAAAGATGAGTCTCATCCCCTATGCTTCAGCCATAGGCTCTATCATGTATGCAATGCTGTGCACAAGACCCGATGTCAGCCTTGCCATAAGTATGGTCGGAAGGTTTCAAAGTGATCCAGGAATGGAACACTGGACGGCGGTCAAGAATATCCTGAAGTACCTGAAAAGGACTAAGGACATGTTTCTCGTTTATGGAGGTGATCAAGAGCTCGTCGTAAAGGGTTACGTCGATGCAAGCTTTGACACTGATCCGGATGACTCTAAGTCACAAACCGGATACGTATTTATTCTTAATGGGGGTGCGGTTTGCTGGTGCAGTTCCAAGCAGAGCGTGGTAGCTGATTCTACATGCGAAGCGGAGTACATCGCTGCCTCGGAGGCGGCGAAGGAAGGTGTCTGGATGAAGGAGTTCATGACAGATCTTGGAGTAGTGCCTAGTGCACTTAACCCAATGACTCTGTTTTGTGATAATACTGGTGCCATTGCTCTAGCCAAGGAACCAAGATTTCACAAGAGGACCAGACACATAAAGCGACGCTTCAATTCCATCCGCGATTACATCAAGGAGGACGACATAAATATTTGCAAAGTACACACGGATCTGAATGTTGCAGATCCGATGACTAAACCTCTTCCAAGGGCTAAACATGAACAACACAAAAACTGCATGGGTGTTCGATTCATTACAATGTAAATCACATAGTGATGTGAACTAGATTATTGACTCTAGTGCAAGTGGGAGACTGTTGGAAATATGCCCTAGAGGCAATAATAAATTGGTTATTATTATATTTCCTTGTTCATGATAATCGTTTATTATCCATGCTATAATTGTATTGATTGGAAACTCAAATACATGTGTGGGTACATAGACAACACTGTGTCCCTAGTAAGCCTCTAGTTGACTAGCTCGTTGATCAAAGATGGTTAAGGTTTCCTAGCCATTGACATGAGATGTCATTTGATAACGGGATCACATCATTAGGAGAATGATGTGATGGACAAGACCCAAACTACGAACGTAGCATATGATCGTGTCAGTTTATTGCTATTGTTTTCTGCATGTCAAGTATCTTTTCCTTTGACCATGAGATCATGCAACTCCCTGACATCGGAGGAATACCTTGTGTGTATCAAACGTCGCAACGTAACTGGGTGACTATAAAGGTGCTCTACAGGTATCTCCGAGGGTGTCTGTTGGGTTGGCATGGATCAAGACTGGGATTTGTTACTCCGTGTGACGGAGAGGTATCTCAGGGCCCACTCGGTAATACAACATCACAATGAGCCTTGCAAGCAATGTGACTAAAGTGTTAGCCACGAGATCTTGTATTACGGAACGAGTAAAGAGACTTGCCGGTAACGAGATTGAACTAGGTATAGAGATACCGACGATCGAATCTCGGGCAAGTAACATACCGAAGAACAAAGGGAACAGTATACGGGATTAACTGAATCCTTGACATAGAGGTTCGACCGATAAAGATCTTCGTAGAATATGTAGGAGCCAATATGGGCGTCCAGGTCCCGCTATTGGTTATTGATCGTAGAGGTGTCTCGGTCATGTCTACAAAGTTCTCGAACCCGCAGGGTCTACACACTTAACGTTTGGTGACGATTAGTATAGTTGAGTTATTTTGTTGGTGACCGAAGGTTGTTCGGAGTCCCGGATAAGATCCCGGATATGACGAGGATCTCCGGAATAGTTCGGAGGTAAAGATTGATATATGTGATAATAGTGTTTTGGTTTCCGGAAGGGTTCCGGAATTCACCGGAAGAGGTTCCGGATGTTTCCCGAAATGTTCGGATACGAGAACACTTTATTTGGGCCAAGGGGTAAAGCCCACGAGGCTTAGGCAAGGTGCGAAAGGAAGTTTTGCTGGCGTCTGGGGCGGTACTACCGCCTATCGTAAGCGGTACTACCGCTACGGGCGGTACTACCGCTTATCGTAAGCGGTACTACCGCTACGGGCGGTACTACCGCTTATCGTAAGCGGTACTACCGCTTGTACGCGATACTGCAGGGATCCGAGTTGGACTCTTTCCCTGCGGGCCAAACCGACCTTGTGCGGGCAAAACCGACCCGGAGGAGGCTTTTACTCCAAGTTTAGACCCCAAGGCTCAACATATAAATAGAGGGGCAGGGCTAGCACACGGGATACATCAAGATTTCCCAAGGCGTGTGTCGGCAACCCTAACCCTCTAGTTCTCCCGTCATAATCTCCGTAGTGCTTGGCGAAGCCCTGCAGAGATTGTTCCTCACCACCATCACCACGCCGTCGTGCTGCCGGAACTCATCTACTACTTCATCATCGCTCGCTGGATCGAGGAGGTGAAGGCGTCATCAAGCCGTACGTGTGTTGAACGCGGAGGTGCCGTCCGTTCGGCACTAGTTCGTGATCGGATCGAGGGACGACTTGCGATTTGGATCGCGGAGACGTTCGACTACATCAACCGCGTTTCTTAACGCTTCCGCTTAGCGATCTACAAGGGTATGTAGATTCACTCTCCCTCTCGTAGATGCTCATCACCATGGATAGATCTTGTGTGTGCGTAGGAAAATTTTTGTTTCCCATGCAACGTTCCCCAACAGTGGCATCTGAGCTAGGTCTATGCGTAGATGAGATCTCGAGTAGAACACAAACGAGTTGTGGGCGTGGGTGTATACATATTGCTTGCCGTTACTAGTTGATACTTGATTCGGCGGCATTGTGAGATGAAGCGGCCCGGACCGACATTACGCGTACGCTTACGCGAGACAGGTTCCTTCAACTGACATGTAACTTCGTTGCATAAAGATGGCTAGCGGGTGTCTGTCTCTCTCACTTTAGTTGAATCGATTTCAATGAAGAGGGTTCTTTTAGAAGATCAAAAAGCAATCACTACACCACGTTGTGGTTTTGCGTAGGTAAGAACGGTTCTTGCAAACCCGTAGCAGCCACGTAAAATTTGCAACAACAATTAGAGGACGTCTAACTTGTTTTTGCAGGGTATGTTGTGATGTGATATGGCTAATTACATGATGAGATATATGTGATGTATGAGATGATCATGTGTTGTATAGAATATCACGACTTGCATGTCGATGAGTACGGCAAATGGCAGGAGCCATAGAGTTGTCTTTAATTATTTTCGCCGTTTTTGCTTTACTTTATCGCTATGAGTTAGCAATAGTCGTGGAAGCAACAGTCGGCGCGACAACCTCATGGCGACACGTTGATGGAGATCAAGATGATGGAGATCATGGTGTCATGCCGGTGACGATGGAGATCATGCCGGTGCTTTGGAGATGGAGATCAAAAGCACAAGTTCATGGCCATATCATGTCACTTATGAATTGCATGTGATGTTAATCCTTTTATGCATCTTATTTTGCTTAGGACGACGGTAGCATTATAAGGTGATCCCTCACTTAAATTTCAAGATAAATTGTGTTCTCCCCGAGTGTGCACCGTTGCGAAAGTTCGTCGTTTCGAGACACGCCATGATGATCGGGTGTGATAGACTCTGCGTTCACATACAACGGGTGTAAGCCATGTTGCACGTGCGGAACACTCGGGTTAAACTTGACGAGCCTAGCATGTACAGACATGGCCTCGGAACACAAGAGACCGAAAGGTCGAACATGAGTCATATAGTAGATATGATCAATATGAAGATGTTCACCATTGAAACCACCTCAACTCACGTGATGATCGGACTTGAGTTGGTGGATTTGGATCATGTTACACTCGAATGATCGGAGGGATGTCAATTTGAGTGGGAGTTTTTAAGTAATATGATTAACTAAACTCATTATCTAGAACAATAGTCTAAGTTGTCTTTGCTATATTTATGTTGTAGATCATGGCTCGCGCAGTAGCACCCCTGAATTTTAATGCGTTCCTAGAGAAAGCTAAGTTGAAAGATGATGGAAGTAACTTTGTGGACTGGGCCCGTAATCTAAGGATTATCCTTACGGCTTCCCAGAAGGCTTATGTCCTTGATGCACCGCTTGGTGATCCACCCGCTCCAGTTGAGTCTCTAGACGTTGTGAACACCTGGCAGGCTCGTTCTGAAGATTACTCAATAGTTCAATGTGCAATATTGTATGGCTTAGAACCGGGACTTCAAAGACGTTTTGAACGTCATGGAGCATATGAGATGTTCCAGGAGTTGAAGTTTATCTTTCAGAAGAATGCCCGGATCGAGAGATATGAGATCTCCGATAAGTTCTATGATTGCAAGATGGAGGAGAACGGGTCTATCAGTGATCATGTACTGAGAATGTCTGGGTACTCCACCCGTCTGGCTGAATTGGGGATGCCCCTTCCGCCAGAGGCTATCACTGACAGAGTTCTTCAATCATTGCCACCTAGCTACAAGAGCTTCGTGTTGAACTATAACATGCACGGGATGAACAAGTCAGGCGCCGAGCTGTTTGCGATGCTGAAAGCCGCTGAGTCTGAAATTCAGAAGGAGCATCAAGTGTTGATGGTCAATAAAACCACTAGTTTCAAGGAAAATGGCAAGGGTAAGAAGGGTAACTCCAAGAAGAGTGGCAAAGCAGTTGCTCCTCTCGTGAAGAAACCCAAGGCTGGACCCAAACCAGAAACTGTGTGCTTTCATTGCAAGGGAACTGGACACTGGAAGCGGAACTGCCCCAAGTATTTGGCTGACAAGAAGGCGGCCAACAACAAACAAGGTATATATGATATACATGTTATTGATGTGTACCTTACCAACTCTCGTTGTAGTGCCTGGGTATTTGATACCAGTGTGGTTGCTCACATTTGCAACTCAAAACAGGAACTGCGGAATAGACGGAGGCTGGCAAAGGATGAAGTGACGATGCGCGTGGGAAATGGTTCCAAGGTTGATGTGATCGCCGTCGGCACGCTCGCTCTTCGATTACCATCGGGATTAGTGATGAACCTGAATAATTGTTATTTAGTGCCTGCGTTAAGCATGAACATTATATCTGGATCTTGTTTATTGCGAGACGGTTACTCATTTAAATCAGAGAATAATGGTTGTTCTATTTATATGAGTAATATCTTTTATGGTCATGCACCCAATGTGAGGGGTTTATTCTTATTGAATCTCGATAGTAATGATACACATGTTCATAACATTGATGCCAAAAGATGTAGAATTGATAATGATAATACCACTTTCTTGTGGCACTGCCGTTTAGGTCATATTGGCGTAAAACGCATGAGGAAGCTCCATGCTGATGGACTTTTAGAGTCACTTGATTTTGAATCACTTGACACATGTGAGCCATGCCTCATGGGCAAGACGACTAAAACGCCGTTCTCTGGAACAATGGAACGGGCAAGTGACTTATTGGAAATCATACATACTGATGTGTGCGGTCCGATGAGTATTGAGGCGCGCGGTGGTTATCGTTACTTTCTCACCTTCACTGATGACTTAAGTAGATATGGGTATATTTACTTAATGAAACACAAGTCTGAAACATTTGAAAAGTTCAAACAATTTCAGAGTGAAGTTGAGAATCATCGTAACAAGAAGATTAAATTCCTATGATCTGATCGAGGAGGAGAATATCTGAGTTATGAGTTTGGCAGTCACTTAAGACAGTGTGGAATTGTTTCACAATTGACACCGCCTGGAACACCACAGCGTAATGGTGTGTCCGAACGTCGTAATCGAACCTTATTGGATATGGTGCGATCTATGATGTCTCTTGCCGATTTGCCACTATCGTTTTGGGGCTATGCATTAGAGATAGCTGCATTCACTTTAAATAGGGCACCATCGAAATCCGTTGAGACGACGCCATATGAACTTTGGTTTGGCAAGAAGCCAAAGCTGTCGTTTCTTAAAGTTTGGGGATGTGATGCTTATGTCAAAAAGCTTCAGCCTGAAAAGCTGGAACCCAAAGCGGAGAAATGCGTCTTCATAGAATACCCAAAAGAGACAGTTGGGTATACCTTCTACCTCAGATCCGAAGGCAAAGTGTTTGTCGCTAAAAATGGAACGTTTCTTGAGAAAGAATTTCTCTCTAAAGAATTGAGTGGGAGGAAGATAGAACTTGATGAGGTTGTTGAACCTTTACTTCAACCTGAAAGTAGCGCAGCGCAGAAAGATGTTTCTGTAGAGCCTACATCAGCTGAAGAGGAAGTTAATGATGATGATCATGAAGCTTTGGATCAAGTTGCTATCGAACCTTGTAGGTCGACAAGGACGCGTACTGCTCCTGAGTGGTACGGCAACCCTGTCTTAGAAGTCATGTTGTTGGACAACGATGAACCTACGAGCTATGGAGAAGCGATGATGGGCCCGGATTCCGAGAAGTGGTTAGAGGCCATGAAATCCGAGATGGGATCCATGTATGAAAACAAAGTGTGGACTTTGGAAGTATTACCTGAAGGGCGTAAGGCCATTCAGAACAAATGGATCTTTAAGAGGAAGACGGACGCGGACGGTAATGTCACCGTCTATAAAGCTCGACTTGTGGCAAAGGGTTTTTCACAAGTTCAAGGAGTTGACTACGATGAGACCTTCTCACCCGTAGCGATGCTTAAGTCCGTCAGAATCATGTTAGCAATAGCTGCCTTTTTCGATTATGAAATTTGGCAGATGGATGTCAAAACAGCGTTCCTTAACGGTTTCCTTAAGGAAGAGTTGTATATGATGCAACCAGAAGGTTTTGTCGATCCAGAGAATGCTGACAACGTTTGCAAACTCCAGCGATCCATTTATGGGCTGGTGCAAGCATCTCGGAGTTGGAATCTTCGCTTTGATGAGGTGATCAAAGCGTTCGAGTTTATACAAGTTTACGGAGAAGCTTGTATTTACAAGAAAGTGAGTGGGAGCTCTATAGCGTTTCTAATATTATATGTGGATGACATATTACTAATTGGAAACAATATAGAAATGTTGGAAAGCGTGAAGGAATATTTGAACAAGAGTTTTTCAATGAAGGACCTAGGAGAAGCTGCTTTCATATTAGGCATCAAGATCTATAGAGATAGATCAAGACGCTTAATAGGACTTTTCACAAAGCACATACCTTGACAAAGTTTTGAAGAAGTTCAAAATGGATCAGTCCAAGAAGGGGTTCTTGCCTGTTTTGCAAGGTATGAAGTTGAGTAAGACTCAATGCCCAGTGACTGCAGGAGATAGAGAAAAGATGAGTCTCATCCCCTATGCTTCAGCCATAGGCTCTATCATGTATGCAATGCTGTGCACAAGACCCGATGTCAGCCTTGCCATAAGTATGGTCGGAAGGTTTCAAAGTGATCCAGGAATGGAACACTGGACGGCGGTCAAGAATATCCTGAAGTACCTGAAAAGGACTAAGGACATGTTTCTCGTTTATGGAGGTGATCAAGAGCTCGTCGTAAAGGGTTACGTCGATGCAAGCTTTGACACTGATCCGGATGACTCTAAGTCACAAACCGGATACGTATTTATTCTTAATGGGGGTGCGGTTTGCTGGTGCAGTTCCAAGCAGAGTGTGGTAGCTGATTCTACATGCGAAGCGGAGTACATCGCTGCCTCGGAGGCGGCGAAGGAAGGTGTCTGGATGAAGGAGTTCATGACAGATCTTGGAGTAGTGCCTAGTGCACTTAACCCAATGACTCTGTTTTGTGATAATACTGGTGCCATTGCTCTAGCCAAGGAACCAAGATTTCACAAGAGGACCAGACACATAAAGCGACGCTTCAATTCCATCCGCGATTACATCAAGGAGGACGACATAAATATTTGCAAAGTACACACGGATCTGAATGTTGCAGATCCGATGACTAAACCTCTTCCAAGGGCTAAACATGAACAACACAAAAACTGCATGGGTGTTCGATTCATTACAATGTAAATCACATAGTGATGTGAACTAGATTATTGACTCTAGTGCAAGTGGGAGACTGTTGGAAATATGCCCTAGAGGCAATAATAAATTGGTTATTATTATATTTCCTTGTTCATGATAATCGTTTATTATCCATGCTATAATTGTATTGATTGGAAACTCAAATACATGTGTGGGTACATAGACAACACTGTGTCCCTAGTAAGCCTCTAGTTGACTAGCTCGTTGATCAAAGATGGTTAAGGTTTCCTAGCCATTGACATGAGATGTCATTTGATAACGGGATCACATCATTAGGAGAATGATGTGATGGACAAGACCCAAACTACGAACGTAGCATATGATCGTGTCAGTTTATTGCTATTGTTTTCTGCATGTCAAGTATCTTTTCCTTTGACCATGAGATCATGCAACTCCCTGACATCGGAGGAATACCTTGTGTGTATCAAACGTCGCAACGTAACTGGGTGACTATAAAGGTGCTCTACAGGTATCTCCGAGGGTGTCTGTTGGGTTGGCATGGATCAAGACTGGGATTTGTTACTCCGTGTGACGGAGAGGTATCTCAGGGCCCACTCGGTAATACAACATCACAATGAGCCTTGCAAGCAATGTGACTAAAGTGTTAGCCACGAGATTTTGTATTACGGAACGAGTAAAGAGACTTGCCGGTAACGAGATTGAACTAGGTATAGAGATACCGACGATCGAATCTCGGGCAAGTAACATACCGAAGAACAAAGGGAACAGTATACGGGATTAACTGAATCCTTGACATAGAGGTTCGACCGATAAAGATCTTCGTAGAATATGTAGGAGCCAATATGGGCGTCCAGGTCCCGCTATTGGTTATTGATCGTAGAGGTGTCTCGGTCATGTCTACATAGTTCTCGAACCCGCAGGGTCTACACACTTAACGTTTGGTGACGAT
This sequence comes from Elymus sibiricus, assembly GCA_039707655.1. Classification (NCBI taxonomy): domain Eukaryota; kingdom Viridiplantae; phylum Streptophyta; class Magnoliopsida; order Poales; family Poaceae; genus Elymus; species Elymus sibiricus. The sequence continues at coordinate 317,794,461 of CM077670.1, read as the reverse complement.
TAGTATAGTTGAGTTATTTTGTTGGTGACCGAAGGTTGTTCGGAGTCCCGGATAAGATCCCGGATATGACGAGGATCTCCGGAATAGTCCGGAGGTAAAGATTGATATATGTGATAATAGTGTTTTGGTTTCCGGAAGGGTTCCGGAATTCACCGGAAGAGGTTCCGGATGTTTCCCGAAATGTTCGGATACGAGAACACTTTATTTGGGCCAAGGGGTAAAGCCCATGAGGCTTAAGCAAGGTGCGAAAGGAAGTTTTGCTGGCGTCTGGGGCGGTACTACTGCTTATCGTAAGCGGTACTACCGCTACGGGCGGTACTACCGCTTATCGTAAGCGGTACTACCGCTTGTACGCGATACTGCAGGGATCCGAGTTGGACTCTTTCCCTGCGGGCCAAACCGACCTTGTGCGGGCAAAACCGACCTGGAGGAGGCTTTTACTCCAAGTTTAGACCCCAAGGCTCAACATATAAATAGAGGGGCAGGGCTAGCACACGGGATACATCAAGATTTCCCAAGCCGTGTGTCGGCAACCCTAACCCTCTAGTTCTCCCGTCATAATCTCTGTAGTGCTTGGCGAAGCCCTGCAGAGATTGTTCCTCACCACCATCACCACGCCGTCGTGCTGCCGGAACTCATCTACTACTTCATCATCGCTCGCAGGATCGAGGAGGTGAAGGCGTCATCAAGCCGTACGTGTGTTGAACGCGGAGGTGCCGTCCGTTCGGCACTAGTTCGTGATCGGATCGAGGGACGACTTGCGATTTGGATCGCGGAGACGTTCGACTACATCAACCGCGTTTCTTAACGCTTCCGCTTAGCGATCTACAAGGGTATGTAGATTCACTCTCCCTCTCGTAGATGCTCATCACCATGGATAGATCTTGTGTGTGCGTAGGAAATTTTTTGTTTCCCATGCAACGTTCCCCAACACACCGTGCCTTCATAGGCACGGCGCTGGAAGGATACCGGTCCGCAGAGGCCGGCCTGCGTGTGGCTTTCAAGAGCCTCGTAGCAGGTTTCGAGGTACGCCTTCTACGAATTTGGTTTACTTTTGGTTGTTTTATTTTCTAATCTTTGTCCGAGGACATAATAGCACAGCCTGCTAAAGGGCGTGGTAAGTGAGTAGCCCCCGAGCCCGAAGTCGGTTTCAAGAAACCGGTATCGGGGTCGTTTAAGTAAGTGGGAGCCTGTGGAATAGCCCCTAGGACGCTACTTGAAGCGGCTGTCCCGGAGGGTATAAATGGTCTAAACCTTCTTCCCTCTAACAAGGATTTATTTCCTTACAGGTTTCGACCTCGGTTCCGGACTCCGTCTCCGAAGAGATGGCGGAGATGAACCGGAAACTCGAGCGATCTCAAGGTAAGCAAGGTTAAACTTGCATGGTATGTCCGATGTTTAAAGGAAACAACTAAGACTTAAATATGTTAACAGCGGAGCTGGAAACGCTCAAGGCTGAGCTTGAAAGGGCTTGGAAGGAAGTGCGACAGCAGAAGGCTGCTGTTATCACAGCCGAGAAGGCGCGGGCCGCCGAGAAGGCGGCCGGAGAGAAGCACCAGGCAAGGGTGCTAGAGGTCGAGGAGACCCTGAAGGGCGTGTTCGAAGCGTGCGACAAACTTCAGTAGGAGGGGCAGCGGACGAAGGAGGAGCTCGAGAAGCTGCAGCATGCCCACTCCGAGCTCAAGACCTCGGCCCGAGCGGATCGCGAGGTGCTCCAGCAAGTGGAGCAAATCGCCTCGGGTAAGAAATTTTTGCTGCAGTGTACGTTTGGCAGCAACGGGTGTGCCGAGCTCACCCAATTATGGCGTTCCGCAGAGGTCTTCGAGGATCTCTTGCAGAGCGCGGAGGATGCGGTGGCCTACTTTGGCCAACTGGCAGGTCATGAGGCGGAGAAAGCCTTCTGGGGTCGATTCCCGGGGTCACCGTTGGCGCAGCTGCTGAATCATCGAGTGAAGCAACTGGTCGAGCTATTCCGCATGACAAGGCCAGTGCTCCAGGACCTCTGCGTCGCTCTGTGGCCGGCCGAAGCCATGCCGAGGAGCCTCTTCGGTCTGACGGCTCGTCTCCGAGATGCCGTACCCTGCGTGAACCGCTGGAAGAGGTCCGCGTGCTTCGAAGGGGCTCGGAGGGCATATGCTTGCGTGAAGACGCACTTCCGCAAAGTTGATGCGGAGACTTGTGTTGCTGGCCCGCCTGCCGACAAGCCCTGGACCGCCGAGCAGTTCTTCACCGAGGTAGAGGCAGGAGCTCGGGCTACCGAGGCCATGTGTCCTAAGAACACTTTGTTGTTTTAGGTAGTCCGGAATGCCGGAGTGTATGATGTAAAAACTTTATCCTTTGGTAAATGAAAATGGCTCGAAATTCCAAATGTGTATGTTTAATAATTCGACTATTCCTCTGATATGACTTTCTAAAATGAGAGTGGCCAGTCGTCGGCTTCAGCCCTAGTGTAGGTCATACAAAGGTTGTTCGATAAGCCATACTTGACCCTTAGCCGATGTCTCGGTACCCATGGGCGGTCGATGTCTTAGAGGAACGAGGCAATCGGACTATAGTGGCTTGATTCCTGTCACTTAGTCATAGGAGTTTGACTGTGGGGGTGATGACCAGCCCCCAGTGTGGGAAGTGTTCGGCCTAATTGGCCGAGGTCTAGGCCATGGCACACTTCGGCTTAAAAAATAAAAGCCCTTCGTTTAACACAGGTGATCTCTATGATCACATCGATGGACGCGGTCTCCGGATGGCGGACCAGTTTACGCACACCTAGATAGTCAGTTTTCGGCTTTCTCAACTGAGGCGCCACGCCAATTGACCTGGCGGCGCAATCGCAGTGGTTCTCCCGTTATGCCCTTAGCCGAATTTATCGGAAACGTAAGGGGTACACATAGGAGCCGGGCAACCCAACTATTGACCGAAATCTAGGTTCGAAACTGATGCATATAAGGCCAAAATCCGAGACGCCGAATACATCGGACTTTATTATTCAATTGCATCTTTTTTAGAGAACTTCATCGTCTCCGAGCTATGCTGAAAAAGAAATACAATAGAGACCTTCAAAGGGCACGGTTTCTTTATTTCATAATATCAATCATGTACATGCCCTGTTGACGAGAGTAATGAAAAGAATACAATGTAGGTGGTAAAGAAGGAGGAGGAAAAAACAGGTCGGATAATTACTGACGGATTTTAAAGGATCCGGACCGAAGCCTGCCGCACGTCTGCGTTTCCGAACTGTTGACCAGATCGCCCCGATTGAAGACGAAAAAATTTGCGAAGGTCGATGCCCTTCTGGCCCTTTAGACACTCTAAGTGTTTGATGGACCGAGCGCCTTGAGTGGAGGTGTGGCCGAAGTCACTCTGTGGGTAAAGCCACCTAGACGTATGCATAGTTTGGCTGCCTCTTTTACAGATGCCTGCCTATGCTGGGGCTCTAAGCCTCGCCCTTGCGTGGTGAATCCACGCCGGACGGTTGGTAATTGTTTTGGCTCCTCGGCATCCCAGGGAATTTTGAGTGCGAAGTTGTGCACTCTGGGGACGTAGTGCCCGCAGAGGGGGTGCACGAGTTGCCCGCATCCCTATTTCGGGTGCTGTGGTACTTGTTCGAGGTCGACTTGTACAGCCCTGGAGCGCTTCAAAGAGTGGGTCGCGCGTTTATTGCTACGAGCTGCCTCCTCGGACGTTTGAACCTCGGCTGCGAAAGCCGCGGTCTGTTCCTCTGTCCGAAGTGATCGTTCTGTATTACCATTGACAGTGATGACGCTGTTAGGACCCGGCATTTTGAGCTTGAGGTATGCGTAATGCGGGACTGCGTTGAAGCGCGCAAAGGCTGTGCGCCCTAAGAGCGCGTGGTATCCACTCCGGAAGGGTACGATATCGAAGATTAACTCCTCGCTTCTGAAGTTCTCGGGCGAACCAAAGACTACCTCTAGGGTGATTGTTCCTGTACAACGGGCTTCGATGCCCGGGATCACACCTTTAAAGGTGGTAGAGCTCGGCTTTATCAGAGATAAGTCAATACCCATCTTCCGAACCGTGTCCTCGTAGATGAGGTTAAGACTGCTGCCCCCGTCCATCAGGACACGAGTTAGATGATAACCATCAACAATGGGGTCCAGAACGAGCGCCGCAGAGCCGCCATGCCTGATGCTGGTCGGATGATCATGCTTATCGAAAGTGATCGGGTAAGCCGACCACGGATTATACTTTGGGGCGACTGGCTCCAGCGCGTATACGTCCCGAAGTGCACGTTTCCGCTCCCTCTTGGGGATGTGGGTGACATAGATCATATTGACCTCTGTTACCTCGTTTGGAAACTTCTTCTGCCTTCCATTAGTGGGTTGCCGAGGTTCATCCTCATCGTCGCTACGGTGCTTTGCTTTATTCTGGCCCTCTGCCGCTATCTTGCCAGCTTGTATGAAGACCCAGCAATTCCTATTAGTGTGTGTTGCTGGTTTTTCCTGAGTACCGTGAATCCCGCATGGGCGGTCCAGGAGCCTATCAAGCTGGCTAGGTCCATCTTTGTTCCCCTTATAGGGTTTTCTTTTCTGCCCGGATTTAGGTCCGGTGAATCTTGCGTTGACCGCGGTGTCTTCAGTATCGCTTCCGCCATTTTTATACATGCGCTTGTTTTTATTGCGCTTTGGCTTTCCATTGGCGTCGCGAGTTTTCGAGGTGCCAGCCTCGCCGTTGTGCGTACTTCGGGCGAGCCAGCTATCTTCTCTCGCGCAAAAGCGGGTCATCAGTGAGGTCAGGGCAGCCATGCTTCTAGGCTTGTCCTGGCCAAGTTGTCAAGCCAACCATTCATCTCGAATATTATTTTTAAACGCAGCGATGGCCACGGCTTCGGAGCAGTCTATAATCTGGTTCTTTTTGGTGAGAAACCTGTTCCAGAACTTCCGAGCTGATTCGCCGGGCTGCTGGGTGACACGGCTGAGGTCATCGGCGTCCGGGGGTCGAACATACGTACCCTGGAAGTTTGCTCGAAAAGCATCTTCTAGGGCTTCCCAGTTGCCAATAGAATTAGGTGGGAGGCTGTTGAGCCAATGCCTCGCCGGCCCCTTGAGCTTGAGAGGCAGGTATTTAATGGCATGGAGATCATCTCCTTTGGCCATGTGTATATGTAAGAGAAAGTCCTCGATCCAAACTGCTGGGTCCGTGGTGCCATCGTATGAATCTATATTGATGGGTTTAAACCCTTCCAGGAATTGATGTTCCATTACCCTGTCTGTGAAGCAGATTGGGTGAGCCGGACCTCGGGACCGAAGAGCATCTCGTCGGAGGTCGGGAGAAAATCATGAGTAGGCTTGATCACGGGCGCGGCCGTTCCTGTCCATCCAGGCATCGTAGCCGTCCGGCCGGCGGGCGCACGTCCCCTTGACCCGTAGATGGACCGAGGGGGAGCCCGTTTTTCCTCAATACGACGTCTCGCGTCGTGAGGATCTATGTAATCCACGGGGTCCTTGCCATGACGGCGTGCAGGTGGCCGTTCCCCGGGGTCTTCTCGTCTTGGCCTGTCCCGGCCTCTAGGGGGGCGTTCAAGGTCGTCAGCGAGTTCTTCGTCAAATTCTGGTAGGAGGCGCCTGTGTGGGTAAGACTTCGGCGCACTATGGCGTCGGTTCTCCATATCTTGCTCGGCGGAGAGCACTTCAACCCACTTTTCATTTAGCGCGTCGGCATTTTCCTGCAGCTGCTGCTGCTTGCGTTTTAAAGGGGTCCTCGGGGACGATGAAGTCCTCGGTACCGAGGCTGTCGTCCTCCTCGGACTCCGGCATGTAATTGTCATCGGCCCCTTCAAAGAGGTCGCCGGGATCGGAGTCCACAAGAGGTCGGTCTGGTGTGTCGGTCCTTACTGGGGAGGCTTGAATGTCCTCCTCCATGTTATCGGCGTCGCCGTCCTCCTCATTGCCGTTATTGGCTGTTGCATCATTGCCACTGGGTTCCCCATTATTGCCCCTTCGGTGCCATCGTCGGCGTTTTGGAGGGGATTTGGGGGTGTCCTCCATGTAGACATCATAGGTGGATGTGGCGGTCCACTTGCCCGCGTTGACCGAGAGCAAGGTGTTCTCGATGGGGCCGTCGGCGTCCTCCTCCATATCTGAGGGTTCGCCGTAGTCCAACACGTCGGTTAAATCATCGATCGTGGGGCCTAGATGGGTGGTGGGTGGGATGTAAATTTCCCTATCATCGGCTTTAAGTCCGATCTGATCGTAGACCGAAGTCTTGCCGTCCGAGATGGACAGGCTCTGGATGCGACAAAGCATCTCATCAAGGTGAGATAACTCTTCGGGATCCATGGAAGCGCCGTAGGCAGGGCTGATTCGAAGCACATCCGGTGTGTGACCAGGTGCGTCTTCAGAGCAAAGGAAATCTGAACATACTTCGGGGTTTTGATTCGAAATCAACTCCAGCATCGATATCTCTTCGGGAGTGGGAGCCGGATCTCTTTCCGGACTAGTGGTCGGGGAGAGATCAGCCGGAGTGGCGGCGTCAATATCTCAAAAGATGTCAAGACAGATTTCAGCTCCGGAGTCGAGCCTCCAGAACCGGCCGAGCTTTCGGTCAAGCCGGGCGTCCATCCCGATAGGATGAGTTCACCGCGGGAATCGGCAGTGTATTCAAGGCCACCGAAGGTTACGACCCGCCCTGGGGTGTAGTTCTCGACGGAAGTCAAGTGTCCCGTCGAATCGGCGCAGAACATCATGCTTCCGAAGACGAAGAGCTGACCGGGGACGTAGACGTCCCCACAGCCGTTGGTGTGATTGATCTGTAGGTGATCCATCGACCCTTCCGGTGATCACGCAGCGGAACTCTCAATGAAAGCACCAGTGTCGGTGTAAAAACTGGCAGACCTCGGGGTAGGGGGTCCCGAGCTGCGGATCTCAGATCGATGGTAACAGAGACAAAGGAGACGATGTTTACCCAGGTTCGGGCCCTCTTGATGGAGGTAAAACCCTACGTCCTGCTCTTGTTTATATTAACGGAGATGTATCGAGTACAGAGTAGATCTACCTCGAGATCGTAATATGTGTCTAACTTCTAAGGCTAGGTAAGTAATGTTGTGTTGATCCCCCCTACGGGCTAAACCCTATGGCTTATATACACACCAAGGAGGATATCTAGGGTTACAAGGTCGGTATCTTGGAGTAAGGCGGCTGGAGAAATCCTGAAGTGTACTGCAAGTCTTCGGTAGAGACAGCCTTGATCACGTCTCCCTTCTGCGGCCTCCGGAGTCCATCTTGCTTACGTACGGGGGCATATCGGCCCACCCGAGGAGATGGGTCGGCCCGGTTAGCACCCCCTAATCCAGGACACCGTCACTTTGGTACCGGCTGTTAACACTTAGCGCATAGGAAACGTCCGGTCTTGTACATAACGTGGCATACATAATAGAACCAACTGCCGAAGCATATGGAACATCATTCATCTGTACTCGCTCATCGAGAGTCCGAGGACACTGATTCTTGCAAAGCACTGTGCCAGGTGACATGGGTAGTAGGCCTTTCTTGGAGTTCTCCATGTTGAACCTTTTCAACACCTTGTCAATGTACGTGCTTTGGCTAAGCGCTATCAGGCGTTTTGATCTATCTCTATAGATTCTGATGCCCAATACATATGCCGCTTCGCCTAAGTCTTTCATTGAATTTTTTTTCTTCAATGAGTCTTTTATTTCGCTAAGAAAATTCACGTCATTTCCAATCAACAATATGTCATCCACATACAAGATTTGAAATGCTTTTGCACTCCCACTAAACTTCTTGTAAACACAAGATTCTTCGTCATTCATGATGAAGCCAAACTGTTTGACCACTTCATCAAAACGAATGTTCTAGCTCCTTGATGCTTGCTTCAGACCATAAATGGCTTTCTGAAGTTTGCATACCTTTCTAGCATCCTTATGAACGACAAAACCTTCAGGCTGTATCATGTATACATCTTCTTTGAGATTTCCATTTAGGAAAGCCGTTTTGACGTCCATCTGCCATATTTCATAATCGAAATAAGCAGCAATTGCTAGTAATATCCGAACAGACCTAAGCATAGCTACGGGCGAGAAAGTCTCGTCGTAGTCCACTCCTGGAACTTGCGTGAACCCTTTCGCGACAAGTCTAGCTTTGTGGATAGTAATGTTACCATCCGCGTCCGTCTTTCTTTTGAAAATCCATTTACAACCAATGGGCTTTACGCCTTCTGGAAGTTCTTCCAAGTTCCAAACTTGGTTTTCGTACATGGATTCCATTTCGGATTTCATGGCTTTGTGCCATTCCCTTGAGGTGGGCCCCGCCATCGCTTCCTTGTAGTGCGCAGGTTCATCGTCTTCAAGAATGAAGATTTCGTTATGAAACCACTCAGGTGGCTGGATAGCCCTACCTGATCTGCGCGGTTCAGTTACAACATTGTCTGAAGTTTCCGCAACACATGCGACAACTTCCTGCTCAGTTGTAGGGATAATTAGTGGAATTTCTTCTGGTTCCTTAGCCATATCAACGGTTGCCAAAGATTCACTAATCTCATCAAGTTGTACTGTCCTCCCACTCACTTCTTTAGCGAGAAACTCTTTCTCAATAAATTGTCCATTTCTGGTAACAAACACTTTGTTGTCGGACGGGTGGTAGAAGGAATACCCAATTGTTTCCTTGGGATAACTTACAAAATAACATTTGTCTGATCTGGGATCGAGTTTGGTAGGTTGTAAACGTTTTACGTATACCCCACAACCCCAAATCCTGAGATGCGACAAACCGGGTCTCTTCCCGTTCCATAACTCGTATGGTGTCGTCTCAACAGACTTAGACGGTGCTCTGTTTAATGTGTGAGCGGCAGTTTCTAGTGCGTGACCCCAAAAAGATATCGGCAGATTTGTAAGAGACATCATCGACCTTACCATGTCTAACAGGGTTCGGTTACGTCTTTTCGATACTCCATTTCTCTGTGGAGTTCCGGGAGGCGTAAGTTGTGAAACGATTCCACGATCACTCAGATGTTGGCTAAACTCATGACTAAGATATTCGCCCCCGCGATCAGACCGCAGAAACTTAACCCTTTTGTTACGATGATTTTCTACCTCATTCTGAAATTCTTTGAACTTTTCAAAGGTTTCCGACTTATGCTTCATTAAGTAGATATATCCATACCTACTCAAATCATCAGTAAAAGTCACGAAGTAGAAATACCCACCCCGTGCGATTGTGCTCATTGGACCACATACATCGCTATGTATTATTTCCAACAATTCACTCGCCCGTTCTGGATGACCCGTGAACGGCGTCTTGGTCATTTTTACCATCAAGCAAGCTTCACATGTGTCAAATGATTCAAAATCAAAGGACGGTAAAACTCCATCTTTATGGAGTCTTTGCATGCGTTTCTTTCCGATGTGGCCAAGCCGACAGTGCCACATGAAAGTGGTGGTGGTATCAGCCTTCTTAAGGCGTTTAGCATTCACGTTAAAGACATCATTTCCACATTCAAGATTTAGTATGAAAAGGCCCCCAACAATGGGTGCAAATCCATAAAACATATCCTTACAATAAAGTGAACAACCATTGTTCTCAAACTTGTACGAATACCCATCGTGTACTAAACATGAGCCGGAGATAATGTTTCTACACAATAGTGGAACAAAAAGCAGTTACTTAGTTCTAAGATAAATCCCGAAGGGAGATGTAGAGGCATAATGCCGACGGCTTGAGCGGCGATCCCAGCGCCGTTCCCGACGCGCACCACGACTTCATTCTTTGCTAGCTTGCACACCTTCTATAGGCCCTGTATCGAGTTGCAAATGTGAGCAACCGATCCGGTATCAAATACCCAAGACTTAGAATTTTCGCTAGCAAGCAAAACGTCAATGACATTAACTTGTATAACAATTATACCTTTTCCGGTTTTTCCCGGACTTCTTATCTTCCAGATACTTCTTGCAGTTTCTCTTCCAGTGTCCTGTGCCCTTGCAGTAGAAGCACTCAGTTTCATTCTTGGCTCCGCCCTTAGAGTTGCTTTGGGAGCCGGTCTTACCGGCGCCCTTGCCCTTCTTTGGCTTGCCTTTCTTTTTGAAACTGGCGGTTTTATTCACAAGCAACACTTGCTTGCGATTTTTCCGCAGTCCTCCTTCCGCAGTTTTCAGCATGGCGAGCACCTCTTCCGGTGTCTTCTCCATCCCACTCATGTTGTAGTTCATGGTAAAACCGTCGTAGGACGGGGGGAGTGAAGCAAGAAACATGTCCATCATATGGGCTGGTGGAATTGGAAATTCTAGGGTTTTAAGCCTTTCAGCATAGCCAATCATTTTGACCATGTGTTCACCAACTAAACTGCCCTCAGCGATCCTACAATCCATCACGGCCTTCATGATATCAAATCGTTCAGACCGTGTGGTTTCCTTGTACAGAGCATCCAATTCCCGGATCATATCGCGGGCATTATGGAATTCAAAACATTTTTGAAGCTCTGGACTCATGCAAGCTAGCATGAGGCACTGCACTAAGTTGTAATCATCATCCTTAGTGACCCAGACATTTTGTTCATCTTCCGGGGCAGTTGCCGCTGGTCTAGCTGGAAGAGAATTTTCAAGCACATACATTCTCTTAGCACTCCTGAGGATAATCCTCAGGTTACGGACCCAGTCCGCATTGTTGTTTCCAGTCGCAGCTAACTTCTCTTTCTCTAACATTGGGCCTAAGTTGAACGCGGCATTGCGAGCCATTTGATCTACAACGGTAAACACAAGTTTCACTTAGACTTTGTTCATAATGGTTTTTGCACTAGTGAATAAACAATTTTATTCTAAAGTGTGCTCCCACTCAAAATCAATATCTCTCATAACTGATTGTGAGTGATTCAAGATCCGCATTTCAATTCGACGCCATTGACGGGTTCATCACTGATGACACAAATTTCAATCGGTAGGCCAACTTGCCAATCACATCTCTATGTGACTCTTGTCCATCTTTCGATGCGCGTGTTCTGAGCTCAGGACTGTCCTGCCTGAACGTCAAGACAACCAAGTGATCACGCAGTGAGGTCTGACCTTCACCCGCCTTACACCTCTCTAATCGTTCGTGCTCATGTGTACATGGCGCACCCCGAAAAGATACGTGTTGTAGACGGTGCTACACTTGGGAGAACACTAACTACTTGATATTTTAAGTGAGAGAGTACCCTAATAAAAAGCGACTACCGTGCAATCAAAAGGGTGCATCATAAGGGATAAACATCTCAGGCAATTCATAATAGCATGATATGGTATAGCCCTTTCTGACGGAGAAGTCTTTAATTTCTTCGTCTTCGGCATTTGCGTCAGTGTTCACCTTCGCGAAGATTACCACCACCTTGTCGATGCACCAGATAATATTGCTATTTCTATAGCTTATAAAATAAGTGCATTACTTAAGGTTGACACGCAGGTCATTAAAGTGACAATCATATGGCTCCAGCCATCATGCCGAATCATGACACGCGGGTCATGTTTAGTAAATTTACATCATATAGTCATCTCATACATAATCAAATTAATATGAGCACTGCTATACCACATCACATGCACATCCTGCAAAACCAAGTTAGACGCCTCTAATCGGTTTATGCAAAATTTTATTTTACGTGGCTTCTAAGGTTTTGACTTAAACCGCATCTACCAACGTTTATCATCAAGTATGATTATTCAAGTCGCTAGACTAACATCGCAGGGTGTATTAAACATGAGATAATAAAATCTCGAGCCCCATACTAAACTTCATCATACGCATGACCCCCGTGCAGATCATATCTGCATTGCCCTTTCGTCTGCGAAATTTCATCTTTCTCTCAACTATGGTGGAACCCAAAGAACTGATAGCACTTCGTTGATCAATCAGGATCGCGGATTGCTAGAACTTTGTGAAATTCCACCATGCCGTTTCAAGATCAGAAATATGCAAATTCTAGGGAAGCAACAAGAACATCGGGTAACAGATTTCATCTGCTAACCGCATAAATAATTTTCAGCAATAGATCTCATCTACTCCAAAATTATATTATGCAATACCCATACATCTCCATGTATTCTAGATCGTAACCTGATCTATGCATAGCACGGCTCTTGATGCCGCTGTAGGGGAACGTGACAGAAAACAAAAAAGATCGGTATAGCGAGCACGCCCAGGACCACTATGGCGACTGCATACAGGGTTTGATCTGATCATTACCGACTCGTAGCGCAGCGGAAGTAGAGTCGATGTAGATCGTCGGTGCAGATCCCCGTAGCTAGGATTTACAACCTCCCAACCGCGAGGATGTACTCCCTCGTCGGACAGCCCTTCGGGAGGCGGTCGGACAGTCCCTCGGACGATGTCACGGACAGCCCTTCGGGAGGACCCTCAAACAGCCCCTCGGGCAAAAGATCGAACATACGACCTCTCTACGGGGTTGCACACATACGGTGTCAGCTATCTGGCAGGGCTTCGCTGTCCATAACTAGTTCCTGCCGGAACCCAGACAGCCTTTCGGCTCTACGAAACTATTTCGTGGGAGGGAGAGAGAGAGCCAGACAAAGCATGGCATGTGTATGAGAGCAAGGGATGAGTGTGGAGAGCACCCCTCCACCTCTATTTATAGGAAAGCCAAGGGGTAGGATTGGCACAAAAAATACCAAAGTACCCCCACTTTATGTCACACATAAAGGGAATAAAAGGCAAAAAAGAATGGCATGTGGAGCTCCATGCAGGAGCTCCACCTTGGCCGGCCACCCTCATGCCCCCCCCCAAAGGGGGTTCCTTAGTCCCTAAGTCTTCTAGAAGCCTTTTGGGAAAAATCCCAAAAGGTGGCTTTCCAAAAAAAATAACCATAAAGTGATTTTCACTATTCACGGAACCAATTTTCCGCGACCGTTAAATCCGAAAATATTTATGTGGATCTTAGAATAATTCCAGTACCCACTAAAATGATTTTGGATGCGTTCCGAAACAATTCCGGATTAGTGATTTTCATCTGCGAAAAGCAATCAAACCGGTTCCGGCAGCTCCGGAACATTTCCGGTTTTTATCCCGGAAAAATCCCAGAAGTTTCTAGAACAATTCTGGCACCCTCCAAGAATTTCCAGGCGTGTGCCGAAACCAATTTGACTTAATGGGATACCCCAAAACAACTTTTCAGTTTACCGAAACTATTCCGGTGTTCTCTCCGGAACGTTTCCGTGGTCTCCGAAACTTTTCCAGTGACTTTCTCTCAGACTCCCTGTCTAGTATTCAGCAGATAGATGACCCTTAAGCGTGTGACCCTATAGGTTCGGTGAAGCATAGACATGACCCGGAACACTTTCCGATCAATGATCAACATCGGAGCCGTGGACACCCATATTGACCCCTATACCCACACGAATAAATATTCGAGTGAACCTCCAGTTGCCGTGTGCTATTCCTGTTGCTTCGCGATATGTTACAAACACCTGAGGTGAGATTTTCTGCATCCCCGTGGATCAACAACTTGTCCACTATGCCAGTTACCTCGTTACCGATTTTGTTCTCTTTTCTCGTTTCAGCGTTCCAGCATCCTAGTGATCAAATCACAATGTGTCTGGCCAGACAATGATGGATACCGTAACACCGAGAGGGCCCAAGAATATCTCTCCATCGTCGGAGGAGCAAATCCCAATCTTGAGCTATCTCGTTTCTTGTCATACTTTTCCGTGAACCCGTAAGCCGCCGTAATAGCCACCCAGTTACGGATGACGTTTAATAAACCCCAAAGTTCACGAAGCAAGTACGATGGAACTTGAAACTCTCATGGTCTAAGGAATTATGCAAATATTAACTATCTCTGTGTTATTAACCATTAACTTGTGAGGAATGTATCTCATAGAATAACATCAATTCGAGTCGATTCAACACAAGTGTTCTACTAAAATTGTGCCCTCAAAATTGCCGGCATAGACATGCCCATGATCAGGAAAACATGATCATCATGCAATACTTGAGCCAGTCTTAGAGGCATGACCAGGAATACATTTTACCGTTTATTATACCACACGTGCACATGAGTTTCCCTCCAAGCCTCGTGGATATTGCAGACTCGAGAATCATTGCAGTTATAGCATGGAACATAAACATTAATTACAAACTCAGAGATACAAAATAACTGTTATTATTGCCTCTCGGGCATATCTCCTATTGGTATATGCCTATCAGTAGCGCGGGGCCGTGCGCTACTAATAGGGCGCTACAGCTAACTTTTAGCAGTAGCTCTGGTTTGACACACGCTACTACTAAGTCTGTTATCAGTAGCATTGGTATGGTCCCGCGCTACTGATATATAGTAGCAGCGTGGACTCTGACCCGTGCTATTGCTATTTTCTGTATTTTTTTTATATATTGTATTTATGCACGGTTATTCAAATTTTGATACAGCAGCAATTAAGAGATTGTTATATCATTATGATCATGATGAGTTATTATATCATTGGGTGGAAGGAACGCGGATTAGATTCAAGTGGATGGATCAAAAATGACCAAAAGTTGGATTAGTAGGATCAAAAGTGACCAAAAGTTGGATTAGTAGGACGATCCTACTAATCCAACTTTTGGTCACTTTTGATCCATCCACATGAATCTAATCCATGTTTCTTCCACCCAATGATATAATAACTCATCATGATCATAATAACAACTCATCATCATCGTCATCATCATCATCATATTCATATAAGAACTCATGCATCATCATCATCACAATAACAACTCGTCATCATAGTCATATGAGAACTAGCTCATCATTCTAGCACAATGTAGCACATAACTCATCATCATCATCATAATAATAATAACTCATCATCATCATCATAGTCATAACCAACACTAGCTAATTGTTCTTAGCACATGATGAGTACTACCTAAGACCTGCTACTCTCTCAAAGGTAAAATAGCATAAAACAGGTAAACCCCTGAATCTCCATTATGGAGAATAGAGATCAACTTGTCTCCCACCTGTGGGCTGCGCTTCATGTTGCCCCCAAGTAGTTCCCTGCGATCCTTCAGAACTTTTCTCCAGTCTTTGATTGTGAGGACTTCATCTCTTTGAGAAATCGTGTATGCACTGCGGTGAACCGTAGGCCAACTTGGCCGTAAGCTAATAATGTTCATGTCACCTTTCATATGCATCAGACGAGGCACACAATCCTTCGGGAGTTTCTGTTGAAAAACATCATAATAACATACTTAGCAATGTAGTTTAGCTTAAGAAGAATGTATGCAAAAGATGCGCTCATGACATAATATAAAAAATCTTACCATGATATCTCGATGGATGTTACCGTAGTTCAATACGTGGACTAGTGGCACGTATTGATCATAACTTGGAGGAATATCATGACTCGTCTTGAAATTCTCAACATCATTAATCCATGAAACAAAATGATTTATCTCCTCGCAAGTTAGTTCAGAGCCATAACTGTAGTAGGTTTTGTCTACTACGTTCCGTACATTTCTTGAAGAATGGAAATAAGCTGTCAACTATTTTTAAATAAACAATATAAATTACATAATAAATATGTTTGACAAACTCACATAGAGGTAGAACTGGAAGCGTATCCACATTGACCCAAATGTCGATATTATCTTCATCGTCATCTTCAGGACGAATATCGAAGGTGACATGCATATCCTCCTGAAATGCATATGCCTTGCATAGTGCTCTCCAATTTGAGCAACCAAAATGGGAGTGGTTCATTGCATTGTATAGCTTAACGACAAAAGTGTAACCATGTTGGGTCCTCAGGTGGGTTTTCTTCGTCTCTATACTCTCACGATCTTCGAAACCCAGCTTATCCAAGACATAAGGTCTTGCATGGCAGGGGATGCACTAGTCGAATTGTAAAAAAGGGAAATTACACGTTGAAGCAAAGAAGCAGAAGTCATGCTTAATTACGAAAAAATACTTGTCGTTGTGACGTATCGTAAAAACATCGAAGGTCTCGTCGAGCTTGATGGTGAAGCGCCTACCGTCTTCCAGGTGAGGCCTGTCGCACATACCCCGGTCGTCGGAGCAGTAGTCGCACTCAGGGATCCGATCGTCGTCGGACATTTCCTATGTTCATAATTCAAAGATTAAAAATCGATCGACGGCAATTACCAGGAAACTCAACACACAGATCACTATTCAGCATGGGTTGACTTTCAGTCCGTCGAGTCTTCCTTGCTAAACTCTCATCTCACGTGGTGTATATGGTGGACACTCCCTCTCTGATATTGCGACCGTCGGTGATGGTCGCTCCTCCTATCTTTCCAAAGTGCATTACACCAAACTGTCTAGCACCTTGGAAAGAAAGAGAAGCGACCCCCACGACAACAGTCAGAATTCTTCCTCTCTGATATTTCGACAATATATGGTGGACACTCCCTCACAGATATTTCGACCGTCGGTGATGGTCGCTTCCCCTCCTTCTCTCGTGCATTACCAAGGTATATCACGAGAAGAAGGAGAGGAAATGACCCCCACGACAACAGTCGTCTTCCTTCCTTCAAGAACAGACTGAAAGTCACTCAAGGAGCATTGACAGACTGAAAGTCAACCCGTTACATATATGGAGCAATGACATAAAAAATGGCCTATGTACTGCCGGAATGTTGATTAATTCCCGTTCAGGCAAATCACGGGACTCGATATTTCCTACTTTCTAGCACAAGTCATGCCAAAATTCATGAAAAATTTCGGCATGACCTTTGCTAAAATAGGACATATCGAGCGCCTGAAATTTGCCGGAACGGAAATGAATCAACATTCCGGCAAAACATAGGCCACTCGGAGGTGTTCCCTGCAAAATGCATCCATGCATCAATTTTTGTCGGCTTTTTTCAAAATGAAACAAAAGTGCAACAATCAATAATTCATCCATGCATCCATCCATCTAACCATCCATCTAGCAAACATACATCCATCTACATATATATTAAAAAAACTAAACCTAAAACTAAACAGAGAGGAGAGGGAGGTGCTCACGGTGGGCGGAACGGGGCCGAGCGGGAGAGGGAGACGCGGCAGGAGAAATCCTGCATAATCCACCGAGTGAAAAATTTAGATCATCAATATGATTGGCAACAACATTTTTATATTTTATTCGATACCTAAAATATTTTCTATTCATAAAAATTGTATGAGCAACACCATTCACTATTAACATTCTTGTATACAACATTTTTATATTTTACTAAATTTTTTCTAATTTTCTATTCTATTCTACATTTACTAATTTTCTATTCTATTCAAAAGACCTACATTTACTAACAAAATTCTAATTTTCTATTCTATTCTACATTTACTAATTTTCTATTCTATTCAAAAGACCTACATTTACTAAAAAAATTCTAATTTTCTATTCTATTCTACATTTAATTTTCTATTCTATTCAAAACACCTACAATTACTTAAAATTTTCTATTCTATTAAGAAGACCTACATTAACTAAAAAAATTCTATTCCATTCAAATAATCTACATTCTACTGTATTCAAAAACATTAAAAAAACCTACATTCTTCAAGAATAGAGAGGGGAGGGATGGAGGGAGGCAGGATGGAGGAGGGAGGGAGGAGAGAGGAGGAGGGCGGCCGTACGAGGAGGGAGGAGGGATGAAGGGAAGGCCGGAGGGAGAGGAAGGAAGGAGAGAGGAGGAGGGCCGCCGTACGAGGAGGGAGGAGGGAGGAGGGATGGAGGGAGGGAGGAGGGCGGTGGCTTACCGAGGGAGGGAGGAGGGCGGCGGCGGTTTACCGAGGACGGTGGCAACAATGCGGCGGCGACGGCGGGAGAAGGAAGAGGCAGAGCGAGTGAGTGAGGGAGAGTGAGGAAGTGGACGAGCATGGGGGAGATAAGGTTGCCTTAGCAGCAGCGCGGGTTTGAGCCCGGCGCTACTGCTAAGTGCCGTTGCAGTTGCGCGGTTCCGTGGACGCACGCTGCTGCTAAGCGGGGCCCACCAGGTGGCACAGTGCAGCAGTAGTTGCAGCGGTGGGCCTTTAACACGCGCTACTGCTACGGGTTTAGCAGTAGCGCGTGTACAGTGGGTCACGCTGCTAATATAGGTATCCTGGTGGGTATTGTGGGGGCCCACTTAGCAGTAGCGCTGTCTGGCACACCCCCGCTACTGCTAAATAGATAGCAGTAGCGCGTTTCTTCCACCGGTGCTACTGTAAATTAGCTGTAGCACGTACCTCTGACCCGCGCTACTGTTAAGCCTCCACCTATAAGGTTTTCCCCAGTAGTGAATGGCAGGTTCAGGAGTCTCATCAGATTCCAGCCTAGAAGTGCTTTGCATATCTCTCATGGGGAAAATATCCTCAAAGAATGTAGCATCTTTAGACTCCATGATTGTACCGACCTTCACGTCGTGTACATCAGATTTCACCACTAGAAATATATAGCCAACGCTATGCTTGGCATAGCCCAGAAAAACACAGTCCACGGTCTTTGGTCCCAACTTGCGCTTTTTGGTTATCGGCACGTTGACTTTCGCCAAACAGCCCCAAGTGCGCAAGTAAGAGAGTGTAGTTCTTTTCTTTTCCCATTGCTCATAGGGAGTAGTCTCATTATCCTTCGTGGGAACTTTATTCAGGACATGACATGATGTCAATACAGCCTCCCCCCACCATGCCTTGGATAAACCCGATGTATCTAACATGGCGTTAACCAAATCTGTTAGAGTACGGTTTTTTTGTTCGGTAACCCCGTTTGACTGGGGTGAATTGGGAGGTGTCCTCTCATGAATAATACCATGTTCCGCATAGAATAAATCGAACTCGTTAGAAAAATACTCTCCACCACGATCAGACCGAACTCGTTTTATTTTCATTTCAAGTTGGTTCTCAACTTCTGCCTTATAGATTTTAAAGTAGTGTAGAGCCTCATCCTTTAGTATTTAACAAATACACATAGCAGAATCTAGTGGAATCATCAATCAACGTCATGAAGTATTTCTTTCCACCTTTAGTCAACACACCATTCATCTCGCACAGATCTGAATGTATGAGCTCCAGTGGTGCTAGGTATCTCTCCTTCGCAGGATTGTGAGGCTTACGAGGTTGCTTTGCTTGCACACACGAATGGCACTTAGAGCCTTTGGCTAAAGTGAAACTCGGGATTGAATCCATCTTAGCTAGCCGCGTCATACAACCGAAATTAATGTGACAAAGACGTGAATGCCAAACCTCAGATTCATTCACGCTAGAATGAATTTGGTTCACGACTTTATTACAGAATTCCACCAGGGAAAGGCGGAACAAACCTCATCAATCATATCCTTTTCCAACAAACAGCCAATACCAAGATACGACTACTTTATTGGACTCAAATACTAACTTAAACCCTTCTTTACAAACAAGGGAGCCACTAACGAGATTCTTCTTGATGGCGGGGACATGTTGCACGTTCTTCAGTTGCACGATCTTTCCCGAAGTAAACTTCAGATCTACCGTGCCAACACCATGAACAGAAGCATGCGAGCCATTCCCCATCAAGACTGAGCAATCTCGTGCGACCTGGTAAGAAGAGAACAATGACATATCAGCACACACACACATGAATGTTGGCCCCTGTGTCAATCCACCAATCGGTGGACTGACAAACTGAAAGTACAGTAAACAAATTACCATACCCAGTTGCCTCATCACTGTTGCTCATAGTCACATTGACAGACCTAGAGTCCTGTCCTGGCTTCTTGTACTTGTTTGGGCACTTGTTTACCCAATGTTTCTCTGAACCACAAGTAAAGAGCCATCTCTCTTTTTGTCTTTTTTCTTACCCTTCTTCTTGAAGGTAGTATTCTGCTGGACAGTGTTCTTTCCCTTGAACTTGTGGAAATTCTCCTGCACCACATTGGCGCTAGAAGAACCCTCTGCCCCTTTCACGTGTGAGTCCTTTGCTCTCGAGTTCTGATCAACACTTAGATGACCAATGATATCCTCAACAGAGAATTCACGTCTCAAGTGCTTGAGAGAAGTAGCAAAGTTCCTCCATGTAGGAGGGAGTTTTGCAATAATGCAACCCGCGACAAACTTGTCCGGTAACTCACACTTCTGGAGCTCCAGCTCCTTAGCGATGCACTGTATCTCATGAGCCTGGTCCAATACATGACGGTTATCAACCATCCTGTAATCATGAACTACTCCATAGCATACAGTTCGCTTCCAGCATCGGTTGCGCCGAACTTAGCTTCGAGCGCATCCCACAAGTTTTTGGCAACGCGCATATGGAGATATGCGTCAACCAACTTGTCTCCAATCACACTAAGAATGACTCCCACAAAGACAGTGGTTGCTTCCCTGAACGCCTTATCCTTTTCAAGATCAATCATTCCATCGGGAATCACACCACTGACCCAGAAGACATTCATAGCTGTGAGCCACAAGGTGGTCCTCGACTGCCAACGTTTAAAATGCGTCCCGGTAAACTTTTCCAGTTTCAGAGTAGCGGCGAAGCCTTGAATCGAAAAGTGCCTAAAATAAGGTTTTTGGATTGTTGGAAATATGAGCACTTTTTCGATTAGACTAATCCACGAGTAAACAGTAAACATGGCAATCACAATATGCAACTCATACCGATACCTAAACATGTGAGCACGTACAGTACATAGAACCGAGACATCTATGAACAAAGCATATACGGCTAGCACATGAATAAGCATATAAACGTGTAAGTGAGGGATGAACAAATCATACCCTCTGGTTGGCCAGGCCAACGCGGCGGCGGCAGCAGCAGCCTCGGCGTCGTCCGTGGCCTTCTTCTTGGCGGCGGCGGCGGCGGCGTTGTCGTTCGCCATGGGGTCGATGCAGGGGAAGTAGTGGAAGCAGAGGAGGACGAAGATGACGGGGATGGGGACGAATCGGGAGCAGTCGCGTCGAGACGCTCCCCAAAAACCTTATTGCCGTTCTCCCGGGCAGGATCTCGAACGACAGGGTTTCGGAGGCACTTGCTCTCCCGACCAACCGTGCACGCAGTCGTCGGGATGGGATCGCCGAAAGCAACACACTGAGAGGAACAGTAGATGACGGCTAGGGTTGTGCAGGAGGGAGTGAGTGAACTGAGTTAGGTCACTCCATTGGCCAGTGCCTTCTTATATAGGCCGTTGGAGTCGACGCACTCTCGGGAAGGGAGTCGTCGGCTCGGCTCATTCCCGCAACCCGCGGCGCGCGCGCGCGCGTCGTGACTAGGCGAGGCGGGCGGTGGAGGAGGAGCGCGCGTGTACCACTCCTCTTTCCAAGCTCCCAATGGCAAGTGGTAGAGCAGCCCTTATAAAGGGGTCTCACTCTCTCTACTGTAGCAGTATGGGACTAAACTCCCACCACTTGCCATGCACCTAAATGGGCCTTAGAGATTAATCAGGGATTATTGTCTTATATGGGCCTAAGTCCATCTATAATCCAACAGGAGCGAGGATTCGTGGAGACATTCATTACGAGAGTGCAGAATGGCTTGATGTGTTTGGGTACTAGTCGATGAAGAACTCTATGATAAACTGAGGAGCTGCGGTGAGCCAAATGCTAGAAGCTGGTTGTTCGAGATGGATGATTTCCTATCCAGTACCGATTATGTGAAGATGATTACTACCCTGTGGGCAATCTGGAAGGCAAGGCGAGATATCATACATGAAGATGTTTATCGGCCCTTTTGAAACATGCAATTTTATAAAACATTTTTTTGCATGAGCTGGGCTTGATCGATTCAGCAGAACAGAGAGGTCAGCAGGAGAGGCAGCCGAGGATCGTTGGGCGTTGGATCCGTCCTCCAAAGGGTGCTGTGAAAGGTAATGTTGATGCTGCATTGTCATATGAGAACAACAGGTGCTCGGCTGCAGCTATTTTTCGTGCTGATCATGGTACCTACCTGGGGACTGTTTACGATCCAGTTTGTGGAGAGGCAATGGCGTGCCGCGAAGGGCTGTGCTTGATGCAGGACCTAAATCTGTACAAGGCTGTTATAGCCTCTGATTCTATGAGGGTAGTCAGAAGTATCTATGAAGGAAGCAGAGGAGAGGAAGCCATGATCTTAACCGAAGTCACGCGCAAGCTGGAGGTTCTACGAGATGTTTCCTTTAAACATGAAACAAGGGTGTACTCTAGTTTTATGTCCAGGCCGCCATGTTTCGCTCCTGGAGCCCCCGGGCTTTGTATCTGCTACTGTACCTCCTTAATAAAGCTTAGGTGTTTTCCCTAGAAAAAATCTAAAAGAAGTACTATGTAGCTTTTTTATGATAAAAATATCAAACTTCATTTTGCTTTGTTCTATTTATAGAGCGTAGGATTCTGCCATTGAAATCGATATCAGAAATAAGAATATGAAAAGTTTCAGCCAACCAACGATCAAATAGACAATCGGTTTATTTAATATTATAGAATTATTCACAGAGACAGTTTATTCCATTTTCACACTACATCACCAATTCTCACACCGTAGAAGAATCAACAAGTGCAAAAAAAATACTGCAGCAGCGACATATACACCCAACAAAGTACATCTCTAACGGGCTAAAAGCTCTACCCTGTCCGCGAACAAATACTCCCTCTAGTGTTATACCGTGTATAAACCATCCTCTGTTCATGTCGCCTGACCCATGGCCAGTGAGGCCAATATCAGCAGAGGAAGTAGAATTTGCCGCAAAACTGATCCTGCAAATGATGTAACATAGGCGATGACAGTAAATTAGCCCGTGTATACAACCGATGCAGATGTCGAGACATATCTGAAGGAAGCCTTTTATACCTGGAACAGGTGCATGGCAATTGTTTGAAACGCTTGCGGAGCCAGCTGGTGGTGCTGTAGAAGTGGAGTTTGTGGATGGTAGGATCCCGATGGCTGCGCAATCCGCTCCGTAAGAACCTGAAATGATGCCTGGAGTTAGAACTGAGGTGCGCGGTTTGGCTGTACAGATGGGAAGTTGCTTGTGCCCTTATGATCTTACAGTCTTGAAAACAAGGCATTGTGGTCATGTTCAGAACATTGCTGAAGCCCTCCTTGCACTCGCAGTGGTAGCTGAGCCCTGTGGCGTTCTTGCATGTGCCCCCAGACCCACAGTAAGCTAAGTCACAAGCTGTATATAGGATTGTACACGTAGAGATCAATCAAGATGACTACAGATTAAATGAAAACAACATGATCACAAAATGTACAAATAGGAAAACAAGCAGTGGTAAGGTGGAGTAGTTACGGTTTGCCGAGATGGAGACATTTTTGGGTGAAGGCGCCGGTGTTGGGGCTGAAGTGTCGTTAGAACATGAGTGATCAATGGTACCTGCAGGGATATGCTTTTGTTGGTTATGTGGGATGATATAAGCAAACTCTGTTATATTTTCTGCGCAGATAATATTGATTAATTTCTGTGCATTGGATTAGTATACACAAGTGTTCCTTCAGGTGTAGGAAGAAACATACTGAAACACAAGAACTCTGAAGAGGGCACTTTTGATTGAAAAGAAAATCTGAAGATGACACGAAGGCAGAAGCATTTAAAAGTAACTTATCCCTATTCTGACCGATAGAGATAAGTGCCTGTTTTAACAACAGAGACAGCAAACAGAACTGAGAAGCTTCGATTGCTACGCGTTTCGGTGGACCAATGAGATTTATGTACATGTGGACTTTCAGTGCCTAAAAATCGCCTTTATTCAGACTGAAAAGTAGACATCCTTTTGGAGTACAAAATGGACTTCGTGACTCTGCAAGTCCACATCACCATGTATCCGAGGTGCATATAAACCATTCAGAGTTCTGGTGCAGTTCAGATTGCTGAACTATTCTACTTTCCTGAGAACTAATTTTACAACAAAACAAGGATATGTATTCAGAAGCTAATTTTGGGTCAGAATTACTCTTCTCTGAAGGTAGAAGCAGTACATGATGACCATTTATTTGTATACCAAACTGCAGGTGTGCACACGACTATAGAAAAGTTGCTTGTAACAGATTAGGCATCCCAAGACGTAGGTGGTATGCAGTTATGCACCGTCACCAGTACAACAAACAATTCCGGCATATCTGGGCTGGCCTGCCTGCCCATTGATGAAGGAAGAGAAAGGACGCACGGAAGAGGAGCGTGCACTTACAGTTGGGGATGACGCAGGGCAGGAACCTGAGGCTGTCGCCGACGTGCATCTGCGTCCACCCGGGTTCGCAGTCGCACCTGTACCCCGGGAGGCCCGTCGTCACCGTGCAGTTCCCCTTCCCGCACGCCACCGTCTTGCACAGCGACCCTGCTCGCATCAATCAACCCTCAGGCCAAGCTTATAACGCCGCCGGCGGCGTTGGGGAGAAGTGAGCGACGAGACGTACCCATGACGGGGGCGAGGAGGGGGCTGAGAGGGGAGAAGAAGGCGGCGGCGGCAGGTCTGGCGGTGAGGGCCAGTAGGAGGAGCACCAGCGCGGCGCCGCCGGCGAGTCGTCTCATCTTGGTTTCTTGGTTTCGCCCACGACTCTGCTGCAACTGCGAGTAGTAGCCCCACTAGTACTGCTTTGCTGCTGCCCGTTGGTGTTTCCGGTCTCTGCGCTCCCGTGTGTGTGTGGGCGGTTGTTATGATGAGTTTAAAGAGGCGGATGGATGTGTACAGTTAGTTGGTAGGGAGATGAGGAGGTTTTATGGGGGCTTCCAAGATTGACTTGGCAGCGAGGAGCCAAGCAAAGTCAAGGTGGGTTCCGTTCCAGATGGCGCTCCCGGATACTTTTCAAATCTATTGTCTTCATTTTTTTCACAAACTATTGTCGAAATTAGTGACTATAGCTCGATGGATATAGAAATAGTTTTGTTATTAAAAAAAAAACTATGGGAGTAGTTGCCCTTACTACGTTTAGCCCAGTTCGCGGTACACATAGCGTTAAATGAAGATCCAACAGTTAGGAGTGTCCATCATGCAAAATCGCATGGCCAGGAAGTGGCGAATCTAGCAGGGCGGCTTCGAGCCCCCCCTCCAAAATTTGGAAAACAAAAATTACTAGTATTCGTATCAATTTTTTTACCTTATTTGGACTCAAGAATTGAGAGTTTTTAACTTTTTCTACACATAGTTAACTTTGAGCCCCTCCTTCATTTTCTTCCAAGATTCGCCACTGTCAGGAACACTCAATCGCGAGAGGGCGGGTGCGGTTTTACTGTTCTTAATTAAAAAGACAATAAATTGTTTGGTTAATTAGCGAAAAACGGACCAACTCGTCCACATTGACAACATAGAGCACTTTGGCCGACTTGGCTACCGACGAGAATGCCCCAGCGTTACTGAAAAGAAATATACCCATCGAAAGTGCATACAAGTGTCGTCGTCTCACTCCAAATTCAGTTTACTGTAGAACACCATGAACAAAGCGCTATTCACTAACTACATGGATCCCGACGGCGACACATGCCAATAGTCAAACACACACACACACCAACATGAGATGGCTCCGACTTTGATGGCGAGCTTCGCAAGAGAAATATTCAAAGCCGATGCAGGTCGAGTTCTTCACAAATGACCACCTAAGAGAAAATAGGTGCAGACATTTAATGAAGAACATGGTTGGACGACCGACATACGTATCCATGTCTCACTACGCGTCTGCGGACTGATAGTGAGTCCGACTTGGAAAAGGTCGTTGGAGATGCCCTAACCCCCTGATGTATCACATTTCGGCCGCATCACCCGTTCACCTCTAAAACCAGAATTTTACTCACGCAACTTTGTAATACCGAATAAAACACCCCCTCTGTTGTTGTCTTTGTAATGCACTCCGGCACAGTGATCTCAGAGGCTTCCCCTAACTCCTCGACTCCCCAAATCGTATCCCCGCCGCAGTTCTTATTCTCCATCCCCGTTGGGGACTCCGAGATCGACCTTGTCTGCACACGATGTCCTTGCACCTTCACAGAGCTCTAATGTGCCCCCCTACCCATTCCTCGCGGCGCACAACATCGTCGACATGTGCCTTCACACATCGTTCTGCCTCCACCCCACTCTTCCTCGGCGATGGCAGACACAACCATGGTAGCATCACAAGCTATGGTGGAGATGTATGACTCAGCAGCCAAGGTCAGGCCTCCAGAGTCCTCACCGAAAGAGGAAGCGTGATTGCCGGGGCCGTGTACCTGTGTTTCATGCTTTATCTGTAAAATGCGGAGCGAAATCCTTTTTTCATGAAAGCGCGACCACGTAACCCCTATGCTGGCGCTAATGCCGAAGCAGACGGCGGTGAGAAGGACTCGACGGGTGACGGGTGGTGATGTGTTCGCCTCCTCGCCGGGAGGCGGTTGCCGTGCTCGAGAGGCAAGCATGGGGGACTTAGAGCATCTACAGCCGGGCGCCCCAAACCCGCCTCATATGCCCGGGCAGCCCGCCCGGTCACTGATCGGTCATGAAAATCTGACCTAGACGGGCGCCTCAAACGGGCCTCAAACGCCCGGGCTGACCGGCACCTCCCATATCCAGCCCAAATATGGGGCGGATATTGGGGCGCCCGGGCGCGTCCGCCACGTCGGTCTGGCCCGCGCCGGCCCGCCCCGACCCCACATATATTCCTCCCCATCCGCTCGCCGGACCAAACCCTAACCACTTCACTCCACTCCCCTCCGCCACCCAAGCTCACCTCCACCGATCTCCGTCCATCTCCGGCATGGCGGGCAGCGGATCCGAGTCGTTCACCTCCAGATCCGTCGACCCCGAGCTCATCCCACGTGGTCCCGAGGAGGAGATGGCCGTCAGGCTTGCGCTCCGTCGCTCCCGGGACGAGGCCCGTGCGAGGCAGCGCGCGGACTCCTTCCGTCGGGAATCCATTGCGTCCGCCCAAATGGCGCATGGATCCGGCACTCGGTGTGCCCTCGCTGCCTCACCGGAGGCGGTGCGGTCCGCCTGGCGTCCGAACGCGGTGGCGGACGCGCAACCCCTCCGTTGGCGCGTGGAGCAGCAGGACGCGTCATGGTTGTCGTCCGACGCAAACATGGCGCGGCGTGCCCGCCGTGCGATGGAGCGGGCGCGGGAGGCGGCGGCAGCCCTCGCGGCGGTGGATGCTGATACGTCTCCAACGTATCTATAATTTATGAAATATTCGTTCCATGTTTACAATAATTCTATATGGTTTTGGTATGATTTAATTAGAACTAACCCGGATTGACGCTGTTTTCAGCAGAACTACCGTGGTGTTGTTTTTTGTGCAGAAATAAAAGTTCTCGGAATTGGACGAAACTTTTTGACGATTTTTTTTTCGACCAAAAGAGACCTCCGAAGCTTCGTGGAAGGACCAGAAGCCTTACGAGGTGCCCACGAGGCACCAGGGCGCACCAGGGGGGGTATGGCGCCGTGGTGCCTCGTGGGCCCATCTTCGCGTGATTCCAACGCCAAAAAATCCTATAAATAGAGAAACCCCCAGAAATAAACCTAGAATTTGGACTCCACCGCCGCAAGCCTCTGTACCTCCACGATCTCATCTAAAGCCCTTTTCCGGTACCCTGCCGGAGGGGGGGAATCATCATCGGAGGCCATCTTCATCATCCCGGTGGTCTCCATGACGAGGAGGGAGTAGTTCACCCTCGAGGCTAGGGGTATGTACCAGTAGCTATGTGTTTGATCTCTCTCTCGTGTTCTTGATTTGGCACGATCTTGATGTGCCGTGAGCTTTGTTAATATAGTTGGATCGTATGATGTTTCTCCCTCACTATCTTGTTGTGATGAATTGAGTTTTTACCTTTGAGGTTTCACTATTATCGGATTGAATACTTTGTTGGATTTGAGAACACTTGATGTATGTCTTGCATATGAATACCCGTGGTGACAATGGGGTATTATATTGATTCACTTGATGTATGTTTTGGCACTCAACTCGCGGATTCCCGAGGTGACATTGGGGTAATCTATGCATAGGGGTTGATGCACGTTTTCGTCCTACTTTCTCCGGTAGAAATCTTGGGGCACTCTTTGAAGTTCTTTGTGTTGGATTGAATATTATGAATCTGAAGTTGTTTAATGCGTATCGTATAATTGACTCACAGATACTTGTGGTGACATTGGAGTATCTAGGTGACATTAGAGTTGGTTGATGCGTATCATGTGGTGCTATTTTAGTGCGAACTCTAGGGTTGTTCGTGACACTTATAGGGATGGCTCAATAGATTGATCGGAAAGGATAACTTTGAGGTGGTTTCGTACCCTACAACAATTTCTATCTGATGTTCTCCGCTAATAGGAACTTTGGAGTGATTCTTTGTCGCACGTTGAGGGATTGTTAGCATTGTTGAGAGATTGCACTAGTGAAAGTATGAACCCTAGGCCTTGTTTTCAAGCATTGCAATACCGTTTTTGCTCACTTTTGTTACTTGCTACCTTGCTGTTTTTTTATTTTCAGATTACAAAAACCTATATCTACTATCCATACTACACTTGTATCACCATCTCTTCGCCGAACTAGTGCACCTATACAATTTACCATTGTATTGGGTGTGTTGGGGACACAAGAGATTTCTTGTATTTGATTGCAGGGTTGTTTGAGAGAGACCATCTTCATCCTACGCCTCCCATGGATTGATAAATCTTAGGTCATCCACTTGAGGGAAAATTGCTACTGTCCTACAAAACTCTGCGCTTGGAGGCCCAACACGAGTCTACAAGAATAAGTTGTGTAGTAGACATCAAGCTCTTTTCTGGCGCCGTTGCCGGGGAGGTGAGTGCTTGAAGGTATATCTTTAGATCTTGCAATTGAATCTTTTAGTTTCTTGTTTAATCACTAGTTTGGTTTATAAAAGAAAACTACAAAAAAATGGAAGTGAGGTTGCCTCATATTCTTCGTCTTTATCATGTCTTTCTTGAAAATGATGGATCGGAAAATTGTGCTCAATTGATAGAAGAAGAATTCAATAAAATGTTTGGCATAAAATCTTTGAATGACGAGCATGATTGCAATGTTGCTAGTATGAATTCTCTAAATATCCATGATGCTAGTGATATGCAAAGCCATAAGCTTGGGGATGCTATGTTTGATGAAGATGATATTTTTAGTCCCCCAAGTTTTGA
The DNA here is from genome assembly GCA_039707655.1 of Elymus sibiricus. Classification (NCBI taxonomy): domain Eukaryota; kingdom Viridiplantae; phylum Streptophyta; class Magnoliopsida; order Poales; family Poaceae; genus Elymus; species Elymus sibiricus. The sequence goes on along the minus strand of CM077670.1, from coordinate 317,765,490 downwards.
TGAGCAAACTTATTATGATGATAGCATGCCTCCTATTTATGATGATTATATTGATGAAAGTGGGTTTGGAAGAGTGTCAACTCTAGGTACTAATGATCCCACTATTTTGGAGGGTGTTGAATCATATGGCAATAATTATCAAAGTGGATTTGGAGAGGTCACAACTTTATTTAATGATGATTCCACTATTTTGGAAGAGGTTACAATTGACTATGATATGAAAGTTGCTATCTATGATGATTATTGTGATGACATGTATGCTATAAAGAATAATGATAACTATGAAACTTGTCATCATGATTTTAATTTTCAATTGGATTATGCCAATCAGGTATCTCATGATAGTTATGTTGTTGAATTTGCTCCCACTATTATGAATGTGAAGAAAATTGCTTATGTGGAGAGTAATAAAATTTCTATGCTTGTGGATCATGAAAAGGATGCTTTATGTGATAGTTATATTGTTGAATTTCTTCATGATGCTACTAAAAATTATTATGAGAGAGGAAGATATTCTTATATATATTTCAATAATATCAAGTTTCCTCCCTATGTGTTGAAAGTTTTGAAGTCATGCTTGCTTTGCCTTCCTATGCTAGTTGATTCTTGCTCCCATAAATTGTTTGCTCGCAAAATCCCTATGCATAGGAAGTGGTTTAGGCTTAAATGTGCTTGTCATATGCTTGATGATGCTCCCATTATTTTTCTATTCTTCACTCTTTATGCGAGCATCATTGAAATCATCATGCCTAGCTAAAAGGCATTAAAGAAAAGCGCTTGTTGGGAGACTACCCAATATTTATACCTACTGTTTTTGTGTGTTTACATGATTAATCTACTGTATTAATCATGTTTTATATGTTTTCTTTCAATAATGTCCCAAGTAAAGCCTTTGGGATAGTGTGGATGCTTGTCGATTTGATTCTGTGCAAAAACAGAAACTTTTGTGTCCAGTGCTGGAATTTCTGTTCCGTACTGGAGTGTGATAAAATTCTGAAATTTTTACAAAGTATTTGGTTACAAATTTTTTACGTTTTCCTAATTTTTCAGCATTTTTGGAGGTACATAAGTATGGTTTTTAAATCTCTCACTACATGCTACTCTGCTTTTGACAGATTCTGTTTTCGGTGCATAGTTTGCTTGTTTTAGTGTTTCCATATCTTATATTGAGTAATATAAATTGTGGAAATGATAGAATACAGTAGGAATTATTTGAGAACAATTATGAATCTTATCTTGACAGTACCTAAGTGGATGATTTATTTTTATCATACTAACCTATCTCACAAGTTCCGTTAAGTTTTGTGTGATTGCAGTTTTCAAGTTTTGGGTGAGATATCGATATGAGGAGAATAAGGAGAGGCAAGACCCTAAGCTTGGGGATGCCCAAGGCACCAAAAAGTAATATTAAAGGAAGACTCAAGCGTCTAAGCTTGGGGATGCCCCGGAAGGCATCCCCTCTTTCGTCTTCAAAACTATCGGTAACCTCATTCGGAGCTATATTTTTATTTGTCACATAATATGAGTTTTGCTTGGAGCGTCATTTTATTTTGTTGATATTTGCTTGCTGTTATAAATAATCATGTTTTGTATCTTTTAGTTCAATAAAATGCCAATTATAGCCTTTACCATGCTCAGTTTGCAAGTTTATGTGTTGCTGTTTGAAAACAGAAAGTTTTCTGTTATGTCCTGAATTTTTGTGAATTGTCAGAATATGATAAAAATCTGAAATTTTTACACAGTAAGCATGCATGAGTTCTCTGTCATGTGGTAATTTTTCAGAATTTTTGGAGTTAGGTAATTACGAATTCTTATTCACCCTTTACAGATGTTCTGTTTAGACAGATTTCGGTTATAGTTGCATTGTTTGCATATGTTGCTTGTTTAATGTTACTATTTGTGGACAGGAGTATTAAATATGCAGAGGCATTTAGTATGCAATGTTCAATTAGAATTTTAGTGATTTTTTACAGTAGAGAATGTTAAGGTTTTGCGTTGATTTAAACTAACTTATCTCACGAGTTCTTGTTGAGTTTTGTGTGGATGAAGTTTTTAAAGATTTAGGAGAAGCCATGATATGAGAGGAATTAAGGAGACACAAGATCTCAAGCTTGGGGATGCCCAAGGCATCCCAAATTAATATTTCAAGAAGTCTCAAGCATCTAAGCTTGGGGATGCCCCGGTAGGCATCCCACCTTTCTTCATCAACAATTATCGGTTAGTCTCGGTTGAGCCTAAGTTTTTGCTTCTTCACACGATGTGTGCTATCCTTGGTATATCATTTTATTTTGTTTTGCTTGCTGTTTGAATAAAATAATAAGATCTGAAATTTTCAAACGAGAGAGAGTCCTCACATAGCTACCTATTTACTTAACTACTCATTTGATCTTCACTTATATCTTTTCGGAGTAGTTTGTCATTTACTCTCGTTCTTCACTTATATCCTAAGAGTAAATTGTTGAATGAGTTGAATTTCATAAAGTTGAAATTATATGTGCTTCATATACTAGTCTCATACCTAGTAGTAGCTTCGCATTGGGTTTAGAAAGCAAAATCTATTGAAGTTTGACAATCACAATATTAGTCATACAAGCAATTCATGAATGATTTGTATAAGGAAGAGAACTTTCACATATAAATATATTATCTTGGACATCTTTTATGATTGTGAATACCCATTAATTATTTTCAAACTTGAGCAAATTAGTTGAAGTTGGACCAGGAAGAAAACATAATGAGTTATGTTTGGGTATATTTGCATAGAAGTTATATTGTTATGGATCCTCCAACATGTGGTGCTTGCTTAGGATCTTCTGCTAGCCAAATTTTTTTACTAAGTAGAGATACTACTTGTGCATCCAAAAACCCTTAAAACCCAGTTTCTTCCCATGAGTGTCCACCATATCTACCGATGGATTGAATAAGATCCTTCAAGTAAGTTGTCATCGGTGCAAAAAGCAATAAAAATTGCTCCTAAAATATGTATGATCTTTTATTGCAAGGGAAAATAAGCGTTGTACGAACTTGTGATGGTAAAGAAATAAAAGCGACGGACTGCATAATAAAGGTAGCTATCACAAGGGGCAATATAACGTGACGTTCCTTTGCATTAAGAGCTTGCACATCCAAAAATAAAAAGCGCATGACAACCTCTGCTTCCCTCAGTGAAGGGCCTATCTTCTACTTTATGTATTTACTTTTATGCAAGAGTCAATAGTATTACTTCTCATTTCAACCTTAATTATTCTCTAGTTGGCAAGCATCATGTTGTGGGGAAAGATCCAGGCACATATGGCTAGTCAAATATATTTGATCATGAATTATTATTGTTGACAATTATCTCTATGATAAATAAGTTGGGAGGCGAAACATTAAGCCCCTATCTTTCTCTGTGTTCGATGGATGCCATTTGTTCTAAAAATATGCTTTGAGTACTAGCAATCATAGAAGACTATATGATAATTGAGTATGTGGAGCTCTTACTTAGACTTTGTTGAAGATAAGTTGAATTGCAATTGTTTGGTGACTAAGAACATAGGTTGTTAAGTTTCAAGAGAATGCATTGTTTGAACCATAACATGTGAATGGATTGCTACTTTATCATGATGAGTTTTATGAGAAAGAGTTGCTGTTATGATGCTAGAAAAAGTGATTGAAATTATCATTGATCAAACTTATGCACTATGCTACCATTCACACTTCATAAATTATTTCTTTTATCATTTACCTACTCGAGGACGAGCAGGAATTAAGCTTGGGGATGCTGATACGTTTCCAACGTATCTATAATTTATGAAGTATTCATGCCATGTTTACAACAATTCTATATGGTTTCGGTATGATTTGATTAGAACTAACCCGGACTGACGCTGTTTTCAGCAGAACTACCGTGGTGTTGTTTTTTGTGCAGAAATAAAAGTTCTCGGAATTGAACGAAACTTTTTGACGATTTTTTTGGACCAAAAGAGACCCCCGAAGCTTCGTGGAAGGACCAGAAGCCTTACGATGTGGCCACGAGGCACCAGGGCGCGCCGGGGGGGGGGGGGTATGGCGCCGTGGTGACTCGTGGGCCCATCTTAGCCCATCTTCGCATGATTCCAACGCCAAAAAATCCTATAAATAGAGAAAACCCCAGAAATAACCCTAGAATTTGAACTCCGCGGCCGCAAGCCTCTGTACCTCCATGATCTCATCTAAAGCCCTTTTCTGGCACCCTGCCGGAGGGGGGGAATTGCTACGTGTGAGCTGCGTTGGTAATTCCCTGAAGAGGAAGGGAGATGAAGTACAGTACAGATAAGTATTTCCCTCAGTTATGAAACCAAGGTTATCAATCCAGTAGGAGAATCACACAACACCTCGTTAGCAGCACCTGCACACAAAACGACAAATCCTTGCACCCAACGCAAACAAGGGGTTGTCAATCCCTCGGCGATTAATTGCAAGATTAAATTGTATGTGATAGATAGATAAATTGAAATAAAAATACAAAATAAAATAAATAAACAAAAAGTGCAGCAAGGTATTTTTAGGGTTTTTAATATATGATTTAGATAGACCCGGGGGCCATAGTTTTCACTAGAGGCTTCTCTCAAGAAAATAGCATACAATGGGTAAACAAATTACTGTTGGGCAATTGATAGAAAAGCAAATAATCATGACGATATCCAAGGCAATGATCATGTATATAGGCATCACGTCCGAGACAAGTAGACTGACTCCTGCCTGCATCTACTACTATTACTCCACACATCGACCGCTATCCAGCATGCATCTAGTGTATTAAGTCCATAAAGAACGGAGTAACGCCTTAAGCAAGATGACATGATGTAGACAAAGTAAACTCACGCATGAATAAACCCTATCTTTTTACCCTTAATAGCTACGATACATACGTGTCATGTCCCTTTCTGTCACTGGGATTGAGCACCGCAAGATCGAGCCCAATACAAAGCACCTCTTCCCATGGCAAGATAAATCAATCTAGTTGGCCAAGCCAAATCAATGGATCGAAGAAGAAATACGAAGCTATAATAATCATACATAAAAGGGTTCAGAGAAGACTCAAATATATTCATGGATAATCTGATCATAAACTCACAATTCATCGGATCCCAACAAACACACCGCAAAAAGTGATTACATCGGATAGAACTCCAAGAACATCGAGGAGAACATTGTATTGAAGATCAAAAATAGAGAAGAAACCATCTAGCTACTAACTATGGACCCGAAGGTCTCTGGTAAACTACTCACGCATCATCGGAAGGGCAGCAAGGTTGATGTAGAGTCCCTCCGTGATCGATTCGCCCTCCGGCGGAGTGCCGGAAAAGGCCCCCAGATGGGATCTCTCGAGAACAGAAGCTTGCGGCGGCGGAAAAAGTATTTCGTGCACTCCTCTGTTGGCTTCCCGATTTTTGGGAATTTATAGTGGTGGAATTAGGTCAAAAAGGGCAGAGGTGGGCCCACGAGGCACCGGGGCGCGCCTGCCCCGCCTAGGCTCGCCCTGGTGGCTCGTGGCCACCTCCTGGGGCTTCTGGCCTTCTCCCGAAGCTTCTAGTGTTGGTTATGTCCTTTAAAAAATCTCCAAAAAGTTTCGTCGCATTTGGACTTCGTTTGGTACTGATATTCTGTAAAACCAAAAACAGGCAGAAAACAGCAACTGGCACTGGGCACTAAGTTAATAGGTTAGTCCCAAAAAATAATATATAATTGCTGTAAATATATATAAAAACATCCAAGATTGATAATATAACAACATGGAACAATCAAAAATTATAGATACGTTGGACGTATCAGGAATCATCACCGGAGGCCATCTTCATCATCCCGGCGGTCTCCATGACGAGGAGGGAGTAGTTCACCCTCGAGGCTAGGGGTATGTACCAGTAGCTATGTGTTTGATCTCTCTCTCTCTCTCGTGTTCTTGAGTTGGCACGATCTTGATGTACCGCGAGCTTTGCTAGTATAGTTGGATCGTATGATGTTTCTCCCTCTCTATCTTGTTGTGATGAATTGAGTTTTTACCTTTGAGGTTTCACTATTATCGGATTGAATACTTTGTTGGATTTGAGAACATTTGATGTATGTCTTGCATATGAATACCCATGGTTATAATGGGGTATTATATTGATTCACTTGATATATGTTTTGGCACTCAACTCGCGGATTCCCGAGGTAACATTGGGGTAATCTATGCATAGGGGTTGATGCACGTTTTCGTCCTACTTTCTCCGGTAGAAATCTTGGGGCCCTCTTTGAAGTTCTTTGTGAATATTATGAATCTGAAGTTGTTTGATGCGTATCGTATAATTGACTCACGAATACTTGTGGTGACATTGGAGTATCTAGGTGACATTAGAGTTGGTTGACGCGTATCATATGATGTTATTTTAGTACGAACTCTAGGGCTGTTCGTGACACTTATAGGGATGGCTCAATAGATTGATCAGAGAGGTTAACTTTGAGGTGGTTTCGTACCCTATAACAATTTCTATCTTATGTTCTCCGCTAAAAGGAACTTTAGAGTGATTCTTTGTCGCACGTTGAGGGATTGTTATATGATCCAATTATGTTAGCATTGTTGAGAGATTGCACTAGTGAAAGTATGAACCCTAGGCCTTGTTTTCAAGCATTGCAATACCGTTTTTGCTCACTTTTGTTACTTGCTACCTTGCTGTTTTTTTATTTTCAGATTACAAAAACCTATATCTACTATCCATACTACATTTGTATCACCATCTCTTTGCCAAACTAGTGCACCTATACAATTTACCATTGTATTGGGTGTGTTGGGGACACAAGAGATTTCTTGTATTTGATTGCAGGGTTGTTTGAGAGAGACCATCTTCATCCTACGCCTCCCACGGATTGATAAAGCTTAGATCATCCACTTGAGGGAAAATTGCTACAGTCCTACAAAACTCTGCGCTTGGAGGACCAACACGAGTCTACAAGAATAAGTTGTGTAGTAGACATCAGATGTCGGTGAGGCGGAGTCGCATTCTCCGGCGCCCCGTATGGTGCAGCAGTCCGGGCGCCGCAACCGCGTCGTGGTGGAAGTCGCCGGCTCGTCCCAGGACGGATCCATCATCGACCTGACGTCCACCGGCACCGTCCGGGTTACGTGCTCCCACGAGGAAGAGTAGGGCATGGGAGACGGCGGCGCCTTGAGTCCCGTGAGCTGGCTCGTGTCCCATGCCCTACTCTACCTTGCCGGCGATCGGACCAACACTCTGGGGAGCGCAGTCGGCCGCCGGACATGGCCATGGCGGAAGCGGGCAAGCTCCGCTTAGATTAGGTTTCACATTGCATGTAATAATATAGATTTGAGGTTTCTAGTTTGAGGTATCCGGATGTGGAATGCATTATTTGAGGCGCGACCAGGCAGTGTCCGCGGACGCGGCCGCGGGCGTTTGAGGGGCTGGATTTGCATAGTCCGGCTGTAGATGCTCTTAGAGCTACTCCAACAATTTTGCTAAAAAACATGCCGTAAATTTTAGAGAAGTTTCTCGAGAGCTATTTTTGTCTGATCCTGTAAACCTCTTCCTTTAAAATATGTTTTTATTTTATTTTTCATTAAAATAGATAATGGCCTAGGGCCCGCCATTCAATGACACGTGTGACTGCCTCCGATGAGACAGTGCGGTGGCCGCCGGTGACAGGCGATGTGGTGATGTGGGGCAGCCTCGGGGTGGAGGCAGCATGAGCGGCGGTGGCGCCGCGACGGCGCCGCGACGCATTGGCATGGCGGGCAGTGGCGGCACAACTGCATTACGGTGGGGCGTCGACGGGCGGCGGGCGGGCAGCGGTGGCATTCTGGCAGGGCGGTAGTGGTGCGCGGTGAAGTTTTAGGAGGTTGCAACACTTTCCCTAAACGAGAGGGAAATTGTGGTCAAGTTCATAGGATCTTGTAAATTGATCCGTTGGAGACGTTTTCCCCCCAAAACTTCCTTTAAACATATTTTTTTACGGGAACGAGATGTGTTGGAGTTGTCGTAGTGCGCTTGGACATCTTATTGGCAGCGACGGAGATCGGCGCACGGCCCTGGGTTAGGTGCACGACGGCGACCTTGAGCCACTCTGAGGCCAGGTCCGGCTGCGTGACGAGCCCGAGAGCATCAAAATCGGTGTCTCTACTGTGTGTTACCGAGCGCGTTTCCAGCTGGAACTATCGATCGAATCGAACAGCGCGCCTGTACCGTGTACGTGCGCGTCAGTCAGCGCTCCAGTCCAGGCAACCAAAGCCAACTTCAGATGTACACGGACGGGCCTGTGAAACATCAGGAAGCACCGTCTCCGTTTCGAAAGAAAAAGAAATACGCGATGAGTCCGGCCACCGGCGCGGTCGAGTTCGAGTTCCTCCCGTGGACCGACACGGGAAAACCACTCCACCTTGACCGGGATGTGGACGGTGCTATTCAAGCCGTCGAAGAACGAGTTCCCTGAGGAAGGAGAGGACTCCGGCTTAGACGCCGAGCACGATGCCAGCGTGGTAACTTTTAATACTTTTTCCGAAATGTCATCTGCGGGTCATCTTTACTAGAATGACTAACCCCTGGTCTTCTTTCTCATAAGTGGATCCCCAGGGTGCAGCAGATGCGATGCCCGGCACCGCTGCTCGAGGAGGAGAAGTTTTCCCAGCTCGAGGCGCTCTTGGCCGAGGAACCGTACGTGGTTTCGGCCAAGGGGCAGAAGTAGCCAAAGGGGAGGGGCGGCCCCCGCATCCGCGACACCTCGGACGCAAGGTCCGAGGACACCCATGTATCCACCACCCACGAGGGCGAGGACCTGGAGGGGGAGGAAGAAGTGCCCTCCCCGAAGAGGAAGAGGGCGGCGTCCGAAGACGTTGAAGAGGAGGGGATGCCTTCCCCAAAAAGGAAGAGGGCGACGTCCGAGGACGTTGAGGAGGAAGAGCCCCCTCGGGGCCGCAGGAAACTGCGCAAGGCCTCGGCCGCACTAGTCGGCCAACGGGCCGCACCTGCCCATGTCACCCTCTCTGACACATCGGAGGATGTCCTCGCGCAGCCGCGCAGGACAAGGCCGGCACCCCGGAGGTATCCTTTATAGAACCCCCCTGATCTCTTTATGAAAACTCATTTTGATGCACAATGACTAATTAATCCTTTGTTCAGCCCACGACGCGTCCACATCTGCGAAGTGTCCGAGGTCGACGGGCTCCCTCCACCATTTATGGCGGAAAGCGGGTCGGCCGAGCACACCGTGCCTTCCGCGGCCCCCGAAGGGCTGGGGGAGGCAACGTACCGCCCGATCCCGACTGCCATCGACATGGGGGCGGGCGTCGGGATTCCTTCGGCCGAGATCCAGTCCTCGGCCGCCAAGGACCAGGGGGGAGCTCGGCCAACCCGTGGCTTCCCTCCGGGCGGCTCTGACACCGCAACAGCAGGCGGAGGCCTCCACCTCCGTCGCCAAGATGAGCGGACCCGAGATGGGTCCGCCCGCCCCTCCTGCCCCGGGGCAGGTACCCAAGGGGTGGCCTGAGGAGATGGAGGCGGCTCTGGCAGGATCCTCTATCGTGGAGGAGCACCATGCCCTTATCAGTACGACGCTGGCCAGCTTCCGGTCTGTAGAGGCCGGAATGCACAAGGTCTTCAAGGGCCTCCTTGGAGGCTTTGAGGTATGCTTGAAATAGCTTTGCTTGTTCCCTCGTTCTTTTTACGCATTAGTTTGACACTAGTTCCATCCGGCAGCCTTCTTCGGAAACAGCACAGTCCGAAGACTAAAAGCTGCCGCAAGTACACAGGAATGCGTAACAAGTAGTAGGCCCCGAGCCTTGAGTCAGTTTCAAAGAACGGACTCGAGGGTCGAACCTGGTAGGTTGAATAAAAGTAAAAAATGGTAGCCCCCGAGACTCTGGTTGGGCATAGCAGAGCCCAACAGGGGACCGAGATCGGTTTCCCGAGGACTAACTCTCTCGTTTATGCACAGGCCTCAACTTCGGCTCTGAACGCTAACTCCGAGGAGTTAGCGGAGATGGACCGGAAGTTGAAGCGGTCCGAGCAGGACCTCGATCTAATGCAACAACAGATCGAACGGGCGCAAGGTAAGCAGAAATCTGACGCATGAATGTTACAATTTTCGTGTTGGATGCATGTTATTTTAATGCCGAGCTGGTGTGATAACAGCTGCGACTTCAGAGCTTGAGGCTCTAAGGGCCCGAGCTTCAAAAAGCTTGACGAGAGGCCGAGCAACAGAAGGCTGCGGCGGCGAAGGCCAGCAAGGAGCTGGCCGAAGAGAAGGTAGCTCGCGACAAGGAACAGGCTCGGGTCCTTGAAGTCGACGACACCCTGAAGGGGGTGTATGTCGAACATGACGCCCTTCAGGAGGTCAAGAAGAAGGCGGCCGCGAGCCCGAAACGCTCAAGGCGGCGCAGGCTGAAGTCTAGAGCCAGGCCCGAGCCGACCGCAAGGTGCTCCAGCAAGTGAGGCAAATCGCTGCTGGTAAGCCATACTTACTTCAGTGTGTTTTTGGTCGCAAGAAGTTCGTCGAGCTAAATCGACTCTGGCGATTCACAGAAGCATTAACGGACCTGCCTGTAATGCCCCTATAGTTAAGCTACAGTAATCCCAACCTAATGATGCATGTCACCATGTTTTCGAAGCTAAATTGCCACTTGATAAAAATCAAAGTCAAATTCAAATTTAAATTGCAAGTCAAAATAATATTTCTTCCAGCAGTAAAACTAAAATGTTGGCATTGTTCTATAAATTTCCCTGGTCATTTGTCATGTTGAACCCAACATCATTTGACTCGCCAATTAATCCCTAGTAAAATATAAAGTGGTCCAACTGCAACAAAAATAACCATTTCAAATAAACAAATGTTTATGTATTTCCAATTGACTTGAAACTTTGTGGGCCTCTCCAAATTATTGTGCTCAATTTATGCGACCAGTTTCATGTAGAGCAAAATACAATTGGTATTTATTTAAAATGCAAAACTGTGGAGAAAAGCAAAAAAAAAAAAAGGAAATGTTCCTGTGCACTTTAGCCCATTAAGAATAGTGTATGGCCAGCCCATCTAAGCCTTCTTCCACCTCACGTACAGTACAGGAGGCAGAAGACATGGCGTGTCGTGCATCCACGGCCACCACCGCTCGCTGGCCGCCACGCACGCCATAGTGCCTCCCCAGCCCTATAAGTAGGTCCCCTGGGAACCCTAGATCGAGCTCGATCGATCCCCTCACTTTTCCCCCTCGTGTCGTTGCTGTCTCGCTCGGGAACGAGCTCAAAAGCTCGCGCGGTGACCGCGTGCGTCGTCGCCGTTGCCGCGGACAGCGTGCTCCTCGCTGGCTAAGAAGGCGTCCAGGAGAACCGCCACCCTCGACCTCGTCTTCCCCGAGCAACGAATCGAGCCGGGACGGCCCGTGCGCTCGCCATCGAGATCATCTTCACCACTTACATACTCGTCGTTCGCCGTCGATTGCCTCGTCTCTGGTCCGTCCCCAGCCACCTCGAGCTCACCTCCGGCACCACGGTGAGCCCCTCCTCCGTTTGCCCCTTTTCTCCGGCTGGATCCGTGCCCGTAGTGGCCGCCTCGTGAGCTCCGTCCGCCATGGCCGCTGGAGCTCCGCGTCCGCGCGCGCGCCCGCGGCTGCTGCTCGCCGCCGCCGCTGCCACAGCTAGCGCTGCTGCCCTGCTGCCGCAGCCGCTGCTACGCTGCCGTGCTGCCTGCTGGCTGCTGCCGGCCGCTGCTGCGTCCTGCTCCTGCTGCCGCCGCTGCTGCCAACTCCTGCTGCTGCTCTGCTTGCTGCTGCCGCTAGCTGATGCTCTGCTGCTACCGCTAGCTGCTGCTCTGCTGCCCTCTGGTACTTCTGTCTGCTGTTGCTGCTCCTAGCCGCTGCCACTGATGCTCTTTGCTGCTGCTGCTCGCTACCACTGCTGGCTACTCCTGCGCACAGCCGAGGCCATGGCCGACCGCCCATGTGCGTGCGTGTGAGCCGGCTGTGTTCTTCCCAGGCCATGTTTAATTAGGATTAGGATAAATTAATTAGGGGCTAATTTAGTCTATGTCAAGTGGGGTCCCTGTAATTAGTTAGTTTAATTAATTAGTTAGTTAGCCTATAGCTTATGACATGTGGGACCCATCTGCTAAATACCTCTTTAAATATAACATGTATCAATGACAAGTTAGCCCCACTTGCACTGTTCATCGGTTGACCAGTCAATTGTTGACTGGGTCAACCCATCCCCGGCCCCATTGTCAGCCTCATAGCCCTTTTGCCGTGTACACTTTCTATGTGCACTTAGCAGTTTTCCAATTAATTTTGAATTAATAATAATTTCAGAAAATCTTTTAAACTTTGTAAATTCATATAAATTCAATCGTAGCTCGGATGAAAATAATTTATATATGAAAAATGATCAGAAAAATATAACGAATCCGAATATGCCATCCACATACCTGCCACACACCTCTAACATAACAAACGTTGAACATTTGCTACCGAAACCACTAAATGAATAGTGTTTGGAGTCGGGAATGCATTAGAGCATATCACCAACACTTTTTGCCGTGACATACAGCTGTGATGCATTTGATTGCTCTGTTATTTATTGTTTCCCCTCCATTACTTTCTTTTCGGTAGACCCCGAGACCGCTGTTTATTCGGTGATCGACTACTTCACCGTCGAGGGTCCGTATCTGTCTGCAGAGCAACCAAGCAAGCAAAACCCCCTTGATCATTTCAATACTGCCCATTCTTTCTCTCTCGTGCATGCATTAGATTTTGCTACTTTGTTCGATAGCTCCTATTCTGATGCATAGCCTATTTTTGTAACCTGTTGTTGATACCTTACTTGTTGTCCTATATGCTTAGTATAGGCTGGTTAGTGATCCATCAGTGGCCCCACACCCTTGTCCGTGTTGGCCTGCTTTGCTACCGGATGACTCGATCAATGTGGTCGACGTGCAGAGACCGACACATCACCGCACATCCCCTTAGTTGTACGACTCTGCAGAGCTACTATCGAGTGCCGAGGGTGATACCTCCTACCTCACTCCTGATGATATCTCTGTAGCGTAGCTAGTCGGTTGTGGGTTACCGAGGGTGATTCCTCTTTCACCACCTCCGATGATGCCTCTGTCGTGCAGCCCCTCAAGTGTGAACCAATCGAGGGTGATTCCTCCAAGTTCACCTTGACGGTTACATCGAGAGGGAATCCATCGAGGGTGATTCCTCGGATTTCCCCCCTTGATGATAAAACACATTGTTACCTTTAACTGTTACCCCTTTTTAACTGTTACTGTGGGACTGAAGGGACAGGCGGTACCACCCCGGTAGAGGTGGACCTGAGTTCCCGATAGTCTCTTAATAAGTCGGGTTGACCAGGAGGGTACCCGCGAGATAATGACGCGGCACGGCCGGGCAGGCAGAGACCGCCCTAGAGAGGGATGGGCCTGACCCTTGTCGTAAGTCTATGAGACGGGGCGACAGGATCACTGATCGTCTCCGCGAGCTCCCAATACACTAAAGGTTTGGATATGTGATCCGAGTAGGCTTCTGGCCTTTTCGCACTAACCACCACACGGGATAAGTTATGGGCACTCGGCGTCGTACGATTCTCCCGAAAGCTCTGTCAGACGTCCAGTTCAGCATTGCGGCACGGCTGGGCCGGCGCCATCCAGGACAGAGGTGGTGCCTGGATTCGCCCTGCGCGCAATGACCCGGATTGCTTAGGACGATTGGCCCATGACCCCTTCGCACTTAGGATGTAGACCGGCGGGGACCTCACTGCGGAGCCTAGGTAGGACTCCGGTGTGTCGATCAGCCGAGGCCGGGCATGACCCGAAAAAGTGTGTCCGGCCAGAGTTAATCGAGCGTGTTGGGTAAGTTGGTGCACCCCTGCAGGGAAGTTATCTATTCGAATAGCCGTGTCCACGTTAACAGGACTCTCGGAGTTGTATCCCGATCTACTACAACTAGAACTGGATACATGTGACCCTAAACTGATATGATGGCTCCGGAATCGCTTCCTCGCGGGGTAGACGAGGAAGGATCTCTGGGCGTTACTAATATATATTTGTTACTACATGTTATGTTATTCTACTCTCTTCTGTTGCTGCAAGACACTGCAAGATGCTAGTCTTCGATAGGCTAGGCCTTCCCCTCTATTCTGGCAATTCTGCAGTATAGTCCACGGATACAGCCCCTTCCCTTTGATACCGATTCATAATTAGTTTAGATCTGATGTAAGTCTTGCGAGTACTTTGGATGAGTACTCGCGATTGCTTTGCTACCTTTTTCCCCTCTACCCGGTTGCTGCGATCAGATGACGGAGTCCCGGAGACAGCTGATCCCGCCGACGACTATTACTACCCCGATGGAGCCTACTATTACGTGGAGACCGACGACCAGGAGTAGTTCGGAGGCTCCCAGGAAGGAGGCCTGCGCCTTTTCGATCTAGAATTGTTTTGCTCAGCCTTCTTAAGGCAAACTTGTTTAGTTATGTCTCTACTCAGATACTGATGCTTTCGCTGACTCTTGTGTACTCGATCTTATGTATTCGAGCCCTCGAGGCCCCTGGCTTGTAATATAAAGCTTGTATTATTTTATTTTGTGTCTAGAGTTGTGTTGTGATATCTCCCCGTGAGTTCCTGGGCTTGATCGTGCGCATTTGCGTGTATGATTAGTGCACGATCAAGTTGGGGGCATCACAATGCCCAGGAGTGTGTCCGACGTCGGCTGTCACTTCGGCGCACGGGAGGGCCATGCCACGGAGAAGGCGTTCTGGCGCCAATTCCAGGCGCCGTCGCATCCGCCACTTCTCAACGATCAGATGAAGCAGTTGGTGGAGCTCTATCGTATGTCAAGGACGGCGATGGAGGACCTCTGCATCCGTCTGTGGCCCGCGGAGCCACTGCCGACCAGGTTCTTCGGCCCGGTGGCTCGGCTCCAAGACGCCGGCTGCTACTTGTAGACTGCGTTGGTATTCCTCGAAGAGGAGAGGATGATGCAGTATAGTAGGGATAAATATTTCCCTCAGTTAAGAACCAAGGTTATCAATCCAGTAGGAGAACCAAGCAAGATCCATTGAACATCACCTACACACACAAAAGCAAACACTTGCACCCAACGCGAATAAGAGGGTTGTCAAACCTCTTAGCGGTTACTTGCAAGGATTAAGTCTGATAGAGATAAATTGATAAAGTAAATTACTAAACTAAATAAAAGTAAATAAATTACAGCAAGATATTTTTATGTTTTTTATATCATAAAGATAGACCCGGGGGCCATAGTTTTCACTAGAGGCTTCTCTCTTGAGCACATAAACATACTGTGGGTAAACAAATTACTGTTGGGCAATTGATAGAAAAACAAGTAATTATGATGGATTCATGGCAATGATCATGTATATAGGCATCACGCCCGAGACAAGTAGACCGACTCCTGCCTGCATCTACTACTATTACTCCACTCATCGATCGCTATCCAGCATGCATCTAGAGTATTAAGTTAATAAAAACAGAGTAACGCCTTAAGCAAGATGACATGATGTAGAGAAGCAAATTCAAGCAATATGAATAAAACCCATCTTTTTATCCTTAATGGCAAACAATACAAATACGTGTCATGTCCCTTTCTGTCACTGGGATTGAGCACCGCAAGATTGAACCCATCACAAAGCACCTCTCCCATTGTAAGATAAACTAATCTAGTTGGCCAAACCAAATCGATAGACCGGAGAGAAATACAAAGCTATATTTAATCATGCATAAAAGAGTTCAGAGAAGACTCAATTATTTCTCATGAATAATCTGATCATCAGCTCATAATTCATCGGATCCCAACAAACACATCGCAAAAGAAGATTACATCGGATAGAACTCCAAGAACATTAAGGAGAACATGGTATTGAAGATCAAAGAGAGAGAAGAAGCCATCTAGCTACTAGCTGTGGACCCATAGGTCTGTGGTAAACTACTCACACATCATCGGAAGGGCAGCAAGGTTGATGTAGAAGCCCTCTGTGATCGATTCCCCCTCCGGCAGAGTACCGAAAAAGGCCTCCAGATGGGATCACGGAAGAACAGAGGCTTGCGACGGTGGAAAGGTTTTCTCTTCTGTCTCTCTGATGGTTTTCGAATATTTGTGAATTTATAGGAGTGGAATTAAGTCAAACGGAGCAACGAGGGCCCCACAAGGCATCAGGGTGCGCCCCCCTGGGGCCGCGCCCTGTTGCCTTGTGGAGGCTTCGTGAACCTTCTGGCCTCCTCTCCAAGGCTCCAAGGTCTCTTTTGTCTAGAAAAAAATCTCTAAAAAGTTTCATGGCATTTGGACTTCGTTTGGTACTGATTCTCTGAAAAGTCAAAAACAAGTAGAAAACAGCAACTGGCACTGGGCACTAGGTTAATAGGTTAGTCCCAAAAAATGATATATAATTGCATATAAAAACATCCAAGATTGATACTATAATAGCATGGAACAATCAAAAAATTATAGATAAGTTGGAGACGTATCACCGGCCCACAAGTCCTGAGATGGAAGCGGTCCGCCTGCTTGGAGGGCATCCAACGGGCCTATGCCTGCATGAAGACGCATTATCCTCGCATCAAACGCGACGGCAGTGGCTTTAGGGCCGCCCGAAGGGAAGGACAGGACTCCGGAGCAGTTCATGGCTGAGGTGATGGAGGGTGCTCGAATCACAGAGCCCCACTGTAGCAAAGACACCATGTATTTTTAGTTTTACACTTCGGGATGCTGAAGTTTATATGATGTAATCAAGACAAGTTTTTATTTGAAATGAATTCGGCTTTATGTTTCGACTTGTTCTTGCATAGGTCTGTTGTTGTTTTTGACTCCTGTGCGACCATTGAAACTGACAGTGACCGGTCGTCGGCTTCAGCCCCCTTGTACATGATACAAGGGGTGTTTCCTTTGCATGTATAACCCTTAGCCCACGTCTCGGTTCCCGAAGGCGGTTCATGCTTGGAGAAACTAGGCAATCGAACCATATTGGTTTTACAACTTTCACTTAGTCATAAGAGCTTGACTGTGGGGGCTGGTGACTAGCCCCCGGTTTTTGAAGTGTTCGGCTTTAGCTGAGGTTTAAACCATGATCCACTTCGGCTCATTTCAAGAGGAGCCCTTCGTTTAACACGGGTGACCTCCATCGATCCGTAGTTTAACACAGTCACCGGCTTGCCGACCAGTTTACACATACCAAGACAGTCAATTTTTGGCTTTCTCCACTGAGGCCTTTCATCATCCGAGACAGAAGCACAATCGCAGTGGTTCTCTGATACGTCTCCAACGTATCTATAATTTTTGATTGTTCCATGCTATTATAGTATCAACTTTGGATGTTTTCATATACATTTACAACAATTATATATCATTTTTTGGAACTAACCTATTAACTTAGTGCCCAGTGCCAGTTGCTGTTTTTTGCCTGTTTTTGGTTTTCAAGAATATCAGTACCAAACGAAGTCCAAATGCCACGAAACTTTTTGGAGATTTTTTTCTGGACATAACAAGTACTGGAAGCTTCGGGAGAGGGCTAGAAGATGAAGCAGTGGTCCACGAGGCACCACGGCGTGCCTGGGGGGGGGGGGCAGGCGTGCCCTGGTGGCTCGTGGGGCCCACACAGATCCGTTTGACCTAATTCCACCACTTTAAATTCTCTAAAATCGGGAAACCAACGGAGGAGTCCACGAAATACTTTTTTCGCCGCCGCAACTTTCTGTTCTCGAGAGATCCCATCTGGAGGCCTTTTCCGGTGCTCCGCCGGAGGGGGAATCGATCACGGAGGGGCTCTACATCAACCTTGCTGCCCTTTCGATGATGCGTAAGTAGTTTACCACAGACCTTCGGGTCCATAGTTAGTAGCTAGATGGCTTCTTCTCTCTTTTTGATCTTCAATACAATGTTCTCCTCGATGTTCTTGGAGTTCTATCCGATGTAATCACTTTTTGCGGTGTGTTTGTTGGGATCCGATGAATTGTGAGTTTATGATCAGATTATCCATGAATATTATTTGAGTTTTCTCTGAACTCTTTTATGCATGATTATTATAACTTTGTATTTCTCTCCGATCTATTGATTTGGTTTGGCCAACTAGATTGATTTATCTTGCAATGGGAGAGGTGCTTTGTAATGGGTTCGATCTTGCGGTGCTCAATCCCAGTGACAGAAAGGGACATGACATGTATGTATCGTTGCTATTAAGGGTAAAAAGATGGGGTTTATTCATGCGTGAGTTTACTTTGTCTACATCATGTCATCTTGCTTAAGGCGTTACTCCATTCTTTATGGACTTAATACACTAGATGCATGCTGGATAGCGGTCGATGTGTGGAGTAATAGTAGTAGATGCAGGCAGGAGTCGGTCTACTTGTCTCGGACGTGATGCCTATATACATGATCATTGCCTTGGATATCGTCATGATTATTTGCTTTTCTGTCAAGTGAAAACTATGGCCCCCGGGTCTACTTTTATCATATAATCTACTTCTATCATATATTAAAAATCCTAAAAATACTTTGCTGCACTTTTTCTTTATTTACTTTATTTTATATTTTAGTTCAATCTATCTATCTATCACCATACAATTTAATCTTGCAATTAACCGCCGAGGGATTGACAACCCCTTGTTTGCGTTGGGTGCAAGGATTTGTTGTTTTGTGTGCAGGTGCTGCTAACGAGGTGTTGCGTGATTCTCCTACTGGATTGATAACCTTGGTTTCATAACTGAGGGAAATACTTATCTCTACTGTACTGCATCTCCCTTCCTCTTCAGGGAATTACCAACGCAGCTCACAAGTAGTATTCTCCCTTTACACACTTAGCCGAACAGAGCGGAAGCGTAAGAGGTAACCACAGGAGCCGGGCAACCCAACTATTGACCAAAATCTTGGTTTGAAACTGATTCATATGATGCAACGTCCGAGACACCGAACACACAGTTCGGACTTTTGGATCACGCGTGGGATTTTCGAATCCGAGCCCCCGGTTGAAAGCCGGTTTTGAAAGAGTGTTCTGTATCGTGAGAACTATCTTTGGCTCAGAGGCAAGGAAGAAAGAAAAAAAGAGACATAGATATCTGTGTGGTGACCGCAAAAGGTCTGCTTTTTCTTTATTTCATATGGTCAAGCCGTACATGCCAAGCTTTATCAAAGAAGCTTTGAGAGATACATTTATAGAAGAAATAAAATAAAATGGGGGAGGTATTCAAATAGGTTGGGTATAATTGGGTTTACAACCCGGATCCTTCCCTGCCGCACGTCTGCGCCTCCGTGCTGTTTACCAACTTGTCCTGGTCTATGGCGAGGCTCCTGTGAGCAACCCGTGCCTCCGCCTATACTATGCTTTATGCATTCGAAGAGGCGGGGCCCTGGAGTAGGTTGCACCTGTCGCACGATGGTTTAAACCATGCAGTCCTACTGCTCCTGTCGGTCCTTTGACAGGGTCCTGTAGGTGCACAGGTCCTCACGTGGGCATCGCCTGGTTGAGCCAAATGGCACGCCCTGCATTTTTATCCTCCTCGGTCTCCCTTGGAATTTTATGTGCGAAGTTATGTACTCTAGGTATGTAATCCTCGATCAGATGAAGGAGAGTGGGGAGCGCGTAACCCTATTTGGGCTCAGCGTTTGACTATCCGAGGGTGGAAGGCGTACCCTTACTACGCTTTAAAGAGCGGAGTGTGTGGATGGAGTGCTGGCTGCCGCCTCGGACGCCAGAACTTCGGCTGCGAAGGCCGTGGTCTATTCCTCTATTCGCAGGGAATGTTCGGTGTTGCCATTTACTGTGATAACACCATTTGGTCCTGGCATCTTTAGCTTTAAATATGCGTAGTGCGGGACCGCGTTGAAGTGAGCGAATGTAGTTCGCCCATGCAGTGCGTGGTAGCCACTGCAGAAGGGGACAATGTTGAAGATCAAGTCTTCACTTCGGAAGTTTTTGGGAGATCCGAATACTACCTCCAATGTGATTGCTCCCGTGCAGCGTGCTTCGACGCCGGGTATGACACCCTTAAATGTGGTAGGGCTGGGCTTGGTTCTGGATGGATCCACGCCCATTTTCCTAATCGTATCAACATATAGATCATGTTGAGGCTGCTGCCTCCGTCCATGAGGACGCGTGTAAGGTGGAATCCATCGATGATGGGGTACAGGACCAGAGCCGCAGACCCTCCATGACGGATACTGGTCGGGTAGTCGTGTTTTTCGTAGGTGATAGGGTAAGCCGACCACGGATTGTACTTCGGGGCCACAAGCTCTAGGGCATAGACATCCCGAAGTGCTCGTTTCCTCTCCTTTCGAGGGGTGTGAGTGACGTAAATCATGTTCACATCCTTTACCTTGGGAGGGAACTGTTTCTGGCCTCCATTGTTGGGCCGTCGAGGTTCATCCTCGTCCTCGCTACGGAGCAGGTTTTTGCTTTGCCCCTCTATCGTGACTTTTCTGGCCTGCTTGAAGACCCAACAGTTCCGGTTGGTGTGGTTAGCGGGTTTGTCCGAGTTTCCATGATTTGGCAAGGCCTATCAAGGATTTTATCGAGCTGGCTAGGGCCGCCTTTATTCCCTTTAAAGGTCCGCTTTTTCTGCCCGGCCCTAGGGCCGCTAAACCCTGCATTGACTGCGGCATCCTCGGTGTCACTGTTGCCGTTCTTGTGCCGGCATTTATTCTTGTTGCGCCTGGGTTTGCCGTTGCCATCGCGCGTTTTCGAGGTGCCAGCCTCGCCGTTATGGGAGTTGTGAGCCAGCCAACTATCCTCCCCCGCGCAGAAATGGGTCATGAGGGAAGTAAGGGCCACCATTGTCCTCGGCTTGTCCTGCCCGAGCTGTCATGCGAGCCACTCGTCCTGGATACTATGCCAAAATGCTGCAATTGCTTCTGCATCGGGGCAGTCGACTATTTGGTTCTTTTTAGTTAAGAACCGATTCCAGAATTTTCGGGCCGACTCGCCGGGTTGTTGAATAACGTGGCTGAGGTCGTCGGCATCCGGAGGTCGGACGTAAGTGCCCTAAAAGTTTTCCCTAAAGGCATCCTCGAGAGCTTCCCAGCTCCCGATGGAGTGAGGGGGGAGGCTGTTAAGCCAGTGCCTCACCGGCCCCTTGAGTTTGAACGGCAAGTATTTGATGGCATGGAGATCGTCTTCATGAGCCATGTTGATGTGGAGGCATAAATCCTCGATCCATACGGCTGGATCGGTCGTCCCGTCGTATTGTTTGATGTTTATGGGTTTAAACCTGTCCGGGAACTAATGCTCCATTACCTCGTCTCTAAAATAGATCGGATGTGCGGGCCCTCAAAATCGAGCCGTATTGTGCTGGGTGTCGGGAGACATCCGTGCATACGCCTGCTCCCAAGCGCTGCCGTACCTGTCCAACCGGGCCTCGTATCCGTCGAGTCCGGCTGGCGCGCGTCCCCTCGACCCGTAAATGGATCGAGAAGGGGCTCGATTTTCTTCTAGCCTTCTACATGAGTTGTAGGGCTCAGGGTAGTCAACAGGATCCTTGCCGTAACGGCATGTGGTTGTTTGGGGAGTCATGTGTTCCCCTATTGGCCTGTCGCGCCCTCTAGGAGTTCGGTCGGGTTCGTCGGCATGACCACGTGTTAAAAGCACGTTGTCGGTTACCTCATCATCGAATTCCGGTATTTAGCGTCGACGTGGGTAGGATTTGGAGGCAGTCTCTCGCCGGTCTTTGAAATCTTGTTCGGCTGCGGGGATCTCCACCCACTCGTCGTTGAGCTTGTTCTGATCGGCGTGCAGCTGTTGCTGCTTCTTTTTCATGCTCCTGGCGGTTGCCACTAGCCGCCTTCTGAACCGCTCTTGCTCGTATGGGTCTTCGGGGGCTATGAAGTCCTCGGTTCCAAGGCTCACATCATCCTTGGATTCAGGTAAGTAGTTGTTGTCGCCCCCGTCAAAGAGATTGTCGGGGTCGTCATCTTCGGGTGTTGCCGCGGGGCTGTTCTGCCTTCCTGTGGAGGCTTGAATTTCGTCTCCCTGGTCATCGGTGCCGTCAGCCGTGGCGCCGTTGTTAGTAGCACCTGTGTTGTGCCCGCTTTGGTCGCCCCCGATACCTTTCAGCCGCCGACGTCGGCGTCTCGGAGGGTTCCTAGGTATGTCGACCATATAGACGTCGTAGGTGGATGTAGCAGTGCATCTTCCCATATGAGCTGAGGGCGGGGCCGCTTCTGGTGTGACGCCAACATCTTCGTCCATGTCGGTGGCCTCTTCGTAGGCATAATCCATCACGTCGGTTAAGTCATCGACCGTGGCGACTAAGTGGGTGGTGGGTGGGACGCAAATTTCCCTGTCATCGGCTTTAAATCCGATCTTGTCATAGACCGAGGTCGAGATCGATAACCTCTGAATGCGATCCAGCATCTCATTAAGGTGAGATAGATCCTCGGAGTCCAAGGCCTGGCTATATGCCGGGTTGGCCTGAAGCGTAATTCGCGAGTCGCTTGACGCGGCCTCGGTGTGTGGGTCGACCAGGGTTGATCCCTTGCCGTCTACAAGGAAGATAGGATCCGAGCTTGATGCTGGGTCCGTGTTCGGGCTTGACTCGAGGTCCTTGCCCGGTGAGTGGATAGGGTCCACGCATGAGTCAAGGCTCGGCCTAGCAGCGATCGGTTCCGTGCTCGAGGTCGGACGTACCGCGGGGTTGGATCTGTGGCTCAGATCCGAAGTTGGCTCCGCGGCTGCGCCTACGCACTAAAAAAACACTTCCGTGATGATACGTCTTTGTCACAACAGGTCACGTTTTCTGTCATGCATGTACATCCATGACGATTTTATGACGGAATCAAGATAGTCATACCTGTGTTGTCGTAGAAGTGTTCCATGACAATACTGAAATTATCATCATGGAAGTGTCCACTTGCATGACGATAAATGTCGCGTCGTAGAAGCGTTTTCGTCAAGGGTGACCGTCACGTGGCTTCCACTGTAACAGGTCGCCGTTAAGCTATCGGGTCCGGTTTTGGATCCGATAACCCGTTAACAGCCCTGACCAATGGCGATTTTCCATGTGTAAAATTCCCATTGGCCAACGGATCCACGTGTCTGCTCGGCGTCGCGATAGATGTCATCCATCCAATGGATGAGACGCGCCTATGGAACAGTGACACGTGGCACATGCCAAAACATGCCCATTTAGCTAAAAAGGCCGGCCCAGTCAAAATATGTGGGCCGGCCCATTTACGGCCTACTTTCATCTGGCCCATTTACAAAAACGGCCCATACGAGATCTGCCAATTTGGCCCGTCAATGGCCCGTTAATGATTTGACACTATTGCGGCCCATCGTCTGTTTCAACCCGTTAACAGCCTGCTATGTCTTTGGGCTCATTTGCCGGTCGAGGTTCTTTCGGCCTGTTAGAGGCCCAATATAGAGATGGGCCAATTTCCAGGCTGTATGTCTTTCGGCCCGTTAGAGGCCCATTATAGGCATGGGCCAAATTCTTGGCGGTACGTATTTCGGCCTTTTAGCGGCCCATTAGCGATTTGGGCCAACTTCCAGCCTGGTGTATCTTTCGGCCTGTTAACGGCCCACACCGTAGTTGGTCCATTTACATTCTGACCTGACTTTCGGCCTCTTAGCGGCCCATGTTCTCCATGGCCCAATTCCAGCCCGACATGACTTTCGGCCTGTTAAAGACCCGTTCTGTATATGGTATAACTTATGGCCCGATTGGCTTTCGGCCTGCTAATGGCCCGACATGGAAATGGGCCAAGACTGAACTGACGATCATTTCGGCCTGCTAGTGGCCTGTGGGCTCATTTCCATTATAGCGGGCCTATCGAGCTTTCGGCCTGTTAACGGCCTGGTAAGATCCCATGTTACGATGGGCCCACATTCGAGCCCCAAATCCATTTCTGCCACGGGACGGCCCATGATTGTAATGGGCCTCGTAGATTGGACCATTCGAGCAATTATGGGCCCACGTAGATTGGGCCTGTTGGACCCTGTTTCAACGATAGAATATATAATAACATAGAACTATCCTACTCTACAATACCGTAAAAAAACCTACACTATACAATAAAGAGATTAAGGCATAGAACACAAAAAATAATCCTACACTATACAATAAAGAAATTACAGCAGATTACATCCACTGGGCATCATACTTCGCCAACAGTGATAATAAAGTGTAAACAAACAGTAAATTACATACACTGGGCACATACAGCTCATACATCATGGACGCGCATCAACACAACTTACCATTTGAACTATAATCTCTTCAGAAAATAGAATTGGCCGGATTCAGATACCACAAATTTCAGTCAGCAAAATCTCCACTTTCTTTGTGGTTTCCTCAGTCTCTTGTTTCATTTCTTTGACTGTTGCATCTTTTGTCTGCACCTCCAATCTCAACATGTTGATTAAATATTGAGACTCATATGCACGCTGTCTTGCTGCCTCTAGTTGATGCTCTAGAATATCAGCACATTCCAATTCCAATCCATAATCATTTGGTAACGGCCATGCCGCACTGCTTTGAGAGCTTTGTCTTGATGTCACTTTATCCTGAAATGTTTCTGTAAGTACACATGACTATAGCAAAAATATAGTTACAACAGTGAAGCGAGCAACACAGACTATCTTGTACATGGCAAAACAGGACTAACAATAATGCACACATCATGAAGCATAAGCAGGTGATATTTTAAAAAGTATAAAGATGGTAGTCTGTTCAGGCTGCATACAGAAATCTCTCTTAGCTCACCAAAGGAGCATGGTGTTGGGGCCAAATCCAAAACACAGACAGGTTACAAATTTAAACCACGCGCAGCTACTGAACATTAGATATATCTTGCGTATAAGTAAGCAAGCAGTTAGCCATTGTGTAGCTCGTATTAACTAGCTGGAACATTGGGTGCCATGTTTCAAAAGAGTCTTAGGGAGCATAATGAACTGTAGAGGGATTCATACAAACCTACTACAGCAAGCAAAATTAAGCAATTATTAGCCTCGTATAAACTAGATTGTGAGCCTCATGTAGTAATAGTTGGTTAATGGACTTCAAAGCTTCAGACACACTTTGCCAGAGTAATGAAATGGTAAGGCATTTAATTATGTCAACTAATAGTTATACTAGTACCCTACATGAGGCAACATTGTTTGGGCATCTAATTAACTGAGGACAAATAAAGCAATTGAAAAGAGCAATTTTGCCTGAAGCAGACAAGCAATTGAACTGTTGTGTTGGCAGCATGCATACATGCACGCCTCAATAACATCCTTGGCCTGGCTACATTTGAATCAACTGATGTATTTTCTATACAATGGAACAAGTAATGTAACATTGTTTGCCCCCTATGAAGTATCTCGACTAGTATGTACTCAAGATCCTAGTAATCATAGGGAGGCTAATGATGTGAACATGCGTTTGGTTATGACATTTATGACATCGAGAACTCTACCATAGCAGGAAGGAGTTTCTCACTCTGTTCACTAATATAAGATGTTTTAGATATTTAAATGTAGACTACATCCGTACTGAAATGAGTGAACAGACACATTAAAATGTGTTTACATACATCTGATCTAGGAAAAAGTTAGAACATCTTATCTTATAATAGTGAGCGAAGGGAGTATTAATCAATAGTCCAATGACTGGGTTACATGTGAAGAACCCTACGCAAGCATAATGTAAGACAAATAGGATGTCCTGGTAATTGTAATACAGTGACTTAGCATAACTGGTTGTACATGCTCAGCGCTGCTCCTTCTTCTCTTGAAAGGCTCCTTCCTAACATCTTGTACTTGGAAATCCTGAATCTTTGCTTCGTTGCACCCCCTCTGCAAGGTGACACAAACTAGTTACAGGTCTCCTTACATGGATGATAAATATGTATACTTTCCAGTCTCTGGGCAACACCAAAGCATGAGTTTATAACAAAACGACACCACATAATGAAACATGCCACATCTCTAGCACACACTCAAATGAGCATTTACTATGTGTGTGCTATGTATAAACTAGGCGTACCTTCATGAACTGGACCTCCACATACTCTTGGGGAGCCTAGTTTAGTGTACAGGCAAACCTTTATGTCACCTATGAGTTATACAAGCCCCCACTACAGCAGCCATTAGTGTTTAAATCATTGACAAGCTCCGTTAGGTCATGAACAACAAGTAATCAAAGCAAACAGTTCTAGTATGGCTGGCTAATACAAACAAGCAATTGAACACATGTGTGAGCAAATCTTGCATAACACTGAATTACATATCAAGAAAACAAGCATAGAAGGAGGCTTAAAGACCATCACTTGACTGACCAGATTTAGGAGGCATTTAAACATCATGTGCAACGTAGAACTAGCATAAACATTGCATATTTCAGATTCTATGATGAAATGCACATGTATTAGGTTATGCCATGTATGATGCCTAAATCTACTCTATAGCAGGTAGGAGTGATTCATCATTGCAAACACAATTGAATTGCAGGTGAAGGGCCAGTTCTTTTCCACCTTTTGAGAGCTTATTGTCAAAATAAGCTATAAAAGCTCTAAAGAACTCGTTTTTGAGTTATGGGCTTGGGCTGAGCTTATTTCCACCACCCATTCCTTCACAATGAGAAAAAGTTGGGGGGGGGGGTTGCTTCCCGAAGAAGCTCACTTAAAATTGAAGGGGTATAGCGAAATGACTCTGTTGTGCCCATATTACACTGAAAATGCCACTGCTCAGGCCCGCGTTACACCCGACCCCCAAGTAAAAACAAACACGCAACCGTTCGTTCCCCTGCCCGCCCGCATCTCCTCTCCCCTTTCCCTCTGCCTTGAGCCCCTACCTGCAGCGCTAGAGTTCCTCCTGCGAGCCACCACCACCAGTCTCATCTGCCCTGCTCCTCGATGATGCTCTCTCCAGCAAGGCTCCATGGCCCGCGGGTAGGGCTCCATTTCCCCGACAGCTCCTTCCTCTAGCGCTGCCCCTCACTCTGCTGGTCCCCAGCAGCTGCTCCGCTATGGTCCGCCCAACGCTCCACTCCGGCATCCGCCGCCCAACTACGATCGATGCCCCACTCCGGCAGAAGGCCCCTCGTTCCCCCTCCCCTCCTCCTAGGCCGTGGCCATGAGGTGCTGTTGCGGGTTGAGCTCATCCAACAAGGTGAGGATCTCCTCTGATTTTTTACCAAATTTTCATTTTGATCTGCTATATAATGAATTGCTATGAGCTGCTGCTGCTGCTACTACTATATGATGAATTGTTATGAGCTGTTGCTGCTGCTTCTATATGATGAATTGCTATGAGCTGCTGCTGCTGCTGCTATATGATGAATTGCTATGAGCTGCTGCTGCTGCTATATGATGAATTACTATGAGCTACTGCTGCTATATGGTGAATTGCTATGAGCTGCTGCTGCTGCTATATAATGAATTGCTATGAGCTGCTGCTGCTGCTATATGATGAATTGCTATGAGCTGCTGCTGCTGCTACATGATGCTTTTAGGTGGTGCTGCTATATGGTAAAAACCAGCCACTTGGACCATGGAATTTTGATAGATAATGATTAATCATATAAATTTAGGCAATTATCCTCTGTTTGGAAGACATTGACCAAAGTAGATTGTGCCAAGTAGATGGTATCTTTGTATTTGCATTTTGAACAAATAATGATGGTCTGTTTTCCTATCATATTAATTACTGCGATGGGTTCAATTCGTGATGTTTGCAAGTCAAATTTATTTTCTTAGGGGCAGCAAAATGGAAAAATATAATGCAATAGACTTTTCACTGATCATACAATAGATAAGCTGAAAAAGCAAGCAATGAAAAGAACTGGTTGGCTTATTATCTCGAGCTTATATTCACAGGAGCTTATTTTCATAGGACAACTCAAAATAACTGGCCCTAAGAACCCTGGCCAATAGCAATGCCAAACAAATAACATCACGATGATTGCAATGGAGTGACTTACCATACCACGCTGTATAGGCTCACTGCTGCCCCTCATTTTTTTGTGATGTTCCATGAAAATGCACCATACATCCTGTACTAAGAAATCTTGTACTTTTTCATTGCTGCGCCCCATCTGCAAGTTAACATAGCTAATTTGAGACATCTCTACATGATAATACAATGCATATCCCTTGCACATAACTAAACCACCAATTAATGATTGTGTGCGTCGCATAAACTAGCCATGACTCTATGTACTGGACTTGTAGGCACTCTAAGGGAGCCTAATTTAGTGCACTGGCATTCCTTCATGCCACCTATGACTTTGTGTAATGTCTGATGTCTATATCTCTAATTTAGCAGCCAGTAGTGGTAATCATTGGCTACACAAAGGGATTATTGGTCGAAAATCCTAGCAAGGCACGCCGGCAGGCACACAACAATACAAGAGAGAGACGCACTTACAAGATCATAGCAATGCTTCAGTACAAGAGTTTGGTTAGCCAAGGTGTTAGATCCAAAAGAAACATCATTCTTGTGGCTCTTGCCAGCTCCATAACATGTAACAGTGACCTATTAGTATATTTGAAGTACATCTGGCAGGTGATGCTGGACGGGTTTAAAGGTGTGACAAGTACCTAGGTCGCGGCGGGTGCTTGGCATCGTGCCAGACGGTGGGAACCAGGTTAGAAACATCAAGGGTGATGATGATGCGGTGGCTGTCGGGGTCCAGTAAGGAGATCTAGGACCATGGACGAGGGTGTCGGTGAATCTGCTCTGGTGGTAGGGTTGAGGATGTTGTCGACGATGTGGATCTGCAGCCGTGGACGAGGGCATCGGTGAAACTGCTTTGGTGGTAGGGTTGGGGATGGTGTCGACGATGCAGATCTGCGGCCGTGGACGAGGGTGTCGGGAAGCTTCTTAGGTAGGGTGGACGATCGTGTGGACGATGCGGATCTGAGGCCGTGGACTTGGGCGTCGGCGAAGCATCTCCGGTTGGGTTGAGGATGGTGTCGGCGAAGCGGCTCCGGTAGGGTTGAGGATGGTGTCGACAAAGCGGATCTGAGGCGTCGACGGGGGCGTCGGTGAGGCGGCTCCGGGGGTGTGGACGAAGCGGCTCCGGTGCGGTGTAGGACGGAGCCGCTGCAGATGCGCTGCGGTTGATGAGAGCACCAGTGAAGCAGATCCGGCGCGGTGGACAAGGCCGGCACTGAATGGGCTGTGGTACGGTGGTGGATGAGCAGTCTACGGTTTTTTGGGGAGGTCGGAGGGGTAGATGCGGCCTCAGAAGCAGATCCAGTGAGGTGGACGATGCCGGTAGTGAATAGCCTCTGGTACGCCGGTGGATGAGCAGTTTAGGGTTTCGAGAGGGAAGGGGGTAGAATCGCCGATGAAGTATGGACGGCGTGCTGTAAGATGCTCTGGTGCTGTGGAGTACTCGTTTTTGCGGGAGGGGAGAGGAAATGGGGGTGCCGTGTGGTGGGGGGGGGACCGGAAGTTACCAAAGCAACCCCAACCTATTATGTAAATGAGGGCCGTGTTGTTCTCCTTGCACCAAGGACAAAAGGGGAATTTCGCATGCTCCGACTAGGTCGTGGAAATTTTAGAAGTCGGCGGGAGATTTTGCCGCCCGCGGGATCGTTCGTATCCAGTTTCAATTAATTTTGGACAGTGCTAGCGGGAAGCCGGCGATGCGCGACTATGTACACGGCGCACACGTCAGCAATAACTCGTATGAAGTCGACCCCAGAAAAAAAGACGATAACCCGGATGATGCACCGATAACTTGTTACGATCACACGGGCGGGGCCTGCTACTTGTAGATTGCGTTAGTATTTCCCCGGAGAGGAGAGGATGATGGAGTATAGTAGAGATAAGTATTTCCCTCAGTTAAGAACCAAGGTTATCAATCCAGTAGGAGAACCACACAAAACCCCTTTAGCAGCACCTGCACACACAAAAGCAAACACTTGCACCCAACACAAATAAGAGGGTTGTCAATCCTCTTAGCGGTTATTTGCAAGGATTAATTCTGATAGTGATAGATAGATAAAGTAAAATACTAAATAAAATAAAAGGTGCCCAACTGGGCACAAACACTAATTAAAAGATAAAAACACAATCACAACAGAGGCTATAATTATGTAATCACACAAGAACAGAAAGTAAAACAAAAAAATTATTTTATTCATTGGGTTGCCTCCCAACAAGCTCTTTCTTTATAGCCATTAAGATAGGCTTTGAGATTTCAATGATGCTCACATGAAAGATAATAATTGAAACACAAAGAGAGCATCACAAAACATGTGACAAACACATTTAAGTCTAAAATACTTCCTATGCATAGGCATTTTATAAGCAAACAAATTATCAAGACAAGCAATCTCTAGCATATGCAAATAGGAAGAATGAAGCATTAAAAATTTCAACATCACGAGAGGCAATTTAGTAACATGAAGATTTCTACAACCATATTTTCCTCTCTCATAATAATTACATGTAGGATCATACTCAAACTCAACAATATAGCTGCTACTTGTGAGGTGCGTTGGGATTGCCCCGAAGAGGAGGGAATGATGCAGTACAGTAGAGATAAGTATTTCCCTCAGTTATGAAACCAAGGTTATCAATCCAGTAGGAGAATCACGCAACAACTCGTTAGCATCACGTGCACACAAAACAACAAATCCTTGCACCCAACACGAACAAGGGGTTGTCAATCCCTTGGCGGTTAATTGCAAGATTAAATTGTATGGTGATAGATAGATAGATCGAACAAACATATAAAATAAAATAAATAAGGTAAAAGTGCAGTAAGGTATTTTTAGGATTTTCAATATATGATTAAGATAGACCCGGGGGCCATAGTTTTCACTAGAGGCTTCTCTCTTGAAAATAGCATACGGTGGGTGAACAAATTACTGTTGGGCAATTGATAGAAAAGCAAATAATCATGACGATATCCAAGGCAATGATCATGTATATAGGCATCACGTCCGAGACAAGTAGACCGACTCCTGCCTGCATCTACTACTATTACACCACACATCGACCACTATCCAGCATGCATCTAGTGTATTAAGTTCATAAAGAATGGAGTAACGCCTTAAGCAAGATGACATGATGTAGACAAAGTAAACTCATGCATGAATAAACCCCATCTTTTTACCCTTAATAGCAATGATACATACGTGTCATGTCCCTTTCTGTCACTGGGATTGAGCACCGCAAGATCGAACCCATTACAAAGCACCTCTCCCATTGCAAGATAAATCAATCTAGTTGGCCAAACCAAATCAATAGATCGGAGAGAAATACGAAGCTATAATAATCATGCATAAAAGAGTTCAGAGAAAACTCAAATAATATTCATGGATAATCAGATCATAAACTCACAATTCATTGGGTCCCAACAAACACACCGCAAAAAGTGATTACATCGGATAGAACTCCAAGAACATCGAGGAGAACATTGTATTGAAGATCAAAAAGAGAGAAGAAGCCATCTAGCAACTAACTATGGAGCCAAAGGTCTGTGGTAAACTACTCACGCATCATCGGAAGGGCAGCAAGGATGATGTAGAGCCCCTCCGTGATCGATTCCCCCTCCGGCGGAGTGCCGGAAAAGGCCTCCAGATGGGAGCTCTCGAGAACAGGAACTTGCGGCGGCGGAAAAAGTATTTCGTGGACTCCTCTGTTGGTTTCCCGATTTTATAGAATTTATAGAGGTGGAATTAGGTCAAACGGAGCAGAGGCGCGCCCTGGTGGCTCGTGGCCAGCTCCTTTGGCTTTTGGCCCTCTCCCGAAGCTTCTAGTGTCTCTTATGTCTTGAAAACAATCTCCAAAAAGTTTCATGGCATTTGGACTTCGTTTGGTACTGATATTCTGGAAAACCAAAAATAGGCAAAAAAATAGCAACTGGCACTGGGCATAAGTTAATAGGTTAGTCCCAAAAAATGATATATAATTGCTGTAAATGTATATAAAAACATCCAAGATTGATACTATAATA
Source organism: Elymus sibiricus (assembly GCA_039707655.1). Lineage (NCBI taxonomy): Eukaryota > Viridiplantae > Streptophyta > Magnoliopsida > Poales > Poaceae > Elymus > Elymus sibiricus. Next base: position 317,733,597 of record CM077670.1, on the reverse strand, counting down.
GCATGGAACAATCAAAAATTATAGATACGTTGGAGATGTATCAATAGCTATCATAAACAATATTCTCTCTATGATCCACACGCATAATTTTTTTATAATCTTCCAAGATAGTGGGATTAACGTCAACTAAAGTCATGACCTCTCCAAATCCACTTTTATCAAAAATTTCATAAGATTGAACACTCTTCGAATATGTGGGATTCTTTTTACCTAAAGTTTACACTCTTCCAAACCCACTTTCAATATTATTGCAAACATTATTATTAATAACATATTCATCATGAGGCTTAAATAAATTTTCAAGATCATAAGAAGCATTATCACCCCAATCGTGATCATTGCAATAAGTAGTGGACATGACAAAATTATCATCCCCAAGCTTGTAGCTTTGCATATTATTAGCACAATTGACATTAATACAATTTATAATAACATAATTGCAATCATGCTTTTCATTCAAGGAGCTATCTTGAATCACTTTATAAATTTCATCTTTAAACACTTCACAATTTTCAGATTCATGATTCTCAAGCAAAACTTCATAAAGATAATCAAGTGCACTCAACTCACTAGCAATTGGTTCATCATAATTGGATTGCTTGAAAAGATTAGCAAGTGGATGAGGATCCACATGTCTATATTTTTATTTTCATTGAGTCACACAATTTTAGCAAGCAAGCAAACGAGCAAACAAAAATATTTTTGTGTTTTTGTAAAATAATTTTTTAGAAGTGGGGGACATGAAAACGAGAGGCAAATGCAAATAAAAAACCAAATAAAATAAATGCAAGTGGATGATATTTTATGCGAAGGTACTTGATAAATTTTGGTGATGTGTCCCCGGCAACGGCGCCACAAATTCTTCCTGCTACTTGTAGACTGCGTTGGTATTTCCCCGAAGAGGAGAGGATGATGCAGTATAGTAGAGATAAGTATTTCCCTCAGTTAACAACCAAGTTTATCAATCCAGTAGGAGAACCGCACAAAACCCCTTTAGCAGCACCTGCACACACAAAAGCAAACACTTGCACCCAACGCAAATAAGAGGGTTGTCAATCCTCTTAGCGGTTATTTGCAAGGATTAATTCTGATAGTGATAGATAGATAAAGTAAAATACTAAATAAATAAAAGTAAATAAATTGCAGCAAGGTATTTTTGGATTTTAATATATGATAAAGATAGACCTGGGGCCATAGTTTTCACTAGAGGCTTCTCTCTCGAACGCATAGCATACGGTGGGTAAACAAATTACTGTTGGGCTATTGATAGAAAAGCAAATAATTATGATGGATTCATGGAAATGATCATGTATATAGGCATCACGTCCGAGACAAGTACACCGACTCCTGCCTGCATCTACTAGTATTACTCCACCCATCGACTGCTATCCAGCATGCATCTAGGGTATGAAGTTAATAAAAACAGAGTAACGCCTTAAGCAAGATGACATGATGTAGACAAAGTAAACTCAAGCAATATAATTAAACCCCATCTTTTTATCCTTAATGGCAACAATACAAATACGTGTCATGTCCCTTTCCGTCACTGGGATTGAGCACCGCAAGATTGAACCCATCACAAAGCACCTCTCCCATTGCAAGATAAACCAATCTAGTTGGCCAAACCAAATCGATAGATCGAAGAGAAATAGAAAGCTATAGTAATCATGCATAAAAGAGTTTAGAGAAGACTCAAATATTTCTTATGAATAATCTGATAATAAACTCACAATTCATCGGATCCCAACAAACACACCACAAAAGAAGATTACATCGGATAGAACTCCAAGAACATCGAGGAGAACATGGTATTGAAGATCAAAGAGAGCGAAGAAGCCATCTACCTAGTAGCTATGGACCCGTAGGTCTGTGGTAAACTACTCACACATCATCGGAAGGGCAGCAAGGTTGATGAAGAAGTCCTCCGTGATCGATTCCCCCTCCGGAAGAGTACCGGAAAAGGCCTCCAGATGGGATCGCGGAAGAACAGAGGCTTGCGGCGGCGGAAAGGTTTTCTCTTCTGTATCTCTGGTATATTGGGAATATTTGGGAATTTATAGCGCCGGAATTAGGTCAAGATGTGCCACGAGGGGCCCACAAGCCTGGGGGCGCGCTCTACCCCCTAGGGCGCGCCTCCCGAGCTTGTCGCTCCCTTGTGGCTCATCTGGTCTTCTCCCGAAGCTTCGAGGGTCCCTTCTAGTCCAGAAAAAATTAATCCAAAGTTTTTTCTTCGGTTGGACTCTTTTTGATAATGATTTTCTGAAAAGACAAAAACAGGCAAAAAACAGCAACTGGCACTGGGCACTGGATTAATAGGTTAGTCCCAAAAAATGATATATAATGGCATATACTTGCATATAAAACATCCAAGATTGATACTATAATAGCATGGAACAATAAAAAATTATAGATACGTTGGAGACGTATCACGGCCGATCGTACGGGTGTAACTGAGTCGCGTTCATAAAAAATAGAGCAAACGCTCAGCCCATGTATTTCTCGTGTAAATATGTAATTTTGTGCCATTGGTTATTTATTTTAAACACAATGCATTGACGTGTTAATTTCAATTATACTGTACAGTAACAAATGGATAATATAGATGCGCAAAAGAAATGGATATTATAGTCCGCTACTTAAAAGTGTTACCTCATATGATTACATGGCATCCATTTCATAAATTGCAGTACCCGTTGAATTCATATATGAATATTATGTATATTACTTCATAATAGAACCTTAAATCATTCAAAACTAATGAATTTGAATGCAACACTAACAGTGGTGCATGTACATGATAACTACAGTGGTTGTTTGAAGAAATATAACTATAACTTTGGCATGCCCGATTGAAAAAGGCTATTTCAAAAAAAGTATAACTTATGTCATATGTGAGTTTCCAGTCTTTATAGCATTGAATCGATATTGTATCTTAGGCCACCATACGAAGTACATATTGATTATGTTCAAGCAAGGCACGTACTTGACCGTTAGATAGTGATACATGAATGAATTGTGCAATCTCTCTCACACACATACAAATCTCCCTTCTCCGTGGGCATCTCAATCACACACGCGCGCTCCGTCTATTTCTCTCCCTCTGTCAAGGTTAGAAATCGTCTTTCTACCTCGTGCTACAAGTCTCTTACACAAAAACACACACACTCTCTCTGTCGAACACTCCCACCCCTTTAATTCCGCACACCCACCGCCACTCATGTCTCAAAGTATAACTACGTCTCGCACACATATCCCTAAGGTTAACTCGAGTCCCCGGAACCATATGAATCCATACAATGGGATTCCAGTTGAGCACCTTTTGTTCTGAGATTTCGAGAAGAGTTCGCTCACACACACACACACACACACACACACACAGACACACACACACACACTGTTTCTCTCTTCATTTATTTCGGGCATTTGCATGCACACTCGCTTGTCTATCTCCCTGATGTTTTAGGCATGCCTCGCACACATGCTATCTACCTATCCCCTAATATAGATTTGTCACACAGAGACTCTCTCTCTCTTTCTCTCTCTCTCTAAGTGTCTCTGGCACCCTCCCCCCTCCCAACACTGGCAGGACCAGGGTGACACCTCGATCTTGATCTTAATCTATCTACTGGCTTCTCTCTCTGACACACACACTCGCTAGTTGTGTCTCTGTGCCTAGCACACGCACACTCTCGATACGCCTTTCTCTCGCTCTCCTGCCCCTCCCAATAAAGACAGGAGCAGGGTGACACCTCGATCTTGATCTTAATCTATCTATTGGCTTCTCTCTCAAACAAACACATTCTCGCTAGTTGTGTCTCTATGCCTCGCACACACACTCTCGATACGTCTTTCTCTCTGTAGCCCCTTTAGATATGTAGATTTCTCGGTGGTCGTTGATGGTGGGGTCGGAGTCGCGCGTGCAGAGGTGTAATGACGATGACGCCGAATTGCCGCTTCGATGATGCTTTTCTCTTCGACAACATGTGTGCGTTCTTGTGTGTGTAGCCAGCTCACCCATTGTGCCTTGTTTTTATGGGCCTGATGTGATGGTTTTCGCCGGGTTTTCTATTAATTAACCAGGCAACTCTTTTCTTTGTTATTAATTATGAATTTGAGATCCTTCAGGGCAGACATAAAATATATCACTTTAAACCAATTATCACAGTCATTATATAAAAAGGCAGATATTTCTTGCTTGTTCGAGGAAGAACATCAGGTGGAGTGGTTAGCGCCCCGATGTTCGCAACGCGTTGTCCTGAGTTCGAATCCTGTCGGAAACTTTAGTTTCTTATATTTTTTTATATATACTTCTTTTCTCTACCCTACTGACAGTGGAACCCACAGATAAAACGAGAGCGGGCACCTTGCAACGTAGGCAGATTTAACAGAGAGTACTTAGAATATAAGTTTAAGGATTGGAATATTCATTTCTGATCCCAGGCTCATCTGCACCCGCGCTGAAGAAAAAAATGAAAACAAATACTAAAAAAATTCAAACAATTCCAATTGTTTTTTGCATAGTAGACAATTAGGTGCGTGAGGTACGCTCCAATTTTCAGATCATTTGGACATCTGAGTAGCTCTCGGCAAAAAAGACAAATTTGGGGTCTGTAAAAAAGTTTACTGTTCATGTACTATTCTGACCCAATTTGTCTTTTTTTGCTGAGAGCTACTCACATGTCCAAATGAACTGAAAATTTGAGCGGACCTCACGCAACAAATTATCTACCTGCAAAAAAAATTGGGAATTTTTTGAATTTGTTTGAATTTTTTTGTGGATTATTTCTTGACTGGGTGCCGATGAGCCTGGGCACCGACTCACTGCACTAATTTTTTAAGGATTGATTTGTTTCATTTTTTTACGTTTTGTATGAATTTGTACCCACCATGCCAGTTCATGTACTGTACATGCAATTAACCTTTTGTTTTTCATAATCATACATGCAATTAACTAACATGGATTTGATGTGACTATAATTTCCAACATAAGGCATCTCCAACGGCAACCAGCAAATTTCCTCCCGCATCCGTTCGCGAACACGACGACATCCAACGCTAGCCGCATACATTTTGACAACAACTCGAACCAACCGGACGAAATTCGTGGAAACACGGCCGGATTTCATATAAACATGACAGATTTGATATAAAAATGCCAGATTTTCATATAAACATGACGGATTTCATTACAATTACATCAACTAAGCAGTGCTAGTCCGTCTCTAGAGGTATAATTAATACCTAATCTATATGGTCCCCCACGGATCCCTTTGTCTTCCTCAAGTCCGGCAGCCCGATCAAGACACTTGCGGGGTTGACGAACGTCCTCGTAAGAGAAGAACCGGGCAAGACACCGGGTGTGTACGCCATCGTCACCTCGGCGGTGGCCTTCATGGGACTCAAGCGGCGGTGGCCTCCCGTGTTCTACTTTTCCTCGATGATGGGGGCGGACGCGGACGCGCTGGCCATCGACTCGTCGCTCTCTCCGCACCCGGCTTCTGTCTCTGCCTACATGGCGCGGCCGCAAGCACGGGAGGCGCGGTCGCAGGCACGGGAGGCGCGGCCACAAACACGGGAGGCGCGGTCGCAGACACGGGAGCGACGACGCCCATGCCGGCATGGAGCAACTCGCCACTCCTCATCGAGTTAGCCTGGAGCGGCGAGTTGCTGAACCACACACCAGCTTGGGGCGGCAACTGGCTACGTCGGGCTAGGTGAGGGAGGTGGAGCAGCAAGCTGCGTCGCTCGTATCCGGCGGGCTCGGCGGGCCACCTAGCCGGCTTGTATGCCAAAGAACTGCTCCTCGGAAGCCATCGAAAGAGTGGAGAAAATGGTGAAGGAGTAGATGGGGGAGCGGCAGAGGGGTGTGATTCTTGCCCGTCGTCTGGCCTTAGTTAAAATAGAGGGCGGACGGTAGGATCTCGGCCGGCATTGCATTTAATGTCGGCCCGCTCATGAACGGACGTGTGGTAGGAGTAGGTATGAATGCGGCGAGGAGGCGTGTTTAGCCGGGCATGCAGCGGGCGGCGCCCTCGGCCGGCGCACCACTCTCTACTAGTAGTACTTTTTTTGAGAAATGGAGGGTAAACTAGTAAACCAGGACAGTTCCCGATACGGTTTGAATGCATACGAGGGAGAGGGTAGCGGTTCCCGAAACGTTGAACGGCCAATGATGCATCCTCCTTCAATTAGCATGCCAAGGGAAGTAATTAATTGGAGAAGTGGAAAGGAGGCGGCACGATGTGAATGCGACGCAGTTTGCACTCATATAAAGGCGCCCCTCCATTCCAATGCATCTACCAGATCGTACGCACCTACGCACCTACACTAAGCGCAACAGTGCTCACTCCAATTCCCCAACCAAGTGACCAGAAGCCAGACCCATGGCGGCGATGCGCGCAAGCGGCCTGCGGCTGTGCCAGATGATCCGAGACGCCGGCTGATACGTCTCCAACGTATCTATAATTTTTGATTGTTCCATGCTATTATAGTATCAATCTTGGATGTTTTTATATGCAATTATATGCCATTATATATCATTTTTTGGGACTAACCTACTAACCTAGTGCCCAGTGCCAGTTGCTATTTTTTGCCTGTTTTTGCATTTTTAGAAAATTATTATCAAACGGAGTCCAAACGAAGAAAGAACATTGGATTAATTTTTTCTGGACCAGAAGGGACCCTCGAAGCTTCGGGAGAAGACCAGAAGAGCCACGAGGGAGTGACAAGCTCGAGAGGCGCGCCCCCAGACTTGTGGGCCCCTCGTGGCACCTCTTGACCTAATTCCAACGCTATAAATTCCAAAATATTCCCCGTATACCAAAAAGGCAGAAGAGAAAACCTTTCCACCGCCGCAAGCCTCTGTTCTTTCGTGATCCCATCTGGAGGTCTTTTCCGGTACTCTGCCGGAGGGGGAATCGATCACGGAGGGCTTCTTCATCAACCGTGCTACCCTTTCGATGATGTGTGAGTAGTTTACCATAGACCTACGGGTCCATAGCTAGTAGCCAGATGGCTTCTTCTCTCTCTTTGATCTTCAATACCATGTTTTCCTCGATGTTCTTGGAGTTCTATCCGATGTAATCTTCTTTTGCGGTGTGTTTGTTGGGATCCGATGAATTGTGAGTTTATGATCAGATTATTCATGAGAAATACTTGAGTCTTCTCTGAACTCTTTTATGCATGATTGTTATAGCTTTGTATTTCTCTCCGATCTATCCGTTTGGTTTGGCCAACTAGATTGATTTATCTTGCAATGGAAGAGGTGCTTTGTGATGGGTTCAATCTTGCGGTGCTCAATCCCAGTGATAGAAAGGGACATGACACGTATTTGCATTGTTGCCATTAAGGATAAAAAGATGGGGTTTAATCATATTGCTTGAGTTTACTTTGTCTATATCATGTCATCTTGCTTAAGGCGTTACTCTGTTTTATACTTAATACCCTAGATGCATGCTGGATAGCGATCGATGAGTGGAGTAATAGTAGTAGATGCAGGCAGGAATCGGTCTACTTGTCTCGGACGTGATGCCTATATACATGATCATTGCCATGAATCCGTCATAATTATTTGCTTTTCTATCAATTGCCCAACAGTAATTTGTTTACCCACCGTATGCTATGTGTTCGAGACAGAAGCCTCTAGTGAAAACTATGGCCCCCGGGTCTACCTTTATCATATATTAAAATCCAAAAATACCTTGCTATAATTTATTTACTTTTATTTTATTTTGCAATTTACTTTTCTATCTATCACTATCAGAATTAATCCTTGCAAATAACCGCTAAGGGGATTGACAACCCTCTTATTTGCTATGGGTGCAAGTGTTTGCTTTTCTGTGTGTAGGTGCTGCTAATGAGGTTCTGTGTGGTTCTCCTACTGGATTTATCACCTTGGTTCTTAACTGAGAGAAATACTTGTCTCTACTATACTGCATCATCCTCTCCTCTTCGGGGAAATACCAACGCAGTTTACAAGTAGCAGGAAGAATTTCTAGCGCCGTTGCTGGGGAGACATCACCATAACTTATCAAGTACCTTCGCATAAACTATCATCCACTTGTATTTATTTTATTTGACTTTTATTTGCATTTGCCTCTCGTTTTCATCTCCCCCACTTCTAAAACAATTTTACAAAAACACAAACATATTTTCCGTTTGCTTGTTTGCTAGTCTGCTCGCTCGTTAGTTTGCTTCACCACTATGGCTAGTTCTTTGCTCATTACTTATACACCTGAAAATTAAGTGCTTAATTTTAAAGGAAGGTGGGGGGAGAGAATTTAGAAGATTCTTCGTATAGGATTTGCGATGCTCAGAATAGATCAACTTGTAAGCAATCCACTACCGTTCTTCTTCTCAATTTCTATGTGGGAATTACTACTTGGTATAGATTAGTGGTTGACACTATTACGGGAGGGAATTTCTTGATGTGTCCCTCTATGGATGCTTTCAATGCTATGGGAAATCTAGTGGGATCACTACCTATCACTATTAATGAAACTACGTTGACTTTGGAACATGTTATTCAAAGGTTAGACGCTATTGAAAATAAAATGTCTACTATTGAACATCTTGAGAATTTAGACAAAAAGGTCCATAATCACATTACTCAATTTGGTTCCAAGGTGGGCATTACATTGAAACCTTAAAAGAAAAGGAGCCGATAATTAACGAAAGGATAGAACAAAGTCATGCTAGAATCGATAAGCTAGAGGAAATTATTAATAATTTGGGTTCTGCCTGTTCCTCCGTTAAAACTATTGATAGGAGTCCTCCCAATAAAAAATGCAAGTTCATGTATGTTCCTAAGACTAAGGGTGCCACTTCTAGCAAGGGAAATGAGGATCTTAAATTGATTAGCGTGCATCCCAATTTCATTTATATAATTAAGGAACCGATCTATAAAAGCAAAATTCTTAATTTTGTGCCTAGGAGCATGATGATAAGAAACCTCCATGTTAAAACTCCTAGAAAAAGAGGTGTGTAGTTGAGGATTTGGAAACCAAGGATGACAACACTTGAAACTTTGCATTATGCCTAGCTAGGGGCATAAAACAATAGCGCTTGTTGAGAGGCAACCCAATTAATAAAATAATTTTTTGTTTTACTTTCTATTTTTGTGTGTTTACACAATGGTAGCCACTGTTATCATTGTTTTTTATCTTTTAATTAGTGTTTGTGCCAATTAATGCCTTTGGGATGATTTAGATGATAGTATAATTGATGCTGTTTGAAAACAGAAAGTTTTGACTCCAGTGCGGGATTTTTGGTTCTGTACTCGAGCGTGATAAAATTCTGAAATTTTTACGCAGTATTGGTATATGAATTTTTTTCGTTGTCCTAATTTTTCCAAACTTTTGGAGTTACAGAAGTATAGCTTCTAAATAGATCTTTACAGACTGTTCTGTTTTAGACAGATTCTGTTTTTATTGCATAGTTTGCTTATTTTGATGAATCTATGGATCGTATCAGGGGCTATGAGCCATGGGGAAGTTGGAGTACAGTAGCATTATGCCAATATTAAATACGAATCAATTTACAACAGTACCTAAAGTTTAAGATTTGTTTGTTATACTAACGGATCTCACGAGGTTTCTGTTGAGTTTTGTGTGCTGAAGTTTTCAAGTTTTCTGTGAGACTACGATGGATAATAGAATAAGGAGAAGCAAGAGCCTAAGCTTGGGGATTCCCAAGGCACCCCAAGGTAATATTCAAGGAAGACTCAAGCGTCTAAGCTTGGGGATGCCCCGGATGGCATCCCCTCTTTCGTCTACAATCTATCGGTAACTCACTTGGAGCTATATTTTTATTCATCACATGATATGTGTTTTACTTGGAGCGTCTTGTGCTATAGTTTGTTTGCTTTTGTTTGCTTTTTAGTTTGTCACAATCATCTTTGCTGAACACACCATTTTGAGAGGGACTGCTACTTGTAGTCTGCGTTGGTATTTCCCCGAAGAGGAGAGGATGATGCAGTACAGTAGAGATAAGTATTTCCCTCAGTTAAGAACCAAGGTTATCAATCCAATAGGAGAACCAAGCAAGATCCAGAGAACAACACCTACACACAGAAAAGCAAACACTTTCACCCAACGCAAATAAGAGGGTTGTCAATTCTTTTAGCGGTTATTTGCAAGGATTAAGTCTGATAGAGATAAATAGATAAACCAAAATACTAAAAAAATAAAAGTAAATAAATTGCAGCAATGTATTTTTAGGTTTTTTATATGATAAAGATAGACCCGGGGGCCATAGTTTTCACTAGAGGCTTCTCTCTCGAGCACAGAAACATACGGTGGGTAAACAAATTACTGTTGGGCAATTGATAGAAAAGCAAATAATTATGACGGATTCATGGCAATGATCATGTATATAGGCATCACGTCCGAGACAAGTAGACCGACTCCTGCCTGCATCTACTACTATTACTCCACTCATCGACCGCTATCCAACATGCATCTATAGTATTAAGTTAATAAAAACAGAGTAACGCCTTAAGCAAGATGACATGATGTAGAGAAGCAAATTCAAGCAATATGAATAAACCCCATCTTTTTTATCCTTAATGGCAACAATACAAATACGTGTCATGTCCCCTTCTATCACTGGGATTGAGCACCGCAAGATTGAACCCATCACAAAGCACCTCTCCCATTGCAAGATAAATCACTCTAGTAGGCCAAACCAAATCGATAGATCGGAGAGAAATACAAAGCTATATTTAATCGTACATAAAAGAGTTCAGATAAGACTCAAATATTTCTTATGAATAATCTGATCATAAACTCACAATTCATCGGATCCCAACAAACACACCGCAAAAGAAGATTACATCGGATAGAACTCCAAGAACATCAAGGAGAACATGGTATTGAAGATCAAAGAGAGAGAAGAAGCCATCTAGCTACTAGCTATGAACCCGTAGGTCTGTGGTAAACTACTCACGCATCATCGGAAGGGCAGCAAGGTGATGTAGAAGCCCTCCGTGATCGATTCCCCCTCCTGCAGAGTACCGGAAAAGGCCTCCAGATGGGATCGTGGAAGAACAGAGGCTTGCGGCGGCGGAAAGGTTCTCTATTCTAGTTCTCTGTTGGTTTCCCAATATTAGAGAATTTATAGAAGTAGAATTAGGTCAAACGGAGTCATGTGGGCCCCACAAGGCAACACGGCGCCCCCCGGGGCCATGCCCTGTTGCCTTGTGAAGCCTCCGTGACGCTTCTGGCCTCCTCCCGAAGCTTCCAAGGTCTCTTTTGTCCAGAAAAAAATCTCCAAAAAGTATCGTGGCATTTGGACTTTGTTTGGTACTGATTCTTTGAAAAGACAAAAACAAGCAGAAAACAGCAACTGGCACTGGGCACTAGGTTAATAGGTTAGTCCCAAAAAATGATATATAATTGCATATAAAAACATCCATGATTGATACTATAATAGCATGGAACAATCAAAAATTATAGATACGTTGGAGACATATCAAGCATCCCCAAACTTAATTCATGCTCGTCCTCGAGTAGGTAAATGATAAAAACAGAATTTTTGATGTGGAATGCGACCTATCATGTTTCATCATGTAATCTCTCTCTTATGGTATGAATAATAAGATCGAAATGATTCAAAGCAATAGTCTATAATTTGATATAAAGACATCAATACTTAGGCATACTAATAAACAATCATGCCTTTCAAAATAAAAATGCTAAAGAACGTTATCCCTACAAAATCATATAATCCTGTCATGCTCCATCGTCTTCACACAAAGTATTTATCATGCACTACCCCGATGACAAGCCGAGCAATTGGTTCATACTTTTTAACGCGCTTCAGCTTTTTCAACTCCCACTCAATACATGAGCGCAAGCCATGGATATAGCACTATGGGTGGAATAGAGTGTGGTGGTAGAGGTAAATAAGAGAAGTCAAAAATAAGAAGATAGTCACACATCGACGAGGCTAATTAACGGGCTATGGAGATGCCCATCAATTGATGTTAATGCGAGGAGTAGGGATTGCCATGCAACGGATGCACTAAGAGCTATAAGTGTATGAAAGCTCAACATGAAAACTAAGTGGGTGTGCATCCAACTTGCTTGCTCATGAAGACCTCGGGCATTTGAGGAAGCCCGTCATCGGAATATACAAGCCAAGTTCTATAATGAAAAATTCCCACTAGTATATGAAAGTGACAAAATAGGAGACTCTCTATATGAAAAACATGGTGCTACTCTAAAGCACAAGTGCGGAAAAGGATAGTAACATTGCCCTTTCTCTCTTTTTCTTTTTTTATGGCTCTTTTTCACCTCTCTTTTTTAGAACGGTCTCATGGACCTCATCCCCACTTTTTCAAGGACTCATTAGTCTCCACCATTCTTTCCTCACTGGGACAATGCTCTAATAATGATGATCATCACACCTCTATTTACTTACAACTCAACATTACAACTCGATACTAGAACAAAAATATGACTCTATATGAATGCCTCTAGCAGTGTACCAGGATGTGCAATGATGCTAGCGTAACATGTATAAAAATGATGAATGGTGGCTGAGCCACAAATACTATGTCAGCTATATGATTATGCAAAGCAATATGACAATGATGATGTTTGTCATAAAAACGGGACAGTGGAAGTTGCATGGCAATATATCTCGGAATGGCTATGGAAATGCCATGATAGGTAGGTATGGTGGCTGTTTTGAGGAAGATATAAGGAGGCTTATGTGTGATAGAGCGTATCATATCACGGGGTTTGGATGCACCGGCGAAGTTTGCACCAACTCTTGATGTGAGAAAGGGCAATGCATGGTACCGAAGAGGCTAGCAAATTGCGGAAGGGTGAGAGTGCGTATAATCCATGGACTCACATTAGTGATAAAGAACTCACATACTTATTGCGAAAGTTTATTAGCCCTCGAAGAAAAGTACTACTACGCATGCCCCTAGAGGGATAGATTGGTAGGACAAGGTCCATCGCTCGTCCCCGACCGCCACTCATAAGGTAGACACTCAATAATAAATCATGCTCCAACTTCTTAGCATAACGACAGATCACACGTGCATGCTTCGGGAATCACAAACCATACCACAATTATTCTTACTAAACCACAATTATCTACTAATACCTCCCCCATATTACCATCTTAATATCGCAAAACTATTGCAAGGAATCAAATTTATCATATTGAATGATCTACATGAAAGTTTTTATTATATCCCTCTTGAATACCTATCATATCAAGACCAAATTCATAACCCGTGCATATTACCATTGCTATCATGAGACTCTCAAAAAGATATAAGTGAAGCATGAGAGTGCAACTATTTCTTTAAAATATAACCACCGCTGTGCTCTAAAAGATATAAGTGAAGCACTAGAGCAACTGCCTAGCTCAAAAGATATAAGTGAAGCACATAGAGTATTCTAACAAATCACGAATAATGTGTGTCCCTCTCAAAAAGGTGTGTTCAGCAAAGATGATTGTCACAAACTAAAAAGCAAACAAAAGCAAACAAACTATATCACAAGACGCTCCAAGTAAAACACATATCGTGTGATGAATAAAAATATAGCACCAAGTGAGTTACTGATAGATTGTAGACGAAAGAGGGGATGCCTTCCGGGGCATCCCCAAGCTTAGGCTCTTGCCGCTCCTTATTCCTTTATCCATCGTAGTCTCACCCAAAACTTGAAAACTTCAGGACACAAAACTCAACAGAAACCTCGTGAGATCCGTTAGTATAACAAATAAATCTTTAACTATAGGTACTGTTGTAAATTGATATATATTTAATATATGGAATAATACTACTGTACTCCAACTTCTCCATGACTCATACCCCCAGATACAATCCATAGATTCATCAAAATAAGCAAACTATGCAACAAAAACATAATCTGTCTAAAACAGAACAGTCTGTAAATATCTGAATTATGGTCATACTTCTGTAACTCGAAAAATTCTAAAAAATTAGGACAACGTGGGAAATTCATATATCAATACTGTTTAAAAAATTCTGAAGGTTCTGACACTACAGTGAAAATTAGAAATTCCAGCACTGGACGCAGAAGTTTCTGTTTTCAAACAGCATCTATCATACTATCTTCCAAATCATCCCAAAGGCATTACTTGGCACAAACACTAATTAAAACATAAAAACACAATCATAACAGAGGCTATAATCATGCAAACACTCAAAACAGAAATAAAAAGTTTATTGGGTTGTCTCCCAACAAGCTCTTTCTTTATAGCCATTAATATAGGCTTGAGATTTCAATGATGCTCTCATGAAAGATAATAATTGAAACACAAAGAGAGCATCATGTAACATGTGAAAAACACATTTAAGTCTAACATACTTCCTATGCATAGGCATTTTATAGGAAAACAAATTATCAAGACAAGCAATATTTAGCATATGTAAATAGGAAGAATGGAGCATTAATAATTTTAGGAAAAAGAGAGGTAATTTAGTGACATGAAAGTTTTTGCAACCATATTTTCCTCTCTCATAATAATTACATGTAGGATCATAATCAAATTCAACAACATAGCTATCATATACAATTTTATCTTCACGATCCACATGCATAAAAGGTTTATAATCTTCCAAGATAGTGGGATTAACATCAACTAAAGTAAAGACCTCTCCAAACCCACTTTTATCAAAAATTTCATAAGATTGATAATTCTCCAAAGTAGTGGGATCATTATTACCTAAAGTTAATGCTCTTCCAAACCCACTTTTAATAGTATTGCATACATTATTATCAATAACATAATCATCATGAGGCTTAAATAAATTTTCAAGATCATAAGAAGCATTATCACCCCAATCATGATCATTGCAATAAGTAGTGGACATAAGAAAATTATCATCCCCAAGCTTGTAGTTTTGCAAATTATTAGCACAATTCTCATTAATAGAATTTATAGTAACATCATTGCAATCATGCTTTTCAATCAAGGAGCTATCATGAATCACTTTATAAATTTCTTCTTCTAAGACTTCATCACAATTTTCAGATTCATGATTTTCAAGCAAAACTTCATAGAGAAAATCAAGACCATTCAAATCACTAGCAATTGGTTCATTGTAATTGGATATTTTGAAAAGATTAGCATGTGAATGAGGATCCATAGTGATCTTAAGTTTTTATTTTACTTTTTGTTCTTGTGTGTTGACATGGCAATAAAAGCAAGCAAGCAAATAAAGTATTTTTGTGTTTTTGTAAAAAAAAGAAGTGGGGGAGATGAAAACGAGAGGCAAATGCAAATGAAAAGGTAAATAAAATAAATGCAAGTGATTGATAGTTTGTGCGAAGGTACTAGATAGATTTCGATGATGTCTCCCCGGCAACGGCGCCAGAAATTCTTCCTGCTACTTGTAGTCTGCGTTGGTATTTCCTCGAAGAGGAGAGGATGATGCAGTACAGTAGAGATAAGTATTTCCTCAGTTAAGAACCAAGGTTATCAATCCAGTACGAGAACCAAGCAAGATCCAGTGAACAACACCTACACACAGAAAACTAACAATTGCACCCAACGCAAATAAGAGGGTTGTCAATCCTCTTAGCGGTTACTTGCAAGGATTAAGTCTGATAGAGATAAATAGATAAACTAAAATAATAATTATAATAAAAGTAAATAAATTGCATCAAGGTATTTTTAGGTTTTTTATATTATAAATATAGACCCGGGGGCCATAGTTTTCACTAGAGGCTTCTCTCTCGAGCACAGAAACATACGGTGGGTAAAGAAATTACTGTTGGGCAATTGATAGAAAAGCAAATAATTATGATGGATTCATGGCAATGATATTGTACATAGGCATCATGTCCGAGACAAGTAGACTGACTCCTGCCTGCATCTACTACTATTACTCCACTCATCGACAGCTATCCAGCATGCATCTAGAGTATTAAGTTAATAAAAACAGAGTAACGCCTTAAGCAAGATGACATGATGTAGAGAAGCAAATTCAAGCAATATGAATAAACCCCATCTTTTTATCCTTAATGGCAACAATACAAATACATGTCATGTCCCCTTCTGTCACTGGGATTGAGCACCGTAAGATTGAACCCTTCACAAAGCACCTCTCCCATTGCAAGATAAATCAATCTAGTAGGCCAAACCAAATTGAGAGATCGGAGAGAAATACAAAGCTATATTTAATCATGCATAAAAGAGTTCAGAGAAGACTCAAATATTTCTCATGAATAATCTGATCATAAACTCACAATTCATCGGATCCCAACAAACACACCGCAAAAGAAGATTACATCGGATAGAACTCCAAGAACATCAAGGAGAACATGGTATTGAAGATCAAAGAGAGAGAAGAAGCCATCTTGCTACTAGCTATGGACGCGTAGGTCTGTGGTAAACTACTCACACATCATCGGAAGGGCAGCAAGGTTGATGTAGAAGCCCTCCATGATTGATTCCCCCTCCGGCAGAGTACCGGAAAAGGCCTCTAGATGGGATCGCAGAAGAACAGAGGCTTGCGGTGGTGGAAAGGTTTTCTCTTCTGGCTCTCTGTTGGTTTCCCAATATTTGAGAATTTATAGAAGTGGAATTAGGTCAAACGAAGTCACGTGGGCCCCACAAGACAACACGGCGCCCCCCTGGGCCGCGCCTTGTTGCCTTGTGAAGCCTCCGTGAGGCTTATGGCCTCCTCCCAAAGCTTCCAAGGTCTCTTTTGTCCAGAAAAGATCTCTAAAAAGTTTCGTGGCATTTGGACTTCGTTTGGTACTGATTCTCTGAAAAGCCCAAAACAAGCAGAAAACAGCAAATGGCACAGGGCACTAGGTTAATAGGTTAGTCCCAAAAAATGATATATAATTGCATATAAAAACATCCAAGATTGATACTATAATAGCATGGAACTATAAAAAATTATAGATACGTTGGAGACGTATCAAGGACACACATTATTCGTGATTTGTTAGAATACTCTATGTGCTTCACTTATATCTTTTGAGCTAGGCAGTTGCTCTAGTGCTTCACTTATATCTTTTAGATCACGGTGGTGGTTATATTTTAAAGAAATAGTTGCACTCTCATGCTTAACTTATATATTTTTGAGAGTC
Organism: Elymus sibiricus; assembly: GCA_039707655.1. Classification (NCBI taxonomy): domain Eukaryota; kingdom Viridiplantae; phylum Streptophyta; class Magnoliopsida; order Poales; family Poaceae; genus Elymus; species Elymus sibiricus. The sequence goes on along the minus strand of CM077670.1, from coordinate 317,716,510 downwards.
TAATAAATAGCAATGGTAATATGCACGGGTTATGAATTTGGTCCTAATATGATAGGTATTCAAGAGGTATATAATAAAAACTTTCATGTAGATCATTGAATATGATAAGTTTGATTCCTTGCAATAGTTTTGCGATATTAAGATGGTAATATGGGTTAGGTACTACTAGATAATGGTTGTTTAGTAAGAATATTGGTGTTAAGGTTTGTGATTCCCCAAGCATGCACGTATGATCTGTCGTTATGCTAAGAAGTTGGAGCAAGATTTATTATTGATTGTCTACCTTATGAGTGGCGTCGGAGATGAGCGATGGTCTTTTCCTACCAATCTATCCCCCTAGGGGCATGCATAGTAGTACTTTGCTTCGAGGGCTAATAAACTTTCGCAATAAGTATGTGAGTTCTTTATGACTAATGTGAGTCCATGGATTATACGCACACTCATCTTTCCGCAATTTGCTAGCCTCTTCGCTACCGTGCAATGCCCTTTCTCACATTGAGAGTTGGTGCAAACTCCGCCGGTGCATCCAAACCCCGTGATATGATACGCTCTATCACACATAAGCCTCCTTATATCATTCTCAAAACAGCCACCATACCTACCTATTATGGCATTTCCATAGCCATTCCGAGATATATTGCCATGCAACTTCCACCGTTCTATTTTTATGACACACATCATCATTGTCATATTTCTTTGCATGATCATATAGCTGACATAGTATTTGTGGCTCAGCCACCGTTCATCATTTTCATACATGTTACACTAGTATCATTGCACATCCTGGTACACTGCCAGAGGCATTCATATAGAGTCATATTTGTTCTAGTTTTGAGTTGTAAGTAAATAGAAGTATGATGATCATCATTATTAGAGCATTGTCCCAGTGAGGAAAATAATAATAAAAGAAAAAAAGGAGGCCAAAAAAGAGCCCACGAAAAAAAATGAGAGAAAAAGAGAGAAGGAGCAGTGTTACTATCTTTTTCCATACTTATGCTTCAAAGTAGCACCATGTTTTTCATATAGAGAGTCTCCTATTTTGTCACTTTCATATCCTAGTGGGAATTTTTCATTATAGAACTTGGTTTGTATATTCTGATGATGGGCTTCATCAAATGCCTGAGGTGTTCATGAGCAAGCAAGTTGGATGCACACCCGCTTAGTTTTTCATGTTGAGCTTTCATACACTTATAGCTCTTAGTGCACCCGTTGCATGGCAATACCTACTCCTCACATTGACATCAATTGATGGGCATCTCCATAGCCCGTTGATTAGCCTCGTCGATGTGAGACTATCTTCTTCTTTTTGACTTCCCCTTATTAATCTCTACCACCACATTCTATTCCACCCATAGTGCTATATCCATGGCTTGCGCTCATGTATTGCGTGGGGGTTGAAAAAGCTGAAGCGCGTTAAAAAGTATGAACCAATTGCTCAGCTTGTCATCGGGGTAGTGCATGATGAATATTTTGTGTTAAGAAGATGGAGCATGACAGGATTATATGACTTTGTAGGGATAACTTTCTTTAGGATTTTTATTTTGAAAGGCATGATTGTTTGTTAGTATGCCTGAGTATTGATGTCTTTATATCAAATTATAGACTATTGTTTTGAATCATTCGGATCTTAATATTCATACCGTAAGAGAGAATTACATGATGAAACAATGTAGGTAGCATTCCACATCAAAAAATTCTGTTTTTATCATTTACCTACTCGAGGACGAGCATGAATTAAGCTTGGGGATGCTTGATACGTCTCCAACGTATCTATAATTTTTTATTGTTCCATGCTATTATAGTATCAATCTTGGATGTTTTTATATGCAATTATATGCCATTATATATCATTTTTTGGGACTAACCTATTAACCTAGTGCCTAGTGCCAGTTGTTGTTTTTTGCCTGTTTTTGCCTTTTCAGAAAATCATTATCAAACGGAGTCCAAACGAAGAAAAAACTTTGGATTAATTTTTTCTGGACCAGAAGGGACCCTCGAATCTTTGGGAGAAGACCAGAAGAGCCACAAGGGAGCAACAAGCTCGGGAGGCACGCCACAGGGGGTAGGCGTGCCCCCCAGGCTTGTGGGCCCCTTGTGGCACCTCTTGACCTAATTCCAGCGCTATCAATTCCAAAATATTCCCCGTATACCAAAAAGACAGAAGAGAAAACCTTTCCATCACCGCAAGCCTCTGTTCTTCCGTGATCCGATCTGGAGGCCTTTTCCGGTACTCTGCCGGAGGGGGAATCAATCACGGAGGGCTTCTTCATCAACCTTGCTGCCCTTCCGATGATGTGTGAGTAGTATACCACAGACCTACGGGTCCATAGCTAGTAGCTAGATGGCTTCTTCTCTCTCTTTGATCTTCAATACCATGTTCTCGATGTTCTTGGAGTTCTATCCGATGTAATCATCTTTTGCGGTGTGTTTGTTGGGATCCGATGAATTGTGAGTTTATGATTAGATTATTCATGAGAAATATTTGAGTCTTCTCTGAACTCTTTTATGCATGATTGTTATAGCTTTGTATTTCTCTCCGATCTATCCATTTGGTTTGGCCAACTAGATTGATTTATCTTGCAATGGGAGAGGTGCTTTGTGATGGGTTCAATCTTGCGGTGCTCAATCCCAGTGATAGAAAGGGACATGACACATATTTGTATTGTTGCCATTAAGGATATAAAGAAGGGGTTTAGTCATATTGCTTGAGTTTACTTTGTCTACATCATGTCATCTTGCTTAAGGCGTTACTCTGTTTTATACTTAATACTCTAGATGCATGCTGGATAGCGGTCGATGAGTGGAGTAATAGTAGTAGATGTAGGCAGGAGTCGGTCTACTTGTCTCGGACGTGATGCCTACATACATGATCATTGCCATGAATCCATCATAATTATTTGCTTTTCTATCAATTGCCCAATAGTAATTTGTTTACCCACCTTATGCTATGTGTTCGAGAGAGAAGCCTCTAGTGAAAACTATGGCCCCCGGGTCTACCTTTATCATATATTAAAATCCAAAAATACCTTGCTGCAATTTATTTACTTTTATTTTATTTTGCAATTTACTTTTCTATCTATCACTATCAGAATTAATGCTTGCAAATAACCGCTAAGGGGATTGACAACCCTCTTATTTGCGTTGGGTGCAAGTGTTTGCTTTTGTGTGTGTAGGTGCTGCTAACGAGGTGCTATGTGGTTCTCCTACTAGATTGATAACCTTGGTTCTTAACTGAGGGAAATACTTATCTCTACTATACTACATCATCCTCTCCTCTTCGGGGAAATACCAACGCAGTCTACAAGTAGCACCGGCCTGCTGCACGGCACCGTGGATCGTCTCGCGTCGGTGCTTTGGAACGGCTGGTTAATAGCCCGCTTCGACGCCAGCTACGAATCTCAGTTGGACAAGATGATCATCCACACCATCAACAAGTTCACCATCATCAAGAAGCTCGCGGACGACATCGCCGTACTCCTCCAGCCCGCGCGCCCAGGCTCCTCGTTGCTTGGCACCCTAATTGGCCTCCATGGTGAGAACCTCTTTCAAGCCCTGATGGCCCTGCGACTGCCCGCCGATGCGACAATGAATGTCCACCTCGAGGTCGCGCTCGCCGTGAGGCGCCTCGCCCTGCAAGCATTCATCGACCTACACATCCACGTGTATGAGCAAGTCGTGTACATAGGCCTCTACAAAGTCGCCGCTCCTCAGCCGCCGGTCGGTGGCCTGGCGCACTGAGTCGAGGAGGAGGAGGTCGTTGATGGATGCATCTTTCTTCTTGCCTCCTGTAACCACCACTGCGATCGCGTCGTCGTGGCCTTAATTCTTATTGTATCGCATTCTCATTCCAGTCGATAAAGACATGTGTGATCCCTTTGCTCATATTTGGCGTCAATTATATGCATCACCGTAACTAGTAGTACCTCCGTCCTGGTTTATTGGTCTCCTTCGTGTGTTTGTGCCAAATTTTGACTTTAGATTTAACTAACAATATGTTAATGCATGTCACAAAAAATAATATCATTGGAAACTATGTTCAAGTACGAATCCAACGATATATTTTTTGGTGACATGTATTAATTTTTGGTTAGTTAAATCTATGGTTAAAATATGGCACAAAGGGGACCAACAAACCAGGACGGACATTGTGCTTACCTTTTGCACCAACTTCGTAATTTATGTACGATGCTTGACCCAACCTACCAAACTAATCATAAATTCAAAACTACGACAGAACTTATAAATTCAAAACTACTCGTGCAGCACGCCTGTCCCGTTCGCAAGTTCAAAACGAGAAACTGGAACGCGTACAGCAAGCCTGTCCTGCTCGCGTCGCATCCCACACTGTCGTTCCGGCCTGCTAGTCAACGCGTACTGGCTAGGCATATAATATCACTAACATGTGGTACCGCATGTGAGGAAACTGACGATGCGCCAAACAAGCTAACTCCCCTGCTTACCGCGCGGGAAAAGCCCTGCCCTAGCGTTTTCAATCATCATTTCTATCTATCGATCGTGCCAAGGAGCAGAACCAAATGTTACAATTTATTTATTTTTTAAAAATGTTACAATTTATACTCCCTCGGTTTCTTTTTAGTCTGCATATAAAGTTTCTTCAAAGGCAAGCTTTGTAAATTTGACTAACATTATATTAAAAAATATCAACATTCACAATGTGAAATCAATATGATCAGATGCACCATGAAATGTATTTTCATACTATATAGTTTTAAAATGAAAAGCCTGCCGCGTTCGAGTTGCATACCCACACGGTCGGGACTCGGGAGTACTCCACGTTCGGTCCGGCACGCCGCATAGCTAGGGAAGGCGTGTTGCCTAGCATTTTCACTGTCATGTCGGACCGTAGTTTAGCAAACCAACTGTCGGCACACCCCCACCCCTGCCGCGCGTCAGCTGAGTTTGAATTGGAAGAAAGAAACGAGGAGGGGAAGAGCGTTGTAGCACGGACGCCAAGAAATTTGGTGTCAGATGGGAGTCGTGTCGATAGAGTAGGAGCACTCCGTACTAGTTTGTACTAATACCACTATACAACTACTACTACTGTACTAAAGTTATACTACTACTAGAGTACTAGTACTCCGGTACGTGAACAGCACAACTTCGTAGGAACAAAATTGGGGCAAGATATTGTTTCGGGTGATTTCTCTCTTTTCTCAGTCAATGTATGATGACCCACAAGTATAGGGGATCAATTGTAGTCCTTTCGATAAGTAAGAGTGTCGAACCCAACGAGGAGCAGAAGGAAATGACAAGTGGTTTTCAGCAAGGTATTCTCTGCAAGTACTGAAAGTAGCGGTAACATATAGTTTTGATAGCAAGATAATTCGTAACAAGTAAGAAGTAACAAGTATAATAAAGTGTGGCAAGGTAGCCCAATCCTTTTTGTAGCAAAGGACAAGCCAGAACGATCTCTTATATAAAGCAAGGTGTTCTCGAGGACACATGGGAATTCTCATCTAGTCACTTTCATCATGTCTGTTTGATTCACGTTCGCTACTTTGATAATTTGATATGTGGGTGGACCGGTGCTTGGGTGCTGTTCTTACTTGAGCAAGCCTCCCACTTATGATTACCCCCTCTCGCAAGCATCCGCAACTATGAAAGAATAATTAAGATAAATCTAACCATAGCATGAAACATATGGATCCAAATCAGCCCCTTATGGAATAGCGCATAAACTAGGGTTTAAGCTTCTGTCACTCTAGCAACCCATCATCTAATTACTACTCCACAATGCCTTCCCTTAGGCCCAAAGATGGTGAAGTGTCATGTAGTCGACGTTCACACGACACCACTAAAGGAAGCAACAACATACATATCATCAAAATATCAAACGAATACCAAATTCACATGATTACTTATGACAAGACTTCTCCCATGTCCTCAAGAACAAAAGTAACTACTCACAAATCATATTCATGTTCAAGATCAGAGGGGAATTGAATATCATTAAGGATCTGAACATATAATCTTCCACCAAATAAACCAACTAGCATCAACTACAAGATGTAATCAACACTACTAGCAACCCACAGGTACCAATCTGAGGTTTTGAGACAAAGATTGAATACAAGAGATGAACTAGGGTTTGAGATGAGATGGTGCTGGTGAAGATGTTGATTAAGATTGGTCCTCCCATGATGAGAGGATCGTTGGCGATGTCGATGGCTTCGATTTCCCCCTCCCGGAGGGAAGTATCCCCGGCGGAATCGCTCCACAGGAGAGCAAAATTGCTCCTGCCCAGGTTCCACCTCGAGATGGCGGCGCTTCGTCCCGAAAGTCTTCTCTTCATTTTTTTCTAGGGCAAATAGCCTTATATAGTAGAAGATGGGCCATGGAGGCCTGCCAGGGGCGCCCCAAGCTCGGGGGGCGCGCCTAGGGGGGTAGGGCGCGCCCCCAGGCTTGTCGCCTCTTGGTGGGTCCCCTTCTAGTATTGCTTCAGGCAATATTTTTTATATATTTCAAAACAATTCTCCGTAAATTTTTAGGTCATTTGGAGGTGTGCAGAATAGCTATCTCTGTTGCACCCCTTTCCGGTCCAGAATTCCAGCTGCCGGCAATCTCCCTCTTCATGTGAAACTTGCAAAATAAGAGAGAAATGCATAAGAATTGTATCATAAAGTAAAATAATGACCCAAAACATAATAAATAACAGTAGGAAAACATGATCTAAAATGGACGTATCAACTCCCCCATGCTTAGACCTCGCTTGTCCTCAAGCGCAAAACCGAAATCGATAATCATGACCACATGTTTAGAGAGAGAGGTGTCGATAAAACAAAATATGGACATGAAAGGCATCATGATCTTTATTATAACAGCAATACATTATCATAAAACTTCTCATGACAAAGTGACAATTCATCCATAAGATAAAGTATGAACTACAAACCGTATTGAAAACTAACAAACTATGATCTCACTAGTACAGCGAGCTGCTATACAAACCGTTTTTACCCCCTTTCAGCGACGAAGTTTTAAACCGTTGCCTTGCCTGTGTGTGCGATAGGGGGGGTCCTTTCCACACGACCCAGAAACCATCCGCGATAGGGCCTCTGGTCACACACGCGGGGCAAAAAGAGCCCGTGTGCGATCGGGTGAGCCATCGCAGACAATTATACTGGCCCAATCATTTCCGTTCGTATGTACATCCCACACAATGAATCCTAGATAAATGTTTCTGTTCATATATACATCCCATACAGTGAATCCCAGACAAACGTTTATGTTCGTATATACAAAGCACACAGTTTTTTGCATCACATCATCTATGATAGCGTTACCACTGCAGACGATAGTAATAATTTTATCGTTTGTGTTATTGAATGCATCACGCACGGTGTCTACAAGAAACTATGTGGCATAGGCTGTCCATCCCACACACTTTTTATGTGGAAAACATTTGTGCAAGGTGGCCTAACACAAATAGTTGTCCAGAAGAAGTCGTGTGTGATTGTTCATTGATCCAACACGTTTACTTCCTATAAACTGTGTGGCTTGTCTGAGATCATCGCCCATGGTGTTGTCTCAATAACCGTTTGCACTAGAAAAACCCAATAAGCAGGCTAATTGGCCTATTATTATTAATCCATTTAGTAATCAAATTTACATTTCATAATAAACATACAATATATTTGATTTTCGTATTACGGAACCAGGATTTCATAATTGAAATACATCAGAGTACAACATCATATAGCTTCAGCACTCACTCACACCATATAGGCATATAGCTAGCTACCCCATTACACAACAGCACCAAGTTTCACATGCAACATCTAAAACCTATGGAAATTAGCATCATAGACGGTAGATAGACAGATGAATCTCATCTGGAAAATTGCTGAAGCGGAAGGCGAATATTGAGCCTTCAATGATGTTGAATGTCCTTGCAACTTTAGGCCAGTGCCTATGGATGATTGATCGCCCATCCTTCGTCCTCTTGAGGAAGACTTCAATATTGTACCGTGGGTGTTGTATGAACACCTTCCTCGCCTCTTGACCATACAGGTGGTTTGAGAGGTAATCATCTGTGAACTGCTTTGGAAAGGCCTGAAAACAAAGATATGCATAAATATCATCTTTGAATTTTGAAATGGCGCAAAGGAATAAAAAAACAAGGTACTCCCTCCGGTCCTTTTTACTCCGCGCATTAGATTTGTATCAAGTCAAACTTTGTAAAGTTTCACCAAATTTATTTTAAAAAATATCAACATCCACGATACCAATAAACTATAAAATTGTATTTCATAATGCATCTAAAAATATTGATTTTGCAGTTTGAATGTTGATGCTTTTTTCTATAACTTTGGTCAAAGTAGAGATACTTTGACTTCGGACAAAACTTATATGCAGACTAAAAAGGACCGGCGGGAGTATAAGAGTTAGTACCATCCTGTAGTTCACTGATGTCTTCTTCATTGTGCAGACAAAGATCTTTTTGTTTTTCGTCGCTAGTTTCTTTATCCTCACAATCTTTCTGAGTTTCTTGACTTGACTATTCATGGACATCTCATTTCCCCATATGCAAAATGGGTCGAACAGTGGGTCAAAACCTCTGACAGCAGGACCTACATGTGCAAGATCAAATTGTTAAAAACCTAAATACTAGAATGGTTCCTGCAATTGCACAATAATGTGCTATTAGACAAAGGACCATCCATGTGCGAACCTCAACGGTAAACCTCAGTGCCTCCCATTGTTTCCCTGCAACACATATAAGGTAGTTATTGACCAGGTTAAGTGAGGGTTGGCATACTATCAGTAAAATATGTTGATGAAAAATAAACACATTGCAGATTCAGCAGATTAATTCGAGCCACATGGAAAAGCCATTTATCCAAACCTAGCATGCTTAAGAACTAGGAAATATAGCAATTGTATATGTTTCTCATGTATTTAGTACAACCGAATTTGATTTATTTCTCACATGCATAACAATACAAAATTGTACCCACGACAATTGAACATCGCATTGCAGAATTGAACCAAACAGTTAACTAAGCACCACAACAAATGAACCAAACTGTTAACTCAGCACCATATTGCACAAGAGAACATACTACAAGATCAGATAGTTAACCAAACCTAGTATGCTTAACAACTTGGAAATATAGCTATTGTATTTGTATCTCATGTATTTTATACAGCCAAATTCGATTATTTCTCACATGCAAGAGAATACAAAATTGCACCCACAAGAATTGAGCATCTCATTGCAGAATTGAACTAAACAGTTCACTGAACATGACAAAAAAATAACCAAACAGTTAACTCAGCACCACATTGCACAATATATAGAACATATATACTAGAGGATCAGATTGCATAGTAAGAGTACATAGGACAATTCACTAGAATTTGTAAAGGAAAGGCAGGAGCAATACATGCAACAGGTAAACCGAGCATGCTTAACCAGCGTAGCTAGCTAGCTGAACATAGGTCCTTGTAGTGAGCAAAAAAAGACAAGCTACTCCTCATCGTCGGAGATATCGATGACGATGGGCTCCTTAGACTTGGAAGAGGGCGAGGCCTCCACATCATGGGTGCCCTCCTCATAGTGGTGAGTCACCTGAGACGCTCCGGGCACCAACCTGCTAGCTCTGGAGTTGAGGTAAGCATGGGCACGCTCAGAAAACACCTCGTAGTCTTCGTCGAAGGCACCGACGGTGGCCTCGAGAAAACGCCACGAACTATCGTTTAAATCAGCCAACCGCGTGGCGGCGTCCGCATGCGAGGCGTCAACGGTGGCCTTGACGGCGAGGTGCTCCTCCAAGATCTGGGGATCGGCACGCATGGCAGCCATCGCGACCTCATCCGCGCGTGCGGCCGCGATTTGCTTCTCCACTGCCAGATGCTCCTTGAGCTCCTGGCTATACTGCGTGCACCATGGCTTAGGGCGGCGCTTATTTGGAGGATGGGTTGGTGATTTGGGTGGAAGGTGTCGCGCCAGCGGTCGGGCCATGTGGGATGTAGAAGGAGGTGGAGGATGTGGGTCGGGTGTGGATTACCTGACTAGATTGACGAGACCGAGCAGCAGGAAGGAGCGTCGCCGGTGAGGCGGCGGCGTTGCAAGCAAGCAGTAAAGGTTTGAACTTGGAATGGAAGGCGGAAACAGGGGAAATGTGGCTTTTGGTAAGGAGGAGGGGGCATGGGAGGTAGATATTTCCGCGGATGCTAAATTTTTTCGCTCCGTGCAGTGAAAAACTGGCGCGCGAAGTGTCATCAGACACGGTCCCTTATTCAGCACTGTGTACGATATCTGAACATCACGAATGATTCATATGGCTTACCCCGTGTGTGATGAGTTTGAACGTGCAAATTTTGGTTCGAATTTCCCTGGTTACAGTGGTCATCCACGTCATTGCATAATTTGGGCACACAAAAGAGCCTACAGCACACCCACACTTCTTAATCGAGCAAGTTCAGCAATTAAACAGAACTAGCTGACCTAAACATTACTCTAACAAAAGACCGGCGCTCTAAACAAAGACTACTACTCTGCCTAGCGCTCGTCGATCTCCGCCGCCTCCTCCATGTCCAGCTCTCGCCCGACGATCTCATGGGGAAGGGACTCCATGGCATCCATCGCACCATACTCGACAAGCATCTCGCCATCCACGTCCGCCATCTCTTTGTAAAAGGCCACCACGAGCTGGGCGTGGGCGGCCGTGGTCTGGGCTTGGACGGGCTCCATCACGGCAAGGTATGCCGCGAACGAACGGACGGCTGCTCGAACGCTCTCGGCGATTGCCAACTCTTCGGCCGTGGGTTGCCCACCGTTGTCAGAGAAGATTCGTGCGATTTGTGCGGTGACCACCAGGAGCTGGGCGTGGCCAGCCTCGACATGGGCGCGGGCGGCCTCCATCAGGGCTAAGGTGGCCGCCACGGAACAGACAGCTGCTGTCCCGCTCTCGCCATTTGCTATCCCTGTCGCAGATGTTGCTGCCGCCATTTGAGCTGTAGTAGCGGCCGTTTTGGCTGCCGCAGCCGCCCGGTCACAGATTACGGCCGCGCTCACGCAGGTTGTGAGCACGCTCATGGTGGCTACGGCTGCACTCTCGCCGGACTGGGCCGCCGAAGTTTCCCTCACGACGCGGGTCCACGTCCCCATCTTCGACCGACGACGATTGAACAGTGAAATGCTATTTGGGGGGCTAGTTTGCTTGACGCGCCGGCTGTGGACTGTAGCCAACGAACCTTCTCGCGTAAGCTATATATGTTGGTGATAATAAACTGTGTGTGATGTACTTGATTTTTCGTCTTGATTTGAAATACGGAATGGGGTCACAGCAGGAAAGGACGGTGTTTGAATTGCTAGAACATTTGTGTGCAGTGATCATAAAACTATACGAGTGTCGTGTTAAAATTTGAAATTATTCGGGGTTCGTTTGGACATTTTTATACATTAATTGAGTGTTCTAGGTATTTTATGTGCATATATCAAATTTGAACTACATGCACATGCTTCGGTGCACCAAAATGGGTTGAAAAATCATATGTGTGTTCTTGGGTGCATGCTTAGGTCCCATGCAAGAAATGGGAATGAATTTCAAACACCTCGGCATCGTGGCTCGGCCACAAACGCTAAGATACTTGGTTTTGAAATTCTAGTAAATCCAAAACTCGTCTTAAATTCATGAAACTTGGCATGCTATCATGGAATGGCACCAACATGATGTGGTAAATTTTTTGTCCCATTTGGGGCAGGTTTTGGTATAAGCTTCTCACAAACCAGACCTTCTCACAAGAAGCCTCATGGTTCCGGAAGGGAACGTGTCACCTTTGTGGACGAAACAACATTCGTTGCCTCTTCTTGCCTTGATTTTTTTTCTAGAGGTAACATAGACCAATAGGAGTGTCGTGTTAAATTTTGGAATTATTCGGGGTTCGTTTGGACATTTTTATACATTAACTGAATATTCTAGGCATTTTATGTGCATAATTCAAATTTGAACTACAGGCACATGCTCCGGTGCACCAAAATGGGTTGAAAAATCATATATGTGTCCTTGGGTGCAGGCTTAGGTCCCATGCAAGAAATGGGAATGAATATCAAACACCTCGGCATCGTGGCTCCACCGCAAATGTTGAGATACTTGGTTTCGAAATTCTAGTAAATCCAAAGCTCGTCAGAAATTCATGAAACTTGGCATGCTATCATGGAATGGCACCAACATGTTGTGGTAAAAAAATTGTCCCATTTGGGGCAGGTTTTGGTATAAGCTTCTGACAAACCAGAGCTTCTCACAAGAAGCCTCATGGTTCCGGTGGGGAACGTGTCACCTTTGTGGACGAAACGACATTCGTTGCCTCTTCTTGCCTTCATTTTTTAGAGGCAACATAGACCAACAGGAGTGTCATGTTAAAATTTGGAATTAATCGGGGTTCATTTGGACATTTTTATACATTAACTGAGTTTTCTAGGCATTTTATGTGCATAATTCAAATTTCAACTACATGCACATGCTCCGGTGCACCAAAATGTTTTGAAAAATCATATGTGTGTCCTTGGGTGCATGCTTAGGTCCCATGCAAGAAATGGGAATGAATATCAAACACCTCAGCATCGTGGCTCGGCCGCAAACGCTGAGATACTTGGTTTTGAAATTTTAGTAAATCCAAAACTCGTCTGAAATTCATGAAACTTGGCATGCTATCATGGAATGGCACCAACATGCTGTGATAAAATTTTTGTCCCATTTGGGGCAGGTTTTGGTATAAGCTGCTCACAAACCTGAGCTTCTCACAAGAAGCCTCATGTGGTTCCGGTAAGGAACGTATCACCTTTGTGGACGAAAGGACATTCGTTGCCTCTTCTTGCCTTGATTTGTTTTCTAGAGGTAACATAGACCAATAGGAGTGTCGTGTTAAATTTTGGAATTATTCATGGTTCGTTTGGACATTTTTATACTTTAACTGAGTTTTCTAGGCATTTTATGTGCATAATTCAAATTTGAACTGCATGCACATGCTCCTATGCACCAAAATGGGTTGAAAAATCATATATGTGACCTTGGTTGCATGTTTAGGTCCAATGCAAGAAATGGGAATGAATTTCAAACACCTGGGCTCTTCGCGGCTCGGCCGCAAACTTCAGAACTTGGTTTTGAAACTCTAGTAAATCCGAAACTCATCTGAAATTCATGAGACTTGGCATGGTGTCATGGAATGGCACCAACATGCCGTGGTAAATTTTTTGTCCAATATGAGAGAAGGCGCACACATTAACAACCAACAAATAGCTTTCACGTTATCATCACAAACGGTTGTACAGTATTATTTCAACCGTGGGCGTTCTACTGACCATTTACGTGCCGCCACGCGTCCCACTTTTTTAATGGCAAGGAGGTGCCGTCCGGGCAGTTGTTTGAGTAGACGGAAGGCGTGCGAACGAAGTCCATGGCGCAGGCTGACTGGGAGGCGTGCGACCAGTCCTGCGCTACGCAGGCTTACCAGGAGGCGTGCGACAAGTCCTCCGCTACGCAAGCTCACCAGGAGGCTTACGAGCAGTATGCTGTGCAGACTCACCGGGAAGCGAGCCCTTTGACCTCCATCGCCACCCGCGTCGCTCTCAACTTCTCCATTAATGGCGCCCGAGCCGCTGTTTAATAGGCGGCCTTACTGATCTCTCTTCGCCTCCCATTCCCCTCTCGCCCAAATCCTATCTTCTAGAGCTCCACCTACTCCATGGCGCACAAGGATCATCTGCCACTAATCTTCCGGTTTGGTGAAGTCAACTCCGAGCCAAAGGAGAAAGAAAATAAGGAGGAATGGGACCTCAGGGACATGGCCCTGAACGAGCTGGCCGCGGCGGATACTGCCCCTGCGCCCATCCCACCTCCCATCCCCGCGCCCGCGCCAGCGACCATCCCCGTGGCATTGATGGGCTGGTTGCCGAGCACCATCGCAGAGCTGGAAGCCGCCGGCGTCAGCGAGGTCCCCGCGGGCTCATGCTAGCTCATGTACGTACCAGCGCCAGCGTCCCCGCCTGTGCTCGTGTGCGCCCAGCACCCACCGCGGTGCCGGTCCCCGTGCGCTTTCCTGCACCAGCCACGCTCGTGCCCGTGTGCGCACCTGCACCCGCCGTGCCCCCCTCAGCATCACGGGACGCCGCCATCGACCGCTACCACGTAGCTCTGCGAGTCGCCGTCCCCCCCGCGCCCCGCCCGTCGATAGCGCGATGAACGCCTCTTGGATTTGGAAGTCCATAACATTCTGGGATAGCTTGAAGACTTGAACAACGGCGTCCTGGATGACGACAACACCGGCGCAGCACGCCGCCGCCGCCGCTGCAATTAGTTTTTTTTGTTTAATATTGTATCCTGATCATATGAATGTAAAACCACAGTGTCACTGAATGAAATCTATGGTTTTGATCAACTTAGCGTTTTTTCTCTGAATGTACAGACTTACCAAAGTAAAAAATAAACATCAACGTCTTTCTCTGAATAAAACACTCATCGCGAACGTTTTCAGACTGAACACCTGTATGCAAAGCGAGAGCTGGGTTCCTTCGCAGCTAAGCCAAGGAAAAAATGTGGCGCGCAGGTTTTGTGCATCTCTTCATCAGAAACGTTTCAGACTGAACACCCGTATGCAAAGCGAGAGCTGGGTTCCTTCGCAGCTAAGCCAAGGGAAAATGTGGCACGCAGGTTTTGTGCATGTCTTCATCGCAAACGATTTTGCATGATGACCCGTGTGCAACAACGTAAATAATGTGGTAAGATTTGCATCTATCGTATTGGGTATAATTGCCATTTGTCAAAATGGAAAAATAGGCATTTCTCAATCTAGTAACATTGCCATTTGTCAATCTAGTAACATTGCCATTTGTCAACCTAGTAACACTGCCATTTGTGATCCTCAGAAAAAAACACTACCATTTGTCAAATTTTGCAGCTAAAAATCACTAGTACTGTAATTTTTGCAAATGAAATTCAGTAAGCATAGATTTCAGTCATAGATTAAGCAGTCATTCTTTATACAAACAGTTCAACTCGACAGCTGAACCGAACAAACTTTTACCCAATTGTTGCCAACCACGTACTGAAATAGCTAGTTCAACTATATATACTAGCTAAATTTAGTATATAGTACAGTTCAACCATATCTATAGTCAGATGAACTGAACAAAATAGCCCCTAAATACTACTACTACGGAGGGGCTTTGTACTACTTCCAGTAGCCTCTCCTCTGCCGAGCGCACTCAGTAAGAGGCCGAGGAGGAGGAGCCTACCGACGAGCTAGAGAAGCCGAATCTGGCGTCTGCCGCTGCTGCACCTTTACCGACGCCCAGCTCGAATGCCCTCTGCCGCTCCAGATGATCCCTCTCGAAGCGGTGGGACTCCTCATATATCTCCGCATTCCACACCACTGCGGCGGCTTCTGCTGCGGCCACGGTGGCGGTAAGACGCTTTGCGTCCTCAACCAGGCACTCCTCCTCCTCCCACAGGAACTCTATGTAGCACGCGGCAAGGTCGCTGATGCTCGTGCGAGCCTCCACATCCTGCCTTCGGGCCGCGGTGGTGGAGCGGGTGATGACCCCGGCGGTCGACAGTGGGGAGGCGGCCACGGCGGCCGACGGTGAGGTGGCGGCCACCTCCCGCCTTTGGGCCACGATGGCGGAGCGGGTGATGGCCATGGCGGCCAACGATGGGGTGGCGGCCAAGACGGCCACCACCCGCCTTCGGGCCGCGGTGGCGAAGTGGGCGATGGCCCTGGCGGGCTATGGTGGTGTGACGTCCACGGCAGCCGACGGTGGGGTGGCGGCAACGGCTGCCGGCAACAGCTGCCGTCGGGCAGCGGCGGCGGAGTGTGTGGCGTGTGTTGTGCGCACACCCAACAGGGACGCCACGGGCAGTACACGCCACAGGGGACTGCGCCGCCGCCGCAGTGTAGCCTCCCAGCTGGAGCTGTCCTCAGACGACGGCAGAGTGGCTGAGCGACGACGACGGACCGGTGCCATTTGTGATGGTGGGAGAAGCAGACGAGATAAGCTAAGGGGAGGGAGGGGAAAATGTGATACCGACTCGCCGACCGTGACTGTTTATATAGTTGGCCGGTAAGCTCTGGGGTTTTTTTGGATTTCGGCGAGTCGGGCGGGAAGCTTGCGCGGTACCACGCGGGAACCTGCGCGGTTGCGCGGGAACGGGCACACCGACGATTCATTGGCGCCTCTTAGAGCTAACATTTGGCCAAAAGAACGCCTGTGCGGTGCTCAAGCTTGCGCTCGAAGCCTTCTGCGGTAGCGCGGTGACAAGACGTGCGAGAGGAGGACGAAATGACACGTACACAAACGGTTAGTAAAAAACGTTTGTGATTTAATTACCTAGCACACGGCCGCTCTCTACGCAGCGTCGCGAACGATTGTTCGCCCACTGTGTGATGTGGAACGCGACGTAGTTTCACATCACGCCGCCGGCTCGCCACTTCCCGCCGGCTTGTAGACGGCCATTCCCTGCGTGTTCAACTGCTCTATGCGTGTTGTTGCTCGCGGTTGAGGCGGCCGCGGTGCGCTCTGCTCACGTCACGCCGCGCGCGCTCTGATCGCGTCCCTCCACATGCTCTGCCCGCGTCCCTCCGCACGCGTTGCAAGCGTTTCGGGCTGGCGCACTATCATGTACGTTCATGGTGCCTTATGCATGCGGTTACGCCGGACGCGGCGCCACGATGCAGGTACGTGTGCAAAAACTGCCTTGCGGACGTGCTGAGAATCCCGGCCGCCCGGCCCTCATTTATTCCCGCGGCCATTTACCTTCATCTCTCGCGCCCCATGACACAATAAGCACACCCACGACAACACATACAGAGAGGATATCCAGCGGCTCCAATGGCGCTCCCAGTGGCTGACGACGACGGGCGGCAGTTCACCACGCCTCATGTAGTGGACACCCACGTGAGGGGGAAGGACCTCTCGGTGGTGTACACCAAGGATCCGGTCTCGGTGGAGAGCTCCATCCACACTATGGAGCAGTTGCTTGCTGAGCACGGGTTCCAAGTGGTCGGCGTCATGTAGGATCGAAAGTATGTCTAGAGGGGGGGTGATTAGACTACTTGACCAAATAAAAATATATCCTTTTCCCAATTTTAGTTGTGGGCGGATTTTAGCAAGTACACAAGTCAAGTAACACCCTACACATGCAATTCTAAGAGTGTGGCAGCGGAAAGTAAGCAATTGCACATGTAAGTAAAGAAGGGGATCGGAGATTTCAAACGCAATGAAGACACGGTGATTTTTGGCGTGGTTCCAATAGGTGGTGCTATCGTACGTCCACGTTGATGGAGACTTCAACCCACGAAGGGTAACGGCTGCGCGAGTCCACGGACGGCTCCACCCACGAAGGGTCCAGAAAGAAGCAACCTTGTCTATCCCACCATGGCTTACGTCCACGAAGGACTAGCCTCACTCGGGTAGATCTTCACGAAGTAGGCGACCTCCTTGCCCTTACAAACTTCTTGGTTCAACTCCACATCATGTCGGAGGCTCCCAAGCGACACCAAACCAATCTAGTAGACACCACTCTCCAAAAGGTAATAGATGGTGTGTTGTTGATGAACTCCTTGCTCTTGTGCTTCAAATGATAGTCTCCCCAACACTCAACTCTCTCTCACAGATTTGGCTATGGTGGAAGAAGGATTTGAGTGGAAAGCAACTTGGGAAGGCTAGAAATCAAGGTTCAAATGGTAGGAATGGAATCTCTTGATCTCAACACATGAGTAGGTGGTTCTCTCTCAAAAAATCCATGGTGGAAGTGTAGGCACATTCTGATGGTTCTCCTTTTTAGGAAGAGCGGGTGGAGGGGTATATATAGCCTCCACATAAAATCCAACCGTTACACACTTTTGACCCAACTCGGTGGCACCGATCAGAAATCTCGGTGGCACCGACCTGTGTAAAAGATATGAATGTTAGGAATCTCGGTGGGACCGACTGGAACAAGTCGGATGGACCGATGTGCAATGGTTAGGGCAAACCTCGTCTCGGTGGCACCGATTGCATCAACTCGGTGGGACCGAAGTGAAGCAATAAGGCAACAGAGAGTTGGCAAGCCATCTCGGTGGTACCGATTGCAATTCTCGGTGGGACCGAAATAATTGCAACAAGTAATAGAGAGTTGGCAAGGCCATCTCGGTGGGACCGAGATCCATATCGGTGGATCCGATTTGTTAGGGTTTGGCAGTGGCTAAGTCCAGATGAACTCGGTGGCTCCGGATAGGAATGAATCGGTGGGGCAGAGTTGGAATGTAGGTTTTGGACATATTTGGATGTAGAAAGTGGTTGAGGGTTTTGGAGCACTGTCACTAAGCACTTGAGCAAAAAGACCATTAAGCAACACCTCATCCCCTTTTAATAGTATTGGCTTTCCAATGGACTCAATGTGATCTTGGATCACTTAACAAAAATATAGAGTCTTGAGCTTTTGCCAATCCATGTCCTTAGCATTTTGAGGGGTCCACATCTCTAGTCCTTGCCATGCCAATCATTGAACATCCTAAAATATTTCACTTGAATGGACATTAGTTCAATGAGATATATGTTGTTATGAATTACCAAAACCACCCGGAGATTAGTTGCACTTTCAATCTCCCCATTTTTGGTAATTGATGACAACATATAGATCAAAGCTTCGACAAATGATTAAATGAATGAAGTGCATCGTCGCTTTGAGAAGTATGTGATAAGCAAGAGCTCCCCCTAAATTTGTGCATTATTAAAAATTTGCGTTTGAATGCAAATGCACAATCGATTAGGATCATGGGTCACTCTTCCATGTCACATACAACTTGGTGGAGCACGCAAAATGATATGAATGGAATAGTTAGCACTCATCACCTAAAACACAAGTGAATGATCATACAAAGATAATGATAAGGATAAGCATTAAGCATCACATGAAGCATAGTATGATCAATCACACACAAAGTATCTCACAGGCACATCACATAGTATCTCACAAGCACATCAAACCAAAGTAGCAAAAACCAAATAGTAGCAACAACTCAAGAAAAACCAACAAGCAAAAGCGAGACACTCTCTCTCAAAGCCTAATGATCTATAAAAATTCTCCCCCTTTGGCAACAAGTATCAAAAAGTTCGAATAGGTATAAAGCTATACGTCTCCCTAGGCATGATCCTCGGCAGCTCCTGAAGGTGATCTCTGGCTGGCAGCTCCGGTGTGCGTAGATGGTGTTGAGAGAAGTGCATCTATGAAAGCTTCAGCGGACGTCCGCTGGGTTGGTGGAGTAGAAACTGGAGGTGGCACTATAGCAACAGCAGCATGTGTTGAAACTGTAGTCCTCGTATCTGCATCAGGCACTGCAGCAGACCTGGGTGCCCTAGACACTGTCTGGAACCTGTCAGTCGTTGGTCTGTCATCTCCACTGTCCTCAGCAGCAGCTCTGGCTGTGTCAACATCATCTCTGAGTTTCTCCACAATAGTCTGAACCTCTGTGATCTTCACATCAAGATCATAAATCTTGGACTCGACTATCCACTCTAGGCTCGCCTAGTTCTTGGTGAGGTTGGCCAGACTTTGCTCAATCCTCAGGGTGGCTTCCAGCAGATAAGTCATTTGATCATTCTTGGACTTGAGGTTGGTAATAGGTGCATTGGGATCAGAGGCCTTCTGAGCTTCTTTTGCTGCTCCAGCTGCCCGAATCTTCTCTTGAGCTTAGGCAGATGTAGGGTGTGAAGGGTCCATCACCACTACATTGTCCTTGAACTCTGGACGTAATGGGAGATGCTCACAATCAAGTAGATATGTGCTCGTTCCAACCTTGGAGTTGATGAGCATCTGAATGTGTGGAGTATATCCACAAGATCTCTTCTGGTCAGCTGCGGTTCTCTTGATTGTTTCAACAATAAGGCTCATAACTTTGAACTTTTGCGGTGTGTCAAACAAGTGTAGCAGGTTGATGGAGTGGCCACGTATCATCCTGTCATCTCCAGACTTGGGCAACAGAGTGTACCTCAAGATTGTATTGGTGGTGGCCAAACCAGGCAGTAAGTGCTTCATAGAACCAAGCTTGTGAGTCTCAATGTCTTTCTCTGGAATTGTTGTGTACATATTAGCCATGGAATTGTGGTCGATCTTGAGCTTGTCATATATATCAATATCATCTTCTTCTTCCTTTGGAGCTTCAAGAAGATCAGCCCACTCAGAGATGGTTGACTGGTATTTAGATCCCTCAGTCATCCACACAATTTTGCCATCTAGATAAAAGTGTGCAGTGGAGTTTCATATCACTGACAATAGGCTTCTTATCTAGCAGCACAGTTTCAAAGAAATCATGTTGCTCTCTGGTGTGGAAGCAGTAATCACAAGCAGTCCTTCTCCTTGCAGCATATGGATCAGTCAATCTCCACTGATGCAATCGTTTGTCCTTTCGAAGCATCATGTTCTCTGCTACCGGATGAGCATTATCAAGATCTGGAATCTTTGGCTTCAACTTCCTGAGCACTAGTGGCTCTTCATTAGCATCAACTTCAGGCAGTGGGGCCTTGTTTTTCTCAGCAGCAGGGATGTTTCTTGTAGATCTCTTGGGTGCTGGAGCTTTGGGCTTGGACTTGGTGGGGGCAGTAGACCTCATAGCATCAGACATGAGCTTCTGAGTCTTGGCAGGAGGTGCATCAGCTGCTGGTTCCTCCTCCTCATCATCATCAATCATGGAGGGTTTGCCCACAACATAAGTTGTTGTCTTCCTTGCCCTCTTCTTCTTCTTTCCTGCAGCTGTTGTCTCTGAGTCACTTGACTCCTCAAGTGTAAATGTCATGCTCTTCCTTGTAACTTTCTTCACAACAGATTTGTCCTTGGCAGCAGGTCTTGTGCTAGCGGTTCTGCCATACTCCTTAGCAATCACTTTCTTCTTCTTTGATGTGGCCTCACTAGCTACAAAATCCTCATCCTCGTCATCTGAGGTTCTCTTCTTCCTAGTTTTGGTGGCTGCTTTTGGAAGATCAGGAGAACTTCTCTCTCCTTCATAAAAACTTTCCTTAGGACTTGATCCTTCACTGAGATTTGCATGCTGTTCTGACATATTCTGACTATCATTAGCATCTGACATGTTGCAAAGCTGACCCTGTGAATAGATGGGTATGGGCAGAGTAGATGAGTCATCACAAAAAGCAGATATTCTTCAAGAAAATTGAGTTCAAATCTTAGTTTCAAGTTTTCATAGAAGGCATTTCGGATCCACCGAGTTGATCATCTCGGTGATACCGAAGCACTTAACAGAAACATAACACTCCATTTCGGTCAGACCGAGTTGTGGTTCGGTGTCTCCGAGATGCTAGGGTTTCACTGAGACTTTACTTTTGGTCTCACCGATTCGTACAACTCGGTGGCACCGAGACGTACTAGTGCAATGGCCAGGGCCAAATCGGTGACTCCGAAAATCTCAAATCGGTCGGTCCGAGATGCTTTCGGCGCAAACATAAACCTAATTTTTTTGCTCGAAACTAATCTACGGAATTTGCAGTGTAAAAGGAAGGTTTCAATCTGTGGCAAGAATAATGGCAATCCATCCGTGCATTGAATCAGAATTTGAGCACAGAGGGGGTCGAATCTCACCCTAACTTGGTGGAGATCCTCTACGGCGGCAACGGCGGGGAAGATTCCCGTTGACGGCGATGGATTCCGGCGGCGAGGGCACGCAGGAGACAAGGGCGATGATTCAAAGACCAAGGCGACGGTAGCAACGGGGTGCGGGAACGAAAAAGGTTTGAGAAATTTCAATCGTTTGGGCCCGCGGAGTATATATACACGTGTGCTGTCGGTGGCTCCGAGTTGAACAACTCAGTGGCACCGATATGTGTAACTGCAAGCAGTATAGCACATCGGTGGTGCCGAAATGGTTCAACGCGGTGACACCGAGATGGAAACCTAGATCAATCAAACTGTTTCGGTGAGTCCGAATAGAAGTGGATTGGTCACACCGAAACAAATTTGAAGGTTTTGGAGGTTCAGCCCTTTCAGATCGGTGGCTCCGAGTGCTCCTCACCCGGAGGGTCCAAAAATGACTTGTTCAATTTTTGTGATGTATCAAGAATATAGTTTGAGACAAGAAAGCATAGATAGCTAGAGAAGGTACTTAGGCATTCTTGTACATCCACTTGGCCAGAAAAACCAAGATAATCAAAACAACAAATGGATGTCCTTGAATGAAGAAAACATGCAAACCAACATGCTCACCCAATAAGATAGCAAATGAAATATGTGTCTAACATGCACAACCAAATCTAGCATCTATCAAGCAATTGGCGATGACTAGGTCATCTATATATGAGTATATTGACTTACGAGTCAAATGAGAACATTTGCTCATAGGTCATACTCATCGTTTAAGCACAAGTGGGGTTGCCACTTTTACATAAAGCATTAATGTGTTCACACCATTAGAGTTGCTTTAGCTCAATTTTTAGAGCAAAGCTCCCCCTGGATGTGATATCCCCCCAAAGAGGGATGAACTAACCTTGGGTTTTGTCGATGATGACTTCATGTAGATGTTGAAGATGTGGATGCTCAATGTTGATGTAGACCATCAAGAGTTCGGAGCAATCCTTGGAGTTTTGCACTTTCAATACCTACATGGGTTAGTCCCACACAAGGAACATACAAGAATATCCATAGACATAGACTGAAATACACATATGATGATGGCCATGAATGCATTGAATACCTTGTCCCTTGCCTTACCAACAAGAGGGTTTGTGACTGCATGAACTAGTGCAAGATGTTGAAGTTGGTTGCACAAGTTCTTGCCATAAATGAATGTGAGTGAAGTTTATTGGCGGAGTCACCCTCAAGAACTCTTTAGTTCTTCTTCTTTTGGACCCACATCAACTTGATGGGAATCCTTGGAGTTGTAGTAGCACTTGATGAAGTAGAACTTGATGAAGTCTTGGGAGCCCACTTGACCAAGGCTTGAGGTGCTTCTTCAAATGAATCAATCTCTTCTTGAAGCTTGTCCTTGCTTTTTAACTTGTGGTCTTGTGGTGGAAGATCATATTGAGCTTGTGTTCCCTTGAAGGAAGTAGGGTCATACTTCTCTTGTTGAGGAACGAACTTCATCTTGGGGTATTGATCTTCTTCCTACTCAACTCCATTGGCATTGAACTTTCGTTCAAAACCAACACCTTGGTTCTTCCGGTGCCTTCCTTGCTTGCGTACAATTTCCTCAAATTGCTTACTCCCGGCAAGGCTCTTGTAGACACCTTTTTCTATAATTCCTTTCAATAGATTGTTTTCTTGCTCAAGTGTAACTTGGCTAAGAGAATCATTAGTGGAATTAATAGAACTACTAGAAGCAACAACATTGGATATAGCATTGTTATTGTTACTATTAGAGGTAGAACCCTTTTTACCCTTGTTACTAGTTTGCTTAGGTTTAACTTGTGGCATAAAGGTAGACAAGAGTAAACGTTTGGCAAGATCTGAAGAACCCTTCTTTCGAAGATCATCATTGATAGCTTTAAGAAACTCATGCTCTTGCTCTAAATTTAGCTTCTCGAAGCGTAGCTTCTCATGAGTTCTTAGAAGTTCTCTATGATCCTCTTGAGTTGTTTCATGAGCTAACTTAAGAGCATTTAGTTCTTTAGTTAGATGCTCAATCTCCTTCATAGCATTGTCAGTCGTTTCCTCTTGACTATCATGATAACTAGCATTTTCATTATAGCTCACATCACTAGCCTTATCAATAAGTAAATCATCATCACCAAGCAAATCATCTTCATCACTATTGAAATCAAGATACTCGGGGTGTGATACCTTGGGGCCTTTTTCCATGAAGCATCTTCCAATTCCTTCATTTGGCGAATCAAAGAGATCATAGGAGTTGGATGACACAAGAGCAAGTCCTGCAACACCTTCATCTTGACTATAGTCGGAGTTGGAGTGATAGCTTCTCTCGGCGTGGTTGTCGGAGTCGGAGCCGGAAATCCATTCACCAACATGAGCTTGATGTCTTCTTCTTGTGTAGCTCTTGGATGACTTGTCCTTCCTTTCCGAATCCTAGCTTCTTCGAGAGGGTCTTCGTTCATAACGATCATCTCTACCCCTTCTCTCCTTATGAGATGATTCATTTCTTCTATGTCTTCCTCTTGGTGATTCGTCTCTTTTCTTGTAGGGAGCCGTACACTCATTGGAATAGTGTCCGGGTTTTCCACAATTGTAACAATTTCGGTCACGACTTGATGATCTTCTCTCATAGTGTCTTGAGCTAGAGCTTCTTTCTTTCCCTTTGTTCTTGTAAAACTTGTTGAATCTTTTCACCATTAGGCTTATCTCTTCATTGGATACTAGATTTTCACTTGAAGTTGTTGGAGCATCGGTTGAAGCTTTGTAAGCACCACTTCATTTGTTGTGCAGCTCCTCTTTGTCCTTGAGTGACATTTCATGAGCAACAATCCTTCCAATGACTTCCGTGGGCTTGAGATCTTTGTTATTGGGCATCATTTGGATCAATGTACAAACGGTATCATATTTTCCATCCAAAGCTCTAAGGATCTTCTTGATGATGAATTTGTCGGTCATCTCTTCACTTCCTAACCGGCAATCTCATTTGTGATGAGAGCAAGCCTAGAGTACATTTCGGCGACTCCTTCACCATCCTTCATATTGAACTTGTCAAGTTGACTTTGAAGCACATCCAACTTAGATTCCTTGACGGACTCGGTACCCTCATGCATATTAACCAAAGTATACCAAATTTCCTTTGCATTCTCGAGGCGGCTGATTTTGTTGAATTCCTCGGGGCACAAACCGTTGAAGAGAATGTCACAAGCTTGAGCATTGTATTGCAACATCTTCAATTCTTCCGCGGTTGCTTCACGATCCGGTACCTTGCCATCCTCAAAGAATTCACCTTGCAAGCCAACACGAACAACAGCCCAAACAGCGGGGTTATGACCAAGAATATGCATTTTCATCTTATGTTTCCAACTAGCAAAGTTTGTACCATCAAAATATGGACCTCTACGATGATAATTACCCTCACTAGACGCCATACTCTCCTATGTTGTGAAACCAAGGCTATGATCGCCAAAGCAATGGAAATCAAGGCTTACGGAGACCAAAGCTCTGATACCACTTGTAGGATCGAAAGTATGTCTAGAGGGGGGTGATTAGACTACTTGACCAAATAAAAATCTATCCTTTTCCCAATTTTAGTTGTGGGCAGATTTTAGCAAGTACACAAGTCAAGTAACACCCTACACATGCAATTCTAAGAGTGTGTTAGCGGAAAGTAAGCAATTGCACATGTAAGTAAAGGAGGGGATCGGAGATTTCAAACGCAATGAAGACACAGTGATTTTTGGCATGGTTCTGATAGGTGGTGCTATCGTACATCCACGTTGATGGAGACTTCAACCCATGAAGGGTAATGGCTGCGCGAGTCCACGGAGGGCTCCACCCACGAAGGGTCCACAAAGAAGCAACCTTGTCTATCCCACCATGGCTTACGTCCATGAAGGACTAGCCTCACTCGGGTAGATCTTCACGAAGTAGGCGATCTCCTTGCCCTTACAAACTTCTTGGTTCAACTCCACATCATGTCGGAGGCTCCCAAGCGACACCTAACCAATCTAGGAGACACCACTCTCCAAAAGGTAAGGGACGGTGTGTTGTTGATGAACTCCTTGCTCTTGTGCTTCAAATGATAGTCCCCCCAACACTCAACTCTCTCTCACAGATTTGGTTATGGTGGAAGAAGGATTTGAGTGGAAAGCAACTTGGGAAGGCTAGAAATCAAGGTTCAAATGGTAGGAATGGAATCTCTTGATCTCAACACATGAGTAGGTGGTTCTCTCTCAGAAAATGTATGGTGGAAGTGTAGGCACGTTCTGATGGCTCTCCTTTTGAGGAAGAGGGGGTGGAGGGGTATATATAGCCTCCACACAAAATCCAACCGTTACACACTTTTGACCCAACTCGGTGGCACCGATCAGAAATCTCGGTGGCATCAACATGTTTAAAAGATATGAACGTTAGGAATCTCGGTGCGACCGACTGGAACAACTCGGATGGACCGATGTGCAATGGTTAGGGCAAACCTCGTCTCGGTGGCACCGATTGCATCAACTCGGTGGGACCGAAGTGAAGCAATAAGGCAACAGAGAGTTGGCAAGCCATCTCGGTGGTACCGATTGCAATTCTCGGTGGGACCGAAATAATTGCAACAAGTAACAGAGAGTTGGCAAGGCCATCTCGGTGCGACCGAGATCCATATTGGTGGATCCAATTTGTTAGGATTTGGCAGTGGCTAAGTCCAGATGAACTCGGTGGCTCCGGATAGGAATGAATCGATGGGGCCGAGTTGGAATGTAGGTTTTGGACATATTTGGATGGAGAAAGTGGTTGAGGGTTTTGGAGCACTGTCACTAAGCACTTGAGCAAAAAGACCATTAAGCAACACCTCATCCCCTTTTAATAGTATTGGCTTTCCTATGGACTCAATGTGATCTTGGATCACTTAACAAAAATGTAGAGTCTTGAGCTTTTGCCAATCCATGTCCTTAGCATTTTGAGGGGTCCACACCTCTAGTCCTTGCCATGCCAATCATTGAACATCCTGAAATATTTAACATGAATGGACATTAGTTCAATGAGATATATGTTGTTATGAATTACCAAAACCACCCGGGGATTAGTTGCACTTTCACTTCGACCTCGAGTTCACCGGGAGTCGTGCCGAGTATGATCAGAAGGTTGCCGTCACCCAGTTGTGCGTGCGCCATCACGTCCTCGTCTACCACTACTCCCTGGCCACAAGGCCTTGCGAGCGTTTCGCCAGGTTTATCAACAGCCCCGACTACAGGTTCGCCACGGTGGACACCGTGAACGATCTAAAGGTGCTCGAGACTACGGGTTTGGCCTGCCAGAATCTTGTCGACATCCAAGGCTAGTATAGCGTCTGGGGCAGAAAGAAGGAGAAGGACTCCCTGATTGACCTAGCCCTGGCCATCATCGACCCCTACTATAGAGGCATGAAAGATGAGTGCAAAAAGAACAAGGATGCCTGGCACGAGGCCTGGGTGTGGAGACTGGATGAAGAACATGTCAAGTACGTGGCCAAGGACGCGTACACAAGCTACGAGATGTACATGCGGATCGTTGACATGAGGGAGCGCCTCCTTCCTGTGGACGACGAGGGATCGAGCCACAAGTAGAGTAGTGGCGGCAGCGTCACAAGAAGTAGATGATTAGATGATTGTTTCTCCTAGTTTAGAATGCATGTAATTGTTTATTGAGGTGTGTGCGAATGTTTTGTATAGTCACCTATGCAATTGGATGTTTAATTTGGTTATATATGTTGTTCTTCTGTAGACTGGGCAAATTACATCGCAGACGGACTAAAGTAGGGAACCCGTCGGTGATGATTTCATCAATCGCTGACAATTGTATACCAGCAAGCGTTTGCCCACAACACACACGGGTTATTAGCAGGAATCGTCCGTGTTGTTATCTGTCTTCCCACACATTTCGTATTACTGACCTGTTTGCCGTGTATCACACACATCTAGTTAAGTTGAACCATTTCTGTTGTGTTGGGTAATCACAAACAGTTCATCCGAGTGAACCGCATGCCGTATATCGCACACACCTTGATCTTCCTGACCGTTTCTGTTGTGTTGCGTAATAACAAACAGTTCATCCGAGTGAACTGTATGCCGTGTATCGCACACACCACGAACTGGCTGACCGTGTTTGTTGTTTTGGCTTATCACAAACAGTTCGTATGGATCAACTGTATGCCACGTATCGCACACGCGTCTCTAATCTGAATCGTTTTTGATGTCTCCGGCATTGCAAACAGTTCGTCTTATTGGCGACGGTTTTTTTACGACACTATTTGCGATTCATGCATCGCACACAGTTTGGTCGCGGGGTCTCTGATTCATGTGTCGCATTAGCGGTCGCTTGCAGTAGTGTCTCAGTCACTGAAGCAATTGCAATTCATCATATTATCAGAAAGAGTCTATGTAAGAGCTTTGTTTAGCAAGTTCACATATTCAACTATCATTTAGTCTTCTATGATTGCTGACACTAACGGCATACTTATGGAGCAAAAGTTTCAGTCAGACACATAGAAAGATAGGGGCTTATAATTTCGCCTCCCAACGTATTTACCTCAAGGGTAATGTAAACAATAATAACTCATGATCACCAACATTTAACTGGATATATATAATTGGATCTTTCCCCACCACATGATGCTTGCCAAGAGAGAAAATAAAAACGGAATAGAGGAGAATACTATCGACTCTTGCATAAAAGTAAATACATAAAGTAAAAGATAGGCCCTTCGCAGAGGGAAGCAGAGGTTGTCATGCGCTTTTATTTTTGGATGTGCAAGCTCTTAATGTAAAGGAACGTCAATTTATATTGCCCCTTGTGATAGCGACCTTTATTATGCAGTCTGTTGCTTTTATTTCTTCACCATCACAAGATCGTACAAAGATTATTTTCCCTTACAATAAAAGATCATACATATTTAGGAGCAATTTTTATTGCTTTTGCACCGATGACAACTTACTTGAAGGATCTTATTCAATTCATAGGTAGATATAGTTGACTCTCATGACATGAAACTGGGTTCAAGGGTTTTTGGATGCACAAGTAGTATCTCTACTTAGTGCGGAATTTTGGCTAGCAAAAGATAGGGGGCAAGCACCACATGTTAGAGGATCCAAAACAATATAACTTCTATGTGAATATAAGCAAATATAACACATTACGTTGTCTTCCTTGTCCAATGTCGACTATTTGACATAGAATATTTAATGGGGGCTCACAATCATAAAAGAAGTCCAAGATAGTATATTTATATGTGAGACCTCTCTTCCATTATTACTTTTTCATGAATTGGAACAATGACCAATGCTATGTTTGAACTTCCAACAAGTTTTTATCAATTATACCTCTTTTATGTGAAGTCATCACTCCCCATGGAATTAGCATATGATCTCTCTTTTCTTATTCATTTTATTTTATTTCTAGAATTGGATCAACAAAAGTATAACAACTCAACTCAAACTACTCTTTATTATATAACTCTCACACTCGATTACATAGACAGATAGATCACAAAGCAAGCACTAGAAACTAAATCATACTAAAACTTTATTCTTCTAAATCACGAAATAACTAAAGATCGAACTAAGATAGATAATTATGATAAAAGTGATGGTGATACGATACCGGGGCACCTCCCCCAAGCTTGGCACAAGGCAAGGGTGGCGCCCATACCCGTGAACTCGAGTCTCCTTCTTCGGTGATGGTGGTGATGATGTAATAGGCTTGTCCTCTGTCTTCCAAGGCATAGGATCTCCATCATAAAAGGATGAACGTGTTTCCGAAGTCCTAAAATTTGCAGCTAAACTCATACCTTTGAACTTGGCCTCATACTCAAAATTTTGGTTTTGTAAATCATAGATCTGGGCCTGAAGATGATCCATCCGATCATTGAGCATGAAGATGACATCCCCAATATCCTTGTTGTCCACCATGTCCTCACGGATGAATTCCGTGATCATGGAGTAGTTAGCACTGAGTCCGCGCTCCACTATCCCCTGGCACTTGAAGATCTCTTGCTCCACCGCTTCCAGCCTGGCCTTCTCGCTCCCGGTCTTCTTGGGCCCTTGAACGTCCCAGATGTGAAGCTCCCCCTCATGCATCTCAATGGCTTGAGGGTGTTTCATCACCTCCGGAAGGTACGGGTTGATGACCTTCTCGTAGAACTTGTCCTCGGACGAGCTTGGAGGCGCCATGGTGATCTAGATCTGTCAGAAAAACAGCCCGAAACAAGAACAGAGGAGAAACTTGCGATACGGTGGTCAAAACATCCGAGAGTATGTATAATGAATTTTTTTCATGCAGGACAAGTAGTATGGAAGAAAAATGGAGTCCGGAAAGTCCACCGGGGAGCCACAAGCTTGGTAGACGCGCCTTGGGGGCTAGGGCGCGCCCCCCAAGCTTGTCGCTCCCTCGTGCACTTTTCGGACTATTTATTATTTTCCTAATTTTTTATAAATTCCAAAACGAACAGAAAGTAATTTTATGGAATTTTTGGAGTCGGTTTACTTACCGTACCACATACCTACTCCTTTTCAGTGTTCTGGAGCGTTCCGGAAGGTTTCTTCTATGTGTTCCTCCGGTGTCATTATTTGAATAATATTAGTTTCAACATTAATGGGCGTACCTAAGATATAATGTTTAATTCTTTGCCCATTAATCACTCTAGGATTAGTGCCTTCAGAGTTGTTTATTTTGATGGCCCCGGAGCGATAAACTTCTTCAATGATATACGGCCCTTCCCATTTAGAGAGAGGCTTTCCTGCAAAGAATCTTAAATGAGAATTGTATAATAGAACATGATCACCTACTTTGAATTCCCGTTTTCGAATTCTCTTATCATGCCATCTTTTTACCTTTTCTTTAAATAACTTGGCATTTTCATAAGCTTGTGTTCTCCATTCATCTAGAGAGCTAATATCAAATAACCTCTTCTCACCGGCAAGTTTAAAATCATAATTAAGTTCTTTAATTACCCAATATGCATTATGTTCTAGTTCAAGAGGTAAATGACATGCTTTTCCATTGACCATTTTATATGGAGACATACCCATAGGATTTTTATAAGCAGTTCTGTAGGCCCATAGTGCATCATCAAGTTTCTTAGACCAATTCTTTCTAGATCTATTAACGGTCTTTTGCAAAATTAATTTTATTTCTCTATTAGTTAATTCAACTTGACCACTAGACTGAGGATGATATGGAGATGCAATTCTATGATTAACATCATATTTAGCAAGCAATTTACGGAAAGCACCATGAATAAAATGTGAACCACCATCAGTCATCAAATATCTAGGGACTCCAAACCTCGGAAATATAACTTCTTTAAGCATTTTAATAGAAGTGTTATGATCAGCACTACTAGTTGGAATAGCTTCTACCCACTTAGTAACATAATCAACAGCAACTAAGATATGTGTATACCCATTAGAGGAAGGAAAAGTTCCCATATAATCAAAACACCAAACATCGAATGGTTCAATAACAAGTGAATAATTCATAGGCATTTCCTGACGTCTACCAACATTACCAATTCTTTGACATTCATCACAAAAGAGGACAAACTTACGTGCATTGTTGAAAAGAGTAGGCCAATAAAAACCAGATTGTAATACCTTATGTGCAGTTCTGTCTCCTGCATGGTGTCCTCCGAATGCCACGGAGTGACACTTCCATAGGATTCGTTCCTGTTCATGCTCAGGTACACAACGTCTAATAACACCATCTACTCCTTTATATAAATGTGGGTCATCCCAAAAGTAATGTCTTAAATCAAAGATCATGCTCAGGTACACAACGTCTAATAACACCATCTACTCCTTTATATAAATGTGGGTCATCCCAAAAGTAATGTCTTAAATCAAAGAAGAACTTTTTCTTTTGTTGGTATGTGAAACTAGGTGGTATATATTTAGCAACAATATAATTAGCATAGTCTGCATACCAGGGAGTTTTACGAGAAGCATTTATAACAGCTAATTGTTCATCTGGAAAACTATCATCAATAGGCAGTGGGTCATCAAGAACATTTTCCATTCTAGACAAATTATCAGTTACGGGATTCTCAGCTCCCTTTCTATCAATAATATGCAAATTAAATTCTTGCAGCAAAAGAACCCACCTAATAAGTCTAGGTTTAGCATCTTTCTTTTCCATTAGGTATTTCATAGCAGCATGATCGGTATGAATAGTTACTTTAGAATCAACAATATAAGATCTGAACTTATCACATGCAAACACAACTGCTAAAAAATCTTTCTCAGTAGTATCATAGTTTCTTTGTCCACTGTATAGAGTTTTACTAGCATAACGAATAACATTCAATTTCTTATCAACTCTTTGTCCTAGAATAGCACCAACAGCATAATCACTAGCATCACACATAATTTCAAAGGGTAGGTTCCAATCAGGTGGTTGAACAATAGGTGCAGATATTAAGGCTTTCTTAAGTATTTCAAAGGCTTCTACGCAATCATCGTCAAAAACAAATGGCACATCTTTTTGCAAGAGATTAGTAAGAGGCCTATAAATTTTAGAGAAGTCTTTTATAAACCTTCTATAGAAACCAGCATGACCAAGGAAACTTCTTATACCTTTGATATCTTTAGGACATGGCATTTTCTCAATAGCATCAACTTTAGCTTTATCAACTTCAATACCTTTTTCAGAAATTTTATGCCCCAGGACTATACCTTCGTTCACCATAAAGTGGCACTTCTCCCAATTCAAGACAAGATTAGTTTCTTCACATCTCTGCAAAACTCAATCAAGGTTGCTTAAGCAATCATCAAAAGAAGTTCCGTAAACGAAGAAATCATCCATGAAAACCTCAACAATCTTTTCATAAAAGTCAGAGAATATAGAAGTCATACATCTTTGAAAGGTAGCAGGTGCATTACATAAACCAAAAGGCATACGACGATAAGCATAAGTTCCAAAAGGACAAGTAAATGTGGTTTTCTCTTGATCTTCAAGTGATACAGGTATTTGAGAGAAACCAGAATATCCATCTAGGAAGCAAAAGTGTGTATGCTTAGATAATCTTTCTAACATTTGATCAATAAAAGGCAAGGGGTAATGATCTTTCCTAGTAGCTTTATTTAATTTTCTGAAATCAATTACCATCCTATAACTGGTTACAATTCTTTGTGGGATAAGTTCATTTTTATCATTAGGAACAACAGTAATACCTTCCTTCTTAGGAACACAATGAACAGGACTTACCCATCTACTATCAGCTATGGGATAAATTATACCTGCCTCCAGAAGCTTTAATATTTCAGTTCTTACCACATTCTTCATTTTAGGATTTAATATTCTTTGATGATCAACAACGGGTTTAGCATCTGGCTCCGTATGAATTTTGTGCTGACATAAAGTGGGACTAATGCCTTTAAGATCATCGAGAGTATATCCAATAGCAGCCCGGTGCTTCCTCGGAGTTTTAAGCAATCTCTTTTCATCATGCTCTGAAAGGTTAGCACTAATAATAACAGGATATATCTTCTTTTCATCGAGATAAGCATATTTAAGTGTATCAGGTTATTGCTTTAAATCAAAACAGGATCACTCTTTGGTGGAAGAGGGTCTCCCAAAGTTTCAACAGGCAAGTTTTGTTTAAGAATAGGTGCTTGTTTAAAGAACAACTCATCCATTTCATTTCTTTCATTCATATGCATATCATTTTCATGATCTAGCAAGTATTGTTCTAAAGGATCAGTGGGAGGCACAGTAATAGAAGCAAGACCAATAATTTCATGTTTAGTAGGTAATTCTTCATCACGAGGTTGTCTACTAAACTTACAGAAATTAAATTCATGAGATATATCACCAAACTTAACTCTAACCTTTTCTTTAACACAATCAATTTCAGCGTTAACGGTATTCAAGAAAGGTCTACCAAAAATAATGGGCAAAAATTATCTTGTTGCGAACCAAGTACTAAGAAATTAGTAGGGTATTTGATTTTACCACTCAAGACTTCAACATCTCTAACAATCCCAAGTGGTGTAATAGTATCTATATTTGCAAGCTTAATAGTAACATCAATATCTTCAATCTTAACAGGTGTAATATCATTCATTACTTCTTGATATAAAGAGAAAGGAATAGCACTCACACTAGCACCCATATCACATAAACCATGATAGCAATGATCTCCAATCTTAACAGAAACAACAGGCATGCCAACTACGGGCTTGTTCTTGTCTAACATGTCTCCTTTATTTCTAACGGGTTTAGCAATTCTAGCAGCCTCATCGCAAAAATATATGACATGTCCATCAATATTATCAACCAAAAGATCTTTAACCATTGCAATATTAGGTTCAGCTTTAATTTGTTCAGAAGGTCTAGGTGCTCTAATATTACTTTTGTTAACCACAGTTGAAGCTTTAGCATGTTCCATAATTCTAACAGGGAAAGGAGGTTTCTCAATATAAGCAGTAGGCACAACTGGATCAACAGTGTAAACAATTGTTTCCTCTTTAACACTAACATGTTCTTCATTTAATTCAATAGGTGGATGAAACTTAAACCATTTCCCCTTAGGGAGATCAACATGAGCAGCAAAAGATTCACAAAAAGTAGCTACTATCTCAGAGTCAAGCCCATATTTAGTACTAAACTTATGAAAAGCATCAGTTTCCATAAAATATTTAACACAATCAAACTAAGATTTATACCTGACTCTTTACCTTTGTCGATTTCCCAATCTACAGAGTTGCGTTTAATTCTTTCTAGAAGACCCCATTTGAATTCAATAGTCCTTTTCATAAAGGAACCAGTAGAAGAAGTATCGAGCATGGATTGATCATTATGAGAAAGCCGAGCATAAAAGTTTTGAATAATTATTTCTCTCAAGAGCTCAGGATTGGTGCATGTATGCAACATATACTTAAGCCTCCCCAAAGCTTGAGCGATACTTTCTCCTTCACGAGGCCAAAAATTATATATATAATTCCGATCATGATGAACCAAATGCATAGGATAAAATTTCTGGTGAAATTCCAGCTTTAACCGGTTCCAATCCCATGTTCCAGTATCATCACATAGCCTATACCATGTCAATGCCTTTCCCTCCAAAGATAAAGGGAATACCTTCCTCTTAACTCCATCCTCGGATAAACCTGCAAGCTTAAACAATCCACAAATTTCATCTATATATATCAAGTGCATATCAGGATGTACCTTTCCATCTCCTGCATAAGGATTAGCTGGCAGTTTCTCTATCATACCCGAAGGAATTTCATAATAAATATTTTCAGTAGGTTGAGGGTCAACTCTCAATGCTTCCGGTCGAGGTGAAGATACCCTGAACAAACCCCTCAAAGGATTACTTTCCATAGTGACAAGTGACAGTAAATTTCAGCACGTAATATAAATGTTTCCTTACCAAATTCCACTCACCAAAGGCGCTTCACTCCCCGGCAACGGTGCCAGAAAAGAGTCTTGATGACCCACAAGTATAGGGGACCAATCATAGTCCTTTTGATAAGTAAGAGTGTCGAACCCAACGAGGAGCAGAAGGAAATGACAAGCGGTTTTCAGCAAGGTATTCTCTGCAAGTACTGAAAGTAGCGGTAACAGATATTTTTGATAGCAAGATAATTCATAACAAGTAACAAGTAACAAGTATAATAAAGTGCAGCAAGGTGGCCCAATCCATTTTGTAGCAAAGGATAAGCTGGAATGATCTCTTATATAAAGCAAAGAGTTCTCGAGGACACATGGGAATTCTCATCTATTCACTTTCATCATGCTTGTTTGATTCGCGTTCTCTACTTTGATAATTTGATATGTGGGTGGACCAGTCCTTGGGTGTTGTTCTTACTTGAACAAGCCTCCCACTTATGATTACCCCCTCTCGCAAGCATCCGCAACTACGAAAGAAGAATTAAGATAAATCTAACCATAGCATGAAACATATGGATCCAAATCAGCCCCTTACGGAATAGCGCATAAACTAGGGTTTAAGCTTCTGTCACTCTAGCAACCCATCATCTAATTACTACTCCACAATGCCTTCCCTTAGGGCCAAAGATGGTGAAGTGTCATGTAGTCAACGTTCACACGACACCACTAAAGGAAGCAACAACATACATATCATCAAAATATCGAACGAATACCAAATTCACATGATTACTTATGACAAGACTTCTCCCATGTGCTCAAGAACAAAAGTAACTACTCAAAAATCATATTCGTGTTCAAGATCAGAGGGGAATTGAATATCATTAAGGATCTGAACATATAATCTTCCACCAAATAAACCAACTAGCATCAACTACAAGATGTAATCAACAGCACTAGCAACCCACAGGTACCAATCTGAGGTTTTGAGACAAAGACTGAATACAAGAGATGAACTAGGGTTTGAGATGAGATGGTGTTGGTGTAGATGTTGATGAAGATTGGTCCTCCCACGATGAGAGGATTGTTGGTGATGTCGATGGCTTCGATTTCCCCCTCCCGGAGTGAAGTATCCCCGGCGGAATCGCTCCGCCGGAGAGCAAAATTGCCCCTGCCCAGGTTCCGCCTCGAGACGGCGGCGCTTTGTCCCGAAAGTCTTCTCTTCATTTTTTTTCTAGGGCAAATAGCCTTATATAGCAGAAGATGGGCCCTGGAGGCCTGCCAGGGGCGCCACAAGCTTGGGGGGCGTGCCCAGGGGGTAGGGCACGCCCCCCAGGCTTGTTGCCTCCTGGTGGGTCCCCCTCTGGTATTTCTTCAGCCAATATTTTTTATATATTCCAAAACAATTCTCCGTAAATTTTCAGGTCATTTGGAGGTGTATAGAATAGCTATCTCTGTTGCACCCCTTTCCGGTCCAGAATTCCAGCTACCGGCAATCTCCCTCTTCATGTGAAACTTGCAAAATAAGAGAGAAAAGGCATAAGAATTGTATCATAAAGTGAAATAATGACCCAAAACATAATAAATAACAGTAGGAAAACATGATGCAAAATGGACATATCAATGTATTACGAATAATTTGATGTGGGAGGCACCCATGAAGCCATGTGGCACATCTGGAGGTCTTGTTGCGAGCTTCTTGTGTGGATCGATCACACTGTCGCGTTGCTGGTTCGAGAAGAATGTGTCTGGGTACAATTAGGCTATAGTATATCCGAATCCCAGCCACCTGGACCATTGGATTAGCATCAATCAACGGTTTATATCCTATACGTGCAAATGCACGCATTGACTACATAAAAATAATGAATATATAATATATAATACATAATACCGCATATTAGGTTTCTCTAAAGTCAAACTTTCTATACTTTTAGCAAGTTTGTAGAAAAAATATATTAACATATACACCACGAAATATATATCATTTGATTCATCATTGCATATATTTTCACATCATGTAAATTAGTTAGTGTAATTGTTCACATTGTTTTCTACGAACTTGGTTAAGGTTTATAAAGTTTGACTACAGTCAAAGCTATATGCGGAGTAAATAAGAACGAAAGGAGTACAATAGATATCGATATAGAAATAAAAAATCTAGTACTACAGTCTATAGATATCGATATGTAGCTACTTTTTTCTATATTAAAACTCGCATTTTTGTGTAGACATTGTTTGGCGTCGCTAATTTGCATCTGCGAGATGTGTAGGACTACCGCGTTGTTCAGATCCTCTATTAGGAACCCCACCATTATCCTTAATTAATTCATATTAGAAATTTAGATTGCATTATCTTAGTTATTGTCGGTTCTTCGGTTGCTTGCAAGAACTCGATCTTGTTATTCAGGTTGATCGTGCATAGGGCAAGATCAATGACTATGGGAGATTGGTTTAATTAGCGATTGTCGATTCGTATCATCGCGTACGATATAGTTGGATCATCAACGTCAAATCCACCAAATCAATAGTTATCCCTACTCTCATCGAAAGATTGGGTCGCGATCACATGGCTACCAGCTAGACAATTCCTACTCTAAAACATACACATGGACACCCATCTCAGTATCTAGGTCCACGCCTCCCTCTCCCTCGGAACACACACACTTCTCCACACGATCCATGTCTATTGGTCTCTCTCCCATCCCATCAAAAAAATTGGCACACCGCCATTCTCTCCTTCTCGTGGCCCATGTCTATGTAGTTAGGTCTCCATGTGACACACAAGCATTGCTCTCTATCTCTACTATCTCCCTCTCTCTCCCACACATAACCTTACCCCCCCCTCCGGCGAGCTATGCTGACGACCTCTATCTAGCTCTCACACACGAAAATAGACGATGTCTGTGTGTCCCTTTACCGCACACATACTATCGCTCGCCCAATATCCCCGCCCTGTAACCTTGTCGATCCCCTCTATGTCTATATCATGTAACAGGTTGACGTTACACGCACCCCCCTCACTCTCTCTTTCTCTCACGCATACGCACACACCTCTTCCTCCCTTTCGGACACCTCTCTCTCTCTCCGACACACACACACACACACAGAGTCTTTCGAACACGCATATGCCCCCCCTCTCTCTCTCTCTTTATCTCGAGCACACGCACACACCCCCTTCCTCCCTTTCGGACAGTCCTCTCTCTCTGACACACACATAGTCTTTCGAACACGCATATGCCCCTCTCTTTCTCTTTCTCTTTCTCTTTCTCTCACGCACGCGCACACACCCTCTTCCTCCCTTTCGGACACTCCTCTCTCTCCGGCACACACGCACATCAATCTTTCGAACACGCATATGCCCCCCTCTCTCTTTATCTCATGCACACACACCCTCTTGCTCCCTTTCGGATGTTGGGATCTACGGTAGGGACACTCCTGTCTCCCCGTCACACACTCACAGTCTTTCGAACACGCATATGCCCCTCTCTCTTTAGGTCTCGCTGCCACCTCCCCCCCCCCCCCCCCGCGTCTTTGTGACACAAATATTCTCTCTATATCTAGCTATCTCTTGCAATACGACATGGATAGTCTAAACTGGAATCAAGCAAAGGACCACACTTCTTGATTCTCTCTTGGAAAAATGAGCTCCAATTACAAAAGTCGAATCCACTCTCAAACATAATATATGAACATAGGGTGAAATCTTCCACACAAATGTTTGTTGCGTGCATGCATGTATATGATATGGATGTAATACTACTCGTACATCCACACAGACCCAATTCACGCAAATTACATTAAACCCTTCTCAAAATATGGTGTACATGTGATATTTATTGTACTGCCCCTACTAGCCAGCCCCCGACACGTTCCAACATATTGTGCTACTTGAGATTCTATTTTTCTCGGTCAAAAGATGTGTAAGTGTAACCACGAAAAGGTCAACCCCCGCCCCCATTGGTACTGTAGCTCCAAGCTCCCATACGGACACAACACCCATCGGAGCACACAGCCGTTGCCGAAGTGGATAGCGTCGCAGCCTGGGAAGACGACGGAGTCTCCGACCTCGCCGAGGTGGAGCACGCCCTCGACGGCCGTGAGTAGCGCGCCCTCACTAGCAACACGCCCACACGGAGCACAATGTGATCCATCGGCTCGCCCTCGTCGGCCACGAGGGGGAGCGCTTGCTCCAGCAGCACGCCCTGGTCGGTCACGAGGAGGTGCATCGCGTCCTTGCCGCTCACAAGGTGGACGAGCGCGTTCTCCAGCAGCATGCCTGCGAGCATCGCATCCTCGCCGCTCTTGACGTGGATGAGCGCGTGCTCCGGCAGCACGCCCGCGAACATCGCATCCTCGCCACTCAGGCGCACGAGCGTGTTCTCCAACAGCACGGCCGCGAGCATGGCATCCTCACCGCTCACGAGGTGGATGAGCGCGTGCTCCAGACAGTACCCCAGGAGTCGGGACGCGAGCACCGCGCCCCCGGCGACGAGGAGTATTGCATGGTGGCCATCGCGGTTCAGGCAAATCCCGTGACTCCGCCGCGCCATGGAGGAGCGCGAGCTCCAGTGGGCGGTCGAGGAGTCCCACGCCGATATGCAGGTGGCTGCCGACGTGCAAGATTATCCTTCGAGCTCTCCTCAGCTACGACAACTCCTCCAGCGCGCCCGTCCTACGTCCTCTGCCTCAGCTCCGGCGGACCTTTGGAGTTTAGTTGTATGGAACATGAATATTTGGATTAATCATATGACTACTTAAAAAGAATGTCATTTCTAACAAATTGTGAAGGATTAAGACTAATGCAAAAAACAACCTATGACTAACAGGCATGAATAGATGATGTGGCAGCATTGCATGTTGGAGAGTAACGCAATATATTGCAATTTATGGATTGCATGCATGCCTAGCTTATGTGGCATGGTTACATGGCTAGGAAAGAAAATAGATAATGCGTTGTATAGATATTTAGGAATAGAAGATACTATCCACATGCATAGTTGCTCTCGAGCATATAAAGATCTTTAGAGTGCACTCCAATATTTTTTCAGAGGCTTAGGTGTACTGGATGCCGTGCCACGTTACAAAATGTTAGAAAAATATAAGAAAAAAATCTCGAGTTTGGCACGAGTGGGAAAATATCTGGTGCTACAGCACCTTATATGCTACCGTGATATGGATGCACCAGGGCCATTAGATCTGTGATCCAACGGACAACATCTCAGGATGTGGACTGAAGCGCCATTTCGAAAATGTTTGGGAGTTTTTTGCAAAACTCGCACTGACCGATGTTGGCCACTCGATCCACGATCCAATGGCTCAGAATCTTGTATCAAGGTAGCATGTAAAGGTGTGGTAGACGAGAACGGTGGGATGAAGCTCTCGGCGCACGAGGTGGAGGGGCGATGGGGCCGTGAGGGGGTGAGGCGCACGTCGGGGGACGTGGTGTCGTGGGTTCGAGCGGCGTCGCAGGAATCGCGTGTGGCAGTGGTGGAAACATGATGGTTGCCGTAGTTCAGCGTCCATGGACAAGCTATCATGTCGTCTGACACATGCATTGCATACTGATCATTGCAAGGAGTAGGAGAGAAAACTAGGCAGATAAATACTTCATTATATTCAAGTGGACCTACGCTACTACATTTGTTCGAAAGACATGCACACCAGCGAAATAGTTCATCTATCCATATACACAGAGAGGAAATATATTTTTTTACGAACAATAGAGGAAATAGTCCATCCATCTATAGTGCCCTGCTTCTTCTTCTTCTTCTTCTTCTTCTTGTTCTCATTTTCTGTGGGGGACGGCTTCGCTACAAGCTCCTTTGACCTTGCAGCTACCTCGATACTCACATGGGCATCGAGGGCTACATTTTTATCCACTCGTAGGTCAAGGGATAAATCTCCCATCCAGACGACCTTAATTCCAGCGTCTCGTCGCCCTTCTCAAGCTTTGTCCTGAGTACATAATTTGCTACGTCGAATAAGGATGGTGTTGGTTTGTTACAACCCTTTACAGAAATTTTGGATTGTAGGTCGGAGGTCTTTTTCACATCAAGGTTGTACGGCGCCAGCTTTTTTTTGTCCCCTTCGATGGCTACTCCACAGAAGAATATGTCCTCCCAAGACAAGAAATCATGGAGCTGACCTGGTATGGAGGGAGCGTGCATGAAGGACGGTGGCGCATTGAGTCTTCCCACTGACACGCGTGGTGTACTCTGCGTCGAGACCAAGGATCTTCATCTTCACATTTTCGAGGGAGTTGGATACATTGTTGATCCACTCCCGAACAACCCTTGCATGGTCGGTGACAGTGGCGGCTATCCTCAACGAGCCTTCATTGATCACATGTTTGACGCTAAAAACCTGCATAGGGATCTCTTTCTCCATTTGGAACCGCCGGACCGGAGGGCTATGGTTTGGAGTATTAGGATTAGGTGGCTAAACAGAGTGGAAGAAGATGGTGGTTAAATAGAGTGGAAGAAGATGATTATTTAAAGGGGTTTCGGAGGAATGTGAAGAGGTTAAAACAATGCGAATCCAGTGGGGTTTGAATGCAAACGAAGGAGAGGTGAAGAAGCCGAGGAAAATCGGTTCCCAGTGGAGAATTAATGGAGAAGTGGCATGCAGGCAATTGATTAGATGGCTAGGTATACCGGCCTGCAAAACAAAAAGCCTATGCGAGTAGGTGTCGGTTCGGATGGATATTGGCGCGTGCGTGCGACACACAACTTCTGCGTTTGAATACCCGCAGAGCTAACCATTTTGTTTTAGTTTTTTTCTTCCCATACTGTTGTTCTACTCCACGTACACGTATTGGTTTGGCATTTCCCGTTACAATTTGCTCTAATTCCCGAGACATTTTTTTGGGTGGACAATAGATAGTTCATGTGCGTTATCAGAGAACATGGCACATAGTTTGAGATCCCAAGCCTTCTTCTGGTGGTTTCTCGACGATTCTGCGTGTGTGCTATGTGTGTAACCTTTTCTGGTTAAGGAATATGCGGTTATCCTCAAAAAAGAAAAAAAGCCTTCTTTGCGCTTCCACATGCACGAGAATATTGGTCTGCTCGCAATATGGATGCTACCTGGAGGATGAGAAGTGAACCCAGAGGCATGCTAGCACAACCTGGAGGATGTAGTGAACCCAGAGGCATGTTACTAGTACTAGTGGTAGTCCAGGTGTAGTACTTGTTGGTCAAAATATTATTCATCCGGTCCTCATAGTGAAGTGACAAGACCCTGCGCCCGAGGTGACATTAGTCCTGGCGGCGTGTTCGGGTTACCAAAGTCAGCCTTACCCTGTGCAGCCACTGTCACCGCTGCTGTATAGCATGCATGCCTCGCCTCGTCTCCCTCTCCCCTAGCACCACTCCATCTCCACCTCCATCTCCATCTTGCCGGAGATCCTGAGGTCACTCTTCTTCATCTCACAGTGCCCCCGCGTACCCTCGCCTCGCTCGCCTCCCCCAGTACCACTATTCTACTTGCTAGCCACTCCAGCACCGAGAACCTTTTCCCCCATAAATCAAGCCCCAAAAAACCCCCACCTTCCAAACTCCACCATGGCCGAACCCGAACCGCGCAGCATCCGTATGAGCCACGGCTGGAGCAATCTCCCCAGGGACATCCTCCACCTCTGTTGTTCGCATATGGATATGTCCAGCGCCATGTGGTTGGCTGCATGCTCGAGGGACCTGCACGCGGCCATCGTCGAAGCGAGGCCTGAGATTTTCAAGACACCCTGCTTGCTGCTATCTGATGTTGTGGGATGGCGTGCTGACCACTATGCTCACCATGATACGGCGGCGCACATCATGCCCCTTGACTTTGATCCGACCACCATCACCCAAAACTTCTTGTCAGGTATGTACTGGGTCGGCATGAACTCCCACTGGAAGGCTGCCATCTGAGAATACCGGAACAAGTGGGTGCTCGTGAACGTCCACACCTCCTATGAGATTATCCTTCCTCCCTTGGATCATATAGGGATTTGCCGTCACGGCCCACTTCCTGTAGATTACCAAGTCAGCTAGACGGACCTTGTTTTGCTGAAGGTTGTAATCTGCCAAGTGCCCATGGCATATGGGAATTACACAGACTTCAAGCTATTTGCCTTGTTTGACCGCGGTGTCACCTATCTTTGCGGCGGTGCTTATTGTAGGTGGACACTACTCCCCTCAGAGAGCTGCATCGATGGTGATCCACAGTTCTGTGATGCTATTGAACACAATGGCATCATCTACGCGATCGACAATGGAGATGGCACCACGTATTGCTGGGACGCCTCGTGTAAGTTGTTTTCGTCTGATTTTAAAGATAACGCCATGACATTGTTTGAACTTTTGTGATGACTGGCATATTCCTGTTACATCAGAATTTGAGTAGAACTATGGCAATGTATTAGAGACGCTGTAAATCAGGAAATAAAATAGGGAGATTTGGAAGTCCAAATGGTAATCTCTATATTTGGAAGTAGTTAAATCATGTGATTGTTACCATGTCTATATAGCCAATTTGTACCCTTGAATAATCAAACGGTTAGGAAGATATGGATATTCTCCTAACTTTATAGTAATCTTTATACTACTAAATATGAGTGTGTATCAATAGCCATGTTAGTTTCCTCATTTTCATGATTTATAAACATGCATAACACTATTGGTTTCATCTAACCATACATTAGTAGGGAAGTAAAAGTGCATATGGAAAACTCTATACTTGGAAGTAGTGAAATCCTGTCATGCTTACCATGTCTACATGCCTATATTCGCCCTTCAGCAATCAATGGCTAGAATATTATCCTCACAAAAAAATTGCACACTGAACATGAGTATATAACAATGCATGGTGTCTTAGTTTCCTCTGCAGAATTTATTTGTGAGAACAAAACATGACTACATAACATGCATGGCTATATTAGTTTCCTCTGAAGAATCGACTACGAGATAACATGAGTATAACCATAACCATGCATGGTACTACTATATTTTCGACCCCAGTATACATTTCCCTCTATTTTCCTCTTAGTTCCAATAGGGACAGATCAATGTTGTTTCTTACATTATACTACTCATACTCTGAACAAAGCTGATCATACATTAACAATGTCTGTCCTTTTTGTCTCCTTTTTGATATGTTGCAGTGTCCATACGGCTCCTGCCCTTTGTAATCACACCACCTTTGCCGAAAACAAGGAAGCACAACTGGTTCCTCGCTCGATCAGACGACGGCAAAAGACTGATGATCATTCGCACGCATCAGCCGGCAAGTTCATATTGCAAAAACCCTACTATGTACAAGCAGCGTGACATACGTGAGTATCCGGAGAATGGCTGTTAAGTCTATGAGCAGGATACCAGCTTGTTGGGGCCTTCGGGATTTTTGAGTTGGAGGCGGCTAAACAGCCTTGGTTCACACTCTCTGTTTCTTAGACTCAATTATCCGATTAACCAGGAGATCACCTTCAAGGATCTTGATGGCAGAGAAACTTTGTTTGCTAGGGAAAACTGTGTGTACACGGTGAACCGGTCTACGGGATCAGCCGCCCTTGATTGTCAACGATACAGCATGCAGCCAAAAGAAGGTGAGAATGAGAAAGGCATCTGGATTAACTTTGATCCTTGGATGTCTCAACACCGAAAGGCATTGATGTGGTTCAAACCTTGAGATTGGTAGGTAATGGGGCTGTTGTGTCGAAAGGGTGGAGTCCTGGTATATACGAGTCACTGGTGGCTAAAGGGGAGCTGCAAATTATTATGGCGCTGGGTCATCCCTCTTCGAATGACTTGTTGTCTTAGCTGCTTGTTCTGGATGGGTGATGTTCTCTTTTGTTATTCAGACTCCTTGTAATTTGGTCATGCTTGTCTATGTCACTCTTACTATGTACTAGTTTGCTCTGTTTAGAACTTTTTGATTTGTGTCTGGATGTGTCTGGATCACGAGAGTCTGAGCGCTTCAGATGGGTGCGTTTTGGTGGTTTAGCAAGACTTGTGAACTTTCATGTCTCGCT
Organism: Elymus sibiricus; assembly: GCA_039707655.1. Lineage (NCBI taxonomy): Eukaryota > Viridiplantae > Streptophyta > Magnoliopsida > Poales > Poaceae > Elymus > Elymus sibiricus. Next base: position 317,671,549 of record CM077670.1, on the reverse strand, counting down.
CTTTATGTCAGTAGTAGACGCTAGTCAGTGTTTGCATGTTGTATATATCGTTGTTTCAAACTGCTGATGTGCAAAATGGGGGCATCACCATTCTCCAATGTTCAGTGTATATATCCTTTTTTCAAGTTATAATTTGAGCTCGGTGACTTTTCGATGATGTACACTTATTTGGGCCATGTGAGGTGTCGTTGAATATGGGCCGAGTAGTAACGCAATGCCAACAGGCCAATTATGAACTCTGATCCCGGGCGCTCAAAAAAAATAAAAAAATATTAGTCCGACATGTGGGCACCACCGGTGTTTTCGTGCGCTTGCGCGGCAAGAGCGTACTGGTGCGCGTTCAAAATTCATGCTACCTTTTCATCCCAAATCCCCCACCCCTCCCCCACCTCTGGAATCTCAATTCCAACTCCAAATCCCCCAAATCCGCCTCCTCTACTCCCTGTACTCAACCGCACTATCATGTCGCCGGTCAACGAGGATCTCCCAGCCGGAGATCCTGAGGTTCGTCCTGCCTTCGGGCGCTGCGTGCTGTCGCTCAATAGTGGCATGGCGGCGCCTGACGATCAGTTTGCCGGCAAAGTGCTGATGGTAACCATCAACAGCGACCGGCCTCCCGTCTCGCCGGACGACCTGGTCAAAGCTCTTGGCATTGCGCCCGGCATCCAAATAAGTGACTTGCTCATCGAAGTTTGTCCGCCACCGGCTGATTTTTTCGTCAGGTTCCGGACAACTTTCGACTGCAGTCGTGTGTTCGAATCTTCCCGGCATTTGTTCTGCGATGGCGCGCTGGTGAGCTTCGATCGGTGGCACCCAGGATGGGGCTCGGTGCCCTCTGAGCTTGAGTTTTTAACAAAGCTTATTCCACGGCATGCCTCGACGGGCTTGGAACAGCGGGTCCATGAATGAGCTTATCAACGACCTAGGAGGTGAGCTCTTAAGTATGTTTGTTCCTCCAGACAGTTGGGCTCTGACAGTTATGACATGGATGAAGAAGCCGTCCACCATACCGAAGGTGATTGGTGTTGAGATACCGGTGCAGGAACCGGGGTTGTACTATTTGAAAGATCGTGGATGTCGCCTAGAGGGAGGGTGAATAGGTGCTTTAAAATAATTACGGTTTAGGCTTGAACAAATGCGGAATAAACATAGCGGTTAATTTGTCAAGCACAAAACCTACAACAGCTAGGCTCACCTATGTGCACCAACAACTCATGCTAAGCAAGATAAACAACTAAGTGATAGCAAGATATATAACATGAAACATTATGGCTATCACAAAGTAAAGTGCATAAGTAAAGGGCTTGGGTAAGAGATAACTGAGGCACGCGGAGACGACGATGTATCCCGAAGTTCACACCCTTGCAGATGCTAATCTCCGTTTGGAGCAGTGTGGAGGCACAATGCTCCCCAAGAAGCCACTAGGGCCACCGTAATCTCCTCACGCCCTCGCACAATGCAAGATGTCGTGATTCCACTAAGGGACCCATGAGGGCGGTCACCGAACCCATACAAATGGCAACCCTTGGGGGCAGTCACCGAACCCGTACACTTTGGCAACCCTTGGGGGCGGTCACCAGTACCCGTCAAATTGCTCGGGGCAATCTCCACAACCTAATTGGAGACCCCGATGCTTGCCCGGAGCTTTACACCACAATGATTGAGCTCCGACAACACCAACCGTCTAGGGCACCAAAGCACCCAAGAGGAACAAGCTCTAGGGTGCCCAAACACCCAAGAGTAACAAGCTTCTCAACTTTCACTTCCACGTATCACCGTGGAGAACTCAAACTGATGCACCAAATGCAATGGCAAGGGCACACGGAGTGCCCAAGTTCTTCTCTCCCAAATCCCACCAAAGCAACTAATGCTAGGGAGGAAAATGAGAGGAAGAACCAAGAAGAGAACACGAAGAACTCCAAGATCTAGATCCAAGGGGTTCCCCTCACATAGAGGAGAAAGTGGTTGGTGGAAATGTGGATCTAGATCTCCTCTCTCTTTTCCCTCAAAAACTAGCAAGAATCCATGGAGGGACTGAGAGATAGCTGATGTCTACTACACAACTTATTCTTGTAGACTCGTGTTGGGCCTCCAAGCGCAGAGATTAGTAGGACAGTAGCAATTTTCCCTCAAGTGGATGACCTAAGGTTTATCAATCCGTGGGAGACGTAGGATGAAGATGGTCTCTCTCAAACAACCCTGCAACCAAATAACAAAGAGTCTCTTGTGTCCCCAACACACCCAATACAATGGTAAATTGTATAGGTGCACTAGTTCGGCGAAGAGATGGTGATACAAGTGTAGTATGGATAGTAGAAATAGGTTTTTGTAATCTGAAAAATAAAAAACAGCAAAGTAGCAAGTAATAAAACGGAGCACAAATGGTATTGCAATGCTTAGAAACAAGGCCTAGGGTTCATACTTTCGCTAGTGCAATCTCTCAACAATGCTAATATAATTGGATCATATAACCATCCCTCAACGTGCGATAAAGAATCACTCCCAAGTTCCTATTAGCGGAGAACATAAGATAGAAATTGTTTGTAGGGTACGAAACCACCTCAAAGTTATCATTTCCGATCGATCTATTGAGCTATTCCTATAAGTGTCACAAACAGCCCTAGAGTTCATACTAAAATAACACCATATGACACACATCAACCAACTCTAATGTCACCTAGATACTCCAATGTCACCACAAGTATCCGTGAGTTGATTATACAATATGCATCAAACAACTTCATAATCATATTATTCAATCCACACAAAGAACTCCAAGGAGCACCCCAAAGTTTCTTATCGGAGAAAAGATAATGAAAACGTGCAACCAACCCCTATGCATAGATCACCCCAATGTCACCTCGGGAATCCGCGAGGTGATCACCGAAACATATATCAAGTGAACCAATAGAATACCCCATTGTCACCACGGGTATCCACATGCAAGACATACATCAAGTGTTCTCAAATCTGAAATATTCAATCCGACAATAACGAAACCTCAAAGGGAAAGATTCAATTCATCACAAGGAGGTAGAGAGGGAAGAAACACCATATGATCCAACTATATTAACAAAGCTCGCGATACATCAAGATCGTGCCAAATCAAGAACACGAGAGAGAGATAAAACACATAGCTACTGGTACAAACCCTCAGCCCCGAGGGTGAACTACTCCCTCCTCGTCATGGAGACCGCCGGGATGATGAAGATGGCCTCTGGTGATGATTCCCCCCTCCGACAGGGTGCCTAAAAAGGGCTATAGATGAGATCGTGGAGGTACAGAGGCTTGCGGCGGCGGAGTCCAAAATCTAGGGTTATTTCTGGGGGTTTCTCTATTTATAGGATTTTTCAGCGTTGGAATCAGGTCAGACGGAGCCACATGGGCCCCATGAGGTACCAGGGCACGCTTGGGGGGGTGGCGCGCCCTGGTGCCTCATGAGCACTGGGTGGCCCCCCTCCAGTGGGTCTTGGTTCCAGTATTTTTTATTTATTCCATAAAAAATCTCCAAAAAGTTTCATCCAATTCCAAGAACTTTTATTTCTGCAAAAAAACAACACCATGGCAATTTTGCTGAAAACAACGTCAGTCCGGGTTAGTTCTAATCAAATCATACCAAAATCATATAGAATTGTTATAAACATGGCATGAATACTTCATAAATTATAGATACGTTGGAGACGTATCAGCGTCCCCAAGCTTAATTCCTGCTCGTCCTCGAGTAGGTAAATGATAAAAGAAATAATTTATGAAGTGTGAATGCTAGCATAGTGCATAAGTTTGATCAATGATAATTTCAATCACTTTTTCTAGCATCAATATATATCATAATCAGTAGCTCATCTCATAAAACTTCTCATGATCAAGTAGCAAGCTATTCACATGTTTAAAGTATAGGCCATAAACTTTCTTGAAAACTAACAAACTATGTTCTCAGTCATCAAACAATTGCAATTCATCTTATTTTCAGGAAGGGTCTATGTAAGAGCTTTGATCTAGCAAATTCCACATACTCAACCATGTTTTAGTCTTCCATGATTGCTGACACTCAAAGCATATTTTTAGAACAAACCGTTTCAGTCAAACACATAGGAAGATAGGGGCTTAATGTTTCGCCTCCCAACTTATTTATCTCAAGGATAATGTCAACAATAATAACTCATGATCACCTATATTCAACTGGATATATGTGCCTGGATCTTTGCCTACCACATGATGCTTGCCAACTAAAGAATAAGTAGAGCGGAATAGGGATGAACATTAATGACTCTTGCATAAAAGTAAATACAGAAAAGTAAAAGATAGGCCCTTCACAGAGGGAAGCAGAGGTTGTCATGCGCTTTTTGTTATTGGATGCACAAGCCCTTAATGCAAAGGAACGTCACGTTATATTGCCCCTTGTGATAGCAACGTTTATTATGCAGTCCGTCGCTTTTATTTCTTTACCATCACAAGTTCGTACAACGCTTATTTTCCTTTGCAATAAAAGATCATACATATTTTAGGAGCAATTTTTATTGCCTTTTGCACCGATGACAACTTACTTGAAGGATCTTATTCAATCCATAGGTAGATATAGTGGACTCTCATGGCAAGAAACTGGGTTTAAGGGTTTTTGGATGCACAAGTAGTATCTCTACTTAGTACGATTTTTTGGCTAGCAAAAGATCCTAAGCAAGCACCACATGTTAGAGGATCCATGACAATATAACTTCTATGTGAATATAAACAAACATAACTCATTACGTTGTCTTCCTTGTCCAACGTCAACTACTTGATCAAGCTTGAAAATAATTAATGGGGGCTCACAATCATAGAAGATGTCCAAGATAGTATATTTATATGAGAAATTTCTCTTCCTTCAAAATTCTTTCATGAATTGTTCAAGTGACCAATGCTATGTTTGTTAACTTTCAATAAATTTTACCACTTATACTTCTTGTATGTGAAGTCACTACTCCTCATGGGACAAACACATGAAGCATATAAATTTCAACTTTATGATATTCAATTCATTTCAACAATTTACTCAAAGGATATAAGTGAAGGACAAGAGTAAATGACAAGCTACTCCAAAAAGATATAAGTGAAGACCAAATGAGTAGTTAAGTAAATAGGTAGCTATGTGAGGACTCTCTCTCATTTAAAAATTTCAGATCTTGAGTATTTTATTCAAACAGCAAAGAAAACAAAATAAAATGACATTCCAAGGATAGCACATATCATGTGAAGAAGCAAAAACTTAGGCTCAACCAAGATTGACCGATAGTTGTTGATGAAGAATGGTGGGATGCCTACCGGGGCATCCCCAAGCTTAGATGCTTGAGACTTCTTGAGATATTAATTTGGGATGCCTTGGGCATCCCCAAGCTTGAGCTCTTGTGTCTCTTTAATTCCTCTCATATCATGGCTTCCCTAAATCTTAAAAACTTCATCCACACAAAACTCAACAAGAACTCGTGAGATAAGTTAGTATAAATCAACTCAAAACCTTAACATTCTCTACTGTAGCAAATCACAAAAATTATAATTAAACATTGCATACAAAATTCCTATTCATATTTAATACTCCTATCCTCCGATAGAAATATTAAACACGCAAACATATGCAAACAACGCAACTATAACAGCAATCTGCCAAAACAGAACAGTCTGTAAAGGGTGAATAAGAATCCATACTTCCTTAACTCCAAAAATTCTGAAAACTTACCACGTGACAGATAACTCATGCATTCTTACTGTGTAAAAATTTCAGATTTTTATCATGTTCTGAATATTCAGGAATATTCTGGACATAACAGAAAACTTTCTGTTTTCAAACAGCAACACATGAACTTGCAAACTGAGCATGGTAAAGGCTATAATTGGCATTTTATTGAACTAAAAGATACAAAACATGATTATTGATAACAGCAAGAAAATATCAACAAAATAAAATGAAGATCCAAGCAAAACTCATATTATGTGACGAATAAAAATATAGCTCCGAGTGAGGTTACCGATAGTGTTGAAGACGAAAGAGGGGATGCCTTCCGGGGCATCCCCAATCTTAGACGCTTGAGTCTTCCTTGAATTTTACCTTGGGGTGCCTTGGGCATCACCAAGCTTAGGGTCTTGCCACTCTTTATTCTCCTCATATCGATATCTCACCCAAAACTTGAAAACTTCAATCACACAAAACTTAACGGAACTACGTGAGATAGGTTAGTATGATAAAAATAAATCATCCACTTAGGTACTGTCAAGACAAGTTTCATAATTGTTCTCACATAATTCCTACTATATTCTATAATTTACACAATTTATATTACTCAATATAAGCTATGGAAACACTAAAACAAGCAAACTATGACTCGAAAACAGAATCTGTCAAAAACAGAACAGCATGTAGTAAGCGATTTAAAAACCACACTTTTGTACCTCCAAAAATTCTGAAACATTAGGAAAACGTAAACAATTTGTAACCCAATACTGTGTAAAAATTTCAGAATTTTTTCATTCTCCAGTACAAAATAGAAATTCCATCACTGGACACAAAAGTTTCTGTTTTTGCACAGAATCAAATCAACAAGCATCCACACTATCCCAAAGGCTTTACTTGGCACATTATTGAAAGAAAACATATAAAACATGATTACTACAGTAGATTAATCATGTGGACATGCAAAAACAGTACGTATAAGTATTGGGTTGTCTCCCAACAAGCGCTTTTCTTTAATGCCTTTTAGCTAGGCATGATGATTTTAATGATGCTCACATAAAAAGTGAAGAATTGAAACATAACGAGAGCATCATGAATCATATGTTCCTCTCTCATAAAAAATTTCGGTAGCATCATGAATGGATTCATCAATATAGCTATCATATAAAGCATTCTTTTCATGATCCACAAGCATAGAATTTTTATTACTCTACACACAAGCAATTTTCTTCTCATTCATAATAGTGGGAGTATAGTATGAAACTCGAATACTATAAATTGTTTCCACATTAAAAGAGTGATGTTCAGTAAAAAGATTATAACAAGTATTATAATAATAATCATCCCTATTTTTCATAACATAAGTATCATCACAATAATCATCATAGATATGAGGCATGAAATCATCATAACAAATTTGATCATTCAAAGTAGGGGGACTAAAAAGATCATCTTCATTAAGTATAGCATCTCCAAGCTTGGGACAAACATCAATTGCAGCAAATAAATTCTCAAACATGTCATTCTCATCAAACATAGCATCCCCAAGCTTGTGGCTTTGCATATCATATGCATAATCACTTTCATCATTAGTAGTATGAATAGCACCAATAGTATAACAATTATGATCATAATTTTCCAAGTTGGTGCCATAAAGATTTTCAAGATGATAAGAGGTATCATTATCTTCCCAATCATAATCATCATATTGAGTAATAGGCATAATAAAATCATCCTCAATAGTTCCTTCGGACATTGTACCATAAGACAAAGAAGCAATATCATCATCAAGTATATCATCTTCCACAATTATTTTTGATTCACTCTCATGAGGCACAACAATAATAGGGGCAACATTATTTGGGAGGGATATTTTTTTACCTCTACTCTTTCTTCTTTTCTTCTTCTTCACCACATCATGTGTGGGTTTAATAAATTTTTCCGAGCTTCTTATTGATGAGATTGGTTGAATAGGAAGCTCCTCCTCGTCACCTATTTCATCATGAGAGACAATAGGAGGGAAAGTGGAAATCTTTACCCTTTCATTAGTGTTCCTTTTATATTCTATTGGTTTTCTCATCTTTCTGTAGTTAGCAATATAAGCATTCTCATTGCAATTTACCACACAAAACATATAGATTTCCTCTAGATTAGTTTCAATGTTGTCTGTGAGAATGAATACTTCAAACCAACTATTTTTATGTGTCAATTCCTCACACCCTAAAAATAGATAAAGCTCATTATATAGTTCGAGGGCGGTCAAGTCATTACAATATTTAGCCATGATTCGATCATGAAAAAGTATGCATTGAAAATTAAGGTGACCAACTTTATTGCAAAGTTCACAAGTAATGGGATGAAGAGAGCATAATTTTGTAGAAAATTCATCTATCACTTTGAGCAAAAAATTGGTTCTATCATGTTTATGCTTCTTACAAAATCTATCATCCCTATAAGGCATGTCTTCACAAACTTCATGCACTCCACAAAAATTGACATGCTTATAAGAAACATTCTTGTCATGACTAGTGCAATCATCATTAGTATTTTGGATATTCATATAATTCATACTAACAACATTGCAATCATGCTCATCATTCAAAGATTTTATGCCAAACATTTTATTGAATTCTTCTTCTATCAATTGAGCACAATTTTCCGATCCATCATTTTCAAGAAAGACATGATAAAGACGAATAATATGAGGCAACCTCAATTCCATTTTTTCTTTTATAAAACCAAACTAGTGATAAAACAAGATACTAAAAGATTCGATTGCAGGATCTAAAAATATACCTTCAAGCACTCACCTCCCCGGCAACGGCGCCAGAAAAGAGCTTGATGTCTACTACACAACATATTCTTGTAGACTCGTGTTGGGCCTCCAAGCGCATAGGTTTGTAGGACAGTAGCAATTTTCCCTCAAGTGGATGACCTAAGGTTTATCAATCCGTGGGAGGCGTAGGATGAAGATGGTCTCTCTCAAACAACCCTGCAACCAAATAACAAAGAGTCTCTTGTGTCCCCAACACACCCAATACAATGGTAAATTGTATAGGTGCACTAGTTCGGCGAAGAGATGGTGATACAAGTGTAGTATGGATAGTAGAAATAGGTTTTTGTAATTTGAAAAATAAAAAAACAGCAAAGTAGCAAGTAATAAAACAGAGCACAAATGGTATTGCAATGCTTAGAAACAAGGCCTAGGGTTCATACTTTCGCTAGTGCAATCTCTCAACAATGCTAATATAATTGGATCATATAACCATCCCTCAACGTGCGATAAAGAATCACTCCCAAGTTCCTATTAGCGGAGAACATAAGATAGAAATTGTTTGTAGGGTATGAAACCACCTCAAAGTTATCCTTTCTGATCGATCTATTGAGCTATTCCTATAAGTGTCACAAACAGCCCTAGAGTTCGTACTAAAATAACACCATATGACACACATCAACCAACTCTAATGTCACCTAGATACTCCAATGTCACCACAAGTATCCGTGAGTTGATTATACGATATGCATCAAACAACTTCATAATCATAATATTCAATCCACACAAAGAACTCCAAGGAGCACCCCAAAGTTTCTTATCGGAGAAAAGATAATGAAAACGTGCAACCAACCCCTATGCATAGATCACCCCAATGTCACCTCGGGAATCCACGAGTTGATCACCAAAACATATATCAAGTGAACCAATAGAATACCCCATTGTCACAATGGGTATCCACATGCAAGACATACATCAAGTGTTCTCAAATCTGAAATATTCAATCCGACAATAACGAAACCTCAAAGGGAAAGATTCAATTCATCACAAGGAGGTAGAGAGGGAAGAAACACCATATGATCCAACTATATTAACAAAGCTCGCGATACATCAAGATCGTGCCAAATCAAGAACACGAGAGAGAGAGATAAAACACATAGCTACTGGTACAAACCCTCAGCCCCGAGGGTGAACTACTCCCTCCTCGTCATGGAGACCGTCGGGATGATGAAGATGGCCTCCGATGATGATTCCCCCCTCCGGCAGCGTGCCGGAAAAGGGCTGTAGATGAGATCGTGGAGGTACAGAGGCTTGCGGCGGTGGAGTCCAAAATCTAGGGTTATTTCTGGGGGTTTCTCTATTTATAGGATTTTTCAGCGTTGGAATCAGGTCAGACGGAGCCACGTGGGCCCCACGAGGTACCAGGGCGCGCTTGGGGGGGTGGCGCGCCCTGGTGCCTCGTGAGCATTGGGTGGACCCCCTCCAGTGGGTCTTGGTTCCAGTATTTTTTATTTATTCCATAAAAAATCTCCAAAAAGTTTCATCCAATTCCAAGAACTTTTATTTCTGCACAAAAAACAACACCATGGCAATTCTGCTGAAAACAGCGTCAGTCCAGGTTAGTTCTAATCAAATCATACCAAAATCATATAGAATTGTTATAAACATGGCATGGATACTTCATAAATTATAGATACGTTGGAGATGTATCAATAGCAAGCTCAAAGAAGGTCAACAATGGGGGAAGAACACGAGCTTAAAGGATAAGGTCCATTGGGGAGGAAGACCCCCTTCTATAGGTGGGGAAAAATCCAACCGTTATGCACACAGCCCGCACCCAAGCGGTACTACCACTCCACGAGCGGTACTACCACCCGGGCGGTAGTTCCAACAGAACAGTGCAATGGCGCAGAGACCCGAGGCGGTAGAGCCGCCGAAACGGTACTACCGCTCACCCCAGCGGTACTACCGCTGAGGTTGCAGTACGAAGAAACCAGTGGGGGCAGTACAGCAGCAACGGTACTACCGCCCGCTTACTACCGCCCCACTGCCGTGGAAAATACAAACGAGTCCAGAGAGCTAAAAGTAGCCGGTAGTAGCAGCGGAAGCGGCAGGACGGTACTACCGCCCTCAACTTCCGCTCTACTTCCGCTAAGCGCGAGAAGGCAACAGAACACTCAAGATAAGCGGTAGGGGCCGCGGGAGTTACATAGCGGAAGTACCGCATAAGCGGTACTACCGTGGAGCTGGGCGGTACTACCGCTTAGGAGCAGAAAAACTGTCCAAGAAAACAGATGCAGCCAAGAAGACCAGAACTGCCACAACTTCTGCATATGAGCTCCGAATAGAGCAAACTCAAGCTTATAGTAAGAAGTGGCAGGGGGAGTATGCCTAAGATGTAGAGGTGAGAAACCTCCATCGTGAAGAACCGGCATAAACTCCAACATCGAAAACATCATCAATTTGGATTTCGAGTCCAATGCGCTAACGCTTTCTTTAGTTTTCGATGCATATGAAACCTCCATCGGTGAAGAACCGGCAAAAACTCCATCATCGAAAACATCATAGAAGATGCATGCCAACTCCGTTATCGATGAGCTTGAGCTTGTCATGAAGGTGACCAAAAGCTCAACGACTCTCGAAGCAAAAAGGCCAAACAAGAACCAAGAAATATGATGCAAGGATGCAATGGTTTGAGATCTCTACGAACGATACGATCAAGCTACTCATACGAGAGCCCCCCTTGATAGTACGGCAATCAATCCTATAACCCGGTCTCCAAACTACCACCATGAGATCGGTAAAATAGAAAACCTATCAAGGGCAAACCTTTGCATTGCACATAGTCCACTTGAGCTAGATGATGATGATCTTGACCTCCTCAAGTTGGACCACCTTTCTTGATTGCGTTAGCCCGATGAAGACTAGTTGATTGCTCCCCCACACTCCACTATGGGTGAGCCTCTCTTCGGCACATCTTCACATATCCATTGTCACCACAATGGACGGCAAGCTTCAAGCATGTGATCTCTTCGTGATGCTCCACTTGAACTTGCACACCGCAATCTTGATGACGATCACCACTTGATGTCATCTTCCAAGGGTTATATGATATCATACTATTAATGATGAGAGTGACTATGCTTATGATATACCAAGCCACAAGCTTGGGGATGCTATGTTTGATGAGAATGACATGTTTGAGAATTTATTTTCTGCAATTAATGTTTGTCCCAAGCTTGGGGATGCTATGCTTAATGAAGATGATCTTTTTAATTCCCCTACTTTGAATGATCAAATTTGTTATGATGATTGCATGACTCCTATTTATGATGATTGCGATATTTATGAAAGTGGGTTTGGAAGAGTGTCAACTTTAGATAATTATTATCCCACTATTTTGGAGCGTGTTGAATTTTATTATAATGATAAAAGTGGATTTGGAGAGGTCATGACTTTATTTAGTAATGATTCCACTATTTCGGAAGAGGTTTCACTTGACTATGATGAGAACAAAGTTGCTACTTATAATGATTATTGTGATGATACTTATGTTCTAAGAAGTAGTGATAATTATTGTCATGATTTTGGATATGTTTTTACCGAACATTACTCTTTTAATGTGGAAACAATTTATAGTATTCGAGTTTCATTTGATGCTCCCACTTTTATGAATGAAAAGAAAATTGCTTATGTGGAGAGTAATAAATTTTCTATGCTTGTAGATCATGAAAATAATGCTTTATGTGATAGTTATATTGCAGAATTCCATCATGATGCTACTGAAAATTATTATGAGGAAGGAACATATGCTTGTAGGAATTGCTATAATATCAAGTTTCCTCTCTATGTGTTCAAAGTTTTGAAGTTATGTTTGTTTTGCCTTCCTATGCTAGTTGATTCTTGCTCCCATAAATTGTTTGCTCAAAAAATCCCTATGCATAGGAAGTGGGTTAGACTTAAATGTTCTTGTCATGTGATTCATGATGCTCTCTTACATGTTTCAAATACTATTCCTATGCGAGCATCATTGAAATCATCATGCCTAGCTAAAAAGGCATTAAAGAAAAGCGCTTGTTGGGAGACAACCCAACACTTTTAGTTTCTGTTTTTATATGTTCACATGATTAATCTACTGTAGTAATCATGTTTTGTGTCTTTTATTTCAATAAAGTGCCAAGTAAAGCCTTTGGGATGACTCGCAAGATAAGTAGAATTGATGCTGAACCAAAACAGAAACTTTTGACTCTAGTACAGGAATTTTCATTTTTTACTGGAGCGTGATAATGATCTAAAATTTTGAAACAGTCTTTATATACAAATTCTTCATGTTGTCCTAATTTTTCAGAATTTTTAGAGACAGGGAAGTATGGTTACACTACAGATCTTCACAGACTGTTCTGTTTTTGACAGATTCTGTTTTGCATGCATAGTTTGCTTGTTTTGATGCACGCCCATGGAAACATACCTAACCCCACAAACAACTCTCACATAGACCACGGGTTAGTACACAAAGTGTAATGGGCAATGCTTACCATACCATGAGATCACTTGATCCCGCTTGGTACATCTTCTACGCTTTGTGTGCTGATCAACTTGATTCTCTCTTTGACTTAGTCTTGATCAACCTTGAATCAAATCTTCTCTCTTCATAAACATGATGTCTTGAAGGTAAACATGAATGTTCACGCAATCTTCTTCTTCAAGACATACTTGCAATACGCTCAACACTCACATGACCAATCTTTGGATAAATCCTTGAATAGCACCTTGGTCATCACATAATCTCCTTGAAACCAACAAATGGACTTTAAGAAAAGCCCATGGACAAACCCTTCAAATATAGCTCAAGGCAACCATTAGTCCATAGGGATTGTCATCAATTACCAAAACCAAACATGAGGGCCGCACATGTTCTTTCACTATTCATCGCCACTAAGGCCACCGCAGACCATGTTAGGTATGTACCTATATCGAGTCTTCGTGCATGTCGAAGAAGTGGTAAATCCATCAATCGAAGTCCTGCCGCCGCGGCTGGTGGCGGGGTCCGTCGACGATGTCCATTACAAGAGTCAACGTCAGACCTTCCCCGTGTTGCTTGGAATGATGGATGGCACAGGGCCTACTCCATCGCGCGGTGGAGGCCACTGCTTCTTTGGGAGAAGAGGGCGGGCTGGCTGCCTGGATGTGCTCTAATTTGAGGTAACAACTGAATCTTCTCAGATACTACTTATATCCGAGCTATAGGTGTCAAGCTCTGATATGATACATTTGATTATGACCTGTTCTATTTTTTTACCTAATATTTTTTTTCAGAATGGGTGTACGTCAACTTAATGTGCTAGCAGAACTTATTGTGTTTGTCTGTCTGTTTTCTTTGCACAGCATTCAAGATATTTCCACGTCATTGATCAAGACGATGAACGGTGATGTACGAGTGTGTTGGTTTCAATATAGCCCTACCCATAGCGATCCACTGCTTCCACCCCTATTGTGCCGCCCGCGTGAAATTTTCGTATGCAAGCACAATGTGCTATGATGTTGTATATGATTGTGTCAACTATATAAGTTTGTATCGAGCATCAGCAATGCATATGGCTGAAAGATGTATGCACAAGCATCGACCAATCAGTTTCTGTCTCTCTCCCGCTAACAAGTGGGCCCCGCTGCATTATTTCTTCGCTGGTGACAGCTTTTAATTAGGTTTCACTGGACTCTACATTTTTTCTTAACTTAAAATTTGAGTTCAGTGACTTTAAAAAAATGTACACAAGCCTTGTTTGGGCCATTTCAGGCGTCCTTAAATGTGGGAGTACCTACGTAAAGTTGTATTGTACTACACAAGCCTTGTTCGTTGAACATCAGCAATGCAACTGGGCCGAAAGACGCATGCCAGCCCAGGTTTTCTTTTGAAATAAAATAAGCGCAGCCCAGCCTATGTTTTTTTCATAAAAAAAATGCACAACTCAGTTCTATTTTTATAAAAGAATGCCAAGCCCAACTTAAAGTTTTTCAATAGAATTCCTAGCTCAGAATTAATTTTTTTATAGCAAATGCTCTGTCCAGACCAACATATTTTTCACCCATCCCCGAAAATGGGTCTATTTCTACTAAAAGCAAATGGGTTGTAAACTAACAGATATAATAGATGGACTGCATGTCCGCAATATTATTATTTTCACCCATCCCAGTAAATATGTGTATTCGAACAAATAATCAAATGGGCTGTAAATTCTCAGAAATAGTAAATAGGCTATTATTATTTTCACCCAGCCCAGGAAATCGATGTATTGGATAACAAAATCAAATGGGCTATAAAAACTAAATAAATGTGTTGCATGTCCGCAAGAGCTTTCGATGCTGACTTTATTGGCCCACGCCGAGGAGTTCTCAAAAAAAATGTTGGCCCACGAGGACGAAGCCTACGCAATGCGTTGTCCATTTAGTCAACAAAACGATTTAATGGTCAAAAAGAAAAGTCAAAAAACTATTCTGACAACTGTAGTCGTTGGATTGACATCCGACGGCCTTCCTGCTTCTTCAATCTTTGATCTTGTTGCTCCAGCGCCCAAAAGCCCAAAACCATCGCCGGCGGGAGCGTCTGCTTCTGTATCCCGTGGCCGGCTGTGCTACCGCGCAGGCCTCGCCGCCCCACCCTACTCCCACCGGTGGCCAGGTCATACCTGTACTCACCCACACCTTCTGTTATTCACCGACGACGGCAGCCTCACACCGCAGCCGAACCAGTCAACCCTCGTACTCCCCTCCCCATGGGCATCCATTGCCGAGTCTTCCCCAGCTCCAGATCGTTCCCACCCTTAGCCTAGCCGTCATCCACTGCCTTGGTGCTCTCGGCATGGCGTTGTCAACGCGGTCAACGAACGACAGCCATCGGAAGAGGACTGTACGTGGAGAGGCGGACAACTAGGACCCACGAGGTCCATGGTCGCACGTCACGAAGTGCCTCCTTATCACGCGCAAGAAAAATGATTTCCCCCCTGACAGCTTGGACCCACCAGCTACATCTTCGCACGCAAGGAACTGCCTCCTTATTACGCGCAAAAAAAATGACTTGTTGATACGTCTCCAACGTATCTATAATTTTTTATTGTTCCATGCTATTATAGTATCAATCTTGGATGTTTTTATATGCAATTATATGCCATTATATATCATTTTTTGGGACTAACCTATGAACTCAGTGCCCAGTGCCAGTTGCTATTTTTTGCTTGTTTTGTCTTTTCAGAAAATCATTATCAAAAAGACTCCAAACGAGAAAAAAAACGTTGGATTAATTTTTTCTGGACCAGAAGAGACCCATGAAGCTTCGGGAGAAGACCAGAGGAGCCACGAGGGAGCCACAAGCTCGGAGGGCGCGCCCTTGGGGGTAGGGCGCGCCCTTGGGGGTAGGGCGCGCCCCCAGGATTGTGGGCCCCTCGTAGCCCCTCCTGACCTAATTCCAGCGCTATAAATTCCCAAATATTCCCAATATACCAGAGAGATAGAAAAAACATGTCCGTCGCCGCAAGCTTCTACTCTTCCGCGATCCCATCTAGAGGCCTTTTCCGGTACTCTGTCGGAGGGGGAATCGATCACGGAGGGCTTCTACACCAACCTTGTTGCCCTTCCGATGATGTGTGAGTAGTTTACCACAGACCTATGGGTCCATAGCTAGTAGCTAGATGGCTTCTTCTCTCTCTTTGATCTTCAATACCATGTTCTCCTCGATGTTCTTGGAGTTCTATCCGATGTAATCTTCTTTTGCGGTGTGTTTGTTGGGATCCGATGAATTGTGAGTTTATGATCAGATTATTCATGAGAAATATTTGAGTCTTCTCTGAACTCTTTTATGCATGATTATTATAGCTTTGTATTTCTCTCCGATCTATCGATTTGGTTTGCCCAACTAGATTGGTTTATCTTGCAATGGGAGATGTGCTTTGTGATGGGTTCAATCTTGTGGTGCTCAATCCTAGTGACAGAAAGGGACATGACAATTTATTATCTATCTATCCCTTTAGCTTTGTGATGAGGATTTTAGTTTATCTATCTATCACACACAAAAGCAAATACCCAAGTATTTGCTTTTGTGTGTGCAGGTGCTGCTAAAGGGATTTTGCGTGGTTCTCCTACTAGATTGATAACCTTGGTTCTTAACTGGGGGAAATATTTATCTCTACTATACTGCATCATCCTCTCCTCTTTGGGGAAATACCAACGCAGTCTACAAGTAGCACTCGTCCCCCTTGACATCCGGGACCCACCAGCTACATCTTCGCACGCAAGGAAGTACCACCTTATTACGTGAAAAATAAATGATTCCTTCCCCTGACAGCTGGGACCCACCAGCTATATCTTCGCACGGAAGGAAGTGCCTCCTTATTACGCGAAAAAAAGATTCCTCCCCATGACAACTGGGACCCACCAGATTTGGAGGCTGACTTGTGGGCCTACTAAGTTGATGCGTACGCAGGGCTTTGTCAACTTAGTCAACAAACGATTGTAGCAGCGGTGACCGTTGCATGTTAATCCAACGGCGTGCTGCTTCTTCAATCTCTAATCTTCTTGCTCCAGCCGCCCAAACCAGCGCCGGCGGGACCGCCTGCTCCTGCCTCCCGTGGCCGGCTGTGCTGCCACGCAGGCCTCACCGCCCCACCCTACTCCCACCACTGGATAGGGAGGAGTCGGCCGTGGACTATGGTCGTTCTTTTTGAAGGCTGGAAAGTGTGCCGGCCGCTGGCTTTGTTGCCGCGAGAAAACTTGGGGGGTTGTTCATTTTGAAGGCTGGCAAGGGTGCCAGTCGCTGGCTTTGTTGCCGGCGAGAGAATTTGGTGGGTTGATAATTTTGTAGGCTGGCAAGGGTGCCGGCCGCTGGCTTTGTTGCCGGCATGAACTATGGCCGCTGGCATGAACTACGGCCGCGGTGACAAAATTTCATTTGCAAAAAATTCCAGGTGGCCGGACGAGAAGCGTCCGCGCGTTGGGTGCACGACCAGCGCATCCAGGAAAACGGCCGGACGCCATCCCCATTGCCCTACCCAAACGGACAAATTCCAGACAAAACGGACGTCCATTTGGGGTCTTGCGTTGGAGTTGGCCTTAACCTCTGAGTAAGTACGGTAGGAATGTACGGATTGGTTGAGGTGAGTTTGTAGGGTGAGCTCTACATACGCTGGAGCTATCGTTTTCTTTCTTCCAAGGTGAAGCATGAGGTGGTGGCAGAGCCGCTGTGCCAAGCGGATCGAGGTCGGCATGCCGGTCAGCTCTCCTAAGGTCTCCGACGACGACTCCACGCCGGTGCATGCGGGCTTGACGATGGAGCAGGCATAGGCGCACTTTGACACCGCCATGGCCGAGGAGCAGCCGACGCCCGCGCCTATGTCGCTGCTCTGCAAGGCGTAGGAGGATCAACAGTACAACCTCTTCCTCCTCAAGCATCACTGGCTGGCGGAGGGCCAGATCTACGGCGAGCGGGCGAGCGAGGAAGCCGTTGTGGCCGTGGGTGCAGCGAACCCCAACTTTGTCGCTGAGCAGCAGGCGCTCTACGAGGCCGTCCGCGCTCAAGCCGCCGCTCGCTCGCAACACACAGGGGCGCAATCGGAGGTGGCGCTGGCGATCGCGGGCGAGAACGCCGCCAGATGCGCGCCCTACGCGCCGCCAAACGCTGTTTGGCTGCGCTAGTGGGACGACGAGAGTGTCGGGCCCTCCATTTGCATCGTGGACCTCACGTCCACCGGCAATGGACAGGTCGCGGACTCCGTCGAGGATGAGTGGGGCATGGGAGGTGGGAGGGCCTTGTGTCCCAAGTGGGCCGCTCCTTCTCCCATGTTCTATTCTTCCTCGCCGGCGACCGCATCATCACTTCGCGGGTCTTATCGCCGTTGCTTATGGAGATGGTAGATGGAGGACGCGGCGTCAGAAGGGAACAACAAGGACTTGGACGACGGATGCCGCCGTAGTCTATGTGTAGCCCCCCCCCCCCCCCCCCCCCCCCTCCCTTTTTTCAATGAAAATTGTCCGAAATGTAATGAGTGTGCTCCGGTTTGTATTAATATCATCCGGTTTGCATGAATTTCGTCCGGTTGGTTGAAACGCGGTTAGAAATGTATGCGGATAACATTGAATGACCGACTTCCGCATCCGTGTCCGCGGATGCGGTGTCCAGTTTGTGGGTCAGCGTTGGACGGAGATTCGAAGCAAAGGTTAACTTTCAGAATCTGCCCGTAGCTTACACTAGTAGGATTTGTCGCTCCATTTGCGCACTTCGCGGATCCTTTCATTTGGGTGGGTGTGACGGTCATGCTCGTTGGACCAAACCGGCTCATGTGCAGATGCGCTCCCATCGACCGGATCCCCTTTGCTTCCATCGGCCGTCAGCAACTTGGGGCATACATGCGATTAAAAGCATCTTCGAATCGGATTCTACTCCGCTGCAAAGTCACTTCGAGCTGACACACGCTAACAGGTCAAACCGGACTCCTACTGAAAAGTCAATTCGAACCGGGCAAACTATTCAGGTCAAGCTGACTGCACATCTACATATATGTTTTTTTTTTTGGATAAAGATCTACATATATGTATGTAATATACGACGAAAGGAATACAGACGATGATCGACACGATGTTGCAGCCGGGCGAAAGTGTTACCGAAGACGCGACTCTTGACGACGACGTGGTAGCGGAGATCCTGCTTATAGGCTGGCGCCCGTCTCCGTGCTCCGCTCCCGAACCGTGTGCAAGGCGTGGCACCGCA
The DNA here is from genome assembly GCA_039707655.1 of Elymus sibiricus. NCBI lineage: Eukaryota > Viridiplantae > Streptophyta > Magnoliopsida > Poales > Poaceae > Elymus > Elymus sibiricus. Next base: position 317,652,322 of record CM077670.1, on the reverse strand, counting down.
TCACCACCGACCCCTCGTTCCTCGCCGCCCATGCCGACAGGCGGCCCGCCGAGCTGCTCGTCGGATCAAGAGGAGAACCATCTTTTCTAGACACCATCCCGCTGTCTCTGCAAGTCGACGACTTGACGAGGCGCCGGAGCCAATTCCACTGCCCCAAGCACTGTGAGGTCGGCGCCCTGATGGGTAGCTGCGACGGGCTCCTGCTGTTCCAGAAATCCCGTGAAAGTTTGTTCAGCTCCAACTTCTTCGTGTGCAACCCGGTGACCAGGCAGGGGGCTAGGTTGGACGTGAAGCCACCTTCTTGCCCCGACTTGGCCAGGCTGTGCGGCTTCTACCGGCACGGCCCGTCCGGCGAGCACCGGCTTCTCGTTCTCGCCAATGAGCCAGAACCTGGCTTGGCGGCGCACTATGTTTACTCGCTCGCCGCCGCCGCCACCACCAGCTTACAACTTCGTCGCCGTCTCGGGCCAGTGGCCGACGGTGTAGTCTTAGACGAGTTCACCTATTTCATCGACCACGACGCCCACCACAGGGGCAAAATTCACTGGACGATTCATCCTCTGGCCAGTAGCACCGAGAAGATCCTGGCGTTCGACACGGTGTCCGAGGATTTCCGGCTGATATCGCGCCCACCGTGGCCGAGGGATCACTACCGCAACGAAGATCTCTGCCTCTTGGAGTTGGACGGTAGGCTAGCTGTGACGGCCACTGAACTACATGGAGATTCTACGGAGCTCTGGGTGCTCGAGGACTACGAGTCTACGACGACGACCAGAGCTGGTCAGACCGCTTCCGGATCGATCTGCCGCCACTATTCTCTCCACATTGGTGGACGGGCACCGGCGTCCCCAACGTCGTCTTCGTGGCAAGCTACCTACATAATTTCAAAGCGCTGTGCCATCTTACCGAGAAGAGGATCATAAAGCAGATAGAATTTGTCAATGGCACATCGATTTACTGCTACCTCTTCAAGGATAGCCTTGTGCCGCACGCCTTCTTGAATCCGTATTAAGTTTCCGCATGAAATTCACGCGACGAAAATCGATGTACTCAACTCACATGGATGTAATTTACCTTCAGTTATACTCGATCAACATGCATGTAATTTGCCTTCATTTTCCTACTCTTCCAGTATATAGGAGATCAGGTATACTAGTACATATCAATGAGGTACGCTTTCGTATCTCCTCATAGTACATTGGAATCTTTTCATCTTCATTTGTATTACCTACATCTGTTTGCGTACGTATTTTCTTTCTCTTTTCGGAACACAAATCTATGCTGTTTTTTTTAGGGAAAGCCTTCATGCGGTTTTATTCATTAGGCAAAACACTTACACCGTTTGATAAGACAGCCACAAGAAAATTAGGAGGATCCTCTTGCCACACGAGAGGGCTAAGCTCCAACTTACTAGCTAAAACATGTGCTGCCATATTGACTTCTCTAGGACAAAACTCGAACGAAAAATCACTAAACTCATGACAAAGGAAGAAACAATCATCGTAGATCGCTGCCGCAGGCCCAAGAGAATGACCACCATGTTTCATAATCTCGATCACCTCCGTGCAATCGGAGTTCACTACAATATTCCTGTTGCACCCCATAGTGTTTGCCAGTGAAAGGCCGTCCCTCAGAGCAATCGCCTCCGCCGTCGTTGCGTCATTAACAACATCCAAAGATCGGTTGGAAGCAGCCACAAAGTAGCCCTGATCATCCCTGAGAACTGCACCGGTTCAACCAGATTTGTTATTAACATCAAAAGCAACATCTACATTGAGTTTTACATAATCTTCCTTCGGTCGAGTCTATCCGGGTCTAGCAACAGGAGCACTATTTTTCTTCTTCGCCCTTGAGAAGTTTGTAACCAGCGCATAAATTGCTTGAGCAGATCTACCAGGAAGTTGAATTCTCTCACCACGAGTTACTTGCCGACGCTCCCACCAAACATACCAGCATGTGGTGGCAATAAGGTCAGTCCGAAGAACACCTAGAAGGAGGGGTGCCGGCGAAGAATTATCCAGCAGTAAACCTGCCAACACTGAAGACCCCTCCCTATCCACAATTCATGGCCGAGCCCCAAGTGCTGCCAGACTTCGCGAACACGCGGGCATTGAAAAAACGCATGCCTGATGTTTTCACAATCCATGCTGCATAAATGGACACCCTCCTTCGTATCTCCTCATAGTACATTGGAATCTTTTCATCTTCTTTTGAATTACCTACATCTATTTGCAAATGTACATTTTTTCTTTCTCTTTTCAAAACACGAATCTGTGCTGTTAATTATATGATGTTCTTAGGGCATCTCCAACGCTGACCTATTAGCCCGGGAGTGGGTTAAGGAGACCAGAGGCCAGTCGAACATAGAAAGACGACAATATAAGATTAGATATTTGCGTCAGTTCTTGAGGGGCTGCGCAAAAAATGAAAGTGGTGTATATAAAGTGGAAAAGGAAAGGCTTCTACAACTCATCAATGAGTTGGATCTAAAGGGTGAATCCAGCTTGCTAGACGCGAGGGATCGGAATACTAAGACAGAAGCCGAGGAGAAACTATGAATCCTTCTCAGGGAGGAAGAGATGAAATGGGCACTTAAGTGCGGCAGGTGGTCGAAGGTGATAATAATACACTATTTTTCCATATGATTGCGAATGGAAAACACAGAAAGAAAAAAAATATTCAATTAGAACAGGATGAGGGTACAATTGTAGGTCATGAGAATCTAAAATTGTATATCTCTAACTTCTATAAAAAAAACTTTTTGGAGCACCAGAGGAGAACTTTGTGTCGCTCGATGAGACGTGGTTGGGGATGTACCTCAACTTGGGACGGACGACAATGAGATTCTATCTGCGCCCTTCATAGAGAAAGAGGTGTTTGAGGCGATACACAAATGGAAAATAATAGGGCACCAGGTCCGGATGGTTTTCCAGCAGAGTTTTATAAGAAATGTTGGAATGTCATTAAGGGTGAATTTATGCCCATGTTCCATGATCTGTTCAACGACCAACTACAGTTATTCCACCTAAACTTTGGAACGATAACGCTGTTGCCAAAGAAGGAGGAGGCAGTTCATATTGAGCAATTCAGACCGATTTGTGTGCTTAATGTGAGCTTCAATTTTTTTTTTACAAAAGTTGCTACGAATCGCCTGACGCAGATTGCACATAGTGTGGTGCAACCGACTGAGACGGCTTTCATGTCGGGCCGACACATACTAGAGGGTGTGGTCGTCCTACACGAAACCTTGCATGAGATTCACTCGAAGAAACTAGATGGAGTTATCTTCAAAGTGGACTTTGATACATCTCCAACGTATCTATAATTTTTTATTGTTCCATGCTATTATATTATCAATCTTGGATGTTGTTATATACATTTACAGTAATTATATATCATTTTTTGGGACTAACCTATTAACTTAGCGCCCAGTGCCAGTTGCTGTTTTTTGCCTGTTTTTGGTTTTCCAGAATATCAGTACCAAACGAAATCCAAATGCCACGAAACTTTTTGGAGATTTTTTTTTCTGAACATAACATGTACTGAAAGCTTCGCGAGAAGGCCAGAAGACCCAGGAGGTGGCCACGAGCCACCAGGGCGCGCCTGGGGGGGGGGGGGGGGGGGCAGGCGCGCCCTAGTGCCTCGTGGGCCCACCTCTGTCCCTTTTGACCTAATTCCATCACTATAAATTCCCAAAAATCGGGAAACCAACAGAGGAGTCCACGAAATATTTTTTCCGCCGCCGCAAGGTTCCGTTCTCGAGAGATCCCATCTGGAGGCCTTTTCCGGTACTCCGCCGGAGGGGGAATCGATCACGGAGGGGCTCTACATCAACCTTGCTGCCCTTCCAATGATGCGTGAGTAGTTTACCACAAACCTTCGGGTCCATAGTTTGTAGCTAGATGGCTTCTTCTCTCTTTTTAATCTTCAATGCAATGTTCTTCTCGATATTCTTGGAGTTCTATCCAATGTAATCACTTTTTGCGGTGTGTTTGTTGGGATCCGATGAATTGTGAGTTTATGATCAGATTATCCATGAATATTATTTGATTCTTCTCTGGTCTCTTTTATGCATGATTATTATAGTTTCGTATTTCTTCTCCGATCTATTGATTTGGTTTGGCCAAGTAGATTGATATATCTTGCCATGGGAAGAGGTGCTTTGTAATGGGTTCGATCTTGCGGTGCTCAATCCCAGTGGCAGAAAGGGACATGACACGTATGTATCATTGCTATTAAGGGTAAAAAGATGGGGTTTATTCATGTGTGAGTTTACTTTGTCTACATCATGTCATCTTGCTTAAGACGTTACTCCGTTCTTTATGGACTTAATACACTAGATGCATGCTGGATAGCGGTCGATGTGTGGAGTAATAGTAGTAGATGCAGGCAGGAGTTGGTCTACTTGTCTCAGACGTGATGCCTATATACATGATCATTGCCTTGGATATCGTCATGATTATTTGCTTTTCTATCAATTACCCAACAGTAATTTGTTTACCCACCGTATGCTACTTTCTTGAGAGAAGCCTCTAGTGAAAACTATGGCCCCCGGGTCTATCTAAATCATATATTAAAAACCCTAAAAATACCTTGCTGCACTTTTTGTTTATTTATTTTATTTTGTATTTTTGTTTCAATCTATTTATCTATCACATACAATTTAATCTTGCAATTACCGCCGAGGGATTGACAACCCCTTGTTTGCGTTGGGTGCAAGGATTTGTTGTTTTGTGTGCAGGTGCTGCTAACGAGGTGTTGCGTGATTCTCCTACTGGATTGATAACCTTGGTTTCATAACTGAGGGAAATACTTATCTCTACTGTACTGCATCTCCCTTCCTCTTCAGGGAATTACCAACGCAGCTCACAAGTAGCAGACTTCGAGAAGGCGTATGATAAGGTTAAATGGCCGTTCCTACAACAGGCCTTACGTATGAAGGGTTTCGATGATTGCTGGAGGAAGCAGGTCGAATTCTTTGTCCAAAAAGGCAGCGTCAGGATCAAGGTAAATGATGACACGGGTCATTTTTTCAGACGCAAAAGGGCCTAAGACAAGGGGACCCGATGTCTCCCATTCTGTTCAACATAGTGGCAGATATGTTGGCAATTCTAATCGGTCAGGCCAAGGAGGACAGACAGGTGGGTGGACTCATTCCCCATCTTGTGGATGGTGGGGTGCCCATACTACAATACGCTGACGACCAAATTCTTTTCATGGAACACTGAAAGGATCGAGATGGATCTAGAGGGGGGGTGAATAGGTACAATTACAAATTTTAATTGTTACTTAGCAATTTTTGGCAATATTGCGGAATATGAAAGTGAGCCTAACAATTGCAATGGTGAAACTAGTGCTAAGCAAGGTGAACAAATACAACAAGTATTTAGATAGACAAGCACACTATAATGCACGTAAAGACTAAGAGACAAATAACCATAAGTAGGGAGCTAGGGTTAGGAATAACCGCAACTCCGAGAGATGAGGATGTATGCCAATGTTCACTTCCTTGGAGGGAAGCTACCTCACCGTTTAGAGAGGTGGATGTTACCACGAAGGCACACCAACGCCATGAAGGCTCACCCTATTCTCTCCTTGAGATATCACCACGAGGCGATTCCCAACCACTAGTGGCAGACCTTGGGGTGGTCTCCAAACCCTCACAAACTTTCCGGGGGTAATCACAATGTTTGATTCCTCTCTGAAGAACTCCTACCTCCTAGGAGTCTCCAACCTCCAATAGTAACAAGAACGCTGGGGAAAAGCTTAAGACTTACTCAAATCACGAATTCCTTTGGTCCAGAGAAAGAGAAGGAGTGGATCTATCACTTGATTGGACAACTTCTCAAGAACTCTCTCAAATCCCTCCGGGATCTAGGATTTAGTGTATAAGGTTGAGAGAGAGAGTGAAATGTGTTCTAGGGTTAGCTCAAAGTGAATGGTCAACCTTCTCCTGGGGTGGAAGAAAGCTATATATAGTGGTAGTGCAAATATGGCCGTTGTAGTCTAAGTGGTTGTGCCGAGCCAGACATCCGGGCCAGGGGCCGGACATCCGGAGTAGTGAACAACCACACGAAATGCACTGGCCAGAGAGAGTGAACCAAAGTGCCCAGACATCCGGCCTCACAGGAAGACCCGAACATCCGGGCAGGATGCGGGACATCCGGCAATATCATCAAGAAGGACTGCACAGGTACTGGACTTGAGGGGCCGGTTATCCGGGGGAGACCCAGACATCCGGGCTAGTCATGAGATCCCGGACATCCGGAGCAAGTCCGGACATCCGGCGGTCGAGCACCAATCTTCATACGCGGTACTGGACCGAGGGGCCGGATTTCTGGGGTAGACCCAGACATCCGGCCTCAGGCCGAACATCTGGCCAACTGGGTCAGTAGCAGGGCAGGGGTTTAGGTGAATTCTGCCCGGAAATCCGGCTAGTGCCCGGACATCCGGAAGCCCAGTGGAGTGAGAGAGCATCTACAACTTAGTAGACGATCTACGTGAGAAGTATAGCATGAGGACAAATATGGAGAAAAGGATAGGTTAACTGGTATAGAGAGGCAGAATTGGAACCCGCGATGACTTGAGCAAGTCTTTCACTAATCCTATCGATACCCTCTTAATAGTGCGGGGTCCCTATACTCAAGAAACACAAAATGAACTCGTAAACCTTCTGTTCCTTCTTTCTTGAGTCATAACCATTCCATTCGTCTGTGATCCACACACATCACCATTCGAGGACTAACACCTGAGATTTACTTGACAAACATAGTTAATCCCCTACATGTATATTGTCATCAACATCAAAATATGATGCAAGGGCGTGATTGCACTTTTAACCTCCCCCTTTTTGTTAGTTGATGACAACAGACATGTAGCTCTCAAAATATAATCCAAAGTAGCAGGAGAGAGCACAATATGACACAAAAATATATATTTTGATGAGCTCCCCCTTAATGTGTGCAAGGTTGGATTATCGTGAGAATAATGCACATGTTATGTTTGCCATGTGGGAGAGACTCAGAAATGCCAGCTATTTGCAACACAACCCATTTAAGAAGATATTTATGAAGAGACAACAATATGGCATGAGAGACAATCAACACAAGCTAGATAAATAAGTCTCACCATAAATAAGTTACACAATAGCATAGTCTCACACATAAGGATATTAAGTCTTACAACCAAACAAGTCATGAGCATCGACCACCCCATCGAAGAAGTCGGCATACTCGTCGCGGGACGGGAAACCGAGGTCGGAGGTGGAAGGTGCAGCAGGGATAGGATCATCGTCGCTCACTGGGCTGCCACGGGTGCGGAGACGCTGCTTGAGCTGATTTTTGAAGATGATGAGGTGCTTCTGAACATCATGGTTCTGCTTGCAGTTGAATGTGATAGCCTACATAATGGCGGATTGGGCTTTCCCTATGAACGAGGTAATGCATCCAAAGGACTCCTTCGAAGAAGAGGGTGCAGCAGTGGGCCTCTTGGGCTGAACAGGAGTCTTGCCCTTGGCAGAGACAGATGCTGAGGCTGAGGGTGCCTCAGACATGTGAGCAGGAGGCTTCCACTTGGAATGCTCAACGGTCTTGATAATCTCAAAGGTGGCAGTGTGATCGATCAGCGCCTGAATATATGGAGCATGAGGAAACTGGCGGGTCTGCAGAAAGCTCAACAAACGGATTTCATGCCAAATATAGTGAGCTGTGTCAAGTGGCTCCGTGGGCTTATCGTGCATGCGCACCATCAAGTCAATGCAATAGCTGCGAGCTCTTGAGCGATCTCCCTTCTTGGGAAGCGAGTGCGAAGCACACACTGATAGAGGATGAAAAATTGAGACTTCAAGATGGATACCTCGTTGGGCGGATATTCTAGCTCCTCCTCAGATAGCTGTTCGGTAGGCTTGGCAAGGGGCAAACATGCATCAATGCCCATGGGTTTGTGTTGTGGATTCAGACTATAAATCCGATGGCCAGCACCGGACAAGTTCAAAATCTGAACAAACTGGTCATAAGTGATGCTCATCTTGAAATTGTCGGTCATCCAACTGAGGGTGTGGTTTGGTCCAAAGAAACATGTGGTGTAAAACTAAAATATGGCGGCTTCATTCCGGTCACACTTGAAGGTCATTGCCGGACCAAGATCCATATGATCAATGATCTGGACGGTGTTATCAGGAAACAACTCAGGATGAGCTCGTATGTAGGGGAGATCTGCATAGCGATGAGGTGCAAGGCCACGATTGCGGACCATGCTAGAGTAGAGATCCTACTGCATGCGAGTGTGAAACCGACGGTCCTCCGCATCAGCAAATTACTTTTAACGCCATGGCAAAATTTACTTTACATCCATGCAAATTTCTTCTTCTTAGGAATCAACCCTTTGCCATCACAAAATTTGGCATGCATGTCCCCGATTGAACTATTTCTTGTTTATTATTCACATGTCAATTTTTTTTTGCATGATGGCAATTTTACATTTTTGGGGGCGAACACATGGCAATTTTACTTCAATCGCTCATGCCATTTTTTAACTTTTTATTTTGCCACTGCAACATTTTCTACCGTCTTTTTTTACTTGAAACAATGTGAAAGGATCGATATGGTTGACTAGAGGGGGGGTGAATAGGCAACTACCAATTTTTAGCTCTTCTTAACAAATTAGGGTTAGCAACAAAATAGGTTGTCTAGATGTGCAACTTGGTGAGCAACCTATATGATGCTAATAACAATGATAACACAAGCAAGCAAGGGATACAACACAACAATAGCTTGCACAAAGTAAAGGTAAGAAATAACCACAAGTGGAGCCGGTGAAGACGAGGATGTGTTACCGAAGTTCCTTCCCTTTAGGGGGAAGTACGTCTCCGTTGGAGCGGTGTGGAGGCACAATGCTCCCCAAGAAGCCACTAAGGCCACCATATTCTCCTCACGCCCTCGCACAATGCAAGATGTCGTGATTCCACTAGTGGTGCCCTTGAAGGCGGCAACCGGACCTTTACAAACAAGGTTGAGGCTCTCTCCACAACTGAATTGGAGGCTCCCAACACCACCACGGAGCTTCACCACAATGGAATGTGGCTCCGAGGTGACCTCTTCCGTCTAGGGTGCCCAAACACCCAAGAATAACAAAATCCACACAAGAAAGTATGGGGGAATCAAATTTCCTTTGGTGGAAGTGTAGATCTAGGTCTCCTCCTTCAATCCCTAGCAAAGTTTGAGTGGCTAGAGAGAGAGATCGGGCAAGAAAGCTTGAGGGGCAACAATGGAGGAGAGAGAGAGAGGCAAGAGGTAAAAGGTAGGTGGGGGAACCACCTACTTATATAGTGCCCCCAAATTCCAACCGTTACAGCAGTTTTTACACTGCAGCGGTACAACCGCTTGGAGCACCGGTACAACCGGTAATCACGGGTTCCCACTGCAGAAAAGCCCTAGCGGTACAACCGGTGGAGCAACCGATAGTACTGGTCGGCCGGAGCCAACCAGGAACTACCGCTCCACCACCACCCAACAACCGCCTCATTACAGAAGAGGAGTCACCTCATAGCGGTGGTTGGGGCGGTGGTTGTGCCGGTACAACCGCTAGACCAGTCTCCATGTGGTGGCTAAGTCTGGAGCGGTACAACCGCTCCAGCCACCACCGCCCAACAACAGCTCCACTACAGAAGGCATTCCGGTAGTGGAGCGGTGCAGGGCCGAAACAACCGGTCGGGCGGTACAACCGTTGTTTCCAGCGGTACAACCGCTTGGCACAAACACACTGCCACAGATAGGATTTGAGGGCCTCTCTCCTCGAACGGAAGGATATATCGTGGGTGCAATAAAATGTGTACGTGCATTGATTCACCCAGTACCTTCCGATGTGGATTCCCTCTTAATAGTACGGATTTCCTACGACCAAAGAAATAAAAGCGTCGGACACTCCGTCTTCGATCTTTTCCGTCCAGAGGGAAAGCCTAACCATCTTGCGCCAATTAAGGTGTACCTGAACAAACTAGGGCGCACGATTAGTCCACAAGTGCATTGTCATCATCACGAAAACCCTAAGGCGGGAAATGCCCTAACAATCTCCCCCTTTTTGGTGGATGATGACAACCACACGATTTGCACCGGAGATCTAAAAAATATAGACGGGGCTCCCCCTACATGTGAGCACTATTTTGATTTTTCTTTTGGAATGCAAAATGCTCACATTAGGATCAATGCTCCCCCTAGATTTTATAGACCAACCAATGACTGCAAATGAATTGAATTGACAACAAGCATGCATTTGCAGGAACATGATGTAGAGAAATATATAAGGGCAACAATAATAAGGCACGCTCTACAAACATACGAGACACGATATAAGAACATAAAATAGATAGATCGGGATCGCATGTCTCACACCATGCACAAGGTCTCCACGCACGACAAGTTCACAAACCAAACCAACTCGAAGCAAATAAGTTCAACTGACACAAGGCAAATGCAATAAACCCATGCAAATCCCGAGACCTAATAGAACTCTCTCCACCTTTGGCATCAAGACACCAAAAAGGAAAAGAGCGATGCTAACGCCCCAGAGCTCAGTAGTCCTCCTCTGACTCCTCGGTCTCCTCTGGATCATCACCATCAGATGCCTCAGGATCGTCGTCACCATCAGATGCCTCTGGGTCTTCATCCATGATATCATCCTCGGCGGCGGCAGTGGAGGTAGAGGTAGCGGGATGGCCTCTGGTAGCGGGACGGTCAGGGGCCTGATCGTCAGTCCATGTGCTGTTCTCGAAGATCCACCTGTCCTCTGGAGAGATGCTCTTCTCAGATCCACTGTCCACTTGCATGTTGAGGTGCCTCATCATCTCAATCTGTCTGCGTCTGGCTTTCTTCTCATTGACATGAGCCTCATAGAGCTTCTTCTGGATATGAGTCTGCAAGCAAAAGGTCTTCTTCATCTTGGCTGTGAGCTTAGCAACCCAGGAGGGCTTGGCCCCAGCCTCCAGCTCAAAGTCCTCATCACTAGATGTGGCAAAAACATCCTCGGGGTCATCAGCAGGATAGCGAGGCTCAGCATGTTTCTTCTTCCTCAACTGCCTGACCTCATGAACAGTGAGGTTGTCTGGAGATGTAAGAGGCTCTCCTGGCCTGCGGACTTCCCACACAGAGTTCAGAAAACACATGACAAACGGAGCATATATGGGTACTTTACGGTGCCTGACCATGCTGTACATCTCCTCCCATAGCCACTTGGAAACATCAAAAGTTGCACCAGACCCCACCTGGGTCTTCATAGCGACCAACAGATCCACCAGATAGCCATATATCTCATCCTGATTCCCAACCTTGGGCAGAAGCACATTGCGGAACACACGATGCATAATGTCATAAACCTTCTGAAGATCCTTGGACTCACCAATGACTGCACGTCCTCGGATGTACAGGGGTGCAAGCTTCTCTTTGGGCATGGAAGTGGCACGGTCGTGAGGACGGATGCCACCATTCCCGGTCAAACCGGTATCATCATAGCCTAGAGCATTGCAGAAGGCTCTCCAAGGCACCTGAAAGATCTCATCACGGCACATGAAGGTCAAAGTACGAGCATCATCTGTGCCGAAGTGAACTGTGGCATAGAACTGGTGGATAAGCTGCACATCAAAGTCACAGTTGATAGACATGAGCTTGACCAAGTCAAACTCCTCACACAGAGCTAAGGCCTCTCCAAAGTACTCCAGGTTGTTCCTCCAGTGATCAAGGTCAACTGTCCACTGTTTGGTGAACCTGTTCTTGTTATGCTCAAAAAGCTCATGCACAATCCTCACTTGCATCTCGTTCCTGAACTGATGAGTGGACCAGCGAGGATGAACTGGAACCTCATATGGATTCTGCAGACGGAACTTCACCCAATCCTGTTGCTTCCACCTGTGCATTGGAACGGCCACACGTTGCTTGGCGGCGGCAGACTTCTCACGGCGGGTGGGCTTGGTGGGAATCACCACCTCCTGCTCTTCCTCAGTGTCAGCAGGACGCTTGCATCTGCGGACTCTCTTCTGGGTCTTCTGGCCAGGAGTAGAGCGAGAACCAGAGCCACCTGCACACACACATGGGAAGAACACAAGATACCCAGCACAGATGAGAGGAATGTACACAAGATCAGAGGAATATATTACATGTAAGTAGAGAGAAGAAGAAACAGTGCACGTAGGTTCAGTAAAGCCGGTTGTACCGGTCATCCTTGCGGTAGTACCGCACGGGCGGTTGTACCGCCCATTCGAGCGGTTGTACCGCTGACAGCGGTTCCACACACACAGATGAACAGGCACAGATCAAAACTGAATCTAGATGCAATATTTCGATTTCTAACTATCTACAAGCAATAGAGGAATACAATATGATCTCTTCCACCCAAAAGTTTATCCAAAAACACGGGAGTACACGTAATGCCCTAGATAGATGGATTCAAAGATTGAAACCAAAAGCAAGAGAGAATGGGGCATTACCGGCATCCATGGGAAGAGATCGGGGAGGAGACGGCCTCCACGGAGCGGATCCGAAGAAGAACCTGTAGGAGATATGCCCTAGAGGCAATAATATGTGTTATTGATTATCTCCCTGTTCATTATTAGGTTTATGTTCCATGCTATAACTGCTATGGTTCTCGAGTCTACAATAACCACGAGGCTCGGAGGAAGACTCATATGCACGTGTGGAATAATAAACGGTAAAATGTATTCCTAGTCTGACCTCTAAGACTGGCTCAAGTATTGCATGATGATCCTGTTTTCCTGATCATGGGCATGGCTATGCCGGCAATTTTGAGGGCACAATGTTAGAAGAACATTTGTGTTGAATTGACCCGAATTGATGTTATGCTATGAGATTCATTCGTCATAAGTTAATGGTTAATAACACAGAGATGGTTAACGTTTGCATAATTCCTTAGACCATGAGAGTATCGAGTTACTTCATGCCTGCTTCATGAACTTTGGGGTTTGTTAAACGTCATCCGTAAACGGGTGGCTATTACGGCGGCTTACGGGTTCATGGAAAAGTATGTCAAGTAACTTGATAGCTCAAGATTGGGATTTGCTCCTCCGACGATGGAGAGATATCTCTGGGCCCTCTCGGTGTTACGGTATCCATCATCGTCTGGCCAGACACAGGGTGATTTGATCACAGGGATGTCGGAACACGGGAACGAGAAAAGAGAACAATACCGGTAACGAGGTAACTGGCATAGTGGACAAGTTGTTGATCCACGGGGATGCCTACATGTCTCACCTCGGGTATTTGTAACATATCGCGAAGCAACAGGAATAGCACACGGCAACTGGAGGTTCACTCGAATATTCATTCGTGTGGGTATAGGGATCAATATGGGTGTCCACGGCTCCGATGTTGATCATTGATCAGAAGGGGTTCCGGGTCATGTCTATGCTTCACCGAACCTATAGGGTCACACACTTAAGGGTCATCTATCTGCTGAATACTAGACGGGGAGTCTGAGAGAAAATCACCGAAAAAGTTTCGGACGAAACGGAAACGTTCCGGAGAGAACACCGGAATAGTTCCGGTGAAACTGAAAAGTTATTTTAGGGTATTCCATTAAGTCAAATTGGTTCTGGCACACGCCTGGAAATTCTTGGAGGATGCCAGAAGTGTTCTGGAAACTTCTGGGAATTTTCCGGGACAAAAACCGGAAATGTTCCGGAGCAGCCGGAACCACTTTGGTTGCTTTTCGCTGAAGAAACATTGTTCCAAAATTGTTTCGGAATGCGTTCAAAATTGTTTTGGTGGGTGCTAGAATTATTCTAGGCACACAGAAATAATTTGGGTTTTAACGAACGCAGAAAAATGTCTTCGTGAATAGTGAAAAGCACTTTTTGGGCTGATTTGCAAATGGGGTTTTTCTTCTAGAAGAAAACCACTTTTGGTGTGTGAAAGGGAGGTGGAGCTCCCCAAGGGGGCTGCAAATTTCGGCCATGGCATGGGGGGGCCCTCCTTGAGGTGTCCTTCCACCTCATGGTGGATATCTTCTACACACCCTTATGTGGCATGTGGTGGAAAGATCCTAGGAAGGTCCTTTTGGTCTTTCCTCTACCCCTTGCTCCTCCTATAAATAGAGGTGGAGAGAGCTCTCCAAAATCAGCTCATCCTTGCTCTCATACACATGCCATAGACTTGTCTGGCTTCTCTCTCCCTCCCAGCGAAATAGTTTCGTAGAGCCGAAAGGCTGTCTGGGTTCCGGCAGGAACTAGTTTTGGACGGCGAAGCCCTGCCGGATAGTTGAGACCGTATGTGTGCAACTCTGTAGAGAGATCGTAGTTTCAGTCTTAGTTCGAGAGTGCCTCCCGAAGGGCTGTCCAAGTGATAGTCTTAGTTTCGAGGGTCCTCCCGAAGGGCTGTCCGAGTGACCGTTCGAGTTTCGAAGGTCCTCCCGAAGGGCTGTCCGCGACACCGTCCGAGGGACTGTCCGACCGCCTCCCGGAGGGCTGTCCGGGGGGCGGATGAGGGTATACATCCTCGCGGTTGGGAGGTTGTAAATCCTAGCTGCGGGGATCTGCACCGCCGATCATCATCGACTCTACTTCTGCTGCGCTACGAGTCGGTAACGAAACAGATCAAACCTTGTTTGCAGTCTCCATAGTGATCCTGGGCTGGTACGTAGGTCAGAATTTTTTTGTTTTCTTCTGCGTTACCCTACAGAACCGACAGATCCGGAGCACCGGAGGGCACTCCGGGGCAATGGGGACAGCAACCGGCGGCAGGAACAGGAGAAGAGGACGGGCACGAAGGGGAAAAAGAGAAACCCCTTCGGCCCACGCCCTTATATACCTGTGCAGACCGCGGAGCGGTTGTACCGCTCCTAAGAGCGGTTGTACCGCTCCTAAGAGCGGTTGTACCGCCCACTAGTACTACCCAGTGGTTAGGGGCGGTACTTCCGTCGCCAGACAGGCAGCGGTAGTACTGCTCGTAACCACCCGGTAGTACCGGCCGGAAGCTCAGGTCCAGATCCAAGCGGTAGAACCGCCAGGCTTGACCGGTAGAACCGCCGGGACGGTACAGCCAAGTGGCAGAGCGGTAGAACCGCCCTGACCACCCGTTGTACTGCCCGGTTACTGCCACCCATGCCAAGATATCAACTTGTGTACATTTGGAGCAGAAAGTTTTATGGGAAGAGGAGGCTTGGGATGGAAACTTGGCACTGACATATGGTGATGTAAACTCCAAGAGTGCAAGAAGCAAACAATACAAGCCAACACTTGGAGAATACAAACACCTAGGACCTAAAAAAAAGAAACTAACAAGGCAAATAAGATCCAAAAGGAGAACCAAACCTCCACAACGAGAGGAGGGGCGGTGGCCGAAACCACCTATGTTTGAGTCAATTGGTATGGCACCGCGAAGATTTTAACCTTGGGCCCATGACCAAAACTCATCTTTGAAGCACTAGTACCATCAAAAATGGTTAATGTGAAAAGATTGGGTTAATTTTGGCATAATAGGGGGAGGGAGAGTTCATTGAGAGAACAACACTCCCCCTAAATCCATGCCTACATCTAGAACAAGATAATCATGATGAGTGCGGTCAGGTGTGACGGGTTTCAAGACACGTTGCTCGAATCAATGATATTTAGCTCATGCCTTAACTCGCGAAATCTTGCTTCATCCAATGGCTTCGTGAAGATATCCGCTAGTTGCTCTTGAGTTCCAACATGAATAATATCAATCTCTCCTCGCTTGACATGATCCCGGATGAAATGATGACGAATCTCAATGTGCTTCGTCTTGCTATGTTGCACCGGATTGTAGGAGATCTTGATTGCACTTTCATTGTCACAGAAAAGAGGCACTTTGTCACAAGTGACACCGTAATCCTTTAAAGTTTGCCTCATCCATAGCAATTGTGCACAACAACTTGCAGCGGCTACATACTCGGCCTCGGTGGTGGAGAGAGACACACAATTTTGTTTCTTCGAAGACCAACTCACCAAAGAGTGACCAAGGAATTGGCATCCTCCGGAGGTTGACTTCCTATCCACACGGTCTCCCGCCCAATCCGAATCCGAATATCCCATGAGATCAAAGCTTGCTCCTTTGGGGTACCATAAGCCAAAGTTTGGGGTATGAGCCAAATATCGAAAGATTCGCTTGACCGCCACATGGTGACTTTCCTTAGGCGCAGCTTGAAACCGTGCACACATTCCCACACTCAACATGATATCCGGCCTAGATGCACAAAGGTAAAGCAAGGATCCAATCATAGAACGATATACCTTTTGATCCACCACTTTACCATTGGGATCAATGTCGAGTTGGCACTTGGTAGGCATTGGAGTCTTGGCCGGTTTGACATCTTTTAGCTTGAATCTCTTGAGCATGTCTTGGGTATATTTGGCTTGGTTGATGAAGGCTCCTTCTCTTCTTTGTTTGACTTCGAACCCAAGAAAGAACTTCAACTCACCCATCATGGACATCTCAAACTTCTCGGTCATGAGTGCGGCAAACTCATCATTGAAAGCTTTGTTAGGAGAACCAAAGATAATATCATCAACATATAGTTGGCATATGAACAAATCCCCTTTAACCCTCTTAGTAAAAAGAGTGGGATCGATTATCCCAATTTCAAACCCACGATCTTGCAACAACTCGGTAAGGTGCTCATACCACGCACGTGGGGCTTGTTTAAGGCCATAGAGTGACTTATCGATCTTGTATACATGATTGGGGAACTTGGGATCCTCGAACCCCGGGGGTTGTTTGACATATACCAACTCATTGAGAGGACCATTAAGAAATGCACTCTTTACATCCATTTGTTGCAACTTAAAATCATGATGAGATGCATATGCAAGCAACATACGAATAGATTCAAGACGAGCAACGGGAGCAAAGGTTTCACCGTAGTCGATACCCTCGACTTGGGAGTAGCCTTGTGCCACCAATCTTGCCTTGTTTCGAGTGACAACACCGTTCGTATCTTGCTTGTTATTGAAGATCCATTTGGTTCCAATGACATTATGATTCTCCGTCGGCCTTGGCACCAATGACCACACCTTGTTGCGCTCGAAGTTATTAAGTTCATCATGCATGGCTTCAAGCCAATCCGTGTCCTCGAGCGCTTCATGTACCTTTTGGGGTTCAACACAAGAAACAAACGCGTGATGCTCACAAAAGTTTGTTAATTGACTACGAGTGGTTACCCCCTCTTTAAACTTCCATAAAAAATCTCCAAGACATGTTCTTGATGTTTGAGTTTGGAGGCAATCTTGGCGGCACGACGCTCCAATAGTTCCTCCGAGGTCACTTGAGGAGGATCATCTTGAGCATCTTGAGCGTCGTCTTGAGCTTGCTCTTGATCTTGAGCTTGCTCGGTGTCGTGATCTTGATCTTGGGCATCATTTGGTGAATCACCATCATCTTGAGGTTGATCTTGCCCTTGATCTTGATCACTTGGTTGAGGGCCTTCGGTTTGTTCTTCGGAAGCGTGTGGGTCAATGGTTGATGATGGCTCCACTTGCGTAGAGCATTGTCCTTCTCCTTAGGCCACAAGGGGTTCCTCAATGGGGAGTATGTGACCAATCCCCATTCTTCTTATGGCTTGGGGAGGAATTTCATCACCTACATCACAAAGACCACTTTGCTCCACTTGGGAGCCATTATTTTCATCAAACTCTACGTTACACGTCTCCTCAATAAGTCCGTTGGACTTGTTGAGGACACGGTAAGCATGAGAGTTTGTAGCATAACCAACAAATATGCCCTCTTGAGCTCTAGATTCGAATTTAGACAAACGAGTACCTTTCTTGAGAATGAAACACTTACATCCAAACACCCGAAAGTACTTGAGGTTGGGCTTGTTACCGGTAAGTATCTCGTAAGGAGTCTTGTTCAAGCCTTTGCAGAGGTAGAGTCGATTGGATGCATCACATGCGGTGTTGATGGCTTCGGCCCAAAAGTTATACGGAGACTTGAATTCCGCCATCATGGTCCTTGCCACGTCCATCAACGTCCGGTTCTTCCTCTCCGCTACACCATTTTGTTGAGGGGTATATGGTGCGGCATATTGATGCTTGATCCCCTCATCACTAAGGAACTCATCCAAGGTGTAGTTCTTGAACTCGGTACCGTTGTCACTTATAATCATCAAAATCTTCGCCTCATGTTGACGTTGAGCTTCATTGGCAAAGTCGATGACGGTTTGTTGGGTCTCGCTCTTCCTCTTGAAGAAATATACCCAGGTGTATCTTGAATAGTCATCCACAATCACCAAGCAATACTTTCTCCCCCCAAGACTATCAAAGGATGGAGGTCCAAAGAGATCCATGTGAAGGATCTCCAAGGGCCTCTTTGAGTAGATGAGAGTCGTGGGTCGGTGAGCCGTCTCATGTAGCTTTCCTTCGATACAAGCACTGCAAGCACGATCTTTGGCAAAACTCACATTTGTTAGTCCACGAACGTGATCCCCCTTGAGGAGACTTTGCAAAGATCTCATATTGACATGGGCTAGTCGGCGATGCCAAAGCCACCCCACATCAACTTTAGCCATTAGGCAAGTCGCGGTCTTAGTGGGTCGCTCCGAGAAGTTAACCACATAGAGACCGTTCTCGACATGCCCAACAAAAGCTACTTTAAGAGTCTTGCTCCACAAAAGGGCCACGGTATCAAGGTCAAATAATGTGGCAAAGCCCATAAGTGCAAGTTGACGAACGGAAAGTAAATTGTATGCAAGGGTCTCAACAAGCATGACTTTCTCAATTGACAAGTCATGAGAAATCACAACCTTGCCAAGACCCAATACCTTAGAGGTTGAGGCATCACCGAATTGAACATGGGTGGGCCTAGATGAGCTTGGTTGCACATCCACCACCAAATGCTTGCTCCCGGTCATATGATTTGTTGCTCCACTATCAAGCAACCATGATCCTCCACCGGAAGCGAACTCCTACAAGAGATCAATGCTTGGTTTTAGGTACCCATTTTTTGAATGGGTCCTTTGATGATAGTAACAAGGGTCTTAGGAACCCAAATAGACCATTCAATGTACTCATAATAAGAACCAACAAATTTGGCATAAACATGCCCATCACTAGCATGGCATAAAACATAAGAAGGGTTAAAGTTGCCGGCTTTGTTCGATGAAGTGGGATTGTCCTTCTTGACATTTCCACCCACCACCTTGTTCGTCTTCTCCTTATGAGCACCCTCTCCCTTCTTGACAAATACCTCTTTGAGAGGGAGAGGTGTAACACCCCTATGTAATGAGCTACAGTGATCCACTCTATTAATGCCAAGTCATCTGAGATTTGCAATGATAATCATGATGGATTAATATCTCATTTCAAATTCTGCCCCTGAATTCAAATTCAAATGCAAGTGAATTTTGAAGTTGCTCAAAAGTTGCTGGAAAAATGTTCATCATTTAGCATAAATTCCAAAACAGTTTGATGTTAAGAAAAACAACATCACTCTTATGCTAAAATGGACAGTAGCATTATAAAGTGCCAAACCAGCAATTTAATTTGCAAATTCAATTATGAAAAATGCAAATGAAATCCACTGGCCTCCAAAATATTTGTGGCAGTGTCATAAATTGCAAAGAATATTTTGGGCCAAGTCACACATTTTTCTAAATTGATTTGGTAGCCCTATTAAATCCCTTTCTCTCTCTGTCTATTAAATAAAAGAGAAAAGCAGAAAAAGGAAAAAGGGGGCGAGGCCTTACCGTTACTGGGCCGGCCCAGCCCAACTCACCTGCTCCTCCACCTGCTCCCCTCTCCGTGTCGCTCCCGCCATGGCTGAGCTCGCGCGGCTCCTCCCGCAGCTCGCCACGGCGCCGGAGCAGGTGGGCGAGGGGATAAACATCGCCCCAAGCCATCTCCCCTGGCCTCCCTCCTCCATTCGCTGCCCTCTTCCCCCCCTCGCTCAGCTCTCTCCCTTCCTCTCTCTGTCCTGACGACGTCGCCGCCGCGCCCGACGGCGATCCACGGCCACCGTACCTCCCTCGCCTCACCGAGCTCTCCGTCAGCTCCGCCGTCGTCTCCTCCTTCCTCCCCGACCACGCGAGCAAGCCGGAGCCCGCCACATTGCCGAATCGAGCCCGGCATCCTCGCCTCTGTCTCTGATGCTCGCCGACGACCTCGAGCTCCCCTGCAGCTACAAAGCCGTCAAGGGCTTTCCATAGCCGCACGGTGAGCCTCCACTCCCCTCTCCTCTCTCTCTGGTTGCCGCGGTCGCGTCGTAGCTCCCCTGGCGACGCCGCGCCATGGCCGCTCGAACAGAGCTCCGCTGTCGAGCTCGCTGCCGTCGCGGCAGTGGCCATCTTGATCCACCGAGCTCGCCAACGTGTTCGTGGCTTTGAGTAGACGCCGTAGGAGTAGCGCGCCGCCCGCTTTGTTCTTTGTATCACCGCGCGCGAGTTCGCCGGACTTCGGGCCTCCGCCGTTCTCATCACCGGCGACGACTCCGACCACCCCCGCACCTGGGACTGCCGCAGATCGACGCGGGATGAACGGCCCGTTCGAAAGCAACAAACCGCGTCGAAAACGGCGCACCACAGGAGAAATCCGAGCGTCTCCGGCGCTCGCCGTCGCGGCTGGAGCTCGCCGGAGCCTTTTCCGGTGACGCGCCGACGTGGCACCGAGTGGGGCCCGCCCAGTGAGGCTGCCAGTGGGCCCCCTGACCGCGTTTGACCGCGTTGACCACGGTCAACGCGGATTACTATTCACCCCCTGACACTGACCAGTGGGCCCGCGCGATTAATTAGCTAAATAGGTTTTTAAAAATAAATCTAAAAGTTAATCAGCCGCTGACGTGTGGGGTCCACCCCCTTAATTAACTCTGTTTAGATTAAAACTAACTCTGTTTAGTCACCGAGGCTGACATGTGGGTCCCACTTGCCCATTTGACCAGTCAGTTGGTCAGCCGACCGCTGACGTCATGCCTGCATCACCCTGACGTCATATTCCAATTCTGTTAATTCTGTTAATTTAAATAATTTCAGAAAAATGCTAAAAACTTTGAAAAAATCATAGAAAATAAACCGTAGCTCGGATCGAAAAACTTTCTACATGAAAGTTGCTCAGAAAAATCCCACGAATCCGATCGTGCCATCTGTTTTCATGTCGGGGCCCTCTACGTAGGTGAACCCGCAACTTTTCGTCTGTTTCCGGTAGATGAATAGTGCATACCTACCGATTAATAATTACAACTTAAATCCTAAAATAGCTAAAATGGATTAGAGATGCATTTAGGCAACCCTGCACTGCATCTTAGCATGTCATGCTCTGTGTTGCATCTGTTGCTTTTATTTATTGTTTCTTCCCCCTCTTCTTCTCCGATAGCCCCAGAGACCGACGCAGCTCAGGAGACTGACGACCCCACTGACGATCCCTCCTTTGCCGCAGAGCTTCCAGGCAAGCAACCCCCCTTGACGCATGCCTATATCACCTACTCCTTCTCCCTCCTGCTTGCATTAGAATTTGCTACTGCTGTTGATTATCCTATTCCGATGCATAGCCTGTCCTTGTAACTGTTATTGATACCTGCCTGTTATCCAAAATGCTTAGTATAGGTTGGATGGTAGTGAACCATCTGTGGCCCCTCTTCCTTGCTCTAGTTGCCCCGCTTTAGTACCTGAGCCCCGATCGATGTGATCGAACGGGCTGTGACCATCACATCACCACACACCCCTAAGTTGCTCGACTCTGCAGAGCTAACATCGAGTGCCGAGGGTGATACCTCTTACCTCACTCCTGATGTTGCCTCTGTGGTACAGCTAGTCGGTTGTGGGATACCGAGGGTGATTTCCTCTTCCCCACCTCCGATGAAGCTTTGTCGGCAACCCCGCAAGTGTGAATTCCATCGAGGGTGATTCCTCCAGATTCACTTTGACGGGATCATCGAGTAGGCATCCAACGAGGGTGATTCCTCGGATTCCTGCTAGATGTTATGGACACACGGTTACTTGCACTTTATTACTGCTGTTACTGGATAAAGACAGGTCGGCCCCGAGGGGTACCCGCGAGAGATATGTTGTCGGGTTGACCATGAGGGTACCCGAGAGATGAATACGTGGCACGGCCGGGCATTCTTATCCCTTGCCGTAAGTCCACGAGACGGGGCGACGGGGTCACATGATCATGAGTCTCTGCTCGTTACCACGCGCTCCTAATGCACTAAGGGTTAGGGTATGTAATCTGAGTAGGCCTCTGGCCTTTTCGCGCTAACCAGCACGTGGGAATAATATGGGTACTCGGCGTCGTAGTGTCAGCCGAAGCTCTTCAGACGTCAGCAGTTGAGCGGCGCGCGCCGGGTTGGTCTGGTAAAGCCTGCGCTTTTATTAAGGGGGCTAGGACTGCTCACCGGCCGCGTACGCAACGCGCAGGAGTGCAAAGGGCGATGGGCCCAAGACCCCTGAGTGCTTAGGATGTAGACCGGCGTGCTGGCCTCTCTGTTGAGCCTAGGTAGGGCTACGACGTGTCGATAGTCCGAGGCCGGGCATCGACTAAGCAAGTGTGTCCGGCCAGACTCATCGAACGTGTTGGGTAAGTTGGTGCACCCCTGCAGGGAAGTTTATCTATTCGAATAGCCGTGTCCACGGTAACAGGACGCTCGGAAAATATCCCGATCTTCTACAACTAGAAATGGGTTCAATGTATTGGCTCCGGGATCGCTTTCTCGCCGGGAGTCGAGGAAGGATCTCTGGGCGTTGTTGCTATGTGATGCTACTACTATATTAATGTACTATCTGTACTCTTCTATTGCTGCAAGACCCTGAAGACGCTAGTCTTCGATAGGACTAGGTCATCCTCTCTATGCTGGCATTTCTACAGCAAGTCCACATATACAGCCTTCCTTTGATAATGTTGCATACATAGAATAGATCTGATGTAAGTCTTGCTGAGTACTTTGGATGAGTACTCACGGTTGCTTTGCTTCCTTTTTCCCCATACCCGAATGATGAGACCAGATGATGGAGCCCCGGAGCCAGCTGCCCCAGCAGCCGACGACGACTACTACCACTACTACGCCCCTGGATACTACTACTACGAGGAGCCCTCCGACGACCAGGAGTAGTTAGGAGGCACCCAGGCAGGAGGCCTGCGCCTTTCGATCCTTGTTTTATTTTGCCCCGCCTTCTTAAAGGCCTATCTGTTTAACTTTGTGTCTATACTCAGATACCTGATGCTTCCGCTGATGCTTGTATGACATCGAGCTTATGTATTCGAGCCCTCGAGGCCCCTGGCTTGTAATATAAAGCTTGAATTATTTTATTTTGTGTTTAGAGTTGTGTTGTGATATCTTCAAGTGAGTCCTTAGGCTTGATCGTGTGCATTTGCGTGTATGATTAGTGCACGATTAAGTCGGGGGCGTCACAAGAGGTTTCTTGATCTTGTTGTTGTTCTTCTTCTTTGACTTGGGCACAAACCCAAGTCCCTCCTTTGCCACAACTTCCTTTTGATTACTCAAAAGTTCGTTGAGATTCTTCTCGCCTTGTATGCAAGTCACAAGGCCTTTCTCGATTTGCTCTTTCAACTTGGCATTCTCCTCCACAAGATGCTTATGTTCACAACAAGGGTTAGTAGCATTGGCATTATCAATTAAAACGAAAGGAGGACAAGTGGCTATTTCGTTAGTGAGCTTCGCTTGGAGTTGATCATGAGACTCCTTTAGAGTAGCATGTGCACCTTTCAAAGCCTTGTGAGCCTTGTCAAGTAGCTCAAACTCCTCTTCGAGTCTAGCATGGCCAACCCCAAGTTCAGCATTCTCGGATTTAAGCACACGAGCAAGAACTTGAGCATGATCATGATCTTTCTTTAGTTGAGCAAGGTCAACGTTTTGCGACTCCTCAAGAGCCGAACGAAGACCTCGCTCTTCCTCAAGAGCGATGGAAAGATCCGCAATTTCATCGGCATAGTCACGACTATGGCCTTCCAAGTTAGTGATGTTCTCCTCGTGAGACTCAATGATATCATTGGCCTCACCAAGTTGTTCCAAGAGAGCAACAAAGTGCTTCTCGGTCTCACCTTTGAGCCTACCCAAGAACTTATCAAACTCATTCTCATCCACCTCCACCTCCTCTTGATCATCCACACAATCCAACAATGAAGGATTAGGAGAGATGGAAACTTTGATGTTGGAGGTTGAGGTTACCTTGTTGACGCCTCTTGCCATTAGGCACTTGGGGATGATGTTCTCGTTGGGGGCGTCGAAGAGAGACACCGAGGTTGGAGAAGAGGTGGCAATGGCCACGGTGGCCGTTGCTAACACTTCACCATTTGTATCATCATCATCATCATCATCGGAGTTGTACTCTTCAAGCGCCACCAAGCCCTTTGGAGGCACCTTCTTGTTGAAATTGTTCTTGTTGGGGAAGGACTTGGCCTTGTCTTTGCGGATGAGCTTGCCACCATTGTTCTCCCTCTTCTCATACGGACAATCCGCTACAAAGTGACTCACATTGCCACAATTGTAGCAAGTCCTTACTCGTTGCTTGCCCTTTGAGTTGTTCTTGGAGGAGTTGGGCCTTGTGTTTCTCTTGTTGCCCCAAAATTGCCTTGACGCAAGAGCCATGTGCTCGTGGTAAGCATATTTGGTTTCGTCGGGGCAACTCTCTTCTTCTTCCTCTTCATCTTCTTCCGAAACACCCTTGGCCTTCAAAGCAAGGTTGGGTGAGACTTTCTTTGACCGTTGGACACGAGCTAGAGCATTGTCGGCGGTCTTGTTCATGATGTTCATGGCAATAAACTCATCCAACACTTCGCTTGAGGACAAGGTGTGGAAGTCCGGTCTTTGACGGATCACGGAGGACATTGCCTTGTTGAATGGCATGATGGCCTTGAGAAACTTCCGCTTGATCCAATTATCATCCGTATCCTTACTCCCATGATCTTGAAGAGCGACCGCAAGAGTTGTCAATCTTCGGTAGAGATCCCGAGGATCCTCATCTTCATTCATCACAAATTCATCGGCCTCACCAAGTACCACCTCAAAGTTGGACCATTGAATGCTTGAGCTTCCCTTGTACAATGATATAATGTGTTCCCAACAATCCTTTGCACGGGAGAAGGGACGCAAGTGAGCTAGATCTTCGGGAGGCACCGCGGATTGAAGGATGAACAAAGCGGAGTGATTGTATTGATTGTCCGCATCTTCTCTTGGAGTGAGGTTGCTTGGATCATGTGGGTAGAAGCCTTGCTCGATGATTCTCCAAAGATTCGTTGAGCTGTGATTCAAATGAGACTTGATACGAAAAACCCAATTAGCAAAATCACCCTTTACGAGCTTAGGAGGAGGACCAAGATGGTTAATATGCGGTGTAGGAACCGGTCCTCCATAGACCGGGGGAGGGGGAACCGAGGCGTAGGTTCCCGTCCCATTCTTACCATGAGGGGAAGATGTTTGAGTGTCTTTAGCCGCTTCCTTGCCGGAATTGGCCTCCGACGCCGATGTGGTGGGATTAACCACAAGCAACGGATCGGGAGTGGACTTCAACCCCTCAAGGAGTTCTTTAAGCATGGACTTGACCTCGGCCGTCATAGACGTCTTAAGTGAAGCCATAGCTTCATTTAAGACGTCTCGGGTGACCGTGTTCAACTCCACGGCCTCGGGCACTTCCTCATCCCGATCCCCGTCGTCAACCATACTCTTCGGGTGGTGAAACCCTTAATAAAGAGACGAGGCTCTGATACCAATTGAAAGGATCGATATGGTTGACTAGAGGGGGGTGAATAGGCAACTACCAATTTTTAGCTCTTCTTAACAAATTAGGGTTAGCAACAAAATAGGTTGTCTAGATGTGCAACTAGGTGAGCAACCTATATGATGCTAATAACAATGATAACACAAGCAAGCAAGGGATACAACACAACAATAGCTTGCACAAAGTAAAGGTAAGAAATAACCACAAGTGGAGCCGGTGAAGACGAGGATGTGTTACCGAAGTTCCTTCCCTTTAGGGGGAAGTACGTCTCCGTTGGAGCGGTGTGGAGGCACAATGCTCCCCAAGAAGCCACTAAGGCCACCATATTCTCCTCACGCCCTCGCACAATGCAAGATGCTGTGATTCCACTAGTGGTGCCCTTGAAGGCGGCAACCGGACCTTTACAAACAAGGTTGAGGCTCTCTCCACAACTGAATTGGAGGCTCCCAACACCACCACGAAGCTTCACCACAATGGAATGTGGCTCCGAGGTGACCTCTTCCGTCTAGGGTGCTCAAACACCCAAGAGTAACAAAATCCACACAAGAAAGTATGGGGGAATCAAATTTCCTTTGGTGGAAGTGTAGATCTAGGTCTCCTCCTTCAATCCCTAGCAAATCAATAAGTTTGAGTGGCTAGAGAGAGAGATCGGGCAAGAAAGCTTGAGGGGCAACAATGGAGGAGAGAGAGAGGCAAGAGGTAAAAGGTAGGTGGGGGAACCACGTACTTATATAGTGCCCCCAAATTCCAACCGTTACAGCAGTTTTTACACGCAGCGGTACAACCGCTTGTAGCACCGGTACAACCGGTAATCACGGGTTCCCACTGCAGAAAAGCCGTAGCGGTACAACCGGTGGAGCAACCGGTAGTACTGGTCGGCCGGAGCCAACCAGGAACTACCGCTCCACCACCGCCCAACAACCGCCTCATTACAGAAGAGGAGTCACCTCATAGTGGTGGTTGGGGCGGTGGTTGTGCCGGTACAACCGCTAGACCAGTCTCCATGTGGTGGCTAAGTCTGGAGCGGTACAACCGCTCCAGGCACCGGTAGTACCGGTTCGCCGAAGCCGTCCGGGAATTACCGGGCCACCACCGCCCAACAACAGCTCCACTACAGAAGGCATTCCGGTAGTGGAGCGGTGCAGGGCCGGAACAACCGGTCGGGCGGTACAACCGCTGTTTCCAGCGGTACAACCGCTTGGCACAAACACACTGCCACAGATAGGATTTGAGGGCCTCTCTCCTCGAACGGAAGGATATATCGTGGGTGCAATAAAATGTGTACGTGCATTGATTCACCCAGTACCTTCCGATGTGGATTCCCTCTTAATAGTACGGATTTCCTACGACCAAAGAAATAAAAGCGTCGGACACTCCGTCTTCGATCTTTTCCGTCCAGAGGGAAAGCCTAACCATCTTGCGCCAATTAAGGTGTACCTGAACAAACTAGGGCACACGATTAGTCCACAAGTGCATTGTCATCATCACCAAAACCCTAAGGCGGGAAATGCCCTAACACAATGGCAACTTTTTAAATGTTTTGCAGCTTTTTTTTATCTGCAAATCCCAGCTTAAGGCCTTATACTGGTCAACCTGGGTTTTTTGTGGCCCAGTTATACTGGGCTTGGCACGTTTGTTACACGAGGTTGGTTTTAGCAACCAGGGACGCTCCTGAGAATTCGGGGCCGAGGCAAAATTAGAATCCAGGGGCCCTTAGCGTAGAGCATAAAATAGTATTAAAAATGATCTTGTATTCTTCGCTGAAGGTAATACAGTAATTTTTATTTTATACAAGTCTCTTCTTTGGATAATCTTAATGATAAAGATAATGGACATAATGGTATTTTAGCCAATAATCACTCACATTTTTATTATCGATGTTAATGTCAACATCATATTATGTAAATCCTTGTCTTCTAAATTTATATTATTTTATTCCTCCACAACAACTACTGGCGAGTCGCCAAATACAAAAATTATAACCCCAATAACATCTATTCATAAACATTATCTAATGAATAGATAGTAAATGGCCCAGTTGGAAATAATGCAGAAGAAATTTTGATGACCATATATAAATTTTAATAAAGCATCCTAGTTAAGTCTCACACGGCATACACTACCACATAAATAAAGATTCGGGATCCGAGGCATAACTTATCTTCTAACTTTAGTCGCGCCATCACACTGCATCGCCTCTCGGTGAGTCGGCATGGTTGCGTGGGAGGCAGTGACATTGCTATCTCCGGCGGTCCGGCCATCCTCCGACACGGGGCTTCTCTGACTCAAGGCACCGCCACGCACACATAGGAGATGGATATCAAGTGCCGCGCTGCTACCGTAGGGGGCGATCTATTCTCTCAACTCAGCTTCTACCCTGTATAGCACCCGCAAAAAAAAAAAAGGCTTCTGCCCTGTATCTTCGCACATCCCGTTTGGCATGTCCCTTTTTTAAGGATCCACTTGGCCTGGCTAAAAATTGGAAGCACATCTCAAAATGGAACAATTGGGTGCACAATTTTCGGCTGGTAAATTAAGGAACGAATCAGGAGCGATTTTCTTCCATAACTACTCCTAATTAATCGCATGCAATAACAGATCACTCCTCGATCGTAGCTGCAAGGGCTCTCAAAATTAATCATAGCTGGAAGGAAATCGTGGGAAACGATATACACGGTCGGTTTTCACGGAGAGAGTACGGGATACTTCGGCATTGGATCAGGGCGCTGAGCCCATACAAGAGCAGAACACGTAAGTGGGGGCCCCTTTCGGGGGCCCGGGCGGCCGCCCCTCTCCCCCCCCCCCCCCCCCCCCCCGCCCCCCCCCCTCAGGGTCGGGCGTGTTAGCAACAGCTACTTGTTCGATCCCGGAGGGCACCAACCCGAACGATGCTTTTTCTGCGGGGCGTTCGTTATCGTTCGATCTGGGGCACTCTCAGACCGGACGTTCGGTGGATATCGACGTCTGTAGTTTGTTTGATGTGCTTGGTTGCTAGTGCTAGCAGAAAAAAACAATATGAGTAGGCACGGCGAGGTAACTAAAAATGCCAAATGGTGTCGGTTTTTCCTTTGGCGGAACAAATGTGTCGGTATGGTAACATGTCCCAGTCATTCCTTTCGTGTTTCTGTTGGGAAAGATATTCTTTCCTCCATTGTGTAGAGAAGCCAGAGGTATTTTTTTGCTCATTTCCGCACGGAAACATCTCGCTTTCTTCACATCCCCTGCAAAAGCACCGCACGAAGAAAAGAAAAGAAACGATTTCCGCTCGTTCATGGCTTCATCGTCAGACCCCTTCTTCTTCTTGTGATCCTTTTCTTTATCGACCTCCCCTGCTTGTTACCAAGCAGAGAACGTGCACGAGCGACATATTTTGGATGTGGTCGGTAGTTTCATCGAGTCGACAGCACGAGCACTAGAGGACAGTAATGGCAGATACTTGTACTACTACTATCACGTGAATCTACAGTCCTGTTTGCGCGACGTCCGAGGTCAGATCGTCGAGAAACAAAATAGTGGAGTGCTACGTACCAGCGCTTCGATCCAAGCCGACGACTGGCGGATTTGGATTTTACTCACCGGAGATGTTCACGTGGCGGTGCGCACCGCCCGTCGCTCGCTTTCCCCCCGCAAGAGATAGAGAGAGAGCCTTTCCACCCACTGCATAGTGCATATACACGACGTGTATGACGCTACGGGAGCCCGAGCTCACTGGAGCAGGTTCGCGTGTCGCCGTGTGCCTCGGCGAGCGCTCCGCGTGGCCCGCCCCCTCCTTCCGCCGACCGTTTACTCCTTTCCCCAAGCCTATTAAACCCAACGTTACTCTTCCTCTGCTTCCCTGCCAGTTCATTACTCTTCTTGCTCCTCGCTCCCAGTTTTGAATCGAGAGACAGAGAGGTGTTGGGTGCAGCTAGCTAGGACTAGGAGCAAGCAAGCAGATCCAGGAGGAGCGGAGCGGAGATGGCGGACTGGGGGCCGGTGGTGGTCGCGACGGTGCTGTTCGTGCTGCTGACGCCGGGCCTGCTGTTCCAGCTGCCGGCGCAGGGCCGGATCGTGGCCTTCGGCAGCATGCACACCGGCGGCCTCGCCATCCTCGTCCACGCCGTCATCTACTTCGCCCTCATCACCATCTTCCTCATCGCCATCGGGGTCCACATCTACGCCGGCTGAACCCCACCCTCCTCTCCTTCTCAGCTCTGCCGCGCGTATTAAGCTCTGTTGCCTGCCGAGCTTGTCTGTCTCTTACTGTACTGGAGTATTATTGATGTACTCTGTGTGTGTGGTAGATTTTGTTGCCTTGTTTAGTTGATCGGAGAAACAATCGGAAGCTAGTAGTAGTATATGGTTTGTTGGTCGGCTGGGGTTTCGTTTGAGATGGTTGGCATGCGCTCTCCGTCTCTGGGATGAAATTTTATCCATAATGGCCGTTGCCGTTGTGATTCCTCTCTTGAATTAACCTTGAACATGTCAATTTATTTATTTCTCGCTTGATATCCAACTTTTTGTTTGTTTTCTTCGAGTTATCTGAATGACAGCACTTCACTCAAAATCAAAAGACACATTCTCAAAATAAATATATCAGAAGACGCGGAACAAAACCCATTACTGTGCAGTTTTACTGAACTCGCGATTGTCGGTTACTGATTCGTAGCAAAGGTTAACTTTCAGAATCTGCTCGTAGTTTACACTAGTAGGATTTGTCACTCCCTTTGCGCACTTCGCGGGTCGTTTCATTTGGCTGGGTGTGACGGTCATGCTGGCTCCTTCTCCCCTGCCGCATAAGCTGCGTTGGACCAAATAGGCTCATGTGCAGATGTGCTCCCACCGACCGGATGCCTTTGCTTCCATCGGCCGGCAGCAACATGGGGGCATATGTGATTAAGCAGCTTCGAATCGGATTCTACTCCGCTGCTGCAAAGTCACTTCGAACCGACCCACGCTAAGGTTATCACTCAAAGCGCGCACCCCTAAAACGAAACAGACATTGTATCTGTCCGTGAAGAGTGATATAGGAGCGCCATGAAAAGTGATACATGAGCCGGTCATTCAACAGTGTCTGCATACATTTAAAAGGGATTTTGAACAACCCAGACGGTCATTCAATAGTGCCCACATACATTTAAAAGGGATTTTGAACAACTCAGTTGATTTTCAAGCCAGCTGAATAATTTTCATTTAAATTGGACCAAAGTCATTACATTTTTTATATATTTTAACTAAATAAAAGCGGATGATATTTTTTAACTTAGTCTAAATCTTCCTATATCCGGCAAGCTCAACGGTCCTGAGCAGCTCGTGAGAGCCCGAAAAATGAAGCTGTGGGAGGGAAAGAATGGGACGTGGAACACGCCCATATGGGGCACAAGACATTGCCACGTCCATGTGCCACCTCCTACTCTTCCTCGTTAGTGTCCATCGACGCCGGACGTGGACGGGCAGGCCTTGTGGTTCGTGGCGGTGAAAGCCGCTGCGCGTTAGCGCATCCGTTTTCTTGCTGAACTGCAAATCCTTTTTTCAGGCGCGACCGTGCGGGCATCATGACCGACGCGGATGGCGACGTCTTGCGCCTCCCCTTTGTCCGCCTGCGCGTCGCCCTCCGCGAACAGGGCATCCCCTTCTGCTCGCAGGACGCGCAGCCGCCATCGCTCACAACAGATGGACTGGTATAGCGCCCGATGCTCATCCAGGAAACCCAGATCGTTCGCCGCCATGGATGCGACGGCGTTCGCCTGCTTGCCAGCTATTTGCCCCTTCGCTAGCCGGTGCTCGTCAAGGAGCCGAAGGATGCACCGTTGGTCCTCCTGCGCTTGCTGGAATGCCGACATCGGTGGCGCTGGCTGCCCTTCCACCATTACGGCGATGAAGTGCGACCGCGCCTACTCCAAGGTGATGCCGGCATGGACCGGCGTGGGTGGTGGCGCCGACTCGTCGTAGGACGCCTCGTTCGTCATCTCGTTGTCGTTGATGACCTCCAGCGAGCTCACCGGGAAGCCAACCTCTTTCCGGCTCACACGATGAGCCTACTAGCCAGTTGCAATGCCAGCCAGCTTCTGCTTCTGCTCCATCGAGAAGCTCTCCCACATCGTTCTACAGCTCGCGGTCATGGCGGAGGTGGTGTACGGAGGGGAATCGGGAATGGAGGTGGTGCCGTGCGGATTGTGTCGGTCATGGCCACATATAAATAGCGCGCGCCGGCTAGGCCAAGCGTCGGGTTGTGTGTATGCGTGTGCCGGAGTGGGTTTCTCCGCCACCGCGCTTGTTTAATGTCGGCAGGCAGACGGACGGGCAGCCAGTGTGAATGCATAGAGAGCTGTCCCGTCCCATCCGGTCAAGTCTCTCCGGCATTGAACAGGCGCGGAGATTGGGACGCGGTGCGGGCGGCGCTCTCGGCCGGCGTGCCGCTTCAATTACGACTTCGGTGAACGGACACGTTCATTCTAAACCGGCATGAATGCGGCGCAGAGAGCGAAGTTGCGTTCGTCCAGGAGAAAGCGCGGGAGATGGAGAAGGGTTAGGTGGGACCGAGGTGTCGGACGCGTATGCGGAAGCGGTCCGGGCGCCCGTAAAATCCATGATTTGCGTCGGGTTTGTGAGAAAACGGACAACCAGACCAGTTCGTAGACCGATGAAGTATCATCGTTTGGGAAGTTTGAGTGTCTGCGTTGGAGATGCTCAGACAGTTCAAACCGGACTCGTACTCAAAAGTTAATGGGCGATGCTACGCGTCGGTCGACGGATAATGAGAAAAGATCTATCGCCTCGATGACCATTAGATGAACACGCTAATGGTCATTTGATTACCCACGTAAGCAGTCATTCCTTTGCAACAAGAGTGATGTTGCAAAAGCCTTTTGCAACAGGATGCTTATTGCAATCACCTCGAAGAGTTTAATTTTCTTCTGATTTTTTTTGCAACAAAGATAATGTTGCAGAGAATATTTGCAACAGAGAATGTGTTGCATAAAACGTTGTTAACCGTTTTCTATCGTAATTTTTGCAACAGAGCTCGTGTTACAGAAAACCTTTTGCAACATCGGACATGTTGCGGAGAGCATTCTAGTGGTAGTTGTGTGCAGCTCGCCGCAAAAGCTCACTAGAGAAGCTCGCCGGAGAAGATCGTTGGTGTGCCTGCCGGCGCCAAGCGTGGCGATCGAAGCAACACGGGGAGCAGACAGCCTGACGGGGGAGCTCGGTCTCTCTGGTTGCACGCTTTACACCAACGTACAGCTCGCCAGAGAAGCTCGTCGGCATGCTAGTCGACGGCGAGCGCCGGTGGCGGCAGTCGGAGCAGCACGGGAAGAGAGCGACTCGACGGGAGCTCGGGGTAGTCAGAGCAGCGCGGGGAGGCGGCAGACTCGACGGGAGATCGGAAGGAGCACGAGAAGCGACTTCTCTCAAGGATCCAGATCCTGTAACAGAGCCGTTGTTGCGATGAGAGAGATTACAACAACGGGCCAGTTGCAAAACTAGTGGTGGTGGCCATGAGGCACGTGGCGTACAGAGAAGGCGGCGGACGCGAGCCTGCGATCCGTCGAGTGATTTGTAGCGTTTTCCAAAGCTTTGGGCAATGTTACGCGTCCACCGGATGATAAATCAATTAGATCGGCCGCCTCGGCAGCCGTCAGATGCCGTCGGAAACAACCGTCCAATCTTCCGACCCAGCCAGTTGAGGACCTTTGCAACAACTACTTTGTTGCGCTTAGGGGCTTTGCAACAAGAACCTTGTTTCAAAGGTCCGCCGAGACAGCAGCTGACCGAGACAGGCTACACCCTAGGCTAGAGCGTAGCCGCCACTCCGCCGCCCCGCCATGGTCCGAGCGTCTCGGCCATGGAGCGTCGTCGCTCGCCGGAGTTGCTGCTCCTCCTCAGCCTCAGCCCCGCGAGCAGCTGCCAGCTCCACTCCAGCACGACGGCGACGACCTCTCACGACGGGCGCTCCTTCAGAGTTTTCTGCAACTGGAGCTATGTTTCTGAAACATGCCTCATGTTGCAATGTCTGACCTCTCACTCTCTAATGTCAGGCGCTCCTTCGGCGCTTTCTGCAATAGGGGCTATGTTTCTGAAACAAGACCCCTATTGTAGAAAAAAAAACTTCACACCAAATCTTTTTTTCTTTCTGAAACAAGACGTGTGTTGTAGAAATCTTTTGAAATAAGACCCCGTTGCAGGAAAAGAAAACCATCACCACTGAATCATTTTTTCTTTCCTCTGTGGCAGAAATCTACTGAAACAAGACCCTTGTCACATGAAAAAAAACTGGCTGCGCGGGACTTGCGTGAGCGCTCGATCAGGATTGATCCGACAGCTACGCAAGCGGCGGACGCTGCGCATGCATCAGCCGGAAGGGTAGTGTTTTCCAAGTCAATTCGAACCGGACAAACTATTACAGGTTAAGCTGACTACACATCCACATATATGTACTGTACTAGGACATATGCCTGTGCGTTGCAACGGGAGAGAAAAGTGACATGTATTAAGTTTTAAAGAAAATATGCGCTCCAAAGTCTAATCAAACGGCATTGTTAATGTAAAAGTATCATTCAATGAAAAAACATCCAAGCTTTTATCATTCCTAGCTCCTTCAAATTGCTAAATATATATATATACATTTGGACTCTTTATCCATGCGTAGTTAATTGGCATTTGTACAATCTTTGCATGAATGATAACAAACAGTGAAAGCAAAAGGTCAAATTACTAATAGCATGTCTCTGTTCTCATAATACAATAGCTAATTAATCTAACTTAAAAAGGCACAAATATGTAATTGGCCAGGATATAACAGCAGAATTAATTGCTACTCCCTCTGTAAACAAATACAGTACAATATCTTTTAGATCACTATATTACTGATCTAGAAGATCTTATATTTCTTTACTGGAGTACATGACTATTAATGGAAGTAAGTCAAAATAGCACTGCTGGTGGTATGATGTAATGAATACATTGAACTAACGAAAGTGTAAGCAGAAGCTGAATACATATAATTAAATACTTTAAAGAATCCTCGGAATATTTTCACCTCATAATATATAGTCACATACATATTTAATAACAAAAATGACGAGTAGACTACATATTTTAGTACAATGAAAATATGAGAATGCTTGTCTTGGCATCCCTTTATGGTCTGCAGAGAAAATCAATAAGAAATATAATTATAATTTGCAACAACATACCAGGAAACTAAGTTTTCTCAGTACAATGAAAACAATGGCATTGCTTGTCCTCTGAGATGCATCTCTTTATGATCTGCACAGAGAAAAGCATTTTTATCTTTTAAAATCCAAAGTAAGATGTAAATGTGTGTAAGAGAATGGGAAAATGCAGTATTGGCCATTGATGTATGCAAATATTTGAAAATGGCATCAGATCTGCATATACATTTTAGCAGTCCATCACTGTGACGATTTATATAGAGAGAGGAAACATGCCAGGCCCGTCCACCAAAAGCATTGATAACATGCCAGTCCACTCTTTGCAGCATACACCAATAAAAATATTTCATTTTCTTAACACGGTCTTGCTAATGATTATAAGCATGAGTGCTGAACAAAAGTTGCTGCTAGGATTATGGATTTATAATAAAGTGCTTCTGTGATACATGTTCTGTAACAAAAGCCATGTAAAAGCTAACCTTTGCGTTGGAGCGTTGGTGCCAACTTCAGACATGTGTTCCACATTTCAACACCAAAGCTTCATCCCTTTGCCACGTTCAGACATGTGTTCCACTTTTCAACACCAAAGCTTCATCCCTTTGCCACGGACGAAGAGGTGCAGAAGAGATAGAGCTGGCCAAATGGTGATATGTAACTCCAATGGCCATGATAATGATGGGCGTCGAGAATAACTATGAAATTTGATCATACAGAAGTGTAGATTTAAACAATGCATAGAGATGACACACGTTGTAAGGACAAGATGTACTCGTACTTGCATTGAGTTGCCCAGAAAATGTGGCATGGCGAAAATAACAATCACTTGCTGTCCAAACCTCCTAGATTTCTAGACACACAGTCGGAATAAGAAATACTACATCAAAGAATATGCACATAATCAGCAAAACCAAACACAAATAAATCATCGGATGGTCAAGACAACTGCATTGCAATTTGTTGCCCTAGTTTGTAGATTTGCAGGTAGCCCGTCACATGGCCAAAAAGTGGTGGTGGCCACCATAATCAATGCAGTATGCCTGCAGAAACAATAATAGTGAAATACTTTAAAATCTAATTTTGGGAAACAGCAAGATCCTTCCTTACATAAGAACAATACTACTGTCAGCACGTCAATTGATGGTTGTGTTGGAGATGAAGAAAAGAAAACTCTGGTGGTCGCTACCACCGTGGAGGTGCGTGGACTGCAGTTGAGCATACGGTACGCATGAGGGATTACCTATCAACATATGCATCTTTCTCATCCATCCTCTATCTCTGTCTTCTCCAGTAGAGACCCATCTCTCTCCCTGAACTTCTCCACCTCTTTGGATCAACTGGCCCAAGTACTACTCGACCGTGTGCTCGTGCAGGTATAAGCAGCACACAGGCTCGGGCATCTCTAGCACGTGGAGGGAGCAGGATGACCTTCGGCTACAGAATCAGTAGGCCAGATGGATGCTCAAACGGGAGTGGCGGTGGCTATAGATGATCCAGGTCACAACGCAGAACCTCGACTTACCTGCGTGGTACGACTCAACGGTTCTGGGGCGGCGCGAGGGATGAGGGAGGCGGCTCGGCACTTACCCGGTAGATCGACAGCCTTCCCATCTCTCGATAGCGGAGGAGGCTTCGAAATCGCGCCGAAGCCAGGGGTGCCTGCGGTTGGGGATGTTTGGGGGACGGGCGAGTGGGGAATCGACGGGCGGCGAGGGCTAGTCATATGGAGACGACGCCGGATAAGATACGTCTGATTCCTTCCAAAACTGCTTGCACAGGTCCAATCGGCAGTAACGGCCCAAGCCCATGAATGAACGAAAGTTTAAAGTGCGTTGGGCATTAATTATAGACACCCAAGTGAGCTTGTGGAACGCAGTGGCGGCCCAACAGTTCTGCACGGGCGAACATAACAGAAAGAACGTGAAGTAATTTTAGTACAACCTCGTATCTGACTTTAGAATTTTTTTGATGTGAATACCCAAACGTCCACCAGCGAGGCACGATAACTTCCGGATGGTGCCACCGGCCGACGCCCGGGAGGCGCACGCCGAGGCATGGAAGAGATGCATATTAGCCATACATTAATCACGGAATGAGCCTTAACACCGGTGGTAAGGAAAACTTAGTTCTCCATAATCTGAAATCTACACTTGCGGTTGTCACTTAGTCGTCTTTGCACCATGGCGGACCGACTTTTCAGTAGAAAAAGAATAGCTCCGACGGGTGTTGTATTGGTGTGCTTTCGGCTAGACGCAGCGGGTGCTCCAGCTTGCAACGTCACGTCCCGCCTGCAGCAGCATCAGTCGAGCTCGAAATGTCGCCCGTGCCGCATCAGGTACCCATGATCGAAGCTGCATGTAGATCAATCAGGTATTTTTTTTAGAATAAAGCGAAATCTGATCCCAGCAAATAACAGCGTATATAAACCGATAAGATTTGACATAAAGGGGCGAGGTGGTACTATTCTATACCCGTCAAATTATTTTTGGCTGATCCTGCAAGCTGAGGAGGCCCATCAGCACATCCTTGTGACCCATTATAGTGATGTACGCAGGTGGCGGAGAGAGGGTTCGGTCCAAAGCCGCGACACGAACAGTTTTATTTTACCAATGTTTAATGTTTATCAGAACTTCTGGCTAGCCAGTTGGTTACCAGGGGTAGGTAGTTATGTGTGAGGTTTCAAGTTCGAGTTTATTTGTAGGCAATATTTTTTCTAATTGTAAGAGCGAGCGCAGGGCGCCCAGATCACCTATTAGCTGCTGCTATTGGTTCTCGTACATGAAAATTTTAATACCACCTCGTGTATGTATAAACGTATGGAAAAAAATCATGGCTAGAACGTTTCTTTTTTCCAAATAAATATCAACTTTTTTCAAAAAAAATATTCAGATCTGCTGCTGCCACTCATTCTTAAGGTTTAGCGCGGCCTGTTAGACACTAACCATCAGCAGCTCTGCTGGATAGCAGCGCGTGTTCACAAGCAGTAGGTCTCGTGTTCGATTCATTGCAAATGCACAATTTTTTTGGCGATTTTTACAGTACCACACTCGCTCCTGGGTCGGCCGGCCCAGTTGGACTCCCAGGAGGAGCGGACGTACAGAGCGAGCCCTACCTGGGCCTGGGCTTTCAGCTCGCAGAGCCAGCCAGAAACTTGCGGACGTGAAAAGTCCACTCATGGGCGGGGCGTATACAAAATTAGTACCACCTCGGATTGTAGGAGATATGCCCTAGAGGCAATAATAAATGTTATTGATTATCTCCCTGTTCATAATTAGGTTTATGTTCCATGCTATAACTGCTATGGTTCTCGAGTCTGCAATAACCACGAGGCTCGGAGGAAGACTCATATGCACGTGTGGAATAATAAACGGTAAAATGTATTCCTAGTCTGGCCTCTAAGACTGGCTCAAGTATTGCATGATGATCCTGTTTTCCTGATCATGGGCATGGCTATACCGGCAATTTTGAGGGCACAATGTTGGTAGAACACTTGTGTTGAATCGACCCGAATTGATGTTATGCTATGAGATTCATTCGTCATAAGTTAATGGTTAATAACACAGAGATGGTTAACGTTTGCATGATTCCTTAGACCATGAGAGTATCGAGTTTCTTCATGCTTGCTTCATGAACTTTGGGGTTTGTTAAACGTCGTCCGTAAATGAGTGGCTATTACGGCGGCTTACGGGTTCATGGAAAAGTATGTCAAGTAACTTGATAGCTCAAGATTGGGATTTGCTCCTCCGACGATGGAGAGATATCTCTGGGCCCTCTCGGTGTTACGGTATCCATCATCGTCTGGCCAGACACAGGGTGATTTGATCACAGGGATGCCGGAACACGGGAAAGAGAAAAGAGAACAATACCGGCAACGAGGTAACTGGCATAGTGGACAAGGTGTTGATCCACGGGGATGCCAACATGTCTCACCTCGGGTAATTGTAACATATCGCGAAGCAACAGGAATAGCACACGGCAACTGGAGGTTCACTCGAATATTCATTCGTGTGGGTATGGGGGGTCAATATGGGTGTCCACGGCTCCGATGTTGATCATTGATCGGAAGGGGTTCCGGGTCATGTCTATACTTCACCGAACCTATAGGGTCACACGCTTAAGGGTCATCTATCTGCTGAATACTAGACAGGGAGTCTGAGAGAAATTCACCGAAAAAGTTTCGGAGACAACGGAAGAGTTCCGGAGAGAGAGAACACCGGAAGAGTTTCGGTAAAACCGAAAAGTTGTTTCGGAGTGTACCATAAAGTCAAATTGGTTTCGGCACATGCCTGGAAATTATTGGAAGGTACCAGAATTGTTCCGGTAACTTCTGAGATTTTTCAGAGACAAAAACCGGAAATGTTCCGGACTGTCGGAACCGCTTTAGTTGCTTTTCACAGATGAAAATCACTAAACCGAAAAGTTGTTTCGGAGTACACCATAAAGTCAAAATGGTTTCGGCACATGCCTGATAATTCTTGGAGGGTGCCAGAATCATTCTGGAAACTTTCTGGAATTTTCCGGGATGAAAACCGGAAATGTCCCGGAGCTGCCGGAACCGCTTCAGATGCTTTTCGCAGATGAAAATCACTAAACCGGAATTGTTTCGGATCGCATTGAAAATTATTTTAGTGGGTACTGGAAATGTTCTAAGCCCACATGAATATTTTCAGTTCGAACGGACGCTGAAATATGTCGTCGTGAATAGTGAAAGTGCTTTTTGGATTACTTTTTGGAAAGCCACCTTTTTGGGCTTTTTCTCCAAAATATCTTGGAGATGACATGGATGGATGTGGCTGAAATTTCAGCCCCTCCACCCCTCCTTCTCCTATAAATAGAGGTGGAGGGGGCAGCCCAAATCTCAACTCTTGCTCTCATACACAAGCCATGCATGATCTGGCATTCTCTCTCCCTCCCAGCGAAATAGTTTCGTAGAGCCGAAAGGCTGTCTGGGTTCCGGTGGGAACTAGTTCTGGACGGCGAAGCCCTGCCGGATAGATGACACCGTATGTGTGCAACTCTGTAGAGAGATCGTAGTTTCGGTCTTAGTTCGAGAGTGCCTCCCGAAGGGCTGTCCGAGTGACTGTCCGAGTTTCATAGGTCCTCCCGAAGGGCTGTCCGAGTGGCTGTCCGAGTTTCGATGGTCCTCCCGAAGGGCTGTCCGCGACACCGTCCGGGGGACTGTCTGACCGCCTCCCGGAGGGCTGTCCGTGGGGCGGATGACGGTATACATCCTCGCGGTTGGGAGGTTGTAAATCCTTGCTGCGGGGATCTGCACCGCCGATCGTCATCGACTCTACTTCCGCTGCGCTATGAGTCGGTAACGAAAAAGATCAAACCTTGTATGCAGTCTCCATAGTGGTCCTGGGCTGGTGCGTAGGTCAGAAATTTTTGTTTTCTGCTGCGTTCCCTACAGTGGCATCAAGAGTCGTGCTATGCGTAGATGCAGGTTGCGATCTAGAATACATAGAGATGTATGGGTGTTGCACAATATAATTAGGTAGTAGATGAGATCTATTACTGAAAATTATTTGTGCGGGTAGCAGATGAAATCTGTTACCCGATGTTCTTGTTGCTTCCCTGGAATTTGCATATTTCTGATCTTGATAACAGTATGGTGGAGTTTCAATGTTCTGGCAATCCGCGATCCTGATTGATCAACGAAGTGCTAACAGTTCATTGAATTCCACCGTAGTTAAAAAGAAAGATGAAATTTCGCAGACGAAAGGGCAATGCAGATATGATCTGCACGGGGGTCACGCGTATGACGAAGTTTAGTATGGGGCTCGAGATTTTATTATCTCGTGTTTCATACACCCCGCAATGATAATCTAGCGACTTGGATTAGCATGCTTGATGATGGACGTTGGTAGCTTCGGTTTGTTTCGAAACCTTAGAAGCCACGTAAAATAAAATTTTGCATGAACCGATTAGAGGCATCTAACTTGGTTTTGCAGGATGGTTTGCATGTGCATGTGATGTGGTATAGCAGTGCTCATTATAATTTGATTATGTATGAGATGACTATATAATGTAAATTGATTAACATGACCTGCGTGTCATGATTCGGCATGATGGCTGGAGCCATATGATTGTCACTTTAATGACCTGCGTGTCAACCTTCAGTAATGCACTTATTTTATTAGCTATAGAGATAGCAATATTATCTGGTGCATCGACAAGGTGGTGGCAATCTTCGCGAAGGTGAACACCAACGCGAATGCCGAAGACGAAGAAATGAAAGACTTCTCCGTCAGAAAGGGCTATACCATATCATGCTATTATGAATTGCCTGAGATGTTTATCCCTTATGATGCACCCTTCTTGATTGCGCGGTAGTCGCTTTTTATTAGGGTGATCTCTCACAAAAATATCAAGTGATTAGTGTTCTCCCAAGTGTAGCACCGTCACGGCACCTAACTTCTCGGAGTGCGCCGTGTCACACGGGTACAAACGATTAGGGAAGTGTGAGGCGGGTGAGTTGAGACCTCGCAGCAAGATCACTTGGTTGTCTTGACATTCAGGCATGACCGTCATTAGCTCGGAACACGCGCGTCGAAAGATGAACAAGAATCACATAGAGATGTGATTGGCAAGTTGGCCTACCGGTTGAGATTTTCGTCATCAGTGGTGTTACACCAATGGCGAACAATTGAAATGGGGGTCTTGTATCACTCACAATCAATTATGAGAGATATTGATTTGAGTGGGAGCGCATTGTAGAATTAATTCTTTTAATTCTCAGTGCAATTAATTATGAACACTGTCTAAGTGTTATTTGCATAATAGTTGTAGAATAATGGCTCGCGTTTCCACCTTCCCAATTAAAATTGAATAGCTGTTAAATATCTGGTTAAAACTTTACGGTTGGTAACGTAATGAGAGGATTGTCCTCTAGAGTGCCGAGAAGGACTTGTCCTATCGCATGCTTTCGGTATTCTCCCGCTAATGCTATGGATCATGTGACTCTTGTCCATCGATCCAAAAGCTAGAATTCCGTTTCAGTCAAGTGCAATATGTTTGCTTCCATGAGACCCGAACTTCGAAAGTTTGGATAGTTATGTGATATTCATGGAATCTGAAAATCATTTTCAGAGACAGACAAAGGCTAAAAGATATGAGATATCCAAAGCAATGTTTGTTTGCAAACTATTAGTAAAGGAGTTTATTATGCATTAGACTGATAAGAGAGGGATCCAGAAGAACGCCTGTCGTATGATGATGGTGAATAAAACAGACAACTTAAAGAGAAAGGAAGTGTCCGAAGGGTGTTAGTGAAACTTTCACGCCTAGGAAGTCCGGGGCTATCGCCACTCTTAAGTTGCGTGTTTCTTCTGAGAGTAGGAGAAATACTGAAAGTTAAACTGTTAGAAGTATAAAGGCAAAAGGAAAGAAGACTGGAATATCCAGCTCATGTATGAATGTCATACAGGTTTTTGATGTATAGAAGGCTGGTCAAAGATATAGTTCTTGGGAATTATGGTTAAACATGTTAATTACTAATTCTTGGGTATTGTGAGTTAATCACAAAGATACCCGCTCGATTGCATTCTGTTGCAACTCGATGTAAGAACTACTATGGCCTGAAAGACTAGCCAGGAATGAGGTTTAGATACACGCGGGGAACATAGTAAATGTTACTATGCCTTCCATAGGTGTATTCCCTATGTATTTACTTTCATAAATCATTTTAGAGTTTTACACACTCTAGCCCATTGCATAAAGTATCTTGCAAGAAGGTTGTTCATAAGAGAACTTTTAATGTTCGGAGTTATGAATAACAAAAGGGCCATACTTTCATTATGAATGAGAAGTATGTTATGAATATTGATAATAATACATT
The DNA here is from genome assembly GCA_039707655.1 of Elymus sibiricus. NCBI lineage: Eukaryota > Viridiplantae > Streptophyta > Magnoliopsida > Poales > Poaceae > Elymus > Elymus sibiricus. The sequence continues at coordinate 317,609,650 of CM077670.1, read as the reverse complement.
ACCTCTGTATTTACTTTCATAATTCATTTAGAGTTTCATACACTCTAGCCCTTTGCATAAGGTATCTTGCAAGGAGGTTATTCATAAGAGAACTTTTGATGTTCGGTGTTATGAATAACATGAAGGGCCATGCTTCCATCCAGGATGGGATGTATGTTATGAATATTGATGGTAATATGATACATCCATAACACTGACGCTAAATGTCGCAAGACTAAAAGAATACCACATATGTGTGGCACTGCATTTGGTCACATTGGAGAAACCCGCATGGAAAATTCCATTATGATGGATTTTAAAGTCATTTGATTTTGAATCATCTGACACTTGCAACTTTCCTCCGAAAAGTGAAGTGACTGAAATACCGTTCACAGGCCATAAGGAACGAGCAACAAACTTATTGGTGATCATACATTTTGATGTGTGTAGTTCAATAAATGTTGTTGCAAGTAGTGGATTTATCTATCTTCTGAAATGACTCAAGTAGATATATTGATATTTACTTGATGAGACGTAAGTCTGGATCTTTTGAATTCATTCATAAGGTTTTCAAAAATGAAGTAGAAGTTGTTGTAACAAGAAAATTATGTTTCTACAATTCGATTGCAGAAAGGAATATTTGAGTTACAAGTTTAGCGAATGTCTGATGAGTTGTGAAAGGGGTTTCATAACTTGCACCTCCCGGAACACCACTGCAAGTGGAAAGTCCGTGAAGATGTAATCGAACCATTTATGACATGGTAAGATCAAAGATGACATAAATAGATTTGCCATTATCCCTTTTAAAGAGTAATGCTTTAGAGACTGCGGCTTTTACACTGAAAAGAGCTCCATCGGGTCTGTTGAAATGACGCCATGGTATGGTACGCCCAACCATGTTATATCTTTTCTTAACATTTGGAATATGGGGCTTGTGTAAAAGGTTACAAACCTATTCCAAATCAGACAAGTGCTACTTTGTAGGTTATCCCAAGTCATTGGGTATTCCCCCACCACTATACCAAGGCAAAGGATTTTGTCACAAAACGGTATGCTTTTAAAGAGAATAGTTCTTACAAAAGGCGAGTGGGAGGACAGTGCAACTCGACGAGATAACCAGTATCTTCGTCATCAGATCAAAGGAAAGAAACCTTGGAAGTGATTCCGGAGTTTCGTACTACGACTGATACGGAAGTCTCTACAATAAAATGTATGTTCTTCGGTCAAACTTGCAGCTGAACCACGTAGGCAAAGCTCGTGCAAACCTATCAGGTGCGCAAACGAGATATTGTTGTTAGACAACAGTATACCTATGATAGACAAGGAAGCGTTGATGGGCCCTGACTCCGGAATTGGCTAAATGCCAATACAATCCGAGATAGTTTCCATATAAGTGATTCGAGATTAAAATCTTGATACACCTTTCGAAAGACTTAGAGTCTAACGAATATTTATGGAACTAAAAACTGATACGGATAAAATGTTTTATCCATAAAGCTCGACTTGTTGCCATAACAAGTTCAAGGAGTTGACTACGATGAGATTGTCTCACCGTAGCGATGCTTGAAGTCGGTTCGGGTTGAACTAGCAATTAATACATATTTCAATCATGAGATATGAAACATGGATGACAAAAGGATTTCCATCTGATGGAAATGAAACCTAGGACTTGTATGTGATACAGTCCAAAGTAATTTGTCGATCCAGAGGATGCTAGTAAGTATGCAAACTTCAGAGTTCCAGCAATGGACAGAAGAGAGCAAAGTGGAGTTGGAATCTTCATTTTTGATGGAATGGTCAAAAGGGTTTGACTTTATCAAATGGGTATCGAAGATGCTTGTGATTCAAGAAAGTAAGTGGGAGCATAATAATATTTGTAAAAACCGTGTGTACTTGACACATTGTTGATTGGAAATAAATTTCTTGACACGAATTATTACTTCATTTGAAAATAGCTTTTCGATGAAGTACTTAGGCTCAATAGCCTCAATATTAGGCATGATGATCTATGGAGATAGATTTACCTAATGGGGCTAAGCAATGAATACATATTGACAAGATGCTAAAACCTTTTAGCATTTAAAACGCCAAGGAGTGATTCTTGCCGAAGTCACATGGAAAGAGTTTTTGCAAGACTCAGTGTCCCAAAACACTGATGAGTGAAATACATGATGGAGATTCCACACACTCTTGTGTGTGGATTAATCATGTATTCCATGGTATGTAAAAACAACCAGATATGTCCAATACTCCAAAGTTGTTGCGAGTATAGATACCATAGTGATCAAAGTACTGATCATGGGACAACAGTGAAAGATGTCATTGAGTACTAGAGTAGTACTGATGACATGTTTTCTCGCAAGCGGAGATCATGAAGAGTTCGTTGTAAAAGGTTACATCGATACAGTCTTCATCAATGCTCCATGCGATTTTCGATTTAAGTTAAGGGTTTTTGTGTAATACACAACCTGGTGGCACGGTAGTTGGAAATTGTTCCAAACAAGATACTGTGGCGAATTCTATAATAAAGGCTAAGTATGTTGACGCTTTAGAAGCGACAAAGAAGATGTTGAATCATATAGTTCATTCATGAACTTAGTATGGTTCCAAGATGGCTTTGGTCTATGGGACACTATTGCAGATAGTTGCTCCATAGCTCAGTCTGAGGAATCAGGTTTCGACCAATGATTCACACATATGCAAAGCCAAGTCCACACAAAATATGAATTTTGTGAAAGCGTGAAAATGCGAGGATATGCAAAGTTACACACGGAGCTGAAGTCGTCAGATCCGTTGGACATCAGGCTATACCACATGCGAAGCATATTTTACACCAGTATGCCATAGGTGTAAAGTGCATTAGCATTGACTAGATTATTGACTCTAGTGCAAGTGGGAGTCTGTAGGAGATATGCCCTAGAGGCAATAATAAATGTTATTGATTATCTCCCTGTTCATAATTAGGTTTATGTTCCATGCTATAACTGCTATGGTTCTCGAGTCTGCAATAACCACGAGGCTCGGAGGAAGACTCATATGCACGTGTGGAATAATAAACGGTAAAATGTATTCCTAGTCTGGCCTCTAAGACTGGCTCAAGTATTGCATGATGATCCTGTTTTCCTGATCATGGGCATGGCTATGCCGGCAATTTTGAGGGCACAATGTTGGTAGAACACTTGTGTTGAATCGACCCGAATTGATGTTATGCTATGAGATTCATTCGTCATAAGTTAATGGTTAATAACACAGAGATGGTTAACGTTTGCATGATTCCTTAGACCATGAGAGTATCGAGTTTCTTCATGCTTGCTTCATGAACTTTGGGGTTTGTTAAACGTCATCCGTAAATGGGTGGCTATTACGGCGGCTTACGGGTTCATGGAAAAGTATGTCAAGTAACTTGATAGCTCAAGATTGGGATTTGCTCCTCCGACGATGGAGAGATATCTCTGGGCCCTCTCGGTGTTACGGTATCCATCATCGTCTGGCCAGACACAGGGTGATTTGATCACAGGGATGCCGGAACACGGGAAAGAGAAAAGAGAACAATACCGGCAACGAGGTAACTGGCATAGTGGACAAGGTGTTGATCCACGGGGATGCCAACATGTCTCACCTCGGGTAATTGTAACATATCGCGAAGCAACAGGAATAGCACACGGCAACTGGAGGTTCACTCGAATATTCATTCGTGTGGGTATGGGGGGTCAATATGGGTGTCCACGGCTCCGATGTTGATCATTGATCGGAAGGGGTTCCGGGTCATGTCTATACTTCACCGAACCTATAGGGTCACACGCTTAAGGGTCATCTATCTGCTGAATACTAGACAGGGAGTCTGAGAGAAATTCACCGAAAAAGTTTCGGAGACAACGGAAGAGTTCCGGAGAGAGAGAACATCGGAAGAGTTTCGGTAAAACCGAAAAGTTGTTTCGGAGTGTACCATAAAGTCAAATTGGTTTCGGCACATGCCTGGAAATTATTGGAAGGTACCAGAATTGTTCCGGTAACTTCTGAGATTTTTCAGAGACAAAAACCGGAAATGTTCCGGACTGTCGGAACCGCTTTAGTTGCTTTTCACAGATGAAAATCACTAAACCGAAAAGTTGTTTCGGAGTACACCATAAAGTCAAAATGGTTTCGGCACATGCCTGATAATTCTTGGAGGGTGCCAGAATCATTCTGAAAACTTTCTGGAATTTTCCGGGATGAAAACCGGAAATGTCCCGGAGCTGCCGGAACCGCTTCAGATGCTTTTCGCAGATGAAAATCACTAAACCGGAATTGTTTCGGATCGCATTGAAAATTATTTTAGTGGGTACTGGAAATGTTCTAAGCCCACATGAATATTTTCAGTTCGAACGGACGCTGAAATATGTCGTCGTGAATAGTGAAAGTGCTTTTTGGATTACTTTTTGGAAAGCCACCTTTTTGGGCTTTTGCTCCAAAATATCTTGGAGATGACATGGATGGATGTGGCTGAAATTTCAGCCCCTCCACCCCTCCTTCTCCTATAAATAGAGGTGGAGGGGGCAGCCCAAATCTCAACTCTTGCTCTCATACACAAGCCATGCATGATCTGGCATTCTCTCTCCCTCCCAGCGAAATAGTTTCGTAGAGCCGAAAGGCTGTCTGGGTTCCGGTAGGAACTAGTTCTGGACGGCGAAGCCCTGCCGGATAGATGACACCGTATGTGTGCAACTCTGTAGAGAGATCGTAGTTTCGGTCTTAGTTCGAGAGTGCCTCCCGAAGGGCTGTCCGAGTGACTGTCCGAGTTTCATAGGTCCTCCCGAAGGGCTGTCCGAGTGGCTGTCCGAGTTTCGATGGTCCTCCCAAAGGGCTGTCCGCGACACCGTCCGGGGGACTGTCTGACCGCCTCACGGAGGGCTGTCCGTGGGGCGGATGACGGTATACATCCTCGCGGTTGGGAGGTTGTAAATCCTTGCTGCGGGGATCTGCACCGCCTATCGTCATCGACTCTACTTCCGCTGCGCTACGAGTCGGTAACGAAAAAGATCAAACCTTGTATGCAGTCTCCATAGTGGTCCTGGGCTGGTGCGTAGGTCAGAAATTTTTGTTTTCTGCTGCGTTCCCTACACGGATAGTATAAGAAAAATATGATATGGGTGAAGGCGTAAACTCATGGGAAGAAGCGTATTGTGACGGTGAACCCACGGAGTCAATCCGTGCTTTATTATTAGGGAAAGATAGCAAAAGTGCCCGTGCGTTCCAACGGGAGAAACAAATTATCACACTTAGCGCCCCATCCTTGTTACCACTTATTTTGTTTGTCCTCATTGTCGGTCACGATGTCCACTACACGGCGATGTCCACTACACGATGTCCACTATAATAAAGAATTGCATCATCTACATACACAGACCAGCGAACGGTCGCGTTTGAGATCCCGGCCACATCCGCACAATCTAATGCTTGCGCCTTGTGTTTGTGCTATCCATATTTTACATCGTAGTAGTTCAGTACCAGTCACGATCAACACCAAAGAACAGGGGAGGTTGCGAGTTTGATTCATGTCACGGTCAACTATTTTTGCCTCATCTCCTAAACGGGCTGGTGGGTCTGATTTGTTGGGCCGGGTCGCACAGACAGGTTGGGAGGGCACTGTTTTTTTATTGGTGGAACGTAACACGGACGAACGGGGCAGAGGCCCGGCGGCCCAGGACAGACGATCTGTTGAATAGCCTAGCTAAGTATCGAGAAACGCTATGGACATACCAAATGGGAGGCCAAATAATATTATACCTTCATTTATATAAAAAATAGCATATATGTCCGTGGGTTACAACGGTAAAAAAAAGTGATATAAATTTAGTGAGGATAGTATGCACAAACATAACATTCAATGTGTTATAAAGTTGGCGCAAATTTAGTAAGGATCATAAGTGGGTCCGCTGCAACGGAAGAAAAAATAATGTGAATTTAGTGAGGATTGCATGTAGGAAAAAAAATGCCACATCATTTTTATTCATAAGATATGGATGGGGCCAGTACGCCTGCCATTGGTTCAAATTAAATTCCATGCCAATCAAATATGACGCCCACAAATCCCGCACGTCCTATCCATTTGGTAGGGATCCTCCCTCAATCCTCCTATAATTACCGTATATTTCCTTCCTCTCTCTTTCCTTTCTCTTTTCTTCTTTATTTCTCATACAATTAGTGTGTATTTCTTTTCTCTTTCTTTCCTTATATCAAGCATGTCATGAATCTCATTTGCCAGCCGGTTAATTACCACATAATTACCCTCTATTTCCTTTCTCTCCTTTCCCTTTGGCCTTCCTTCTTTATTTCTCATGCAATATTCACGCCTTATTCTTTGCTTAATTTCCGAAGCAGCTCGATGCCTGACAACCTAAGAACGTATATAAATTGCAAAAAATTAATGTAAAATAGCAAGGTGGGACTATTTAATAAGTAAACAAATATGAAAAAGCCTCCAGCCTGCTCCTTGTCCGTCCCGTGGGCCCCAACGCCCGTCTCGGCCCAGCATTCCGTGCCCATCAAGCGCCCAACTCCCTCGGCCCGAGTACGCTTGCTTTCTATTCTTTATGTTAAGAAGCCAGACGCCCAAATTGGCACACCCACGAGGCTAGCTTGACTGGTCTGCTACGTTGGCATCTTCACAGCAAACCAGGGTTCGAATCCCAGTTTCCACATCCCAACTTTCTTTTCCTATTTTTTATTCAAATACGTACACACACAGCCGCGTGGGCCAGACACACAGCCGCGTGGGCCAGATGTAAAAAAACGACGGTGAACCCGACAGACTCAATCCGTGCTTTATTAGTAGGTATAGAATTCAAACTGAAGGCGTAAACTCACAGGAAGAAGCGTATTGTGACGGTGAACCCACGGAGTCAATCCGTACTTTATTATTAATATATATATATATATATAATATTATATATATAATATAATATATAATATAATATAATATATTTATATTTATATATTTATATTTATATTATATATATAATATTATATATATAATATAATATTATATATATAATATAATATATATATAATATTATATATATAATATAATATAATATATTTATATTTATATATTATATAATATATTATATTATATAAATATATTATATATTATATAATATATTATATTATATAAATATATTATATATTTATATAATATAATATATATATATATATATATATATATATATATATATATATATATATATATATATATATATTAGGGAAAGATGTATATTTACGAGCAAAGGAACAAAACGATGATCGATACGTTGTCGCAGCCGGGCGAACGTGCCACCGAAAACGCGACTCTGGACGACGACGTGGTATCGGAGATCCTGCTTAGGCTACCACCTGTCTCCGTGCTCGGCTCCCGAGCCGTGTGCAAGGCGTCGCACCGCATCACCACCGACCCCTCGTTCCTCGCCGCCCACGCCGACCGGCGCCCAGCCGAGCTGCTCGTCGTATCAAGAGGAGAACCATCTTTTCTAGACACCATTCCGTTCTCTCTGCAAGTCGACGACTTGACGAGGCGCCGGAATCAACTCCATCACCCTGAGCACTGTGAGGTTCGCTACCTGCTGGGTTGCTGCGACGGACTCCTGCTGTTCCAGAAATCCCGCTCCGATTTCTTCGTGTGCAACTCGGTGACCAGGCAGGGGGCTAGGTTGGATCTGAGGCCACCTTCTTGCCGCGACTTTTCCAGGCTGTGCGGCTTCTACCGCCACGGCCCGTCCGGCGAGCACCGGCTTCTCGTTCTTGCCAATGAACCAGAGCCTGGCTTGGCGGCGCACTACGTTTACACGCTCGCCGCCGCCGCGACCTCACAACCTCCTCGCCGTCTCGGACCTGCGGCCGACGGTGTAGTCGTAGAGTTGTTCACCAAAGTCATCCGCCACCATCGAACTTATAAAGGATGCTGGGGTGCTAGGCAGCCGCGTTCGCTCCGTACAGGCGCTATGAATAGTGCATCGAGCGCGCCGTGCGAGCAAAAAGAAAGCCAGCAGCGAGACAAGAAGGAGCGAAGCGAGCGGGCAGCGAGATAGAGACCTAGCCCCGCGTCTCCCCCGCAACCCTCGTTCCTCTCGCCACCGCCGCCGCCGCTGCATCCATGAGAAAGTGAGAGGAAAGAGGAGATGGAGGTGCGGCAGCAGACGGGAGAGGGTCACCCCTGCTCCCCCTTCTCTCTCCCTCTCTCCCGTGCCTCCTCGCTGCCGCAGTACTCCTGCGCTGCACGCCGCTTCTGCTCCCCAACCACCGCGCCTCTCCTCCCTCGCCGATCTCTTCCCTCGCCGATGCACACCGTGGTTCCAGATCGGCTGAAGGTGGCTGTTGCGAGAGACCAGGACGGGGGTGGGGTGGAGGAGCAGCGAAGCGGAGTTGAGGAGAGGCAGGCAAGGGGGCAAGAAGCAGATGGAGCGCTGCCCATCCACTTCTCGCATGCGGGAGCGCTGCCCATCTGTCACGGTGGGTGGATCTACGGGGAAGAGGAAGAAGGCCGGCAACAGGGGGAGGAACATGCTGCTCGTTATGGTGAACACCGTCCAGCGGGGTGGCTGCTCAGCTGCTCATCCTACCACGCCTCTTCATCCCTAGATCCATGGTACGTCGCCCTGCTTTCCTTTGTCACGGAACGATGGGACACCACTCCACCTCACTCCTATCCCCATCCAATTCTCACCTGAAGTATTTTGATTCAATTTCCTCTATATGTGTTTCCAATTGAATCAGGTCTTGGTAAACGAAGTGGACGTGTTACTGGAGTTCTACAAGATCACCTGCACCGTCATCCATGACCTACTTATCCACAAGGTACCTCAACATATTCTTACTTTTTGTATGTTCTGCGGATTAATTAATGCAAAATAATCTTGCCAGGGAACTGCGACGGGCGCACAGCTGGGTCTCCAACCCATCCGGTATACCAACTCCTCCTCGCCCCTTTTTCAATTTTCCTGTAAAATCCGTGCTTTGGTTTATGCTTACTTGGTGGTGGTCGATATAGATGCAGATGGAGAGGCACAAATTCACGGATTGGCCAATGAGATATGTAGATTGAGAAAATACGACGCTTCAGATAAATGATGTGCATAATTTGGACCAATGGCATGGTGCCTTTTAGTCCTGCTGATTCCCTGCTACTCTGTGGTCTGTGCAATATGCATCTCATCTTTTGTTAGTACTGGCTGTAGATGCAGAAAACGGAAGATCTGCCTCCTTTTTCTGTGTGGAGATGGCTCCTACAGTAAATGAAAGCTACCCTAGATTCACTTCACTTCAGTTTTTTTGCTAATTCTTGAGGCTTCCTTGGTAGTGTAGATTCAAGGAAAATTTATAAAATTTATGCATTCTCTCTTCACTTTTTTGTATTTATATGTTCCGACTGTTGAGTTAACTCAGTTGTAGATATAACAAGTGTGCTCTGTATTCAGTTCACTAACAGTTTTTGTTCCTACTGTTAAAACATATACTGCTTTTAACGGGAAACATACCTATTGTTTTAATTAACCCTGTATATATATATATATATATATATATACAAATTTCTTCTAATTTGTTGTTCTTAACTGCTGTAGGAGCCTTTTAGTGGTACGTGCACACAATTTTCATATGTATAACTGTAATGAACATACAGTACTGAGAAAATTTTATTTGTGAGTTGCATGACGACAATGTTAGAATCCTTACTATTTATAACTTTTGTATGTATGAACAGATGAACATTCAATACAATAATTTTCGTGTTTGTGAGGTGTAATTTTTAAGACTGGCGGCATTGGGGAAATCCTTATCACTGTTCTTTTATGTCTTATCTGGTTAACATAAGTGTTAGTTGAGAACTCATGATAAGAACAATTACTTTCTGTTGAATTACTGGGCTAAATATGCTGCCTTTTGCAATTACCAGCTTGAATTAGTTGGATCGAGGTCACTCCTAGCTTCCTGATCAGTAGCCTGTTGGCTGACTGTTCGGCGAATGCTTTTAGTTGAATAAAGCTCTGAAATTCCACTGCAAAAATAAAGCTTGAAAAGCTCATCGATGCTAATTCAACCGAGGTTGATTGGGAATGTTCCTTCTATTTGAATTTAATCGCTCACAGGTCATATACTGTCAGTGGCATTGTGCAGGTATGTTTCTGTGGCACTTCTGCTGAGATCTTACAAGCTTTGTATGCTCTGAACAATTGGCTATAACTGCATAAGAATAACTGTCCTGCTGAGAATAAATATCCACATTATCCATATCCCAAGTGTCCAGGTTGATTCCTGTTTTTCTTTATTTCTTTTTCATTTTCATCTAATCTTCACTGACCAATTTTTTGTATGCATATCACTAATTATTTTTCCTCTTGTTCAATACCTGAACCGCGTAGAGATTAGAATTGATGATTCATACATTGTAATTTGTAGCCTGATAGCTATATAAGAAAATTTACTTCACTGATTCGGTTTTAGGTTTTCACTCAGACATACAGTGGTTAGTGATGTTAATCCATACATAGTCGTATTTGTAGCTTGATGTTATCGTATCTTTCATTCAAGATCTTGTGAATCCATGTTGATTTCTAGACCCATAAAGTGATATGATGTTAGATGAAGCATTCCATTTTTTTTGTGTTCTGGTTTATTATGTTATATGCAGCCTTCTCCCTAGGGACATATCCCTTGTGACCATCCCCTGTTTTTTATGCCAACAACATGTTGCCAAGCGACAGAGAATCGTGAGCGCCACCTCTTCCTTTTGTTATGATCCTACAGGAGCCCCTGCAGTCCTACTGCCCCTGAGCCCAAATCCCATGAACCTTCCCCAACCTCCTGGTCATTGAATGAACGAGTCTGCTTGCTAAAAAAAGAGTTTTCTTAATTGTTATATATGGCCTCTCTGCACGTGTCTTTTCTCCGTGTATAGGCCACAAGCTTTGTTAGTTGTATGATAGATATGGAATTTCAATTTGATAGTTTCAACAATAGTTACCTATTAGTTATTGTCAATCTGACATACTTTTGTCACCTTCTATCATGTTTTAAGCTCTATTGATGGATGATTTCTGCCATGTTTTTCTTCTTCATTTTCATGTGGAAGTATTAGATATCCCGGGGATGGATGTTTTTTGCGAAGAATGTCCCAGAATTTGTGAATCTCGGTGTACAAGAATCAACACGAATGCTGAAACACTGTTTTTTGCTGAAGGTAATATTTTTTTCCTGTTCCCAAGCATTTTCCTCGTGTTTGCTTCTAAAATGTTTACTGGCAAGGCTTATATGATTCATGGAGTTCACTTGGCAAGCTTAATGTTATCAGTTATTATGAGAAATGGTGTTCTGGTGATGAAAGTGTATTGTTTTCTGGACAATCAGAATTGTGTTACTGATCCCATGCAATGGTTAGAGTCGTCCCGTTTTTTCTAATTGTTCATAACTATGGAGATATGTCATATCTTTGACAATGATTTCATATAGGAAATATAAGGTGCACACGGATAAGTTCATATTGGGCAGCCTTTTCTTTTCAGTTTTAGGAATCCTTGGCATAGGGTGTTATATATTTCTGTTAATCTTACCACTTATATATTTCTCAGTTTTAATATACTACTTCTTTTCACCAAATCTTGGCGACAAATACTTAATTGTGTGATGTGTACATGAAATATATTACCTTATGTACTTCTTTTCACTGTCATTTTACTACTATTTCCCTCATGCTCAATCTCAGATCGTTTCTTTCACTATCTATTCTTGCTATTATTTCTCTTAGAGAGATGTGGAAAATCACACTGTTTGTTTGGCATGTTTCATAGGTCATATCAGCTCCATATCATGTCGCAGAGGAAAAACTTCTCACCATATTCAGGCATCTGTGGGAAGGTATGGCTTCAGAGAATCAGATCTTACTCACTCTTTCTGTTACTCATCACATAATGAATTTTGTGTGGTAGCATCACATTTGTTCTTTAGAAACAACTAGGCCTACCAAAGGAAGGCCTCCTGAGGAATCACAACCATTGCATTGTTACCCTGCATGTTCATGTTGAAAAGTTTAATTCTTTTTCAAGCATGTTAGAGTATGGGGCATTTTCTATGCTATTGAGCTATAAAACTTTACATGCTCACTTTTCTTGATCTGTATTTTCCATTTGAGCCGAATTGTCTCATTAGTGACGCATCAACATACGAACTCACTCTTCATTTACTTATGACATTTCTACTTATGCTGCAACAGCTTGAGATATATGAAGAGATTTTTTTTTCAAAACGGAGGCAAAAGATTGCCTCATCCATTAATTAAGTAGAAAACAGTTGCCCAGTTAATTAGGGGAAAACCGGGCGAAAACAGATACATCGAGGGCCAAGCCTGCCCTTGAACACCAAAGCACAAGGTGTCAAACCACCCTCGTCGACAACATACCGAACGACGCAAGAAACACCCACCAAACATACATAAGCAACGGGAATCCCGCTCCACCGAACAAGCCGGCCTTCCACCACTTCCGGAAAGAAGAATTCGTGACTACTATGAGAGGAGTAGCGACAGGACTCTCCCGCAAAAATGAAGGGCATGCACTCCACAGGTTTGTGCCAATTGCATCATTTGGCACTGCTGACAACCAACATCGATGGCAACCTCGTCACCCACACGACACAAAGGCAAGCCCTCGAAGCTGCCAAATCTCGAAGTCGCCGCCCCGACATCCGTCACTCCATTGCGTCCTGCGCAATCAGCCAACACCACCTTCCGGGGCCACTGCCCCGACGTACCACTGCTCACCCACGAGCTACAACACCGCATGACCTAGCTACACGCAACCCACGTTGAACAGGGTGACTGCCCGCAGACCACGGCCGCCGCACCATTTCCGGGGCCGCTGCCTCGATATATCGTCCAACCGTCCCCACTGGAATGCATAGACCGAGCTGAAGACCTTGCCGCCCTCACAGCTCAAGATCGCCACCCAAGCCATGTCAAATAGCAGCCCTACCTCATGGGGTTGTCCCCGCATCGCTTCCTGAGATCGCCATCTCGACGCACAATCCCGGAGCCGCTACCCCTGCATCCACTAACCCTGGCGGTAGAGAGATCCCTCATAACGGCCACATATGGCTTTCCTAAAGCGACGCTTCCAAGGAGGTCACGACATAGACGTCGCCGCCGCCCGTTTCAGAAAACCGGAGCTAGGATTTTCATCCGGAGAGCCAAATCCCTCATGACGTCAACGAAGCTCCACAACGACACCTCCAAGAAGGTAGACGATGCCCATAGGTGTCGTCGTTGCTGGCCTGACCACGGTCAGGGCAAATGCTTTCGCCGGAGCTTCTCATCACTCAGACAGGATATGCCGAAACAGAGCACCCGAGGGCATCCGGACCGTCGGAGAGCAAACCTCCACCACCTGCTGCCAGCCACCATCGCACGAATCCCATCGCAACACCTCCTGCCATAACAAGCTCCATGCCACTGCAATAGCCGTTTTCGCTGCTGCCGCCATCCCGGGGCTGCCGCCCCGACGTCCACGCACCTCCCGTCGCGCCTCCGTGCACAGACGCACCTAGCAGGCCTTCTGTCCAGAGCCGCAGCCGTGAGCGCCATCCACCGGCGCTAGATCTGGACCATGGAACCCAGATCCGCGGCGCCCAGCACCGCAGCCGCCGACAAGCGAGCCCCTCTGTGCCCAGCTCCGCAGCCATCACCACACCTGCACGGACGCGTCTGCTTTGCTGCCGCCACCTCGCCCGCCAAGCTCTGGGCCGCCGCCCCCAGCCGCGTGAGCCAGCCTCCAGCGGAGACAACGGAGCCCCAAGCAGGCCACTGAAGAGAAATTTTCCATGTCCAATGCAGGATGTTTTTTTTTTCACTTTCTAATCGATGAAGTACATTTAATTGATAAAGTAATTTTAATTGATGAAGTAGATTTAGTTGTTGCAGCGGCACAAGCTCGGCAGCGGTTGCTACGACCCCAATCTTTGGATTATTATAAGCAGAGGTTGATCAGGTGTAGATGCTCATGTTTAAAGCCAAACCTGACTCCCTCAACGCCACCATCCCAGAGCTCATCTATATTAGCTTCGGATGGGGCTGCCGTTGTAGTTTCTGTACCGGTGGTTGTGCTGGTAATTGTTACACTGTGCCTTTGCAGGAGAAGAACTGAAAATGGTGATTTCTATTGACTGGAAACCAAGTACGTACTTGTCTAATTATTGTTCAGGAAAATATAGTGTGTCGTGTTCTTGGTTGTAATGGTGTAGTACATATGCAGATCCTTCTGTCAGACCGCTGAATGGAAATAACTCGAAAGAAGAGAATGGAGATGCTGTCTCTATGCAATTCGATAACCGCCAGTTCAGTTACAAAGAACTAAAGACCATCACAAATAGCTTCGAGGAGTCCATTGGCAAAGGTCGATTTGGAGCAGTCTATCTTGGCTACTTGGAAGATGGAACCTCAGTTACTATTACTGTTGTTTCGTATTTGAACATGTCTAAATTATTAGGCAATGATGTTTGTTGTTTAGTTTTACTGCTTGGTATTTGTTTCAGATATGAATAATTCTGGTTATGGTTTCTGCATGCATAGTGCCGTTATTATCAGACTAGAGGTAACTGTCATGCATCTCTTTTCACTACAATCAGATATGCACTTGCTTTTGGATCTTTAGTGCTCCCCTTTCTATGCTATTAAGAATATGGCCCTAAATGGCTGCATTTAGTTCTTGGATAGAATAAGCTGTGAAAATAGAGAGAAAAGATGCCGATCTTTTCTTGAAGACCACAACATTGATGCTTTTTGTTGATCATTGGTCTCTAAATATTCTTACTTGCATGGTTTGAATACTTGGTTCGCTCTCGCCCTTTGCGCTATTGGCGCAACGGGTTATCTAGTAGGGGCAAACTTCACTGGACGATCCATCCTCTGGCCAGTTGGACCGAGAAGGTCTTGGTGTTCGACACTGTGTCCTAGGCTTTCCGGCTGATATCGCGGCCGCCGTGGCCGAGGGACCATTACCACGAAAACGAGCTCTGGCTCCTGGAATTCGATGGTAAGCTAGCCGTGATGGCCACTGAACTCAATTTAGGTTCCATGGAGCTCTGGGTGCTCGAGGACTACGACAACGACCAGAGTTGGTCACTCCGCTTCCGGATCGACCTGCCGCCGCTGTTCTATCCACGTTGGTCGATGGCCACCGGTGTCCCAGACGTCGTTTTTCGTTTTTCTTAGTGAATTGCAAAAACATCGATATTGAAGGCTAGGTTGCAGAAACCACAGTTCTACGGAATTCTGCCAAAAACCACTAATTCCGAGGCTAATTTTTTGCAAAAAACACTAGTTGATAGCTTTTGGACGTTTTGATGACGATTATGACAGGTGGGGCCCGCAAATGATGACGTGGCGTAACTGTTTGCAGGCGACGCCGTTAGACTGGGGAGGTCAGGAGGGAGTTTTTTCCTTTTTTGATGGAGTGAGGGAGTTTTTGATAAAAAAAAAAGTATCTCTAACGACGTCTAGCATGAACAGTTATGCCACGTCATCATTTACGGGACCCATCTGTCATAATCGTCATCAAAACGTCCAAAGCCATCAACTAGTGTTTTTTGCAAAAAATTAGCCTCAGAATTAGTGGTTTTTGCACAATTCCGTAGAAATGTGGTTTCTGCGATCCTAGCCTTCAATGTCGATGTTTTTTACAATTCACTCCTTTTTTTTGGAAGCGACCCGCTTGGATTCACGGCGCTGTACCATCTTATGGACAAGAGGATCGTAAAGCAGATAGAGTTTGTCAAGAGCACATCGGCTTACTACTTCCTCTTCAAGGATACCCGCACAGCGCACGCCTTCTTGAATCCATATTAAAGTTTCGGCACGCGATGAATCAATATACTCGATCCACATGGATGTACTTTGCCTTCAATTATATATAATACTAAAAATCAACATGCATATACTTTGCCTTTCTATTCTTCCGATATATAAAAAGGAGTACATGTCAAATGGGGTCAAGGTCCGGCTCAGTTTTTCAAATGTGCTCATAAGAATAATGTGTGTGTCCATGGGTGAGTGTATGTACATTTATATGAGCGTCTACGTCAGTACTCCTTTGTAATAGAAATGATATAGAGCCGACGTTTGTTGCCAACATTTCACGCAACGCTACATCATCCGTCATATCGGAGGGGAAGGACACGACCACTGTAATCAATCCCCTACAGCAACGTAGATCGTGGTGCTGGGAACCGTAGTAGAAAACAAGAAAAAAATCTGTCCTGCGAATCAAGAACCAAGATCACTATGAAGATGCATACAAGGTTAGATCTGATCGTTACCAACTTCGAGTTGGAGCGGAATAATAGTTGGTTTAGATCTTGAAGTCCCTCGAACAAAGATCGAAAACACGATCTCTCTACGAATTGCACGCGTATGAGATCGACGATCCGGCAGCGCTTCGCCGTTCAGGACTAGGCGTCGTCGGAGAACTAGGGGAGGGTGGAGCAGCCTTGCGGCGTCTCACAATTTTCTAGGCGGCCGCGACGGCGTGAAGGAGAACGAGAACTAGGTGGCAGCTAGGGGCGGCTAGGGCTAGAAAGGAGGAGAGGAAAGAGGTTTCGTTGAGCGTACGCCGCTCCATGTTGAGAAGATTAACTAACGGAAATAGCAAAACATTTTCGCCTCCAGACCAGCAACGACATATACGGACGGGAGCAGTACACCTCATGTGCATGCAGATCGAGTTAGCTGGAACACCTCCACTGTTAGGGTCCCTGCCCACATGGACCCGCAGGACAGCCAGGACAGGTCGGCAGCAACAAGGCCCAACAGAAGCAAGCGACCTAACCAGCGTTACCTGGGCCACGAATGGGCCAACCCATTGAGCACCACTATTTAAGCGAGCGACACCGAAGATCACAGGCATCCAGAGGATCAGGCCAGGCACGGCGGCGGCTACCTTTCCCTTTCGCTAGTTCATACTGTAATCGGAGATTCGATCCCCAATTCCTGTGGTTGATCTTGTAATTGCTACTACTTCAGAGAGCTTGCTAGATCAATACATCCTTACTCTATCATCTGGTATCAGAGACCAGTCCCACATCTCTCCGCGCGTCGATCTGGCTCAGTTCGTCGAGACTAGATCCCAGCGTCAGGCATGTGCACAGCTCGTCGCCATGGATCCCGCCATACAAGCCTTCCTGGAGCGCCTCGGCACCACCCTGAAGGAGCACACTGTGACGATCCAGGCCTCCAACGCCAAGGTGGATGATCTGGTGGCGTGGCGGCCTGATCTCGAGCGGAGCATCGCCGATCGGGGCGACTCCGTGGCGGCTCTGCAGCTCGCGTACCAGCCGCCTACCAAGGAGGGCACGACGGCTCAAGCTCCTGCACCGAGCAATCCACCGCCTGCGACGGCCGGCGTCCACACCGGAGCCGTGTCTGGCGCGGCCGACGCTCCCCAAGGGCCAGCAGGCCACGGCGTCTTCAACATCTCACGGGGGCCGCCGGTGGCGTCCTTCCAGACGCCGCCGCCCGCTCCCGGCAAACGGTCAGTGCGATCCCCTGTCATCCCCATCTGTTCTGTCTCCGTTTGCACACGCCAGTCAATTGCTCTCCGGCTTGGGTCAGGCACACCCAGCAATCTCGTTCCCTCAGTTCTCAGGCGAGAACCCGAACCTGTGGAAGACGCTCTGCGAGCAATACTTTCACATGTTTGGCGTCCTACCCTCATTCTGGGTGTCGATGGCTGCACTGAATTTTTCTGGTGCTGCCTCAATTTGGTTACAGTCCATTCAGAAACGTCTTGCTGATTTTGATTGGGAGTCGTTCATCACTCTCCTATGCACACGGTTTGGCAGGGATCGGCATCAAATGCTGATTCGGCAGTTTTACACTGTTCGCCAAACTACCACTGTGGCCAATTACATTGAGCAATTTGAATTGATCATTAATCATTTGAGTTCATACTCTGACACTATCCATCCTTATTATTTTTTGACACGATTTGTCGAGGGCTTGCGGAAGGATATTCGCGTTGTGGTGCTGGTACAGCGACCGCCTGATCTGGATATGGCTTGTGCGCTGGCGCTTCTTCAAGAGGAGGTAGCTGATGGGGTGTTTGGTACTCTGCCGTGACCTCCCGAGGCTGCTCCAAGACCCAGTGTTCCATTGCCGCTGCCCCCGCCACCACCACGCAATGTTCCAGCGGCGCCGGCAACGGATCGCCGCGGCACGGACGCAGCGCGTGCTGCTGCCGTTGGGTACTTATGATGCGATCTTAGGGATGGATTGGCTGGAAGCAAATAGTCCGATGAGAGTTGACTGGCGTGCCAAGCTGATTGAAATCACAACACCCGAGGGCCACACTCACTTGCGTGGCCATGAGTCTCAGTCGTCGTCCTGTCAGCAGATGAACGTTGTGCAACTGCAAAATTTGTGCAAGACAAGGGCTATTTCACATATGGTGTTTGTCTGTTTAACTCCATCTGACGCTGACAACAAAGACACAGTGCCAGCGAGTTTATCAAAAAAAGACACAGTGCCAGCGTGTATTCAGCAAGTGATTGATGAGTTCGAGGAAATCTTTGGTGAACCAATGGGGCTACCACCACGTCGCTCCTGTGACCATAAGATACCCTTAATTCCAGGGGCACAACCGATCAATGTGCGTCCCTACCGTTACAAACCTGATCAGAAAGATGAGACTGAGGCTCAGATTGCAGAACTGCTCAAGCAAGGCGTCATACAGAAGAGCTCGAGTCCATTTTCATCCCCAGTAATTCTTGACCTGGCGTTTATGTGTGGACTACCGACTCACTCTGTGCATTTTGAAACCAAACCGAAAAACCATACCGAAAATAAACCGAACCGAACCAATTTTACGGTTTTTATGGTTTCTGGTTTCGGTATGGTATGAACTTTTCATACCATTTTGAACTTTGGTTTTTATGGTATATACCGAAAAACCGAACGGATAACCGAATAAACCGAATTAAAAAATATATTTATATTTCTTGAGGCGAACAACCATACAAGTTGTCATTTTTCTTGTACATGAGCCAAATTTCCCACCAAGCACGTACATTTTTCTTGTAATATAGTCATTTTTCTCATACAAATGCTAAGAACGTCCATAACCATCAACGTATGAATCTGTGCATGCAAATATAATTATACGCTATTTATGTAAAATAGTATATGTTTTGAGTCATAAATTTGCAAATTGTTATTACGTCATTTTCAAATTCGCGTCAACTTTGGTTATTATGGTATATACCGAAACCATACCGAAATAATTTGGTATATACCGAAACCGAACCGTATTTTAATTTCATACCGAATTTACCGAAGTATTAATACCGTACAAACCAAAAAACCGTATAAACCGAACCATGTAAACGAATAAACCGAATGCACAGAGTGACTACCGACACCTCAATGCTCTTACGGTGGTTGGCAAATTCCCTGTCCCAGTGATCGAGGAGTTGCTGGATGAGCTCCATGGCGCGGTTTGGTTCTCGAAGCTCGATTTAAGAGCCGGATACCATCAGATAAGACTAGCAGAAGGAGAGGAGTTCAAAACAGCTTTCCAAACACACGAGGGGCATTTTGAGTTTAAGGTTGTCTCATTTGGACTGGCTGGAGCTCCAGGCACGTTCAACGGTGCTATGCAAACTACCCTGCAACCTCTTATGAGACATTGTGTCCTATTTTTCTTCGATGATATATTGGTTTTCAGCAAAACATTAGAGGAGCACGTGCAGCATCTGAAGCAAGTTCTGACACTTTTACAGAGGGATCAATGGAAAGTGAAAAGATCAAAGTGTGAGTTTGGTCAAAGGCAACTATCCTATCTAGGGCATGTGATCAGCTCGGCTGGGGTGGCAACTGAACCTGAGAAGGTGCGCGCACTAGCTAATTGGGCGACTCCAAAAGATGTCAAAGGCGTGCGTAGTTTCCTTGGTTTGGCAGGCTACTACAGGCGCTTTGTTCGCAACTTTGGTGTGATAGCACGGCCCCTTTTCAACCTACTGAAGAAAGGAGTGCCTTTTGTTTGGACCAGTAACACTGACAATGCCTTCCATCTATTGAAAGAACAACTCATTTTAGTGTTGGGGAACGTCGCATGGGAAACAAAAAATTTCCTACGCACACGCAAGATCTATCCACGGTGATGAGCATCTACGAGAGGGAGAGTGAATCTACATACCCTTGTAGATCGCTAAGCGGAAGCGTTAAGAAACGCGGTTGATGTAGTCGAACGTCTTCGCGATCCAAATCGCAAGTCGTCCCTCGATCCAAACACGATCTAGCGCCAAACGGACGGCACCTCCGCGTTCAACACACGTACGGCTTGATGACACCTTCACCTCCTCGATCCAGCGAGCGATGGTGAAGTAGTGGATGAGTTCTGGCAACACGACGGCGTGGTGATGGTGGTGAGGAACAATCTCTGCAGGGCTTCGCCAAGCACTGCGGAGATTATGACGGGAGGAACTAGAGGGTTAGGGTTGCCGGCACACGGCTTGGGAAATCTTGATGTGTCCCGTGTGCTAGCCCTGCCCCTCTATTTATATGTTGAGCCCTAGGGTCTAAACTTGGAGAGAAAGCCTCCACAAGGTCGGTTTTGCCCGCACAAGGTCGGTTTGGCCCGAACGGAAAGAGTCCCACTCGGATTCCAGCAGTACCGCGTACAAGCGGTAGTACCGCTCATGAGCGGTAGTACCGCTTGAGCGGTAGTACCGCTTCACACAAGCGGTAGTACCGCTTACGCGGTAGTACTGCCTTACCAGCGGTAGTACCGCTTAAGGCAGCAGCAAAACTTCCTTTTGCACCTTCCAATACCTCGTGAGCTTTACCCCTTTGGCCCATATAAAGTGTTGCTGCACCCGAACACTTCGGTAAACATCCGGAACCCCTTCCGGTGAATTCCGGAACCCTTCCGGAGATCAAAACACTATTATCACATATATCAATCTTTACCTCCGGACTCTTCCGGAGATCCTCGTCATGTCCGGGATTTTATCCGGGACTCCAAACAACCTTCGGTCACCAACACAATAACTCAACTATACTAATCGTCACCAAACGTTAAGTGTGTAGACCCTACGGGTTCGAGAACTATGTAGACATGACCGAGACACCTCTACGGTCAATAACCAATAGCGGGACCTGGATGCCCATATTGGTTCCTACATATTCTACGAAGATCTATATCGGTCGAACCTCTATGTCAAGGATTCAGTTAATCCCGTATGCTGTTCCCTTTGTTCTTCGGTATGTTACTTGCCCGAGATTCGATCGTCGGTATCTCTATACCTAGTTCAATCTCGTTATCGGCAAGTCTCTTTACTCGGTCCGTAATACAAGATCTCGTGGCTAACACTTTAGTCACATTGCTTGCAAGGCTCATTGTGATGTTGTATTACCGAGTGGGCCCTGAGACACCTCTCCGTTACATGGAGTAACAAATCCCAGTCTTGATCCATGCCAAACCAACAGACACCCTCGGAGATACCTATAGAGCATCTTTATAGTCACCCAGTTACGTTGCGACGTTTGATACACACAAGGTATTCCTCCGGTGTCAGTGAGTTGCATGATCTCATGGTCATAGGAACAGATACTTGACATGCAGAAAACAATAGCAATAAACTGACACGATCATATGCTACGTTTATAGTTTGGGTCTTGTCCATCACATCATTCTCCTAATGATGTGATCTCGTTATCAAATGACATCTCATGTCCATGGCTAGGAAACCTTCACCATCTTTTGATCAACGAGCTAGTTAACTAGAGGCTTACTAGGGACACAGTGTTGTCTATGTACCCACACATGTATTTGAGTTTCCAATCAATACAATTATAGCATGGATAATAAACGATTATCATGAACAAGGAAATATAATAATAACCAATTTATTATTGCCTCTAGGGCATATTTCCAACAGTCTCCCACTTACACTAGAGTCAATAATCTAGTTCACATCACTATGTGATTTACATTGTAATGAATCGAACACCCATGCAGTTCTGGTGTTGTTCATGTTTAGCCCTTGGAAGAGGTTTAGTCATCGGATCTGCAACATTCAGATCCGTGTGTACTTTGCAAATATTTATGTCGTCCTCCTTGATGTAATCGCGGACGGAATTGAAACGTCGCTTTATGTGTCTGGTCCTCTTGTGAAATCTTGGTTCCTTGGCTAGAGCAATGGCACCAGTATTATCACAAATCAGAGTCATTGGGTTAAGCGCACTAGGCACTACTCCAAGATCTGTCATGAACTCCTTCATCCAGACACCTTCCTTCGCCGCCTCCGAGGCAGCGATGTACTCCGCTTCGCATGTAGAATCAGCTACCACGCTTTGCTTGGAACTGCACCAGCTAACCGCACCCCCATTAAGAATAAATACGTATCCGGTTTGCGACTTAGAGTCATCCGGATCAGTGTCAAAGCTTGCATCGACGTAACCCTTTACGACGAGCTCTTGATCACCTCCATAAACGAGAAACATGTCCTTGGTCCTTTTCATGTACTTCAGGATATTCTTGACCGTCGTCCAGTGTTCCATTCCTGGATCACTTTGAAACCTTCCGACCATACTTATGGCAAGGCTGACATCGGGTTTTGTGCACAGCATTGCATACATGATAGAGCCTATGGCTGAAGCATAGGGTATGACACTCATCTTTTCTCTATCTTCTGCAGTCACTGGGCATTGAGTCTTACTCAACTTCACACCTTGCAAAACAGGCAAGAACCCCTTCTTGGATTGATCCATTTTGAACTTCTTCAAAATCTTATCAAGGTATGTGTTTTGTGAAAGTCCTATTAAACGTCTTGATCTATCTCTATAGATCTTGATGCCTAATATGAAAGCAGCTTCTCCTAGGTCCTTCATTGAAAAACTCTTGTTCAAATATTCCTTCACGCTTTCCAACATTTCTATATTGTTTCCAATCAGTAATATGTCATCCACATATAATATTAGAAACGCTATAGAGCTCCCACTCACTTTCTTGTAAATACAAGCTTCTCCGTAAACTTGTATAAACTCGAACGCTTTGATCACCTCATCAAAACGAAGATTCCAACTCCGAGATGCTTGCACCGGTCCATAAATGGATCGCTGGAGTTTGCAAACTTTGTCAGCATTCTCTGGATCGACAAAACCTTCTGGTTGCATCATATACAACTCTTCCTTAAGGAAATCGTTAAGGAATGCTGTTTTGACATCCATCTGCCAAATTTCATAATCGAAAAAGGCAGCTATTGCTAACATGATTCTGACGGACTTAAGCATCGCTACGGGTGAGAAGGTCTCATCGTAGTCAACTCCTTGAACTTGTGAAAAACCCTTTGCCACAAGTCGAGCTTTATAGACGGTGACATTACCGTCCGCGTCCGTCTTCCTCTTAAAGATCCATTTGTTCTGAATGGCCTTACGCCCTTCAGGTAATACTTCCAAAGTCCACACTTTGTTTTCATACATGGATCCCATCTCGGATTTCATGGCCTCTAACCACTTCTCGGAATCCGGGCCCATCGTCGCTTCTCCATAGCTCGTAGGTTCATCGTTGTCCAACAACATGACCTCTAAGACAGGGTTGCCGTACCACTCAGGAGCAGTACACGTCCTTGTCGACCTACGAGGTTCGATAGCAACTTGATCCGAAGCTTTATGATCATCATCAACTTCCTCTTCAGCTGATGTAGGCTCTACATAAACATCTTTCTGCGCTGCGCTACTCTCAGGTTGAAGTAAAGGTTCAACAACCTCATCAAGTTCTATCTTCCTCCCACTCAATTCTTTCGAGAGAAACTCTTTCTCAAGAAATGTTCCGTTTTTAGCGACAAACACTTTGCCTTCGGATCTGAGGTAGAAGGTATACCCAACTGTCTCTTTTGGGTATCCTATGAAGACGCATTTCTCCGCTTTGGGTTCCAGCTTTTCAGGCTGAAGCTTTTTGACATAAGCATCACATCCCCAAACTTTAAGAAACGACAGCTTTGGCTTCTTGCCAAACCAAAGTTCATATGGCGTCGTCTCAACGGATTTCGATGGTGCCCTATTTAAAGTGAATGCAGCTGTCTCTAATGCATAACCCCAAAACGATAGTGGCAAATCAGCAAGAGACATCATAGATCGCACCATATCTAATAAGGTTCGATTACCACGTTCGGACACACCATTACGCTGTGGTGTTCCAGGCGGTGTTAATTGTGAAACAATTCCACACTGTCTTAAGTGACTGCCAAACTCATAACTCAGATACTCTCCTCCTCGATCAGATCGTAGGAATTTAATCTTCTTGTTACGATGATTCTCAACTTCACTCTGAAATTGTTTGAACTTTTCAAACGTTTCAGACTTGTGTTTCATTAAGTAAATATACCCATATCTACTTAAGTCATCAGTGAAGGTGAGAAAGTAACGATAACCACCGCGCGCCTCAATGCTCATCGGACCGCACACATCAGTATGTATGATTTCCAACAAGTCACTTGCCCGTTCCATTGTTCCAGAGAACGGCATTTTAGTCATCTTGCCCATGAGGCATGGCTCGCATGTGTCAAGTGATTCAAAATCAAGTGACTCCAAAAGTCCATCAGCATGGAGCTTCCTCATGCGTTTTACGCCAATATGACCTAAACGGCAGTGCCACAAGAAAGTGGTATTATCATTATCAATTCTACATCTTTTGACATCAATGTTATGAACATGTGTATCATTACTATCGAGATTAAATAAGAATAAACCCCTCACTTCGGGTGCATGACCATAAAAGATATTACTCATATAAATAGAACAACCATTATTCTCTGATTTAAATGAGTAACCGTCTCGCAATAAACAAGATCCAGATATAATGTTCATGCTTAACGCAGGCACTAAATAACAATTATTCAGGTTCATCACTAATCCCGATGGTAATCGAAGAGCGAGCGTGCCGACGGCGATCACATCAACCTTGGAACCATTTCCCACGCGCATCGTCACTTCATCCTTTGCCAGCCTTCGTCTATTCCGCAGTTCCTGTTTAGAGTTGCAAATGTGAGCAACCGCACCGGTATCAAATACCCATGCACTACAACGAGAGTTGGTAAGGTACACATCAATAACATGTATATCATATATACCTTGTTTGTTGTTGGCCGCCTTCTTGTCAGCCAAATACTTGGGGCAGTTCCGCTTCCAGTGTCCAGTTCCCTTGCAATGAAAGCACACAGTTTCTGGTTTGGGTCCAGCCTTGGGTTTCTTCACGGGAGGAGCAACTGCTTTGCCACTCTTCTTGGAGTTACCCTTCTTACCCTTGCCATTTTTCTTGAAACTAGTGGTTTTATTGACCATCAACACTTGATGCTCCTTCTGAATTTCAGACTCAGCGACTTTCAGCATCGCAAACAGCTCGGCGACTGACTTGTTCATCCCGTGCATGTTATAGTTCAACACGAAGCTCTTGTAGCTAGGTGGCAATGATTGAAGAACTCTGTCAGTGATAGCCTCTGGCGGAAGGGGCATCCCTAATTCAGCCAGACGGGTGGAGTACCCAGACATTCTGAGTATGTGATCACTAACAGACCCGTTCTCCTCCATCTTGCAAGTATAGAACTTATCGGAGGTCTCATACCTCTCGATCCGGGCATTCTTCTGAAAGATAAACCTCAACTCCTGGAACATCTCATATGCTCCATGACGTTCAAAACGTCTTTGAAGTCCCGGTTCTAAGCCATACAAAATTGCACATTGAACTATTGAGTAATCATCAGAGCGAGCCTGCCAGGCGTTCACAACGTCTAGAGACTCAACTGGAGCGGGTGGATCACCAAGCGGTGCATCAAGGACATAAGCCTTCTGGGAAGCCGTAAGGATAATCCTTAGATTACGGGCCCAGTCCACAAAGTTACTTCCATCATCTTTCAACTTAGCTTTCTCTAGGAACGTATTAAAATTCAGGGGTGCTACTGCGCGAGCCATGATCTACAACATAAATATAGCAAAGACAACTTAGACTATTGTTCAAGATAATGAGTTTAGTTAATCATATTACTTAAAAAACTCCCACTCAAATTGACATCCCTCCGGTCATTCGAGTGTCACATGATCCAAATCCACCAACTCAAGTCCGATCATCACGTGAGTTGAGGTGGTTTCAATGGTGAACATCTTCATGTTGATCATATCTACTATATGACTCATGTTCAACCTTTCGGTCTTTTGTGTTCCGAGGCCATGTCTGTACATGCCAGGCTCGTCAAGTTTAACCCGAGTGTTCCGCACGTGCAACACTGTCTTGCACCCGTTGTATGCGAACGTAGAGTCTATCACACCCGATCATCACGTGGTGTCTCGAAACGACGAACTTTCGCAACGGTGCACACTCGGGGAGAACACAATTTTATCTTGAAATTTAAGTGAGGGATCACCTTATAATGCTACCGTCGTCCTAAGCAAAATAAGATGCATAAAAGGATTAACATCACATGCAAATCATAAGTGACATGATATGGCCATGAACTTGTGCTTTTGATCTCCATCTCCAAAGCATCGGCATGATCTCCATCATCACCGGCATGACACCATGATCTCCATCATCTTGATCTCCATCAACGTGTCGCCATGAGGTTGTCGCGCCGACTGTTGCTTCCACGACTATTGCTAACTCATAGCGATAAAGTAAAGCAAAACGGCGAAAATAATTAAAGACAACTCTATGGCTCCTGCCAGTTGCCGTACTCATCGACATGCAAGTCGTGATATTCTATACAACACATGATCATCTCATACATCACATATATCTCATCATGTTATTGGCCATATCACATCACAACATACCCTGCAAAAACAAGTTAGACGTCCACTAATTGTTGTTGCAAGTTTTACGTGGCTGCTACGGGTATCTAGCAAGAACGATTCTTACCTACGCAAAAACCACAACGGTGATATAAAAATTGTTTTTCAACCTTCTCAAGGACCGCCTTTGTCAAATCCGATCCGACTAAAGTGGGAGAACCAGACACCCGCTAGCCATCTTTATGCAACGAAGTTACATGTCAGTTGAAGGAACCGGTCTCTCGTAAGCGTACGAGTAATGTTGGTCCGAGCCGCTTCATCCCACAATACCGCCGAAACAAGAAAAGACCAAGGGAGGAAGCAATCTGAATATCAACGCCCACAAACTCCTTTGTGTTCTACTCGAGATCTCATCTACACATAGACCTAGCTCTGATACCACTGTTGGGGAACATCGCATGGGAAACAAAAAATTTCCTACGCACACGCAAGATCTATCCATGGTGATGAGCATCTACGAGAGGGAGAGTGAATCTACATACCCTTGTAGATCGCTAAGCGGAAGCGTTAAGAAACGCGGTTGATGTAGTCGAACGTCTTCGCGATCCAAATCGCAAGTCGTCCCTCGATCCAAACACGATCTAGCGCCGAACGAACGGCACCTCCGCGTTCAACACACGTACGGCTTGATGACACCTTCACCTCCTCGATCCAGCGAGCGATGGTGAAGTAGTGGATGAGTTCCGGCAACACGACGGCGTGGTGATGGTGGTGAGGAACAATCTCTGCAAGGCTTCGCCAAGCACTGCGGAGATTATGATGGGAGGAACTAGAGGGTTAGGGTTGCCGGCACACGGCTTGGGAAATCTTGATGTGTCCCGTGTGCTAGCCCTGCCCCTCTATTTATATGTTGAGCCCTAGGGTCTAAACTTGGAGAGAAAGCCTCCACAAGGTCGGTTTTGCCCGCACAAGGTCGGTTTGGCCCGCACGGAAAGAGTCCCACTCGGATTCCAGCAGTACCGCGTACAAGCGGTAGTACCGCTCATGAGCGGTAGTACCGCTTGAGCGGTAGTACCGCTTCACACAAGCGGTAGTACCGCTTACGCGGTAGTACTGCCTTACCAGCGGTAGTACCGCTTAAGGCAGCAGCAAAACTTCCTTTTGCACCTTCCAATACCTCGTGGGCTTTACCCCTTTGGCCCATATAAAGTGTTGCTGCACCCGAACACTTCGGTAAACATCCGGAACCCCTTCCGGTGAATTCCGGAACCCTTCCGGAGATCAAAACACTATTATCACATATATCAATCTTTACCTCCGGACTCCTCCGGAGATCCTCGTCATGTCCGGGATTTTATCCGGGACTCCAAACAACCTTCGGTCACCAACACAATAACTCAACTATACTAATCGTCACCAAACGTTAAGTGTGTAGACCCTGCGGGTTCGAGAACTATGTAGACATGACCGAGACACCTCTACGGTCAATAACCAATAGCGGGACCTGGATGCCCATATTGGTTCCTACATATTCTACGAAGATCTATATCGGTCGAACCTCTATGTCAAGGATTCAGTTAATCCCGTATGCTGTTCCCTTTGTTCTTCGGTATGTTACTTGCCCGAGATTCGATCGTCGGTATCTCTATACCTAGTTCAATCTTGTTATCGGCAAGTTTCTTTACTCGGTCCGTAATACAAGATCTCGTGGCTAACACTTTAGTCACATTGCTTGCAAGCTCATTGTGATGTTGTATTACCGAGTGGGCCCTGAGACATCTCTCCGTTACATGGAGTAACAAATCCCAGTCTTGATCCATGCCAAACCAACAGACACCCTCGGAGATACCTGTAGAGCATCTTTATAGTCACCCAGTTACGTTGCGACGTTTGATACACACAAGGTATTCCTCCGGTGTCAGTGAGTTGCATGATCTCATGGTCATAGGAACAGATACTTGACATGCAGAAAACAATAGCAATAAACTGACACGATCATATGCTACGTTTATAGTTTGGGTCTTGTCCATCACATCATTCTCCTAATGATGTGATCCCGTTATCAAATGACATCTCATGTCCATGGCTAGGAAACCTTCACCATCTTTTGATCAACGAGCTAGTTAACTAGAGGCTTACTAGGGACACAGTGTTGTCTATGTACCCACACATGTATTTGAGTTTCCAATCAATACAATTATAGCATGGATAATAAACGATTATCATGAACAAGGAAATATAATAATAACCAATTTATTATTGTCTCTAGGGCATATTTCCAACATTTAGCACCTGTTCTAGCTCTGCCCGATTTCAACGAACAGTTCGTTGTGGAAACGGATGCGAGTGACAAAGGTATTGGGGCTATACTGCAACAGCGAGGTCACCCGATTGCGTTTATGAGTAAAGCTCTGTCCCCCAAGTATCAAGGACTGTCTACGTACGAAAAAGAGTACTTGGCAGTCATCGTCGCCATGGACCAGTGGAGACCTTACTTGCAACATGCTGAGTTCGTTATCTCTACTGACCAAAAGAGTTTGATTCATCTGGAACACCAACGTCTCACTACCCCCTGGTAACAGAAAGCATTTACCAAACTGTTGGGACTGCAATACCGCATCAAGTACAAGAAAGGCACAGATAATACAGCAGCAGATGCTCTTTCGAGGGGACCAACAACAGAGACACTGTCCACTGTTTCGTTATGTCAGCCAGCATGGTTAGAAGATGTACTGAACAGTTACAATTCAACCTGGCAGTCGGGTCGGGTTTGGTCGGGTCGACCTCTACCAGACCCATGCCCTATAAGTAAATGGGTCTACCCCTTCGCCCACGACCCTACCCATGGGCATAGGAGCAGACCCACGCCCATACCCATCGGGTAACCCGACCCAATGGGTTACCCATCGGGTTGCTGTACAGTGCACAACAGAGAATAGGCTCAGCAGCACGGAACAAAGCATCAGTCAGCCCCCGAGTATGCCTTTATAGGCAGCAACCCAAGTTCGCTCTTATCGAACAAGCGAGGTGGTACTAAAGTTTACCGTGTCCATCTCTGGTTGCAGGCACAGCTAATGAATATGGGCTGTACATGGGCTGCAACAGCCTAACATTCCAATACACTTGATATGGGCTGCAACGTGGTTGGTTTCATGGGCCTAGGATGCTGAGAAGTGAGAAGGCATGTCACGATATTTTTAGCAATTGTTAGTGAAATATACGTAAGGCTAAACGATAATATATACTCAAAGGCTGAACTAATTAGCATGTATCTTTACCAAAAATGTCCATGTGCCATATAAAATAAAATATATTTTAATTACTAATATTAATCGGGCGACCCATCGGGTGACCCATGGGCAGGACCTTATGCCCGTACCTTACCCATGACTAATCGGGTTACCCATCGGGCTTACCCATAGGTGAAGATGGCGACCCATACCCTACCCATTCGGGTCGGGTGCCCATGGGCGCGGCCACCCATGGGTCGGATTGCCGGGTTGAGTTACAATGGTAATCCTCAGGCGCAGAAACTGCTCACGCAACTAGCAATCAGAGCAGATCCCAAGGGGCGTTTTTCTTTGCAGCAAGGCATTCTTCGCTTCCGCGGGCGTATCTGGCTGGGCGGGTCTACGTCTCTTCAACAACAAATCATGGCAGCCTTTCATGACAGTGCCTTGGGAGGACATTCCGGGTTCCCAGTCACATACCGTCGGATCCGCCGTTTGTTTGCGTGGCCTAAAATGAAAACACATGTCAAACACTATGTGCAGTGATGCACTGTGTGCCAGCAAGCCAAGCCTGACAGAGCAGCATCGCCAGGCCTTCTCAAACCTCTGCCTATTCCAGCTGAACCTTGGGACCTCATCACAATGGACTTTGTGGATGGGTTGCCGCAGTCAGGAAAGTTTAACTGTATCTGGGTGATTTTGGATAAAAGGACCCGGTATGCACACTTTCTGCCATTGACACACCCTTACACAGGAGCAAAGGTAGCTCAGGTTTACATGTCTCAGATATACAAGATCCACGGGTTTCCCAAAGCCATTGTATCTGACAGGGATCCGGTGTTCACGAGCAAGTTTTGGCAGGAATTGTTCCAGTATGCAGGTACGGAACTGAGGCTGAGCACTGCCAACCACCCACAATCGGACGGGCAAACAGAGCGGGTGAATCAGTGTGTTGAAACATTCCTACGTTGTTTCACTCACGCGTGTCTGCGGCGCTGGAGTTTTTGGCTGCCTCTGGCCCAGTTTTGGTATAACTCCTCATATCACTCGGCGATTGGCATGTCCCCGTTCAAGGCAATGTTTGGACATGAACCCAAGCACTGGGGGCTCTCTGTTGATAATACTTGCTCCGTTCCCTCGCTGACAGCATTGTTGGAAGAGATGGTTGTGGCCCAGGATCTGGTACAACAGCATCTGCACCGTGCGCGCAATTACATGAAGACACACGCTGACAAGAAACGTTCATTTCGCGAGTTTGCTGTCGGGGACATGGTCTATCTCAAGTTACAGCCGTATGTCCAAACATCTGTGGCACCACGGGCGAATCACAAGCTTTCTTTCAAGTTTTATGGGCCGTTCCCTGTCATTGAGAAGATCAACGAAGTGGCATACAAACTGCAGCTCCCATCACAGGCGACAGTACACCCAGTGTTCCATGTGTCCATGCTGCGTCGATCACTACTTCCTGGTACGCTGGTAAATTCTGAACTTCCTTCCAATCAAGATGATTTGGCTATTCCTGTTGAGATACTCCAGACCAAGTGGCGCCGCAAGAACGGTGCGATGATTGAACAAGTCAAGGTCAGATGGTCGGACGCAGCGCATCTGGAGCCAACATGGGAGGATCGAGAAGCTCTGCAGGCGCGGTTTCCGCGTGCGGCGGCTTGGGGGCAAGCCGCTACTCAAGGAGAGGGGGATGTTAGGGTCCCTGCCCACATGGACCCGCAGGACAGCCAGGACAGGTCGGCAGCAACAAGGCCCAACAGAAGCAAGCGACCTAACCAGCGTTACCTGGGCCACGAATGGGCCAACCCATTGAGCACCACTATTTAAGCGAGCGACACAGGCATCCAGAGGATCAGGCCAGGCACGGCGACGGCTACCTTTCCCTTTTTCCCTTTCGCTAGTTCATACTGTAATCGGAGATTCGATCCCCAATTCGTGTAGTTGATCTTGTAATTGCTACTACTTCAGAGAGCTTGCTAGATCAATACATCCTTACTCTATCATCCACCTCGACCGCCGCCCGGAGGCTTGTACCAGCCAGCTGCTGCAAGTGCGAAGAGCCCTATAGCTCCGTGCGGTTATTAAAGACGAACGAGCAAGCAGGCCAAACCACACCACACCGGGGCCTATCTATCATGATGCTGCCGTCTCCTGCGTGCTCCGGCCATCCAGCTAAGACAGCAAGCAGTACAGTGCCGGACAGTGGCAGTACTCTCCGGTTATGCATTGTTGCCGTCACCCTCTCAGGCAAGGCGTTGCTCCAAATCCGGGTGTATAATCTGCATTACACGCCATGATCTGTAGTTCCGGCGGCAGCTACGTACCACCAGCTCCGGATGATTAGGGCGAGTACTGACGCCGTTTTGAGCTTCAGGTTCGGTGGATCGATGCGTGGTGAACAGGGTGGGTTGGGGCACATGCACCGCTGTCACAGGGGCAAGGAAATAGTACGTGGATTCTCCTTGTGGCCTCGATGGCTAATTAAAACCCAAACAGCGATCGCGTAAATAAAATCCAGAAATCCAGCACATGTGAGCTCTCCTTCTTTTGGCCTCAGGCCGACCGGATCCGTACGGAAATTATACAGAAGCATCTGATCTGCAGTATAAAATCTATGTACATGTACTAGTATCATGGTTTTGTCTTTGCAGCTCGTGGATTCTCGGTCTTTGACAGTCTTGGCGACGTCAAACTTGTGCAGGCTTTCTGTCGAGCTAGCTAACGCCATTAAAGAAACGGAGAGGATACTTAACTTGAGATTCTTCCGGCCGGGGACGAACCTGAGGACAGAGACCAGCTAGGAATGGCGAGCAGGGCAGCTGCTCACGAGGGCTAACCAACCGATCGACCCAACCGATCCATGATTGACGTGGACCCGGCCGTGTACGTGCGTGCATCGACCTGCGGTCCTTCCCGGTCGGTATTAAAATGGTTCTGACAGCCATGGAGATGATCCATGCCATGTTCTCCGCGAGGCGCTTCACGTGGCCACTCGCGCGCACCTCGCCGCGATTGACTGCTATGTTGGAGTAGCTCGGCGGCGGTGGTTGGCCGCCGCTTCGTCCTCGGAATCTGTTAGGTGCTAAAACCATAGATTACGCGCTGAATTACAGTTGGCTGCTCTGCTGCTTCTGTATCCATGGCGTCCATGCAAGTAGGGTGATGAATACATGCACGTTGCGTTTCATTTTTGCAGAGCAGCAGAGGTCGGTTGGCTAAGGAGCGATGGGGAGGGCGGGGAGGTGGCTGAGGAACTTCTTGGCCGGCGGCAAGAGGGATGGGAAGAGGGACAGGCCGCACGCCGAGGCGACGGCGGGACCGGGACCTGGGGCGACGCCCAAGGAGAAGAGGTGGAGCTTCCGGCGGCCGGTGGTGCTGACGCCGGAGCAGCCCGGGCGCGGCGTCGTGCCGCGTGAGGCCGACAGCGTGGGCGCGTCTCGGTCGTCAGCGACGTCGCAGGTTGGGTTCGACGAGAAGAAGCACGCCGTGGCGGTGGCTGTGGCGACCGCAGCCGCGGCAGACGTGGTGGGCGCCGCCGCGCAGGCGGCGGCCACTGTGGCACGCCTGTCCTCCCGCAAGGCTGCGCCGCCCCTGCCGCCGCCGGCGAGCCTCATCGTCGAGGCAGCGGCGGCTGTCAGGATTCAGGCATCCTTCAGAGGCTATCTGGTATAATTCAGACCAAACATTTCATTCTCTGCTCGCGTTCTTGGGACTGAATGACGTGCATGCACGCAGGCGAGAACGGCGCTGTGCGCGCTGAGGGGCATCGTGAAGCTGCAGGCGCTGGTGCGCGGGCAGCTGGTGAGGAAGCAGGCCAAGGCCACGCTCCGGTGCATGCAGGCCCTGCTCGCGGCGCAGTCCCAGCTGCGCGCGCAGCGCATGCGCTTCCTCCAAGTCCAAGACCACCACCCCCACCACACACCGCCGCCCAGACCACGGCCGTCGTCGCAGCACTCGAGGCACCGCAGATCGTCCTACGTGAGCTCACCTTCCTTGCAGCAGTCGGCGGTGCCTCCTGAGTCTCTCTTGACACGATTAATTGTTGAATTTTGGCTTGGAACATGCAGGAGATGGACCGGTCGAGCGAGGAGAATGTGAAGATCGTGGAGATGGACAGCGGCGAGCAGCCGACGCGGCGCGGCGGGGCGAGGGGCGGCGACAGGCAGTACTCTTCCGTCGAGCACCACCACGGCGGCAGGTCCTCGCCGGCGCCGTCGGCCATGACGGAGCTGAGCCCGAGGGCGAGCAGCTGGCACGTGGAGGACCACCTGTCCTTCGGGACGGCGCACAGCAGCCCGCACTCCCACTCCCACTCCCACAACGCGTCGGCGGCCATGACGGAACCTGCGGCGTCGGACCTGCCGTTCCCGAGCTACATGAGCAACACCGAGTCGTCCAGGGCCAAGGCGCGGTCCCAGAGCGCGCCGAGGCAGCGCGCGGCCGCCGAGGCGCTGGAGCGGCCACCGAGCAGGAGGAAGGGGGCGGAGCACCGGAGCGTGCCGCGGGGCGCCAGGATGCAGCGGTCGTCGTCGCAGCAGCAGGCCGGGTCGGCGCCGCGCCAGTCGCCCTTCTTCCACCGGCCGTGGTCGTCGTCGACGTCGGTGAGGCTGGACTCGTCGACGGCGTCGCTCAAGGACAGCGAGTGCGGGTCCACCACCAGCTCCGTGGTCACCGCGGCCACCACCGTGTCCACCGTATACAGCCGGACCCGCTCGCTCGTCGGATTCGAGGTGACAATTCTACACTCAAGCATCTAACAGATCGATCAATTGCATATAACAAGTTAACAACTGCTGTTATTACTTAGTACTCCATCTTATTTTATCGTGACATATCTTGTTTTTCTTTCTTTTTTTCAGGTGCGCAGGGCCCTGTATTGATATTAGTGAATTTGCTGGGTTGAACTGCGGCAACAATGAAGCCACATCAGCAGCTTCATGAAATGCTTATGAAAAAAAATGTTTGATAGTCTCGTTCGTATGTTGATGAGAGATCAGAGCCTAGTAGAGAGTGTTGTACATACGTCCGAGTCAAGTACTCCTTGTTTAATTTTTTGGCTATTCGAGTCAAGTACCAAGTGTACATTTTGTATACATAGGGCATATCTGTGGCATGATGACTGCGAGGTACCAAGTGTAATTAGAACTGTACTGGTTTATCACTAGTGGCACAGTGTAATAAGCTTGCAATTTGCTCAGTCAAGACTCCAGAGTTCCAACGTACTAAATTTGAACCTCCAGGTTACTATTTTTTTTTTTTTTTTTGAGGGGTACTCCAGGTTACTAGTTGATTTTTTTTATTTTTTTTAGGGGTGCTTACTAGTTTTTTTTTTTTTTGTTGAGGCAAAGGGGTGCTTACTAGTTGATGTGCATCGCCGTGGTGGTTGGGCCAGCCGCCAGTAGCTGTGGGCAACAGTCGTTACAGCTGCTGCGATGCGACGCGATGGGCCTGAATCATTAACTGCCGTTGGTCGGTCCATGTCCCTCTCCTGGCCGCCAAACACGGATCAAGAGACCACGTGCATACGTTGCCGCCCACGGTATCTAATCCGGCCATCCAATGCATGGGAACAAATGATGCGTATCGCCCTTCATTTCGTCTCTTGATTTCAAATGTTAATACCTCTCATTTAATGGTGCATAAGTACATCAGATTGCACTAATCAATGGATTTGTTTGTACGGGCTGACGGACACTTGCCATACGTGGTGGATACCATGCCTCCCATCGAGCCGCTTATAAAGGGAAGAGCATCTTGACGTACGGTATTGATCTTGTGTGTGTGTTACCAGCTGTGAACCGGACTGTCGGAGGCGTCAATGGCACGACCAAGCATCGGCTCCGTCGCCGCTCTCGTGCTGCTTCTAGCCTGGTGCTGCGCGACGGCCACCGTGCGAGCGACGGAGTGGGCCGTCGGCGGCGACAAGGGGTGGACCTTCGGCGTCGCCGGCTGGGAGAACGACAAGCCGATCCAGCCCGGCGACAAGCTCGGTGAGTGGCCCCACGACCGATCACACGAGGCCAGTTGCTGGATCGATCATTTGACTTTATTAATATAATATTCGTTTGATTTGATGGTTAGTGTTCAAGTACGAACCTGGAGCGCACAACGTGGTGAAGGTGGAGGTGGACGGGTACATGGAGTGCAAGGCCCCCGACGGCGCCAAGGCTCACTCCTCCGGCAACGACACCTTCGAGATGCCCGGCGGCAAGGCCTACTTCATCTGCTCCTTCCCCGGCCACTGCGAGAAGGGCATGAGGATCGGCATCCCGCCTAGATAGTTCGACTGACTCATGATAAATAGCCCGACGTACTCTCTCGCTGCCTAGTTGAACGATAAATAAACTGATGGTGCTAGGGTGATGTGGAATGTTTGTCTGCACGTCCACGTTGTTTTTACCCTTGAAGGCGAGCGAGTAAAAAGGGGGATGAGACTAGATTTTGCGTCATTCCATGCCGGTAGATTTTGATTTTGGTCTCCCGACCCTCTCTCCCTCTTTGCGCTCGACTCAACCTGACTCACTAAAAACGGCCGATTCAAGCGTTCCTAACGAGCCATGCTCTGGACTGCGTTAACATCCGTTCCCATATGGGCCAGGCTCTCCCGTACACCACGTCAAGCAAGCATTATTGTAAAATAAGGACACACGATAAGGGCGTACACCACGTCAAGCAAGCATTATTGTAAAATAAGGACACACGATAAGGGCCATCCGAAGTTAATTCACAGCCCCTCACCGGCTCACCGACAGGTTAGTGCCTAGTAAACCCAGGAACCTAAGGGTGTTCATAAC
Source organism: Elymus sibiricus (assembly GCA_039707655.1). Classification (NCBI taxonomy): domain Eukaryota; kingdom Viridiplantae; phylum Streptophyta; class Magnoliopsida; order Poales; family Poaceae; genus Elymus; species Elymus sibiricus. Next base: position 317,572,847 of record CM077670.1, on the reverse strand, counting down.
TTTAGGGATGCACAACATAGCATCCGGATTACTTTGATGAGATTCACGTACCGATGGATGGAGCTGCAGTAGCAAATTTGATGTTAACCGTTGTGTGCAAATTTTAGCAGTTATCGTCGCTATCATACTTGAACACCGTCCTTTTTGCTATTGCTGCTGTTGGAGAACTGAAAAGAACGATTACATCTGGTTTCAGCAATATTAGTACATCTAGTTTCAACGATATTAGAATGCGCATCAACAAGCAGAAATATTTCCTTGCAGAAAAGGAACACGTAGAAACGTGCTGACATTCTTGGATAATCAATTAAACATGAGCAATATTTGGCTATAAAGTACTACTCCCTCCGTCCGGAATTAGTTCAAGCTCAAACGGATTCCGTTTGAGCGTGAACTAATTCCGGACAGAGGAAGTACCTCTGTAAACAAATGTAAGACATTTTAGATTACTAAAGTAGTAACCTAAAACGTCTAATATTTGTTTACAGAAGGAGTAGGTTTTACTTTGGCAAAGCATACAAGCAGTTTTCATTGTTTTTATTCATGAGCAATCTTTATAAATTATGCTATGTAATGTAATCTTCGAAACACAATACATGTTTCTACACATGATTAGCGAAGTTTCACCCATGTTTGAAAATTGTTTCAAAAATACAAATCCATAACTTCTATTACTTTTTCAGAAATTGTTTCACAGCTCCTCACCGGCTCACCGACAGGTTAGTGCCTAGTAAACCCAGGAACCTAAGGGTGTTCATAACTTTGGGGATGCACAACATAGCATCCGGATTACTTTGATGAGATTCACGTACCGATGGATGGAGCTGCAGTAGCAAGTTTGATGTTAACCGTTGTGTGCAAATTTTAGCAGTTATCGTCGCTATCATAGTTGAACACCGTCCTTTTTGCTATTGGTGCTGTTGGAGAACTGAAAAGAACAATTACATCTAGTTTCAACAATATTAGAATGAGCATCAACAAGAAGAAATATTTCCTTGCAGAAAAGGAACACGTAAAAACGTGCTGACATTTTTTACAGACGGAGTAGGTTTTACTTTGGCAAAGCATACAAGCAGTTTTCATTGTTTTTATTCATGAGCAATCTTTATAAATTATGCTATGTAATGTAATCTTTGAAACATAATACATGTTTCGACACATGATTAGCGAAGTTTCACGCATGTTTGAAAATTGTTTCAAAAATACAAATCCATAACTTCTATTATTTTTTCAGAAATCTCACCGCAAGAGAGGTGATGGTTCAAGCCACCTGCAATGCGGACGATCGATTTCAAAGACATAATTTTTTGGATTTGAATCAATTCAAACTTCAATACATTAGAACAGCGCATCTCAAATAAAAGAAGTTGTCCGGATTTAAGTAGAAGACGGACCTGTGTGTACAGACATTTGTTCTTCCATATGTCCTGCTTACTGGCGTTTTTGGAAATTCAGGCCATTCGGTGACAGTTAAGGTGTTGCCTCCCATGTCGGATTTGTTTTGTTCCAGTGCAGCATCAAAATAATGCCAGGTACTGAATCTAACATAAGCTCTCCTACGGGCCCACGAACAAATAAACATGAAGGATGATCGAACATCAACGGTGATTACACCTAATATTTCAAATGACATATTCGTTCGATCTGGATTCGGAGTTTTCACTTGTTCCACTCCGACAAAATGTATTTCTAGCGTGCGCTGGATCTGTATTCACTGATCAGTCATTAGATGAAAATGTAATTGTGAAGTTACATTCATATATGTAAGCCCAAGACGATTAATTACCTCTGTAATGGTGCAAATCCAAGTCCTGAGAGTGATAAACACCCGCTCTGCAGCCTCTGCTAATTGTAGGTTTCTCCTAGGACAGACTAATTATTCTATGCCTCTGCACAAGATACTATCTTTAAATTCTCTATATGCTCCTTGGTTTGGAGCTCTCGGTCCATCTTATAAAATTTCAGTAAACGTGCAAAGGACTCAGTGATGGCCTATATGCTGATTGTAGTACACTTTTACAATGCAATTAGTTTGAAATTCCATCATATTCTAAACATAGATAAATGATAGGTTTTACCTCCGTAATGGCCTTGATCACTTCACTTCTTCCTTCACCTCTCCTGTACAACTGCTGCTCAACATACCAAATGATTAGATCCCTTTGCTTCATGCCAGCCAGACCATCTCCTGCTTCACCAGAGTGAAGTAGCATACAAAAATGTCAGTTTCAATTCCTGGGCTAGTTTGGAGTGTGAAAGCTTGTTGTTGTTAAAAAAATCTTAAATATCACAAGATAAATTAGAAGTGGGAGGCAAGTGCAAAAACTCAAAGGCACATAACTGAACTTTTTGCAGGAAAATTCTCAAAATATCTATGAAATTCCTGAGTTCCAAACGTCCCCTAAAAGATTAAGCCATGGAGACTTGAGGAAGAAGCAAGTTGCAGATTCATACGCTATACCAATGTAATATTACTAGGTCATGCTGAATTGCATTCAATGATGTTTCATAGTATTACAAAATAAGTGCTAACTTTTAAAAACACTTTATTCTAGAACCTAGAGCTAGAGTGAAAGTGAATTAGTTTATATGTGTCTGGAATGGTTTCTAATCTAACACTAGAACGTACTTCCATTCTTCATGGGAAGTTGGAAATGGTGAACCCATGATTGCTTTTTTTCAAATTTACTTGCAGTCAATAATGACTTGGCTGTAGGTTCATACCACTCTATGACTAGCATTTCCTTCCATTTTTTTCTTTTTTGCGCTGTAGGCAAAATGTGAATAACCTCCACTTCAGTTACTTACAGGGCTGATAGGTGGTGAACTTTGTAAGTAGTTTTTATCATAGTGTGATAAGCATTGAGAATTTTGTTCATCATAGCTCTCAGGTATACTGGAAGTATTGTGGTAATCAGGCAGGAATCGTATTCCGATTGTGCCCAGAAAATTTCCATCCCTGTTATAGCTTCATCGAAGATTAATGTATTATGGCAAGTGCAGCCTTCCAGGTTGGTTTTACCTATTCGTATAAATTTGTTTGCTGTGGCAGATAAAGAATAATTTGGCACGTACCTCACCCTATCCCAACTTGGTCGGTTTACTAATGCTTTGTTTGTATCATGTCTTCTGTTTCTACAGTTAATTTGTTGTTGGACACCGGTGATGATCAGGTAAGGGTTTCTTCCTTGGTCTACTGTAATAAATAACCTTTCTGCCGAGCACACTACAGTACAATATTCAAGAAACAGAACTCATGTTTGATATGCTATTTGAACCTCTTAAAAAGAAACTCTAATTGAATAAAGGAATATACCATGCTCTCAGAGTTTTGTCAGTCAGTGCCTTATACATGTGTACCATAGCCATAAGTAGGAGCATTGCTTTTGCTTCATATGATGACACGTGAGTGTTGCCGCCAACCGCTCCCACTGTCATGGCTAAATCTAACAGGAAACAATTTCAACCAAAACCAAGGGAAAAAAGAGTGGCCCACAATGAAAAGCGGCACGGCAAGGCACGCAGATCGCTTCTAGTAATATTTGTACTAACTTGGGACAGATTATTCTCATTGTAGTTTCGTGTATACAGTTGTCCATATGAGCAACAGCTAGCTTTCACAGTTTCACTCGATGAATGGATGGCAGTAACCTTAAGACTACAAGAAGTATAAGTTGAAGTGGAGAAACGTTGATAGTAATGATGGAAAGCTATTTTTGTGAATGACGTGGAACACTACTTCATGGCACTATGGCAGCTATCAGTGCACTGCCACCCCCTCGTTTTTGTAATAAAATAATAGGAATTGATGCACATATAGATATATGGTGGCATGAAACATGAAGGTTAAAATACAAACTAGGTTGCTTGTAATCTAAGAACAGAGCACCACAGCACCACCTACGTACACTGGTAATTAAAGGGAAGGATCCAATTACTTGATCTTGCTCTCAAAAGGCATATCAGTGTTCACCGTATAGAAAAATCAAATTCGTATCTTGTGTCGAGTTAATTTCATCTAATGCTGGGATCCAGGATCGACTATGATGATATATGCCGATCCAATATGTGAGTGTAAGTTATAGGTATACTGGCTTCTACTCAACACAAGACATAAAACTAAAGCAAACCATACATAAAAACTTTCCACCAGTCCTGAAGAATGAGGTGCTTGGTTGCTGATAATCCACATATCTACTATTTCACGGTTCTTTAAGTGAAATAGAACAAAAAAGTGGCGAGACCTCACTTCTCGCACCTGATCAATCCACATATTCAGTTCTGCCCACCTACAAAAAAGCAAGAAATTGCATAAGCATTTACTGCCTTTTGTCTTATCAGTCACTCACCAATATGGCTTTGGCTAACCATCAAGCCTGCAGCATGGGTGTTTAAGGTACATATAACATTCAAGCGTAGAAAATATAAATATCTTTGCTTGACTCCAAGTAATGGCAGGATTCAGCTCACCAAGCGAAATGCGTACATTAGTAGTGTTATTATTGAAGCCTCGGTGGAAGAAAGCGTGAACATAAGCTGAGAAAAAATTGGACAAGGCAAGCCACATGATTGGATGTTCTTCAGCTTTCAATATAACCAGATATGGTTAGGACTTGCTGAAAAGAAAATTCAGAAGGTGAAAGTCAGCCAAACCCATAGGGGTCTTGCTTGCCGCTCACCTCCATACCTGGTGGTTTAACAAGACAAAGAAAATGCACAATTGTATGGCTTTGCTTGGGAAAATGCACCACTCCGATCACCTTCAGCATACTGGGCTGCAGGAATCTCTCAAACTAAATTGATGTTTTTTTCCCTCTTCCTCCGTGGAGCTGAAGCATCATTTATATTGATTCATAATAAATAGCTAAAATACATTGTAACTATAATCTCCATCTAAGAAACATTCAAAACTAAACTGACCACAGGACAGACTGTTAAAGATTTACGGCAGTAATTTGCACATGCAGATTATTTTGCGAAGTCAGAATCTGAGCTTTCTGTGGTCATGTAGCAATTACATGGACACTGAGGAGTCCTACCATTGCTACCTGTTCACAACTAGAAAAGCGATCTGCCCTCTAATGCATCAAGTTATAATTCTACATGGAGTTCATTGCACGAGACATAGCAGCAATCAATTTCTCTCTTGTTTGCTGTTCAGAGCCAGGGGACTTGATAACGAAGGAATGCACAACTGTCCCATTGTTGGATGCGATCTTTGATTCACCAACTTTGACTTCTGCCTCTTCAAAAGCTTGGAACACATTATTTATTGGATAGTTGTCCATAGGTGACATTACACGAACAAGAACCTCATCTTGCACCACCTGGATATCTACTTCTGGCCTAGGTGTTTGGACCCTGCGGTCTACCATACCAGACTCCAAGAACATGTCTCTCTCCGACTCCATCTCTTTGAGCTTCTTCTGGAGATCAGTGATGTGTGTTATGGCATCTCCCAGGAGCGATGCTTTGTCCATTTTTGAGATATTGGGTACAACAGCTCTCAGTGCATAGAACCTCTGGTTGAGTTTTTCCCTCCTTTGGCGCTCAGCCTCAACATGGTTAAGTGCCTCTACCCTCCCGTTTGCTGGTTTTCTTCCCCTCTTTCTTGGTTGCTGGCCCTCCATTGCAGGGGCCACTTGCTCCTTACACAAGCCATCGACACTGCCATTCTCCCCACCCAACAGAGCTGCTTGTGAAGTCAAAACACCAGATTTTGAACTAGACCCTACGCTAAAATCTATATGCCTCGGTGTCTGTGACTGAGGTGATGGTTGTGTCAGTATCTGCTGTGAATTCTGAAGCTGAAATGGGCTCAATCCAGGGCTATGTGCAGCTCCATTGCTACGCTGTGAAGTCTCACTTTTCACAACTAGAATACCATTGCCAAATTTCTGGTGATGAGAATTCAGGCCTCGAGCCTGACTCCAAGTGAAGTTCTGCAAACCTTTCCGGACATTGGGGAGCAACAGGCTCTCACCACCACAATTCTTCTGCATATGCCATGACCTTTCGTTCATCTTCAATGGAACTGCTCCCGTGTTGACTAAAGGTCGGCTCAGATTCAAATCCTTCCCGAAAATCTTAGCCAAACCGGGTGATATTTGAGCAGAACCATTCTCATCATGCTTCCCAGATGCTGCCTTCTTACTGCTTGCCCCTAGAAACACAGACCTTATGGTTTCCAGAGCTTCAGCACTCTCAAGCACATTCTGCATTGAGCCTAACTCAAGTACACCAGCTTCAAATGGCAGTAGCACAATAGTCCTAAATCCTGCTGCACTTGCAAGGAATCCACGATAGCAATAATTTGAGGGGGAAACCTTGTGCGGATTGTTAGGAATCCAAAGGGGTGCACCTGTTGCAAACACTTGCCCAGGGCCACCTACATGACGTGGAAATGCAAAGTACATAGATGCTAGGAAGAATAACTCAGTGTCAGTCACCTGGTCAATTCTGAGAGCATCATCCTCCTCATCTGCCCCAGCAAATGCTGTATGCAGTCGCTCCAACACTCGCTTGCGCATTCTTTGTTGGCTCAGTGAAGATGCATCATGAATATCACCACGAGTAGTCGAGTTCATCTCATTATCATGGGGCTCACGGCAAGATCCGTCGCCCCAGCCAAGGACAAGTTCACCAGATTTGGTGCGGGAGAGTTGCCAGAAGATGGCATAGTTCCAACAAAGGCTTTGACCATCAGCTTCAACCAGGTCCTGGAGTTTATTTTGCAAGCCCGCTAACGCAGACGCTGCTACGAGATTTTCAGATATGGCACCTCCACCTTTCGTCAGATATGTGAAGGCATCTAAGCCCAGCACAGAAGCACAAAGGGATTTGTCTTCCTCAGTCCAGGACCCTCTGATGCCTTCCTCCTCGATCTCTGTCTTCATCAGTACACTACCTACTCAAAGTGGTAGGAGTCAGGTCACATGAACAAAATAGCCACATATAAAAAGGAGAAAGCAAAACAAGAAGGGCTGCACTGGCGTGCGAGCTAGCACCCTATGCCGGTAATCACTCCCACGTCAGCCCCGATGTCATCGTGACCGGGAGTAGAGATGCACATCTGATGCATGAAGTGGTCAGACTGTTGGTGGTATCGCGTGCTACAGCATAAAAGCGAAGTTCTTGCCACATATTTCCCCAAAAGATGAGTGCATTTCCTTTGATTTCGAGAAAAACGTGCTTCGTTAATCACTCAAACACCCAAATTCCACGCAGCATGCAACAAATTTAGTGTTGTGCCAACTTTCACTTTTATCATTTATGGAAAGTTGAAATGTGTCCAGTTACTACTGAAGAATATAGGGGATTTTTGTATTCGGCGAAAAAATGTGGCAGCAACTGCAATAATCTTACAGTCATAGGCCGAATAGTACCATTCTAGCTATGCTTATTTTTATCATAATAAAGTGCATGCAAACGAACAGTTTATCATATGCCGTCTCCACCTTCAGTATGAAGCCATTAGCAACTTAAAACAATTTTGTGAATGTTTGGCATCGTAACATCAAATTATTAAAGGTTGCTGCATATTTTATTACTTTATTAATAGAAATGACGATCAGTAAGGTACCGGCTGGATCTACAGCGGATCTAGATCTGGGTGGCGTACCGGGTATGCACCGGCACACCCAGAGATTGTGGAGGTCAGTGGGGACTAATCACTGGATGAAAACAAGCTCATACCTCGAAATCCAGTGGCCAAAGGTTGCGGGCGGGGCCGGGACAAGCAGGGACGATCGCGCGATGAGCATAAACAGGAACGGCGATGCCGGCGAAGGCGGAGGGGTGTGAGGGGGGCGTCCGCCGGCGGCCGTGAGCTATGGGCACGGCGGCGGCTTGTAGGCCACGGGCCCACGGGGTGGAAGATGAACGCTAGATGTAGCCTGTAGGGATGTAGGTCGAGTTTGGTAGGTCAGGACTAGCGAGGGGAAGAGGAAACAAAGGTACGGGAATGGTGGGGAAGGAACCGGCTCCTCTCACTGTCACAGTGTCACGTGCACAGCACTTCTTGCGGCGCTAGCACGGAGATGGGCCAGCAAAATAACAAAAGCCCATCTGAGGGGTGAAAACGGACAGATACGACCCATTTCTGAAACTTCAGCAAGAAAAAAAGAAAAAAATCTGAAACTTTGCCTATAAAAAAGCAAAAAAAACAAACCGGATCTGTTTTTTTTTCACAAAATGACCCTTCTGCACGACACCATGGGTTGGGGCGCCATGCTTGATGGCGCGACAACTACCTCTACCAAAGACGTCGTTCTATCTAGCATGGCGCCCCAGGCCAAGGTGTCATGCTATCTAGCATGGTGTCCTAGATCCGGCCGTCATGAAAATGATCATTTTGTGAAATAGTTTCGGATCCGATTCATTTTGTGTTGACGTTTTAGAAAATAGTCAAATATGTCCATCTTCACATCTTAGGGTAATTCCAGTAGATTCGTGATATGGTTTATGGAGACTGCTTCATATCAATATGCAAGTCGTGACAGTTGTGCGCAAACACAAAGTCACCCTATGGTAGCCTCCATATCTTTTCATTTATTTGATTTTTTTGGCATTTTCTTCAAACATGCAAAGGCAAATTAAGCTCAACCTGACGCATGTTTCAACATGATAAATTATTAGAAACTATAAAAAAACTATAAAAGGGGCCAAAACCCGTACGACTATAACAAGGTCCAAAATCCGTCGCATTACTATAACTAGCGACTAGAAATGTCGTTTAGCGACATTTTCAACCTATACTATCTACACTACCAGGTGCCCGATGTTGTCTAGTTGTCGCCCTCATCCTTCTCTTCGTCGTCGGTCCCTCCTTGACGTCGTCTCCACCGTCTTCCTTCTCCGTCGCTGAGGGGATATCCTCCATCTATGCGTAGGGGTCGGACTCACGAGCGGCTGTCGCCATGCCTCCTCCTCGTCGGTGCGTGTGGGTCGTACTCAAAGATGATCTGTGCCTCGTTGCGAGCATGGATGGCGGTGAGCTTGAGCGTCCCGTGGATCGGGGCCTGGGGGTCTACCTCCGGCTCTAGCTGGGTCGTGATAGGGACGGCGTAGTTGACCTGGACGAGGTGGCCAGCTGGGCCAGCGGGGATGATGTCCTCCGACTCCTCCTTCACTCGGACGAGGCCCTGCCTCCCCCGCGGACGCCGTGCCCACTAGATCCACTACCGTCGCAGTAGGAGGAGCCAGTGATTGCCGAGGCTGGTGCGACACGGGGAGAGTTCACCCCACGGGTGCGCAGCATCAACGACAGGACATTTCGCTCCACCACTGCGTTCAACCAGTCGGCTAAGCTCCGGTGCAGCGGCATTGTCGATGAGAAGGAGGAGACGAGAAGGGAGGAGGCGGTGAAGAAGAGATGGGACTGGGGGTGACGAGGTGGACGGACGGGCTTTTAGAGTCGGGGTCGGGGATGAAGCCACGTGCCCATCCGAATAGTCGCCTTGGGAACCAGGGGAGGAGTGTTGGGTAACGCAGCAGAAAACAAAAAATTTCGACCTACGTACCAGCCCAGGATCACTATGGAGACTGCATACAAGGTTTGATCTGTTTCGTTACCGACTCGTAGCGCAGCGGAAGTAGAGTCGATGACGATCGGCGATGCAGATCCCCGCAGCTAGGATTTACAACCTCCCAACCGCGAGGATGTATACCATCATCTGCCCCTCGGACAGCCCTCCGGGAGGCGGTCGGACAGTCCCCCGGACGGTGTCGCGGACAGCCCTTCGGGAGGACCATCGAAACTCGGACGGTCACTCGGACAGCCCTTCGGGAGGACCTTCGAAACTCGGACGGTCACACGGACAGCCCTTCGGGAGGCACTCTCGAACTAAGACCGAAACTACGATCTCTCTACAGAGTTGCACACATACGGTGTCATCTATCCGGCAGGGCTTCGCCGTCCAGAACTAGTTCCTGCCGGAACCCAGACAACCTTTCGGCTCTACGAAACTATTTCGCTGGGAGGGAGAGAGAAGCCAGACAAGTCTATGGCATGTGTATGAGAGCAAGGATGATCTGATTTTGGAGAGCAATCTCCACCTCTATTTATAGGAGGAGCAAGGGGTAGAGGAAAGACCAAAAGGACCTTCCTAGGATCTTTCCACCACATGCCACATAAGGGTGTGTAGAAGATATCCACCATGAGGTGGAAGGACACCTCAAGGAGGGCCCCCCAAGCCATGGCCGAAATTTGCAGTCCCCTTGGGGAGCTCCACCTCCCTTTCACACACCAAAAGTGGTTTTCTTCTAGAAGAAAAACCCCATTTGCAAATCAGCCCAAAAAGTGCTTTTCACTATTCACGAACACATTTTTCAGCGTCCGGTCGAACTGAAAATATTTATGTGGGCTTAGAACATTTCCAGTACCCACTAAAATAATTTTCAATGCGATCCGGAACAATTCCGGTTTAGTGATTTTCATCTGCGAAAAGCATCTGAAGCGGTTTCGGCAGCTCCGGAACATTTCCGGTTTTCATCCCGGAAAATTCCAGAAAGTTTCCAGAATGATTCTGGCACCCTCCAAGAATTATCACGCATGTGCCAAAACCAATTTGACTTTATGGTATCCCCTGAAACAACTTTTCAGTTTTACCGAAACTGTTCCGGTGTTCTCTCTGCGGAACTTTTCCGCTGTCCGAAACTTTTCCGGTGTCCGAAAACTTTTTCGGTGATTTTCTCTCAGACTCCCTGTCTAGTATTCAGCAGATAGATGACCCTTAAGCGTGTGACCCTATAGGTTCAGTGAAGCATAGACATGACCCGGAACCCCTTCCGATCAATGATCAACATCGGAGCCGTGGACACCCATATTGACCCCTATACCCACACGAATGAATATTCGAGTGAACCTCCAGTTGGCGTGTGCTATTCCTGTTGCTTCGCGATATGTTACAAATACCCGAGGTGAGACACGTTGGCATCCCCGCGGATCAACAACTTGTCCACTATGCCAGTTACCTCGTTACCGGTATTGTTCTCTTTTCTCGTTCCCGTGTTCCGGCATCCCCGTGATCAAATCACAAAGTGTCTGGCCAGACGATGATGGATACCGTAACACCGAGAGGGCCCAGAGATATCTCTCCATCGTCGGAGGAGCAAATCCCAATCTTGAGCTATCAAGTTACTTGACATACTTTTCCATGAACCCGTAAGCCGCCGTAATAGCCACCCATTTACGGATGACGTTTAACAAACCCCAAAGTTCATGAAGCAAGCATGAAGTAACTCGATACTCTCATGGTCTAAGGAATTATGCAAACGTTAACCATCTCTGTGTTATTAACCATTAACTTATGACGAATGAATCTCATAGCATAACATCAATTCGGGTCGATTCAACACAAATGTTCTTCTAACATTGTGCCCTCAAAATTGCCGGCATAGCCATGCCCATGATCAGGAAAACAGGATCATCATGCAATACTTGAGCCAGTCTTAGAGGCCAGACTAGGAATACATTTTACCGTTTATTATTCCACACGTGCATATGAGTCTTCCTCCGAGCCTCGTGGTTATTGTAGACTCGAGAACCATAGCAGTTATAGCATGGAACATAAACCTAATTATGAACAGGGAGATAATCAATAACATTTATTATTGCCTCTAGGGCATATCTCCTACAATCTCCCACTTGCACTAGAGTCAATAATCTAGTCAATGCTAATGCACTTTACACCTATGGCATACTGGTGTAAAATATGCTTCGCTTGTGGTATAGCCTGATGTCCAACGGATCTGACAACTTCAGCTCCGTGTGTAACTTTGCATATCCTCGCGTTTTCACGCTTTCACAAAATTCATATTTTGTGTGGATTTGGTTTTGTATATATGTGAATCACAGGTCAAACCTTGATTCCTCAGACTGAGCTATGGAGCAACTATCTGTAATAGTGTCCCATCGACCAAAGCCATCTTGGAAGCATACTAAGTTCATGAATGAACTATATGATTCAACATCTTCTTTGTCGCTTCTAAAGCGTCAACATACTTAGCCTTTGTTATAGAATTCGCCACAGTATTTTGTTTGGAACAATTTCCAGCTACCGTGCCACCATGTTGTGTATCACAAAACCCTCAATTTAAATCGAAAATTGCATGGAGCATTGATGAAGACTGTATCGATGTAACCTTTTAGAATGAACTCTTCATGATCTCCGCTTGCGAGAAAACGTGTCATCAGTACTGCTCTAGTACTTAATGACATGTTTCACTGTTGTCCCATGATCAGTACTTTGATCACAATGGTATCTATACTCGCAACGACTTTGGAGTATTGGACATATCTGGTTGTTTTTACATACCATGGAATACATGATTAATCCAAACACAAGAGTGTGTGGAATCACCATCATGTATTTTGCTCATCAGTGTTTTGGGACACCAAGTCTTGCAAAAACTCTTTCCATGTGACTTCGGCAAGAATCACTCCTTGGCGTTTTAAATGCTAAAAGGTTTTAGCATCTTGTTAATATGTATTCATAGCTTAGCCCCATTAGGTAAATCTATCTCCATAGATCATCATGCCTAATATTGAGGCTTATTTAGCCTAAGCACTTCATCGAAAAACTATTTTCAAATGAAGTCCTAATTCGTGTCAAGAAATTTATTTCTAATTAACAATGTGTCATGTACACACGGTTTTTAGAAATATTATTATGCTCCCACTTACTTTCTTGAATCACAAGCATCTTCGATACCCATTTGATGAAGTCAAACCCCTTTGACCATTCCATCAAAAACGAAGATTCCAACTCCACTTTGCTCTCTTCTGTCCATCGCTGGAACTCTGAAGTTTGCATACTTACCAGCATCCTCTGGATCGACAAATTACTTTGGACCGTATCACATACAAGTCCTAGGTTTCATTTCCATCAGATGGAAATCATTTTGTCATCCATGTTTCATATCTCATGATTGAAATATGTATTAATTGCTAGTTCAACCAGAACCGACTTTAAGCATCGCTACGGTGAAAAAACCTCATCGTAGTCAACTCCTTGAACTTGTTATTGTAACAAGTCGAGCTTTATGGATAAAACATTTTATCCACATCAGTTTATAGTTTCATAAATATTCGTTAGACTCTAAGTCTTCCGAAAGGTGTATCAAGGTTTTAATCTTGAATCACATATATGGAAACTATCTCGGATTGTATTGGCATTTAGCCAATTCCGGAGTCAGGGCCCATCAACGCTTCCTTGTGTATCGTAGGTATACTGTTGTCTAACAACAATATCTCGTTTGCGCACCTGATAGGTTTGCACGAGCTTTGCCTACGTGGTTCAGCTGCAAGTTCGACCGAAGTCCATACATTTTATTGTAGAGACTTCCGTATCAGTCGCAGTAGGAAACTCCGGAATCACTTCCAAGGTCTCTTTCCTTTGATCTGATGACGAAGATACTGGTTATCTCGTCGAGTTGCACTGTCCTCCCACTCGCCTTTTGTAAGAACTATTCTCTTTAAAAGCATACCGTTTTGTGGCAAAATCCTTTGCCTCGGTATAGTGGTGGGGGAATACCCAATGACTTGGGATAACCTACAAAGTAGCACTTGTCTGATTTGGAATAGGTTTGTAATCTTTTACACAAGCCCCATATTCCAAATGTTAAGAAAAGATATCACATGGTTGGGCGTACCATACCATGGCGTCATTTCAACAGACCTGATGGATCTCTTTTCAGTGTAAAAGCCGCAGTCTCTGAAGCATCACTCTTTAAAAGGGGTAATGGCAAATTTATTTATGTCATCTTTGATCTTTCCATGTCATAAATGGTTCGATTACATCTTCACGGACTTTCCACTTGCAGTGGTGTTCCGGGAGGTGCAAGTTATGAAACCCCTTTCATAACTCATCAGACATTCGCTAAACTTGTAACTCAAATATTCCTTTCTGCAATCGAATTGTAGAAACATAATTTTCTTGTTACAATAACTTCTACTTCATTTTTGAAAACCTTATGAATGAATTCAAAAGATCCAGACTTACGTCTCATCAAGTAAATATCCATATATCTACTTGAGTCATTTCTGAAGATAGATAAATCCACTACTTGCAACAACATTTATTGGACTACACACATCATAATGTATGATCACCAATATGTTCTTTGCTCGTTCCTTATGGCCTGTGAACGGTATTTCAGTCACTTCACTTTTCAGAGGAAAGTTGCAAGTGTCAGATGATTCAAAATCAAACGACATCAAAATCCATCATAATGGAATGTTCCATGCGGGGTTTTCCAATGTGACCAAATGCAGTGCCACACATATGTGGTATTCTTTTAGTCTTGCGACATTTAGCGTCAGTGTTATGGATGTATCATATTACCATCAATATTCACAACATACATCCCATCCTGGATGGAAGCATGGCCCTTCATGTTATTCATAACACCGAACATCAAAAGTTCTCTTATGAATAACCTTCTTGCAAGATACCTTATGCAAAGGGCTAGAGTATATGAAACTCTAAAATGAATTATGAAAGTAAACCCAGAGGTAATGTATTAATATCAATATTCATAACATACGTCTCATTCATAATGAAAGTATGGCCCTTATGTTATTCACAACACCGAACATCAAAAGTTCTCTTATGAACAACCTTCTTGCAAGATACCTTATGCAAAAGGGCTAGAGTGTGAAACTCTAAAATGAATTATGAAAGTAAATACATAGGGAATACACCGATGGAAGGCATAGTAACATTTACTATGTTCCCTGCGTGTATCTAAACCTCATTCCTGGCTAGTCTTTCAGGCCATAGTAGTTCTTACATCGAGTTGCAACAGAATGCAATCGAGCGGGTATCTTTGTGATCAACTCACAATACCCAAGAATTAGTGATTAACATGTTTAACCATAATTCCCAAGAACTATATCTTTGACCAGCCTTCTATACATCAAAAACTTGTATGACATTCATACATGAGCTGGATATTCCAGTCTTCTTTCCTTTTGCCTTTATACTTCTAACAGTTTAACTTTTAGTATTTCTCCTACTCTCAGAAGAAGCATCCAACTTGAGAGTGGCGTTAGCCTCGGACTTCCTAGGCGTGAAAGTCTTACTAACACCCTTCGGACACTTCCTTTCTCTTTAAGTTGTTTGTTTTATTCACCTTTCATCATATGACAGGCGTTCTCCTGGATCCCTCTCTTATCAGTCTAATGCATAGTAAACTCCTTTACTAACAGTTCACAAACAAACATTGCTTTGGATATCTCATATCTTTTAGCCTTTGTCTGTCTCTGAAAATGATTTTCAGATTCCATGAATATCACATAACTATCCAAACTTTCGAAGTTCGGGTCTCATGGAAGCAAACATATTGCACTTTGACTGAAAAGGAATTCTAGCTTTTGGATCGAAGGACGAGAGTCACATGATCCATAGCATTAGCGGGAGAATACCGAAAGCATGCGATAGGACAAAGTCCTTCTCGACACTCTTGAGGACAATCCTCACATTACGTTACCAACCGTAAAGTTTTAACCAGATATTTAACAGCTATTCAATTTTAATAGGGAAGGTGGAAACTCGAGCCATTATTCTACAACTATTTTGCAAATCACACTTAGACAGTGTTCAAAATTAATTGCACTGAGAATTAAAAGAAGTTAATTCAACAGTGCGCTCCTACTCAAATCAATATCTCTCATAATTGATTGTGAGTGATACAAGATCCGCATTTCAATTCGACGCCATTGACGGGTTCATCACCGATGACGTGAATTTCAATCGGTAGGCCAACTTGCCAATCACATCTCTATGTGACTCTTGTTCATCTTTCGATGCGTGTGTTCCGAGCTCAGGACTGTCCTGCCTGAACGTCAAGACAACCAAGTGATCTCGCTGCGAGGTCTGACCTCACCCGCCTCACACATCCCTAATCGTTCGTACTCATGTGTACATGTCGTACCCCGAAAAGTTAGGTGCCGTGACGGTGCTACACTTGGGAGAACACTAACTACTTGATATTTTTGTGAGAGATCACCCTAATAAAAGCGACTATCGCGCAATCAAGAAGGGTGCATCATAAGGGATAAACATCTCAGGCAATTCATAATAGCATGATATGGTATAGCCCTTTCTGACGGAGAAGTCTTTCATTTCTACGTCTTCGGCATTCGCGTCGGTGTTCACCTTCGCAAAGATTGCCACCACCTTGTCGATGCAGCAGATAATATTGCTATCTCTATAGCTAATAAAATAAGTGCATTACATAAGGTTGACACGCAGGTCATTAAAGTGCAATCATATGGCTCCAGCCACCATGCCGAATCATGACACGCAGGTCATGTTAATCAATTTACATCATATAGTCATCTCATACATAATCAAATTATTATGAACACTACTATACCACATCATATGCACATGCAAACCATCCTGCAAAACCAAGTTAGACGCCTCTAATCGGTTCATGCAAAATTTTATTTTACGTGGCTTCTAAGGTTTCGAAACAAACCGAAGCTACCAACGTCCATCATCAAGCATGATAATCCAAGTTGCTAGATTAACTTTCCAGGGTGTATGAAACACGAGATAATAAAATCTCGAGCCCCATACTAAACTTCGTCATACGCGTGACCCCCGTGCAGATCATATCTGCATTGCCCTTTTGTTTGCGAAACATCCATCTTTCTTTAACTATGGTGGAACCCAAAGAACTGTTAGCACTTCGTTGATCTGTCAATCAGTATACTCAGGAGCAGCATGAAAGGATCGCGGATTGCCAGAACTTTGTGAGATTCCACCATGCCGTCAAGATCAGGACTACGCAAATTCAAGGGAAGCAACAAGAACATCGGGTAACAGATTTCATCTGCTACCCGCACAAATAATTTTCAGCAATAGATCTCATCTACTACCTAATTATATTGTGCAACACCCATACATCTCTATGTATTCTAGATCGCAACCTGCATCTACGCATAGCACGGCTCTTGATGCCACTGTTGGGTAACGCAGCAGAAAACAAAAAATTTCGACCTACGTACCAGCCCAGGATCACTATGGAGACTGCATACAAGGTTTGATCTGTTTCGTTACCGACTCGTAGCGCAGCGGAAGTAGAGTCGATGACGATCGGCGATGCAGATCCCCGCAGCTAGGATTTACAACCTCCCAACCGCGAGGATGTATACCATCATCTGCCCCTCGGACAGCCCTCCGGGAGGCGGTCGGACAGTCCCCCGGACGGTGTCGCGGACAGCCCTTCGGGAGGACCATCGAAACTCGGACGGTCACTCGGACAGCCCTTCGGGAGGACCTTCGAAACTCGGACGGTCACACAGACAGCCCTTCGGGAGGCACTCTCGAACTAAGACCGAAACTACGATCTCTCTACAGAGTTGCACACATACGGTGTCATCTATCCGGCAGGGCTTCGCCGTCCAGAACTAGTTCCTGCCGGAACCCAGACAGCCTTTCGGCTCTACGAAACTATTTCGCTGGGAGGGAGAGAGAAGCCAGACAAGTCTATGGCATGTGTATGAGAGCAAGGATGATCTGATTTTGGAGAGCAATCTCCACCTCTATTTATAGGAGGAGCAAGGGGTAGAGGAAAGACCAAAAGGACCTTCCTAGGATCTTTCCACCACATGCCACATAAGGGTGTGTAGAAGATATCCACCATGAGGTGGAAGGACACCTCAAGGAGGGCCCCCCCAAGCCATGGCCGAAATTTGCAGCCCCCTTGGGGAGCTCCACCTCCCTTTCACACACCAAAAGTGGTTTTCTTCTAGAAGAAAAACCCCATTTGCAAATCAGCCCCAAAAGTGCTTTTCACTATTCACGAACACATTTTTCAGCGTCCGGTCGAACTGAAAATATTTATGTGGGCTTAGAACATTTCCAGTACCCACTAAAATAATTTTCAATGCGATCCGGAACAATTCCGGTTTAGTGATTTTCATCTGCGAAAAGCATCTGAAGCGGTTTCGGCAGCTCCGGAACATTTCCGGTTTTCATCCCGGAAAATTCCAGAAAGTTTCCAGAATGATTCTGGCACCCTCCAAGAATTATCAGGCATGTGCCAAAACCAATTTGACTTTATGGTATCCCCTGAAACAACTTTTCAGTTTTACCGAAACTGTTCCGGTGTTCTCTCTGCGGAACTTTTCCGCTGTCCGAAACTTTTCCGGTGTCCGAAAACTTTTTCGGTGATTTTCTCTCAGACTCCCTGTCTAGTATTCAGCAGATAGATGACCCTTAAGCGTGTGACCCTATAGGTTCAGTGAAGCATAGACATGACCCGGAACCCCTTCCGATCAATGATCAACATCGGAGCCGTGGACACCCATATTGACCCCTATACCCACACGAATGAATATTCGAGTGAACCTCCAGTTGCCGTGTGCTATTCCTGTTGCTTCGTGATATGTTAGAAATACCCGAGGTGAGACACGTTGGCATCCCCGCGGATCAACAACTTGTCCACTATGCCAGTTACCTCGTTACCGGTATTGTTCTCTTTTCTCGTTCCCGTGTTCCGGCATCCCCATGATCAAATCACAAAGTGTCTGGCCAGACGATGATGGATACCGTAACACCGAGAGGGCCCAGAGATATCTCTCCATCGTCGGAGGAGCAAATCCCAATCTTGAGCTATCAAGTTACTTGACATACTTTTCCATGAACCCGTAAGCCGCCGTAATAGCCACCCATTTACAGATGACGTTTAACAAACCCCAAAGTTCATGAAGCAAGCATGAAGTAACTCGATACTCTCATGGTCTAAGGAATTATGCAAACGTTAACCATCTCTGTGTTATTAACCATTAACTTATGACGAATGAATCTCATAGCATAACATCAATTCGGGTCGATTCAACACAAATGTTCTTCTAACATTGTGCCCTCAAAATTGCCGGCATAGCCATGCCCATTATCAGGAAAACAGGATCATCATGCAATACTTGAGCCAGTCTTAGAGGCCAGACTAGGAATACATTTTACCGTTTATTATTCCACACGTGCATATGAGTCTTCCTCCGAGCCTCGTGGTTATTGTAGACTCGAGAACCATAGCAGTTATAGCATGGAACATAAACCTAATTATGAACAGGGAGATAATCAATAACATTTATTATTGCCTCTAGGGCATATCTCCTACAAGGAGTGGCCGCCATTAATGGCTCGGTGATTACCGGCCACGTCACCCCACTCGTCGGTGATTAATCGGGACATGCAGATGTGTGTACGGGCAGCACTACGCTTCAAAACCCGACTGTGACGCTAGGAGGAAGAAACTGAAATTTTCATTCAAGCACTATACAATATGTGTGCAAATTATATTAGAGTGTGAAAATTCGGTAATTCGTGCCTGAGCCCAGGCTCATCTACATCCGTTAAACAACAAATTCAAAAATTAAGTTTTTTTTAGTCTGGTGTTTGGCATCTAAGATGCTTAGGTGCGCAAGGAGCGTATAAATTTCTGCAATGTTTGGACTTTCGCTGACTTCTAGGGGGGAAAAGGGGTCCAAATAGTTTTTTTTCAAAGTTTCTTTCACAAACATTTTTTGTTTTTTGTCATGACATCCTCGACGGTCCAAGCACCATGATTTTTTGCACGCATATCACACATCCGAGCATCTTGGATGCCAAATAAATTCAGATTTTTTTGACTTTTTTTTTAATTTTATTTTATTGTTCACTCATAGGTGTTGATACACCTGGGCACCGAATTGCCACACTCATGAAAACTACACTATTATATGTTTTTATTCTTTGCATATTACAAAAGTGCAATTTCAGTGTAAAGTCTTGTGCAAGTTTTTATTTTATTTTCTTTCTTCTTTAAGGGTAATACCAATGCCACAAATTCATTCCTTCTCAGGAACTATTTTTTTAAAAGTTCCACTATTATATGATTATTCTTGTATATTATAAAAAGAACAATTGCAGTGTAAAATTGTGTGCAAAATTTATCATTATTTGTTTTTTTGTTTTGCTTCTTCTTAAAAGTAATACCGATGTCACTAATTCATTATTCCTTAGAAATTTCATTATTTTGTTTTTGTTTTAATTGATTGTTTTTCCTTTTTAAGTATAATACCAATGCCACTAATTCATTATTTTTTAGAAAAAAATCTTTTTTGCAATTTTTTTAATATTATATGCTTATTCTTACATATTTTAAAAAACCGCAGCTTAGTGTAAATTGTGTTTTTTTTAAGTGGGGCGTGCTACGCAACAAAAACAATTACGTGCATAAACCAATCCTAGGAACACTATGGAGATACAAGTAACGATCATCTCGCTACAATTCATGCATCGAAAGTAGAGGTTGAAGAGTTGGTTAAGCTCGCCGATTCCTGCAACTAGGTTACCTCCGAGTCGCGAGAATTTCTCCGGGACGATCCACCGTTCTAGGATGCAAGTAAACGTTAACACTTTATGCAAAAGTACTGACAACAAATTGACGATGTAGTATTTCATAAGTTAGGCCTATCCAACACCATCGCTACCCTAATAATGTGTTATCGTTATTGTTGGCATCATTGTTACAATAACAATGCACATGATTTGGAAAACAAAAACATCAATTATACATGATCTAGTCTAGAGGCCTTATTAGGGATCTTATTCGTGTATATATTTTCCACACAATGCAAATAGTATTCAAGAACCAAAAATATAAACTTAATTATGAACATGAGAATATAACAATAAATTTTTTATTATTGCCTTTAGGGCATATTTCAACAATTTTTTCATTTTATTTCTTCTTAGTAGGTAAATCCCAATGCCACTAATTCATTCTTCCTTAAAATTTTCATTATTTTAATTTTGTTTTATTTTTATATGCTTATTCTTGTATGTCATTTTTTTGTATTTTTTGTGTAAATCCTGTGTAGTTTTTGTCAATTGTTGTTTTCATTTGTTTTATTTTCTTTTTTTATTAAAAGATAATATCAATGCCACTAATTCATTTTCTCTCAGAAAACTTTATTATATTGATTTGTTTCTATTTCATTTTCCTTCTTCTTTAAGGTTAATACCAGTGCCATTAATTTATTTCTTTTTAGGAAACTTCTTTTTTTGAATATTTCACTATTTCTTCTTAGAATACATATTTTTTTGGTCCTATTCCAGCAGCCACCCCTCTAAGCCAAGTCATCAGAGGGAAGCAGCCACCCCTCCGCCTTGACGTTTTTTGATGGCAACTTTAGTTACCCGGGGATGGCAACTTTAGTTGTGAAGCATGACAACTTTCTGTTTAGATGACAAGTTTTAGTTTAATTGTAAAAACGTCAGGGCGGTGTTTCATGTCACACGTGTGACACTTATCATTTAGGTAAAAGAAACAATGCTCGACAAGTGAAGATTCTAGAAGAATACGACGGAGAATACCACGGTGACACCATTTGAAACGTGAATTAGGTTGTGCACAGTTGCTCTAGCAAATATGTAGGGATATACAACCTTTGATGTTCTTGCTCGAGTCGCCGGCGTTCTGCACCACAACAGCCGCTCGTCGATCGGAGCCCCCTGCCGCCGGCGGCGAGATAAGAAGGAAGTCCCACTCAGTGGCGGGCCCTTTTTGTTTCTTCACGACGTCGTATATGTTTGGGCATCTTCACGTGGGCCAGGCTGGAGATGTATGCAAATGGACGGACTCCGGTGTTTTTCTAGATTCTTTTTTGAGACTAGGCATCCCGAACCGGCCACTACACACTACAGGCCCAGCTGACGTGACAATGCAAGAGAGTGAAGGCCCATCTTCCCTGAAACAAAGAAGGGAGAAGGCCCATCTTCTATGTTAAGGTCGCCAAACCTAGCGGGGTTCTCCGTTCCCTCGAAAATGGTAACCAAAAAACGGCACCGGCGACGGCGGCTGCTCGTGCTCGGGGGGGAACGCCGACGAGCACGAGGGGGGCTGGCGGAGGCTCTCCCAGTCCGCAGCAGCAGAACGGAACAGAACAGAAGCCCATTGCGTCGGCGATCCCGCCTGGCGACGCACGCAATAATACTGCAGCAGCATCAGCGGCAAGCAGGTGGAGGAGACGCAGCTGCAGATGCGTCGCGCCATGTGAGGCGAGGTGGCGAGGCGAGGGAGCCACGAGGCCGGCACGTGAGCGAGCGCAGGAGCTGTCTGAGTCTGACCGTCCGTTTCTTCGGTTCTTGATGAATCATGATGGCCACGCAGATCCGGGGACCCAGCGGATTGGTGGTAGCTACTGAATTTTCCTTGAGCTCACATGGACATACGGAATCCCTCGGCAAATTGGTCGTATCGTATCGTACGCGCCCTGTTGGCTGGCTGTAGATCGTAGCTCGTGTCAAGTACTGCTGCCACCTGCACCGCACCGGTGGACGGTTGATGCCCGAGTTCATGGGCTGCCGGGTAATAATGCTCCTCTGCAGACTTGCGGCAAGAGCAATGGCCAATGGGAGACTGCTTGATCTGCACGGAGGATTTCTTTATTTTCTTTTAATCTTTTCTACCAGCCAAGTTCAGATCAGCAGCACCAAACGAACAAGGAGATCGGACACACGCAGAGAGAGGGAGAGAGGGAGAGAGAGGGAGGACCAGATCACCAGACCACATGGAGATGCTAGATGAGCACTACCAGATCGATCATAGCATAGGGAAATGCCAAATGAACATTTTTCTATGTGCCCCTTTTGCGAGGGCAAGTGCGCGTGTCACATGGGCATGGGCGTGGGGATCAGATCAACTGAACCTCATCATTTCGTTTTCCCTCGGGTCTCTTAAGTGTGCGTGGATAACATTTGAGGGAGTAGCAGATTAATCCCACGTGGACCAGATCAGATCAGATTAATCCCATGTTAAGTCAGTCAAGTGTGCCTTCTGCAGTAGAAAACATGTCTAGGGTTCTTGGGTTTCTCTAGAAGACACAGAGGGAGTAGCAGAAACAACACATGTGAACCAACATTTGAGGCATCAACTGAAACGGGTAAATGCAATATTGAACTCGTCCATCAACCCTGGCGACAGTTTTCTTCCGTCCTGGATAACATTTCAACTTCCTTAACCCCAGATTTATTGGCACCGTAATTTACTTTTCAGAAAGCACCGCCGCTCGATTGGTTGTATTGCTTTCAAGGACCGCTTTCATTGCCACGCTAAACTATTGGTAAATCACACGGCTCAAATCACAACCCCAGCAAAAACTCCTCTATCCCACCACAGTGTTTTCCGCCCTGTGCCGCGCCTGCTTGTGCTTGGCTTGGACCGGCCCTCTGCTTTTCCTTTGTGCTTTACACAGCCTTCCCTCGGCATGTGCACACTCCAAGGGCACTGGTGCTGCTGGTGACTGGTGAGTGGCGTGCTGACCATAGGCAATGGGGGCGAGACCGTGAGATGAGATCTTGCCTGCGTTGTCGCCACCAACCAGACTCCACTGCGGTACGCCACTGCGCTTCCCTCCCTCCCTCCCTCCTCCCCCGCTCCGAGATTGGATCTTTACCAACAACATAGGTTTCTTTCTCCTCGCCACAGCCCGGCTCTGCTCTTGATCTGTTCTCCGGTTCATCTTTTTCCGGTGCATTCTGGTGTCCCTTTTCTTTTTGGTTGCCATCTGCCCCCTACTGGGTGTTCTGCTGGTTCATTGGTTAGTGGGATGGGGGAGAAGAATGGGCGGTGAATCGTGTGGCCTCTTGCTCTGGTTGGGTGGGACACCATTGCTTGATTCCCTCTGGTATTGCTTGCCAAGGGGGGACTCTGATGTAGCATTGGCCTCCAAGTTTTAGGGGTGTGTTATTTGTTTTCTCTCCTGATTTTACCATGTTCCATACCATTGGACCTCCTTTTCCAGTATCTTCATAGCTAATCAGTCCTGCAGTTTCATTTTCTTCCATTTCTTGCAGTCTTAGTTTGTTTTCATCTCTTTACTGAACACTGTTTCTTTTCTGGGCGTAATGCAGTGGGATTGTTAACCTGTCTTTGTATGCTCCGAAACTGGTTCAAGACTTCATCCATTCTGCTGCGTTTATCAGGACATCTGTGGATGGGAGGTGAATATTTCTACTGACTAGTTCCAATCTTGACCCCTAATTTTCAGCTTACATACTGCTGTTTTCCCCTATCATAGATTCCACCATGCAGTTTCTAAAACAGGAAATTGTAAATCCTAGTTTTAACTGCTGATCGATCTACACTTGTGCACTGTAGGTTAACTGCTTACAAATTGGGAGATTCTGTCTGCTCTTCGGGCTCCTAGCTCTTCGCTTTGCCCGGAAGCATGATATACTCCACAGCTGCTTGAATGCGTATTCAGAAGCAGCAGAACCATCTTCTGTCGCCACGCATGATATTATACCGCAGGGTTGCTCAATCCTGAGCACTGAAGAAGTTGAGAAATATCGTGCCATCTCTGGTGGTTTACCTTGCTCCTCTCTGACAATGGCGACTTTAGTTCGTCATGACTCGAATAATACACGGTACTCATGGTTGTGGGTTAGCCATATCAGCCCTAAGAACTCCAAGTGGCTTCAGGAGAATCTTACTGGTATGCATTTTTCCGCTCGATTCGTTATTGTTTATCCTTTCTTGTTAATTTAGTGTGGAGTATATGTGTTAGTATCAAAAATTGTACATATGAGTACCGTGTATAGAATGCTTTATAACCACCCATTTAAATATAGAATGCACATGCAATGCTAGCCATTTTAGTGTATATACGTTTTCTTGTCTGGCGGATAGTTCAAAACATTGTTTGCTGGATATCTGTGTTTGGTGTGTTGGAACATTTTGGTCTCAATAATCTGTAGGATCCACCTTATATTGTTTGTAAATTTGCTATTTGAATTCCTACTAACATGTGTGCCACAAACAAAATCAAATTTACATAACTTTTTGATGTTGATTTACAAAGCCAGCTAAGCGCCTTTGTTTCACGATCATTTAGACTGTAAATTTTGTTCATGGCCACTTTGGACCATCTTCTCAAGTTCTCAGAGCCATTTTATAATCTCCTCGTATCTGGCAATCGGAAGTTCATCAATGTGAAATAGACATTTATCTGTCTTTATTGAGGTAGAAAGGTGACAGCAAAAGACAGGGCTATCGCCTATCGGAGCTAACAAAATTTTGATCCTTCAACTTGAAGTAATTTTTGAAGTCAACAAAGCGGCTGGGCTGACACTAACTTTAATTTTTGTTTGCAAATTGCAATAGCACATTGTAATTCACAAACTAATGATGTTGCTTGTAATATGATTATTCAACACTACCTAAACCGGTCATATCTATTTTTAATATTAGCATAAACAAGTGACTACTTCAGTTCACCTCATTGTCATGATTCTCTACATGCTCATTTTGCTATTGTATGATTTTTGAACTGAAATGCCATTGTATAATTTAGGAACAGTAAAAGAAACAGTATTACCAAAGTATTTATTTTACAATAGGCTTAATGTGTTGTTTGGTTAGTTTTTTGGGAGTTCAGTATGTATGTATATATAATAAGATATTGATTGCTTCCTTTGCATTTTCTTGTACTAAACATGCTTTTTACTTCCTGGGAGTAATATTTTATTTCTGAACTACATTCATCTCTCACCATTTTGCACTTACCTTGTTGATACATCATGTAGAATATGATTGCAACGTTGAAAGTAGAATTAGCCAAAATAAACTGGTAATATTGAATGGCATGTGGCTAATTGAATTTCTTTTTGTGAACAGACATGGATATGATGGTCAAGGCGATGATAAAACTTATCAATGAAGATGCTGATTCTTTTGCAAGGAGAGCGGAAATGTACTATAAAAAACGCCCTGAGCTCATGAAACATGTGGAAGAGTTTTACAGAGCATACCGTGCCTTAGCAGAAAGGTATGATCAAGCAACTGGCGCACTCCGGCAGGCCCATCGGACAATTTCAGAAGAGTTTCCAAATCAGATGCCATCAATGTCTGAGGACTCGCCCTCCTCAAGCCAAGAAGGGGAGCCACGTACACCAGAAATGCTGACACCCTTGCGTGCACCTTTTGAACCTGATGATCTGCACAGAGATGCGCTTGGTGTTTCACCACCGCTATTTACTGTCAAGAGAAATGGTACACACCCTGATGAAATAGGTTCTTTGTCAAGCCGCAAAGGTCTCAAACAGTTCACTGATTTGTTTGAAAGCTGTGACAGTGCCCATCGTGTCAGTTTCTCCGATGGGAAAGTAAGAAAAGGCCTCAGTTTTGAAAGCCCAGATGCTAAAGGGAAACAAGATGCAAGTGATGATATCATGAATTTGCAAAATGAAATCTCCAAATTATTAGCAGAGCGCCAAAGTCTGAAGCAACAAGTTTCATCTGAGTCTCAGCGGGCAAACAGTGCTGAGAATGAATGCCAAAGCCTTAAGGACACCATAACATGTTTGATTTCTGAGAAAGACAAAGCCCTTGTGCAGTATAGTGAATCCACCAAAAGATTGTCTGCTTTAGAGACGGAGCTCTCTAAGGCACACAATGAACTCAAGAAACTCTCTGATTATATGGCCAGGGAAGTAGAGACTCTAAACAGCGCCGAATCACGTAACAACACAATGCAATCCGAGCTTGAAACTCTGGGGCAGAAGATCATGATGCAGCAGCAAGAACTTGCACAAAATAGAAAAGATCTGGTGGATTCAAAGAGCAAATTCGAGAGTGAGATCCACTCCCTGAGGAGCACTGTCTCACAAATAAATACTGAAAAAGATGTGGCTCTACTACAACATCAGCAGTGTATTGAGGAGGTTTCTGATCTGGAATCCAAACTCTTGAAGTCACAATCAGAGCAGGAGAAGATTGAACTGAAGGTACAATTGCTGGTGCAAGAACTTGAACAGAAGAGAGAAGAGGCTGGTGCCATACATACTCGGCTGCAGGATGAACACTTCAATTACATGCAAAAGGAAGCAGCTCTTCTTGCAATGGAAGACCTGCATTCCCAGTCTCAGGAAGAGGTTAAAAGGCTGGCACAAGATCTTGAATACTCCAACAAGAAATTGAGTGATTTGGAAGCTCAACTTGTGGTTGCACAATTGGAAACGGAGAAGATTGCAAATAAAGCACAGATACTGGAGCGAGAACTTGTATGCAAGACCGAAGAAGTTGGTAACCTTCAAAGTAGTTTGCACGAGGAAGGGCGGAAGTGCATGCTCGCCGAAACAACTCTTCTCAGAGTAGAGAACCTACATTTGCAGTCCCAGGAAGAAGCCAAGACAGTAGCACAAAATCTTGAAATCTTAAGCAAGAAGCTTAGTGAGGCTGAAAATGATAGGTTGAATCTGCAGAACATTTCACTAGAACTCAAGAACACCATTTCAGAGATGGATTCTGAGAAAAACGAAATGCTACTTCCACAGCAGCAGTCCATGGAGAAACTTTCTTATTTAGAAGCACATATTTTTGATGTACAGTCAGATCTGGATAAAAATAAGGAGAAAGTCCATTTGCTGGAACAAGAACTGAAACACAGCAGAGAATTGGTGGATGGCCTCCACAATAATTTGGAGGAGGAAGGCCATAAACGGATGCATGCCGAAGCAGAACTTAGGGTGGTGACAAACCTGCATTCGGAATCTCAGGAAGAAGTGGGTAAGCTTGTTATGGATCTTCAAAAGTTAAATGACGAGTTAAGTGAAGTGCAGGACAGCAATCTGATTGTGGAGGACTTATTGTGTGAACTTATGAACACCATCTCTGTTTTGAATACCGAGAAAGATGCAGCACTTCTTCAACTGCAGCTGTCCTTAGAAAGAGTAACCGATCTGAAGTCAGAAGTCTCGGAGACACAGTTGGAGGCGGAGAAGACTGAGCAGAAGTTGCAGGTGCTGGAGCAAGAATTTGCTCAGAAGAATGTCATGGTGGATTTTCTGCAGTCAAGTCTGCAAGATGAGGGCAAGAAACGTGTGGAAGCTGAGACATTGCTCATCTCAAAAGAGAATCAATATATCCAATCACAGGACGAAGTAAATAGATTGGCCCTGGAGAATGGGACACTGAACAGAAAGTTGAATGAGATGGAGAACCTGTCTTTCGAGCTTAAGAACAACATCTTGCTTCTGAATTCCGAGAAAGACACAACTCTTCTTCAGCACAAGCAGTCCTTGGTAAAAATATCTGATCTGGAATCTAAGCTTTCAGTGTTGCAGGTTGAACTAGAGAATGCTGAACAAAAAGTGCAAATGCTTGATAAAGAACTCGAGCAGAAGAAAGAAGAGGTTGGTAGCTTGCAGACTAGTCTGAAAGATGAAGCCCGGAAGAATGCTGAGGGTGAAGCAGCTCTTCTCACGATAACTAATCTATATTCTAGTTCTCAGGAAGAAGTGAACAGCTTAGCACTTGAGATTAACAGGCTGAATATAAAGCTGAATGAAGTGGAAAACGTGTCTTCGGAGCTTAAGAACATCATCTTGCTGCTGAATATCGAAAAGGACACAGCTCTTCTTCAGCACAAGCAGTCCTTGGTGAGAGTATCTGATCTGGAATCTAAACTCTCTGAAGTGCAGGTTGAACTAGATAACTCTGAACAGAAAGGGCAAATGCTTGATGATGAACTTGTGCAGAAGAAAAAAGAGATCGATAGCTTGCAGACTAGTCTGAAAGATGAAGCCCGAAAGCATGCTGATGGTGAAGCAGCTCTTCTCACGATAACTAATCTATATTCTAGTTCTCAGGAAGAAGTGAACAGGTTAGCCATTGAGATTAACAAGCTGAACAGAAAGTTGAATGAAGTGGAAAGCGTGTCTTCCGAGCTCAAGAACACCATCTTGCTGCTGAATACTGAAAAGGACACAGCTCTTCTTCAGCACAAGCAGTCCTTGGTGAGAGTATCTGACCTGGAATCTAAACTCTCTGAAGTGCAGGCTGAACTAGAGAATTCTGAACAAAAAGGTCAAATGCTTGATGATGAACTAGAGCAGAAGAAAGAAGAGGTCGATAGCTTGCACACTAGTCTGAAAGATGAATCCCGAAAGCATGCTGAGGGTGAAGCAGCTCTGCTCACGATAACTAATCTATATTCTAATTCTCAGGCAGAAGTGAACAGGTTGGCCATTGAGATTAAAAAGCTGAACATAAAGTTGAATGAAGTGGAAAACGTGTCTTCGGAGCTTAAAAACACCATCTTGCTGCTGAATGCCGAAAAGGACACAACTCTTGTTCAGCACAAGCACTCCTTGGTGAGAGTATCTGATCTGGAATCTAAACTCTCTGAAGTGCAGGCTGAACTAGAGAATTCTGAACAAAAAATGCAAATGCTTGATGATGAACTAGAGCAGAAGAAAGAAGAGGTCGATAGCTTGCAGGCTAGTCTGAAAGATGAAGCCCGAAAGAATGCTGAGGGTGAAGCAGCTCTTCTCATAACGACTAATCTATATTCTAATTCTCAGGAAGAAGTGAACAGGTTAGCCCTTGAGATTAACAAGCTGAACAGAAAGTTGAATGAAGTGGAAAACGTGTCTTCCGAGCTCAAGAACACCATCTTGCTGCTGAATACCGAAAAGGACACAGCTCTTCTTCAGCACAAGCAGTCTTTGGTGAGAGCATCTGATCTGGAATCTAAACTCTCTGAAGTGCAGGCTGAACTAGAGAATTCTGAACAAGAAGGGCAAATGCTTGATAAAGAACTAAAACAGAAGAGAGAGGAGGTGGATGCCTTGCAGACTGAGCTGAAATATGAAGCACATAAGCACATTGAAGCTGAAGCATCTCTTCTTATGATGACAAATATGCATTCGCAGTCTCAGGAAGAAGTCAGTAGGTTGGTTTTGAAGATCGAGAGGCTGAATGGCAAGTTGAATGAGATGGAGAACAGTAAGTTGAACCTTGAGAGCATGATATCCAAGCATGCAGAGGACAACCGTATCCTTGGTGAACAAAATCTTTCTTCTGAATTAACTATCAGTGGCCTTCACGATGAACTGGATATGTTAAAGGAAATGAAAGTGAATCTTGAGAATGAAGTGGGGCTCCACATTGGTGACAAGGAAATGCTTCAAAGTCAATTGGCCTGTCAGAAGAAAGACGCAGAAATTCTGGAGAAGCGGTACTGCTCGCTGGAACATGAGATGGAGGCAGTAAACAAAAGAGCAGCAGCACTCCAGCAGTTACTCGAGGAAAAAACATCTGACATGGAGAAGCTCTCAGAAGAGTATTTGATCTTGAAGAAATCTTTTTCAAATGCAATTGTTGAAACTGAAGCCCTGAACAAGATCATAAAAGAACTGGAAGCTTCAGAAAGCTCTCTGAAAGATGATGTTTGCTTGCATAGTTCTGAGAAGGATTCTCTGGCACGAGAACTACATATCCTCAATAAAAAATATGCTGATATTTCGGAGCAAAAGTCGTTGTTGGAGATTTCATTCTCTAATGTGAATTCTGACATAGGAGAACTGAGAATGAAGTTAAAGGATTCAGAAGAACTGTCCCAGTCGTATCTTGCCACTAACTCTGCTCTTCTTGCTGAGAAGGACAATATTCTGTTCCAGGTATTACTTAATTGTGCTTTCACTCTTAACTATTTTATCCAAATATTCATGAGTCTTAAGCCCCTTGTTGGTATTATACTCTGTTGTTCATAATCTGCTTGAACAGTCCCGTTCCTATCTGACCTGAATCTTATTGCCTGTCAGCTGGAGAGCACTACACTGGCTATGAAATCTCTGGAGGATGAGCATGCTGATCTGGGAGAAAAACACTCGTCCTTGTTAGCAGAGAAAGACCTCTTATATAGTCAACTTGAGAATCTACAAGATCAGGTAGAAATTAGGAATGAACAGCATGAAGCTTTGCTCAGGTTGCACCACATACAGATAAATGACTTTGAAGCGACAGTTTCTTCCCTGCAAGAGAAAATCCATCATATGGATGAGATGCTTGACCAAGAGCAGCAAGAATGTATAGATGCTTCAATCAGTGCATTGATCTTGAATAATAGTTTGGCTGATGTTAAAGACAAAAACTCTGCTCTCTTTGATGAATGCCAGAAGTTCATAGCGGCCACTCATTCTGCCGAGGTACTAATATCACAGCTCGAGGAGGAAGCCAAGAATGAAGAACAGGAGAAGAAAGCATTGTTGAAAGACAATGAGAAACTAAGGGACGGGATCTCACAGCAAATTAATATCCTCAATGTCTGCAAGGACTTGGGACGTCCTGGTGTGATTCATGATGAAATTATGCTGCAGACTTTGTCTCATGAAACTTGCAACCATGTAAAGCATAAAGAGGAGAGTGAACATAGAAATGTCTTCATGGAAGCTGAGCTATCTGTTCTTGGAACAATTCTTACAGAAATAGTCATTGACTTCAGAGATCTGCACTTGCAGAAGTGTGAACTTGAGAAAGAAGTTGAGGCAGGAGCAGCAGAATTGCTTTTTGCGCGGAATGAAAATCACAAGCTTATTGAGCTGAATGAACAGATGGGGCAAAGGTTGCAGCAAGGTAGTGAAAAGGAGGAGACGTTGAATATTGAACTCACCAATGG
Source organism: Elymus sibiricus (assembly GCA_039707655.1). Lineage (NCBI taxonomy): Eukaryota > Viridiplantae > Streptophyta > Magnoliopsida > Poales > Poaceae > Elymus > Elymus sibiricus. The sequence continues at coordinate 317,541,388 of CM077670.1, read as the reverse complement.
CATGGCACGGTTAATGCAGAAGGATGATGAGCTACACAAGGCAGATGAGAAGAACCAATTCTTGCAGGAGACAAACCAGGAATTGTGCAGAGTTCTCAGGGATCTTGAGGCTTGTGCTGAAGATGCAAAAGGTGAACTTGAGGAGAAAATCGCAGCGCTAACTGAACAAGGTGCTGTTAGGGATAATGATTATCTTCTTCTTTGCGAAGCTAACGTGACATTGCAAGGAGATGTTGACACTCATAAGCAGAAGGAAGAGAGTTTGGTGTCTACACTTGAGATGGTGACAAAAGAGAATGTACAACATGAAAGGGAATTTGTTTCACTCGTGAGTGATATGATAACTTGCTCGGTGAATGTCATGATCTATGAGGAACATCTACTTGAGCTGATGATGGAATGCGAGGCTCTTGAGATCAGAATGATCACTGAAAAGGGAATGCTAATGAAAGAAATCTCCTCAAGGGATGCTTATGTTGATGAGCTGCACAGAAGGATTGCCGTCATGGGAGCAGAAACTGCAGAACTGAAGGCAGAGATGAGCAGATATCTGCCACTTTTAGCATCTCTGTCGGATCAGATAAGCATGCTGGAAGAAGACACCCATTTACTTTCAGATAAAGAAGGCAATTTGGTAAGCTACTCCATCCTATGAAACTGGAGCATTTTCCATTCTCCATGGATATGCAATATGCTGTGTTTATTATAAAAGTTCTCCATAGTGACACTAAAACAGGAAATTTATTTTTCTCCTTGACAAATAGCATTATGTCATGTAAACCAGCTAGTTCTACCTTTCACTTATAATATATTTGGCTTATGCAGGAGCTTGTACAAGATGATAGACGTGGTTCAGAGTTCCTAGACATACCATCAGGAGTTTTGGAGTTGGACAGCTTAATTGCAAGAGTTGAAGCACTCCGGGTTGTGATATTAGATGTCAAGGACCGTCAAGATAAGGAGTTTACTGAATTTGCTGCTAAATTGGAGTCGGCGAATCTAGAAATTCAAGATCTTAAATCAAGAAAAGGTTCATGCATCAGACACAAGGAACAATACATGGAGGATGATAGGCAAAAATATGACGCTGATAACTCCAAAGGAAAGCAAGCACAGATCATGAAAGATATTGAACTTGATCAGGTATCTACTTGCCCACCATATGGCTCTGGAGCCGCTGTCTACCCTCTTGGTGGCGATGCAAATGCAGAGCTTGATGATGAGATGCTCCAGCTGTGGGAGACTGCTGAGAAGGATTGCAAGAATGGAACAGCCAAATCTTCATCATCTGAACATGACATACAAGAGGTGGAGGAGGTGAAGAGTCAGTACACTTCCTTTGAGATAGCAAGAGGGAGAGACCTAGGGATCAACAGACTCGAGATATCGACAGCAACCCTCGAACCTCAGCAATTATGGACCAAAAATGTCCTTGAGAAGCTCGCCACCGATGCTCAGGGGCTGTTAATCATCCAAGCAAGCATCGAGGAAGTGAAGCAGAAAATCGAGGGAACTTCCAAGGGGAAATCTCCCATGAGCTCAGAGTACAGCAGCATCAGGGCTCAGCTGCAGGAGATCGAGGGTTCTGTCTTGGAACAGATAGGTTTCAACAGCAGTTTGATGAAGAAGGCTGAGAATTATCCTGCATTCGAGGTGAATGCCGACCTAGAGGGCTATTCCAGCAGAAGAAAAATCTCCGAGCAGGTGCAGAAAGGATCGGAGAAGGTCGCGAGGCTGGACCTCGAACTCCAGAAGATACAGTACGTGCTGCTGAAGCTCGAGGAGGAGCACGAGTTCAAGAGGGTCAAGGTCTCCGAGAAGCGTTCGCGGCTGCTCTTGAGGGACTACGTGTACGCAAAGAAGGACAAGAATGACGCCGGGCAGAAGAAGAAGAGTAGGGTGCCCTTCTGCGGCTGTGTGCGCCCCAAAACAATGACCGAGTCTTAACCGTTTTGCTCTGTAGGCAGCAGCAAGCTCCACATGTCAGCCCAACAGGCTCATGTTCCTTCCGATTCGGAGTCGCAGCGAGCAGTGTCTTTAGTATCTCTTCTGTAATGAATCGCATGATAATGTTAACAAGGAGCTCATGCATTCAGAGTTTTGTCCTTGTTAAAAAAAATGAGGCAATGTCCCCTAGTTTAACTAGTTAATCCTACTGATACTGTTATGAATCGAAGCATTTTGTAATTCCTTTGCCCTTTGCTGTTTCTATATGTCTGCAATGAAGATATATGAGAATGCTTCTTTCAAGGATATAATCCTCACTCCCTTTTTACTGTATTTAGATCTACTTTTATCTTCCATCTTGGAATTTAGTAGTCGATACTGGTACTCTGATCTGTCGCCGATTTGGTTATTAGTAGTCTCATCATACTCTCATTGCCTCATTGTCTCATATGTGTGTATTAACTTTTCTGTTCATATTTTGCCTGTCCTCTGCAAGTGTATTTCTGATCTGTCTCCCAAATTTTGTACTGTAATTAGCAGTGATGACATCCCATTACGTCATGCAACCATTCAAGAAGCAAGTTTGGGAAGGTTTTACGTCATGCAAGAAGCAAGTTTGGAAAGGTTAGTCTCGTACCATCATTTGTTCAGGTTATCGACTATGTTGCATTTGCACAAGCTAAGCTATTGCTTCAACACCAACAAAAACGGTGATATTCATTTCATGTGGATTTCATCCACAATGTAGGAGTACAATAGCTCGAGATGTTTATACTGATCTCGGCTTGCATTGCGTGTTAACAACTCAACTCGGGTCAGACCCAATCAGACCATGTTCTCGTGCGCCGCACTGTCGACGACCATGCCCGGCTTGTGGGAGTGCAGCACGAAGTCGCACTCCGCCACGGCCTCGCCCACGGTCGGGAAGATCCACTCGTGGCCGATGAGCTCCAGCACCTTGGAGCTGTCCAGCTTCTTCATGATCTCGCTCCCCGGGTTCGCCAGCACGATCTGAAACGAAGGAGAAATCAGCCAAGGTTCATGACAGAGCATGCATATACTTTCTTCAGAAAGATGACAGTTTGTGTTGCTCTGTTCTTACCTGAATCCCCCTCCTGTCCAGGGTCTTCTTGAGCTCGTCCAGCATGCTCGTCCCGCTGGTGTCGATGCTACCGACCGCTGTGTGCAGAAAGAACAAGTTTCAGAGATGCTCTGCTCGAGATGTTCAGATGTAGACATTGTTTCAGAACAAGTTGTTGTAACTTACCACCCATGTCGAGGACGACGTACTGCACGCCCGTCTCGCCCTTGGCGCTGGTGCGTTCGTCGTCGTCGTCGATCCACCGGGTGAACCTCTCGCGAAGGTAGCCGGAGTTGGCGAAGTAGATGGGCGAGTCCACGCGCAGCACGAGCACGCCGGGCACCGTCCGCGCCGTCGTGTACTGGTCCATCCGGCGGTAGATGTTCGTGTCCGGCACGTTGCCCAGCACCGTCGTCCTCGGCCGCGCCACGAAGAGCAGCACCCGCAGCACCGAGATGGCCACGGCCACCACCAGCCCCATCTCGACGCTGCCGAAGACGACGCCGAGGTATGCCCCCGCGCAGACGCAGAAGTCCACCTTGTCGACGTGCCAGAGGTGGACGGCGGCCGGGAAGTCGATGAGCCCCAGCATCGCCGACATGATGATCGCCGACAGCACCACCAGCGGCGTGTAGTGGAAGAGCGGCGTCAGGAAGAGGAGCGTCACCATCACCGCCAGCGACATGACCACGTTGGACATGGCCGTCTTGCACCCGGCGTTGTAGTTGACGGCGGACCGGGAGAAGGGCCCCGTGGTGAGGTAGCAGGAGGTGAATGACCCCAGGATGTTCATCGTCCCGATGGCGATCATCTCCTTGTTGCCGTCGATGTGGTAGTTCTTGAACATGGCGAAGCTGCGGCCGACGGCGATCCCTTCCTGCACATGTGCATATACCCCAGCCGGCAGGTGTGAGATATTCGATCTTTCGCCGGTGTAAATTTATTTCGGCGCAGCAGCAGAACTAGCGAAGCAGATGAGTTTGTTGGGCTTACGGCGAGGGCGATGATGCCGGTGATGAGGCCGGTCTTCAGGGCGAGCATCATGTACGGCGGCGTGAATTGGAGGTTTGTAACGGAGATTGGGTTCAGGCCTTTCTTCAGATTACCGATCTAGAGTGTTCCAAAATGGCGTCAGTCATTCAGTCAGTTACTCAGTCGACATAACGTGCAAGTGTCGTGGTGAATGTATGGGTTGCTCACAATTTGAACGCCATGGTTTTCAGCATGGGTGAAGTAGACCAGGAGGCTCCCGAGGATGACCGACGTCAATGGCGCGGCGGCGGATATCCAGAACAACCTAGGCTGCCTCTTGCTCTGTCCAAATTAAACATAAGATTAGTTTCATGAAACATTAATAATTTTTAGAGTGACTTGATGTGGTTTCAGAGTAGCAAGAAATGGTTTGTTTTAGATAATCAATTCTTGGTTCAACTTGGAGCAAGAGCCTCAAAGTTCAGACCAAGAAGTAGTTCTAAGAGTCTCGTGTCACAATTCAGAACGGAACTGTATAATATGTGGCTTGTTGTACATGATTAATAACTGCCCGGTCGCGCTTTGAAACATGACAAAAACCATTGGAATAGTCAGGCAATAAACATACTTGAGAACATTTTCTGATTGGAACATAGTATTAAATTCAGTGGCTACAAGAACAAGCTTCCTCAGGCATCGCATTTGGATTAGTTAATTAATTACACCATAATGCAGCGTTTAGTGGAGCATGGCCTTTTGCAATAATTCCCCAGGTCGGCTCTTTTCCCCGCCCATGATATCTGGTCCGATGCATGCATTTCGCCATCAGCGTGACACCGATGCGAAAACGGGCTAGTCAGAATGCGGGTCAAGCGCTGTCCTGCTGCTGACAGAAAATGACACGATGCAATGGACGCCTGTCTGGCTCGAAATTATGCTCCTCCGTCACTACCAACATGTTGAAAAGACAAAAAAGGTTTTTCCTTTTCAGACGCAAAAAGGAAGGAGCCCCCCAAGTCGCATATACGACTACAGAGCAGAGATCAAATTGGGTTTTTGTAAAGGCGCATTCTAACTACTGAATGGTATTCAGAGACGAGGAGGAAGATGACAATGGAAGTATGGAACAAGATCAGATCGTCAGAGATCAGAGGCATGTGCTGCGTGTAGGTGCAAGCTATGTATCCAAAAGCGCCCAATGGATGGACTCTCTTGTCCCGCTCCCGCCTCGGTCGCCAATGAGCTCACGAGCGGCCGTCCTCATGTGGAGTAGGCACTACCTCGCCTACCTCATCTCCAAAAAGCTCACAGCACAAAATTGTCTTTCCTGCATCTCTCGAGCTCGACCAGACCTGTGACTGACTGACTGACGCAGCTAAACACTGGGTCTAGGCACTAGCTAGCCATATGCATCCATGGACCATCCTTGCCATTCACTTCACCGGGCTAGAGAGTAGAGAGAGCATGGCTTTTGGATTACGAGACGTGCACAAATGGAGTTAGCCTCTCGTGCACCGCCATTATCTCCAAAACATCGTGTCACGGATGGATCGAGGCAGCGTCTGTGCTGTCACGATCCGAGTACAGAGTGGGGTACTACGTCATGGTCGATTGTAACATGCTGCTAGGACACATACAGTAATGGAGTTAGAGGTGCAAGACAAGGCCCAATGATTGGTGACGATCCATGGATCCATTCCGTGGATGGATGGATGGATGGATGGGTCGACCGATTCTCTTGTGGTCCTAGTTTATGCACCCCTTTTGGTGTTATTCGGCACGTCATTAGTTTACCAGAGGAGAGATTCTTGCGCCACTTACTAGTACTGCTACACTAGCTAGAGAGGCGAATCGGGATTTTGTCACGCACAAGTTAAGCATGAGGTGTTTAACTTGTGATTAAAAAAGAAAAGGTATTTTTTTTTATTTAGAAAGAGAGCTCCCTCTCCGATTTCCATATAAAAGAAAAAAAGAAAAGGTAATGGAAAGCATATGGTAGTATTTAACTTGTAATTATAAAAGAAAAGGTGATCAAAAGATCTGGGAAGTAAAGTGAGAATATTGGCATGGTAGACTTGACTTACGAAGAAGCGGGTGACGAGGAGGAAGAAGAGGAAGCCGCAGCCGAGCACCACGCTCTCCCATCGCCACTGAAAATCAAGCCATCCAACCAATTGAGCCCGTCAGGAACATACACGGACTATTAACAAATAGCTAAGCTAGTCACATGCAATGGTCGATCGGATGCATGTCCCTCATATGTACGTATGTGACTGTGCCCAGCTAGCGAGCTGGACCAAGCTGCAGTGCAGACATGGACATAGGCATGGCCGGCCGGCCGTAGAGGCAAGCGGAGCTTATGCGTCGTGTCATGGTCTGTCCTGTTCGTGTTCCTGTCCTACCCGGGCATGGCATGCACGTAATTAACCTTGCCGGTCTAGACATATATAGCTACCTACCCCAGAGGCTTGTGCCCCGGGAGCCCAGTCCCAAAGTGTCACGCGCATGCACCGGTGTCATCATGCCATCCGTCCGTTTTTCATGTCCTAAATAAGTTCTTGGCGACTATCTACTCTACTAGACTACTACAGAAAGACGCACCGTGTGCTGCTAAAATCTAGTCACTAGTTTGATCACAACATACAAGAAAAAGTTCTAAAAGGTGCATACTACGTATGGGCTCTTGGGGTCCTAGGTACCTAGCTACTATGTTATGTATGTATGGGTAACATGCATGATGCGAGTGTTGATTAATTAACAGATGGTAAGTGATTATAATACTGGACCTGGTGTGTCTGGGAGAAGACGGAGCGCATGACGGAGACGAGGTCGGTGGAGGTGGTGAAGTGCTCCAGCCCTAGCATGCCCTTGAGCTGCTGCAGGCACACCACCGTCGCGGCGCCGCCCATGAACCCGACGATCGCCGCGTGCGACAGGAAGTCCACGATGAAGCCCAGCCTGCACGTACACACATGCATCCATCCCAGTAAGTACACACCCTACGTAGCAGTTACACCTAAACCTCCACACACATACACCAAGCTTGTTGCATCTACTTTATGTATGTAGGCGTAGCAGTTAGTACTTACCTACAGCTAATTACTCTAGAAGCTAATTAACCTTTGACAAGTTAGAAAGGTGCCACTGTGCTTTTGGTCCATTCTCACCAACTACGTGTGTGGCTTAACCCACAAGAGAGACCTTAGGTGTGATTTTCCTAATCGTAATCAATGGTTTGATTAGTTAATAGAGTGAGCAAGAAGCTCATGCATGGTACGACGTGCCTGAGGATGCCAAGCGAGGCCTGGATGACGCCGGCGAAGAAGGTCGCCGTGAAGGCCAGGTGGAGGTACAGCGCCGGGTTCTCCGTCGCCGACACCTCGGCGCCCAGCATGGAGCCGATGAGCAGCGACGCCACCGCCACCGTCCCCACCGCCAGGTCCTTGGAGCTTCCCATCATGGCGTACACCAGCGGCGGCACGAAGCTCGAGTCTGCAGTCGGTAATAGAGTGAGTCACTAGCCCACGTGCGTGCGTGCACTGCAGAGCGCGGCCGGCATGGCAAATCGGCAATGGCAGCATATATATGGTTATGTATGTATGATGCGCTTACAGAGGCCGAGGATGGGCGGCAGGTTGGCGAGCTTGGCGTAGCTGATGCCCTGCGGGATGGCGAGGCTGGCAATGGTGATGCCGGCGATGAGGTCCGACTTGAAGGTGCCGAGCCTGTACGCCGGCGCCCACTCCAGGAACGGGAAGAAGTAGCGGAGCGCGGCGGCCGCGCGCCGGCCGAAGCCCCGCTCCCGTACCACCGCGCGGAACGGGTCGTCCGGGAAGAAGGTCTCCTTGAGGTTGGCCCGGAACGTGTCCAGGAACGGCCGCGCCTCCGGCACCGGCACCCTCGGAGCCGCCCTCCCCCCGCCGTTCACGCTCTTCCCGGCCGCCGCGCTGCCGCCCATGGCCGCTGGCTGCACACGTGTGTGCTAGGCTGCTCGCTCTAACTGCGTGAGCGTGCTCTGTTTGGAAATGGATTTCACCACTTGCGCTTGCTCTGGATGGTTAGCTCGTGCTACGTTGGTGTATATATACAGCGGCCGGGGGTCGGATTAGGTGTCCGGTCCGTTGCGGGTGTGATCCGGGCGGTGGGCTCGGTCGGGATTAGCGTTCCGGGTAAAGCTTTTGCCGTGCGGTGCGATGCGACGGGCGCACGCGGACGCCGGGGCCGCTCGGGCCCCGCCTGACAGGGACCTACGCACTTGCCTGACGTGGAGCGTGCGGTAGAGGAAGGAAGTGATGGGATCTGCAGGAAGCTTCAGTAGAGTATAGGATTATTGTTGGCGTCTCGTGCGGGTGGGCGCGGCTGTCGTCTCGTCTCGTCTGCCGCCGATCTGCCGTGCGATCGGGCCGGTCGGCTCCGCGATCGATCGGCATCGGCGCGTACTGTGCACCGGGTTGGGCTCCCGTCGCGGCTGCGGAAATCGCCGGCCTCGTTTGCTCGGTCCGGCTGCTCAGTGCGCACAAACACGTACGCGCATGTGCAGAACGTGTACTGTTTTGCATTTTTTGTGTATGTACTGCCTACAGCACGGCTGTACGTGCAGGTATCGTTTTGGTATTATAGCCTCCCTAGTTTCTGCATATCGAACGATCTGATCTGGAACGGTGATTGGGTAAGCAGCATCTCGTGTGTGTCAGCTGGTGACGTGTACACATGTGGACGGTGTGCCAACTGTGCGTGCCAAACCAAACGAGAAAAGAAACTGATCAGATTCCACTGAGACAAGATATGCGATGATTGGTTTTCAAAAAAAAGAAAAGATATGCGATGATCACATCGCATATACGCCTCAAAAATGGATGTAAAAACGCCACAGAGCTAGTAATCCTGCACGTGTTCGGTCCTACGTACTACCCACAGCAGGAAATTAGTGAAATGATTAAGCAGAGTATCGTATCTCTCCCAGATGGCATGAGCAAGTTACCGACCGCCACGAGGGTCGCCTGGGCAATGTGGTTGCTTGTTTAATGATTTATTAATCGAGTAGCCGACAGGCATTAACACGTGTGCGCCGTTATGAAGCTGCTACCCATACCCACTCGTTTTCGCTTCGGTGGCTGCTACCCCGTTAACCTCGTCGACTACTCGTGCGACGCCGGGTAAGCACGGCGCAGATTAGTAGCGTGGGAAATCGAATTGTCTACCGATCGATTTGGTCATCGCCGAGTCAGTGTTGAGCGTGGAGAAGTTATCTGATGGCTACTAGTGCTGCACTTGGAGTTTGCCTTCTTGAGTCTTGACCGACCTCTGAGACACCACACAATTAACCCCCCCCCCCCCCCCCCCCCCCCCCCCGGTCCTAATCAAATCATTGATTGACCTTCTCTGCGCGTGGCCCCAAACTAGATAGCATGGTGCGCAAATTTGTTTTTGTTTTTCTCTCGAGAAATAACGAGTACACGGTGGATCAACATGTAAGCACACTTCCCGCCAACAAAAATAAAATGTGCATGCATACCAAACTCAAATAATGTCTACAGAGACTGGAAGCCTGGAGTCGTGAAACTTCAGAATTTTTTGAAACACTTGAGTGACCCGATACCCTGAGAGTAGAGCCTTTCCCCTTTTTTTGTACTCAATGCTGTTGTGCTCTTCTCTTTGAGCAGTAACTTTTTTCTTAATTAATCAATGAAGCAAATCTTTTGCCTCGGTTTAAAGAAAGAATATTCGCAAAGTTGTTACGCGCCTCTCAATCCCCTCCCCTCCCCTAGTCTTTCCTCTCCCACACATGGATCTCGTCCCCACCTACCCATGCAACCTGATTTTTGCACTCTCGCAATCAAATTTGCCATATCAGGATTTCCAAAAAAAAAAATCCCCTTCGGCCCCTTGGAGTTCGTCTCTCAGGGGGAGAGAGAGATTGTAGGGTAACGCAGTAGAAAACAAAAAAAATTCCGACCTACGCACCAGCCCAGGACCACTATGAAGACTGCATACAAGGTTTCGATCCGATCGTTACCGACTCGTAGCGCAGCGGAAGTAGAGTCGATATAGATCGTCGGTGCAGATCCCCGCAGCTAGGATTTACAACCTCCCAACCGCGGGGATGTACTCCCTCGTCTGCCCCACGGACAGCCCTCCGGGAGGCGGTCGGACAGTCCCTCGGACGGTGTCACGGACAGCCCTCCGGGAGGACCCTTAAAACTCGGACGGTCACTCGGACAGCCCTTCGTGACGCACTCTCGAACAGCCCCTCGGGCAAAAAGATCGAACCTATGACCTCTCTACGGGGTTGCACACATACGGTGTCATCTATCCGACAGGGCTTCGCCGTTTAGAACTAGTTCCCACCGGAACCCAGACAGCCTTTCGGCTCTATGAAACTATTTCGTGTGAGGGAGAGAAGAAGCCAGATCATTGCATGGCATAATGTATGAGAGAAAGAGTGATTTTGGGCAGCCCCCTCCACCCCTATTTATAGGCCAAGCCCAAGGGGTAGAGGACCAAAATGCCCTCAAAGTGCTTTTCACTATTTACGGAAACATTTTTCCGCGACCGTTAAATCCAAAAATATTTCTGTAGGTCTTAGAATAATTCCAGTACCCACTAAATTAATTTTGGACGCGTTCCGAAACAATTCCGGATTAGTGATTTTCATCTGCGAAAAGCAACCAAAGCGGTTCCGGCAGCTCCGGAACATTTCCGGGTTTTTTCTCCGGAAAAATCCCAGAAGTTCCCAGAACAATTCTGGCACCCTCTAAGAATTTCCAGGCGTGTGCCGAAACCAGTTTGACTTAATGGTATACTCCGAAACAACCTTTCGGTTTAACCGAAACTATTCCGGTGTTCTCTCTCCGGAACTCTTCCGTTGTCTCCGAAACTTTTCCGGTGACTTTCTCTCAGACTCCCTGTCTAGTATTCAGCAGATAGATGACCCTTAAGCGTATGACCCTATAGGTTCGGTGAAGTATAGACATGACCAGAACACTTTCCGATCAATGATCAACATCGGAGCCGTGGACACCCATATTGACCCCTATACCCACACGAATAAATATTCGAGTGAACCTCCAGTTGCCGTGTGCTATTCCTATTGCTTCGCGATATGTTACAAACACCCGAGGTGAGACTTATCGGCATCCCCGTGAATCAACAACTTGTCCACTATGCCAGTTACCTCGTTACCGGTTTTGTTCTCTTTTCTCGTTTCCGTGTTCCGGCATCCCTGTGATCAAATCACAATGTGTCTGGCCAGACGATGGTGGATACCGTAACACCGAGAGGGCCCAGAGATATCTCTCCATCGTCGGAGGAGCAAATCCCAATCTTGAGCTATCAAGTCCCTTGACACACTTTTCCATGAACCCGTAAGCTGCCGTAATAGCCACCCATGTACGGATGACGTTTAACAAACCCCAAAGTTCATAAAGAAAGCATGAAGAAACTCGATACTCTCATGGTCTAAGAAATCATGCAAACGTTAACTTTCTCTGTGTTATTAACCATTAACTTGTGACGAATGTATCTCATAGCATAACATCAATTCGGGTCGATTCAACACAAATGTTCTTCTAACATCGTGCCCTCAAAGTTGCCGGCATAGTCATGCCCATGATCAGGAAAACAGAACCATCATGCAACACTTGAGCTAGTCTTAGAGACCAGACTAGGAATACATTTTACCGTTTATTATTCCACACGTGCATATGAGTTTCCTTCCGAGCCTCGTGGTTATTGTAGACTCGAGAACCATAGCAGTTATAGCATGAAATATAAACTTAATTATGAACATGAGGATAAATAATAACATTTATTATTGCCTCTAGGGCATATCTCCTACAGAGATGGCCCCTGAGAGAGAGATAGAAACCAAAATCTATGGTCAAAAGAAAAGAGAGAGGCGACACTTAGAAAACGAGCGAGGCCTCTGGGCGGGCCCAAAAAGTGCACGGTTTTAATAGGGTCGATTTTTCTTTTCTTCCTGAAAGCATTTGAGAGAGGTGTACTGAAGCACACCTCTTAAGATAGTGTTGCACGGTTCGTGGCCAAGCAATGCCCAGATGATCCCGTTTATTTCTTGGTTGGACTAATCAAGCCGACTTGTGTCTTCCTGATTTAGGATAGGCAGATTAGGTTTGTCTTTAGTAACAAACTCAGTTCTTTCCTTGACCCTTTATTTTCGTCCATGAACTTTCTCGAACTTTCTTAAAGTGATATAATTTACCTTATTGCCACCCCTATTTGGACTCCTCCTTTTAAGCAATTATGAACGGAACGGGCAAGGGAGATCTTTAAAAGACCGTGTTCGTTTTCTCAACTTCCAATCCATAATAGTAAAGTAAGAGTAAGGTGTGGATAGCGTATAATTTACGTAAAAGAAAGCTTAAGTTCTTAATCCTGAGAAGATTGGAGACGCCGATTGTTAGATTACTCTTGACAAGTGCATTTCTCAAATTCTAGCCAACATAATGAAACCATGCACGCATGTTTCTTGCTTTTAGTTCCAATTGATTTTTCCTCTACTTTTGAATCCATTTATGGTAAGATTACCAGAATTTGATCTCCTAAGCTCACTATATTGATAAGCGAGAGACGTAGTTGTGGGATTGGTAGCCAGGGTCGGAACATCTACGTGTAAATTCATTATGTAAAAGAAGTAGTACTCATCTTAGTAGGCATTCTGATTTTCTGAAAAAGAACATGAAGAAAAAAGGGGTGTTTTGTTATGAGAACAAGGAAGTGCTTATAGCCATCACGCTATATATAAATAACTATACTCATCCAAGCCGCATGAAGATGGTGCCACCCGAAGACTGAAATGAATAGTCGAATGGGTCCACTCTTATCTTACCATGAACACCCCCCCCCCCCCCCCACAACACACGCATCTTCACGTACCCATGAACGTAGGCGGAAGTAAAATCAGTCTTTATTTATACACCGTTTAACTTACATACCCAGGCATGGCAAAAAATTTAAACAATTGAATAACGGCTTTTCAATGACTGCCATTCAATCTCCTGAACTGGTCAAGACCAAAATTGGATAAAGAGGTACCAACCGATGAACGGACAAGAAACCCTTTCATTTCTATAGAGGTATGGAAAACAGTTTGGGACAATAAAGAAGGTGAAGTTTGGACTCTTTGAGTTGTTCCAACCATGTGGGATGTCATTGCATGAGGCGAACCAGAATGCATACCACACAAAAGAGTCAAGACAAGACTCCATAATAGTTAACCAAATCATTTTAGGTTGATAAAATCATTATGGAAGTTGTAACATGGGAAAGGCACAAAAAACATGACTTATTTCAATAACTCGGTGACTAACCAATTGTATAAATATAATTTTTTGGCAAGCAATAAGCACTTAAGTAATACAATTCGACTGTATCTTTTTTTACAAAAAATTTGGGTGTGCCTGATTATTTATCATTTCTCATTACGCTTGCGTGCTTAAACATATGTGCAAAATGCGATGTATATCCTGCACGTATTCGAATCCTACACCGACCAGGAAAAACGATTGCAATGATTAAGCAGAATATTGTTCTCTAGATGACATGAGCAAGGTAATAAACTCCACCACTTTAACGTTGATGCCTAGGAACCGTGGTTTAGTTATTAAATTAAGTACTTGCTATTTGTAAGGCAACTAAAAAAAATCAGCGTATGGGGAAAAATTGAATTAACTGACTTTTACTTCTTCAGACGCCTTATATATAGTTGGTCCCTACATTAAGTGTTGTCAACACCGTTCGTCCTTTGGTTCTCAAGCCATTTGCTTCCTCCAGAGTTCAGTGGCTGCTACCTTGTTAGAGCAACTCTAGTATAGTCGGCATACTGGTCCAATCACCATAATAACTGGCAACATGATGGTTTTGACAAAAAAAAGACACTCTAGCAAAGTCGTCATACCTGTCAGAATCACAATAATAAAAGGAGCCCCTCCATATCTAGCCTCTCAGCCTCCATATTTGTTGTTGCGAAGCCAACTTTTACAGTGCACTCCATCCAACCACAACCGTTTGGCACGATATGGAGACTCTGAGTTTGCGCATCACCTCAATGGCCTCCATGAGCATACGAAGAGCGCTTCGTATCCATTATGATGACTACTCATGTGGCGACTCTGCTAGAGTTGCTTTTAGCCTCTTTTTACGTCCCCCGAGACGTTGAGTAAGTACGACGCATATTAGTTTCGGAATTGAATTGTCTAACGATTTGATCATCGCAGAGTTAGTGTTGAGTGTGGGAAAGTTAGCTGGTGGCTACAAGTGCTGCACTTGGAGTTTGCCTTCTTGACCTCTAAGAGATCACATAAACATCCTACGCGTCCTTATCAAATCATCGACCTTCCCTGCATGTGGGCCTACTTAAACTAACAATAGAGAGTGTGGGGTGTAAATTTATTTTTCTTGGGAAAAAAACAAATACAATGTAGACGTGCATATATACCTACCACTATATTCACAAACTGAAATAATATATACTATATATCAAACATCAAAGTTGTGGTACTTCAGGAATGACATAAATGACTACGAACACCCTATTGAAGGATATGTCATCTCGTAGTGTTTGATCGTGCGATGGGACTACAACCGCCTCCACCTAGCCATGGTTGGTTCTCTGCCTCGCAAATTTGTTGGTGCAGCTGCTTAATTACTTGTGCTTCGGAGCGTGTACGATTTATATTAAACTGTTTTTTATAGGAAATATATATGCTTTGAGATATTATGAGTTAAATCCCACCTAGCTTATTTGGCAAACCAAATGAGTGCGATATACGAAAGTGATACCGAGATCACATCATTGCAAGATATACGATCGTGCTAATTAGATGCTTATCAGGCAAAAGCTTATCAGTGGGCCGAAATTGCACTGAGCTTATCTGCGAACTAATCGACTCAGTGTCAGTGGCCATTCTCTAACAATCAACAAAGGGCACGATCGATCGATGTGATGCGCACATTTGTTCATCTAATCTAACCGTACGTTTATGTTCGTTTCTCTCCACTTTTCTTCAGATTATGTTTCTTTCGCATATAAGGGCATCTTGCAAATGCGTGGAATATATGCTCAAAGTTTGTCTGGATACAGTCATTTCAGATATTTCAGATGAGATGACCTAGCTCAACCTTAGCTTGTTTCATAAGCGAAGCGACCCGAGTGCGATATGCAGGTAGTAGATCGATCGCGTCGATCACAGCGTGCACGCCACCGATAGAGAAATTAGACGCGTATCAGCTTATCACTGGGGTCCGGGTCAAAGCTGCACTAAGTCGTTGACCTTTCATTTCACCTGCAGACCGTGCTTAGAGGAGGCGTCTGGTGGTGTCAGTCAGTCCATAATCACACATGCCATGTCCCCGTGGTGTGGTGGTAGGACGATGTATTCAGAAAGCACCTTAAAAGCTGTCCCTTCCAGAGATTTGCTGCACAAATCGAGCACCCAAAGAAGGCAGCCAGATGCATGGCCAGGAGTAGCCAGTGACGATGTTTACCGCTATTTCGCCATGCAGGTTGAGACCAAGATGTAAAAGAAAAGAACTCATAATTAAGGTTAGATAGACTTGTGCTAACTGCTAGTACTACTACTAACATAAGTCAAAAAAGTAGACGTTCTCAAGCCTGCGCGGTAACAATTTCCTTTGGATGCATCTCATGACATGAGCTTCTTTCAAGACACCTTTTTATCAGAGCTCAGAAAACGTCGCCTAGCTAGACAGAGATGTGCTTATACTAACATTAAGAAGAAGCGTCAGGCAATGAATCGATGACCTGGTCAAGCAGGGCGTAATCACTCGTGTAATCAATCAACCTACTGAGCATATGGAAATTGTTTTTCTCTTCTTTTGAAGAAGAATCATAGACGGATTCGGTTCCCCCGCCATTTCGCCAACCCTGTCTACTTTCAGATATGCTTCCCTTTTACCTTCCAATATATAACCGGTAGATACTATCGGCAAGTGCCCCAGAAAAGATAATGATTCCTGAGCTGTTCGTAATAGCGACGTCCCTTTGATGATCCATGCTTCTGAATACGCACCAAACACGCACGGGAATTAACACGGCATCGGGGCAAGAGAGGCTTCTGGAATCCGGATCAGTGGTGGTGGTGGTGAAATCTGTCCGACAGGACGTTAAATATAGCCGGCGGCGTTGGCACATCTGCAGGTTTGCCACAAGCAACGGGGCACTGGTGACGGTGAGAGAGGCCGAGTGCTTGCTGCTTCTGTATTGTGGTTAGGACTTGGGAGTAGAACGGCACTGCACACGCACGTACGTAGGTGCTGCAGTGGAGAGTCTGAACTTTCGGTCGAGAAAATTCAGAGCTCTCCTCTCGGGCCAGCCAAGCCAATACGCCATCTTTGATGCATTACGCTCTGGTTTTTGGCCGTCATTATCGTATCCTGTTCAAAAGAGCCGCGAGATATATTGTCGTCCGTGCACGCAGCTCAGGCCGAGATCAGGCAATCATCGTGCACGCACGCACGCATATGTCCGGTTCGGACGAATGCATGGCGCGCAAAGCGGCCGGCATCGCCGCATCGGCATGGCGTGGCGTTATCCAACCATATCTGAGGCCACCTCGCCAGCCAACTTGCGGCCGCGCGCGGGAGTCTTTAACGAGTGCATGTTCACGTCGCCGGCCGGCGGCTGCCACGAGCCGCTTTGCTCGATCGATCGATCGATCGATCGCCGTGTCCCTCGCCGAGATACGTGGTTGGCGACGGGAGCGCACTGTGCACTTGTTACGGGATTCGCTTTGCGGGTCATGGCGGTTCTTTGGACGACGGGTGGTCGATCGCGTCGTGCCGTTGCATCGATCGATCTCTAGGCTTTTTTGCCAGGCCGATATGTTCTGCGTCTTGTTCCTGTCCGGTTCTCTTTGACCTATGCACAGGTCTGATTTATTGGACATGGGCGCGTAGAGTAGGTGTCACTTGGCTACGGGAATCGCTGGAAACGTTGCGTTGCGAGTGACAGCAACTGTGCACAAGGGCGCGCATCTTGTGTGGTCTTTCTCAAGTCTGGACGGGAAAGAGGAACGCTTTCAGTTCAGTGTATACATGTACTTTTCTGGCGTAGACGTACGTTCCCTGTAGTCATCTCGCTGGAAAGGAGGGACTGTAAGGTCGGTGCTTACGTGCCTTGTAAGTTGTAACTTGATCTTTATTCTAAAAATAAGACACGTATTACCATGTAAAAAAAAAGGGACACTAATTCTAGGGGAGTTCGTGGCGTAGCTGTAGTGTGGTGCCCAGGGTGGTCCATGGACCACCCTGGAATTCAGCCCATTCGTTCTAAGAAAACTCAGCTAGGCCCACCAATACATCCCATACGTGTATACCATAGCTCATCGTTCTGTCTTCCCCTCCCGAGTCTCGAACCCTAGCTTCTAGCGAACGAGCGAAGCAGGGAGCGCCAGCCCGTGGCTGACAGGCAGACGGGGCACTAGCCGACTGCTGTTGACCGGCGGCTGGCAAGCACACACGGGTGCACAGACCGAGGCAGGACGATCAAGAGAAGCAGTGTCAATGTATCACCGGTTTTTACATCTCTGATTATTATTTTTGCGGGAAACATCCGATCTATTACATCCAGATTCATAGACCACCTAGCGACGACTACAATCACTGAAGCGAGCCGAAGGCGCGCCGCCGTCATCGTCCCTCCCTCACCGGAGCCGGGCAAAACTTGTTGTAGTAGACAGTCGGGAAGTCGTCGTGCTAAGACCCCATAGGACCAACGCACCAGAACAGCAACCGCCGCCGATGAAGAGTAGCGTAGATCGAAAGGATCCAACCTGAAGACACACGAACGTAGACGAACGACGAACAGATCCGAGCAAATCCACCAAAGATCCGCCGAAGACACACCTCCACACGCCCACCGACGATGCTAGATGCACCACCGGAACAGGAGCTAGGCGGGAAGAACCCTATTCCATCTTCAGGGAGCTGCTGCCGTCTCGCCTTCCTGAGCAGGACACAAACCCTAACAAAACTTGAAAACACATCTAAAAACGGAGCCCTCCCACTGGCAAGGGCCGGGATCCACCGCGCCTCCTTGGCCCTAAGGGCACCGGAGACGAGGCGGACCGGCGGCAATTTTCATCCTTTTTTAATTTAAAGTATAATTCTCTTTTGCTTTGAGTTTAACCAAGCGAAGATTACAAACTTTAAAGTATTTTGCAACTTAGAGTGGGTAAATTAAGCTAGTTGTTTGGGGAAAAAAATTAAGCTATTGGTTATTAGGGACTTTCGTGGCCATGAGAAGGTGTTATCCCAACAAACAAGGTGTGACATCTTCCTTTTATGCAAATGTAAGACTTGACCATGAATTTTAATATGTTTTGAAAGACCTTATTGATATGCTCTTCTGATAAATTCTATACTCGTATGGTGTAATAATATATTTTTTATGTCAATTGTACCACCCTGATTTTTCGCAAAAAAAAAAAATAAAAAAAATAAAAAAAATTGTACCACCCTGATCCTAAAATCCTGGCTACGGCGATAGTTGATCCAAACTACCATGCACATGTATACATACAGTTCGCCATGATCATCCATATATATTTACAACCTTCACCGGGGATATTCTTGTGACAGGGTTAATCAATGATTTTCCGAGTGGACGGACAAACCACACGAAAGGTACGTGTCAAAGTTAGTCAAATGGTGCACCCCTTTTTGCAGATGAGGCGAACCAACAGATTCTACTACATGTGTAGGGGTGACTAAACGGATAAAAGTTTCGAGCTACTTGCCCTAGTGAGATATGTGAAGCATCAACGTCGACTGAATGCTCCATTGGATGATGGAAAAGTGAAGAGATTTGACGAGGCAGTGTTGACTGTTGAGTACTGAGTATAGCCTTCCCCGGTTGGAGTTGGATCTTTGCCTCGGCATGTCAAAAGTTGACGAAAAAGAAACTAGCAGACCCTAAAGATATGGCAGACACTAGTAGAAAACAGGACTTTGGTCCTGGCCAGATCAGAGCATTAGTCCTGGTCGTGTTACGAACCGGGACTAATGGGAGCATCAGTCCCGGTTCGAGAGGCTAGGACGCCGGCCGGGCCTCGGCAGGCATCAGCCCGGTTCGGCTGGGCTGCCTTTTAGTCCTGGTTGGTGGATGGAACCGGGACTAAAGGGTAGGCCATTAGTCCCGGTTTTAGACACAAATCGGGACTAAAGTTTTGCCTATATATATCCACGCCCCCTCACCTCCTTTGTTTTTTTGGCTGTGGAAGGGTGGAGGTGTGGGCTACTCTGTTTTTTGCCTATATATGCACATGAGGTGTTCGATGAAATGCCGGAGCCACACTTAAGCTTTCTCCTCTGTTCTTCCTCCAAGCTCGACCTTCAAGCTCCATTTTCTCCAAGATTTGTCTAGGTTTGGCGGTGCACCAACTATCCAAGTGTTCTAAAAAGGTTAGCAATTTTATCCTTTCATCTCTCACTGCTAGTTTAGCTCATTTCAAATGCTCTAGAAGTAGTGTGGTTTGTGGGTTTTAGTGGAGGAGTGTATGTGTGAGTTTATTTGATTTAGATGCACAATTTGAGCTCAAATTAACTTCTTAGTTTGCACATGTGTAGGGTGCCGTCCCGTCCCCGTCCCCGTCCTCACCGCCGTCGATCGCCCGCGCCGATCTCGTCGCCGGCACCACCGTGGTGAGCCTCTTGTTCTTATCTATTTTTCAGTAATAACATTTGACCACTATTGTACTTTGGTTTTAATGTGATGATGAACTTGTATTAATTTGGTCATTTCTCTATTCATGATGTTCTGTAATGGTTTTTGATATACTTAATTATATAATGCACGCAGATGAACCGGCAATGGATGTACGGTGACCGACGCACCTCCGACTACATTACGGGCCTGCATAATTTTCTCGATGTGGCTGAGGCAAACAAGCAGAATGGTTTTATGTATTGTCCATGTACTGTCTATGAGAATACGAAGGATTACTCTGACTCGAAAACCCTTCACTTCCACCTGCTTGAGAAGGGTTTCATGCCACACTATAATGTTTGGACCAAGCACGGAGAAAGAGGGGTTATGATGGAAGACAACGAAGAAGAAGAGGATGATGACAACTATCCTATGTTCCCTGAATACGGTGATACTGCTACAGGGGAAGCTGAAGATCAAGAGGCACCAGATGTGCCCGATGATGATCTTCGCCGGGTCATTGTTGATGCACAGAGAGGATGCGAAAGTGAAAGGGAGAAGTTGAAGTTCGATCGCATGTTAGAGGATCACAAAAAAGGGTTGTACCCAAATTGCGAAGATGGCAACACAAAGCTCGGTACCGCACTGGAATTGCTGCAATGGAAGGCAGAGAATGGTGTATCTGACAAGAGATTTGGGAAGTTACTGAAAATAATGAAGAAGAAGCTTCCAAAGGATAACGAATTGGCTGACAGTACGTACGAAGCAAAGAAGGTTCTCTGCCCTCTAGGATTAGAGGTGCAGAAGATACATGCATGCCCTAATGACTGCATCCTCTACCGCGGTGAGGAGTAGGAGAATTTGAATGCATGCCCGGTATGCGGTGCATTGCGGTATAAGATCAAACCAGATGACCCTGGTGATGTTGAGGGCGAGCGCCCCAGGAAGAGGGTTCCTGCCAAGGTGATGTGGTATGCTCCTATAATACCACGGTTGAAACGTCTGTTCAGAAACAAAGAGCATGCCAAGTTGTTGCGATGGCACAAAGAAGACCGTAAGAAAGACGGGAAGTTGAGAGTACCCGCTGATGGGTCACAGTGGAGAAAAATCGAGAGAAAGTGGCCGGACTTTGCAGGTGACGCAAGGAACTTATGGTTTGGTTTAAGTGCAGATGGCATTAATCCTTTTGGGGAGCAGAGCAGCAATCATAGCACCTGGCCCGTGACTCTATGTATCTATAACCTTCCTCCTTTGTTGTGCATGAAGCGGAAGTTCATTATGATGCCAGTGCTCATCCAAGGCCCTAAGCAACCCGGCAACGACATTGATGTGTACCTAAGGCCATTAGTTGAAGAACTTTTACAGCTGTGGGATAAAAAAGGTGTACATGTGTGGGATGAGCACAAACAGCAGGAATTTGACCTACGAGCGTTGCTGTTTGTAACCATCAATGATTGGCCTGCTCTTAGTAACCTTTCAGGACAGACAAACAAGGGATACAACGCATGCACACACTGTTTACATAAGACTGAAAGTATATATTTGGACAAATGCAAGAAGAATGTGTACCTGGGACATCGTCGATTTCTTCCGACCAAGCATGCCTTAAGAAAGAAAGGCAAGCATTTCAAAGGTGAGGCAGATCATCGGAAGAAGCCTTTCCTCCGTACTGGTGATGATATACTTGATATGATCAAGGATTTACAAGTAATCTTTGGAAAGGGTGCTGGCGGACAATCTGTTCCGAATGACGCTGATGGACACGCACCCATGTGGAAGAAGAAATCTATATTTTGGGACCTAAGGTCCGCTCTGCAATCGACGTGATGCACGTGACGAAGAATCTTTGCGTGAACCTGTTAGGCTTTTTGGGCGTGTATGGGAAGACAAAAGATACACCGGAGGCACGGGAGGACTAGCAACGTATGAACGAAAAAGACGGCATGCATCCAAAGCAGTATCAAGGTCCTGCCAGCTACGCTCTTACCAAAGCAGAGATGGAAATCTTTTTTGAATGTCTGCTCAGTATCAAGGTCCCATCTGGCTTCTCGTCGAATATAAAGGGAATAATAAATATGGCAGAGAAAAAATTCCAGAACCTAAAGTCTCATGACTGCCACGTGATTATGACGTAACTGCTTCCGGTTGCATTGAGGGGGCTTCTACCAGAAAATGTTCGATTAGCCATTGTGAAGCTATGTGCATTCCTCAATGCAATTTCTCAGAAGGTAATCGATCCAGAAATCCTACCAAGGTTACAGAATGATTTGGTCCAATGTCTTGTCAGTTTCGAGTTGGTGTTCCCACCATCCTTCTTCAATATTATGACGCATGTCCTAGTTCACCTAGTCGACGAGATTGCAATTCTGGGTCCTGTATTTCTACACAATATGTTCCCCTTTGAGAGGTTCATGGGAGTCTTAAAGAAATATGTTCGTAACCGTGCTAGGCCAGAAGGAAGCATCTCCACGGGCCATCAAACAGAGGAGGTCATTGAGTTTTGTGTTGACTTTATTCCTGACCTTAAGCCGATTGGTGTTCCTGAATCGCGGTATGAGGGGAGACTAGGTGGAAAAGGCACGCTAGGACCGAACTCAATAATATGTAGGGACGGGCATTCTTGGGCGCAAGCACACTACACAGTTCTACAGAATTCTACCTTGGTGGCCCCGTATATCAATGAACACAAGAATATTCTACGCTCCAAACACCCGGAGCAGTCTAACGACTGGATTACACGTGAACACATGGGGACTTTCGGCGGTTGGTTGCAAACACATCTCATGGGTAACACCACTGTTGGAGATGACCTGTACTTCTTGGCCAGGACACCATCTTTGACTGTATTGACTTTCCAAGGGTACGAGATAAATGGGAATACATTTTACACGACCGCCTAAGATAAAAAGAGCACCAACCAAAACAGTGGTGTCCGCTTTGATGCAGCAAACACCAATAGGGCAAAGGACACATATTATGGTTACATAAAGGACATATGGGAACTTGATTATGGACGTGATTTTAAGGTCCCTTTGTTTCGGTGCAAATGGGTCAATCTGTCAGGAGGCGGGGTACAGGTAGACCCGCAGTACGGAATGACAACAGTGGATCTCAACAATCTTGGGTACACAGACGAACCATTCGTCCTAGCCAATGATGTGGCGCAGGTTTTCTATGTGAAGGACATGTCTACCTAACCGAGAAAAAGAAAAGATAAGGAAGCGAATACATCATACGATGAGCCAAAGCGCCACATAGTTCTTTCAGAGAAAAGAAACATCGTGGGAGTGGAGGACAAGACAGACATGTCAGAAGATTATGAAATGTTTCATGAAATTTCTCCCTTCAGAGTGAAGCCTGACCCAAGCATCCTGTTAAATGATGAAGATTATCCATGGTTACGGCGCAATAAGCAAGGGACACACGCGAAGAAATAGTTTTATACCCCAAGATCCCACTCTGGGATGTGACCGGCTTCACCGCCATCACTTTCTCTCTAGTGTGAGTTTCCGGACTTATAGCTGGAAAGTGCCACTTCGGACAAACCGGAGGGAATCTTTGTAAGAGCTAGCTAGGGCATTTTGGCATTTGAAACATGATTTTAGAATAATTATTTATTAAGTTATGAAATTTCAATTATTCCTATCCTTTCAGTCCCATGTTTTGCAAGGTTGATCATACGCGGTTAGTCCCGGTTGGTGGCTCCATATAAAATAACAAGGTTAATATAGACATGGCTTAAACGTATTATGCAACTAAAATTTTCATAAAGTATTTTTTGTTAAAAACTTTAATAGCAAAAAGAATTAAATGAAAACTAGGCATGTATGCATCTGTTTAAAAGAAAACTTTAGAATTAAAACCAAAAATAGGCATGATCTCTTTCATTAACACAGAAAGAATATGAAAGTTTTGCATTTTTTAGAATTTCATATATTTTATTGAAATTATTTGATAATCATGTGTATTACACATAAGTGAGTATGTATAAAAATTAGGATGTGATTTGAAGAAGGTCAAAAAATTGACATAACATATGCAAAAAATAAAAAAAATAAAGCCTACTAGCAGGAGAATTCACACACCACGGCCTGCATATGACTAGAAACCCAACTATATATGGGCCAGGATGCAGGCCCGCGGGGCACAAATTTCTGCTGTCAGTAGGACCCACAGGGCAGAGAGGGGACAGGTCAGACGATGAGCTGTCTGTGCTTTGAGAGGAACTTGCAACGGTAGCCGCAGGCAGGCTTATAAACCGCTGCGAGCGCCTCTCGCTTGGCGAGGTGGGACTAAACTCCCACCGCCCCTCGGCTGTGCCAGGACCAACCCTTTAGTCCCGGTTGGAGCCACCAACCGGGACTAAAGGGTTGGGTTTCGCGCCCTTTGGGCTGGTGAAATTCACCGTTAGTCCCGGTTGGTGGCTCGGACCGGGACTAAAGGGGGGCCTTTAGTCCCGGTTGGAGCCACCAACCGGGACTAAAGGGTTGGGTATATAAGCACCACTTAAGAATTTTTCTCCCATTCTCTCCCCCGACGCCGAACCACAACACGACGCCGCCAGGCTGCTGCGCCGGAGATCGCCGTCGCCTCTGAGCCGTCCCCCCCCTCGCCGACGCCCTCGCCGCGCCCTGCCCCGATGCCCTCGCCGCACCCTGCCCCGACGTCGCCGTCGCCGAGCCCTGCCCCGACGCCGTCTCCCGCTCCCCTGCAACACACTGTGAGCCGCCGCGCCGTTCCCCTCCTCCTGCTCCCCCCCCCCGCGCCCCGACGCCGCCGCCCGCCCCGACACCGCCGCCGCCCGCGCTCCGGCCTATCTGCCCCTCTTTTTGTTATTTTTGTTAATGTGATTTCCAGTGAGCATATTATCAATGTTGAAGAAGGAGTGATCTTAATGGTGATAGAAATTAGTCATAGAAATTTTTGTGAAATTTTTGTTCATAGAAATTAGTGTTCATTTTGTCTTTTTTGTCATAGAAATTAGTGTGAAATTAGTGGTGATAGAAATCCAGTGAGCATATAAACTAGGTCATAGAAGTTAGTGTGGAATTTTTGTTCATAGAAATGGTGATAGAAATCCAGTGAGCATATAAACAAATTGAAGAACAATTTTTTTGCATTAGAGTTCATTTTGTCTTTTTTGTATGTTTTAATGCAAGCATCTTTTGGGCAATCTTTGAACATGAAGTAGGAGCATTTTGATGTCATCTTACTAGTAGATTTTAGTTCATGCCATGTTAGGACCTGTAGTGAGTGCTACAAGCTTGTAAACTTGCTATCTATTCATTTCTGCCATATATGCCATGCTATTTTTCTCTAAGTCTGAAACTGGCAGTATTAATACTTTGCATTTTGCCTTGAGGTTTGCAACAAATCTGTGCATCTTTGGATCATGATCAGTAAGGGTATTTTGTTGAGGGTAATTAGTACATGCTTGCCATGCTCTTTGTTGCCATGAAAAACTGCTGTAGCATATATTTTACTTGCCTCAAAGGTTGCATCATGAATCTGTTTTCTGCCGTGGAATTACAGGTTGTGGTGTTGCATCTCCGTGGAGTTGGTCCCTGATCGTCCCTCCGCTGTTCGACAAAAGGTGTCCATTTGTTGTATGTTAAGTTTTGTTCATAGGATGATGGTTGGTTCATTTGTTGAGTTGTGTATTCATCTTGTGTATAAATCTTGTATTCATCTTGTATTCATTTTGTATTCATCTTGTGTATAAATCTTGTATTCATCTTGTACAAATATCGTCGTAACTTCGACATGATGGGGGGAGGGGGTCGTTAAAACATAACCCCGCTAACTTTGATTTTGAGGCATATGAAAACCTGATTTGCACGTCGGATAGGCATGAGAGAGGCGGTCCGCAAAGTATCCTCTCCCGAAAGATAGGACGACTCATCAGATATGATTCTAGATAATGTCCAATGCCTCATGTCGCGAACATAGTTATATTGGATAATTGATCTTCATATAAATGAAGCATAAAAGTTTAGCAATCACTTACAAATTTTCATGTTGTTCATTGACTTCGACATGAGGGGGGGGGGGTCATTAAAACATAACCCCGATAATTTCGGTATAACTTCGACATGAGGGGGGAGGGGGTCGTTAAAACATAACCCCGATAATCCACTAATCCATTGCTCATATGCATATGATTCCTTGTTGTGATTAGGTCTATGTTTGCCACTAATCCATCTCTCATGGTTGTATATTGCCATGTTGTAATATTTGCAGAAACTATGGAACACGACAGAGACTTAGAACAAGAAGAGGCGTTGGAGGAAATAATCCGTGACGGAGATGATGATATCATCACCTCACAGTTTCTCAATGACTCCGATGGTGAGGGAAGAGAAGATGACGGCTCCGGTGATCGAATGGAGGAGGGAGAAGATGACGGCTCCGCCGGTGTTGGAGCCTTAACTGTTGCAAAGTCCGACGAGGTATATATATTAATTAAGCCTCTGCTGACTAGATGCATTAATTGTTTTGTATGTACATATATTAACGCTTCTTTCTTCTTTTAGCCCTCCGGATCGAGCCAAACTTCTATAAGGAGATGAGGCCCGAAGAAAAGGTTGGGCGAGAATGAAAGGTTCATGATCGAAGAAGTCGATCCAGATGGCAAACCGACTGTTCCCAAGCGGACCCAAGACCGATTTATACATCAGTGCGGAGTTGTTGTTAGGGACAGCGTCCCGATCAGCATCCAAGAATGGAATAAGAAGAAGGACGATGGAGTTTCTTATGTCGACGATAGATGCAAAGATGAGCTTTGGAACTCGCTCATGATAAATTTCAGCCTACCGCCAGAGGAGGATCCAAATAACCCAGTTATACAGCGAAAAGTCAAAAAATGGGCTCTTAAGAAGATGGCAGAACATTTCAAGAACTGGAAGAAAAGATTGAACGAACAGTTTGTCGAGAAAGACGAGACTCCAGAATTCACCGGTCAATATGCGAAGATAAAAGATCACCGGTCCGCATTTGTGGCGTACAAGAAATCGGAGAAAGCTAAGAACAGGTCACAGACAAATAAGCTAAATGCTGCAAAGAAGCTGTATCACCATGTTACAGGGTCAGGTGGCTACAAGGTTGTCCGGCGTACGTGGGACAAAGCTGAGAACGACCTGCTTGCTAAAGGGATCCAACCAGCGACATTGAACTGGCCCGAACGGGCAAGGACTTGGTTCTTCGGGCATGGGGGAACTTTGGACCCAGAAACAGGGAAGTGTGTTTACACGAAAGAACAACTTGAAACACCCGTCATAAAGATTCAGGAAGCAATCAAGGACGTGCAGGAAGGGAGGTTCCATCCCGACAGAGAGAAGGACGAGCTGTCACGCGCCCTCGGGAATCCTGAACACCCTGGACGAACACGAGGCACATCAGGCTCCGTTTCGTGGGTGCATGGGTTTCCCGACAGCACTGGTTATAGAAGCCGAGGGAGAAAGAAGAAAGAGGATGCAGACCGGATGCAGAAGGTAGAAGAAAGATTAGTGTTGCAGGAGAAGAAACTAGAGGCACTTACCAGTCAGCGAGCTACCGGCCCACCATCTCAGCAGCACGAAGATCCTTCATTCGATACTGCCCACGAAGCTACCCCACCATCTCAGCGGAAAAGTAGCGTGGCTTCCACGGAGCTCGTTCGGCCTGATATCACGGCTCCTCGCTACCCCGTGGATGATATCACGGAGAGGGAACATTGTGAGCTAATGGCGAAATGCAGCAACCTAACCTTGAAGGTGGCGGTCGGCTATGTCTTACCTCCTGGACCAGCTGATGGAACTTTCCATTGCAATCCGATTCCAGATGGCTATGCTATTGTCGGGGTGGATGAAGTAACCAACGGATTCGAGGGGCTGGACCTTGAGTACCCTACAGGTGAAGGGGAGACTCATCTGGTAGATGCCGTAAGGACTACCATTCTATGGAGAAAGGAAAACATCGTGCTTCCACAATGGACGCCGCGTCAGCAGACTCAGCCGGAGGAGGCCCCTCAGCAGACTCCTCACAGTCCAGCTCTATCTCCGCTGCCTCAGTCGTCTCCGCCGCGTCAGCACACTCCGCCGCCTCAGCTGTCTCCGCCGCGTCAGCGGACTCCGCCGGAGGAGGCCCCTCAGCAGAATCCTCCGCCGCCTCAGCTGTCTCCGCCGCGTCAGCGGACTCCGCCTCCTCCGCCGCCTTAGCAACAGCGGAAGAGACCCGCCGCCGCTCCGGCGGCTAGCAGTACAACAACGAAGAAATCCAGAGCAGGTCCAAG
Source organism: Elymus sibiricus (assembly GCA_039707655.1). NCBI lineage: Eukaryota > Viridiplantae > Streptophyta > Magnoliopsida > Poales > Poaceae > Elymus > Elymus sibiricus. Next base: position 317,513,434 of record CM077670.1, on the reverse strand, counting down.
CGTCAAGAAGGCTCCTGCCAAGTTACCATACGACATGACTGAGGAGGAAACCAAGGAGACCGTGGCTGCCGACGTGAAACGCCAGCTTGCACCGACCCGTCCAGATCCAACGGAGAAAATAGATCCGGTAAAAGCGAGGCGCTTGCTGGAAAACCTTACAAAACCACCGCCGCCTCCGCTGCTATCAAACTATGACCGCTCTATTGTAAAGTCATATAGAGATCCACAGCAGCGGTCGGGAAGTAGCAGTACTGCAAGGGGGAAAACAATTCCCCAGCTCGGCGAACAGAAAAACCAATCATGCCCCGTGCTCAAGGTGTTTACCGATATCGCTAATGATCTGGGGGTAGCGGCCGCTGATCCTGGTTTCACTCTTGGTGATTACTTAGGCGATGAGGTACAGTTCAAAATGGCTGAGTTAGCCTTTAAATTCGAGCACGGGAAGCCTCTCGTCAGACCTGAGGAGCTCCCGCAGCTACCAACGATGATGCGAAGATTGCATGACTGGTACTTGGAAGCCTCGAAGCAAGGGAGCAACTATATCATTGTGGGAATTAAAGATGAGCATTACTTCAATGGAGACGAGGAGATTTACATTGACTTTGAAGAATTATTTCAGTTATACAATCAAGACGCCATCGACAAATCTATCGTCAGTTGCTATTGTTTGTAAGTATCATTTCTGTAATTAAGTCTCTAGCTCAGCTCGTTCATTGCATGTATAATTATCCTCACTATATATATATTATGCAGAAAGAAGATCCTCAAATGCAAAACAGGACAAATCTATGACATTGGGTTCATTAACCCAAATACTATTCGTGAAGTTACGATACAAATGAACGCCAAGGATACAGAGAAGATCTTGCTAAGGGCGTTAATTGAACAACAAACCAAAAGGGAAATACTATTTTCTTACAACTTCAAGTTAGTGTTATACTGTCTTGTACACATTCTATTTCGCTTACTCGATGTTAAGTGTAATTGATGAGTTATGCTGCGTGCGCAGGTTCCACTTTATTCTGCTAGTCATTCGGGTTGACTCAGGAAGCGTACTTGTCATGGACTCGCTACGTAAAGACCCTCAGATGTGGGCGGACCTGCGTGATATGCTCCAGAGGTAATTTCAATTATTATCGCACTATATCGGCAACTTTCGTTCATTTCCTGATATCAAGTAATTAATAAATCCTTTATTTA